>CM067842.1:690461981-691711981 GCA_034509565.1 Triticum monococcum
GGTCACCTTGTGCCTTGTTTGCACATTACAGATGCGCTAGCCGCACTCTTCATACCTGGGGGCTTCTTTCAAAGAAGCTTAAATTATTTATCCGGGCTTCATGCCGAAAACATGTGTTATACTTCCGCATGTACCTCTTTTCACCATTATGTTCATCGATATGACTTAAGTTTTGGCCAAGCTGGGTTGCCTGGCTCTTGTATTTATGCCCTAAGTTCCCGTTAATTCGGCTAGGGCATAAGGGGAGCACCTATGCGATTGTTACCGCCGGGTCAGCCGGATGTGTACCTCAAACTGGGTGAAGCCAAAAGCTAGCGTTCTTAAGGGAATATTCGGTCGGTGAACAAAAGATGACTTTTATTTTTCATATCTTCCCCCAGATGTTTTTCCTGCGTTTCCTATCGCAGTCCGGACATGCACTTTAGGGCATGCTTGCCCAGGGAAAGGAACACTTAACGGAACTATTCTCCCTGGAAAATGTTTCTTACTACCCATGTAATATAACATAACTAGTTGGGCACTTGTCTAATAAAGCACTAACGACCCCTACGCCTAGTCTCCACGCATACCCTGGTTCTTATATAACCGAGCAGGTATTTGGATACACTCCAGACTATTGGGCCCGGAGGCTGAAGCAAAAAGGTCCGCAACGACAAACGATCTACAATCCGGCTAGAAGGCATTATACATGTCACTTCAATTACATAGTCATGCAAACTGATTAAACTATTCTTCTATACCATCCAACAGGCGGTCTAGCTTACAATTCTACTTGCCCATACACTAAGCTAAGGGGAATCTCTTTTCCGTCGGGCCCCACAGGTCCGACCTCAGCCATGTGATTTGGGTCTGCTTTGGTATACCGCGTCTTCCCCATAGCCCAGGCTTCTCTGGCACCCTGTCGGCAGGATGATATCTTCCATAATCGGAAGCGCCACCGCGCTCCTTTGAGCTTCTCCGCAAGCTCCGCAACACCCTCTCGCAGGGAGACGGACGGCCACAAGGCCTGAGCAACACCCTGCATCACCTGCCGAACTTGTTCGTGCAGATGTGATAGCTCAGACAGAAGATCACCCGCAGACCTAGGCATTTCCTCCGCGGGACGACCCGTTAGCATACCTACAGACATAACACTGTTAGTCGGCTTCTTCGCCGAATACCTTTAAAGGATTCGTTCAAGCACTTACTAAAAATGCCACGTCGAAGCCTCTTATTCTCCTTCTCGGAGTCTGCAAGCTAGCCCCGAATGTCTTTTAGTTCCACGTTTAGCCTTATATTGGCGTCTTGGAGATTGTTTTTCTCCCGCCTAACCTCAGTCAGCACGCGTTTGCCAGCTTCTAGCTGCCGCATAACATGCTGGTCCCCCGGATTTTCTCCGGATTCATCTGCAAAATCTATTGTTAGATCTGCAGCCACGCTGCGCACTATATGGTAACCATCATTCTTTAAAATGTTACCAGCGGGAGGTTTTTTCTGTTCCTGCAATGCGGCAATGGCAGCCCGTAGTTGGGTCTTGCATTTCTCCAGCTCCTGGGACAGCCTAGTATTATTCTCTGTAAGAACCTCCACAACAAAGATGATCCTTAAATCAGTTCTGCTAACTGTTTCAAGTCTCAGGGGCTACTGATACATACAAATCGTCAGATTCACTCACCTGTACATCCTTTACATACTGATCCGTGGCTCTGGCTAGACCATCTTGAGCGGCACAGAGGTATGCCTCTCTAGAATTAAAGGCATCAAACGCCTCTGGTGAGAAACAAGCGTCACGGAGTACGGCCCGGCGGCGCCTATGATTCATGGTGCTTTCCACTTCTGAGTTTGTAGCAGCTAACCTATCCGCATCCTCCATAGGGGGATTATCCGGCGCCTGCCCCATATCAGCTTCTGCCTCCCTGTCCGGTCCTGGTGCCTGACTAGTGGAAGCGTGATCAGCGACATCGCCGGACATATTCCAAAGAGCATTTTTTTCTATTAAAGAAACACGGGCATCATTATATTTTGAGAAAGACGACAACCACGGAGCGGGGTTTGTTGTACCTTTGCGCCGGCGTCTCCGTCCTAACCGCCTTCCTTTTTGGCCTACCTGGCCTAGGCGCCTCCTGTTGGCGCGTTGCTGCAGGGCGTCCCAAATGCCTTCCCTGTAAAAAGGCCATGTGAATATGGTGGGTGAAGTGTCTAAAAGGGGATCCTACTTTTTTGAGTTGGGACTTTTCGGTTTTTCTTACGTGCAATGCAGGGAGCAGTCCGGGATAGTCAGCCGTAATGGCCACCATGGCATCATCGCAGCTTAACTGATAGAACTGCCGGTTTATCAGCTCCACGGAGATAACCGGATCTTCTTTGAGTCCGGAGTCGAGGGCCCGGTCAGGGTCCTCCAGTTGTGGAGAAGGGCTGCAGACCTCCTTTATGGCCTTTTGCAGTTCCTGCCGTAAATTGGCAAGGTGAATACTTACAACGAAAAACGCTGGAAGATGGAAGTAAGGGGATATAGCTTACCCAGCTTGGAGGATTGTACATGGAGAATCCGTCCCGTGGCTTGATGCGGGTGAACTCCTCCTCCTCTCCCATGAACAGTTCGGATAGCATTTTGGCCAATGCGGCAGCATCGCTCGGCCCCTTACGCCCTTAGCGGGTGGCGTCATCCTCCCTGTTGAAACACCATAAGGGATGCCCACGATATTGAAGTGGTTGCACTCCCCGCATTATGCAAATCGACATAACTTTGGTTATTGTCAAACCAGACTGAGCCAGTGCCATAATCCAGTTCATCAGATAGAGGACTTCTCTGTCGTCTTCCACCTAGGGGCTCCGCAGGCGCCAACTTCGGCGCTTCTTCAGAGGATCATTGTTGAACTCAGGAAGACCCCGCCGAACAGGGTCCGGAAGGGGAACGTCCTCCATATAAAACCATTCTGAAGGCCAGTCTTTGGACGGCTTCTTTGGGGTACCGGACAGATATCTAGTATTGGCGATGCGCCTTACTTCGGCTCCGCCCACTTGATAAAGTGATTCCCTCTATGTGCAAGGGACAAGGCAAAATAGCCTTTTCCGCAGCTCGAAGTGAGCCTCGCAGCCCAGGAACAACTCGCAGAGAGCAACATAGCCGGCGATGTGTATGTCGGTGTTCTGGGAACGGGGGTCCCCAGACTTGCCTGCCTGCGGCGTGGCTCAAAGGAGGCCCAGCATTGCCCATCTTCGTCAACACAAGACTCAAGACCCTCGCAAGGGGCCAAGCCACGCGGGGCGGATGACACGGCGCATCCCCAGGCGCAGCCTCCTCAGGCTGGCTAGCGAGGAGGCGGAGGAATCAAGGCGGGGTACCTCGCGAGGTGCCCATGACGCAAGCCATGACGATCGAGGGTGCTAGGCGGGCGCCAGCGCGCGCAGTGTCCTTCTTTCCTCTTTGGTGCAAAGGGGGCAAGCGCAGCCGCGGAGTACCGAGGCATCAGGCAAAGGTTGCCATTTCGGTGCAACGAGACTAGGACCAAGCGGACTATGAGACGGAGGTCACCATGGAGCCCAGTACGGCGTCACCGCAGAGTCTTTCGCAGGCGAAGACCAACTTTAGTCAGGATAAGTGTACTAGATGTTCCCCTTCGAATTGGCCAATTGTTGGCGCCCTTCCCGCTCAATATTTGGGAAGAGGCCCAGGGCCTTTGCCTATAAATAGGACCAGCCACCCACGTAGCAGGGGGATTCGCGGAGTTGGTTCTTCTGGTTCGCAAGTAGAGAGAGAGAGAGAGAGAGAGAGAGAGAGAAGGGTGACTGAACTCCTCCTAGCAGTTCATCCCCCCACCCAAGATAAAACCCTCGCGAGGCTGTTCTTCCTTGTATCGTTCATCATCATCAGCCCCTAAGAGGCAATCCACCCACCACACATATTACACCACAATGGTGGCCCGAACCAGTATAAATCTTGTGTCCCTTGTGTAGTTCCTTTAGTAGTTTAGATCTTTGTGAGACGGGGGGTAGAAGGTGTGATTTCCGCGCGCACCCCAGTGTTCGAACCTTAAGGGTCTGCCGGAACCTGTGAATCCGACATTTGGCACGCCAGGTAGGGGTGTGCCGGAATCTGTCCTCCACCACTCCGTTCTCCTCTGACCGTCGCATCCATGTCCGACGCTTGTCGGGCCCGCGCCGAGCGCCGGGCCGCCATCGCTTCTCGCGTCGCCCAGACGGCCCCCGTCGGTGGGCGTCCTCGCCGTTCCCCGTCGCCCGCCGTCAATGCCGCCACCATCCCGACAGGGGGCGAGCAGCAAGCGTCGTCTCAGCATCCGTCCGTGCGCCAAGACGGCCGCACCGCTACTCCATCACCCGCACCAGCCGGTTCTTCGTCCCGCGCGCAGCGCACCCTTGGAGGCTCGAGCTGCGCTCCTCGCGGCAAACGAGCTCCTGCGCTACCGCCCCGTCGACGACGTCTACGAAGAGTGGCTCGACCATGTCGCCGAGCTTGTCCGTGCCGCAGGGGGCTCTTCCGCGCCGTCCATTCCTCTGCGCCACACCCCGCCCCGCACGGGCAACGAAGCTCTAGAGGCGCACCAGCCGCCTCCTCTCCAAGAAGATGCCATGGCTCCAAGGCGCTTCGCCCCTAGGCGGAACCCGCTCTGTCAGGCGCCAGCGCAACAAGAACGGAGCTGCCAAGAAGTCCCTCGCCCACAAGGGGCTGCCAGGGCGCTCCCTACTCCGGCACGCCGCGACCCTGCTCCAGCTCGGGCGCACCAAGAGCCCGCTCTGCTCCTAGCTGCAGCATGTGGGGTCCCTCAAGACCCAGCTCTCCATCAGCCGAAGCCTTTCGTGGCCACCGCGGGCTGCCGTGCCTATACCACTGAGCTGCGCAGCGTCGCGAGGCCCGGCAAGTTCAAGCCAGACCTGCCTCCTCGCTACGACGGCACAACTGATCCCGCAGAGTTCCTCCAGCTCTATGAGCTGGGCATCGAGGCTGCCAGCGGGGATGAAAAGGTCATGGCGAACTGGTTCCCCATGGCGCTCAAGGAAGGAGCTCGAACCTGGCTCCTGAATCTGGCTCCAGGCACGATCTCCTCCTGGGACCAGATGCGCACCCGCTTCATCGCCAACTTCCAAGGTACTCGCGACCGGCCACCCGCCGTGAGAGACATGCGCCGCATCAAGCAACAACCCGGAGAGACCCTGCAAAAGTACATCCAGCGCTTCAACACCGCGCGCCTGAAGATCCCAAGGTGTCCGAGGAAGCCATCATCTCGGCCTTCTCTGACAGCGTGCGCGACGTCAAGATGAAGGAGGAGCTGGCGATGCACAAAGACCTCTGCACCTCCCTGGAGCTGTTCAACTTGGCGAACAAGTGCGCCAGGGCTGAGGAGGGACGTCTCTCCCTCCTCGAGCTGCCTACCGTGGACCTGGAAGAGAAGAAGCCCAAGGCCAAGGACGTGAACCGCAAGGGGGCTGCCGTACTCGCCGCAGAACCAGACACCAAGCGGGGCAAGGATCTGCCTGAATCCTCCAGAGGCAGCCGGTACTATGTGTACCACGACCTCCACACCCACAACACCAACGAATGCCAAGAACTCCGCGCCATGCGAGAAGGAAGGATCGGCCGTCGCCCTGACCGTGCTGACCGGAGCTACGGCCGAGGAGGAGGATGAAACCCTTGACGCTGGGAAGATCGTGGCCCGCGCCAGGGAGACTGGAGGGATCAGCCTCATGAGGATCGCCCTCATGGCAACGCAGGCCTACCTCCGCTGCCGCCTCAGCCAAGGAGGAACGAAGACCGCCATCAAGACGAGGGGGCTGGGGGTTTCCAAGAGCCGCGCGCAATCGCCTGCATCCTGGGCGGAGCCCAAGCCCCAGCCTCTCAACGTATCTTCAAGCAGTTCACCCGAATGCAGTTCTCCCCAAGCTCGAAGCAACGCGCCCCCTCAGGTGGTCGGCGTGCTCCATCACGTTCAGCTCAGCAGACCAGCTCAAGTGCGCGGCCACGGCAGGAGTCCTCCCGATGCTTTGCTCCCCAGTCATCAGGAACGTGCTGGTCACCAAGACCCTCATCGATGGTGGGGCAGGGCTCAACGTCCCGTCCGTGGAAACATTCAACAATCTACAAGTACCCTATGACCAGCTTCAGCCAACCAAGCCTTTCTCCGGAATCACCGACGGTTCCACAGTCCCGATCGGGCAGGTTCGCCTCCCTGTCACCTTCGGGGCCCGCAGCAACTACCGCACCTAGCTCATCGACTTCGACGTCACCCACATCCGCCTGCCATACAACGCCATCCTCGGGTACCCAACGCTGGCCAAGTTCATGGCCATAACTCACCACGGCTACAACGTCCTCAAGATGCCAGGAAGTGGCGGCGTCATCACGGTGCCGTATGGAGAGAAGGATGCAGTGTGTTCCCTGGAGCGGGTCTATCAGGCCGCGTCGCTAGAAGACCCAGATCGTGGAAGCAGGAGGCTTCCTGAGACCACCCCCGAGAAGAAGAAGACATCTTCAGGCTCAGCCCCTCAGGAGGCAGGCCCCTCCGGGCCCGTATCTGCCGAGGGGGATCCCCCATCCATCGCATAGGAAAGCGCGCCCGGCGCCCTCCTCGGGCAGGACTCGGGGGCTCTCACCTGGAGGGCCACCGACCTAGCCAGGGTCTCGAGGGAGGCGCTTGGGCACCATGTGGAAGCGTGCTTCGCAGCATGTTTCCCTCGAGAAGGAGCCAGGCAAGGAAGGTCAGACCAGCAGGAGTTCGTTAACAAGGCCATTCAAGGACTACAGGAAACAAGGATCACGAGAGGTTGCCGCCACCTACCAGCTGTGGCCCCACATCCAGGCGAGGATGGTGGGCTGCGCGTCTGCGTTGACATACCAGGGCTCAATCAGATCGCAACGACGGAGCGTCTCTGGCCCTCGCAAGTGGGGCGCTGTGGGGGTCCACCCCACAGCTATGTTCGCATGCCTTACGGCCTGCCGAGCATGGCTGCGGCGTACAAGCGCCTCATGAGGGGCATCATGGAGGCTCAGGAAGACAGGCGTTCCGCGGCCTTGGCGGAGATGAAGACAGCTCGCGAGGAGTCACCAGTGCCTCCGGAGCCTCCCGAGGCCCCGGGGCCTGGGGGCTCGTGAGGATCAGCTTCCGCAGCCCACCGAGTCTGCTGCACCAACGCCACTTCGCCGATGACATTCTCAGGTGACATCTTTCAAGCTTCATTCCCAGCTAGGAGCACCCTCCCAGGGTTGCATCACTCCCAGGCCGCGTGGGTCCTCCCCGCGGCATGTATCCCCTTTTATTTCTCGGTCGTTAGTTTGCTTTGTTGGGGGCGCCCCTCGGGCTGCATCATCCCCAAGCCGCTCGGGCTAGGCCCAGCAGCGTGTATCTCCCTCGCGTTTATTTCCAACTATGCATTGCCTATCACGCTTGATTGCTTGGTGCCTATCCGCGGCATCCTTTCTTCTCCATGTCGGCCACTTGCACGTTAAAGGGGGGGTGCCTGAGCATCGCGACTCAGGGCTCTTACTGGCTCTCCAGCCCTCACCCTCTGGCCTTGTCCATGGCATCGCGACCTGGCATACCAGCGACGGCTGAGACAAGCTCGAGGGCCGGGACCCGAGGACGTAGAGTACCGGCATCTAACCAAATTTTGTAGGGACACATCTCAAGATACGGCCTAGTGCCAGGCGCAACCCGCCTAGAGGTAGGGCCTCGTGAGTCCCGCGCTGGCTCACGGGTGCCCAGATACACCTCACCTAGCCCTACCGTGCCGGCCACGTGTCAGGGCGGGGCTGTACACGCCCCAGGGGCTCCTCCCGGAGGGGAGCCCCCTCCCACGTACCAGTGGAAGCACCATGCTCCGCGCTGGCTGACGACACTGCCGAGGAGCGGCTATGCCCGTACACATACAGAAGCGCTATGCTCCGCACTGGTGATAAACAACTGGGGGTGGCCTCTAGGCCGCATTAACCTCAGGGAGCCCAGAGCTCAGTAGCTGGCCTCATCGCAACGCCTCCCCTCAGGACTGCCGCGCGAGGGGGCTAGGCACGGGGGCTACGACTGGGTCACGCCCAGACGTACGCCGCCCAGCCAGGCCCCTCAGGCCTGGTTTGCCGCGCGTCTCTCCCCGAGCGGAGCCATGGTATGAAGGCCGTTTGCGCGTCAAGGGGGACCCCTGAGCATCGCGACTCAGGGGCCTAACTGGTCCCGTAGCCCCTCATTCCTTAGTTCCGAAAGGCTATGCTGGGTGAGGTACGCGCGGGGCCGGGCTCTGCAAACGTAGAACGGTAGCCCCGCTTACATTGCACCTCATCGCCCGCTGTTTGCGCGTCAAGGGGGGCTCCTGAGCATCGCGACTCGGGAGCCTAACTGGTCCCGTAGCCCCTCACTCCTTAGGTCCAAAAGGCTATGCTGGGTAAGGTACACGCGGGGCCGGGCTCTGCAGACGTAGAACAGAAGATACACCTACATCGCGCCTCCCTACTTGTTGTTCACACGCCAAGGGGGACTCCTGAGCATCGCGACTTAGGAGCCTAACTTGTCACGTAGCCCGTCACTCCTTTGGTCCCGTCCTGGTTTCCGGTCGGGGCTAATGCTGGGTGAGGCACGCGCGGGGTCGGGCTCTGCCGGCGCAGAACACAAGCAAGTAGGGAAGAAAAGCATAAAATTCAAGGAACTTAAAAGCAAATATTACAGTCCATACTATCGTCTCAATACCAAACGCAAGTTTAAATGCCTCCCCGAGGCGTGATGCATGTGCAGGAATTGAAGGAAGAACAGGGATGGAACGGAGTCACTTGTCTGCGGTGAAGCTGTGCGGAGCGGCTTCGCCTCATGGAGCAGCGGGGCTAGCAGCGCCTTGCTTTGGCTTGGTGCTGAAGGCCCGGAACTTCCCCAGCAGCGCCTCCGCGCGCCCCTTCACGGCTTCGACAGCGGCGGCAGCACCCTCACCGCTCACCGGTTCCAGCAGGCCGTCGAGGTCGGCGTTGGGATCACGAAGGTAGATGTGGGCGAAGACCCGCGTCAGCGTAGCAGAAGACAGGACGCGCGCCCCAGCCTCGGCTGTGGGGCCAATGCCAAGGGCGACGTCCCCAAGGGCCTTAACCAGGAAAGGAAGCAGCTTGGCGGGGCCGTCACCATCACCGGCTAGCGGGCTGTCCAGGCCACTCTCGTAAAGCGTCTTCAGTGAAGCACGGGCATCTTTCTCCAGGTCCACGAAGGCCACGCGATCCTCGGCAAGAACCTTGGCCTTGCTGTCCAGCTCGACCCTCATCGCCTCCAGCTCCTTCCCCAGCGCACTCAGGCGGTCGCGACGCTTCTTGAGCTTGGCCTCCCGGCCCTCGATGGCTGCCTCGCGAGCCTTCATGCTTCCTTCTTGTTCTTGGCGAAGACGGACCTCCTTCGCGAGCTGGCCCCGCAGGCCTTGCAGCTCGTCCTCTAGCGCCTTGCAACGACCGCGGACTTCAACCACCTCTCCCAGGGCCACGTCTCGGGCAGCCTTCGCCTCGAGGGTGGCCTCCCTCTCTCCATCACAGGCTGTTGAGGCATGAACCAACGCCGCCCGAATTGAAGCATCAGAACGAATCCACCCCGAAGCCAGTTCCAGGCGCCCGGCCACCAGGCGAGGGTCGGCGCCGAGAAGATCCTGCCACAGCTGGTCCAGTTCGGCGACGGCACGTTCCAAGATGGAAGAAGGAGGCGGAGAAACGTCGGTGCGCCCCAAGACAACAGGAGGAGCCGGGGAAGCAACGGTCAGTGGAATGGGAGGAGAAAGTAGCGGCGGCGAGACCGCAGTGTCCTAAGGCGGAGTCCGCTGCGCCTCCACAGCCGTAGCAGCGGCGCTAGACGGGGGTGCCTCGGGAGCCATTCGAGCCATGGGGGCTGAGCTCGCCCCAGCTAGCTCAGCCAAGCCTCGCAAGGATGCGTGGGTAGGAGAGGCCCGTGCGTCACGATCTCCCTCCCCTGCAGGAGAAGGCATCGCCGCAGATGGGACTTCGGGGGCTCCCTTCGGCTTCTTCGCCGCAGGCGCCAGCCTATTCAAGAGAATCAATCATCAAGCCTCGTCGGCGGAACGAGAAACAAAAGATCAAGGATCAAGCACTTATGGGTCTTCGCCGGTGAGCTCGGGCAGCCTCCGGCCCAACTTGAAGCCTGACAGCCGGCTGGAAGGGTCGACCTCACAAGCAGAAGGCGCGTCCATGGTTCGCCCCAGAGTCAGGATGGACCCGCGGGAGATCAGCCCGGTCCTGTCCTTCTTCGAGATCGTGTGCGAGCTCCCGCTACCTAGTACGTCATCGTCATCATCATCATCATCGCTCGGCGAAAGGCGGAGAGTGCGGGACCCGCGCCAGGAGAGAGGAGCCCTCGACTCTCCATCAGTCGCCCCAGAGTCGGGCCCCTCTCCCCGTTCCTCTTCCTCCTCCTCATCGCTGGAGTCGCCGGAGGGCACATCCACCGGTTCTTCAGAAGCCGCCGCGGGCACGAGCCCGTCCCCGTTAAAAACAGGCATGGACTTCACCACCCGCTTCCAGTCGTCGTGAAGGAACAAGGGTTTGGGAGCGCCCTTCAACCTTGCCACCTCGCCCCCGACCAGAGATTGGAGAACCGCGGTCACATCCTCTTCGTCCACAGCCTCGGGGCTCGGATGAGGCCTCCACATTGGAGGAGAGTACTGCCGGAGTGGAGCCAGCTGGTGCTCCAGGAACTCCTTCAGCAGCGACGCACCGGTCAACTTTGCCGCTCCCATGTTGGCTGGCCTCAGGTCCGCGTCCATCTTCTCCAACGCAAGTTTCGCGCGGGGGTCCGTGAGCTCCGCTCGGCACTAGTCGCTGGAGCTCACGGGTTGCTCCGCCGGCAAGATCAGCCGAGGGTGGATGCGCCCGGCATCTGCCAAGACCCACTTGCTCCTGAAGCCCTCAATCCTCTTCCCAGGATTCGAGATGGCAATGGTGCCGCCATACGCGACGAAGCCCGCGCACGCAGAAAGAGAACTGCCGGAGACCCGGAGGGAGAAGTAGTGGCGCAGCAAGGCCACCGAAGGCTCCACCCCTACATGGGCCTCGCAGTAGTAAGCGAAGATCACCAGAAGGAGGACAGAGTTGGGGTGGAGATGCAGAGCCTGCAAGTCGTAATGGCGGAGGACGGAGAAGAAGAACTCGGAGAAGGGAGGCACCAGGCCCGCAGCAATGGAGGTTACAAAGAGAGGATAAAAGGTGCTCCCTCGGCCATCAGGGGTGGCGGAGCCGGTCTTGAACACCTCCGTCCCATTGATGCCCTGCGCCGTCGCCATCCGGCGCAGCCGGGCAAGGCTCGCCTTGGACACATTCGGCAAGTCCAGAGCAGGGGAATACCAAGCTTTGGCCGGAGGCTGGCGAGGCGCCATGGTTTCCTAGGTCGCGCAACTGGAGTAGATCTGGAAGTTTGGAGGAAGAAAGGGAAGGCGCAAGAAAGGGGATCTGAGCAGCGACTGGAGAGAGCAAAGGGCGAAGTCTGCGTAGATGTCGCTCCTTTACCAACCTGCGCGGTTGCTGAAGCACCCACGTCCCATCAACCGCCATGCGGCGCCCAAGGCCGCAGGCTGTTAGGGCCCGCGGCGCTTCCCCCTTGCCCTTTCGCCTCACGGCACGGCCAACCCCATGCGTGCCTTGGGCCCGAGGGCTACTGTCGGCGTTCTGGGAATGGGGGTCCCCAGACTTGCCTGCCTACGGCCTGCGTTTGGCTCAAAGGAGGCCCAGCAGGGCCCATCTTCGTCAACACAAGACTCAAGACCCTCACGAGGGGCCAAGCCTCGCGGGGCGGACGACACAGCGCATCCCCAGGTGCAGCCTCCTCAGGCTGGCTAGCGAGGAGGCGGAGGAATCAAGGCGGGGTACCTCGCGAGGTGCCCATGACGCAAGCCATGATGATCGAGGGTGCCAGGTGGGCGCCAGCGCGCGCAGCGTCCTTCTTTCCTCTTTGGTGCAAAGGGGGCAAGCGCAGCCGCGGAGTACCGAGGCATCAGGCAAAGGTTGCCATTTCGGTGCATCGAGACCAGGACCAAGCGGACTACGAGACGGAGGTCACCATGGAGCCCAGCACGGCGTCACCACAGAGTCTTTCGCAGGCGAAGACCAACTTTAGTCAGGATAAGTGTACTAGATGTTCCCCTTTGAATTGGCCAATTGTTGGCGCCGTTCCCACTCAATATTTGGGAAGAGGCCTAGGGCCTTTGCCTATAAATAGGACCGGCCACCCACGTAGCAGGGGGTTCGCGGAGTTGGTTCGTCCGCTTCGCAAGTAGACAGAGAGAGAGAGAGAGAGAGAGAGAGATAGAAGGGTGACTGAACTCCTCCTAGAAGTTCATCCCCCCAACCAAGAACAGACCCTCGCGAGGTTGTTCTTCCTTGTATTGTTCATCATCATCAGCCCCTAAGAGGCAATCCAGCCACCACACACTGGAGTAGGGTATTACACCACAACGGTGGCCCGAACCAGTATAAATCTTGTGTCCCTTGTGCAGTTCCTTTAGTAGTTTAGATCTTTGTGAGACGGGGAGGTAGAAGGTGTGATTTCCGCGCGCACCCCAGTGTTCGAACCTTAAGGGTCTGCCGGAACCCGTGAATCCGACAGTGTAGGATGGAGGCAGGGGTGAGATTGTGTAGTTGGAGGTCGTAGAACTCCAGGAGCCCGTGGAGGAACGGATGAATTGGAAATCCAAGTCCCCTTAGTAAGTAAGGAACAAGGCAAACCCGTTCCCCCATGGAGGGACAGGGAAAGTTCTCCGCTTGCTCCCCGCTGTTGTAGGTGGCGAGCCCGGCTCGAACAGGCACCATGT
The DNA here is from genome assembly GCA_034509565.1 of Triticum monococcum. Classification (NCBI taxonomy): domain Eukaryota; kingdom Viridiplantae; phylum Streptophyta; class Magnoliopsida; order Poales; family Poaceae; genus Triticum; species Triticum monococcum. The sequence continues at coordinate 690,474,747 of CM067842.1, forward strand.
ATGCCAGAGGAAGAAATCCTTTGGTCTGCAGTTCGACCAATCGACTATGTGGAACTGAACACCACTCCCAATCACCAAGCTTAGGGCTATGGGGCGGGAGGAGGAGCTGCGGAGGTTGGCCATGCTGGAATGGATATTTCCAAAACGCATTCTAATGGATTCTCGCTGAGGGGAGGATGGTGTGGATCGGATCTAAGAATCCCAATCCCTTTAATAGACAATTTAATTATCTGGCTAGGGGGTGAGTGTAAAAATGCCCTGGCGCCTCGTATTCGTTCGAGAAATTGCCCTTATTGGGCGCAGAAGCCAAGAGGATCAACATTTATGGGGCCGGATACTATTTACAAACACTTGGAAATTGGAGAAGAACCCGCCTTGCAATGCCGAATACAATACTGCTCGCCGGACTCATCGTCATTGAAGCCTGGTTCGGGGCCTACTGAGGGAGTCCTGGATTAGGGGGTCTCCGGACAGCCGGACTATATCTTTCGGCTGGACTGTTGGACTATGAAGATACAAGATTAAAGACTTCGTCTCGTGTCCGGATGGGACTCTACTTGGCGTGGAAGGCAAGCTAGGCAATACATATATGCATATCTCCTCCTTTGTAACCAGCCTTGTGTAACCCTAGCCCTCTCCGGTGTATAAACCGGAGGGTTTTAGTTCGTAGGACAACGACAACATACAATCATACCATAGGCTAGCTTCTAGGGTTTAGCCTCTCCGATCTTGTGGTAGATCTACTCCTGTACTACCCATATCATCAATATTAATCAAGCAGGACGTAGGGTTTTACCTCCATCAAGAGGGCCCGAACCTGGGTAAAACATTGTGTCCCCTGCCTCCTGTTACCATCCGCCTTAGACGCACAGTTCGGGACCCCCTACCTGAGATCCGCCGGTTTTCACACCGATAGTGAGACCGATTACACAAACTCGGTGGGACCGATTTTGGTAATAGACAAACAGAGAGTTGGTCAGGCAAACTCAGTGGGACCGATTCGCTCATCTCGGTTAGACCGAAGCGTTACGAAGGGGAAACAGAGAGTTTTCATTGGAATCTCGGTGGGACCGATCACTCATCTCGGTTGGACCAAAACGTTACGAAGGGAAACAGAGAGGTTGCAATCCCATCTTGGTGAGACTGAGATCCCTATCGGTGTGACCAAAGTGACAAGGGTTTGTGGCAGTGGCTATGTCAAGTGAACTCGGTGGCGCCGGATAGAAGATTTCGGTGGGCCGAGTTTGACTTTTGGTTTGGGACTGATACGTCTCCAACGGATCTATAATTTTTGATTGCTCCATGCTATACTATCTACTATTTTAGACATTATTGGGCTTTATTATCCACTTTTATATTATTTTTGGAACTAACCTATTAACCGGAGGCCTAGCCCAGAATTGCTGTTTTTTGCCTGTTTTAGGGTTTCGAAGAAAAGGAATATCAAACGGAGTCCAAATGGAATGAAACCTTTGGAAACGTGATTTTCTCATCAGATAAGATCCAGGAGACTTGGACCCTCCGTCAAGAAAGCCATGAGGTGGTCACGAGGGTAGAGGGCGCGCCCCCCTAGGGGGCGCCCCCCTGCCTCGTGGGCCCCTTGAAGCTCCACTGACGTACTTCTTCCTCCTATATATATCCACGTAGCCCCAAACGACCGGGGACGGAGCCAAAAACCTAATTCCACCGCCGCAACTTTCTATATCCACGAGATCCCATCTTGGGGCCTGTTCCGGAGCTCCTCCGGAGGGGGATCGATCACGTAGGGCTTCTACATCATCATCCAAGCCTCTCTGATAAAGTGTCAGTAGTTTACTTCAGACATACGAGTCCATAGCTAGTAGCTAGATGGCTTCTTCTCTCTTTTTGGATCTCAATACAATGTTCTCCCCCTCTCTCGTGGAGGTCTATTCGATGTAATCTTCTTTTTGCGGTGTGTTTGTTGAGACCGATGAATTGTGGGTTTATGATCAAGTCTATCTCTGAATAATATTTGAATCTTCTCTGAATTCTTTTATGTACGATTGGTTATCTTTGCAAGTCTCTTTGAATTCTCAGTTTGGTTTGGCCTACTAGATTGGTTGTTCTTGCCATGGGAGAAGTGCTTAGCTTTGGGTTCAATCTTGTGGTGTCCTTTCCGAGTGACAGAAGGGGCAGCAAGGCACGTATTGTATTGTTGCCATCGAGGATAACAAGATGGGGTTTTTATCATATTGCATGAGACTATCCCTCTACATCATGTCATCTTGCTTAAGGCGTTACTCTATTTTTAACTTAATACTCTAGATGCAGGCTGGATAGCGGTCGATGAGTGGAGTAATAGTAGTAGATGCAGAATCGTTTCGGTCTACTTGTCTCGGACGTGATGCCTATATACATGATCATACCTAGATATTCTCATAACTATGCTCAATTCTATCGATTGCTCAACAGTAATTTGTTCACCCATCGTAGAATACTTATGTTCTTGAGAGAAGCCACTAGTGAAACCTATGGCCCCCGGGTCTCTTTCTCATCATATCAATCTCCATCACTTTATTATTGCTTTGCTTTTACTTTATTTACTTTGCATCTCTATACCAAAAACACCAAAAATATTATTTATCATCTCTACCAGATCTCACTTTCGTAAGTGACCTTGAAGGGATTGACAACCCCTAAGCGCGTTGGTTGCATTGAGCTATTGATTTTTTGTAGGTACGAGGGACTCGAGCGTAGCCTCCTACTAGATTGATACCATGGTTCTAAAAAACTGAGGGAAATACTTACGCTACTTTGCTGCATCATCCCTTCCTCTTCGGGGAAATCCAACGCAGTGTTCAAGAGGTAGCAAGAAGGATTTCTGGCGCCGTTGCCGAGGAGTCTGCGCAAAAGTCAACATACGAAGTAACAATCCGTATCACCCGCATTATATTATTTGCCATTTGCCTCTCGTTTTCCTCTCCCCCCCACTTCACCCTTGCCATTTTATTCGCCCTCTCTCTATCCTCCCTCTCTTTCTCCGTTTGTCTCTTTTGCCCGTTTGCTTTTTGATTGCTCATGTGTTGGATTGCTTGTTTGTCGCGATGGCTCAAGATAATACTAAATTATGTGACTTCACCAATACCAACAATAATGATTTCCTTAGCACTCCGATTGCTCCCCTTACCGTTCTCTGGCCTTCCTAGTGAAGATGCCGCTACCCATCTTAATAGCTTCGTTGATTTGGGTGACATGCAAAAGAAGAAAGATGTCGATAATGATATTGTAAAATTGAAGCTATTTCCTTTTTCGCTTAGATATCGTGCTAAAGCTTGGTTTTCGTCTTTGCCTAAAAATAGTATTGATTCATGGAACAAGTGCAAAGATGCTATTATCTCTAAATATTTTCCTCCCACTAAGATCATCTCTCTTAGAAATGATATTATGAATTTTAAACAACTTGATCATGAACATGTTGCACAAGCTTGGGAGAGAATGAAATTAAAGATACGTAATTGCCCTACTCATGGTTTGAATTTTTGGATGATTATACAAAAAATTGATGCCGGATTGAATTTTGCTTCTAGAAATCTTTTAGATTCAGCCGCGGGAGGCACTTTTATGGAAATCACTTTAGGAGAAGCTACTAAACTCCTAGATAATATTATGGTTAATTATGCTCAATGGCATATTGAAAGATCTACTAAAAAGGTGCATGCGATAGAAGAAATTAATGTTTTGAGTGGAAAGATGGATGAACTTATGAAATTATTTGCTAATAAGAGTGTTTATTCTGATCCTAATGATGTGCCCTTGTCTACTTTGATTGAGAATAATAATGAATCTACGGATGTGAATTTTGTTGGTAGGAACAATTTTGGTAACAATGCGTATAGAGGAAATTTCAACCCTAGGCCTTATCCTAGTAATCCCTCTAATAATTATGGTAATTTCTACAACAATTCTTATGGAAATTATAATAGATGCCCTTTGTTTTTGAATCTAATATTAAAGAATTTATTTCTTTGCAAAAGAATTTTAACGCTATGATTGAAGAAAAATTGCTTAAGATTGATGATTTGGCTAGGAACGTTGATAGAATTGCTCTTAATGTTGGTTCTTTGAAACTTAGATCTATTCCACCTAAGCATGATATCAATGAGTCTCTCAAAGCCATGAGAATTTCCATTGACGAGTGCAAAGAAAGAACCGCTAGGATGCATGCTAAGAAAGATGCCTTTATAAAAGCGTGTTCTTCTAGTTCCTATGAAAATAATGATGAAGATCTAAAAGTTGTTGATGTGTCCCCAATTAAATCTTTGTTTTTGCAATATGAATCTTTACAATGATGTGACTGAATATGATCCACCTTTACCTAGAAGGCGTTCTAAGAATTCGGAATTTGTTGATCTTGATGCTAAATTTGATAAAAGTGGGATTGAAGAAATTAAAACCCTAGATGTTGCTAAACCTACTATTATGGATTTCAAGGAATTTAACTATGAAAATTGCTCTTTGATTGATTGTATTTCCTTGTTGCAATCCGTGCTAAAAACTCCACACGCTTATAGTCAAAATAACACGTTTACTAAACATATCGTTGATGCCTTGATGCAATCTTATGAAGAAAAAATTGAATTGGAAGTTTATATCCCTAGAAAACTTTATGATGAATGGGAACCTACTATTAAAATTAAAATTAAAAATTATGAGTTTTATGCTTTGTGTGATTTGGGTGCTAGTGTCTCTACTATTCCCAAAACTTTGTGTGATTTGCTAGATTTTCGTGATTTTGATGATTGCTCTCTAAACTTGCATCTTGCGGATTCCACTATTAAGAAACCTATGGGAATAATTAATGATGTTCTTATTGTTTCAAATAGGAATTATGTGACCATAGATTTTTATCGTTCTTGATATAGATTGCAATCCTTCTTGCCCTATTATTCTCGTTAGACCTTTCCTTAGAACGGTTGGTGCAATTATTGATATGAAGGAAGGCAATATTCGATTTCAATTTCCATTAAAAAAGGGCATGGAACACTTCCCTAGAAAGAAAATAAAATTACCATATGAATCTATCATGAGAGCCACTTATGGATTGCCTACCAAAGATGGCAATACTTAGATCTATTCTTGCTTGTTATGCCTAGCTAGGGGCGTTAAACGATAGCGCTTGTTGGGAGGCAACCCAATTTTATTTTTATTCCTTGCTTTTTTCTCCTGTTTATTAATAAATAAATTATTTAGCCTATGTTTTGGTTGTGTTTTTTTGTGTTTAATTAGTGTTTGTGCCAAGTAGAATCGTTGGGAAGACTTGGGGAAAGTCTTGTTGAAATTGCTGTAAAAAACAGAAACTTTAGCGCTCACGAGAACTGCTGTCATTTTTATTTGAAAATTTATATTTAGTTAATTATTTTTGCAGATGATTAATATATAAATTACGCACGTCCAGAAATTTATTTTAGAATTTTTTGGGTTCCAGATCTTGCGCTAGCTACAGATTACTACAGACTGTTCTGTTTTCTACAGATTCTGTTTTCCGTGTGTTGTTTGCTTATTTTGATGAATCTATGGCTAGTAAAGTAGTTTATAATCCATAGAGAAGTTGGAATACAGTAGGTTTAACACCCATATAAATAAAGAATGAGTTCATTAAAGTACCTTGAAGTGGTCTTTTGTTTTCTTTCGCTAACGGAGCTCACAAGTTTTCTACTTTAAGTTTTGTGTTGTGAACTTTTCAAGTTTTGGGTAAAGATTTGATGGATTATGGAACAAGGAGTGGCAAGAGCCTAAGCTTGGGAATGCCCATGGCACCCCCAAGATAATCTAAGGACACCTAAAAGCCAAAGCTTCGGGATGCCCTGAAAGGCATCCCCTTTTCGTCTACTTCTATCGGTAACTTTACTTGGAGCTATATTTTTATTCACCACATGATATGTGTTTTGCTTGGAGCATCTTTTATGATTTGAGTCTTTGCTTGTTAGTTTACCACAATCATCCTTGCTGTACATAACTTTTGAGAGAGCCATACATGATTTGTAATTTGATAAAATACTCTATGTGCTTCACTTATATCTTTTGAGCTTTATAGTTTTGCTCTAGTGCTTCACTTATATCTTTTAGAGCACGATGGTGGATTTGTTTTATAGAAACTATTGTTCTCTCATGCTTCACTTAGATTATTTTGAGAGTCTTAATATCATGGTAATTTGATTAAAATCCTAATATGCTTGGTATGCAAGATTAATAATAAAACTTTCGTATGAGTGTGTTGAATACTAAGAAAAGTTTGATGCTTGATGATTGTTTTGAGATATGGAGGTAATAATATCAAAGTCATGCTAGTTGAGTAGTTGTGAAATTGAGAAATACTTGTGTTGAGGTTTGCAAGTCCCGAAGCATGCACGCATGGTAAACGTTATGCAACAAATTTGAAACATGAGGTGTTATTTGATTGTCTTCCTTATGAGTGGCGGTCGGGGACGAGCGATGGTCTTTTCCTACCAATCTATCCCCCTAGGATCGTGCGCGTAGTGCCGAGATTTTTGATGACTTGTAGATTTTTTCAATAAGTATGTGAGTTCTTTATGATTAATGTTGAGTCCATGGATTATACGCACTCTCACCCTTCCATCCTTGCTAGCCTCTTCGGTACCGTGCATTGCCCTTTCTCACATTGAGAGTTGGCACAAACTTCGCCGGTGCATCCAAACCCCGTGATATGATACGCTCTTTCACACATAAACCTCCTTATATATTCCTCAAAACAGCCACCATACCTACCTATTATGGCATTTCCATAGCCATTCCGAGATATATGGCCATGCAACTTTCCATCATTCCGTTCATCATGATACATTCATCATTGTCATATTGCTTAGCATGATCATGTTGTTGACATAGTATTTGTGGCAAAGCCACCATTCATAATTCTTTCATACATGTCACTCTTGGTTCATTGCATATCCTGGTACACCGCCGGAGGCATTCACATAGAGTCATCTTTGTTCTAGTATCGAGTTGTAATCATTGAGTTGTAAATAAATAGAAGTGTGATGATCATCATTATTAGAGCATTGTCCCAAGTGAGGAATAAAAAAAGGCCATAAAAAGAGAAGGCCCAAAAAAAGAGAAAGGCCATAAAAAAGAGAAGGCCCAAAAACAAAGAGAGAAAAAGAGAGAAGGGACAATGTTACTATCCGTTTACCACACTTGTGCTTCAAAGTAGCACCATGATCTTCATAGTAGAGAGTCTCTCATGTTATCACTTTCATATACTAGTGGGAATTTTTCATTATAGAACTAGGCTTGTATATTCCAACAGTGGGCCTCCTCAAGTGTCCTAGGTCTTCGTGAGCAAGCAAGTTGGATGCACACCCGCTAGTTTCTTTTGTTGAGCTTTCATACATTTATAGCTCTAGTGCATCCGTTGCATGGCAATCCCTACTCCTTGCATTAACATCAATCGGTGGGCATCTCCATAGCCCATTGATTAGCCTCGTTGATGTGAGACTTTCTCCTTTTTTGTCTTCTCTACATAACCCCCCTCATTATATTCTATTCCACCCATAGTGTTATGTCCATGGCTCGCGCTAATACATTGCATGAAAGTTTATAGGTTTGAGATTACTAAAGTATGAAACAATTGCTTGTCTTGTCATCGGGGTTGTGCATGATGATAGCATTCTTGTGTGACAAAAATGAAACATGACAAAACTGTATGATTTTGTAGGGATGAACTTTCTTTTTCCATGTTATTTTCAGAAGACATAATTGCTTAGTTAGTATGCTTGAAGTATTATCATTTTTATGTCAATATGAACTTTTGTCTTGAATCTTTCGGATCTGAATATTCATACCACAATTAAGAAGAATTACATTAAAATTATGCCAAGTAGCACTCCGCATCAAAAATTCTGTTTTTATCATTTACCTACTCAAGGACGAGTAGGAATTAAGCTTCGGGATGCTTGATACGTCTCCAACGTATCTATAATTTTTGATTGCTCCATGCTATATTATCTACTGTTTTAGACATTATTGGGCTTTATTATCCACTTTTATATTATTTTTGGGAATAATCTATTAACCAGAGGCCCAGCCCAGAATTGTTGTTTTTGCCTGTTTTAGGGTTTCGAAGAAAAGGAATATCAAACGGAGTCCAAACGGAATGAAACCTTCGGAAAAGTGATTTTCTCATCAGATAAGATCCAGGAGACTTGGACCCTCCGTCAAGAAAGCCACGAGGTGGTCATGAGGGTAGGGGGCGCGCCGCCCCTATGGCGCCCCCCCTGCCACGTGGAACCCTCGAAGCTCCACCGACGTACTTCTTCCTCCTATATATATCCATGTACCCCCAAACGATCGGGGACGGAGCCAAAAACCTAATTCCACCGCCGCAACTTTCTGTATCCATGAGATCCCATCTTGGGGCCTATTCCGGAGCTCCGCCGGAGGGGGCATCGATCACGGAGGGTTTCTACATCATCATCCAAGCCCCTCCGATGAAGTGTGAGTAGTTTAATTCAGACCTACATGTCCATAGCTAGTAGCTAGATGGCTTCTTCTCTCTTTTTGGATCTTAATACAATGTTCTCCCCCTCTCTCGTGGAGATCTATTCGATGTAATCTTCTTTTTGTAGTGTTTTTGTTGAGACCGATGAATTGTGGGTTTATGATCAAGTCTATCTATGAATAATATTTGAATCTTCTCTGGATTCTTTTATGTATGATTGGTTATCTTTGCAAGTCTCTTCGAATTATCAGTTTGGTTTGGCCTACTAGAGTGGTTGTTCTTGCCATGGGAGAAGTGCTTAGCTTTGGGTTCAATCTTGCGGTGTCCTTTCCCAGTGAAAGAAGGGGCAGCAAGGCACGTATTGTATTGTTGCCAGCAAGGATAACAAGATGGGTTTTTTTATCATATTGGATGAAACTATCCCTCTACATCATGTCATCTTGCTTAAGGCGTTACTCTGTTTTTAACGTAATACTCTAGATGCATGCTGGATAGCGGTCGATGAGTGGAGTAATAGTAGTAGATGCAGAATCATTTCGGTCTACTTGTCTCGGACATGATGCCTATATACATGATCATACCTCGATATTCTCATAACTATGCTCAATTCTGTCAATTGCTCAACAGTAATTTTTTCACCCACCGTAGAATACTTATGCTCTTGAGAGAAGCCACTAGTGAAACCTATGGCCCCCGGGTCTCTTTCTCATCATATCAATCTCCATCACTTTATTATTTCTTTGCTTTTACTTTGCTTTTACTTTATTTACTTTGCATCTCTATACCAAAAGTACCAAAAATATTATTTATCATCTCTATCAGATCTCACTTTCGTAAGTGACCGTGAAGGAATTGACAACCCCTAAGCGCGTTGGTTGCATTGAGCTATTGTTTTTGTGTAGGTACGAGGGACTCAATCGTAGCCTCCTACTAGATTGAGACCTTGGTTCTCAAAAACTGAGGGAAATACTTTCGCTACTTTGCTGCATCATCCCTTTCTCTTCGGGGAAATCCAACGCAATGCTCAAGAGGTAGCAGGGACATATGTGGATATGAGAAAGTAGCTGAGGGTTTTTGGAGCATATCACTAAGCATTTTGAGAAAGTAACTCATTAAGCAACACCTCACCCCCTCTTAATAGTATTGGCTTTTCCTATGGACTCAATGTGATCTTGGATCATTAACAGTAAAATGTAGAGTCTTGTGCTTTGAGCTTGAGCCAATCTTTTGTCCTTAGCATTTTGAGGGGTCCACTTTCTAATCCATGCCATACCAATCATTGAGCTTTCCTGAAATATTTATCTTAAAATAGCATTAGCTCAATGATCTATATGTTGTTAGGAATTACCAAAACCACCCAAGGATAATTGCACTTTCAGTTTGAGCGCTCTTGTCCCCATTTGGGACCGTTTTGGTTTTGCCACGACGGTGGCCGTTGATGCCTTTGGTAGGCACAAGGACACCCAGGACTGAACCCTGAGGGGGTGTTGGTCGGAGTGGCCGGGAGATGTCATGGTAGTAGGTCGGTTTTTTCGGAAAGTTGTTGGTCCACCGGAATGGGAGTGCGAGGCCATGGGTTCGGTGGTGTGGGTAAAATGTGCTACCTCTGTAGAGTGTGTGTGTGTTTAATCTATCGATAGTCGCGTCCTCAGCCATGGGCACATGTTCGTACTAGGTCACACCGTTCAATCAACACTCACATGACGGAATGACACTTTAGATGATTTATATGTTGATATTGTAAGATGTAATAGTTTGGCAAGATGCAGATGTTGATGTTGGGATGATCTCGAGGATGATCATTCAATTTGTGATGTGATCACGAGGTGATCGAGATGGCATATTACTTGGCCGGATAGCCAAGCGTGAGATGGTTTGTTGAGATTAAGATGTTGGTTTATCAGTATCTTTGAAGTTTCATATCATCTTGAGTAGTTGCTTTCGCATCATGGTAGCTGTTAATTTAATTAATATGCTAATGCTATGCTGTTGTTTTGCCTTGATGCTTTTGGTAGTTGTGAGCTTGCAAGTACATTTAATGTACTGAACTGGCGTGTCATGCCAGATTACATGTGATGCTGTGATTGCTTGATTGTTTGTCGAGATGTCCGTTCGTGCGAGGTAGATCGTGTCCCAGCCAGAGTCCCTGCGGAGTGGAGTTCACCACCTTCGTCGTTGTTCCGCTGCTATGAGTTGTTCTGCTGCTAGCATAGAGCAAGTGTAGTATCACATGCGTAGTGTCGTCGTGCTGATGTGATCTTTTCTAACATCAGACCCATGCATTTATCCGTTCTAATAAGAGCTGATTTGTTCTATGTCAAGTAGTGCCATATTCCAGAAGACTTCTCCTCAATCTCTGGGTTGGAATACGGGGCGTTCCAGCTTCTCTGATCCAGGGTGCCACATTTCCTTTCTCTCCCTCTTCCCTTCCTTCTCCCTCCTAGTTAGACTAGGAAAGGGGGGAACCTACTCCTTGTAGGAGTAGGATTCCCCCCTTGGGGCGCGCCATAGGAGGCCGGCCGACCCCCTCCTCCACTCCTTTATATACGGGGGAGGGGGCACCCTATAGATACACAATTTGATCTCTCAGCCGTGCGCGTCGGTAACTTCATCATCACCTTCAACACGTCGTCATGCTGACGAAACTCTCCCTCGGCCTCATCTGGATCTAGAGTTTGAGGGACGTCACCGAGCTGAACGTGTGCAGTTCGCGGAGGTGTCGTGCGTTCGGTCCTTGATCAGTTGGATTGCGAAGACGTTTGACTACATCAACCGCGTTACTTAGCGCTTCCTCTTTCGGTCTACGAGGGTACGTAGACACACTCTCCCCTCTCGTTGCTATGCATCTCCTAGATAGATCTTGCGTGATCGTAGGAAATTGTTTGAAATACTACGTCCCCAACAGTGGCATCAGAGCCAAGTCTATGCGTAGATGTTATATGCACGAGTAGAACACAAAGGGGTATTGGGCGTGGGTATATACATATTGCTTGCCGTCACTAGTTGTTTCTTGATTTAGCGGTATTGTTGGATGAAGCGGCCCGAACCGACATTACATGACCGTGTTCATGAGACTGGTTCTACTGATGTGCTTTGCACACAGGTGGCTGGCGAGTGTCAGTTTCTCCAACTTTAGTTGAATCGGATTCAATGAACAAGGTTCTTTCTGAAGATCAAATAGCAATCACTATACCATGTTGTGGTTTTTGATGCGTAGGTAAGAACAGTTCTTGCTAAGCCCATAGCAGCCACGTAAAACTTGCAACAACAAAGTAGAGGACATCTAACTTGTTTTTGCAGGGCATGTTGTGATGTGATATGGTCAAGACGTGATGAGATATAAGTTGTTGTATGTGATGATCATGTTTTGTTAAAGTTATCGGTAACTGGTTTGAGCCTTATGGTTGTCTCTTTATTGCATAAGATGCAAGTGCCATATAATTGCTTTACTTTATTGCTATGCGATAGCAATAGTTGCAAAAGCAATAGTTGGCGAGATGACCATGTGACGACACATTAATAGAGATCAAGATGTTGGAGATCGTGTTGTCATGCCGGTGGCAATGGAGATCATGACAGTACTTTGGAGATGGAGATCAAAGGCACAAGATGATGATGGCCATATCATGTCACATATTTTGATTGCATGTGATATTTATCTTATTATGCATCTTATTTTGCTTAGTACGGCGGTAGAATTATAAGATGACCCCTCACTAAGTTTCAAGGTATAAGTGTTCTCCTTGAGTATGCATCGTTGCTACAGTTCATCGTGCCAAGACACCACGTGATGATCGGGAGTGATAAAGTCTACATTCACATACAACGGGTGCAAGCCAGTTTTGCACACGCAGAATACTCGGGTTAAACTTGACGAGCCTAGCATATGCAGATATGGCCTCGAAACACTGAGAGCGAAAGGTCGAGCGTGAATCATATAGTAGATATGATCAACATAGAGATTTTCACCATTGAAAACTACTCCATCTCACGTGATGATCGGACATGGTTTAGTTGATATGCATTACGTGATCATTTAGATGACTAGAGGGATGTCTATCTAAGTGGGAGTTCTTAAGTAATATGATTAATTGAACTCATGCCCGTGTAGAGAGGTATGAGACCTCTAACAGTACTTTGCCTACAAGATGGAGGAGAATAGCTCAACTAGTGAGCATGTGCTTAGATTGTCTGGGTACTACAATTGCTCGAATCAAGTGGGAGTTAATCTTCCAGATAAGATAGTGATTGACAGAGTTCTCTAGTCATTATCACCAAGTTACTAAAACTTAATGACGAACTATAATATGCAAGGGATGACGTAAAACGATTCTAAGCTCTTCGTGATGCTGAGAACAGTGAAGGTAGAAATCAAGAAAAGCATCAAGTGTTGATGATTGATAGAGCACTAGTTTCAAATAAAAGTGCAAGGGAAAGAAAGGGAACTTCAAGAAGAATGGCAAGCAAGTTGCCACTCCCATGAAGAAGCCCAAAGCTAGACCCAAGCTTGAAACTGAGTGCTTCTACTACAAATGAAATGGTCATTGGAAGCGGAACTGCCCCAAATACTTGGCGGATAAGAAGGATGGCAAAGTGAACAAAAGTATATATGATATACATGTTATTGATGTGTACTTTACTAGTGTTCATAGTAGCCCTTGGGTATTTGATACTAGTTCAGTTGCTAAGAGTAGTAACTCGAAACGGGAGTTGAATAATGAACAGAGACTAGTTGAGGGCGAGGTGGTGATGTGTGTTGGAAGTGATTGCAAGGTTGATAAGATCACCATCGCACACTCCCTTTACCTTCGGGATTAGTTTTGAACCTAAAATAAATGTTATTTGGTGTTTGCGTTGAGCATAATATGACTGGATCATGTTTATTGCAATACAGTTATTCATTTAAGTCAAAGAATAATTGTTATTCTGTTCACATGAATAAAACCTACTATGGTCATAAACCAAAGGTGAATGGTTTATTCAATCTCGATCGTAGTAATACACATATTCATAATATTGAAGCCAAAAGATGCAAAGTTAATAAAGATAGTGCAACAAATTTGTGGCACTGCCGTTTAGGTCATATTGGTGTAAAGCGCATGAAGAAACTCCATGTTGATGGACTTTTGGAATCACTTGATTATGAATCACTTGATGCTTGCGAACCATGCCTCATGGGCAAGATGACTAAAACTCCATTCTCCAGAACAATGGAGCGAGCAACAAAATTATTAGAAATAATACATAATGATGTATGCGATCTAATGAGTGTTGAGGCTCGCGGCGGGTATCGTTATTTTCTGACCTTCACAGATGATTTGAGCAGATATGAGTATATCTACTTAATGAAACACAAGTCTGAAACGTTTTAAAATTTCAAATAATTTCAGAATAAAGTGGAGAATCATCGTAACAAGAAAATAAAGTTTCTATGATCTGATCATGGAGACGAAATATTTGAGTTACGAGTTTGGCCTTCAGTTGAAAGTTGAAACAATGTCGAATAGTTTCGCAACTCATGAAACCAGGAACACCACATCGTAATTGTGTGCCTGAACGTCGTAACCATACTTTATTAGATATGGTGCTTTCTATGATGTCTCTTACCAATTTATCACTATCGTTTTGGGGTTATGCATTAGAGACAGCTGCATTCACGTTAAATGGGGCACCGTCTAAAAATCCATTGAGACGACACCGTATGAACTGTGGTTTAGCAAGAAACCTAAGCTGTCGTTTCTTAAAGTTTGGGGTTGCAATGCTTATGTGAAAAAGATTCAGCCTGATAAGCTCAAACCCAAATCGGAGAAGTGCTTCTTCACAGGATACCCAAAAGAAACTGTTGGGTACACCTTCTATCACAGATCCGATGGCAATATCTTTGTTGCTAAGAGTGGATCCTTTCTAGAGAAGGAGTTTCTCTCGAAAGAAGTGAGTGGGAGGAAAGTAGAACTTGATGAGGTAATTGTACCTTCTCCCGAATTGGAAAGTAGTTCATCACAGAAATCAGTTCCAGTGATACCTACACCAATTAGTGAGGAAGTTAATGATGGTGATCATGAAACTTTAGATCAACTTACTACCGAACCTCGTAGGTCATCCAGAGTACATTCCGCACCAGAGTGGTATGGTAATCCTATTCTGGAAGTCATGTTACTAGACCATGATGACTACGAACTATGAGGAAGCGGTGATGAGCCCAGATTCCGTGAAATGGCTTAAGGCCATGAAATCTGAGATGGGATCCATGTATGAGAACAAAGTACTGACTTTGATTGACTTGCCCGATGATCGGTGAGCCATTCAGAATAAGTGGATCTTCAAGAGGAAGATGGACGCTGATAGTAGTGTTACTATCTACAAAGCTCGAATTGTCACAAAAGGTTTTCGACAAGTTCAAGGTGTTGACTACGATGAGATTTTGTCACTCGTATCGATGCTTAAAAGTCTGTCCGAATCATGTTAGCAGTTGCCGCATTTTATGAAATCTGGCAAATGGATATCAAAACTGCATTCATTAATGGATTTATTAAAGAAGAGTTGTATATGATGCAACCAAAAGGTTTCACTACAAAAAATACACTTTCGTGATGATACGTGTTTGTCAGAGTAGGTCACGTTTTCTGACATGCATGTACATCCATGACAAATTTATGACAGAATCAAGATAGTCATACCTGTTCTGTCGTAGAAGTGTTCCATGACATTACTAAAATTATCATCACGGAAGTGCCCACTTCCATGACGATAAATCGCGCGTCACAGAAGTGCTTTCGTCAAGGGTGACCGACACGTGGCATCCACCTTAACGGAACGCTGTTAATCTATCGGGTCCGGTTTTGGATCCGATAACCCGTTAACAGCCCCGACCAATGGGGATTTTCCACGTGTAAAATCATCATTGGCTAGAGGGAACACGTGTCAGCTCGCCGCTGGGACATATTTCATCCACTCATTGGACCCAAAGTGCCTATGATACGTCGACACGTGGCACGGCCCAACACAGGCCCATTCCTGTGAAAAGGACGACCTGTTTTACTTGGTCGAAAGGTGGCGGGCCGGCCCATGGCAAGCCTGTTAATGGCCTATTCGCATATAGCCCATTTACAGCCCGCTAACCCAGGGCCCGTTTACGGCCTATCCGAATTAGGCCCAGTAGCCTCATATGGGCCGTCCAATATAATTCCAGCCTATTTTATCTTCCGGCCCATGTATGGCCCATGACGTCTTTTGGCCCATATGAGGCCCTTAGTAACCCTCGGCCCATTAACGACCCGTGGTAAAACTGGCCCGTAATGAATAGTGTATTACTCCCTCCGTTCCTAAATAATTGTCTTTCTAGACATTTCAAATGGCTACCACATACGGATGTATGTAGACATATTTTAGAGTGTAGATTCACTCATTTTTCTCCGTATGTAGTCACTTGTTGAAATATCTAGAAAGACAAATATTTAGGAACAGAGGGAGTACTTTATACCCATTAACGGCCCATTATACTGTTGGGCTGTTTCCAGCCCATGTTATCTTTCGGCCTTCTCAGGGCCCATTTATTCTTGGGCTCATTTCCAGCATTCTTTTACTTTCGGCCCGTTACTATCATTTTCTGCCTGTGGGCCAAATTCAGGCCCGTTTGTGGCCCATTAATACGTTGGGCTGTTTTCATAGCGTTATCAAATACAGCCGATTAACGACGGCCGTTATGGTCGGCCCATGAACGGACGATTTCAACTCTAGCCCACTTACGGCCATAATGTGGTCTGTTATTGGCCCATGTTTAGCCAACCGATCATACGACCCATAGAAGGCCCATTGATGATACGGCCCGTAGAAGGCCCATTGTGTCTACGGCCCGTATAAGGCCCATTGTTTCTACGCCCCGTAGAAGGCCCATTGTTTCTACGGCCCTTAGAAGTCCCATTGTTTCTACAGCCCATAGGAGGCCCATGTTAACTAAAGTAAATATGTAGCCCATGGTTAATGTGGCCTAGTTTTAAAAAAAGGCTATTGCGGCCACTAGCAAACCGCGGAAAAAGAACTGCACTGACTACAGGAAAACAAATAAACAAGACAATAAGGAAATAAATAGGCAAGCAACTTATGCCAGGCTATCACGTCTATTACACATATTACATCCACTGGGCATCAAAGTTCGCCACCAGTGCAAATATAGGGAACAAAGCGGCATATAAACACCACAGAAAAACAAGTCCAGAACTGGAACCACTTCAGAAGAGCTCAAGAAACAATATCCTGGGTACCCATAATGCTGGCAAGATGCTTAGAAAGCTTATTAACTTTCTCTTGTTTGGCGCTTAAATCCTCCAGCACTTGCTGTTGCACCAGACAGTATGCATCTGAATTCTATAGGGACTTCCTCAGTCCTTCGGCTTCCTGATGCATAACATCTGATCGATGTGTTTCAACTTGATGTTGAGACTCAAGAAGCTGAACTGATTCAGGCAGCGAGTTCGAAGAGCTGGTGCCAGCAGTAGTAGCCAGTAACTCGAAAACTACATCAAGACAGGACTTTGGGGTTGTCTCAGTGTCTTCAATATAGTTTTTATCAGCTTTCTTGGAGACCAGCAGGGATGTCTCACTATCTTGAACCTTATCTGCATTACTTCCTGTACCATTGCATAACAGGGTACTCTTCTCCAACATTTTATCCGCATTCTAGAAGAGAAACAAACAAACACATCACAGGTTTACAATGTAGTATATGAAACTCGTTTTGGTAAACCAGTTCAGTAGTAAGGTGGACAGGATAACAACATGAAACAAACATATATCTATGTAGTATGGTCACTGTATGGTCTATGTCATTCTAGTTTATGTTACCAAATCAGGATAGATACAATTTGAATCATACATATTTAAGACAAATTAGCTTAGATAGAATATAAGTGTGGGAAACTACACAGCAATAACAACACTTGTAAGGTGCATGGCATGAGAATATAACTGTTTATTCAATTGAAACTGAAATCAACATAGAGAAAGTTACAACAGCAAACACGTTAAAGAAATAGGTTTAAAACATACCCGTTGCGCCATTGGAGTTTCAATTGCATCCTTCAAATTTGAAATTAGTTGGTATGAGTAAATATAGTGATGCAAGAGTAAAGTAGTATGAACCATAGAACGGAACCTGACCTGAGAACAATTCTTCTTCTGCTTTAAGCGTTGACTTGGGGTTCTAACTGGTGGTCCTCGTGCTTTGGGCACTGCAATTACCTTACTAACTGCTCGTGTTTGGGTGCTCTGTGGTGGATATGGTGTTGTGTCAATGGGAACTAGGTTACTATCTGCTGGGGTTGGGGTTAGAAGGGGTGTAGCTGGTTCTCTATCCAACTGGGTAGGGGTACAATCTGTGTGAGTCTGGGTTATGTGTGGTGGGGCTGGTTTTTGGGCAAGTACAACCGTGGTTCCATCTCCATCGGCAGGTAGCACAATCTTTTCTGAAGACCATGTTTTTACTCCCACATATACTGCCATCACTCCCTCTAATTGAAATGTCTGATAAACAAGAAAAATAATTGAATGTGCAGACATTGTAAGATAGATAAGTGCAATGGATAGTAGGGAAGAAAACAGGGCATAAAATAATTCACATTTATGTTGTCTAACCAAACAGAATAGCAGGACATAATTTCACATATATGATGGCTAATTAAACAGGATAGCATGACAAAATTTCACATGTATGATGGCTAACTAAACAGGATAGAATGACACACTTCAAAATATGATGACTATGTAAACAGGGTGACATGATATAACTATACGATGTGTCTATTAAAGTGGTTGGCATGCCATAAATCACAAACATGCCGTCGATGGAAACATGATGGCATGATATAATTCACGGATAGAATGACATAATTCAAAATATGATGACTATGTGAACAGGATGGGATGACATAACTATATTATGTCTTTAGAAAATGGGTTGGCATGCCATAATTTAGATACATGTTGTCTATGTAAACATCATGGCATGATATAATTCAAATATATGATTTATATACTAAGGAAGTGAGCAGAGGGCAATCGCATATATGAAATGTCAACTAAGGAGATGGCATTCAATATCGTGTATATGATGTAAAAACTAAGCATTGCAATACAACATATGCATGATATGAGTAATATAACCCTGCCAAGTTTGAGAATACACCTCAAGGGGATAATAGGACTGGTCATCTGCCTCTGAATCCTCCTCTGAAGAGCCATCTGTAACCAGCAAGATATCTATTTCACCAGCTAGCATTGTCTGCTCTGAAGACCTTGTTTTCACTCCAGATTTCTCCATCAGCAATTCAAATGGCTGATGCACAGGAAGAGCAGTTGAATATACAAACATTGTCGACAAAAGCAATGAGAAATACAAAAAAGGACGGCATGATATAATTCACATATATGACGCTTGGCTAAACAGCATGGCATTGAATAATTCACATATATAATGTCTTGCAACAAGATAGCATTGCATAATTCACATATATAATGTCTTGCAACAAGATGGCATTGCATAATTCACATATATGGTAATTAGACACTAAACATTTGGCATTCACACAAAGCATGTCTAAACTAAGCAAATGACATAGCAATGCAAGATACCATATGCACGATATGAGCATAATCACCCTGCCAAGTTAGAGCATGCACCTCGGGGGGGGGGATATGACTGGTCATCTATCTCTGAATCCTCCTCTAAGGAGCTATCTATAACCAGCAAGACATGCGCTTCGTCAGATAGCATTGTCTGCTCTGAAGACCTTGTTTCCACTGCAGATTTTCCCATGACCGTGCCGAATGGCTGATGCACAGGAAGAGTAATTGAATGTACTAAAATTGTTGACAAATTTAACACGTAATAAAAAAATGATGTCATGATATAATTCACATATAAGATGACTGGCTAACCAGGGTGGCATTGGAAAATTCACATATATGATGCCTGGCTAAACAAGATGGCATTGCATGATTCACATATACGATAAAGAAACTAAACAGATGGCATTGACACAAAGCATGTCTAAACCGAGCAGATGACATCTTTGATGTATACAGTAAGCAATGCAAGGCACCATATGCATGATATTACCAACATCAGCATGCCAAGTTAGAGCGAAGACCTCATGGGGTAAATAGGAGTGGTCTTCTGCTTCTAAATCCCCATCAGAACAGTTATCTTCCTCTTGATTACGATCCGAAATGGGTGGAGGGGGGCTGCCTTTGCGCCCACCATGGAGCGACGTCTGCATGAAATTTTATTGCCACGCAAGGCTTGTCTCTTTTGATCTACATGTTCAGTTATGTTGTGTACAATAACTGACATGCATAGGAATAAAACATAGTAAGATTATGTAAGTAGTGCATGCACAAATCCAGAGTGATGGTAGCAAACTGTGGATAGACCCAAAACAAATGATAGCAGGCATATAATAGCTTTAGTAAAAAAATACAGATAATGGCTCCTTTAATGTTTGTTTGCACCCAACATGAAACTCATAGTAGACACCCGAGATTAACCAGAAAGTAGACAGATAGTATTGATTGTTGCCCCAATATGTACCCCACAACCATTTAAAAACTCAAGTTTCATCATAAGTTTGGACCTGAGTTGGAGTCTAATAGGTGAACACGATGATAAAGTAGCACGTCATCATATTAAACGATGCATAACGTAAGCAGAAACGGAAGAGTGTGACCTCTCTTGCGGACCCATGTAGTCCTCAAGGTCATCTGCTCAGTTGATGATGGTAATGCAGTTGTCGTGGCTGCCGGCGGCGGGGAAAAAGATCTGAGGTGGCGAAAGACAGTCTGGAGAGTGGATCCCTGCTGTGGTGAACCCTTCCGTTGTTAGAGCAGCTGAGCTGGGGTGGAACACAACACCGCAGGAGCAGGACAAACCACACAGGGTTTTTTTGACACATATCTGTAACAGAAGTAATTGTGTAATGGCATATTTGAATTTGAGGATTCTAACAATGCAGGGATAGGAAATAGATAGGAATAGGATAGGAATGCACGTGCAAAATAGAGAATTTAAAAACACATGATTTCTGCCAATCTAGGTGTTTGGTTCACAAGAATTGGAAGATCACAGGATGCAAAGAACATGTTGAGATTAAGTTAAACCACAAGAAGTGTACAACCTCTTTGGCGAAGCCATGTCGATCTCAGCGTGATTGGGTTGGCCAGTGAGGATGCTCCGGCTGACTTGGCTGTCGGAGGAGGGGAAGAAGATCTTAGGCGTCTGGAGATGGAGCCCGAGGTACTGCTCTGCTGTGATGGACTGTTGGGGCTTGGGTGTGACATATGCCAAAGGATGGCTTCGTCTGAGGGCAAGACTACTGCCGGAATATCCAGGGACGGGTATGCGAGTAGCACGCGCTAGTTTACCCAGGTCCGGGGCTCTCTAGAGAGATAATACCCCTATTCATGCATGTCTGAGTATATATGTGGGGTGTACATCTGGCAGTACAAAGTGCTCCTGGAGCTGTATCTGAGATCAGTGCCACGGGCATCTGATCTCGTATATGTGAAGCAGTAGCAGAGAGCTAGCTAGCTAGATGGGTGTGTGAGCCTAGGCTTCATGGCCGTGAATGTGTGCATGTGTATCTAGGCGTGGCATGATGCTCTCAGGGAGCCATTGTGGCCGGCCTGGATGGATGGCTGGGTGGACTTGTGGCCGTATCTGTGTGTGAGCCTCCCCTGGTGCTCCTTATAAAGGGGAGTCCAGGGGATAAGGGATGGCACACGTGACCAACTTCACTATTTGGGAGAAAACAATGTGACATCTTACACCTGCTATAGTTTATCACTATTGCTCAGCAGTGTCCGGGTACAGCCGTCTTGTCCGCGGTATGGTCATCGTGTCGGTGTCTTGTCGGATCAGGCTGCAGTCGGCAGCCGCCTGGTTGGCGCTGTCGATAGCCGGCTAGTTGGCGCAGTCGGCAGTCGGACAGGGAGCCAGCAGGAGCGGCTGGGCAGTCGGACTAAGGGGCTTTGCTAGCCCTGATGTCTTGATTTATTGTCTCGCCGTCTTTGGGGTAGCCATGGCCAATTACTTCGACATGGAGGGTTTCGTCATTGGAGCAGCTCCGATGAGTTGTACGATGACAAGGCTGAAGCAGGACAAGAGAGACAACGTTAACCTGAGTGGAATTCTAATAGCATCTCCAATAGATGATGTAAAATACATAACCACCAAGTGGTAGATGTATACATCAGCCACTCATCTCTGAACTTAACTTTTGAAATTGAATTTAACTGTCGAAACTGAACTTAACTGTCGAAACTGAATTTTGCTGTCGAAGTTGAATTTTACTATCGAAACTGAATGCACTAGAGGTGAGGCTACAAGTCCGTCGACTGACTTTTTCATCTCTGGTCAGTCAATTTTGCAGCCGTTGGATACGAAATCAAGAGCCTGCAGTTCATCTTCAACCTCCACCCCCCTGAGCCGCCAGCCACCACTGGCCAAACAGCTGCCCCCCGCGGCCGGCGGTGCGCCGCCCCGAAAACACTCCCCACCATCGGTCCACCGCCGCCCGGGCCATCCCTGTAGGCTCCCCCATGCCGAGCTTTTTCGCCGATGATCCCCACGCCACCGCCCCAACACCGCCGGCGACCACCGCCCCCACCCAGAACCCTAAGATAGGTAGTGGGGAACCTCTCCGGCGAGCTCTCCTCCCCGCTGCGGCTGGTTCTTCCCTAACTCCGGCGAGCCCCCCCCCCCCCCCCACCCCACCCCCTGAAAATCGACTGACCCAAAAGTCGATTCAATCGACTGAAGTGTAGCTAAATCGAAGCAGCATCACAAGCAAGAGCAAGAGCGAGAGTAGTAGTGCGAGCGAGAGCAAGAGCGAGAGCAGCAGCGCAAGCAAGAGCAAGGTCGAGAGCAGCAGCGCGAGCGAGAGCTAAAGCAGAAGCAGCTCCTACTGATGTGGACGTCACCGCCGAGGGAGCGACGCCGTGGAGGAAGTGGTCGGGGACGCCGGCGTGGATGGAGCCGTGCCGTGTCGGCTTCGGACCAAGCGCCGGCAACACCGTGAGATCAAATCAAGAATAAAATGCGGTGATTAGTGTACAACCTCTTTGGTGGCGCCGATTAGGCCACAGCTTCATCTGAGTAAACGGTGATGATGATGCTCTTCCGGTGGTGCAGGTGAGGACGGCGGTGTGGGAATGGAGGTGGCGCAAAAGACTAGGGGAACGTCGGGGCAGCTCCTTGGAGGTGGAGGATGGGGTGGCTGAACCGGCGGGACGACCAGATCGACGATGGATCCTCATACGGTACGGTGGATGAGGGATGTCGAGGTGTTGCTGTGGACGACATCATCGGGGAAGAGGCTCCGGCTGGGCGGCGGACGGAGGAGGGTGTGGGGCTTCGTGGGTTTTGCCGGCCTCGGTGTACGAATGGGTGGGCAGATGGGATGGGAGTGGGGAACCATGGCTTAGGGATGCGCTTGTCCGAAATGTGGGGTAAGTTACGAAAGTACCCCCACCGATTTGAGGCGGTTCTTTCGGTTCAGGGGTATCACGGGCATATCGCATGGGGATTTCACAGGAGGTGGGAGTTTTCAAGCGTGTTGTAATTTTGGAATAGCAAGGCGCGGGTTGAGATGGAGGGAGTTGTCGGAGCACAGCGAGACAAAGATATATCTTAAATATTTCAGGCTAACAAGGCGCGGGTTGAAGAGGCGGGAGTTTCGCAGCACGATAGACAGAGACGCTAGCTTGAAATTTCGGCATAACAAGGCACGGCTTGAAATTTCGGGAGAACAAGCTTAACATGTACCCAAAAAAAGAGGCAATTTAGACTAGTATGATATACTAACACGCACAACACGCACACAGACACCATTTAGACTAGTAAGGTACGCGTGCATTGCACGCATGAGATTTGGCAACCAAATTATGAATAAATACCACATTATAGCACGTAAGCTTTGAGTCGTATATGCATGACGTAGATGTTAGTTTAATTCTTATAGTTCATTTCATTCAAAATCATCTAGTTTTTATAAGAAAGCTAATCTATTTTAAGATTCATGGAATTGTGCGTTGTAAGGCATAAAGTAAAAACAAATCATGTAGAAAAACATTTGGGCAATTATGATACGGAAGATTATAGAACAAAGACGAAGTGCTTGTGTTTTGAGGTTTGTGCATTATGCTTAAGTTCAACCATAGAGTCTTCTAGATTGTACATGTGGCAAAATCTGGTGGAATCTAGATGATATCCAATAGGCAGTAGTGCTCAAATTTGCCAGCTCTGCACCATCGGATCGGCCTCATCCAACAACCATCTTTCAAAGTTAAAGTTATCCACACACTATATAAAAAATATATAATATAATATATATAGGGGTATAGATATAGATATGTGATGCGAAAGCCACCCATCATCTCCAATTAGAATAGTTTGTCCATGCACGGATGCAATGTGGCCAAACGATGTCTACCATATGTATCTCAAATTCAAACCAATCTGACCTTGTTCAATGTGTATACATTGCAACATGCTCGTTTCCAAACCACACCGCGCAGATCTCCGTTATATTCATGCATGCATGGGTTTCAAACATCATGATCTCTTATTCAAATATTTGAATTCAACTTTACATTGATTATGACCTCACCTAGTCTTTTAAACCCACACATTGGTCTTCTCTTTATTTGTACCACTAACTTTCTCTTGTGCATGCACGCACACACACACTACCAGTCGGCATTATCCATAGCACACATGCACTCTTTTTCTTCAGGTCGCTCTCCCATGAAGGCACACACACACACATCCCCCTCTCCATCATATCGGGCATTCTTTATCTCTGACGTGCATGCGCAACGATCGATGTTCCTCTATGTGTGTGTGTATAGCTAGGTCTTTATAGTTTTCCACATAAACCGATCAATCTATATATCTAGTGAGGTCTCACCCTCTTTCCCACGTCAACGTCGATCAATCTAAACCTCTCTATATAGGATTACATATATAGCTAATACACCCACATTAATTATATATCCAACGCCCCCCTCTCATCATCCATGCCTTCCGCTTCATCTCTCAGACACGCGCACAATGGCCAAGACAGGGGCAGCAAGGGCCCTGCCCCCTCTAACATCACTATATATCGAGGCTAATATGAATGTGATCATTAGACAATTGCTGGTAAAAATGGTTTAATTTGATGAATTGGCCCTCCTCGTAAAGGATTAGCAATGCTTGGCCCTCTAGCTCATGCGACATTTTTCATCGGTCCGCCACTGTGCAACAGCACACGTTCTCGCCCCCTCTCTCTAAATATCGATCTCGCAGTTGTGCACTCCTTCATAGTCTCCCTCCACTCGGCACCTCGCACCATATTCTAGCCCCCACCGGATTTTTCCACATGTACAATCTAGCAGACTCCATGGTTGAACTTAAGCATAATGCACAAACCTCAAAACAACAGTGGTTCTCCTTTGTTCTAGAATCTTCCATATCGTAACTGCCCAAACTTTTTTTCTAGTTGAATTGCCATTATTTGTTTGTACTTTATGCTTTACAACGCACAAATCCATGAATCATAAAATAGATTAAGGGCTTCTTTGATTCAAAGGATTCTCAAAGAAATTTCGGAGGATTCTAATCCTTAGGAATTTTTCCTATCTTGGTTGTTTGATTCGTAGGATTGTAAACCATAGGAATTTTTCCATATGATTCATTTACACTAGATTTCATAGGAAACATCCCATCCACTCAAACCTCTTTGAAAGAATTCTGCGTTTTTTCTATGCACAATCAAACACTCATACCATCCTGTAGGATTCAAGACGACATTCCACTATAATCCCATGTTCTTCCTATTCCTGCGTTTTGGAAATCCTACGAATCAAAGAGGCCCTGGGTTTTTTATAAAAACTAATTGATTTTGAATGAGATGAACTATAAGAATTAAGCAAAGGTCTACATCAGGCATATATGTCTCAGAGCTTACATGCTACAGTGTGGTATTTATTCGTAATTTGGTTGCAAAATCTGACGCGTGCAATGCACGTGTACCTTACTAGTACTTTGAGTATGTGAAAAACACAATGGCATGCTACACAGTGTCTCTCTTATAGTTCATGAAGCCACATGGGCACGTGGCACATGTGGAGGCGTTGTCGCGACATCCTTGTGTGGATTGATCACAGTGACGTGCTGCTGGTTCCAGAAGAATGTACTCGTCCTCCCTGAGCCGCACTGGCGGTACATGCATGAAGCGAAGATGTGCATGCATGCCACGCACGCACTCATTCCCTCACATGCAAACGCGGGTACACGGGCGGACGCAATTTTGTACCAAGATCCACCCCATGTGATAATTTTACGCGTGTAAAGTCCTTCACTTCATTGATGGTCAATTAATACAGCACATGCAAATTGAGCGGACGTGAGGGCGGAATAAAGACATTACTACTCCACTACGCGCATGCGAGTAGTTAAATCATGGATTGCTAGTAGTACTTCCATTGGTCTCCTTCGTATTTTGTGTCAATTTTTGACAGTAACGTAATATTTGCGCATCTGAGTAGTACCGTCTACTTGAAATTTATGTTCCACTAAACTCATAGGGAGCCGTTTTGGGCCTCGAAACCAAAAACCATCAATTAATCTTTACCCTGTTCCCATCACATTCGAAAGTACTAGTGCTACAATTAAGTGCAAGCCTGCTCACACCTACCAGTACGTACCAAACCTGAATGTGTTCCCACTATGCAGGTTTTAGTACTAGTGCTAGTACTTAGGTTATAAAAAGGGGAACTACCTAACCGAAAATTACTCTACCTTCCTCCTCATAAGTCCTGCTTCTTCGTCCGTCCTTGCCATGGACGGTGTGCAGAGCTCTAGGTCGAGAACTACTCGTAACAAGGGAGCGACAACCAAGGCTATGTAAAAAAAGAGGGCTCGCCGCCACGCAGAGACCTTGAAAGATCTCTCACGGGCAGGTGATGGCTCCGAGGAGCGCCCTAGACGCAGAGGCGAACATGTCGAGCGGGCAGCGCTGGAGTCATTATCCCTCGAAGGCATGCCCGATCAGCTCAATAAGCACCTCAATAAGCAGAAGGAGTTCATCCATGGCTTGGTGGAGCTGCTGAAGGAGAGCCTCGACGACATGCCCGCTGAGCTCAATGAGCAGGGGAAGTTGACCGCCGGCTTGGTGATGCTGCTAAAGAAGAGCATTGCCTTGGAGAAGAAGGTGACCGGCGAAATCCTGTAACTTCAGGAGGACAATGCGAAGCTCTGCCACGAGCTCGACCTGCTGAAGGAGGAGAACGCCGGCTGGAAGAAGCTGCATGAGAATAGTAGTTCCTCGATGAAGATGTTGCAGGCCCTCATCACGGAACAGAAGGAGGAGTTGGCGAAGCTCCGCATCGAGCACCCGGCTGCTATCAAGGTACGTAATGCGGCCGTGGAACAGATGATGAAGGCTCGTGTGGAGAAATCTGGCGTCATGGACACAATGATGAAGATGGCGGAGGAGACGCGCAAGGAGATGGAGGTCGTGGAGGCGATGAAGAAGCAGTTACGACTCCGCGGCCAGCAACCCTTCATGTAGTGAGAGCAGCGCCCCAGACTTGTGTGTGTGTCTTCCTTCTCTTTTTGGGGTGATAATCCTCCTTCTTCTTTTGCTCCTGTGTTTCTTATTTTGCTTCGGGTGTTTCACCGTACATGTCACCTTCTTTGCGAGGCATGAATAGAACAATGCTAAAAATGAGATGACTAGCAAATTAGATCGTTCTTTATCGCTAATAGAACAATGCCTCTTGCTAGTAATATATAATAAGAGTAGAGAGTAGAGGATATGGCACTGGGCTGCCGTGTTTCGTGCTCCTCCGTCGTACTCCAGTGGAAAACTTGAGTATACCACACGGTTCTTTGCTCCTCCTCAGGTCGGCACATTTATACGAGCAGTCAAATCACAAGGCCCTGCCTTCCAGTAGTAATGAGCCGTCAAATCACAAAGGCCCTCGCCTCCCGTGAAAAGGATCAAACTAGACTGCCCCGCCCTCTAGCCTTTTAAAAAATGTATACATTTGTACAGTAGTAGTATCGATGGATTGCGCCATGGAGAAAAACTAACAAGATGAAATTAAAGAAAAAAGGTGGTACATATAGAGAGAGTTGGTCGCCAAATTATGCATATACTATATGACACTACCCACTATGAAGGTACTAGTAACATAGACTAGTAACTAGTCTATGCTACTCTCTACTATGACCAGCCAAAGTCGAGGCGCGGATACCAACGAGGGTCTGGTTGTGTCTATACTTGGACAACTCACCTGAATGCATGCGCACCAGGCAGACGAAGCTCGTGTCGTGTTGGTGCCGTGTGTGGCCCGCACATTCATCAGTCTTGCTATAAGTCACAGTAGATGCTATATAGGTCCGTCGGATCTTACATCAAGATCCGTGCAAAATTTTCTTTTCAGATTTTCTTTTTTTCTCTCTTAAATCTCAGTCGAGTGAGTCATTGCCACGCCATTAAACAGAGGCTCGGGCGCCATTAATGGAGACCTTGGGAGAGAGGTGGATGGCAGATGGAGGTCAAAGGGATCGCACGCCTCCCGTACTCAAATAGCTGCCCTGCACGGCGCCTCCTAGCTAATAAAAAAAGGGGACGCGTGGTGGCACGTAAATGGTAAATAGAACGCCCACGGTTTCAATAATATGTGTGTTTCTGATTGTAATGTGACAACACTTGTTCCAAAATGACTTTGTTGATTGTTAATGTGTGCTCCTTCGCAAATCGGACAACAAAATTACCACATTTTGTTGGTGCCATGTCATGACACCAAGCCAAGTTTCATGATTTTCATGCATGTTTCGGATTTATAGGAATTAAAAAACCAAGTTTCTCAATGTTTCCAGCTGAGCCATGACACCCAGATGTTTGAATTTCATTGCCATTTCTCGCTTGGGACCTAGAAATTTACCCGAGGACACACATGTGATTTTTCAAACAGCTTTGGTCCACTGGAGCATGTGCTTGTATTTAAAATTTTAACTATTCACACAAAGGTGACATGTTCCCTCTCAGAACCACGAGCCTTCTTGAGAGAAGCTCCAGTTTGCAAGAAACTTATACCAAAACTTGTTCCTATTCTGCAATTTTTTTTACCACAGCGTGGTAGTACCATGGCATGACACCATGCCAAGTTTCATGATTTTCAGGCATGTTTTGTATTTACAAGAATTTTAAAATGAAGCTTCTCAATGTTCTTGACCGAACCACGATGCCCGGATGTTTGAATTTCATTCCCATTTCTTGCATGTGACCTAGAAATTCACCCGAGGACACACATGTGATTTTTCAATCAACTTTGGTGCACGGGAGCATGTGCTTGTATTTCAAATTTGAATTATGCACATTAAATGACCAGAAACTCAATTATTGTATAAAAAAGGCCAAACGAACCCGTAATAATTCCAAAATTTAGCAGGGCACTCATATAGTTCTATGTTGCCTCTGTAAAGAAAATCTGGGGGGAGGCAGCGTATATTAGAAATGCGATTAGACCTTGTTATTTTCACGTCAAACCCGTTGACCATGTTACATGACAAAAATAAGCCGATTCTCACAATGATAAGTTAATGGTCTCCAGCACAACACACCCCTCAAATAAAACTAAGCACCCTGGAATTCTTTGACAAAACTAAGCACCCTGAAATTCTTTGACAACTAAACTGCTGGCTATATGATGTTGGCCATATATATTGTACGTGTATAATGTGAAGAAACGAGTGGTAGTACTATACCAACTAAAAGATGAAATGTACGAAATATAACGTGAAGAAACATAACATAGTTCTGACGGGGGCTCAGCACAACACACCCCTCAAATAAAACTAAGCACGCCTGAAATTAAACTAAGCAACTAATCTGGTAGACACTGCATTAGATCCACCATGAGCAACGACACTGCCACCTTACTCGGTCTCCTCATCCACGTCCTCGACTTCGTCCTTGTCCCTCTTCCTCTTGGCCGATACTTCTTTGCTTGAACCGCACACTTGGCTCTTGCTCTTCATCCAACCCTTGTAGATATTGAAACAAAGGTAGCCATCCATTGCAGCGTAGTGGATGTGGCCTATATCTAGTACATTCCACTCCCATGCATGATGAAACCTGAACGGAGGTTTCTTCAGTGTACCGTACGAAGGATGAACCATGGCTCCTGCCAGGGTCAGCATTGAAGGATGATCACGGGAGGGCACCGGCCGTTTCTTCTAGAGGTCGAAGGGGTCGCCTACTATGAGGCCTATCCGACCCAGGATTTCCTTGTCATCCGTAAAGTCTACAGTAATGAATTTGACTCGGCCGTCCTTGAGGAAATTCTTAAAATCCTGGCACTCAACGTTGGCATGGCATATGTGGTAGACCAAACATAAGTCATGCACGAAAACCTGGATCACGGCGGGCTTCTTCTTCTCTGCCTCCTTTAGATTCTTCTCGCCTCCCAGGATTGTGGTGTACTCAACATCTAGCCCAGCGACCCACTCATCATTTGAGTTTTCGAACATGCGTTTGAAGCGAGCAAGACATTCTTTCACCGTTGCGGAAGAACGGGTTTAGATGACGTCGAACTCATCACCGGTGATGGTTCTAACCTTGTACTCACCGCCGATCATGGAGATTTGGGATGCCATGGATTTGAGAGGAGGGTTAGGATTAGTGGAACTGCCGTAATGTGAAAGGACAGGACGACTAGGAGCGGTTTATCGATTGTAAAAATGTCGAGTGGCGGGGCGCGTGCGAATGGCAGGGTAGTGGCTTGCCTGGTGGATAAATGGATTCATGCACACTACTATGGGGGGCCAATTAGATGTCATGTCTACTCGACGCCAAATTAAATGGCTTTCGATGTCATCTCAAGCGTTGGGAAAATTACAGGTGATACGAAGCTTTCCATTCTCCCATGATACGGGCTTCCGAGAGCCCTTGGATCTGAGATCGAATGGTGGCATGGCGTGATTCTAGACCTATGGGTGAATATGCTATCCTAGAGGGTTATTCTGCAAATTTTCAGCAACTTAGCATGCGACCGTTCGATCTTAGATCCAAGGGCTGCCAGCAGCCCGTATCATGGTCGCGCCTACCACGACAGTCACCTCGCTCGCGCGGCCGCGCCCTTGGAGATTTAACACGGTGCATTAGGCCATCTGATGTTGGCATGTCATACATAGTCATCACTTAGTCACTCATACAACAAGCTTAGCTATAAGGTTGGCTATAAGAGTAGTTTTTTGTTTACTTCTCTCTATCTCTTTCTTCCTAGTATTTATTGCATTTTCCAAGGAATGAGCTCTTCCAATGAAATGGTGCTTAGATGAGGTGCTATGGACATTAAATGGCTTAGCAACTCAAGTCCCCAATGCATAGGTGCTTAGTTTTTTGTTGCTAAGTTTGCTTCATCCAGGCACACGCGCTTATCATCGTTTCTTCCTGGGGTCACTGAGGGAGTCCTGGATTAGGGGGTATCCGGCAGCCGAATTATATCCTTTGGCCGGACTATTGGACTATGAGGGTACAAGATTGAAGACTTCGTCCCGTGTCCGGATGGGACTCTCCTTGGCATGGAAGCCAAGCTTGGCAATACGAATATGTGGATCTCCTTCCTTGTAACCGACTCTGTGTAACCCTAGCCCCCTCCTGTGTCTATATAAACCGAAGGGTTTAGTCCGTAGGACCAACAACGACAATCATACCATAGGCTAGCTTCTAGGGTTTAGCCTCTTTGATCTCGTGGTAGATCAACTCTTGTACTACTCATATTATCAAGAATAATCAAGCAGGACGTAGGGTTTTACGTCCATCAAGAGGGCCCGAACCTGGGTAAAAGATCGTGTCCCCTGCCTCCTGTTACCATTCGCCTTAGACACACAGTTCGGGACCCCCACCCAAGATCCGCTGGTTTTGACACCGACATTGGTGCTTTCATTGAGAGTTCCTCTATGTCGTCATCGTCAGGCTTGATGGCTCCTTCGATCATCGATAGCAATGCAGTCCAGGGTGAGACTTTTCTCCCCGGACAGATCTTGGTATTCGGCAGCTTCGCACTATGGGTCAACTCGCTTGGCCATCGGGAGCAGATCGAGAGTTACGCCCCTGGCCACCAGGTCAGGTATGGAAGCTTAAACTAGACGGCCGACATCCGCGGAGACTTGATCTTCGACGGATTCGAGCCCCTGCTGAGTGCGCCGCACAGTCACGATGAGCATGATTTAGCTCTACCATCGGATAGTGTTCAGGAGACCGCACCAGCAGCCGCTTCGACCCTCAATTCGGAGCCAATTGTGCCATCCATGGACGGGTGGATAGACCCCTCCACGGAGGCCGCATTCTCAGCGGCAATCGAGCCGAGTATCGACCTTACCCTTCATGAGAGCCGTGGCGCCAAACTGTCGGATTCTTCCCCGGCCACGGACTCCGAACCGCCTGCGCCCGTGCCTATCGAATCCGACTAGGCGTCGATCATGGAGTTCACCTCCGCGGATATCTTTCAGCACTCGCCCTTCGGCGAAATACTGAACTCGTTAAGGTCTCTCTCGTTGTCAGGAGAGTCCTGGCCGAACTATGTCTGGCAGGATTGGGATGCGGATGACGAAGAAATTCGCCGCCCACCCACCACCCACTTAGAGCCACTATCGACAATTTGACCGACATGCTTGACTTTGACTCCGAAGACATCGACGGTATGGACGACGATGCAGGAGATGAACAAGAACCACTGCCCACAGTGCACTGGACAACCACCTCATCATATGGTGGACACACCCAAAGAAGGCATTGGCGATGGGACAGCGGAGGATGACCCCTCCAAGAAGCAACCCAAGCGTCGACGTCAGCGGCGCCGCTCTAAGTCTCGCCAAGGCAAAAGCGGTGATACCGGGACAGGAGATAATAGCACTCCGGACAGTGTCGAAGATGACGACAATCCCCTCCAGCAAGATTTAGAGCAGGAGGATGGAGAAGCCAGCCCTCCCGAGAGAGCGGCAGATGGAGAGGCGGAGGATGATAATTACATGCCTCCCTCTGAAGACGACGCAAGCCTCGACGATGATGAATTTGTCATGCCTAAGGATCCCGTCGAGCAAGAGCGCTTCCAGCACCGGCTTATAGCCACGGAAAATAGCCTTAAGAAAAAGCAACAGCAGCTTCGAGCTGATTAAGATTTGCTAGCTGACAGATGGACTGAAGTCCTTGCGGCCGAGGAATATGAACTCGAACGCCCCTCCAAGAGTTACCCAAAGCGCAGGTTGCTACCCCGACTAGAGGAGGAAGCATTAAAACCTACATCTCCAGCATATGACGCAGCTGATCGGCCACCTCGTGGTCGCGACAGAGAGGCATTTCAGCCAAAAGCTCAGCCCGCGCCACGACGCCACTCAAATAAAAATGGCAAGGAACAGGGAAACACGCTAGACCTGCGAGACATATTGCAGGACAAAGCAAAACACGCAAGATCGATCTACGGATCACGAGGGTGCTCCACTACGCAAGACGATAACCGTCACGCCGGATACAGTAAAAGTAAATCCGGTCGGGCCGAACACAGCGGACAAGACTCATTTGAGCTGCGTCGCGATATAGCCCAGTACAGAGACGCCGCACACCCGCTATGCTTCACAGACGAAGTAATGGATCACCAAATCCCAAAGGGTTTCAAACTGTAAATATCAAATCATACAATGGTACAACAGATCCTGTGGTATGGATCGAGGACTTCCTCCTGCACACCCACGTGGCCCGCGGTGACGATCTACACGCCGTCAAATACCCCCACTCAAACTCAAAGGACCAGCTCGGCATTGGCTCAACAGCCTGCCAACAGAATCCATTGGCTGTTGGGAAGATCTAGAAGCCGCATTCCTGGACAACTTCCAGGGCACTTATGTGGGACCACCAGATGCCGATGACTTGAGCCACATAATCCAGCAGCCAGAGGAATTGGCAAGGCAATTCTGGACACGGTTCCTAACAAAGAAAATCAAATCGTCAACTGTCCGGATGTAGAGGCCCTAGCAGCTTTTAAGCACAACATCCGCAACGAGTGGCTCACCCGGCACCTTGGCCGGGAAAAGCCAAAATCTATGGCAGCCCTCACGACACTCAAGACCCGCTTTTGCGCGAGATAGGACAGTTGGCTGGCTCGAAGCAATAACATATCAAAGAACCATGGCACTTCAGATACCAAGGATAGCAATGGCAAGTCATGTCGCAAGAAACACAAGCGCCGCATCAACAGCGACAATACCGAGGATACAACAGTCAATGCCGGATTCAGAGGCTCTAAACCCAGTCAGCAGAAAAAGGCATTCAAAACAAGCACTCCGGGCCCGTCCAGTTTGGACCGTATAATCGATCGCTCATGTCAAATACACGGCACCCCCGACAAGCCAGCCAACCACACCAAGATGGAATGTTGGGTCTTCAAGTAGGCCGGCAAGTTAAATACCGAAAACAAAGATAAGGGGTTACATAGCGATGACGGGGAGGAGCCCCAGCCGCCGAACACCGGAGGACAGAAGAGGTTCCCCCCACAAGTGCGGATGGTGAACATGATATACGCAACCCACCACTACAAAAAAAAGACACATCCATGACATTTTGGGCCGAACGAATTTTTTTTCTGTCATACATATGACACTTCTATGACGATAATTGTGACAAAACCCGGTATCATCGTAGATGTGGTGGGCTCCTACTTCTATGACAAAAAATCATGATAGAAAATGGGCTTTTCGTCCTGGGCGGGCCGGAGACGCAGCTGCATGACATTCTTTGGGTCGTCCATGACAGAAAAAACCATGGTACAAGCGAGGGGGAGGAAAATTTCAGGGAGTTCCCGGTTACGGTGGGAGGTCGGGGGCCGAGCGCTGCGTGCTTCTCTCGTACACGTACGCGCATGTGTGCGAGGCGTTAGCTCTAACTGAACCCGAGTGAGGCGTTGGGCCCTAACTGAACCCGAGCGATTGCACTGCAGGCTATGCGTTACTGAACCCAAGAGATCGATCGATGGCTGTTAACTGAACCTGATCTAGCGATTCCTTCGCCACTACTGCTAACTGAAGTCGATCGATGTTGCCTCTGGATGAACAGTGAGGGTTGCGGGCGGTTGGATGAACAGTTTCCGATGGGGGTGGATGAACAGGACCCCGTGGTGTTGCCTCTGGATGAACAGGACCCCGATCGATTGAGCCGGTTGGGGCTGGATGAACAGGACCCCGTGGAGGGCTGGATGAACAGGACCACCCCGTGGAGGGCAGGATGAACAGTAGACGGTGGAGGGCAGGATGAACAGTAGCCCGTGGAGGGGTGGTTGAACAGGAGCCCATGGAGAGGGTTGGTTGAACAGTAGCCCGTGGAGTAGCGTGCGGTGGAGGCTGGATGAACAGGAGCTCGTGTATGAACAGTCGCAGGTGGAGGCTGGAGGAGGTCGACGGTGGATGAACAGTAGCTCGTGGAGGCTGGAGGGGATCGACGGTGGAGATGAACATTATCCCGTGGAGTCCCGTTTTGCAGTACGCCACACCCCTCCCGATGAACAGGACCCCCGTTTCGACGGTAGCACTCCAACACAAGTCCGTTTCATCCGTTTTGCGGTACGCCACACTCCTCCCGATCAACAGGACCCCCGTTTCGACCATAGGAGGTCCATTTCCTCTGTTTTGCGGTACGCCAGACCCCTCCCGATGAACAGGATCCCGTTTCGAACGTGGCCGGTCGAACACAAGGCCGTTTCCACCGTTTTGCGGTACGCCAGGCCTCATTTCCATCGCTTGTTCCGTCCAAGCCCTCCCGATGAACACGACCACGCATTTTGTTCCGACCCAGCCGGTTGGCTCCCAGGCGTTTCGTTGCCTCCCCATGAACACGACGCATTCCGTTGCCTCCTCATGAACACGATGATGACGCTGTTTCTTCGTTCCGACCCAGCCATGTACACGAGCCCTGGCCATACGTATGCGTGAGTAGGCGTTCGAGACCCTGCACGTATGTGAACATACGCGGTTGTATTTTCTTTCTTGCACCCTAGCCGATGTATGTACGTGTACATGCTACATGTGCGCCTCTACTACGACACGTGCGCGCCTCTACTACGACACGTGCACGCCTCTACATCGACCAGTATGTACGTACACGTTCGCGACCAGAATGACAACGCAACGTACGCTTCGACCAGGTGGGTCCCGACTGCCAGGCACTTCCTTGCGTGTGAAGATGTAGCTGGTGGGTCCCAACAGTCAGGGGCAAACGTTTTTTCACGAAATACAGTGGCCCGTCCAGTGGGTCCCCGCTGTCAGGTGGAGGAATAATTATTTTGCATGTAATAAGGAGGCACTTCCTTGCTGCGGCCGTGGACCCAGCTGTCAGCCTCTCCATGTATAGTCCACGTCCGATGGAAGCCGTTCCTTGACCATGTTTACCACACCGCGCCGAGAGCACCAGGGCGGTGGACGACGGCGAGGCCTAGGAAGGGGACGACACCGAGCCGGGGAAGACGTGGCAGTGGATGCCCACGCGTAGAGGAGTACGAGGGTTGACTGGTTCGCTGCGGTGTGAGGCTGCCGTTGCCGCAGAATAACAAGGGGTGTGGGTGAGTAGAGGGATGGCCTGGCCAGCGGTGGGAGTAGTAGGGGGTGGTGAGGCCTCCGCCGCATCACAGCCGGTCACGGGAGGCAGGAGCACGAGGCACGACCGGCGATGGTTTGGGCGGCTGGAGCAAGAAGACCATAGGTTGAAGAAGCACTACGGCCGTTGGATGGACATCGTACGGTCACTGGAGCTAGAATCATGCATATTGACTAAGTTGACAAAGCCCTCCGCCCCCGTCAACTTAGTAGGCCCACAAGTCATCCTCCCACCAAGGTGGGTCCCAGCTAGCAGGGGGTATTAATTTTTTTGTGCGTAATAAGGAGGCACTTCCGGTGGGTCCGAGCTGACAGCAAGGGGAACGTTTTTTCGCGAAATACGGTGGCCTATCGGGTGGGTCCCAACAGTCAGGGGCAAACGTTTTTTCGTGATATACTGGTGGGCGTCTGGTGGGTCCCTGCTGTCAGGTGGAGGAATAATTATTTTCCGCATAATAAGGAGGCACTTCCTTGCGGCTGCCGTGGACCCTGCTGTCGGCCTCTCCATGTACACCATTCTTCCAATGGAATTCAGTCGTTGTCCACATTGACCACGCCGCACCGACAGCACCACGGCGGTGGACGAGGGCGAGGCCTAGGAAGGGGACAACACGGAGACGGGGAAGACGCGGCAGTGGATGCCCACGCGGAGAGGAGTACGAGGGTTCACTGTTTCGGCTGCGCTGCCGTCGCCGTAGAATAACAGGGGGTGTGGGTGAGTGGAGTGGAGGTATGGCCTAGCCAATGGTGGGAGAAGTATGGGGGCGGTGAGGCCTTCGCAACAGCACAGCTAGCCATGGGAGGCAGGAGCAGACGGCACGACCGGCGCTGCTTTGGGCGGCTGGAGCAAGAAGACCAGAGGTTGATGAAGCAGTACGGCCGTTGGATGGACATCGTACGGTCAGTCGAGCTAGAATCGTGCATATTGACTAAGTTGACAAAGCCCTTCGTCCCCGTCAACTTAGTAGGCCCACTATACTGGGTCCCAGCTAGAAGGGGGAGTATTCATTTTTTTGTGCATAATAAGGAGGCACTTCCTTGTGGGCGAAGATATAGCTGGTGGGTCCGAGCTGTCAGTGGCGGTAATATTTTTTTGCGAAATACAGAGGCCGTTTCGGTGGGTCCCAGATGTCAGGTGGAGGAAATCATTATTTTGTGCGTAATAAGGAGGCATTTCCTTGCGTGCGGCCGTGGACCCAGCTGTCAGCCTCTCCATGTACAGTCCACTTTAGATGCATGTCGGTCATTGACCACGCTGACCACGCCATGCCGAGAGCACCAGGGAGGTGGACGACGGCGAGGCCTAGGAAGGGAACGACCCGGAGGCAGGGAAGACTCGGCTGTTGTATTTGTTTCCCACGCGGAGGGGAGTACGACTGTACGAGGGTTTACTGGTTCGTCTGCCGTCTTCAGAGAATAACAGCAGGTGTGGGTGAGTAGAGGGATGGCTAGGCCAGCGATGGGAGTACGGTGGGGCGGTGAGGCCTGCGTGGCAGCACAGCTGGCCGTGGGGAGGAGGGAGTAGGCAGTCCCGCCGGTGCTTGTTTGAGCGGCTGGAGCAGGAAGAGCAGAGATTGAAGAAGCACGACGGCCGTTGGAAGGACATCCAACAGTATACAGGCCATCTGTGGAAAGCCTCAAATCTGTGGAAAACAGCATACAACCCATCTGCCATTATTTCAAATAATTTACATCCCATTTGTTAATTCTTACAGGGTTTTTTGGAGCCCATATTCTTTATGTTAGCATTACAGCCCATATTGTGGCCACGGTTAAAAAATTATACTAAATTTTGCATATGTCGGTGCGGTCTGAACTGTTTTTAATCCCGAAATCTCGAGTCACATTTAGACTGATTTTAAAAATAAATGTATATCAATATAAAATCCAATAAATTGTCCATGCATAAAAATCAATGCAATTTAAAATCTCGAATGAAAAAAAGATATTTGAAAATAATTGTCGGTTTGATATGTTTTAAAAATGTACAGCCCATTTCTCATTACTGATAGGCCATTTTCTCAGCCAGCCCAATGAAGCTATCCTCGTCTTGAAAGATTTGCAGCCCAACAGGCTTGATAAAGCGACTTACTTGACAAATCACAAAAGAACTGGGCTAGCCATTTTCAGAAAGATAAAAACTACTAGCCTGGTCTGTGGTAAACATAAAAGAAAAGGCTGTCTAGACAGGCCAGAGTGTCCCGCACAGCCCAGTTGACACCCCGCTTCCATCTCAAAAACAAATTAGATAAATGCCACTCCAATTATGGCGATTCATAAAAATGCCACTGCAATTTCCAAACTTTGAAAAATGCCACTGCAATTTTTGCAAACTTTGAAAAACGCCACTACAGTTTGCAAACTTTGAAAAACGCCACTCCAGACTTCGAAAAATGCCACTAGAAAATGGCATGAAATGGCATTTTTCATAGTTTGGAAATTGTAGTGGCATTTCTCGGATACACCAGATTTGGAGTGGCATTTATCAAATTAACCCAACACAAAAATAACTGGGCGAGTTGCTGGGTCCCTGGTGTCAGCCGCTCGTTGTGCAATTCTCTCCTTTATTGACTACGTTGACAATGGCATGGGACCCATATGTTAGAAATCCACTAGGAGGAGCCATTTTTTTATTGGCTTGAAATAAGGAGGCACTTGCTTGTGTACTGCCATGACCTTGGCGGGTCCCTGCTGTCATCCTCTCCACATACAATCATCTCTTGATTGTGTGCGCGTCAACTTGCTAGGCCCACAAGTCAGCCTCTAAACCGTGGAGGACAAATACAACCCATTTTCTGTGCGTACAGTACCAGTTAGTCGTGCTTCAAAACTGATCGGCACGCCATTAAAAAAATAAAGGTCGATAACTAATGCGGCACCTCGGGCCAACATGGCTAGATCGCATTTTGCACGAGAAATTACACACCATGTTTCGTTGACATGTGGTCCCGTTCCAACATATCAGTGAGACGACGGCAAGTAGTAGGAGTATTTCTGAACGGACGTGTAGGCCGGGGCGCCTCTTCGTGAACCGTGGCAAACTCGCAACCGTCCACCGACTCTTCGCCTTTCCCTCACGATTTGGAACTACTGTCACACGCTCTTCGTCTCCCTCCTCCATTTTCGTTCAGCCCTTCACCCTTTCTTCTGCCATTGTTTGATCGTCTTCTCCATGGAGGGAACAAGCCGGAAACGACCCCGTTATTCTTGCCCTGATCTAAAAGATGACGTGGTGGAGGAACTCATTGATCGGTGCGACATCATCACCTCGGCTAGCATGGTAGGTTCGTTCAAGCCCATTCTCGACTCAACTAATAACATCATTGCAAGGAACCCAAGAGTCAAGGAGCGGTTTGATCTCCCCTATCTTCTCCGCCGTGACCCTGATGACTGGCGCCGGCACAACGGAGGCCTCGCCCTGTGCAAGTTGATGCCGCTTGATAATGATACGTATGATGTTAAGATGCCATCGCTTGAGGGCAAGGCTTGGGCGGGTGCAAATGGAGATTGGGTTGTTTACATTGGGTCCAACTGCGAGTGGGAACTTGTGAATGTGTACACTCGTCACCGGGTTCCACTTCCAAAAATCTCAGCACACTGCCCAGAGGTTGAGCACACCGGTAATGTACGCACGTTCAAATACGATCATGGTGAATGTCTTCTACGAAATATAGCAATTTGTCGAGTTCCCAACCGATCTTGGAATTACAACAACTATCAAGTTGTTGCTATCTTCGACAAGCTTGTTGCCGTCCTTCGTGGTTCGACTCGATGGATATTGCTCAAAAATCAGTTTCTGTACATGGATGAGTACTGTGATGCAATTCAATACGAGGGCCTTGTGTTTGTTGCCACCACTCGTGGCACTGTTTTTGCATGGCATCCTAGTAGTTTCGGTACGTTTGTCTTCCACCGTAATTATAATTGTTTCATCCACATGCATGCGGGTTGGCAAGTTTACCTTTACTAATTAACCTTCTTCTTGTGTTTCCAAGGTCCTATGAACATCCCACCACCTATACTTCAAAAAAATTATAACCAAGGGGGAGATGACGATGGTGATGATCACGAGGAGCACCCATATACTCTGTGGCACCTGGCAACTAATTCCGATGGATCACCTCTTCTTGTGTGTATACAGCGCACTAATGATGTTACTACTACGGAAGCAAGTGTCTCCCATGGTCGCACTCTCCGGACCTATTTCAACACCCGTTGCATGGTATTCGGGATTGATACTAGTGTGCTAGCGCCAACTCCTTCTCCCTGGCACAGAATTGATAGTCTTGGAGAAAACTCGCTCTTCCTTGGACAAAACTAACCGATAATGGTGAAAGGCGATCCAACTTCTGTTGACACATTTATGAGAAGGAACTGTGTCTATACCTCGGACATTTGGGTGGTTCCCTACCCTGGTACTGATATAGTAGGCCGCTTCAGCCTAGATGATCAGTCCTGCGTTGGTCTCCAGATCGACAACGGATGGCGAGTCCCAGAGAATCACTTGTGGTTCAAAGCAAGTGTTTCCAACGTCGCGGAATGGTTGAGTTGAAGTTCATTTCATGGCTTGTTATTTGTTGTGTGGTGAAAACTTTAGTATTTATAATGTATCCTCGTTGTCGATGTGGGTTGATGACCTGTTGTATGTAATAAAATGATATGCCTTTGATAAACTTACTAAATTTATGAATGGCTTTCGAGTCGCTTCTCTGATTGAGTGGTGCGACGAGGCAAAAAAACATTTTCCGAATACATAATTGTACGTGCATTGCAACAGGTTATCGGATGAGGCCAATCAACAATAGTATTGCACTATTTGTACTAGCTTCACATGCTTCGCACGTCGGGCGGGTGTTTTTACTGTAGCCATATGTTAATGTGTTAGTTGTACGTAACCAGCACCTCGAATCCTCGATACTAGTATAGTACTATATACACCCTCCTTTCCGGTTTATAAGGCTCAATTCAAAAATCTCACCAACCAAGGTAGATGATGAGTGGTGGAATATTTTTTGTAGTTTGCAAAAGCACCCAATTAATGTTCTTGTTTTCCTCAAAAAATTATGTTTACGAATGCATTAATTGCAATGCGTGCATGCATAAAGTGCATGCATTGGTCAGTTTTCTCTTAATACTTGCATGCAATGATTTAATGCACCTTGAAGTCTGAACATGTGATGGGGAGCAACCAAATTGAGCCTTATAAAATGGAAAAACTAAAATTTTGAGATAAGCCCTATAAACCGGAAAGGAGGGAGTAGTAGGAGTAAGTAGTAGGAGTAGTAGGGTGGCATGGGCCAGAACAAGCATTCACGTCCAGGAGTACGGCACACGCCACCACCACGA
The DNA here is from genome assembly GCA_034509565.1 of Triticum monococcum. Classification (NCBI taxonomy): domain Eukaryota; kingdom Viridiplantae; phylum Streptophyta; class Magnoliopsida; order Poales; family Poaceae; genus Triticum; species Triticum monococcum. Next base: position 690,516,257 of record CM067842.1, read on the forward strand.
CATCCATCTGACACCATATTATTTCTTGGAGTCTGTGCTAGAGCAATCTCTTCAACCTAGTCGTTTCTCTAACTTCAGCCATCACGCGGCAGGCGAGGTGGGGGTTTGCCGATAGTCGGTTTCCTTAACTGTGTTCCCACTTGTAAGGCCAACTCCAACGAACGACCCCAAACGCACCTCTGTTTTGCATGAACTCCAACAATAATTTTGACTAGAAAAGCAAGACCAAAGAAAACAAGAACCACAAGAATACATTTTACTACTCCTGTAAGTTGGATTAGTGCCTTCTCGATGCATTCATTGTTGATCTGCGGAAGCTCGATCTTGCGTCTGTGCTAGCTAAAAGTGATAGAACATCTACTAAATTGCGCTCTATCAATATATGGATGTACTCTTCTTCCCAATACAAAAACTTGCATCCATTCTACTCCCTCCGTTGCACAATACATGCCTTCTATTTGTCAAAATATATATGTATCTAGACATGTCTTAGTATATAGGTACATCCATTTTGGGACAAATGGAAGTCAAGTATTTTGGAACGGAGGGAGTACACAATAAAAATTTTAAGTTAGCACAACTAGTCTAATCCGAGAGCAGAACCGAAGATTTGGTCGGGTTCTTCCTCCTTTTGCCGACACGTGGGACATCTAGCATCCAGGTCGTGTCATGAAAGAAAATAGAGTGGTAGTTGAAGCCAGGAGATGTGCATCTTGGGTTAAACTGTAAATAGAATCTTACTACTCTTGAGTAACTCCAAAAGCGGCCATCGAAGATCTTTATTGGATTTTTTTTCATCACCAGCACGTCGAGGTGAAAGATGTGCAGGTTCAGTGGGTCCTCTTACTTTTTCCCTGACATGTGGGGACGTATGTGAGCAAACAGACGATGGGCTCCGTGCGTCCGCTGGCTGGCTGAGAAGAGAGATAGAGGAGGGCTGAGCACGGACTGCAGGAAATTTGTTCTACGTACCTCGATATAGGCTCGATATAGTGGGGTGGCATGGGCCATAACTAGCATTCATGTCTAGCAGTAAGGCACACGCCACCTACACGAGTCCCATCTGACACCAATTTTCGTGGAGTCCGTGCTACAGCCATCTCTTCTCCCTCCTGTTTTCTCAGCCATCGCACGGTGGGCGTGGTGGGGGTTTGCCGATAGTCGGTTTGCTCAACTGCGGTCCCACTTGTAAGTGAAAATGCAACACCGCACGCATTCCCGCTTGAGTGGCGTCCCGGACCAACCGTGTGGGGGTGCGACGCGAACATGGCAGGCTTTTCCTTTTGAACTCGTAACTTGTAAAATTTGGTTCTGCTCCATGGCGCGACCGATAGATAGAAAATAACGATTTTGCCTAGAGTAATGAGAAGTTTGGTTCTGGTGCTGTTCATGCATGGAGTACGTAAGAAAATTATGAAGTTGATGCGAAAGGTAAGATAATTACTGTAGTATCATATACTAGTACATGGATTTGACGGAAAGATAAAAATACATACGGATCCATCAACGTTCAACGACATCCTCACGCACTAGTGCGCCGGGTCACCAACCGACGTGTGAGGAGGAGCGGCGTTGGCGGCGAGCTCAACGTGCTTCTGAACAGTGTCGTCCAAGGTTGCCCTGCGCTCCAAGAAGGCCAGCGTCCTATCATCCTCCTCTTGCATGTAGTAGTCCTTGTGGACGATTTGTGCGTAGACGTGGGTGATTATGTCGATGGTGTCTTGCTGCGCCAGGCGCTGCACAGCGAGCACGGCCTCGAGGTGGACATTCTCCGGCGCGACGGCGGGCAGTCGCAGGGCCACCACTGCGTTGAAGAAGTTGTTACCATAGTAGCCGTTGAGGGTGGCGGGCATCACAGAGCCTAGGTGTGTCGGCTGGAGGCTTACGTCAAAGTCATCTGCAAGCTTCTTGAGAACGGTGAACTTGTCGAGGAAACCGACGAGGACCTCGTCGAACAAGGAGACGAAGCTGTCGTCCAAGCGACCCCTCGGCCTGGCATCCTCAAGCAATACTACCTGGAGACGTTCCTCAGTGCCGGGCCGCAGGCCGGCGTCGTGGACCATCTAGCATAGCCGGCTGATGCTCGCGCTCATCGCCTCCATGGGTCTAGCGTAGCTTCTAGTCAACTGATCTTGCGATTCGAGTGATCACTCAACCCTTGGTTAGTGTGCGTAGGTGCATAGGATTTCGTACTACTCCTCGGCCCTCTACTGCACCTGCCTTTGGCTGTATGATAGGTGGGCCAGCCACCCCCTGGGGCCACGTGTCATTCACCCAGAGGCAGTTGTCGTAAGTCAATGAAGCTGCGCCCCCTCCGTGCCGGTGCAGTATAGTCATCTCACCGGACCTCTAGTTGGGGCCAAACGAGAGAAGTTTGATGTTTACTGGTTTATTGGTCCCCTTTGCATTTTGCGCCAAGTTTTGACCTTTGATTTAACTAATAAAATGTTAATGCATGTAAACAAAAATGTTGTGTAAGTCACCTTACGAAAACCAAATAATCCCAAAATACTTAGGCATGGTGCATTAACTTCCTCCTTGTTTCTTATTTCATGACATATCAACCAATGAGAGATGTGGGCCGTGCATGCTTTCAATGACTTGAGACTACCAAACATGACATGCAGTGTTTAGTTCATTGCATGTAATCCTATTAGTACTCTAGTTAGGAGTAGCAAAAAAACATTAAGTTCTCTCGCTGATAGGAATAAAACACCATGTATTTATTTACAGAGGGAGTAGTACATTTTTGGTGACATGCATTACTAGATATTGCTAGTCAAATAATAAAATCCAGATGGACATGGTAGTACTCCTAAATCCAGACGGTGGTGCTACTAGTACTAGTAGTAGTACTACCAATGTTGTAGTAGGAGTACTAGCACTGTACTACCCGTTGGTCAAATTATTACATGCTGCTCCTCACAGTGAAGTGACAAGACCCTACGCCGGAGATGACACCTGAGTATAGGCGCCGTGTTCGGCATACCATAGTCAGCCTCACCGTCTATAGTCACTATCATCATGGCTGTAGAGCTAGCCTGCTTACAACTAGCCCTGTTCGACATAATTTCCCGTGCGTAGATGCCCGTGAAGGAAATATGCCGTAGAGGCAATAATAAAGTTATTATTTATTTCCTTATATCATGATAAATGTTTATTATTCATGCTAGAATTGTATTAACCGGAAACATAATACATGTGTGAATACATAGACAAACAAAGTGTCACTAGTATGCCTCTACTTGACTAGCTCGTTAATCAAAGATGGTTATGTTTCCTAACCATGGACAAAAGAGTTGTTATTTGATTAATGAGGTCACATCATTAGTTGAATGATCTGATTGACATGACTCATTCCATTAGCTTAGCACCCGATCGTTTAGTATATTGCTATTGCTATTCTTCATGACTTATACATGTTCCTATGACTATGAGATTATGCAACTCCCGTTTACCGGAGGAACACTTTGGGTGCTACCAAACGTCACAACGTAACTGGGTGATTATAAAGGAGTACTACAGGTGTCTCCAAAGGTAGATGTTGGGTTGGCGTATTTCGAGATTAGGATTTGTCACTCCGAATGTCGGAGAGGTATCTCTGTGCCCTCTCGGTAATGCACATCACATAAGCATTGCAAGCACTGCAACTAATATGTTAGTTGTGAGATGATGTATTACGGAACGAGTAAAGAGACTTGCCGGTAACGAGATTGAACTAGGTATTGGATACCGACGATCGAATCTCGGGCAAGTAACATACCGATGACAAAGGGAACACCATATGTTGTTATGCGGTCTGACCGATAAAGATCTTCGTAGAATATGTAGGAGCCAATATGGGCATCCAGGTCCCGCTATTGGTTATTGACCGGAGACGTGTCTCGGTCATGTCTACATTGTTCTCGAACCGTAGGGTCCGCACGCTTAAGGTTTCGATGACAGTTATATTATGAGTTTATGAGTATTGATGTACCGAAGGAGTTCGGAGTCCCGGATGAGATCGGGGACATGACGAGGAGTCTCAAGATGATCGAGACGTAAAGACGATATATTGGACGACTATATTCGGACATCGGAAAGGTTCCGAGTGATTCGGGTATTTTTCGGAGTACCGGGTAGTTACGGGAGAAGTAATGGGCCTTGATGTGCTTTAGTGGGAAGAGGAAAAGGCTGCTGCGCCCCCCCCCCCTCCCCTTTGGTCCGAATTGGACTAGGGAAAAGGGGGCCGGCCACCTCTCCTTCTCCTCCTATTCCTTCTCCCTTCCTCCCCTTTTGGTGGACTCCTACTAGGACTTGGACTCCTAGTAGGACTCCCTATCCTGGCCGCACCTTTGCCTTGGCCGGCCTCCTCCTCCTCCATCCTTTATATACAGGGGCAGGGGGCACCCCATAGACACACAAGTTGATCCTTGAGATCGTTCCTTAGCCGTGTGCGGTGCCCCCTGCCACCAAATTCCACCTCGATCATACCGTTGTAGTGCTTAGGCGAAGCCCTGCGTCGGTAGTGCATCAAGATCGTCACCACGCCGTCATGCTGACGGAACTCTTCCTCGACGCTTTGTTGGATCGGAGCCCGAGGATCGTCATCGAGCTGAACGTGTGCTAAGAACTCGGAGGTGCCGGAGTAACGGTGCTTGGATCGGTCAGATCGGGAAGACGTACGACTACTTCCTCTACGTTGTGTGATCGCTTCCGCAGTCGGTCTGCGTTGGTACGTAGACAACACTCTCCCCTCTCGTTGCTATGCATCACCATGATCTTGCGTGTGCGTAGGAAATTTTTTGAAATTACTACGTTCCCCAACAGTGGCATCCGAGCCTAGGTTTTATGGTTTGATGTTATTTGCACGAGTAGAACACAAGTGAGTTGTGGGCGATACAAGTCATACTGCCTACCAGCATGTCATACTTTGGTTCGGCGGTATTGTGGGACGAGACGACCCGGACCAACCTTACGCGTACGCTTACGCGAGACCGGTTCCCTCGACGTGCTTTGCACATAGATGGCTTGCGGGCGACTGTCTCTCCAACTTTAGTTGAACCGAGTGTGGCTACGCTCGGTCCTTGAGAAGGTTAAAACGGAGTCTATTTGACAAACTATCGTTGTGGTTTTGATGCGTAGGTGAGATGAGTTCTTGCTTAAGCCCGTAGCAGCCACGTAAAACTTGCAACAACAAAGTAGAGGACGTCTAACTTGTTTTTGCAGGGCATGTTGTGATGTGATATGGTCAAGGCATGATGCTGATTTTATTGTATGAGATGATCATGTTTTGTAACCAAGTTATCGGCAACTGGCAGGAGCCATATGGTTGTCTCTTTATTGTATGCAATGCAATCGTGATGTAATGCTTTACTTTATTGCTAAGCGGTAGTGATAGTCGTGGAAGCATAAGATTGGCGAGACGACAACGATGCTACGATGGAGATCAAGGTGTCACGCCGGTGACGATGGTGATCATGACGGTGCTTCAGAGATGGAGATCACAAGCACAAGATGATGATGGCCATATCATATCACTTATATTGATTGCATGTGATGTTTATCTTTTATGCATCTTATCTTGCTTTGATTGACGGTAGCATTATAAGATGATCTCTCACTAAATTATCAAGAAGTGTTCTCCCTGAGTATGCACCATTGCAAAAGTTCTTCGTGTTGAGACACCACGTGATGATCGGGTGTGATAGGCTCTACGTTCAAATACAACGGGTGCAAAACAGTTGCACACGTGGAATACTCAGGTTATACTTGACGAGCCAAGCATATACAGATATGGCCTCGGAACACGGAGACCGAAAGGTCAAGCGTGAATCATATAGTAGATATGATCAACATAGTGATGTTCACCAATGAAACTACTCCATCTCACGTGATGATCGGACATGGTTTAGTTGATTTGGATCACGTGATCACTTAGAGGATTAGAGGGATGTCTCTCTAAGTGGGAGTTCTTAAGTAATATGATTAAATTGAACTTCAATTTATCATGAACTTAGTCCTGGTAGTATTTCGCACATTATGTTGTAGATCAATAGCTCGCGTTGTTGCTTCCCTGTGTTTATTTTGATATGTTCCTAGAGAAAATTGTATCGAAAGATGTTAGTAGCAATGATGCGGATTGGATCCGTGATCTGAGGATTATCCTCATTGCTGCACAGAAGAATTATGTCCTTGATGCACCGCTAGGTGACAGACCTATTGCAGCAGCAGATGCAGACATTATTAACGTTTGGCTAGCTCAATATGATGACTACTTGATAGTTAAGTGCACCATGCTTAACGGCTTAGAATCGGGACTTCAAAGACGTTTTGAACGTCATGGACCATATGAGATGTTCCCGGAGTTGAAGTTAATATTTCAAGCAAATACCCGAGTTGAGAGATATGAAGCCTCCAACAAGTTCTATAGCTAAAAGATGGAGGAGAATCGCTCAACTAGTGAGCATGTGCTCAGATTGTCTGGGTACTACAATCACTTGAATCAAGTGGGAGTTAATCTTCCAGATAAGATAGTGATTGACAGAATTCTCTAGTCACCATCAATAAGTTAGTAGAACTTCGTGATGAACTATAATATTCAAGGGATAACGGAGACAACTCCCAAGCTCTTCGTGATGCTGAAATCAACGAAGGTAGAAATCAAAGAAAAACATCAAGTGTTGATGGTTGACAAGACCACTAGTTTCAAGAAAAAGGGCAAAGGAAAGAAGGGGAACTTCAAGAAGAATGGCAAGCAAGTTGCTGCTCAAGTGAAGAAGCCCAAGTCTGATCCTAAGCCTGAGACTAAGTGCTTCTACTGCAAAGGGACTGGTCACTGGAAGCGGAACTACCCCAAGTGATTGGCGGATAAGAAGGATGGCAAAGTGAACATAAGTATATTTGATATACATGTTATTGATGTGTACTTTACTAGTGTTTATAGCAAACCCTCAGTATTTGATACTAGTTCAGTTGCTAAGATTAGTAACTCGAAACGGGAGTTGCAGAATAAACAGAGACTAGTTAAGGGTGAAGTGACGATGTGTGTTGGAAGTAGTTCCAAGATTGATATGATCATCATCGCACAATCCCCTATACTTTCGGGATTAGTGTTGAAACTAAATAAGTGTTATTTGGTGTTTGTGTTGAGCATGAATATGATTTGATCATGTTTATTGTAATACGGTTATTCATTTAAGTAAAAGAATAAATTGTTGTTCTGTTTACATGAATAAAACCTTATATGGTTACACACCCAATGAAAATAGTTCATTGGATCTCGATCTTAATAATACACATATTCATAATATTGAAACCAAAAGATGCAAAGTTAATAATGATAGTGCAACTTATTTGTGGCACTGCTGTTTAGGTCATATTGGTATAAAGAGCATGAAGAAACTCCATGCTGATGGGCTTTCGGAATCACTTGATTATGAATCACTTGATGCTTGCGAACCATGCCTTTTGAGCAAGATGACTAAAACGTCGTTCTCCGGAACAATGGAGCGAGAAAAGATTTGTTGGAAATCATACATACTGATGTATGTGGTCCGATGAATATTGAGGCTCGCGACAGGTATCATTATTTTCTGATCTTCACAGATGATTTGAGCAGGTATGAGTATATCTACTTGATGAAACATAAGTCTGAAACATTTGAAAAGTTCAAAGAATTTCAGAGTGAAGTGAAAAATCATCGTAACAAGAAAATAAAGTTTCTATGATCTGATCGTAGAGAAGAGCATTTGAGTTACGAGTTTGGCCTTCAGTTAAAAGCAATGTGAAATAGTTTCACTACTCACGCCACAAGGAACACCATAGTGTAATGGTGTGTCCGAACGTCATAACCGTACTTTATTAGATATAGTACGATCTATGATGTCTCTTACCGATCTACCACTATCGTTTTGGGGTTATGCATTAGAGACAGCTGCATTCACGTTAAAAAAGGGCACCATCTAAGTCTGTTGAGACGACACAATCTGAACTATGGTTTAGCAAGAAACCAAAGTAGTCGTTTCTTAAAGTTTGGGGTTGTGATGCTTATGTGAAAAAGTTTCATCCTGATAAGCTCAAAACCAAATCGAAGAAATATGTCTTCATAGGATACCCAAAAGGAGACTGTTGGGTACACCTTCTATCACAGATCCTAAGGCAAGACATTCATTGCTTATAATGGATACTTTCTAGAGAAGGAGTTTCTCTCGAAAGAAGTGAGTGGGAGGAAAGTAGAACTTGATAAGGTAATTGTACCTTCTCCTTTATTGGAAAGTAGTTCATCACAGAAATCAGTTCTTGTGACTCCTACACAAATTAGTGAGGAAGCTAATGATAATGATCATGAAACTTTGGATCAAGTTACTACCGAATCTTGTAGGTAAACCAGAGTGAGATCCGCACTAGAGTGGTACGGTAATCCTGTTCTGGAGGTCATGTTACTTGACCATGACAAACCTACGAACTATGAGGAAGCGATGATGAGCCCAGATTCCGCGAAATGGTTTGAGGCCATGAAATCTGAGATATGATCCATGTATGAGAACAAAGTTTGGACTTTGGTTGACTTGCCCGATGATCGGCAAGCAATTGAGAATAAATGGATCTTCAAGAGGAAGACGGATGCTGATAGTAATGTTATTATCTAGAAAGCTAGAATTGTCGCAAAAGGTTTTCGACAAGTTCAAGGTGTTGACTACGATGAGATTCTCTCACTCGTATCTATGCTTAAGTCTGTCCGAATCATGTTAGTAATTGCCGCATTTTGTGAAATCTGGCAAGTGGATAAACAAAACTGCATTCCTTAATAGATTTATTAAAGAAGAGTTGTATATGATGCAACCTGAAGGTTTTGTCGATCCAAAGGGAGCTAACAAAGTGTGCAAGCTCCAGCGATCCATTTATGGACTGGTGCAAGCATCTCGGAGTTGGAATATACGCTTTGATGAGTTGATCAAAGCATATAGTTTTATACAGACTTGCGGTGAAGCCTATATTTACAAGAAAGTGAGTGGGAGCACTACAGCATTTCTGATAAGTATATGTGAATGACATATTGTTGATCGGAAATAATGTAGAATTATTCTGTAAAGCATAAAGGAGTGTTTGAAAGGAGTTTTTCAAAGAAAGACTTCGGTGAAGCTGCTTACATATTGAGCTTCAAGATCTATAGAGATAGATCAAGACGCTTGATAAGTTTTTTCAATGAGTACATACCTTGACAAGATTTTGAAGTAGTTCAAAATGGAGAAGTCAAAGAAAGAGTTCTTGCCTGTATTAGAAGGTGTGAAGTTAAGTAAGACTCAAAGCCCGACCACGGCAGAAGATAGAAAGAGAATGAAAGTCATTCCCTATGCCTTGGCCATAGGTTCTATAAAGTATGTCATGCTGTATACCAGATCTATTGTATACCCTGCATTGATTTGGCAAGGGAGTACAATAGTGATCTAGGAGTAGATCACTGGACAGCGGTCAGAATTATCCTTAGTGAAATAAGGATATGTTTCTCGATTATGGACGTGACAAAAAGGTTCGTCGTAAAGGATTACGTCGATGCAAGTTTTTGACACTGATCCAGATGAATCTAAAGTCTCAATCTGGATACATATTGAAAGTGGGAGCAATTAGGTAGAGTAGCTCCGTGTACAGCATTGTAGACATAGAACTTGCAAAATACTTACGGATCTGAATGTGACAGACCCGTTGACTAAAATTATCTCACAAGCAAAACATGATCACACCTTAGTACTCTTTGGATGTTAATCACATAGATATGTGAACTAGATTACTGACTCTAGTAAACCCTTTGAGTGTTGGTCACATGACGATGTGAACTATGGGTGTTAATCACATGGTGATGTGAACTATTGCTGTTAAATCACATGGCGATGTGAACTAGATTATTGACTCTAGTGCAAGTGGGAGACTGAAGGAAATATGCCGTAGAGGCAATAATAAAGTTATTATTTATTTCCTTATATCATGGTAAATGTTTATTATTCATGCTAGAATTGTATTAACCAGAAACATAATACATGTGTGAATACATAGACAAACAGAGTGTCACTAGTATGCCTCTACTTGACTAGCTCGTTAATCAAAGATGGTTATGTTTCCTAACCATGGACAAAAGAGTTGTTATTTGATTAACGAGGTCACATCATTAGTTGAATGATCTGATTGACATGACCCATTCCATTAGCTTAGCACCCGATCGTTTAGTATATTGCTATTGCTATTCTTCATGACTTATACATGTTCCTATGACTATGAGATTATGCAACTGCCGTTTACCGGAGGAACACTTTGGGTGCTACCAAACGTCACAACGTAACTGGGTGATTATAAAGGAGTACTACAGGTGTCTCCAAAGGTAGATGTTGGGTTGGCGTATTTCGAGATTAGGATTTGTCACTCCGAATGTCGGAGAGGTATCTCTGGGCCCTCTCGGTAATGCACATCACATAAGCCTTGCAAGCACTGCAACTAATATGTTAGTTGTGAGATGATGTATTACGGAACGAGTAAAGAGACTTTCCGGTAACGAGATTGAACTAGGTATTGGATACCGACGATCGAATCTTGGGCAAGTAACATACCGATGACAAAGGGAACAACGTATGTTGTTATGCGGTCTGACCGATAAAGATCTTCGTAGAATATGTAGGAGCCAATATGGGCATCCAGGTCCCGCTATTGGTTATTGACCGGAGAGGTGTCTCGGTCATGTCTACATTGTTCTCGAACCGTAGGGTCCGCACGCTTAAGGTTTCGATGACAGTTATATTATGAGTTTATGAGTATTGATGTACCGAAGGAGTTCGGAGTCCCGGATGAGATCGGGGACATGACGAGGAGTCTCGAAATGGTCGAGACGTAAAGATCGATATATTGGACGACTATATTCGGACATCGGAAAGGTTCCGAGTGATTCGGGTATTTTTCGGAGTACCGGGTAGTTACGGGAGAAGTAATGGGCCTTGATGGGCTTTAGTGGGAAGAGGAAAAGGCTGCTGCGCCCCCCCCCCTCCCCTTTGGTCCGAATTGGACTAGGGAAAAGGGGGCCGGCCACCTCTCCTTCTCCTCCTATTCCTTCTCCCTTCCTCCCCTTTTGGTGGACTCCTACTAGGACTTGGAGTCCTAGTAGGACTCCCTATCCTGGCCGCACCTTTGCCTTGGCCGGCCTCCTCCTCCTCCATCCTTTATATACAGGGGCAGGGGGCACCCCATAGACACACAAGTTGATCCTTGAGATCGTTCCTTAGCCGTGTGCGGTGCCCCCTACCACCAAATTCCACCTCGATCATACCGTTGTAGTGCTTAGGCGAAGCCCTGCGTCGGTAGTACATCAAGATCGTCACCACGCCGTCGTGCTGACGGAACTCTTCCTCGATGCTTTGCTGGATCGGAGCCCGAGGATCGTCATCGAGCTGAACGTGTGCTAAGAACTCGGAGGTGCCGGAGTAACGGTGCTTGGATCGGTCGGATCGGGAAGACGTACGACTACTTCCTCTATGTTGTGTGATCGCTTCCGCAGTCGGTCTGCGTTGGTACATAGACAACACTCTCCCCTCTCGTTGCTATGCATCACCATGATCTTGTGTGTGCGTAGGAAATTTTTTGAAATTACTACGTTCCCCAACAGCCCGTGCATTGCACGGAACACCAAGATTGGGGGTGGACGGCTCCGGCAGCGGCCATCGCGCCAGATTTTTCCACGGCCTTCTACTCCTAGATGTGGTGGGGAGGAGATGAGGCTGATTGTGAGAGATAAAGAGTTGTTTGTAAATAGGGAACAAATGCGGGCATCTTTTTGCAAAAATGGAGAAGCTTGGTTTGTATGCGTCAGATCTAGATCCGACGGCTATTGGTGAAAGATGGGAGGCACAACATCATCACCAACTCAGGACCTGTTTGATTCGCGGGATTTTGAAAACGCGGGAATTGGACACGGCAATATTACAAGTTTCAAACTGATATTACAAATGTTAGGAGTAATGCTGCACCTACGAAGAGGGAATTACTAGGAAGTTTACGTAAGAACTTTCGTTACTTTAGGTGGATGCAGCATTATCGTACAAACAAAAATCCACCGCCCTGAAAAGTCACTAATGGGCAAATAAGTTTTCGAGTCTCTGGCCACTTGATGTTTCAAAAACAAATTCAGCTTCTGCGGAGACTTTTTCATTTAGGCTTAGATGCTTGCGGTGATCAGCACGACATTCATTGTTGCGCCAGAGAACGCCAAACCTCATTACCTTGAGCACACTTGCCTCCAGAACAAAGAACCTGGCCAATTTAATCTTAGATGTGCTGCCTCGGTAGTCGATCAAATCAATTTCTGTAAGATGGAGATCAAGGCATTCGATGAGATTGTTATAGTGCAGCACATTTTTCAATTTCGGGTCTTTTTTTATCTGGAAAAGAAGAGAACATATTAGAGCAGCTGGCTGCATAAGATTGTTGTGTCATCAAGAGGTACCAATATCATTCGCTCATACGACAAGGTTGGCTGGCTAGTGATATTTTTTCACTCTCTCTCTCTCTCTCTTTTTGTTTCCTCTCATTTAACTAGGAGCATGTGAAGAGCTTGGGCATTTGTTGCCTTCCACTATGTGGCTGATGCCATATTTCACAAAAGTAAGCCACATAACACGCATCGATGTCAAATCAAAAGATTTTGGCACCGCTCTCGTGATGTGAGAGAGTTGGCACCGCTGTGCACACAGACCCACATGTATAAACAAATCAATCAAACCAAATACACCAGCCTCTCACTCTCTCAAACAAGTGTTTTTTTTATTGCCTCAGTCCTCCCTCTCTCCCACGCAGTGTTTTTTCATTGCGTGAGTTAATTTGGCACCGAAGCAAAGTAGGTGATCCAGATTGGGACACCAGGTGAGCAATGGAGGGGCATCGATGCCAAATGCATCACAATTGAATTTGGCACATGTTTTGGCCTACATAGCCCACTTTTGTAATACTACCTCGTATTTAGTATAAAATTTTGACCATATATTTACCTAAGAAAATGCCAATTCATGTCACTAAAAATTACACCATTTGAAATTATGTTCAAATACGAATCCAATGATATAGTTCTTAGTGACATGCATTAACATTTTGTTAGTTAAATCTATGGTCAAATTTTGGTACTACAAAATTGGAAGAGTAAACCAGGACGGAGGTAGTACTTGCTCTTAGGGTAACCATAGAGTTACTAGAGTAGTCTAAGTTACTTTCCACTATGACTAGCCTAGGCTACTATAGTAGTACAGCATAAAAATGATGCAGGTGATCACGTGAGAAAAAATACTAAAAACATTTCTTCCGGTGCAGTGCGTAGATGCAGTTTTGAACACTACACTTGTCATCGTAATTTGGGAAAATTACGAAAAATTTGAGCTACGTTGTGATTACCGTTTACTTATAGGAAAGAAGTTTCACCTCGATGAGTAGCTTCTCCGTGCACGGAAAGCATGTAAGGAATCCAACAACTTGATCCAGATTGGGGCCGATAGATTTTAGTGCTAAGATCTTCACTGTGCGCATGGACTGGGTCAAGCTTGTGGGAATCATTTTCTGGAAGACGGTCATAAATAAATCAAGAAGAAATTTAAAAATGTGAATTTCAAGAAGACGGAGAAGAAGATGAGTGCTATACCTGAACGATTACGGATCCAATAAAGAGTTCGGAGAATTTGGCAGACGAGTACACCAACGCTGTCAATTTCGGTGCGTCAATGACCCTGATTTTTGTTGGAACTTCTAGATCCGATACAAGCAATCTCTCAAGGAAAGGCGCACTCTCAATGACCATACCGTGGAACAGCTGGAGTGATCTCTTCCCAATTGATGTCTTGTTGCGGGGCCAGCAAGACACATAAATCCATCGGAGATTCGTCGAGGCGATGTGGAGGCTAATGAACCCGTGGATCTGCTCAAGACGAAGGTACTCGAGAGCAGTACAGCTGCGGAGCAGGTGCTCCATAGCCTTCTTCGAGATGACAACGTCGAAGAGGTCGAGCTGCTTGAGTTGAGGGAGAAGAAGAGCGGGCGCGGCATTAATCTGGGCAAGATAGCAGGAGCTGAAGCTGGCGCGGCGCAGCATTGGCGTGAGGCAGAGCGTGGACGGCGGCAGAGAGCGACATCGTCCAGCTTCAAAGCTGAGCTCCTCGAGCTGATCTAGGGCGGGGGATAAGAACCAGTCGTCGAACTTGGGTTGGACCTTGCAGTTGGTACTGAACATGCGGATGTCAAGGCGTTTGGCTGGCCCAGGGTGCGATGAAAGGATCTTGGAGACTGTGGCCATGCGTTTGCAATCCCCGTCGTAGAGACAGCTGTCAACGGTGAGGTTGAGGGGGACGCAGTGCCAGAGGGGGCACCACCACCGGGAGAGCAGGGTGGTTCGCACGACAGGTTTGGTGGGGAGGACGCCGATGATGACGAGCAGCGTGTCGTCGGGGAGGCTGCTGATGAAGTCGAGGCTCGCCAGATGCGGTTTTGGCTTCAGACGCCTCCGCTTGTTGGCTGCCTCGCCGCCCATCTCAACCGGCGGCGACGCCAGTGTACACATGTGCTGGTGTGTGTTGTGTGCTGGCTGTGCGCGAGTGCGTCCTTCGCGTGCAAGAAGTTTGTCCTCAATGCGCCCTCAATTTACTAGCATGCGGGGTGCTACCTCGAGTGGTTTCAACTTTGTTTACTTCACCGCATGTCAGATGGGCCTCTAGTTTACTTATTTTCACCCACTGCCACATGGGCCAGCACACGAAGATATAGAACACGAGCTGACAAGGCAGCATGTGGATTGGTCGACCTGTTAACCAAACAATATACGGAGCTATACGCTGACACAGTGAGCGTATAATTCGTCGGTATAGAGAGTTCGAGTGAGAGGGGAGGCCCGTGAGAGATAGCAGAGAGAGAGAAAGAGCTACTCCCTCCGTTCGATAATGTAGTTCCAACATTTTTTTAAGTCAAACTTTTGAAACTTTGACCAAGTTTATAAAGAAATTACTTATATCTACAATACCAAAGATAAATGATAGTATGAAGTAAGTACATGTTGTGATGAATCTAATGATCATTCCAGATGTAAATATTTTTGTCCACATATGCCTGGTCAAATGTTTCTGGGGTTTGACTTTTCAAAACATCCATATGCTTATGGACATGACAGAGTCCCTAACAAGAGAGAGAGAGAGAGAGAGAGAGAGAGTGAGTGAGTGAGTGAAAAAAGTGTGTATGCGTGTGTGAAAGAGACATGGACAACACACGATAAAAGTAGACAAAAAGCATGCGTGTCTTATGCAAACATATCACACATGCATCTTCGACAACGGAGGCAAGGTGAGGAGATAGTGTGTGGTTATTTGGAACCGAGAGAGCAAGACCCCTAGCACGTGGCCAAGAGGGGTCTGGCAAACAAGGGAGAGGGGTCGAGAGAGACGTACGGAGAAAATGCAGACATGGGAAGGAGAGAGTGTATGTTTGTCATAGAGAGATCCCCTGGAGATCGTGATGGGACTACATGGGTGGGAGATCGAGTGACAAGGTGTGTGCGCAATAGAAGATGCCCCGAGAGATATCGAGATAGACGTATGGATGGAAGGAGACAATACGTGTGTTCTTGTTGGCTAGTAAGAGATAATCATACTTAGGAGGGGGGAGTGCTTGCACCTATGATGGATTGAGGGATTATGGTACTTAGGGGGGTGCGTGTCACATGGAGAGAGAACAAGGGCGGAGAGTGTTGGATGGGTCTATATGTATAGCGCGAGTGAGACATGTGTATGTGTGAAACAGGGAGATATAAGGCCAGCTTGGCTTGCGTCCTGACCATATTTTGCCTGGCCTGGGGTTGTGGCTGGATTTCATGCACGCTTGTTTGGTTGCTACCCTGTGAAAAAGAAAGCCCGCCCGGCCTGGGTTCCCTTGCACTTTAATTAGCCTGGCAGAACTCCGGACACTGCAAGTAGTCTGGCCCAGGCGACCAATTTCGAACGCCTGGTCGTGCCTGGTCGTGTGGCCACGAGGCTAACAGCAACATGGATGGATATAGCATTAAATAATTGATGCATGGATTGATTGATGGGACGTTGATGCTTTGCTTGGCCTAGGCATGAACCAAACGCTTCAGCACCACACAAGCCTGGCCAGGCAGAAATATTTTACATCTCACGTCCACACCAGGCAGTACCGGCCATCAAGGCATGAGGGTCAGGTCACGAACCAAACTGACCAATAAAGTTTGAGAGAGATTGAGGATCCCCGATAAGGCTGAGTGGTGCGTCAGATAGCTGAGAAGGGGAAAGAGATATTCCATCCGCTCGATAATGCGATGCATGTAAATTTTTTAGAAGTCAAACTTTGGAATCTTTGATCAGGTTTACGCAAATGTTATTTATAGCTACAATACCAAAGATACATCATACAAAACTACATCTCATGGTGAATCTAATGGTATATGTTTGCCGTACTAGATGTAATTCTTTTTCTCCACGTACATGGTCAAACTTTGTGATGTTTGACTTTTCAATAAATCTATATGCTATGGACCGAGGAGAGTGCCTCAGTCGAGAAGATCAAGTGCGTGTGAAGGAGAATGAGTAAGTGTGCAAAAAGAGTATGTGTGTGAAAGAGAAAGTGACAACAAACGATAAATTAGAGAGAGAGTGTGTGTTTTTTCGTTTCTTATGCGAACATATCACGCATGCATCTCCGAGATGGAAAAGCGAGGCGAGGAGATACACGAAGATAGCTAGTGTGTGATTGTTTGCAACGGAGAGAGACACCCCTGTAGCACATGTCCAATAGAGGTGTGGCCAACAAGGAACAAAGGTCGAGAGGGACACATGGATGGCATGGACGCATGGGGAGGGAGAGAGGGTGTGTTTGTGATAGAGAGATCTCGTCGAGATCGTGAGGGGACTATATGGGTGGGAGATCGAGGGAGTGCATGCGCGATAGAAAGATGCCCTGAGAGAAATCGAGATAGACCATGCACATGTTTGTGATGGAGACTAAGATTATCTAGTCATATACATATAGGGGGGACTGCGTGTGCCTACAATTGAGTGAGAGACCATCATACTTGGCTAGCTGGGCATGAGATTGTGTGTGTGCGCGTGTGAGATGGAGAGAGAACAAGGGGGAGAGATGGAGTTTTAGATGGGCCTATCGAGTGCGAGTGAGATATGCATGTGTATGTGTGACCCAGGTGGATGGAGAGTTTGAGAGAGGGGGGAAGAGCTCTGAGACGACATAGTGGTGCGTGAGAGAGTTACAGGCAAAGAACCAAGGAATCTGTGTGTGTACGATGAGTGCACCCAAGATATCTAGCTTGGACTACCTAGAGTATCACACATAGTGTGCGAGAGAGACCTATAGATGGTGTATATATGCATGCGAACTAGAAAGACCCCCCCCCCACACACACACACAAAGAGAGAGAGAGAGAGAGAGAGAGAGAGAGAGAGAGAGAGAGAGATGGAGAGAAAGGGAGAGGGACGAACAAGGTTTTTGTGTCGGATGCGTGCGACAGAATTGAAGATTGCCAGAGAGAGAGAGAGAGAGAGAGAGAGAACAGGAGTCCGGGAGAGGGGGAGGTCGCGTTTTATTCATCAAAGACTGATATAAACCATGTTTCGATATAAACTTGCATTCAAATATTTAAATTGGAGAACATATTGTGTGCAATCCACACATGAACGGATATATGTGTATATCAAACAAGTTCATTAATTTGACTTTCAACATGTTCATGGAGTACTATAATACTGTACAACATGCTACTTGATTGAGGTGTTCAATTTTGGATTTAGTTCACTATTTTGACCTACTGAACGAGCTATTTCATTGAATCGAGATATTTCATTTTGGATTTGATTCGCGTTTTTTGAGTGGGTCAACTATTTTTCATACAGTAAATCGCTAGCAACGAGCATGTAAAAACACATTACTCCCGAGCATCATCTCTCCATCTAAAAAAGAAGTGGCAAGCTAATATTTCAAAATTTGATCCGAATCGACTTGGTAAGGTAGACGTGGATGCTCGTTCTCCCAAAATTTGAACTAACCGTTAAACATCCTCTCTACTCGGTGGAATTCGCCTTAGCAAATAAATGGGAGACGCGAAATTACCGTCCTATGTGGGACATGCATCAATTGGCCCATTGTACATCGAGGGTAGGTTCGTAACTTCATCCAAGCGCGCCTTCTCCTCGGCCGAAATTACATGTGCCGAATAATTCATAAACCATGGTCGGCAAAACACACTCTCCTCACCCGAAATAGCTCGCACCCACTATTTCAAAACACGCTCTCCTCGCCCGAAAACGCTCGTGCCCACTATAGTTCAAAACACGCCCTCCTCGCCCGAAATCGCTCCCGCCCAGAGAAGCAAAGTTACTCTACTATCCCCGACCCTCAGTACACAGACCCAAGCCGAGAAGCCTATAGGCAAGGTTAGAACTGTAAATCCCCCTCACATTTCAAAAAAATGCGTCCGTAAGACATGGTTCCACTCCCCTCCCAATTTCCCCCTCCCGCCCCCATTCATACCTCGTGGGTGCCAAATCACCTTCTCCCCGGGAAGCTCCCTTCTCCCGAGCCACGAAACCTCAGCCCCACCTTCATGGCGCCCCCACCACACCAATTTCATAGCCGCCCTCCTCCCTAATGCCGGAGACGCTGTCCATTTGCCATCGTGCACTGGGCCGTGTGCCTCTTACTCCGTGCTGCTGGTGCTGCCTCGACGACGGCCGCGTGAACCGTACCGGAGCCGATCCACCCCCGCCGTTGTTCACGGCGCCGGAGCGGCTCCAACTTCGCATCTGTCCAGAGTCATGGCACTGCTTCGGCGTAGTCGTCGACCGTCGCGACATCACTCTTTCCCTGTTGCCGGTCGCCACCGCAACCGCGCCGGCCTCACCGACTCGGCAGCTGGACCTGCCTACTTCACCATGCCGCCATATAGGTCGCACCCTCATCTCAAATCACTTTGTTTAGGCGTCAGTTGTCTGAATTTTTATTCTGGGCCAATCGATTTGCAATGGGAAGCAGCACCCCTCGAGGCGGCGGAGCTCCTAGGCTGCCGGTTGGCTAGTGTCTAATGTAAGGGTGCGGGGCCGCAAGTTCGCCGCGGAAGCAGCATTTAGATGGCTATCTTTTAGAATTGTGTGGGTTGAAGGTACTGCTGCCGCCGGATCTGGATGACGGGGAGTCTTTGTGGATTGGCCTGGGGGCGGCGCAACCACTGCAGTGCGGTGGGGCGGGGAGCGGGGTTTTGGCCGGGGCCACGGGCGGCGGAGGCAGGCTGCTCTGTCGTTAGTCGCTGGCTCTTCGGGGAAGATTCCGAATAGTGTCAGCCGGGAGGCACAAGCCGGCCAGCCATCCGGCGTAGATCGGAGAGTACCAAAATAAAATAAAATCGTGTGACCCCAATTTAGTCTTCAGTCAACAAATGTGTGACCACTCTCGTACCTTGCTGTTGATCTCTTAGTGTATTTCTTCAGATCAAAGAGATATGTTGTTCTTAACATTATGTGCTATCTGCATCTTCAGACACACCGTCTTCCGACTCACCGCAGCTGGTCCAACAAGGGAAGCATACACCAGAAGGGAGCTATAGTGCCCACTCAACAGTTCCCTGCATCGAATGCGCGTGCCCAACATGCACATCCACAACAACTGCAGGGCCATCGACAAGTCATCACATGATGCTCACTCCTATGGATGGCAGCCAGATAGGTTGTACCCTCATCTTACTTGTGTGCAACATTTATGGCTTTGTTATTCATCTAAGCATGGAAAATAGATCATCACATTTCACTGTATATTCATGCCGATCTCTTATGGGTCTTGTTCAGGAGTTAACGTTGTTCCATAGTTCAGCTAAGATACTTGTTCTTTAGCTAACACTATTCCATAGTTATCATCCATCAGCCAATGCTATCCCACGGGCTGGTGATTATAGTATTATACCACTTCTAGTATTTCCTATGTTGTTCTTTAATACTTTTGTGTGCCATCTAGTTAATCTCGAGTACAAACGATACATATTATGTAGCTTTCATCTGTGTTCTCCCTTTAGTTTATGAGACTTGTTGCTGCTAGTTAACCCCAGTCCTACTATTTATGTCATCTCCTACATGCACTCATTACATAAATCTAACTACTAGTTGTCTTCCATGCATGTCAGATATAATTGCACACACTGATATATACACAAGAACCTCACGGAGCAATGCAAAGGCCAACAAACTTGATGTCAATGATACCCAATATGATGGAACATGTAAAGGCAGTTCTTCAGAAGACTTGCAGAAAGATGATGAATCCTCTTCACCCCACAAGGTCCTTTCTCTAACTTGGCCTGTGATATGGGTACAACATGCATATAATGTCCCGGAGTGTATCTACTCTGTTGCAATGCCATGTGCTTAGCATCATGCATGTAAATATGTCATGCCTTCCTGTTTTTCAGTACCTATTCCATTCATGATAACATGTTTTCAAATTCACGTACTGCCATTCTACTCTATCGCAATGCCATCTGCTTAATTTGGACATCATGCTTCTGAATATCTTATGCATTGTTATTCATCAGTATGTACTTCATCTGTCTACCATACCATGTTTTTTTACATTGAAGTGTTATTCTAGTGCTTTGTTGCAATGCCATCTTATTTTCCCAATCATACACGTGTATGTTGCCTTAGTTATTTCTGTACGTATTCCGCTAGCATAGAGTTTTACATTCAACTGGTGTTTTTTTGCTATGTTTTCCTGCCGTATCCCTAGCTCTTACACCATACTCCCTCCGTCCGGATTACATGTTGCCGAAATGGATAAAAAGGATGTATCTAGAACTGAAATACGCCTAGACCCATCCATTTTTTTCCAGATGGAGGGAATACATGTCAATATGTCATGCCTTTCTATTCTTCAGTACCTATTCCATCTCTCTACTGCCACATGTTTTATAATTAAAGCACCATTCTTCTATACAAGGCATGCAAGGGGAAGACGACTATGTTAGAATCTAAAGGGTTACAAACAAGGTCTTTGCAAAAGATCCAAACGCCAGGAGATAATAAACCAACTCCAGTTTTTATAGATACTGCTCCACCACAGAGAAACCCAACTCCTATTGATAATAAGCAGATTCTAGTGGCCAAAGAACTAGTCCGCTCCAGTCCAGCAAAAATATGTCAACTCAATTCTAAGAAGCGTGTGCGTATCCTTGCATCATGAAATTTTATAGCATGTTGATCATATTTTCTACATGTTTCTTACCCATATCTCTTTTAGAAAATAAGCTTAACAGATAGAAGATTTTCTGCAATGGTATCGTTTATGAGGAAAGATTCTTGCAGGAATTCTCTGTGCTCCAATGTAGATGTAAGTACCTGTTGTATATCACTATATTTTTACATCAGCATGTATTTTGTTAATCGGCGTGAATACAACCTTTATCTGATCTAAATTTAGTTGTAGCAAAATGTATGATTAAAGGCCACAATGTTGATTTTTGCAAGGAAAACTGCCTGGTAGTTTTGCATCCGGAGCTGCATGAGTGTACTATCTCATATCAGTGGGTTTGAATACTTTGCTTCTGCAGTGGGTTTTTCAGTGTTTTTTTACTGGGTTGTCCTATCGTATCCCTAGCTCTTACATCATACTCCCTCCGTCCGAATTAAATGTCGCAGAAATGGATAAAACTAGATGTATCTAGAACTGAAATATGCCTAGACCCATCCATTTATTTCCGGATGGAGTGAATACATGTCAATATGTCATGCCTTTCTATTCTTCGGTACCTATTCCATCTCTGTTGTAGCATGTTTTATAACTGAATCACCATTGTTCTATATAAGGCATGCAAGGGGAAGACGGCTATGTTAGAATCTGAAGGGTTACAAACCAGGTCTTTGCAAAAGATCCAAACACCAGGAGATAATAAACCAACTCCATTTTTCATAGATACTGCTCCAGCACAGAGAAACCCAACTCCCACTGATAATAAGCAGATTCCAGTGGCCAAAGAACTAGTCGGCTCCAGTCCAGCAAAAGAATGTCAACTCTATTCTAAGAAGCGTGTGCGTATCCTCGCATCATGAAATTTTATAGCATTCTGATCATATTTTCTACATGTTTCTTACCCGTCTCTCTTTTAGAAAATAAGGTTAAATGATACAAGACTTCCTCCATTGGGATCGTATTTGAGGAAAATATCTTGCGGGAATTCTCTGTGCTCCAGTGCTGATGTAAGTACCTGTTGTATATCACTATATTTTTACATCAGCATGTATTTTGTTAATCGGCATGAATCTAACCCTTACCTGATCTAAAATTAGTTGTAGCTTAAAGGCGCCAATGTTGATTTTTTAAGGAAAACTGCCTGGTAGTTTTGCGTACTGAGCTGCATGAATGTGCTATCTCATATCACACACATTACTGAATTGTAGTGCTTCTCTAGTTGCCCATTCATTCATTGTGTCAATGTTGCTTTCGTATTACCTTACCTGGCTGACGATAGCTGTGCCATATTGTGTTAATTTGGTATAGGCTAGTTGCCCAAATGTTCGTTGTGTCAATGTTGATTTCCTATTATCTGACTTGGCCAATGATAGCAATGCTAGTGTGTTAATTTTGTGCAGGCTACTGAAGATAAGAAGACAAACTCTGAAAACAGCAAGGCAACCCCATTGTTTCCTTCCAGTAAATCTAGGCCAGGTAACATGGCAATAACTCATGATTAATCTGTTTGGTTCCCGTCCTAATTTATGTTATGATGCAGTGGTCATGACAGTCTCCACTATCAATAATACAAGCCTGCCAAAATCGCCATCTGAATCTGTTTAGTATCCTCTGTCTCGAATGCAACGGAATAAATGTATGTTTGTGAACCAATTAATGTAACATCCCAAATTTTCAATTTGGAATGTTATACACTAGATCATCATGCATATCATATTTTCTTGCATTTTGGTCGATCCTAGAAATTTCACGCAACTCAAGGACCCCGGAGAGAGTTGGAGATTTCGTTATTTTCAATTTTGAGTTTTCTCAAACTTTGAAAAGAGGATCATTTGATTTTATTTATTTCATCTTCAATTATTCTCCCAATATCAAATATGAGAGAGGGGAATAATATGACTTTCCCAGATTTAGGAAAAATGAAGATTTAATAAATAAATCACGTTTTGGTTTTTTTTTCCGGATTTTAGTTGCATTTTATTTGGATTAGGGAAAAAATGCGTGTTTTCAAAATTTGCACCTAGGCCCCGTTTAAAGTTCATTTTGTTCGACTCATTTTTAGGAGTCGAGAAAAATTTACTTTGGGAATTTTGGTGTTCGTTTAGATTTTCTTTTCTCTGTTTTTCTGCGCGCGTATCTAAAAAAATCCGCGTCGCGCCCGCCTGGGCCAAGGCCCAGCCGCCCCTCATGCGTGCCCCGCGCGCCAACCGCCGCCGCCCGCGCCAAGTCCGAACCGGACTCTAGCGCCGCGCCACCCCTCCCCTCGGTTCGGTTTTTTTTAAAGAACCGTTCCGGTTTCTTTTCGTTTCGTTGTTTCGATTTTTTTTCCCGAAACCCTAGATCGGTTTTTTTGTTTTCTTTTCCGGTTTAGTTGCTTAGAGACCGTTCGCCGGACCGTTCGTTTTAACGAACGTGATCACCGGTTATTCTAGGTTAATGAACGTTCGTTCGTTTAACCGTTCGTCGTTTTCTTTTTCGTCGGATTTACTCCATGTTTTTCCGATCGCGATTCCAGATCCGATCTTCGTTCTAGTCTATCTTCTCGCTCATTTATCGGAATCAGGTGATTCAAGCGCCTGGAGTTTCATTTCGAAACCGCCATTCCGGCTAATCAACTTAAACAAGTTTTGCTACTGTAAAATTTGACCTAGTTTCAACTTGCTAGAACCGAGTTGTTTTCTTCCGCCGTTTGTTTTCCGTTGCTTTGTTCGGTTCTTTCTTTCTTTGCAACCGAAGTTCTTAAGTTGAACTTTCTGGTTCGATCTCTTGTTCGAGTTTTACCTGTGCATTAGATGAGTACTTATTGTATGCTTGTTGTTTGTCTACGATAGATTATCCGGAGTGCGCCGCCTCTTACTTTGAATCTCTAGGTCTCGCGGATCATCAGCAAGGCAAGTAACACTTTGATCATACCTTTTCTACAACCCAGTTTTATTGCATTAGATCAATCCTCACACATTGCATGATTAGGATCTAATTAAATTGTGGGATGGGAAGTAGATGAGGTAGTACCTATTACCTGTTTATTATGAAACCTTTGGGAGTTACTTCTACGTTTGCTTATTATGCCATGCTATGCTAGTAGACGTGGATTGGGTGAGTGATATCCATGACAGATGTGAGTTTGATAATTTTAAGGGTTTATCTAAGGTGGCAACTTAAACACACATCTAGGTGGATTGAGGCACCTGGTTTCTATCAGGACTTGCCTGTTTTCTTTTGGACCGCCACCCAGGCTCAAAGGTATCATAAGATCTTTCATGCTAGAAACTTCCGTGTGCAGCCACAAGCCATTATGGGCTCTGGCATAGTTGATTAAGCGGTGTGAACTCTTACAGGGTAGACTAGCAGATGTAGGGGAAAGTAGGTGTACTGGTCTATCCATCGTAAGGTGCTAGCGCTTCTGAAAGACTGTGTCTCGGTCATCCATTTCTCAAACACCGTGTAGTGCGAGAAACCCAACGGAGGCGATCGAGTCTTGTGGGGAAAAGTGCGCAAACCTCTGCAGAGTGTAATAAACTAATCATGATTAGCCGTGTCCCCGGTTATGGACATCTTGAGTATCTAGTACTTGAATATCATGTGAATCTCATCATGTTACTTCTAATTAATATTGTTGGCCTTTAATTGTTCACTTAATTGGGATCGGAATGCTGTCAACCATTCTCGATGTTCAACTACCATGATAGTTAAACAAATTCATTCCTTTGTAGTAGGGGAAAACTGGCTTTACACAAAACAGTAACCATAGAGCTTTCCACTAGCCATACATGCATATAGTATAGCTCATTACTGCTCATTACTCTCTATGTGTTACCTTGCCAGCATATTTCATGTGCTGACCCGTTTTCGGGCTGCAACTTTCATGTTGCAGACATTTCAGACGACGAGTAAGCTGCTGTTAGGTCGTGGTTCTATACTCAGTGATGCCGTTGGAGTTGATGGACCCATTTATCTTCCAAGTCTTCCGCTGTTATCGATATTAGATGGCCTTAAGCCATATTTATTGTAATAAGTCTCCGTTGAGACACCGATATAATAAGTGTGTGATTGCTACTCTGCTATAAATCCTTCGAAGTACTGTGTGGTGTCAGCATTACTGATCTAGGGATGACACCGAAGCACGGAGACTTGATCCATTCGGGTCAGGTCGCTACAGAGATGGTATCAGAGCACACGCTGACTGTAGAACACAACCACTAAGTTAAAGCCATAGATCACTGTTCTCTCCTCATTTTCTAACTCCTCATCTTCTCTACTCTTTTAGGATGACGGACGCGAAGATCAAGTACGCTCAACCGGATGAAGGCACTCCTTTTGGATTTCACTTGAAGGAAGTCACCAAGTACCTGAACATTGGACTACCAAGCTTCACCGGGACTTTCAACGCCACTCTGCCTGAAGAGGAGCGCTGGAAGATTCAAGCTCATGTTCCAGGAAGGACATTCACGCCAATCACAAAGCCCATAGGTAGTGTTTTCAATGCACCAACTTGGAGTCTAGGAAGGAGCATGGCAGCTCATATCACCATGGGACGCATTGGAGAAGTTTATCAAGAAGACCTCAAGGACACTATCTACCAGAATTGCGGACGCCGAGATGAACAATGGGAGTTAGTCAGCACCAAGAAGGATAGATCCATCGCATCATTTATCCAGGAGTTAAACCAGCACAGTCGACGCCACGAGAACCAGATGTGCAATGATATGATAGAGTTGAAGAATGCGAAGGCTAGGATCATCGAGCTAGAAGGAGAACTGAAGGCTACACGCAAGGACTACATGGACGAAATCGTAGCTCTAGCAAGGCACAATGGCGATCTGAAGCAGGAGATTGAAGAACTCAAGGCGAAGTTAGTATCTAGAAAGGAAGACATGTACGTCGCATGTCCGGACAACTACATCATTCTCGACGATACCGATTCGGATCCAAGTGAACCCGACTTTGAAGACGAAGCTGGAGCAAACATCATGGAGTCTTCCACCGATTCAAATTTCTAGATGACCACCAAATATTAGTAGTATTTTCCCCATGTATACATTATAGTTCGAACACTTCTGCGATAGCTAGATCGATTGTATGCCCTTGTTTGAATTGAATGAAGTGATTTTGTGTGCATTTGCTCATGTGCATTGGGGTAGTGTTTTCTATTTAGACCTCACTCTATTCTTAATTCTCATCTTTTCTAAACCCTCAGATGCCTCCGAGACGTGACAATGGATTTCCACCGGAACTCACTCAATTGATCCAGCAGCAGAATCAATTGATGCAATTGTTAGTCCAGAACTAGCAAAACAACAACAACAACAACCCACCACCACCACCACCACCTGTTGACCACTTAGCCCGTTTTCTTAGGCTGAATCCGCCGGTGTTTTCCAGTAGCACCGAGCCAATAGTAGCAGACGATTGGCTCCTCAAGATAGGGAGGGAGTTGACCACTGCAGGATGCACAGATGGTGAGAAAGTGAAGTTTGCCGCACATCAGTTAGAAGGACCCGCAGCATCATGGTGGGAAAATTTCACAGCCACCTTCCCAGTCAACACTGTCACATGGGATCAGTTTCAGCAAGCTTTCCGCACTGCCCATGTTTCAGCAGGAGCCATGGCCATGAAGAAGCGTGAGTTTCGCAACTTACGCCAAGGAGGAAGGACAGTTGGCCAGTACATTGACGACTTCAGCAAGTTAGCACGTTATGCCCCAGATGACGTTGCTACGGATGCAGCTAAGCAGGAAAAGTTTCTGGAAGGATTGAATGATGAGCTAAGCATACAGTTGATGGTGGCAAGTTTCAACAACTACCAGGAGTTGGTAGATCGTGCCATCATGATTGAAGGGAAGCAACAGCAGATTGAGAACCGAAAGAGGAAGTATGGACAGGGGAAGTATAACTCTGGAGCCCAGCAGAAGCCCCGTTTTACACCTAAACCGGGAATTCAGTTTCAGCATACCCATGGAGGAGGTAGTTCGCACAACCATAATGGCCACAAGAATGGGAATGGAGGAAGCAACGGCCAGAATCGGACCATCCCATCAACCCCAGCCAAGAGAGATCTGAGTCAAGTCACCTGTTTCAAGTGTTCCAAGACCAGACATTATGCAAATGAATGTCCTGAAGGCCAGAATGGAAATGGCAATGGAAGCTCAGGGAAGAAGCCGAACCCTTTCAGTAGGGGATAGGTGAACCACGTTAATGTGGAGGAAGTTGAAGATCAGCCTGATGCAGTAATCGGTAAGTTTTTGGTTAAGTCATTTACCGCACTCGTCCTTTTCGATACTGGTGCATCGCATTCATACATATCAAGGGGATTTGTGGAAAAATATAGCCTGCCCACTAGGATTCTTAAAACACCTATGCTAGTAAGCTCGCCAGGAGCAGAGTACATGGCCAGACAAGGATGTTTTCAAGTGCCATTAAGCATAGGAAGGCATGTTTTCCCAACCGATTTAATTATTCTGGAATCCCAGGGTCTGGATGTAATTCTCGGTATGGATTGGCTGTCGATGTATGGAGGAAACATCGATTGTGCTAGTAAGACAATTTTGCTCACAACGCCAGAAGGAAGAAGGATCAAGTATGTATCCCGGCATGTGCCAAATGGGACACAAGTAAATTGCCTAACAGGAGTTGTGCGGGAGGAAGTACCAGTGATAAAGGATTTTCCTGATGTATTTCCTGAAGAGTTGCCAGGCATGCCACCGGATAGAGACATTGAGTTTTTGATTGAGTTATTGCCAGGTACAGGCCCAATATCGAAGCGGCCATACCGGATGCCAGCAAAGGATTTGGTAGAAATTAAGAATCAGATTAAGGAGTTACTGGAGAAAGGTTACATACGCCCAAGTTCTTCGCCTTGGGGATCACCCGTACTTCTAGTGGAGAAGAAGGATGGATCATTACGGATGGTTGTTGATTACTGGGGATTGAACGAAGTAACAATCAAAAACAAGTACCCACTGCCAATGATTAATGATCTGTTTGACCGTCTGCAAGGAGCTAAAGTGTTTTCCAAGATCGACTTGCGATCAGGGTACCATCAGTTGAAGATTCGAGAACAGGATATTCCCAAGACAGCTTTTACCACGAGATACGGATTGTACGAATATACCGTTATGTCATTTGGACTGACTAACGTGCCTGCCTATTTTATGAACCTGATGAACAAGGTGTTTATGGAGTTTTTGGATAAGTTTGTCGTAGTGTTCATTGATGATATCCTGGTTTATTCAAAGAATGAAGAAGAGCATAAGGAACATTTGCGTTTGGTTTTGGAGAAACTAAGGGAACATCAGTTATATGCCAAATTTAGCAAATGTGAGTTTTGGTTAAAGGAAGTAGGATTCCTCGGACACGTTATATCCGGAGAAGGGATTGCAGTTAACCCCACAAAGGTTGAGACCGTAACCGAATGGGAAGCACCAACGACAGTTGGAGAGACCCGGAGTTTTCTTGGACTCGCAGGATACTACCGGAGATTTATTAAGAACTTTTCAAAGATTGCGAAGCCTATGACGGAGTTGTTGAAGAAGGATACTAAGTTCAAATGGACTGAGGAGTGTGAGGCTAGTTTCCAGGAGTTGAAGAAACGTTTGGTTACCTCACCAGTGTTGATTTTGCCAGATCAGACCAAGGATTATGAGGTGTATTGTGACGCTTCACGTCGAGGACTTGGAGCAGTGCTTATGCAGGAAGGGAGAGTTGTTTCGTATGCTTCACGACAACTGAAGCCTCATGAGTTGAATTATGCCACACATGATTTGGAGTTAGCAGCCGTGGTGCATGCATTGAAGACATGGAGACATTTCCTCATTGGAAATCATTGTGAGGTGTACACGGACCACAAGAGTTTGAAGTACATTTTCACGCAGAAGGAGTTGAATCTCAGACAAAGGAGATGGTTGGAGCTCATCAAGGATTATGATATGAGATTGCATTACCATCCCGGAAAAGCTAATGTAGTAGCTGACGCATTGAGCCGTAAGAGCCATGTCAATACGTTAATAACGGAGGAAATACCCAAGGAGTTATTAGAGAACCTTCGTGAACTAAGTTTAGAGATAGTTCCAAAAGGCTATGTAGCAGCATTGGAGATTCAGTCAACATTGATGGATAAAATCAGAGAGGCTCATAAATCTGACAAGGAAATTGCTGCTATAAAGGAGAAACTAAGCAAAGGAAAAGCAAAGGGATTTCGTGAGGATGAGCACGATACCATATGGTTTGAGGACCGTGTTTATGTGCCCAATGACCCGGAGATCAGGAAGTTGATTCTGCAAGAGGCACATGATTCACCCTATTCGATTCACCCAAGAAATACCAAGATGTATTTGGATTTAAAGGAAACATTCTGGTGGACCGGAATGAAGAAGGATATTGCAGCATATGTAGCAGTTTGTGATGTGTGTCATAGAGTGAAGGCAGAGCATCAGAAGCCAGCCGGATTGTTGCAACCATTGCCGATACCCGAATGGAAGTGGGATAAGATAGGCATGGATTTTATCATAGGACTACCCAGGACGAAGGTAGGTTATGACTCGATATGGGTAGTAGTTGATCGTTTGACGAAGGTAGCACATTTCATTCCAGTAAAGACCACTTACACCAGTGCTAAGTTGGCAAAGATATACATGACTAGGATCATTTGTTTGCATGGAGTTCCGAGGAGTATTATATCAGATAGAGGAACCCAATTTACCTCAAAGTTTTGGAATCAGTTGCATGAAACTTTGGGAACCAGGCTGGAGTTCAGTACCGCTTTTCATCCACAGACAGATGGACAGACCGAGAGAGTCAATCAGATTTTGGAAGATATGCTGAGAGCTTGTGCACTAGATTATGGATCTAGTTGGGACGATAACTTGCCATATGTGGAGTTTTCCTATAACAACAGTTACCAAACCAGTTTGAAGATGGCACCTTTCGAAGCTTTATACGGAAGGAGGTGCAGGACACCGTTGTCATGGGACAAAGTTGGTGACCGTCAGTTGTTTGGACCCAATTTGATTGAAGAGTCTGAACAGAAGGTGAAGTCGATTCGCGATAGGCTCAAGGTAGCCCAGTCCAGGCAGAAGAGCTACGCAGATTCTAAATGCAAGGAGAGAGTTTACGAAATCAGAGACAGAGTTTATCTCCGAGTATCCCCACTTCGAGGAGTTAAGCGCTTTGGCATTAAGGGAAAATTAGCACCGCATTTCGTTGGACCGTATAAGATCTTCCAACGTATGGGAGAAGTCGCTTATAAGTTGGAATTACCAGAGGGACTATCAGGAGTTCATGATGTATTCCATGTTTCTCAACTAAAGAAATGTCACGCCGAGATGGCCCAGGTACCGCTAAGAGATACAGTGCCGCTTGAAGCGATTCAGTTAAAGGACGACTTAACGTATGAGGAGAAACCAGTCAAGATCCTCGAGTTTGCCAGCAGAGTTACCCGCAGCAAGGTTATCAAGTTTTGTAAAGTTCAGTGGAACCACCACTCCGAGGATGAAGCCACCTGGGAGATAGAAGAAGATTTGCTCAAGGACCACCCTCACCTATTTTCTAGCCAACCCGAATCTCGAGGGCGAGATTCATCTTAAGGGGGGTAGGTTTGTAACATCCCAAATTTTCAATTTGGAATGTTATACACTAGATCATCATGCATATCATATTTTCTTGCATTTTGGTCGATCCTAGAAATTTCACGCAACTCAAGGACACCGGAGAGAGTTGGAGATTTCGTAATTTTCAATTTTGAGTTTTCTCAAACTTTGAAAAGAGGATCATTTGATTTTATTTATTTCATCTTCAATTATTCTCCCAATATCAAATATGAGAGAGGGGAATAATATGACTTTCCCAGATTTAGGAAAAATGAAGATTTAATAAATAAATCACGTTTTGGTTTTTTTCTGGATTTTAGTTGCATTTTATTTGGATTAGGGGAAAAATGCGTGTTTTTCAAAATTTGACCTAGGCCCCGTTTAAAGTTCATTTTGTTCGACTCATTTTTAGGAGTCGGGAAAAATTTACTTTGGGAATTTTGGTGTTCGTTTAGATTTTCTTTTCTTTGTTTTTCTGCGCGCGTATCTAAAAAAAATCCGCGTCGCGCCCGCCTGGGCCAAGGCCCAGCCGCCCCTCGTGCGCGCCCCGCACGCCAACCGCCGCCGCCCGCGCCGAGTCCGAACCGGACTCTAGCGCCGCGCCACCCCTCCCCTCGGTTCGTTTTTTTAAAGAGCCGTTCCGGTTTCTTTTCGTTTCGTTGTTTCGATTTTTTCCCGAAACCCTAGATCGGTTTTTTTGTTTTCTTTTCCGGTTTAGTTGCTTAGAGACCGTTCGCCGGACCGTTCGTTTTAACGAACGTGATCACCGGTTATTCTAGGTTAACGAACGCCCGTTCATTTAACCGTTCGTCGTTTTCTTTTTCGTCGGATTTACTCCATGTTTTTCCGATCGCGATTCCAGATCCGATCTTCATTCTAGTCTATCTTCTCGCTCGTTTATCGGAATCAGGTGATTCAAGCGCCTGGAGTTTTGTTTCGAAACCACCGTTCCGGCTAATCAACTTAAACAAGTTTTTCTACTGTAAAATTTGACCTAGTTTCAACTTGCTAGAACCGAGTTGTTTTCTTCCGCCGTTTGTTTTCCGTTGCTTTGTTCGGTTCTTTCTCTCTTTGCAACCGGAGTTCTTAAGTTGAACTTTCTGGTTCGATCTCTTGTTTGAGTTTTACCTGTGCATTAGATGAGTACTTATTGTATGCTTGTTGTTTGTCTGCGATAGATTACCCGGAGTGCGCTGCTTGTTACTTCGAATCTCTAGGTCTCGCGGATCATCAGCAAGGCAAGTAACACTTTGATCATACCTTTTCTACAACCCAGTTTTATTGCATTAGATCAATCCTCACACATTGCATGATTAGGATCTAATTAAATTGTGGGATGGGAAGTAGATGAGGTAGTACCTATTACCTGTTTATTATGAAACCTTTGGGAGTTACTTCTACGTTTGCTTATTATGCCATGCTATGCTAGTAGACGTGGATTGGGTGAGTGATATCCATGACAGATGTGAGTTTGATAATTTTAAGGGTTTATCTAAGGTGGCAACTTAAACACACATCTGGGTGGATTGAGGCACCTAGTTTCTATCAGGACTTGCCTGTTTTCTTTTGGACCGCCACCCAGGCTCAAAGGGATCATAAGATCTTTCATGCTAGAAACTTCCGTGTGCAGCCACAAGCCATTATGGGCTCTGGCATAGTTGATTAAGCGGTGCGAACTCTTACAGGGTAGACTAGCAAATGTAGGGGAAAGTAGGTGTACCGGTCTATCCATCGTAAGGTGCTAGCGCTTCTGAAAGACTGTGTCTCGGTCATCCGTTTCTCAAACACCGTGTAGTGCGAGAAACCCAACGGAGGCGATCGAGTCTTGTGGGGAAAAGTGCGCAAACCTCTGCAAAGTGTAATAAACTAATCATGATTAGCCGTGTCCCCGGTTATGGACATCTTGAGTATCTAGTACTTGAATATCATGTGAATCTCATCATGTTACTTCTAATTAATATTGTTGTGTTTTAATTGTTCACTTAATTGGGATCGAAATGCTGTCAACCATTCTCGATGTTCAACTACCATGATAGTTAAACAAATTTATTCCTTTGTAGTAGGGGAAAACTGGCTTTATGCAAAACAGTAACCATAGAGCTTTCCACCAGCCATACATGCATATAGTATAGCTCATTACTGCTCATTACTCTCTATGTGTTACCTTGCCAGCATATTCCATGTGCTGACCCGTTTTCGGGCTGCAACTTTCATGTTGCAGACATTTTAGACGACGAGTAAGGTGCTGTTAGGTCGTGGTTCTATACTCAGTGATGCCGTTGGAGTTGATGGACCCATTTATCTTCCAAGTCTTCCGCTGTTATCGATATTAGACGGCCTTAAGCCATATTTATTGTAATAAGTCTCCGTTGAGACACCGATGTAATAAGTGTGTGATTGCTACTCTGCTATAAATCCTTCGAAGTATTCTGTGGTGTCATCATTACTGATCCAGGGATGACACGGGAGCACAGAGACTTGATCCATTCGGGTCGGGTCGCTACAATTAATGGCTGAATCAATGATGGAAATGGTGGATGAATCAGAGGTGTAGAGTCATGCGACACAACAACTGATCAATGTTTTCAGAGACAGTGTGGCAAAGCAGCAAGAACTTGCCCACATGCTTATGGGCGTCATCTGTGCTGAGGTTGCAGATTGTGACGTTGTAGATGGTTAGGTCCTGGTCATTTATTTGCACTGGTATCAATCTTTGATTGCCTGGTGGATGTAATTTCCTGTAATATATTCTAGATGTGCAACGTTATTCCCTGTATGCCGTACCTTTGCTCGTCATAATGGGCTCAAATTATCTAACTTGGCCTAAAGACATGAACGAACTTTAGTGGGCCCATTAAGTTAATGGGCCGTTACTAGGCTGATAGTTAATGGTCGGCCCTCTTACCTCCCAGGTCGTTAACAGGCCAACATCAAAGCGGGCAACAGGTGGCCCCAATTTATTTCACGGGCCATTAATAGGCCGTTACTAAGTTTGGGCTACATATGGCCCAACTATACTGTAGGCCTTTAGCATGCCGAAAGAGACAGCGGGCTTGTATTGGACCATGAAGAGCATGGGCCGCTAAGAGGCCGAAAGTCTGGTCGTATTGTAAATAGCCCAACTGTGTTGTGGGCCTTTAGCAGGCAGAAAGAGAAACCGGGCTGGTATTGGACCATGAAGGGCATGGGCCGTTAAGAGGCCAAAACTAAGGTCCAACTACAAATGGCCCAACTCATTTATGGTCCGTTAACAGGCTGAAAGGCACACAGGGCCGGGAATTGGCCCAACACTTAAATGCGTCGCTAAAAGGCCAAAACTCGGGTCCGACTACAATTGGGCCAACTAATTTATGGGCCGTCAACAGGCTTAAAGTGACACCGGGCCAAAAATTGGCCCAACACTTTAATGGGCCGCTAAAAGGCCGAAACTCAGGTCCGACTGCAAATGGCCCATCAGATTTATGGGCCGTCAACAGGCTGAAAGACACACCGGGCCAGAAATTAGCCCAACATTTAAATGGGTCGCTAAAAGGCCGAAAGATGTACATCCTGAAAATTGGCCCATCTATTAAATGGACCGTTAACAAGCTGAAATCTCATCGGGCCGATATTGAGCCCAAATATATAGCGGACTGTTAACGGGCTCGAACTGACGATGGGCTGCAATGGTGTCAAATCTTTAACGGGCCGAATTGGCACATCTCGTATGGGTCGTGGGCTTAAATGGACCTGACACAAGTAGGCCTTATATGGGCCGGCCTGCTAATTTTTACTGGGTCGGCCTTTTTCACCAGAATGGGCCACTGTTGAGCCGTGCCACATGTCGACCTATCATAGGCGCCTCCTGTCCAATGAGTGGATGACATCTGTCCCAACGATGAGCCGACACATGTTTCCTCTATCCAATGATGATTTTACAAGTGGAAAATCCCCATTGGTCGGGGCTGTTAACGGGTTATCAGATCCAAAACCCGACCCGATAGCTTAACGGTGTTCCGTTACGGTGGATGCCACGTGTCGTTCACCCTTGACGAAAGCACTTCTGTGACGCGCGATTTATCGTCATGGAAGTGGACACTTCCGTGATGATAATTTTGGTAATGTCATGGAACACTTCTACGACAGCACAGGTATGATATCTTGATTCTGTCATAAATTTGTCATGGATGTACATGCATGACAAAAAACGCGGCCTACTGTGACAAACACGTATCATCATGGAAGTGAATTTTTTTTGTAGTGCACATCCCCAAGAGGGAGCAGAAGCGTGCGCTAAGGGACGTATATGCGTTGGAGCTAGTCGCCCCAAAGTTCAACCATGGTCCTCTTGTCCGATCACCTTTGAGCACAGGGACCACCCCACTAATCCGTCATGGCGGATTCGCCGCACTGGTCCTAGACCCAATCATTGATGGATTTCACCTCACTCGAGTCCTTATGTACGGTGGCAGCAGCCTGAACCTGCTTTATCGGGACACAATGCGCAAAATGGGTATAGACCCCTCAAGGATAAAACCCACAAAAACGACCTTCAAAGGTGTCATACCAGATGTAGAGGCCCATTGCACAGGCTCAGTCACACTGGAAGTGGTCTTCGGATCCCCGGATAACTTCCGAAGCAAGGAGTTAATCTTCGATTTAGTCCCGTTCCGCAGTGGCTATCATGCACTTCTCGGGCGAACCGGATTTGTGAGATTCAATGCAGTACCGCATTATGCATACCTCAAGCTCAAGATGCCAGGACCTCGGGGGGTCATCACAGTCAATGGAAACAAAGAGCGCTCTCTCCGCACGGAGGAGCACACTGCGGCCCTCGAAACAGAAGCACAAAGCAGCCTCTTCAAGCAATCCACCAGTTCGGTGATTAAACACCCGGACACCGTCAAGCGCGCCTCGAGTAATCTACAACAAAGCCGCCTGGCACGTTCCGAGCTCGCACAGCAATGCGGCCCCCACCCCAGTCCCAGCCAAACGGCAAAATCCGTGCCACGCGTACATAATTACGCATTGAAAATACCATGGGAATAGGTGGGGAGCACGACTACGGCATGCCCCAAAATGCGGCTCAACCGCACTAGGGGCTTCCCACTTTGTTATTTTTTCTCTCTTTCAGGACTTTACTCTCTGGAAACCCCGTCCGGCAGTATGATTGTCGGACACACGATACAACAATCAAGGGGGCAGAAAGCTACGTCGCACCATGGAACTCCCAGGTGGTCTCTGATAACCATTCCTCAGCTTGCCCTTAGAGGGGACATGTCAAATAGTCCTACTTTTTGCTTATCACACTACTTGTATCATTCTTCTTCGACGCACCTTTTTGAATAAACAATGCATAGCACTAGACTATTACCGCATTCTCTATTCTTTTTTAATTATATATGTTCATTCATGACATTCAGCACCCGTACACTCTGGTACGGCCAATACGCCAGGGGCTTAAGCGTACCCCATAACACGGTGTGAAAAGTCCAAACACTTTCGATAGTGCAGCACCCCGAACTTATAGCATTATATGCATCAGCTCCGAATCATGTCTTGGGTCAATAGTTGGGTTTGCCCGGCTCCCATGTTTTGGTACCTTACGTTCCGCTATATCGGCTAAGGTAGCACTAGGAGAACTACTGCGATTGTGCCTCGGTTCATCTGGGCAAGCACCTCAGTAGAGAAAGCTAAAACTGACTGTCATGATAAGGCGAGAGCTGGTCACTGTTCGACAGGTCTCGAGTCCCTAAAGACTTATGCCACTTAGGGTGAGGAGTTGGCTTTGTCTGGCTTAGGCGTGTATAGCGCCCCGAATTCGGCCTTCCGAATACTAGGGGCTTCGCCAAAATTTAAAATTGTAGACTTCTATGGCTAAGTGAGAGTGATAAAGCATTATAGTCTGATTGCCTTGTTCGTTGTGCTGAGCACCTCCCTCGAAGGACCCAACAATGAGAAAAAGAATGCTCAGATTTATCCCGAACACCCCAGCACTCGTGGCATGGGGGCAGAAGCTGACGACTAGCCATCTCTCAGATTTGATAAACAGCTGCACAAAAGGTATTATTTTAAATTCAAACAAGCGTTGCATAGTGCACATGAACAAGTTTTCATAATATAGGATCACACGAGCAAGTTCATTCAAAAATTACATCCTTTGCACACTCGTCCGCCACAAGACGGGCACCCTTCAGGACACCCTCATAATACATTTCAGGGTGGCGATGCTCCTTGCCCTGCGGCAGCCCCTCCTTCACCAGCTTCTCGGCGTCCATCTTGGCCCAGTGCATCTTCGCACGGGCAAAAGCCCGGTGTGCACCTTAGATGCAGACGGACCGCTTTAGGACTTCCAGCCGTGGGCAGGCATCCACAAGCCACATCACCAGGCCGAAGTAGCTGTTGGGAAGAAAGTCGCCAGGCCACATCTGGACTATAAGGCCCCTCATGGCCTGTTCGGCCGCCTTGTGCAGCTTGACCAGTTGGTTCAGCTGGTCGCTCACAGGCATCGGGTGTTCGGTCCCAGTATACTGAGACCAGAACAACTTCTCCGTCGAGCTTCCCTCCTTGTCCTGGTAGTACTTTGCGGCATCTGACACGCTGCGGGGCAAATCTACGAATGCTCCTGGAGAGCTCCAGACTCGGGTAAGTAACAAGTAATTTACTTTCACATGCTTGCTTTGCATAATGAATGCTTTACTCACCGCTATCTTCCTCATCGCCTCAATTTCCGTGAGGGCCTTTTGGGCTTTAGCCTTGGCACGCTTGGTGCTCTCGAGGGCCACGGCAAGCTCGGACTCTCGCGTCTTCGAGTCAAGCTCCAAAGTCTCGTGCTTCTTCATGAGAGCGTGGAGCTCTTGCTGCTCTCGCCCACCCGTGCCTCCTGTTTCTCCCGCTCCTTGCACTCCTTGGCCGCTTTGTTTTCGGCCTCGGACAGCGCTTGCTTCAGGGTCGCCACTTTGGTCGTGGCCCCTGGCACATCCATGATGATCGTATCATTTTGCAACCACATCTTATATATATATATACATCTGGGCTATTCTGTTACGCGTATCAGAATATTATTTTGTTACCCTTTTTGAACTAACGTGGTTCACGGTTTGGACTAACGTGTTTCTTAACAAGAACTGATCTTCCTGCGTGCACGACGGACTGAAACAGGGGATGCAACGTGGAGCTTCCGGTCGTTCCCTGGCGCGATGCTGCGGGCCATTCGTTGCTAGAGGAGACGTGTAAGGGGTTCCCCACGTCCGCGTGCTCAGCTGGATGAGTTTTGCGATATGTAGTCACCGGAGGTGACGGCGTGTGCATTTTTGGCGGCGGACGTGATTTTGGGCGTCAGTGTTTATTGTGGTGTTCGTGGGCCTCAATTTACGTCGTGTTTGTCGTTTTTGATGTGAGAATTATCGGTATGTTATAGTTTTTTGAGATTTTTTCATCTTTAATTTATGATTACAGGTTTTTGTGTTCTTGGTCGTTTTCCACGCCCGCCATGGAAATTTGTTCTTCTTTTTCTGTTGTTTTTACTTTTCGAATTGGTATTGCAGGGAGAGATATAAGGACTGTATGAAAAGATTTGCGTTGTCCATTTTGCTTTTTTGAGTTGTTTCTACCCCAGATTCCCATGTTGTTTTGTCGTTGGCGGAGGTTGTGTATGGCGGCTGACTTTAAGCTGCGATTTCGGGTAATCTGGTCAAACTGTGTAATTAAGTTGCGTGTTTTTTAGTGTTGTTTTGAATTGATGCCCGTATGTGTAGTTGGACTGCTGCCATGTCAAAGTTTTGTTACTGTGGGTTGACATGGGAGCCGCACCGATGGCTCTGCACTTTGATTATAAAGCCCGAGCCCTCTGTCAGTTTCATTCTACGAGCTGCATCCAAAGAAAAGGGAGATGGATCCTGAGCTGGGAGAGGTTACAAAGGAGGAGGGGGACATAGATGTTAGGGCTGCAGTAGCGGAGCAGAGGAGGAGGAGGCGCAGGCGCAGGCAGATGGTGCGACGTGCTGCCGAGCAGGAACTGGAGGCAGAGTTCAACAAACGACTTGCGCGTGAGGTGATGGATACTTGCAAGTCCAATGAATTGGAGCTTCTTTTCCTAGAGGGCAGGGGAAGGAACCCTATTCAGATCATTAGTTGGGCTAGGGCGAGAGCAGCCACGGCTCCACATCCATCCACCAGGGCAAAATGGTGTCGTTTCTTTGATCGTTATGACTGAAGTAGTGAATATTATGTTTTTAAGATTTTTGTTGTGAGGGAGCAGATGTTCGAATGATTAAATGAATTCAACTTTTGTTTTTTGTCTCTGAATGTGTTGTTTTGTCTGCATATGTTCGACATGTGCACTTTTGAACTGCTTGGTTTTCTGAAGTTGTACTGATCTGCGGTCAAATGTTGGATGGCTTGTGTAATTACTATTTCCTACCAGCTGGCTGCCCATCTGCCTATTTATTATTTTTATAATCTGCGAGTGTCCCTGACTATAAATTTATCTATCTATGTGTGGTGTGTGGCCAAGTCTTCCCCCTCCCTTTTATTCATTCTTCCAGAATCAGATCTAGGTTCCTCTCTCTTCTCTTCGTTGCCTTTTTCTCTGTTCCTGTGTGTTCGATGGAGGATTGTTCATGCGGATGCCTGGTAAAGATGGCGCGCATAGCTGACGGCTATGTGTACGAGTCTTGTTTGGAGCTCACTCAGGCTCAGCGGCGTGGGCAACTTTCTTGTTTGTTGTACGGCAACCATGGGTTTCGTAGACCCTATGTTTGTCGCCTGACGGATGGTGACTTGAAGGAATCATGGGTATGTGTTTCTATTCGTTTTGTTTTCTACTTTCTTGTTGGTTTCTGTTTGAAACCCATGGACTGGATCTGCAGTTGTCTTATGAATAGCTTGTCTATATTTTTTTTAATTTGGTTTTGTTGGATTTTTAACAGTAGGGATTTCTGTGTGTATTTGTTCATTACTTAACAGTATTTAAACCATTTTTTGTATAATACCTGATCTGTTTATGAATACATGTTTTTACTGTAGGTGTATTGATATGTATATTTTTCAGTTTAGTCAGTTCACATGTCTAGTTAGTTTTGTGTTATTGTTTTGGTTCAGATTTTTTCCATTTTAGTTTGTTATGCAAATCGTTCATATATCTGTGTAAAAATTCAGTTATGTCAGGTGTTCATTTTGTTTTGTACTCCCATGTCCATTTGCAGAAAATGTCACCCAAGATCAGGATTGTTGCTCCTAGTTCCGGCGTTCTGAAGATGGAGACTTCAGACAAGAATGGGTATCAGTTGATGGATGTTGCCTACCACATCGACTTTGATGGTTGCATCAACCTAAGTACTGGGTGGAAGGAGTTTGCGGCTGAGTCTGGATTTGAGGATGGTGATGTGGTTATGGTTGTGTTCTTGAGAGAAGACGACTCTCTGACGTTCAGAATTTATGTGTTGTAGGTTTAAATGTGGCAAATGACGCCGGCTTTGAGATTTGTGTATGGTTGATTATGTTGCAGTATTTTTTCTTTTAAAACATTTGCATGTGAGATGGTTGAATTGTATGGTTTTATCAGAATGGTATGGAACTAGTTATGTAATGTTTTTCCTATTGTTCTGCTCAATTATAAGTGTTTTATTTATACATTCTTTATACTAGTACTGGAACATTTTCTATAGTTGAACTGATGGGCATCCTTTGTTTTGGCTGGTATATTTTTCATGTTCATAACTTGGAGACGGTGCTATACGCTGATGATTTTTTTTAGAACCCTATTTTTGTTATTGAGTTTGCTGAACTTACATTCTGTTAATGATAGTACTGCTCTATTTTAGGGTGTCAATTACCAATCAAATTTGTTTGTTGTATAATATTTTTTTCTTACTTTTTTTCATGAATTTTGGAGCGCTTTTTTTTCTTTTTTATAGATGAATAATGATAGTTTTGGTATTTTATAAAATAAAAAAAATTAATCTTCGCTGCACAATACTTTCTTTTTATTTTTGTACTTGAACCTTATGAATTGTAGTAGTTGAACTTTTTTGTAAATTCATTTTTGAAATTTTATTTTTCAGTTTTATATATGTATATATATATTTTTTTTACTTCTTACCATTAAGATGTGTTTGAACTTTTTCATAATATTTTTGTTTATTAATTGATTTTTTCTTGTGATTTTTTTAAATTTTATTTTTATTTTTTATTTTTTGTCGTGCGTGATCTACTAGATTTTTGTAATGGGGCGAAGTACTTTGTTGGGCCATCGGCCTGGGTCGTTGTATTCGGCCCGGATAGCTTCTCTCGCGCGGCTGTCCAGCACGGCGTGCGCGTGAGCTATGTGTTTAGTCCCACCTCGCTAGTCGAGGAGGCTCTAGACTTGTTTATAAGCGCAGCCGACGCTCAGCAGTCGAACTCCTCTGAACACTTACCTGAGCGCTTATACGCGGCGCTCGCTCTCTCTCTCTCTCTTGACCTGTGGGCCCTGTACGACAGGCACTACCAATATGCGGATTACTAGGGATTCGCCCAAGGGCTCGATTTCAAGTATCTGGCATTTGTCAGGGCATGCGCCTGTCCTTGGGCGGTCAATTTTTTTTGTTTTTTGGATCTAGTACTTGACTACACCAGTAACTTGGACTGGTACTTTTTTGTCCTTGTGCTGTCATTTTTTGGTGATATTGTTGGCCTAGTTGCAACCCAGTAGCGGCAAAGCTTGCATTCCTAGACATTGTTGTTTGCTGTATAGAAGGACCTGTCCGTGCTTCTGATGATTGCGGTGTATCTTCAAATCTGCCTGTACTATTGAAATATCCAGGCGGTATTTCTGGTGTTACCCAACCAGGTGGTGCCCCATATCTATTTTGCTCATGAAATGCTTGCTGCGTGCGCCGCCTTGCATGCTTCTGCAAACAACATTCAAAAGTTTTTGGGATTAATCTGGTTTCGTTTTTCAGTCGAACTGATGAACGTTCATGTTCAAACACGGATGTAGTGATGTACTGTTTTTTAGCACTGTTTTGTAAACTGGACATTGAACTCATGCATGACTTCTCCTTTGTTCTTCTGTAACTTATGCAATTACACTTGAAGTACTCCTAGTTTATGTATCATTGAACTTACTGTGTAACTGTGGCACTCTCTCATCACTATCTACCTGGACTGACGCATATGTGCTATTTTTTCTAACTTGAACTGAAGATAGTATATTAGATGCACTGACAGTAACCTCGACATCCTAATTGTCCATCAATACATATACATTACAAGTACTGCTAGCTTATGTATCACTGAACTTATTGTGTAGCAATTTTATATTTTTTTGGTAACAGTTTTGTTACTCGTTCGAACTGACGCAATTTCATGACTTGTACTCTTAGGAATAACAACATATAACTCTCAGCGGTAGCTGAACCTTGTCACAATACCTGGACTGACGCGTATGTGTTATTTTTCTTTTAACTTGAACTGAAGATAGCATATTAGATGCACTGACAGTAACCTCGA
Organism: Triticum monococcum; assembly: GCA_034509565.1. Lineage (NCBI taxonomy): Eukaryota > Viridiplantae > Streptophyta > Magnoliopsida > Poales > Poaceae > Triticum > Triticum monococcum. The sequence continues at coordinate 690,558,555 of CM067842.1, forward strand.
CATCCTAATCGTGCATCAAGTGGCAGGGGTGTCAATGAACTGATGCTAGCATTTGCAATGTACCATCGGGTTCTTCTTCATAGCAGGACTGACGAACTGATGGAGTGACACAAACGTGGGGAGCAGAGATTACCTCCAGTGTACTGTCTTCTTCTTCTACCTCTTGTGGGCGTCTTACTGGCATGTTCTTGCGAGGCGGCACCATTGACGCAGCACCTGCTTGTGGTGGACGTCTGGCGAAGAGGTTCATAGAGGAAGCACCTTGCAGGGATAACTGCCTCGGAGAAGGAGACCTGGCGACGGAGGGAGGCAGGAGGCAGGGATGACGGCTCCGATGATGGATCCGGCGACGGAGGTAGGCAGGAGGCAGGGATGACGACCCCGACGATGGATCCGGCGACGGAAGGAAGGAGGAGGCGGCGGCGGATCCGTCGCCGGCCAATCACGGTGCCGCGGGCTCTCTCGCTCCGTCTGCGCCCGCGACGGCTGCCTCCGGCGGTAGGAAGCGAGTCGGATTGGGGCTGGATCGGTCATGGATGCGTCGCGCCTTATAGGGGGCGAGGGTAACAGAATAATATTCTGTTACCGGTAACAGAATAGTCCAGCCCTATATATATGGACAAGGTATTACTTACCTTTGTTCTCCTCGAGCTGCCTCTTGGCAAGGCCGAGCTCTTTCTCGGACCGCTCGAGGTTCTGCTTCAGTGCGGTGACCTCCGCAGTCAGTGCAGCAGAGGTCAGCAGCGAAGCCTGCATACGCATACAGACATACTTATATTAGACTCCTGCAGATATTATTTGATCCTCTATTCGGCTTTTCTTTGTGAACACCAAAAAGAGCATCAGGGGCTACTGTATATGCGGTAATATTTTCCTATATTTTAAATACTTACCTCAAAGCCTGTTAGAAGGCTGGCACAGGCTTCAGTCAGTCCGCTCTTGGCGGACTGAACCTTCTTGATCACCGCACTCATAATAGTGCGGTGCTCTTCGTCGATGGAAGCGCCATGAAGCGCTCCCAGCAGGTTGTCCGGTGCCTCTGGATGGACAGAGGTCACCGACACGGGCGGCTTGCCCCTCTTGGAAGGGAGCCGCATGCCGGAGTCTGGAACCACTGGAGGTTCCGGCCCGGTGTTCGGCTGAGGGCCGAACTTGGAGCCCTTGGGAGTCTTGCTCCATTTGCACCTGGAGTCCGGAAGGTCGCCTTGAGGCGCCTCCAGGACTACCTCCCCTCGGCTCGGTGCCCCTTGAGACAATACCTCGACATTGTCCGTAGGGCGAGGAGAGGAGGCGGTTGGAAGTGATTTGCTATTCATATCCGACGAGTCCAAGGAACCGTCCGACGAGGATATGTCGATACGGGCTCGGGGCGGACTGCATAATCATATTCGACGTTAGGAGAAGCAGTGCAACAAAAGTATGGTATGAGTTACTCTGGTATCCGAATACTTACGACTTCGCCAGGGGCTTGGCCCTGAGTAACCACTCATCTTTGCCGTCGGCGGTGGTGGTGGAACAGTCCGGAAGGAGAGTCCTTCCCTTCTTGGACCCTCCGGCCTCCCCGGTTGGGGCGGCCTTCCTTTTCTTGTCTCCCCCGGCTGGGGGGAGAATCTTCATCTTCCTCCTCCTCGTTTTCGCAGGAGGAGTGCGTCTCGGAGTTATCGGACGATGAGTCCGATACCACCTGGCGCCAGGAACTCTTTCGGGTTCCCGTGGCCTTATTCTTGATCTTCTTCTCCGGCACCTCATAAGGAGCCGGGGTCCGCATCTCTGTCAGGAGAGCGTCTGCAGGGTCTTCAGGCAGAGGGGTCGGGCAGTCAATCTGCTCCGATGTCTCCACCCATTCATGTCAAAGGCATGGGAGCTCAGATCCCACACATGGTTAAACTATGGAAAATAAATACCCTACGAGATGTACAGAACATACCGGATTCGCAGGGCGCATCGCGCTTAGCCCGCAGTCCTCGGTAAGGGGAGGGGGACCTCGGCGCCCTTGAACAGCATCTTCCAGACGTCCTTATGCATCGTGTCGAAGAGCTCGCGTAGAGTCTGGTGCTGGGCCGGGTCAAACTCCCATAAGTTGAAAGCCCGTTGTTGACACGGGGGGATCCGGCGGAAGAGCATGACCTGGACTATGTTGACAAGCTTGAGTTTCTTGCTTATCATGTTTCGGATACAGTTCTGGAGTCCGTCCAGCTCCACGAATGAGCCCCGGGACAGGCCCTTCTCCTTCTAGGAAGTGAGCCGCGTGGGGATTCCGGATCGAAACTCGGGGGCCGCCACCCAGTTGGTGCCGCGCGGCTCGGTGATGTAGAACCACCCCGATTGCCATCCCTTTATGGTCTGCACGTAGGAGCCCTCAAGCCATGTAACTTTGGGCATTTTGCCCACCATGGCTCCGCTGCATTCCGCTTATTGGCCGCCTACTACCTTCGGTTTGACATTGAAGGTCTTCAGCCACAGGCCGAAGTGGGGCCGGACGCGGAGGAAAGCCTCGCACACGACGATGAACGCCGAGATGCTGAGGATGAAATTCGGAGCTAGATCATGGAAGTCTAGCCCATAATAGAACAAAAGGCCGCGGACGAATGGATGGAGGGGAAACCCCAGTCCGCGGACGAAGTGGGTAAGGAAAACCACCCTTTCGTAAGGTTCCGGGGTCGGGACGATCTGCCCCGTGGCTGGCAGCCGATGCGCAATATCCGCGGCTAAGTATCCGGCCCCGCGCAGCATTTTGATGTCTCCGTCCATAACAGAGGAGACCATCCACTTTCCTCCCGCTCCGGACATGTTTGGAGAGGGTTGAGCAGAAGGATGTGGACTTGGGCGCTGGAGCTCGAGTGCGAGAGAATGGATGAGCAAGGAGGAAGAAGGTATGGGTAGAAAAAGGTGAACCCTTATCCCTTTATAAGGGCGGACTAAATTATGCGCCCCCACCAGCCTAGTAAAACTTGCTTATCCCCCAAGCGCCGTAATTGATGGCGCGGTTGGGTTACCCATGTCCATATTGATGGGAATCCCGTAATAAGGGGACACGATCTCTGCTTCGACAAGACGTGCCAAGGAAACCACCTCGCGAAACATGCTGAGGTTGGTTGTGAAAAACGATTCGAATGGTGACCTGGCTGTGGTGTGATGTCACACTGCGGAATGCGTCGGCAGATTAGATTTGTGAAAATATTATTCTCTCTACGGTTGTATGTGGAACTTGTTTTGCAGAGACGGACACGATCTGTCGTGGAATTGTGACGGCAAATGTCCTTAGTTTCAGGACTTAGTCGCGAGGCCAACGCATCTATGTGGTAGCTTGAGAGGGGTTGAGCGGGACGAGAGGCACGATGTTTTACCCAGGTTCGGCCCCTCACGGTGGAGGTAAAAGCCTACGTCCTGCTTCATTGATATTGATGATGATGATCACGGTTACAAGAGTGCTCTATCTCGAGAGCTATTGTCTAAACCTAACTTGTCCAACTTGTGGAACTTGTCCCTCTTCTTGGGGAGCCTTGCCCCTCCTTATATAAGTTGAAGGGGCCGGCCTACATGTAGAGTCCTAGTAGGATTAGGACTAGTCTCTCTCTAATACAAACTGGATACAAGTCCAGGTCTTAACTCCTTGTAAGATAAATGTTCCTCATGCCTTTCCTCTTAAACCGGCCCACCATTAACATAAACCGGCATGTTGGGCCTTGGGCCTTGTCATCCATCTGGAACACGTGCCGGGTCACCAATGAGTCTTCAGGCTCGTGAATCGTCATACCAGTGAACCGCCAGACACGTAAACCGCCAATCCTCTGGCGGTTTACCAATGAAACACCTAGTCCGGCCGGGTTATACTTCCGGACGGTTTACGCCCCGGGGTATATCCCCGACATTAGCCCCCAAGTTTAGCTTGGATTTATCCATGGTAAACTTATGCTGCAAAATAAACACAAGAACAAATTTGACAGGTTGTGCTCCGGGTTAAGAATTCTTGTAAACCGGTACCTGATCACCCTTAAGTCCTTCTTATTTCCTCCTTCTGGGAAGTCCGGGTCAACAGACCAGCTTCATAATCAATTTGCCGACATTGGTTTGTCACAGAAATATTGTGAAAAATAACTCCTTTGATTCAGCTCCCAAAGCGCTGGTTTAAGAAATATGGGCCTTGAAATACTTATCTGACATTCAGCCGGTTTGAAGATGTAAAACTTGCAGGTTTGAGAATGTTAAACTGTGCCGGTATAAGACTTGAACTTGCCGGTTTATCATTACCGGTTTACAAATATTGACGGCACCGGGTCATAATTGTTGTCGACACCGGGTCATGTAACTGATCTTCCTGATTTGCTCAAAACTGATAAATGAAGATGTTCCTCTTTTATATACATAATACCTGTAGCCCCCAAGTCTTAAGAGGAGAACATAGTGATAACTTAAGACTTGCTCCAATAAGTGTTTCAGCCTTGAAGAAATCCGGTTTGTTCATCTAAAAACTGAATACTCCATATATGTAGCCCCCAAGTGCCGGGTTGTCATGCTTGCAGCAACCTGGGACTTGTAATAGCTTATAAAAACTTCAATCAGTGTAACCCCCAAGGGCCGGGTCATTATGCAATAATGAGCAGGAACTTTGTAAATATAATTATGTAGATTTTAGCAGTGATGTGTAGCCCCCAAGGGCCGGCTTAGTAAGATAATACTGAACCGGGACTTGATATATACTTCAATGAAAATAACATCTTATAATGTAGCTTCCATCGTAGGGCTTGAACCCACGTCCACAAGGTTAAGAGCTTTGTGCTTTACCAACTGAGCAATGGATCCTTCAATATTATGGACGAAAACTTGTGTACCTTGAATTGTTGACAGGAGCAATTGGTAGCCCCTGAGGGCCGGCTCATTATAATATGATGAGTCGGTTCTTCAATAAGACTAGTAAAAATGACTTTGCATTAGCCCCCAAGTGTCATGATGCATGCTTGCAGCGACATGAGACTTGCATGTAATCTCAATTTGAATAATGTAGCCCCCAAGTGCCGGGTTGTAAGCTTGCAGCGACTCGGGACTATTCCTTCCATTGTAGAATAAATCATATCCTTTGATAAAATAATAGCCATTGCGCTAAAGCGACTTTGAAAACTTAATAATACCGGTTATTAATAACCATAAAAATCCAGCCATGTTGGCTATTCAAGATAATATAATCCAATGATTTATAAGCGCGTGATTCCAATGGCGCAATCCAAATATATATATACTGGTGACTTATAGTCCAAAGCCACGCCGGTTAACAAACCTGTTTCTGCATACAACAAGTTTAAAGTGTCCTGGCAGTTTACCGCTGGACGGGTCATAATGCCCAACATATAACCCGGGTTGATAACCAAGGCTACACTTAAGAATAATCAAATATGAAATATATCATACTTGTGACATTGAATCACATCGCTGGTTTACCAACTTTTTTGTAGTAAAGGTAATAACCCAAATTTTGAGTACTGATAGCTCATATTGTGTCGGTTTATGATAAACCGTACCGGGTTGTGATAAACACTGGATTAACCATATATAATACTGGCAACTTATAGTCGAAACCAGACCGGGCTGATAGTCTCTAGATTATAATTTGATCGTATACTGACAACTTGTAGTTGAAAGCCGAGCCGGGTTGATAAACCCCGGTTTACTCCATAATAGGATGGTAACAGAAAATCAAACCGGGCAGATAGTCTCCGGATTAAGATTTGACCGTGTTCTGCCAATTTGTAATTGACAGTCGAACCGGATTAACAATGTAGGTTTAAAAACGCAACAGAAGAAATATTTATCAAAAGAAAGATAAGTGTCAATCAAAAGCAAAGAGAAAATCATTTGCAAAAAAGAGGCTGTCTAAGCCGATCAAGTGGCATTACCATGGTCGGACACGACCAAGCCCCCTGTAGGCGTAGCTATGGTTAAAGTCAGCCAGGTCCCCAAATGATGCATTGGCATTATACCGATCAAGAGGGGTGACGATGGTTCGGGTTCGACCAAAGCCCCAAGTGATTCTGTGGCCTTAGGCCGACCAAGAGGCGTGACTGGTTCAGACTTGACCATGTCCCCAAATGATCTGGTGGCTTTCGTCTATCAAAAGGTGTTGCATTGGTTCGGATACGACCAAGCCCCCAAGTGATATTGTGGCATTGCGCCGATCAAGAGGTGTAGCTATGGTTTGGATACGACCAAGCCCCCAAGTGATCAATAATATGATAAGCCAATAAGGCATGATACCCATGTTTGAACCGCGCATCATGGCAATAGGTCCTCTTTGGCACCCTTTAACTTTTTGCAAGAGATAAAATCTTTCTTGAACTGGGATTTTGAACCGGATATTGGGAGCTTCAAAGCTTTGTGGGAGACATCTTTCCCTTGAACCAGATATTAAACCGGAATCCTTCTTCTTGAGCCGGAAATTTTCTGATGGCCTTTAAATTTTCACCAATATGGCAATTTAGGGTCCTGCATTAGATAACCTTGCAAGCTGGAGTAATTGCTCTTTTAAAGAAAGGAATACATAATACAAAAATATACTGGATGAACTTCACCTGATATGTCAGGCCAGTTAATATCCACTTCAGGGTTGATGATCACCATGCTGAAGCTGATATCAATCATGGCCAAGTTGGCCGCGGCAGCAGGCAGATGAGCCGGTCATGGCAATGTAAACTGGCGTGGACGGGCGAGCTAATTGCAGGCACGGTAAGCCGCGCGGACGACGAGTCAATCACAGATGCAGTCTCAGCTAATTGATGTAGATCGAGGTGCACGGGTGGCGGTATGCGCGTATGTGTTCAACAGCAAGCGGGTGCGGACGCCCGTGCATGATGATGCTAACGCATATTTCATAGCATAACACCACCTTTACAATAAATATTGTCCTGCACATAAAAATGTACATACCAAAATAATTGTTCTTTGATTAAAAAAATGTACTAAAAGTAGATAGAAACAATAGCACCTGATGTATATTTTTTGGATGGAACGACTGCCTTGGAGTTCACGTATATCATCTGGCATTGTCTCTTTTTGTTGACCACCAGGAGCAACACTTGGGTGTCCGGCGACAGCTCCCGGAGGCTCGATGTGGGACGACGAGGAGTCACGGGCGCATGGCCGCACGAGGGCACTTGAAGGAGCATGGCCGGTTGACGCCGAGCGCGGGGTGCGAGGCGGCCACAGCCAAGACAGCGGCTCAACGGGACGGTTCAAGCGGGCGCGAGGTTCATGATGATCCGGCAGCGACTCAAGGCGGGGCAGGTCACAGCCACGTGGCTCGGGTGCAGCCGGCGAAGCGGCCAAGGCAGGTTGCCGGGACGAGGCGTGGTAACCCGGCAGCATGGCTGGCCAGCGAGTCCGCGGGCACAGGGTCGGCGATCTTCAGTGGTGTTTGTGTTAATCCGGGCACGAGGCGGACGGTTTGAAGCCGGCGTGCTTCTTGACCATAAAGGCGGGCGCTCGACACGGAACTAGGAGCACAGTGGGCATGGCCCATGGGCGGCTCGGAGCAGAGGATCAGCCGACCACGGCGGTTTAGCAGATCTGGCGAGTTAACACCCAGTTTGGGGCGGAGATGAACCGGCAACAGCGACTTGGCGGAGGCGGATGGCTTGAAGCTTGAAGTCAGGGGAGCCCGCGGCAGCTTGTGGTGACTTGAAGACGAGGCCACGGAGGAGCGGCGAAGGCAGATGCACTCCGCGGCGAGGCGAGTCGCGGCCACGATCTGGACTCATCGACATGTGAGCCCGACTCTCAGGATGAGGGTGCGCAGGGTCAGAGTAGGGGCGGTTTAACGCAATGCAAGGCCACGGGGAAAACTCGGATCGGAGACGAGGTGAGACGGCAACAACTGAAGCCGGTTTGTGGAGACGACGATGGAGGCACTCCGATGGCGGTTCAATGACAGTAGCAGAGGCAGGTTTGATCCTGAAGCAAGCAGCAGGTTGAACCGGTGAGGACAGGTAGCCGGGTTGGCCTATAACTGTGGAGGCAGAGTTGGCCGGTGGCTTGCAAGCGACAGGCGACTTGAGGAACCCGCGACCGCCCACGGCGGTTCAAAGCAGAAGCATACAACGGGCGTCGGTGACTTGCAGAGAAGTCCGGCGAGGCCGTGCTGCAGCAGCTCGGATGGAGGTCGGTTTGTAGTACAGGCTCGGTCGTGACGACAGCAACTCGATGAAGCGAGGCGACGGAGGCGGTTCGAGTTCGTGAGAAACCGCGGCTAAACCGGCCAAACGGGCTTGCGCGACGGGGTCACTCGGAGTTGCCTGGTTGGAGACGGAGACGGAATGAAGTCGGCTTTGGTTTCTCCGGTTTTGGAGTTTAGTGCAGGTACCCGTGACGGTAGCGCTTGATCCAATACTTTTAAAAAAATCCTTGGATCTTTGGTGACTTAACGTCCACCAAATAAGTCGTAGAATATGACAGCGTAACCCTAACTCTTCTTGATCTCGGCTTTGCATAATCCATCGTTGAAAAATACCTTTGATCTTTGACTGATGAACTTCCGGTTAATCTGAATCTTTCCAAACCAGTTACTTTTCATCTGAAAAAATTGCAGACTTCTCGATCCTTGGAGAGATCCCTTCAAGAACTCAACACCACCGTGCACAGGCCCCACGGTGGGCGCCAACTGTCGTGGAATTGTCACGGCAGATGTCCTTAGTTTCAGGACTTAGTCGCGAGGCCAACGCATCTATGTGGTAGCTTGAGAGGGGTTGAGCGGGACGAGAGGCACGATGTTTTACCCAGGTTCTGCCCCTCACGGTGGAGGTAAAAGCCTACATCATGCTTCATTGATATCGATGATGATGATCACGGTTACAAGAGTGCTCTATCTCGAGAGCTATTGTCTAAACCTAACTTGTCCAACTTGTGGAACTTGTCCCTCTTCTTGGGGAGCCTTGCCCCTCCTTATATAAGTTGAAGGGGCCGGCCTACATGTAGAGTCCTAGTAGGATTAGGACTAGTCTCTCTCTAATACAAGCCGGATACAAGTCCAGGTCTTAACTCCTTGTAAGATAACTGTTCCTCATTCCTTTCCTCTTAAACCGGCCCACCATTAACATAAACCGGCATGTTGGGCCTTGGGCCTTGTCATCCATCTGGAACACGCGTCGGGTCACCAATGAGTCTTCAGGCTCGTGAATCATCATACCAGTGAACCGCCAGACACGTAAACCGCCAATCCTCTGGCGGATTACCAATGAAATGCCTAGTCCGGCCGGGTTATACTTCCGGCCGGTTTACGCCGCGGGGTATATCCCCGACACGATCCTCGTGTTCAAAATATTCTATGAAGTATTCGGAGGAGGAACCCGCCTTGCAATGCCGAAGACAATCTGCGCGCCAGACTCATTGTCATTGAAACCTGGTTCAGGGGCTACTAAGGGAGTCCTGGATTAGGGGGTATCCAGACAGCCGGATTATATCCTTTGGTCGGACTGTTGGACTATGAAGATACAAGATTGAAGACTTCGTCCCGTGTCTGGATGGGACTCTCCTTGGCGTTTAAGGCAAGCTTGGCAATATGGATATGTAGATCTCCTTCCTTGTAATCGACTCTGTGTAACCCTAGCCCCCTCTGGTGTCTATATAAACCGGAAGGTTTAGTCCGTAGGACCAACAACGACAATCATACCATATGCTAGCTTCTAGGGTTTAGCCTCTTCGATCTCGTGGTAGATCAACTCTTGTAATACTCATATCATCAAGATCAATCAAGCAGGAGTAGGGTTTTACCTCCATCGAGAGGGCCCTAACCTGGGTAAAAACATCGTGTCCCACGTCTCCTGTTACCATCCGCCTAGATGCACAGTTCGGGACCCCCTACCCGAGATCCGCCGGTTTTGACACCGACAGTCACCAAACTACTCTGTCTCTTCTTAATTAACTTGCCACATCAGACTTTATGCCTATGTGGCAGGCTTAGCACCTGTAGGATCAAAAACAATAGTGGGCTATAAGCCCGCTTTACATGGCATTTTTGCATATCTGGGGGAAAGAGGCAAGGAAAAAGTGGAGGAGTGGGCTCTCAAGCAAGAGCCATCCTCTACATGGTGAAGCATCGGGAGAGGCACCTGTATGGAGGTGGTTAGGAATCGGGAGACTCAAGCCGGTCGTAGCACCGCAGTTAAAATGATAATGGCAAGTCAAATCACCGAGCCCCACCTGCGCAGCAGTAACTCACTGTCAAATCACACAGCCCTACGTTTGCAGTAGCCTACTCCCTCATCTTCTCGCGTCTCTGTCGAACCGACTAGGAGGAACTGCTCCGCCTACCATGCGGGAAAAGCCCTGCCCTCGACTTTTAAATAGTACAGTCTACTAATTTTGTATCCATGGATTGCGCCATGGAGCAAAGCCTCAAGAAAACGGCAGTACACATGTACGGAGTATACAACACGCCTGTCACATTCGCGTCGCACCCAAGACAGTCGGTCAGTCTGGCACGCCGCTCTCCGAATGGAATGCGCATCATATTGCCTTTGCACACACATGTGGGACCGCAATTAAGAACCGACCATAGGCACACTCCCCGGCCCTGCAAGTCGGGTGAGTTAATAGAAGTAGTACATATGTTGGTACCTGGACGATCCCTGCAAGACACGGAAGATCAGTTCGTCCATGCATGTGACCAGACTCCAGCAGACACGCACGAAGACTACTCGGGTGCCATCTAGATCAAGCCGGCTATGTTAATTAGGACATCTATCAATGGACCCCTTTTGTACGAGTTTATCATTAATTTGAGCTTTGATCCTCGTCTAGTTTGTCCGTCGCGATTCATCTTGTCTCCTTTGGGCAGTGAGGTTATGATTTCTTGTCATGTGACATTTTTTCGTGTTATATGTTATAATCCGGTGCTTCAGATCAAAATGACGACAACTGCGCCTCCAGGGCACGTGCATGAAGACTTCTCGACAGTCATTGCCGAGGTCAAGCCGGCTCCGGCCGGTAGACAAAAGAAAACTAGTACTCCACTATAGCTAGTGTTGCTCTCTTCACATTGTCTCGTCCTCTCCAGATCTAAACACGACAGCGGTGGCCACACACACTCTCTCTCACCGCTGGTCACAGATCCAGCCGGATCCTCTCCGCCGGGGAAGGTGAGAAGGTGCAACATTCACGCGGTCGTCCTCGGCGACGGCTCTTACCCACTGCCGGCGTGTCCCGATCAGCGTGCCTTGCCGTTCTCTCCCAAGCATCGCTAGCGAGGGAGGGCCTCCCACCCCTTCTTCCTCACTGTCATAGTGTGGGCAGATCCGGCCTCCCGCCGCCCACCTAGCGACATCCCGGCGACCCTCAGGTATAACATCCTTAGAAACCGGCCTTGCTCTACTTCCCGAGCTCCTGACGTCGCTGCATTTGTATCTTTTACTATTTCTCAGGCCCCTCGTGTAGATAGGATCGATTGGCTGTTCGAAAACCACCTAATTTTTTACTATTAAGAGGTAAAACTAGTTCATGCACTCGAATCTAGTAGTACTTGGTTCAAACAAGGAAGAAAGGGAGTGGGGTGGGGGAAGATTTGTTACCTGAATCTAGGACTTGGTCGAAAGAGGAAATAATGGGGGCGAAAAGTAGCAGAGACTGGCTATCCAACTATTCTCTAGGTCTAATAGGGAAATAAAGGGAACGTAGTACAAACTCAATATCAACTCGATCTATCGGTTGAAAAAGGAAAGAAAGTGGGGACTGGGGGACAAGTCAACAGAGTAAGTCCAGCACTAGATTTGCTAGCCTCACATAGTATAAGGTGGCTATATACCGAACAAAAATGGGACCAACCAGATATCCTCTTTTGATGTTTGTTGCCCCGAGCCGCTCTTATGTGATGCCACTGGTAAAATGTAGCAGTCGCACTGTTAAAAGTAAGGACACGTTAAACCAATGTTGTTTTCAATGTAATGCCTCCAGTAATATGAATCAATGGCACTTTTTTTCATGTCCTGCTAAATTTCCCATTAAGATAAGTTGCTTCTTTTCGTTAGAGATGCAATTGTCCTGGTCCGCCTACTATCCAGGAGCTTCACGACCAACCTTGATGTTGCTCAATTTTATTGCAACTAATGAAGAAGCTATGTGGGTTTTGTTTTCTGATGGAAATGAAACCGGGGCTGGAGCCCTTTTCTTAAAAAAGAAGAAGAAGAAGAAGAAGCTGCTAGCTCATGGGACATTGCTTCATTTAAGGTGAACTACACCAAAAGGTCCCATGAATTGAATCATCCATGTTGGTGACTGGTGTCATCCCTTCTATGATGGCGTTGACTGCAGATATGGTTCCCATCACGAGGTATGTTCCTTTTTGGTCTGACCGTTTGCCAAAGATCCTTCATGTTGATCCTGCTCTTATGCTACTGTTTTGGCACTGCCATGATAAAGCAGTAATGTTATTATTTTGCACCTTAATCTAGTGGCACTATTAATTTGAGGCAATGTTTTGGCATCGCTAGTGCCACTATTTTTTATGTATCGAAAGAGGGGGTTCTCTCCGATTTCATTAAAGAAACCCAACCATAGAGAACCATTATCCGACAACATCTCAGTGTAAACGGGCAGTTATGCAACTAATACTAAAACGGATTGAGTACTAGCAGGAGATAAGTTCGCCACATAAGCTAGGAAGGTAGGGGGACGCAGCACCAGCTCGACCAAGTTTGGATTACAACCCAAATGGTACCACAGAAACATCATGGGGAAGATAGGGACTGAAAGAGCCAGCTTCAGCATCCCAGTCTAAGCACCCCCGGCCTTCATCCTTGCGACGCACGGTACACCTTGCTTGCCACCTGCTCGACCCTAGTGTCACTGATAAAATAAAGTAATAATACAGTTAAAATAGAGCGAGTGTCTTCTCTATCATTTCATTTCCAATGTAGATAAAGAAAGTGCTTCTCTTTGTTAATGTATGTTTCATCAACTAGTCCCATTGTTAATGTTTAACCATTTCTGCAAACTGGGGTCCTTAATTTTAGTTGATCTGCACAAAAATAGAGATTTGAATGTCTCAAGGCCCCTCCTTGTACTACCACTATACATTGATGTTCATCACTGGCAGAAGGTGTATGGGGGAGACTTGAGTCGATTTCCAGTATGATGTAATATTTTCTTCTGTTTATTAGTGTATGTTTCATCAACTAGTGCCACTATAATCTAATCACGCCTTTTCATTATCTGTGCAAACAGGGTTATTCAGCTGCATTTTGGTGGAACTACACAAATGTACGGATGGAACCGGCATATATGCAGAGTGCGAGGTGCCAAGTAAAAATTACCGACACTAACCCTGCTACATCTAAGCATTGGCATCCCCCACCATTAGTGGGATGTGTGGCGCTCACTGTGGACGGATCTTTCTCGGCAGCAAATCATGTAACCAAATACTAGTAGCTTAGACTTAAAAAAAATACTAGTAGCTTATATTGGCAGTTTTCTAGGGGTGTACTCTTTTCTAAAAGAAGCACCAATTCTAGAGATCTATTTTTAGCACTTAAAAAAATGTAGTTTCATAGGAGTATAAAAGTGCAGACAATGTGATTCTCAGAGAAGAAACTGCAAGTTTCTGTTTCAGATAAGAAACTCCAAGTTCAGTTTCAGATAAGAAACTGCAACTTTCAGAGGCAGAGCATTTATATTAACACGGCCTTTTCAAACAGTGTTAACATCATGCTGAAAGTTTTATTCATGGTCAAAACTGGAACTACCAGCCAGTTAACATCATGCTGATCGACATTCATGCATAGCACATCTTCATATGATGCACAGTCAAAAAGATATGCTATTTTCAAAATGCCCACATAATGTCGAGTGTGCGAAAAACAGAGAAAATGAGGGACGAAGTTTTGGCAAGTGTAGGATGTGGTGTGCGTAGATGACAATTGGGACCCACATGTCAATAAAGGCGGAGGCAAAATTTTGGAGATATTTTCTCTACACAGGTGGAATCGAACCCGGACGGAACAGCTGTCGGGTAGTGTCACTCGGCCACTGGGCTAGTTCAGTTGTTTCGTTACTAATAAGGCACTTCCTCAGGTTGTCGGATCTCCTCCTGCGCCTTTGTGCGCTCGCTGCGACGCCGCTGTCTACCGTTGTGAACATGCTGAACAAACAAGGGGAATCTGGAGAGGACTGTACGTGGAGAGGCGAACAGTCGGGACCCACCAGGTCTATGGCCGTACGCAAGCAAGTGCCTCATCAAGAAAATAGTTCCTCCTAATGCTATACTGACGTTGGGGCCCATGGGTTTGTCAACATAGTTATATTTTTTAGGTACTTCAACGTAGTTACTATAGGAGATAAATTCACAACGAAGCAGGGGAGCTGGCACGTATCATTTATTATCACTGGGGCAGCAAGTATCAGCTAGGTTTTGGGCTGCCTGTCTAGGCTTTCTTTTTTAACATGCGGAGCCCACGACCTCGGATGGGAGGTCCATAAGTGAAAGCGCAACTATCCCTAGGTGGTTTTGGTAATTCATAACAACATATAGCTCATTGAGCTAATGCTATTCCAAGATGATTATTTCAGGAAAGCTCAATGATTGGCATGGCATGGATGGTGAAAGTGGAACCCTCAAAATGCTAAGGACAAAGGATTGGCTCAAGCTCAAAAGCTCAAGACTCTTCATTTTATATTTTAGTGATCCAAGATCACATTGAGTCTTTAGGAAAAGCCAATACTATCAAGGAGGGATGAGGTGTTGCTTAATGAGCCTCTTGCTTCATTTGCTTAGTGATATGCTCCAAAACCCTCAACTACTTTTCCATATCCACATTTGACCTAAACCCTAAGCCAAACTCGGTCCTAGCGATTCTTTCAACCCGGCGCCACCAAGTTTCACTTGTCATAGCCATTGCCAAACCCTAGCAAATCGGTTCTACCAATAGGGATCTCGGTCTCACCGAGATGGGATTGCAAACTCTCTGTTTCCCTTTTGTAACTTTTCGGTCTCACCGAAAGAGCGGATCGGTCCCACCGAGATTGCAATGTAAACTCTCTGTTTCCTTTTTGTAATATTTCGGTCTCACCGAAAGAGCAAATCGGTCCCACCGAGTTTACTTGACCAACTCTCTGGTTAGCTTATTACCAAAATCAGTCTCACCGAGTTTTTGTAATCGGTCTCACCGAGATTACGTTATGCCCTAACCCTAACCATATTGGTCCTACCGAGTTGCATGTCAGTCCCACCGAAAATCTCTAACGGTCACTAGGTTTACTATTTCGGTCAGACCAAGTTTGTCGATTCGGTCCCACCGAGATTGGTAAATTGTGTGTAACGGTTAGATTTTGTGTGGAGGCTATATATACCCCTCCACCTCCTCTTCACTCGTGGAGAGAGCCATCAGAACACATCTACACTTCCAACTCATATGTTCTGAGAGAGAACCACCTACTCGTGTGTTGAGACCAAGATATTCCATTCCTACCATATGAATCTTGACCTCTAGCCTTCCCCAAGTTGCTTTCCACTCAGATCTTCTTTCCACCAAATCCAAATCCTGTGAGAGAGAGTTGAGTGTTGGGGATACTATCATTTGAAGCACAAGAGCAAGGAGTTCATCATCAACACACCATTTGTTACTTCTTGGAGAGTGGTGTCTCCTGAATTGGCTAGGTGTCACTTGGGAGCCTCCGACAAGATTGTGGAGTTGAACCAAGGAGTTTGTAAGGGCAAGGAGATCGCCTACTTCGTGAAGATCTACCGCTAGTGAGGAAAGTCCTTCATGGGCGATGGCCATGGTGGGATAGACAAGGTTGCTTCTTCGTGGACACTTCGTGGGTGGAGCCCTCCGTGGACTCGCGCAACCGTTACCCTTCGTGGGTTAAAGTCTCCATCAACGTGGATGTAGGATAGCACCACCTATCCGAACCACGGGAAAAACATCCGTGCCTCCAATTGCGTTTGAATTCTCCAAACCCTTCCCTTTACATTGTTGCAAGTTGCATGCTTTACTTTCCGCTGCCAATATACTCTTTGCATGCTTGCTTGAATTGTGTGATGATTGCTTGACTTATCCTAAAATAGCTAAAATCTGCCAAGAACTAAAATTTGGAAAAGGTTAAGTTTTTATTTGGTCAAGTAGTCTAATCACCCCCCCCCCCCCCTCTAGACATACTTTCGATCCTACAAATGGTATCAGAGCTTTGGTCTCCATTTGCTTTGATTTCCATAGATTTTGGTGGTCATAGCCTTGGTTTCACAACCTAGGAGAGTCTGGCGTCTAGCGAGGGAAATTATCACCGTAGAGGTCCTTCCTTTGATGGTACTAATTTTGCTAGTTGGAAGCATAAAATGAAAATGCATATTCTTGGACATAACCCCGTCGTTTGGGCTATTGTGTGTGTTGGTTTGCAAGGTGACTTCTTTGATGGGAAAGAACCAAACCGTGAAGCTACCGCGGATGAGCTGAAGATGTTGCAATACAATGCTCAAGCTTGTGATATTCTCTTCAACGGATTGTGCCCCGAAGAATTTAACAAAATCAGCCGTCTTGAGAATGCAAAGGTAATTTGGGACACTTTGATTGATATGCATGAAGGTACTGACTCCGTCAAGGAATCCAAATTGGATGTGCTTCAAAGTCAACTTGACAGGTTCAAAATGAAGGATGGTGAAGGTGTCGCTGAAATGTACTCTAGGCTTGCTCTCATCACAAATGAGATTGCCGGCTTAGGGAGTGAAGAGATGACCGATAGATTCATCATCAAGAAGATTCTAAGAGCCTTGGATGGAAAATATGATACCGTGTGCACATTGATCCAAATGATGCCCAATTACAAAGATCTCAAGCCAACGGAGGTAATTGGAAGAATTGTTGCTCATGAGATGTCACTTAAGGATAAAGAGGAACTTCAGAACAAATCAAGTGGTGCCTACAAAGCCTCATGTGAAGCCCCTACATCATCAAGTGAGAAACAAAACTTCAATGAAGAATTGAGCTTAATGGTGAAGAACTTCAACAAGTTCTACAAGAGTAGAAGCAAAGATAGAAGCTCCAAGTCAAGGTCCTACAATGACAAAAGATCTTCTAGTCGAGAGCGAAACTGCTACAATTGTGGAAGACCCGGACACTATTCCAATGAGTGTATGGCTCCCTACAAGAGAAGAGAAGATTCTCCAAAAAGAAGAAGCAAAAGAGAAGAATCACCACCAAGAGAGAGAAGGAGTAGAAATGATCGTTATGAACGAAGATACTCACGGAGAAGCAAGGATTCGGAAAGGAAGGAAAAATCATCAAGTTGCTACACAAAACGAAGACATCAAGCTCATGTTGGTGAATGGGTATCCGGCTCCGACTCCGACGACCACTCCGAGAGAAGTTATCACTCCGATTCCGAATATACTCAAGATGAAGGTGTTGCCGGTCTAGCACTTGTGTCAACCAACTCCTACGACATATTTGACTCACCAAATGAAGGAATTGGAAGATGCTTCATGACCAAAGGTCCTAAGGTAACACACCCCAAGTATGTTGATTTTAATAGTGATGTAGATGACTTGTTAGGTGATGATGATTTACTTGTTGACAACTCTAGTGATGAATACTATGATGAAACATTAATTAATCATGCTAATAAAGATAAAACGGATGAAAATGATAAGGAGAAGATTGAGGCTCTAACTAAAGAACTAAACACTCTTAAGTTAGCTCATGAAACTATCTTCGAAGATCATCGAGAACTTTTAAGAGCTCATGAGAAGTTACGCTTTGAAAAGCTCAATCTTGAGCAAGAGCATGAGTTTTTAAAGGCAATCAATGATGATCTCCGCAAGAAAAGTTCTTCTTACATTGCCAAGCGTTTACTCTTATCCACTTACATGCCTCAAGTCAAGTCTAGTAACAAGAACAAGAAAGATTCTTCCTCTAGTAGTAACAATGATCATGCTAAATCCAATATTGTTGCTTCTAGTAGTTCTCTTGATTCCACTAATGATTCTCTTAGCCAAGTTACACTTAAGCAAGAAAATAGCTTATTGAAGGGAATTATAGAGAAAGGAGTGTACAAAAGCCTTGCCGGGAGTAAGCAATTCGAGGAAATTGTGCGCAAGCAAGGAATGCACCGGAAGAATCAAGGTGTTGGTTTTGAACGAAAGTTCAATGCCAATGGAGTTGAGTGGGAAGAAGATCAATACCCCAAGACAAAGTTTGTTCCTCAACAAGAGAAGTATGATACTTCCTTCAAGGGGACACAAGCTCAAGTTGATCTTCCACCACAAGACTAGAAGCAAAAAGGCAAGGACAAGCTTCAAGAGGAAATTGATGCATTTGAAGAAGCTCCTAAGACCTTAGTCAAGTGGATTCCCAAGACCACTTCAAGTTCCACTTCATCAAGTACGACTACGACTCCAAGGATTCCCATCAAGATGGTGTGGATCCAAAAGAAGAAGAACTAGAGAGTTCTTGAGGGTGACTCCGCCAACATACTTCACTCTTATCATTTTGGCAAGAACAAGTGCAATCAACTTCCACATCTTGCACTAATTCAAGGAGTCACAAACACTCTTGTTGGTAAGACAAGGGACAAGGTAACCTAAAAGTTTTCATGGACATTATGTTGTGTGTGCATCACTCTATGTCTATGGATATCCTTGTTTGTTCCTTGTGGGACTAACCCATGTAGGTATTGAAAGTGCAATTCACTCAAATGGATAGCTCCAAGTGATCCACATCAACATTGAGCATCCACATCTTCAACATCTACATGAAGTCATCATCGACAAAACCCAAGGTTAGTTCATCCCTCTTAGGGGGGATATCACATCTAGGGGGAGCTTTACTCTAAGACTTGAGCTAAAGCAACTCTAAAGATGTGAACACAACAATGCTTTATGTAAAAGTGGTAACCCCACTTGAGCTTAAACGATGAGTATGACCTATGATCAAGTGTTCTCACTTGACTCCTAAGTCAATATACTCATATATAGATGACCTAGTCATCGCCAATTGCTTGATAGATGCTAGAATTGGTTGTGCATGCTTTGTCACATATTTCAATTGCCATTTTATTGTGTGAGCATGTTGGTTGCATATTTTACTCATTCGAGGACATCCACTTGTTGTTTTGACTGTTTGGTTTTATTTCCTTTTGCCAAGTGGATGGACAAGAATGCCTAAGAACCTCCTCTAGCTATCTATGCTTTTCTCGTCTCAAACTCTATTCATGCTACATCACAAAATTTGATCAAGTCAGATTCGAACCACTCTGTGTGAGGAGCACTCGGAGTCCCCGATTCGTTATAGACATAAACTTCCAAAACCTCTTTATGATTCTCGGTCTGACCGATATCCTACTTTCGGTCCTACCGAGATCATTAAGTTGATCTGAATTTTCGATCTCGGTGCAACCGATTTGAACCATTCGGTCACACCGAGTTGCAATAACTGTATACAGTTTTGCATCTCGGTGCCACTGAGTTGTTCCACTCGGTCACACCGACAGGGTCAGGCTATATATAGTCACGGGCAAAAATTTGGAAATTTCTCCGAACCCCTTTGCCCGCGCGATAGCTCGCTCTGCCAATGTGGTCTCCGGATCGTCTCCTCGCCGCCAGCCGCCTCCAGTCGCTGGTCTCCATCGCCGTCAATGGAATTCAACCCCGCCGTTGCCGCGGTAGCGAGTCTCCGCCGAACTAGGGTATGGACTCGATCACAGTGCTATTCCTCGTCCGATTCCTAGCACATTGTGTTCTTAATGATTCTTGCCACGATTGAAACACTCCTATCCAGTCAATGCGTTCGTAGATTAGTTTTGATTCGAAATTTTTAGGGTTAGGTTTCCGCTAAAACCATCTCGGACCCACCGAGTTGAAAAACTCGGTCCCACCGATTTGGCTCATGCCATTGCACAAGTGAAACTCGGTCTGACCGAGAATTACTAATCGGTGTGACCGATTTTGGAACTTTGTGGAACCCTAGCAGTCTCGGTGCCACCGAACTGTGACTCGGTCTGACCGAGTTCACTAGTTTAGGTTCCAAAAACTGCTTCGGTATCACCGAGTTTAAAAATTGGTAGATCCGAGATGATTTTAGTGGGAAACTAAAACTAAGATTTTGAGTCATTCTTTTGCAAAAATCTCTGCATTTTGTGATGCTCATCTATTCTACCTCATCTATAAACTATTCACAGGGTCAGCAGACAGCTTGTTCATCATGTCAGATCAGAGTGATAGCCAGAATGTGTCAGAATAGCAAGTGCACATGAGTGAGGGCACTGGTCCCTCCAGTTCTTCTGATGAAGGCAGCAGGAGCACCCCTAGCAATCTGCCAAAAGCTGCCACCAGACAAAGGAAGAAGAGAACCTCAGACTCAGAGGATGAGGACTATGTGGTAGAAGAGGAAGCTACTTCCAAGAAAGTAGTGCTCAAGAAGGAGTATGGCTCAGCTCACGGCACAAAGCCAGGATTGAAAATCAAAAGGCCAGCAAGTAGGCAGCCTATGCCAAAGGCTAGAGCTTCAACTCAGATTCCTGACAAGCCTGCACCCATAGAGCCAGTTGTTGTTGAAGGAAAGAAAAGGAAGGAAAGGGTCAAGAAGACCGTAGCCAGAGTGCTTGGAAAGGCTTCCATCATGGAAGAAGAGGAAGAAGAAGAGATTGCTGCACCAGCACCTAAGGCACCTAAGCTTATGGGTGATGCTATAAGATCAAGGGCTGCCACGTCTAAGCCCAAAGAAGCACCCAAAGCTGCCTCCAAGCCCAAGCCAGCACCAAAGAGGAATACAAGGAGCATACCAGCTGCTGAGAAGAACAAGGCCCCAGTGCCTGAAGCTGCTGAAGAAGATGATGAAGAGCATGTTCTGAGAAAGCTCAAGCCCAAGATACCAGACCACAATGATGCTCATCATGTGGCTGAGGACATGAAGCTCAGAAGAGACTCAGCACTGAGGAAGTGGAGAGAAGCAGACCCGTATGCTTCAAGGAGAAGAACTGCTGTTGATTACAGGTTTCACACCAAGGAACAGCAAGATTTCTATGAGACAATGCTGCTTGATAAGAAGCCCATAGTTTGTGACATGAGATGGGTTGATTGGGAGTACATCAAGGACAATGAGGAACACTATCCTGGTGTGATTGATAGTTTTGGTGCTTGTGGAGTTGCAGACTTTGTTGGGCAGAAGCTCACAAAGTGGAACGAGGAACTCATTATGCAATTCTACTCCACAGCACACTTCTACCCAGATGGAAGGATCACATGGATGTCTGAAGGTACGAGGTACAAATCTACTATTGCTGAGTGGGCACGGCTCATCAATGCCCCAGAGGAGCATGAGGATGACTTGGATATCTATGCCAAGAAGAAGATGGACCACAACTCTATGTCCAATATGTACAAGGAAATTCCAAACGAGGCACTTGATACTTTCAAGTTTGGGTCTGTGCATTACCTTCTGTCAGGGCTGCCAACCATTAACTAGATCCTTAGGCACACTCTCTTGCCCAAGTCAGGAGATCACAAGATGATTAGAGGCCATGCAATCAATTTGCTTCATGTATTTGATGTACCTCAGAAATTCAAGGTCATGAGCCTCATAGTAGAGACTATCAAGAGGACTGCAGCAGATCAGAAGAGGAGCTGTGGTTATGCTCCACAAATTCAGGAGTTAATCAACTCAAAGATGGGCACAGGCATATACTTATTGGACAAGGAACACCTGCCCATCCATCTAGATTTTGAAGATAATCAAGTTGTGATGAATGAGAATGAACCATCATCAGCTCAAGCACAAGCAAAGAAGGAGAAGGCAAGGAAGGAGAAAGCTGCCAAGATGCCAACTCAAGTGGAGGCATCTGAGTATTTCTTGAAGACGAAACAAGAGCAGCTTGGTTACTTGATTGCATCCACACTGAGGATTGAGCAAGGACTGGCCACCCTCACTCAGAATCAGCAGAGCTTAGAGAGGATCATGGAACAAAAGTTCTATGACTTGGATGTCAAAGTAACAGAGATTCAGTCTGCAGTGGAACAATTACAGGATGATATGTAGGAGAGGAAGGGCAAGACTACAACTGATGCATTTGCCAGAGTGCCAAGAGCTCAGAGATCATATGCAGTGCCAGTTGCTGACACCAGAGCCACCACTTCTGCACGAGCTATAGCTTCAGTTCCACCAGCTCCAGCATCCACTTCAGCTTCAACTCCAACCACGTCTACAGAAGGCTTCGTCCTTGGAGTGCTCCGGACTCCACCACCACCAGAAGATCAAGCCTGGGAGTCGATCTAGCACTATGCATTTTCTAGGAACTTTTTGGTAACTTGTTGCCAAAGGGGGAGAAAAATGTATAGATCATAGGCTTCGAAAGAGAGAGTGTTGTTTTTTCTCTTTTGCTTTATTTGGTGGTTTTTCAAACTTTGTTTGCTTTTGAGTGCTTGAGATACTATGCCGTTATCTGTGAGACATTGATGATCATGTGTTTGATCATAAGCTACACTTAATTCTTGGTGAATGCTATTATCTTATCTATCTTATGTGATCATTCACTTTTCTTGGTGATGAGTGCATGTATTTCATTCTTATCATTTTAAGCGCTCCACCAAGATGTATGTGACATGGAAGAGTAACCCATGACTCTAACTCTTTGTGCATTTGCAGTCGAAAGCAAATTTTAAATATGCACAAATTTAGGGGGAGCTCTTACTTATCACATACTTCTCAAAGCAACGATATATTTCATGCTTATTATCATTTGTCGAAGCTTTGATCTATATGTTGTCATCAATTACCAAAAAGGGGGAGATTGAAAGTGCAACTATCCCTAGGTGGTTTTGGTAATTCATAACAACATATAGCTCATTGAGCTAATGCTATTCCAAGATGATTATTTCAGGAAAGCTCAATGATTGGCATGGCATGGATGGTGAAAGTGGAACCCTCAAAATGCTAAGGACAAAGGATTGGCTCAAGATCAAAAGCTCAAGACTCTTCATTTTATATTTTAGTGATCCAAGAACACATTGAGTCTTTAGGAAAAGCCAATACTATCAAGGAGGGATGAGGTGTTGCTTAATGAGCCTCTTGCTTCATGTGCTTAGTGATATGCTCCAAAACCCTCAACTACTTTTCCATATCCACATTTGACCTAAACCCTAAGCCAAACTCGGTCCTACCGATTCTTTCAACTCGGTGCCACCGAGTTTCACTTGTCATAGCCATTGCCAAACCCTAGCAAATCGGTTCTACCGATAGGGATCTCGGTCTCACCGAGATGGGATTGCAAACTCTCTGTTTCCCTTTCGTAACTTTTCGGTCTCACCGAAAGAGCGGATCGGTCCCGCCGAGATTGCAATGTAAACTCTCTGTTTCCTTTTTGTAACATTTCGGTCTCACCGAAAGAGCAAATCGGTCCCACCGAGTTTACCTGACCAACTCTCTGGTTAGCTTATTACCAAAATTGGTCTCACCGAGTTTGTGTAATCGGTCTCACCGAGATTACGTTATGCCCTAACCCTAACCATATCGGTCCTACCGAGTTGCATGTCAGTCCCACCGAAAATCTCTAACGGTCACTAGGTTTACTATTTCGGTCCGACCGAGTTTGTCGATTCGGTCCCACCGAGATTGGTAAATTGTGTGTAATGGTTGGATTTTGTGTGGAGGCTATATATACCCCTCCACCTCCTCTTCACTCGTGGAGAGAGCCATCAGAACACATCTACACTTCCAACTCATATGTTCCGAGAGAGAACCACCTACTCGTGTGTTGAGACCAAGATATTCCATTCCTACCATATGAATCTTGACCTCTAGCCTTCCCCAAGTTGCTTTCCACTCAGATCTTCTTTCCACCAAATCCAAATCCTGTGAGAGAGAGTTGAGTGTTGGGGAGACTATCATTTGAAGCACAAGAGCAAGGAGTTCATCATCAACACACCATTTGTTACTTCTTGGAGAGTGGTGTCTCCTAGATTGGCTAGGTGTCACTTGGGAGCCTCCGACAAGATTGTGGAGTTGAACCAAGGAGTTTGTAAGGGCAAGGAGATTGCCTACTTCGTGAAGATCTACCGCTAGTGAGGCAAGTCCTTCGTGGGCGATGGCCATGGTGGGATAGACAAGGTTGCTTCTTCGTGGACCCTTCGTGGGTGGAGCCCTCCGTGGACTCGCGCAACCGTTACCCTTCGTCGTTGAAGTCTCCATCAACGTGGATGTAGGATAGCACCACCTATCCGAACCACGGGAAAAACATCCGTGTCTCCAATTGCGTTTGAATTCTCCAAACCCTTCCCTTTACATTCTTGCAAGTTGCATGCTTTACTTTCCGCTGCCAATATACTCTTTGCATGCTTGCTTGAATTGTGTGATGATTGCTTGACTTATCCTAAAATAGCTAAAATCTGCCAAGAACTAAAATTGGGAAAAGGTTAAGTTTTTATTTGGTCAAGTAGTCTAATCACCCCCCCCCCCCTCTAGACATACTTTCGATCCTACAATAAGGTTATTTGTATTTTCTTGATGGCCGTTATGTATCGACCGACCTATGGACCTCCCATCCGAGGTTTTATTTTTCCTGAAACATCGGCAGCCCAATTTATGTATTTTTTTAAGAAAACACAGAGGTCTGTTCTATGTTTCTATATAAGAATAGGAATGCCTGGTCCAACTTATGTTTCCCTTCTAACTATATTATATATATTTAAATTATTTTATATGTTATTATATATTATTGTTATTGTCATCATATATTTAACAGATACTTACATATGTAAGAAAACAATATCCCACATCTTGTTAACTTATAAAAATAATTTCTTAACAATAAAATCTTGGATTCTTTTTTGGCAACAAAAATCCTCATGATTGTGTACAAAAGCTTGGTAAGATTTAAGGACCAATGTAATAATAAATCACTTATTCTTAAATATATATATATATATATAACAAAATGTGCAGCCCCTGTTTATTTTTTGATAACATTGCTGCGCCCACCCCAACATTATAATTAGAATCAGCCTAGCAAAATCATGTATTTCGAGAAAGTGCAAATGGCCTGTATTTTTTTAGGAAAAACATAAATGGGCCGCATGGATGCTACATTATTTGTTCACCCACCCAGCTAATGGACTGTAATTCAAAAAAAAGATCAAATGGACTGTAAATTCTACCCCGCAAAAAAAAGACTGTAAATTCTGAAAAAATGGGTTGAATATGTGCCACATTTTTGGAGGCTGAAATGTGGGCCAATAGGCCGAAGCCAATGCAAGTCGTTGTCAACTTAGTCAACAAATGATTCTGACATTGTTAGCCGTTGGATTTACATCCAACAACAGGCATCCATCTTCAATCTCTCGTCTTCTTCCTCTATCGCCGCTGGGACCACCTGCTCCCGCCTCCTGCTGCTAGCAGATCTGCTTAGCATGCTTCGTTGTGAAGCGCTACTCCACCGTTGTCCAGGCCATCCCTCCACCCCTCCACACCTCATGTTCTTCTCCACCGACTGCCGAACCACACCGCACGAGAACCAGTTAACCCTCGTACACCTCTCCGTCTGCAACTCTACTCCCGCTTCTTCCCATCTCCGGCTCGTTGCTGTCCGGGGCCTCGTTGCCGTCCACCATCTTGGATGTGCTCGGCACGGAGTGGTCAACGTGGTCAATGAACGACACCATCGGAAGTAGACTGTGCGTGGAGAGGCTGACAGCAGGGTCCATGGCCGCACGCAAGGAAATGCCTCCTTATTACGCGCAAAATAATGATTCCTCCACCTGACAGCTCGGACCCACCGGAAGGGCCTCTGTATTTCACGAAAAAACATTCTCACCGCTGACAGGTCGGACCCACCAGCTATATCTTCGCACGCAAGGAAGTGCCTCCTTATTACGTGCAAAAAAATGAATACTCCCCCTGCTAGTTGGGACCCACCTTGGTGGGAAGCTGACTTGTGCGCCTACTAAGTTGACGGGACAGTATGCTTTGTAAACTTAGTCAATATGAAAGATTCGAGATCCAGTGATCGTACGATGTCCATCCAACGGCCATAGTGCTTCTTCAACCTCTAGTCTTGTTGCTCCAGCCGCCCAAAGCAACGCCAGTCGTGCCGCATGCTCCTGCCTCCCGTGGCCGGCTGTGCTGCCACGGAGGCTTCACCGCCCCCTACTATTCCCACCGCTGGCCAGGCCATCCCTCTACTCACCCACACCCCCTGTTATTCTGCGGTGACGGTAGCCTCACACTGCAGTGAACCGGTGAACCCTCGTACTCCTCTACGCATGGGAATCCACTGCCGCATCTTCCCCTGCTCCGTGTCGTCCCCTTCCTAGGCCTCGCCGTCGTCCACCGCCCTGGTGCTCTCGGCGCGGCGTGGTCAATGTGATCAAGGAACGGCTTCCATCGGACGTGGACTATATGTGGAGAGGCTGACAGCTGGGTCCATGGCCGCAGCAAGGAAGTTCCTTATTACGTGCAAAATAATTATTCCTCCACTTGACAGCGGGGACCAACCGGACGGGCCACCGTATTTCGCGAAAAAACGTTTCCCCCTGACTGTGGGGACCCACCAGCTACATCTTCACACGCAAGGAAGTGCCTGACAGTCGGGACCCACCTGGTCAAAGCGTACGTAGCGTTGTCATTCTGGTTGCGAACGTGTACGTACATACTGGTCGATGTAGAGGCGTGCACGTGTCATAGTAGAGGCGCGCACGTAGCATATACATGTACGTACAGCGGCCAGTGTGCAAGAAAGAAAATACGGCCACGTACATACGGGCGGGGTCTCGAACGCCTACTCGCGCGTACGTACGGCCAGGGCTCGTGTACATGGCTGGGTCGAAACGGAGAAATAGCGTCGTCGTCGTGTTCATGGGGAGCCAACCGGCTGGGTCGGAACAAAATGCGTCGTCGTGTTCATCGGGACGGCTTGGACGGAACCGCCGATGGAAACGAGGCCTGGCGTACCGCAGAACGGAGGAAACGGTCTTGTGTTCGACTGTCACATCCCTAGTTCTATTAATGCCTAGTGCTAGCATCTGGTGTTGCATCATGTTTAAATTTTAGTTAAACCTGAAATGGGGATTTCCTAAACCCTAGCATTAAAAGGAATTCACTACGTTCAACTAAAAATATTCTCAGTGAATCCAAATGGTTTTCAAAAATGTTCATCATTTCTGGAAAATGCTGGAAGCAATAACCAGAGGTGTTGCACATTTTTCCATGACATATTTGGGCTCTGAATTAAATCATATTATATTTGCATTTGGGCATTTAAATGCTATAAAATATTTTAAATGCTCAAATAATCATAAACTAAAATGTTTACTATTGGATATATTATAAACAGTAGCCATGATTAGTTTCATGATTTTTGGAAATGTCTTAGCATTTTAATTAAGTCAAAACAATTGCAGAAAAATAGAAAACAGAAACAATTTAGAAAAGAGAGAGAGAACACTTAACTGGGCTTACCTCACCTGTGCAGCCACCTGGCGGCCCAAGTGGCCGGCCCAGCCCACCTGGCCCCCTCCCCTGTCGTCTTCCTCTTTTGCCAGGAGGACGGGCGTGTGCCCGACGCGCGCGCGCCGCCGTGCGGCCACCTCCACCCTGCTTGCCTGCATCCTCGACGCCTGGATGTCTCCAACGCCGCCACGCACGCCCTTGGAACCCCCTCGCACTCTCCCTCGCTCCTCCCCCCTCCTCTGTTTCTCTTACGCGCGACCGCCGAGCGCAGCCGTCGCCGCCGACGAGCACCACCATGGCCATAGCCACTGCCTCTCCTCGCCGATGCGCTCAGAGGCTCCGCCTCGACCCCCTCTTCCTCCTCACCGAGCCACGCCCCGCGGGAGCCCCTACAACGCCGCCATCAGCTCCGTCTTCTTCCTCGGACTCCGGCGATTGCCGTTGCCACTCTGTCGTCTCCAGAGCCTCCCCCGAGCTGCCGACCCATCCATGCGATGCACTGTGAGCCTCTGAACCGTTTCACCCTACTCCCGTGCGCTAATTTGAGCTCTAGCTCTCATTCCCGTCGAGACCGAGACCTCGCCGGCGCCAGCCATGTCGTCGTCGTCGTTTTGGCCGGCCTCCGTCCAAACCAAGCACGTCACCGCACTCAGTACACCCCCAGGAGCACGTTTCACCCACCAACTCCTCCTCCCGTGCACCACAACGCCAAACTCGCAGGTGCCCGAACGCCGGTCGCCGCCACGAGCTCGACTCCGGCGAGCTCGTTCCACCCTGAGCGTCCCGCGTGCCTCCCCTGGATGCGCGTGAGCAAGGGCAACCCTTTGGTGCCCTTGGCTTGGCCCAAAACCGCCCGTAGCGCCACTCCGACGATCTTCCGCCACGGTTTTGGTCGCCGCCGGCAGAACTCCGGTGAAGCCGACGTGGCGCTGTCATTAGCCACTAATCACGCCCTAACTAACCCACCTAGCTCACTGACACCTGGGCCCCACGCCCTAAATAATCTAGGATTTATTTCTATTTAGATTAGTTTATAATCACGCAGGACCCACCAGTCAGAGTTGACCGTGCTGACGTGGCTGTTGACCTGACCCCACATGTCTGTGACCCAGACAGCTCTGTGTCACTGACTAGTGGACCCCACTGGTCAGGTTTGACCTGGCCGACCCAGTTGACCCGCTGACGTCACACCTATGTCATGCGGACGCATTAATTCAATTACTGGAATTATTCTTATACAGGAAATTCCAGAAAATAGTACAAACTTCTAAAAATCATAGAAAATCAGCCGTAGCTCCAAACCAAACAAGTTATATATGAAAAATGATCAGAAAAATCCAAAGAATCTGTTTATGCCATGATCATGCATGTTTGAACAAGTTAACCTCGCTGAATAGGACAAATGATGATTAGGGCAAATTATGAAATAACATTTGGAGTTGGAATTTGATCTTGTTTGAGTTCCACTTCAATTAAATTGGCTAGATATTGCATTAGGTCAATTCAGTACCTTAATATGTCATATCATTCATTCGCTTGTGATTTGCATTAATTGAATGTTGTTTATGTTCCCTTGCCGGTAATTGTCCCCTCTCAGTAGACGTGTTTCGACGGTGAATTCGATGACACCGTTGAAGAGCTATAATATCTTCAGAAGTGCCAGGCAAGCCAAACCCCCTTGCTCATTCCGATACAATCCCACTCTCTCGCTCCTGCTCTCTTTTACTGCATTAGGACAACAACGATTCATCTGTTACTTGCTGCGGTAGTTGAACCCCTTATACTCTGCATGACCTGTCATTGCCACAGTAAATAGATGAAACCCACTAGCATGAGTAGGAGTTGTTTGAGCCCTGATGTGCCTACTCATTCATGCTTGTTTGTCATGCCTACTATTGCATAGAGTCGTGTCAAGTCTGGTTCATCGAGGATGAATCGGAGGTGCGTGAACATGTCCTACGATGTGTGAGCTAAGTGTGTGAACACGATTTGGTAAAGGTAGCGGTGAGAGGCCATGTAGGAGTACATGGTGGGTTGTCTCACTGAAACCGTCCTCGGGAACTGAGTTCTGTGTTTGTGATCCATGAAACAGCTACTACCACACATTGGGCCCTGAAATATGACCCCGCTCGACTTATTGACCCCTCTCGTCCTCTGTCCAGGAGTTGCAACTAGTTTCTGGTGTTTGTAGGTTATGTGTTGGCAGCCGTGCGTAGCGCTGACCCTAGGGGTGGGCTATGATGCGGTATATACACTATGGCTGGGTATGCCGGGCGCCCGTTTGGCGTCTCGAGACCCTGTACACATCGTTTGGGGCCGTTGAGGACACCCCGGCCGGATTTCCTTGCGAATGGAACCCGAATAGGCGATAAACCTGGACTAGAGACTTGTGTGGTTAGTCAGGTCGTGGTCTACACCCACGTCGGCTTTCGCTTGAAGTCTGCCGAGCACATGTCGTGTGCAGACGCTAAGTGGTGGAAACATGTGTGACGAAGTACACCCCTGCAGGGTTATAAATGATCTATTCGAATAGCCGTGTCCGCGGTACAGGACTTCTGGGTTGCCTATAACAGTTCATAGACAAGTGAAAGTGGATACTCTAAAACTCGCAAGATAAGTGTGAGTGCTATGGATGGCCTTCTCGTAGTGAGACAAGAGCGCATCCATAGTGGTGTATTGATTGGTGAATATGTGGACTCGTGTGCGCCACCTCAAAAGAGTTGCTTGCAGTCGTAGTTCAGGTTAGCCACTGAGTCAAAGCTGGCTTGCTACTGTTAAACTCCACCACCCCCTTTATTGATACCGATGCATATGTAGATAGTTCTGATGTAAGTCTTGTTGGGTACAATTGTACTCACGTTTGCCTATTTTATGTTTTGCAGAGAGACGTCAGTCTCGCTAGTAGTTCCGTGTGGACTTCGACGTTTAGCTTGATACCTCAGCTACAATCTTGTGCCCTCAGCAGGATCTGGTAGATAGTCAGGCTCCTCAGCCTTTTTCATTTGTAGATGTCTGTACCCAGGCATGTTAAGCTTCCGCATGTGCTTTGACTTGTATGCTCTGAATATTGGGTCATGAGACCCATGTTTGTAATATCTCGCTCCTCGGAGCCTAATGAAATAAATACTTTGAGTCGTAGAGTTATGTTGTGATGCCATGTTGTATTTACACACATCGAGCATATTGTGTGTATGATTGAAATGCTTGGTATGTGTGGGATCTGACAATCTAGTTGTTTATCCTTGGCAGCCTCTCTTATGGGGAAATGTAGCCTAGTGCTTCCATGAGCCATAGTAGTCTGCTATAGCCCGGTTCACCGAAGTCCTGCTAGCCCAGCACTACTGCTCAGGACACTTGACTGGCCGGCATGTGTTTCACTTCGTTCCTGTGTCTATCCCTTTGGGGAAATGTCACGTGGTGACATCTGGAGTCCTGCCTAGCCTGCTACAGCCCGGGTTACCGGAGTCCTGTTAGCCCGGTGCTACAGCCCGGATTCACACGCTGATGACCGACATGCTCGAAGTTGATTCATGTATGCCTGTCCCCATGGGTTAGTGCCGCTTTGGGTTCACGACTAGCCATGTCAGCCCGGGTTCTTTGTCATATGGATGCTAGTGACACTATCATATAGGTGAGCCAAAAGCACAAACGGTCCCGGCCAGGTAAGGTGGCACCCGTGGGAATACCGTGCGTGAGGCCGCAAAGTGATATGATGTGTTACATGCTAGATCGGTGTGACTTAGGATCGGGGTCCTGACAGCATTGGTATCAGAGCCTGAATGCCTGTAGGATTACCAAGCCAAGCTGGTTGAAGTTGAGTCTAGAAATGCTTAGTTATGTAAGGGAATTGATTGTGGAAGGGAACGTAAGGCTCTTTTTACTCCTTTACCCTATGCCCTTCTGATCTGACTCAACCTCTTCTTTTCTACGGGGATCAAGAACTAGGTCTTCTCATCTATCTATCAGGATGACGTCTTACTAATCCATAGACTTATAGAATTGATAGCTTCAAGCCTCAGTTCCGTTCCTACTACTTTTGTATGTTGACAGTTGATCTCGGAACCTTGATATTGTGTTGTTGAGTGGTCATGCCACCATTTTGCAGGATGTCTCAAATCTTTTGACCATTTACAGCCGTTATGTTGTCCGAGTCATCCCAGGTCTCTAACTAGTCTGATGCATTTACAATCCCTTCTTCCCATTTCCGATGTCCTTTTGGGCCAGATTAAGCACACTAACGGTCTGTTGAGGTACTCTACTACCTTAACATATATGTTGGAGCTATTATTATGACCCTAGGTGTTTTAGGGAGTCACCTAGTAAGCTAGCCATGCTTTATATTCCTAGTGTGATGAATCTGGCCATCATTCCCGAAAGCATCACGTGATGCCATTTAGTAGTAGGTATTCTACTCCTGGGTTCTTGACCCGAGATTCACCCTACTTACCTCATGTTGATAGTGTTGCTAGTTCCTTTAGGATATTAGTAACCTTTGCATTAGTACTCGAGGTCCGTGGTATTTCCTTCTTCCAAATACCATGAACCATCCTTGGCAGAAATTCGTTTGAATCAAAAGATCACAACAAGGGTGCTCTTGAGGAGTACTCCATTCATATTGTGATTCTGCCAGTTCTTCCTTTTTGCATGGGTTATCCGGAAGAAATATGTTGAACTCGTTCGACATGCTAATCTATGCATCCACAACTCAGAAAGTTATATGTTCCTTGAGTTGTCCCTCTTTAGTTGTTTTCTGACCTTCGTCTATCAATTGATAGTCAGGAGTATGTGTGCATTCATGTTCATCGATGCCTAGTATTCTTGTGGTTCGTCAAGCCGTTCTATTTCAGAATGACTAGGAGAAACAAACTCTGGTACCTCATCCATATCCAGGATTGGGTCAAAGCAGTTGTATTCCGCAGATCAAAATGCAACCCAGCTTTTGGTTCTGTTCTACCCTGAAGTATTACCCACTTTTATGTCAAGAGCGTCATGAGAATTGCACCTTCTCTTATGAATTCTTGACGCAGTGATACTTCTTGCCATCATTGTTCATTCCTCAGTTCCCGTGTTATTGTAACCGGAATGCCGACAAGTGAGTTGTGATGTGTGAAATCAATACTCCGAGCAACTCCGTTGCTTGGTAGTTAATGGACAATATTCTCATTCTTAGCGTGTTGGTTATTGAATCATCATTCTAAGATAGATTGTGCTACCTAGTCCTTATTTCCTGGTGCACTCTTCGATCAACGAGTTAGGATTTTGCCAAACCCTTGCTCTATTGATCATATCGTCCTGCCCTGAAAAGCAAGATTGTTCTCGAGCTTAATAACATATCGGTGGTTCGTGATGTTCCGAATATCTTCTCGGAAGTATTACCAGAATGTCACTTGACCGATATGTTGAGTTCGTGATCAAGTTGGTTTCCAATAAACCACTCTTTCTCCAAGAATCTATGTTGGATATCCTTGAGCTAGTTGGTTAAGACAAACAACAACTTGGAGAGTTGGAAGAAAAGCTTGTCTGATTAGTTCATTCCAAAGGGATATCCTTGTGTGTGTGTGTGTGTTGAAGAAAGATGATATCTTCATCGATTGGTCCTCGTGATCAGTTATTGGATCTATTGTCTTGTCCAAACCTTGATTTGAGTATGGGCTATTGTCAAATCAAATCAGAACCAACGATATTCGTAATGTTGTTTTACTCGTGGTTGACCCCTCGAGCATGCACCATTATATCTTTGGGACTGACCAGTGCTATCACCTTGTTCACATAATGGTGGAATTCCAGTGATATGGAAATCCCAATGAGTTGTTGTTGAGCCCATCAGTAGCATCTTATCTCCTCCATGATTCATGTTGAACATTAAGCTAGTGTTGGAAACTTTTGTAAGCATTTCTTCATGCTAGCTCATGAAGCATACGCTTGGATGAAAGAAGTGACTTCCTTTGAATCACGTGCATTTGATGCAAGTTGCCGCCGTGGATTTGAGAAAGTTTGTTTTGCTTCCTCTGGAATCATCCGAAATCATTCATGCATACGTGCGAAGTATTCTGTGGTTTGGAGACTTGCAACCTTCATTCTATATGTGTCCCTTGCACACCAAGCCACTGATTGAATTGTTCAAGGAGAAGAAGTTCCTTCTTAAGAGCATGCCTCATGCAAGGACTTTGGATATCCTCGATGATGGTTCCCCACCTGAACTTGATAGTATTTTATTATAAGACAACTATGTGGCCATTCTTGTCTTGGACAACATGTTCACATGTGTGTAGCAGAACCCACTCATGTTTTGGAGTTTACTATCGTAGTTCAAATCCCAAGAATCTCGCAACATCGTCTTGTCGGTTTGTGTTGCAAACTTTCTTTCCGGACATGTTATCTGAAATATCCCGTTACCAACCAGATCTGAATCTCAGGCAGATATGATGGTTGGAACTTCTCCAAGATCTATGATGTAGGTCCCAACAAGGTTGATGTTCTGGCCGACGCACCTAGCCGGAGAATCTATCATTATAGTATCTTGATTGGGCAACTTGTCCATCTTCTCCGCGAGGATTTCATGCGGCTTATCCTATAAGTTGTTCCTTAGGGATTCTTGTGCTCTTGGTTTCCTCGATTAAGCTATGACCATTCGAACGGTGGAATCACTCTCGTTGAGTTATTCCCAGTTACCAGAATCATTCCCAGCATTTGCATTTTGTTCCCAGCTTGCACCTCAGTAATTACTGTTTAGGGTCATCTTCAAAAGTGGTCCTACTATGGGTCCCATCCATCCCCGATGATAAGCAAAATCATCCATTCTGTTGTCTTCAGCAAGGTAGTCCACATCATCCATTCTGGTATGGGTATGCCATTCTTTCGAATTCGTTCACACGATCATTGTGATTTGCCTCAGGCTGGTATGAAGAGTTTCAATGATCTATGGATCAAAAGTAATTCTTTTTTCCACTTAAGGTAATAATTTTACGAGTCACCTCCCCTAAGGTGCCCCGTTGTGGAATCATGGCAACTATTTCCTCGCCACCTTGACACCATCCACCATCTCTCTAAGCATGGAATTGTTGCCCACCAAATCAAACCTCGTTGTTTGTTCTTCCATCCCTCTCTATGTGTTTTGTGTCTCAACTCGAGATGTTTCAACATCTCATTCCACGAGTTGATCTTGAGTGCTCGATCTTCGAGGAGATCGTTTCCTATAGAGTTTCTTTCTATCGCCATCGTGTTGGATGAAGATCTCGAAAGCAAGAAGTTGAGATCAAGGTGATGCAATGAATCAACATCCTCGAGAAAGACATTTAGATCATGAAGATTGTGTTAGTCTTGTGCCATGCTGTCGGGACCACGATCCTAAATCACACCGATCTAGCATGTAACACTTCATATCACTTTGCGGCCTCACGCACGGTATTCCCATGGGTGCCACCTTACCTGGCCCGGGACCGTTTGCGCCTTTTGGCTCACGTATATGATAGTGTCGCTAGCATCCATATGACAGAGAACCCGGGCCGACATGACTAGTCGTGAAACCAAAGTAGCACTAACTTATAGGGACAGGCATACATGAACCAACCTCGAGCAGGTCGGTCAACAGCGTATGAATCCGGGCTGTAGCACTGGGCTAGCAGGACTCCGGATGTCACCGCGTGACATTTCCCCGAAGGGACAGACACAGGGACGAAGTGAATCACATGCCGGCCAGTCAAGTGTTCCGGAGCAGTAGTGCTGGGCTAGAAGGACTCCGGTGAACCGGGTTGTAGTGGACTACTATGGCACATGGAAGCACAAGACTACATTTCCCCATAAGAGAGGCTATCAGAGGTAAACAACTAGGTTGTCGGATCCCACACATAGCAATACACGTTACACGTACACATAACATGCAAGTATGTGATGTACATCATGGCATCACAACATAACTCAAACTCATATAGATAAAGGCCCAGAAGAGCCACATAGCAATCAATACACACAGGGGTCTCATGACCCATCATTCAGAGCATACAAGCAATGGAAGCATTACATGTCTAAGTATAGACAACCACAAAAGGAAAAGACTAAGAAGCCTGACTAAACACGACCCTCCCAAGGGTACAAGATCGTAGCTGGGATACAAGCTACTCGTCGAAGTCACTAGGGTAACCAACTGCAAAACATAAATAAGCAAACGTGAGTACAAAGGTACTCAGCAAGTCTTACTTCAGAACTATCTACATATGCAACATTATCAACAAGGGGTGGTGGAGTTAACAGCAGCAAGCCAGCTTTGACTCAATGGCTAGCCTATACTACGAGTATCAGAAACTTCTTTGAGGTGAGAAGACGCACACGAGTCCACAAATTCACCATATCAATACTCCACTATGGATCCGTTCCCGTCTCCCTACGAGAAGGCCATCCATAGTACTCACGCTTATCTTGCGGATTTTAGAGTATCCACTTCAAATTGTCTATGTACTACATAAGTCCTCCAAGTTTCCAAATCTGAGGAAAACGGCTATTCGAATAGATAATATTGACCCTGCAGGGGTGTACTTCGTCACACACGCTCTCGCCACTTATAGCCCTGTACACGTCATGTACATCGGCAACCTTCAAGCGGAAGCCGGGCGAGGGTGTCGGCCACGACCTGACTAACCACACAAGTCTCTCGTCCAAGTTTATCGCCTATTCGGGTTCCATCCGCTAGGAGATCCGGCCGGGGTGTCGCTCACGGCCCCAAACGATGTGTGCAGGGTTCCCAAGCCCACCATCTGGGTGCCACTTGGTACACCGTGCCATAGTGCCTAGTCTGACCCAAGCCTGTCCCGTCGGACACCACCTGGTAGACAAGTAGCACTACCTACAAACGCCAGAAACTAGTTGCAACTCCTGGACAGAGATCAAGCGGATTAATAAGTCGAGAGGGGCCGGATAACCGGAACCCAATGTGTGGTAGTAGCTGGACTTGGATAACATACACAAAACTCAGTGCTTAAGGACGGTTGCAATGAGACAACCCACCATGTACTCCTACATGGCCTCTCATCGCTACCTTTACCAAAACGTGTTCACACACTTAGCCTTTACCGGTAGGACATGTTCACCACTCCGATTCATTCCCGATGAATCAGACCTGACACAACTCTAAGCATAGCAGGCATAAAGAAAACAAGCATGGTTGAGCAGGCACATCAAGGCTCAAGCAACTCCTACTCATGCTAGTGGGTTTCAACTATTTACTGTGGCAATGACAGGTCATGCAGAGGAATGGGTTCAGCTACCGCAGCAGAAAGTAGTAGCTTGAATCGTTGTTGTCCTAATGCAGTAAAAGGAGCAGGAGCGAGAGAGTGGGATTTATCGAGATGCTCAAGGGGGTTTGCTTGCCTGATAGATCCATGAAGAAGCACTGCTCCTCAGACAGGTACTCGGGACACCTTTCGGAGCAGAACCTATCGAGAGGGAATGGTGCCGGCAATCAATAAACAACCATGTGCAACAGTATGATGCATGAAGATGACATTTCAAAGATGCTATGATTTGCCCTAATGCATGTAGCATTAATTTGGTTGAAGTCCATATGAACCAAGGATTCATATGCAAATCCCAAATTAATTATATAACATGCCATTATTACATTTTCACTTATACAGCAAGTATAAGTTGGTTTTTCATGCATGAAACTAGCATAAATGGATTCCTTGCATTTTTCTAATAATTTTTCATATATAATTTATTTGATTTGGAGTTACGGTTGAATTACTATGATTTTTAGAAGTTTTCACTATTTTCTGGAATTTCCTGATTAAAATTAATACCAGAAAATGATATAATGCGTCAGCACAGCGTCATGCTTACGTCAGCAGGTCAAAGGCGGCTGACCAGGTCAAACCTGACCAGTGGGTCCCACTGGTCAGTGACCCAGTCAACTAACTAAGTTAGTTAGTCCTAATTAACTGGGCAGGGCCCACTAGTCAGTGACCCAATTAGCTAAACAGGGTTTAATTAGTTGTTAAACTAATCCTAACTAAAACTTAACAGGGTCGGGCCCACATGTCAATGACCCACACGGGTCAAACACTAGGTCAACTGGGGGGGTTAGACCGGTCAGCCCCACCGGCGTTTAGCCGCCGACGAGGCCGAACGCGGCGGAGGGGCTCGGGATCGCGCTACAGACCACCGTTTGGAGCGTGGTTGGGTCCTATGAAGAGCTGGGGCTGAGCCGCGTGTGTGGGTGGTGGAGCTGGACCAAATGGTCGCCGGAATCGACGCCGGCGACGAGGTTTGCGGCGGCCGTGGTTCGGCCATCGACGAAAACGGAGCTACGGAGCACTAGGGGAGGAGATGGTGAGTGCATCGTGCTCCTATGGTTGCGCTGAGCACGCTGATGAGCTCAGACGCGGGTGGCAGCAGCTGTGGCCGCGGCGGCGCCATGGACGGCGGTGGTGAGCTTCGGGCTCGAGGGATACGACGACTACAGCGGCCGTACAGGGAAAAGGAGAGGGGGAATCGGTTCAGGGGCTCACGGGGATCACGCAGGGAAGGTCAGCGAGCTCGGGGAGGCACGGACGACGCCGGGACGGCGAGGCGAATCTTCGGCGGCCGAAGAAGGGGATGACGGCGCTGGCGGCGTTACGGGGCGCTCCAACTGGCTTCCTTCTGTGGAGAGGCGTAGCGTGAGGTGGCGGAGCTGCTGGGCATCCTAGCTAGGCGCGGGGGGCTCGGTGTTCACGGCAACGGCGAGCGGCGTCGACGAGCTCCATTCGGAAGCGCACAGAGAAGGGGGAGGGGTTCCAGAGAGAGAGGGGGAGACGCAGGGGGTCGAGGGAGGTGCGTGGCGATGCGAGGGAAGGTCCAGGGCGACGGGAGGACAGCCAGGCAAGCAGGAGGTGGCCGGGCGTGCGCCGGCGTGCGTCGGCCACGTGCTCGGCGTCCTCCTGGCGGGAGGAAGAAGACCTCCCTGCCCCTGGTGGGCTGGGCCGGCCAGATGGGCTGGGCCACTGCTGGGCCGTGGTGGGGCGCCAGGTAAGCGTCAGGTAAGTGTTTTCCTTAATTCTTGTTTTCTTTTTCTATTTCTAACATTTGTTTTGTATTTAAAAGAAATGTTAAAACATTTCCATAAATGCTGAAAATAATTGTGGCATCTAGATATAATATTCTAGAGGCCCTCACCAATTCCCAACATTTTTGGAGCCATTAAAAATATTTACATAATTTAAACAGCTCCAAATCAAATACTTATGCATTGATTCAAAAATCCAAAATGAGTAGCAAAAATGTGCATCACCTCTGGTTGTTGTTCCCAACATTTTCCAAAGACCATGAACATTTTTGAAAAGCATTTTCGGTTCATTGAAATTCCATTTTTAATTTGTACCTATTGAATTGCTTTGGTGCTAGGGTTTGAAAGATCCCCATTTCAATTTCATTTGAAATTTAAACATGATGCACAAAGCAAGCCTAGGACCATACCAAACTAGGGATGTGACAACTCGCCCCCACTCGAAGAAATCTCGTCCCGAGATTCAGGAGTTGGCGGAAAGAAAGCAGGATACTCAAGTCGAAGACGATCTTCTCGCTCCCAAGTAGCTTCTCTCTTGGAATGATGGGACCATTGAACCTTGAGAAACTTGATGTTATGACATCGAGTGACACGCTCTGCTTGATCCAGAATGTGAATGGGGTACTCTCGATAAGTGAGGTTATCTTGGAGATCAAGCGTTTCGTGGTCCACTCCGCGGATGGGATCCGAGAAGCAACGCCTGAGTTGAGAGACGTGGAAGACATCATGAACTCGAGAAAGATGTGGGGGTAGTTCCAACTGGTAGGCAACCTCTCCTCGTTTAGCGAGAATGCGAAAAGGACCGATGTAACGAGGAGCCAACTTGCCCTTGATAACAAAACGATGGGTACCCTTCAAAGGAGTAACCCGAAGGTAAGCCTTGTTGCCAATTTCATAAGCCACTTCCTTATGATGACGGTCATACTGGCTTTTTTGACGAGATTGGGCTGTTTTCAAATTCTCACGAATGATGCGAACTTGCTCTTCTGCCTCCTGGATCATATCCGGTCCAAAGAATTGTCTTTCGCCGGTTTCTGACCAGTTCAAAGGTGTTCGACATCTTCGTCCATACAGGATCTCGAAGGGTGCTTTCTTCAGACTGGATTGGTAGCTATTGTTATAAGCAAACTCGGCAAAGGGAAGACATTTCTCCCAATCCATACCGAATGAGATAACGCAAGCTCTAAGCATGTCTTCGAGAATTTGGTTGACCCTTTCCACCTGACCACTTGATTGAGGGTGGAAAGCGGTACTAAAGGAAAGATGGGTGCCCATGGCAGTTTGGAAACTTTCCCAGAAATGAGAGGTGAAAAGACTGCCACGGTCTGAATTGATCTCTAGTGGAACACCATGGAGTGACACTATTCGGGAGATATATAAGTCAGCGAGCTGACTAGCACTGATACTCTCTCGAACAGGTAGGGAGTGAGCCACTTTGGAAAGACGATCAATGACTACGAAGATAGCATTATTTCCTTTCTTGGTCCTGGGAAAGCCGGTGATGAAGTCCATACCAACTTTGTCCCATTTCCACTCGGGAATAGCTAAAGGTTGAAGGGTGCCAGCAGGTCTTTGATGCTCTGCCTTAACGCGACGACAAACGTCACAGTTGGCAATATACTGAGCGATTTCTCTCTTCATTCTAGTCCACCAGAACCTCTGGCGTAGGTCCTCATACATCTTTGTACTACTGGGATGAATCATGAGAGGGGATTCATGGGCCTCCTTAAGGATCAGTTGCTGCATCTGTTGACATTTGGGAACCACCAAATGGTTACCAAAGTAAACAACACCTCGTTCATCCATAGAGAAACGGCCAGCAACTCCCTTGGAAATATTCTTCTTGATTCGGGAGATTCCCGTATCATGCTTCTGAGCCTCTATGATCTGATCCGTAAGGGTAGGTTTCGCCACCAAGGTAGAAAGGGAACCATGAGGAGCTATGTGAAGGTTAAGCTTACAGAATTCCTCATGGAGGGGTGGTTGACATTGTTGCAACACGAGGTTGTTGTAATAGGATTTACGACTTAAAGCATCAGCCATGACATTGGCTTTGCCTGGGGTGTAGGTGATTCCTAAGTCGTAATCCGAGATCAACTCCAACCAACGTCTCTGTCTAAGGTTCTGATCTGGTTGGGTGAAGATATACTTGAGACTCTGATGGTCAGTGTAGATTTCGCAACGGTTACCAAGAAGGTAATGTCGCCAAGTCTTAAGTGCATAGACTACGGCTGCAAGCTCCAGATCATGTATAGGATAATTTTCCTCATGTGGATGCAACTGTCGAGATGCATAGGCAATCACATGATGATCCTGCATAAGAATGCATCCTAGTCCTTGACGCGAAGCGTCGCAATAGATAACAAAGTCTTTAGTGAAATCCGGTGGCACGAGTATGGGCGCAGAAGTCAGGCGTCTTTTCAGTTCCTGAAAACTGTGCTCACACTGTGGGGTCCACTCAAACCTTTTATCTTTCTTGAGAAGCTCCGTGAGGGGTTTGGCCACTTTGGAGAAGTTTTCAACGAAGCGGCGACAATAACTGGCTAGACCAAGGAAACTCCTAACTTGTTTGACCGTTTCAGGTGGAGTCCAATCGAGAACGGCTTTGACTCTCTCGAGATTGACAGGGATGCCCTTACCGGAGATCACGTGGCCTAGATAGGTCACTTCTGGCAACCAAAATTCACACTTGGAGAACTTGGCATAAAGATGATGCTCCCTGAGTTTTTCTAACAC
Organism: Triticum monococcum; assembly: GCA_034509565.1. Classification (NCBI taxonomy): domain Eukaryota; kingdom Viridiplantae; phylum Streptophyta; class Magnoliopsida; order Poales; family Poaceae; genus Triticum; species Triticum monococcum. Next base: position 690,599,733 of record CM067842.1, read on the forward strand.
AAGCCTAAGATGTTCGGCATGCTCTTCCTCGTTCTTCGAGTAAATAAGAATATCATCGAGATAAACCACGACGAACTTATCTAAGTACTCCATAAAGATCGAGTTCATCAAGCGGGAGAAAGTAGCTGGAGCATTGGTTAGGCCGAAAGACATTACGGTGTACTCGTATTGACCATAACGAGTGACAAAGGCCATTTTGGGGATGTCCCCGTTTCTGATTTTGATTTGGTGGTAGCCTAACCTCAAATCCATCTTGGAAAAGACTGAGGATCCAGTGAGCTGATCATACAGGTCGTTGATCCTGGGGAGCGGATACTTGTTCTTTATCGTGACCAAATTAACGGGATGATAATCTACAACCATTCGATATGTACCATCCTTCTTCTTGACGAAGAGGACAAGACAAGCCCAAGGAGAAGAACTGGGACGGATGAAACCCTTTTGCAAGGACTCATCAAGTTGTTTCTTAAGCTTGGCTAACTCCAAAGGTGCCATTTTGTATGGTCTCCTAGAGATTGGAACAGTTCCTGGGATAAGTTCTATGACAAACTCTACATCTCTGTCAGGTGGGACACCTGGCAGTTCTTCTGGAAAAACATCCGGGAAGTCACGGACTACCGGAATATCTTCAAGGTCTGGAAGAGGGCTGGCATTAAGAGAATAGAGTTGACGCTTTGCAACTCTAGTGGAGACAGTGACTATTTTGCCAGATGGATGTGTAAGTTGAACAAATCTAGGGTAACAATCGATCTTGGCATGATGAGATGTCATCCAATCCATACCCAAGATGATGTTAATATCTGAGGACTTTAGAGATATCAAAGAAGCAAGGAATACCAGTCTGTCAACAAGGATTTCATTACCATGGCTTACCTTGGAGGTTTGCCATTTGGAACCAGGAGTCTGGATTATTAGTGGAGTCGGCATATCACAAAATGACATGTCGTGCAACCAAGTGTAACCTTCGGATATGAAGGAGTGGGATGCTCCAGTATCAAATAGAACTGAAGTTGGGTGACAATTGACAAGAAGCATACCCAGTACGACGTCGGGATCATCTTGAGCTCCTGAAGCTGAGACATGGTGCACACATGCTCGTTCAATGGAGGCTGGCTTGGTACTGATCATCTTGCCTGATGTCTTTTCACGGCCAACAGACCTCTCAGACTGGGGTGGAGTATAACTGGACTGAGGGCAGTCACGTGCATAGTGTCCTGGTTCTCCGCAGGTGAAGCAAGTTCTTGAGGTGGGACGTGGACCTACATTGGCAAGTGGTCCACTAGTAGGCCTGGGTGGAGCACGTTGCTGAGTTGGGTGAGGCACCACATCGGATGGCCTCGGTGCATATCCAGGTGGAAGAGCCGAGTTCGGAATCCAAATCCGTCGCTTCTGAGAGCCAAAGCGGGAGGAAGAACCCAGATCACGGTTGCGCTTACGAGACTCCTCGTAAATGAGCTGAGCGGTCTCTGCATTAATGGCCTTGTTCACAAGAGCCTGGAAAGTATCACAATGATGCAGGTGGAGATCACGACGCAATTTAGGGTTGAGACCCTTTCGGAACCTAGCCTGGTTCTTAGCGTCCGTGGACACTTCTTCTATAGCATAGCGGGCGAGGCTTCCAAACTCCCTACTGTAAGCATCAACAGGCAGCTTACCCTGGGTAAAACTACAGAACTCTTCCCTCTTGCAGTCAATGAGAGCCTGAGGAATGTGGTGCTCACGAAAAGCCTCGGTGAAATCCTTCCAGGTAGGAATCTGGCCAGCTGGAAGCATAGCCTCATAGCTCTGCCACCAAATACTAGCAGGACCTTCCAGGTGATATGTAGCATAGGTGACCTTGTCACTTTCAGCGATGTTCGCAGAATGCAACTTGTGAGTGATGCTTCGGAGCCAGTCATCTGCATCGAGTGGCTCAAAGGGCTGATGGAAGGTGGGTGGTTTCAGACCAATGAAGTCGGTGATGGAAACCAACTTCTTATGCTGATGTGCGGTGTTCTGCTCAATCTGTGCCAGCAAGCGGTTAGTCTCACGCTTGTTCCTCTCAGATGCTAACAAGAACTCTGCCATCAAAGGCTAGTCAGGAGGATCCTCGTCCCTACCATCTCCATGGTTCTTGCTATGAGCAACTGAACCTCGGTTAGCAGACGACATCCTGGCACAGAAACCAAGGAAACAAGGATGGAATTAGCATCAACATAAGGATGCGGAATGTAATGCAAAAGCATTGGAGACTCTTGAAATCCTAGGATAATTTCGGCAGCATAACGGCTGTAAATGCTCAAAAGGATTTTGAGACATTCATCAAAGGAATAGCATAATCAATCAGCATCATAATATCAAGGTTTTGGGTCATACTAAGGACACACGGAAGTAGCAGAACTGTAAGGAGACACAACCCAACAATCCTATGACTTTACGGTTTAGTAACACATCATCCTGAGAGATAGAGGAGAAGCCTAGGCCTTAACCCTCGTAGAAAAGAAGAGGCTGACTCAGAAAGAATGACATGAGGTAAAGGAGTAAAAAGAGCCTTACGTTCCCTTCCACAATCAATTCCCTTATATAACTAAAGCATTTCTAGACTCAACTTCGACCAGTTTGGCTTGGTAATCCTACAGTCAGTCAGGCTCTAATACCAACGCTGTCGGGACCCCGATCCTAAATCACACCGATCTAGCATGTAACACTTCATATCACTTTGCGGCCTCACGCACGGTATTCCCATGGGTGCCACCTTACCTGGCCCGGGACCGTTTGCGCCTTTTGGCTCACGTATATGATAGTGTCGCTAGCATCCATATGACAGAGAACCCGGGCCGACATGACTAGTCGTGAACCCAAAGTAGCACTAACTTACAGGGACAGGCATACATGAACCAACCTCGAGCATGTCGGTCAACAGCGTATGAATCCGGGCTGTAGCCCTGGGCTAGCAGGACTCCGGATGTCACCGCGTGACATTTCCCCGAAGGGACAGACACAGGGACGAAGTGAATCACATGCCGGCCAGTCAAGTGTTCCGGAGCAGTAGCGCTGGGCTAGCAAGACTCCGGTGAACCGGGCTGTAGCGGACTACTATGGCACATGGAAGCACAAGACTACATTTCCCCATAAGAGAGGCTATCAGAGGTAAACAACTAGGTTGTCGGATCCCACACATAGCAATACACGTTACACGTACGCATAACATGCAAGTATGTGTTGTACATCATGGCATCACAACATAACTCAAACTCATATAGATAAAGGCCCAGAAGAGCCACATAGCAATCAATACACACAGGGGTCTCATGACCCATCATTCAGAGCATACAAGCAACGGAAGCATTACATGTCTGAGTACAGACAACCACAAAAGGAAAAGACTAAGAAGCCTGACTAAACACGACCCTCCCAAGGGTACAAGATCGTAGCTGGGATACAAGCTACTCATCGAAGTCACTAGGGTAACCAACTGCAAAACATAAATAAGCAAACATGAGTACAAAGGTACTCAGCAAGTCTTACTTCAGAACTATCTACATATGCAACATTATCAACAAGGGGTGGTGGAGTTAACAGCAGCAAGCCAGCTTTGACTCAATGGCTAGCCTATACTACGAGTATCAGAAACTTCTTTGAGGTGAGAAGACGCACACGAGTCCACAAATTCACCATATCAATACTCCACTATGGATCCGTTCCCGTCTCCCTACGAGAAGGCCATCCATAGTACTCATGCTTATCTTGCGGATTTTAGAGTATCCATTTCAAATTGTCTATGCACTACATAAGTCCTCCAAGTTTCCATATCCGAGGAAAACGGCTATTCGAATAGATAATATTGACCCTGCAGGGGTGTACTTCGTCACACACGCTCTCGCCACTTATAGCCCTGTACACGTCATGTACCTCAGCAACCTTCAAGCGGAAGCCGGGCGAGGGTGTCGGACACGACCTGACTAACCACACAAGTCTCTCGTCCAGGTTTATCGCCTATTCGGGTTCCATCCGCAAGGAGATCCGGCCGGGGTGTCGCTCACGGCCCCAAACGATGTGTGCAGGGTACCCAAGCCCACCATCCGGGTGCCACTTGGTACACCGTGCCACAGTGCCTAGTCTGACCCAAGCCCATCCCGTCGGATACCACCTGGTAGACAAGTAGCACTACCTACAAACGCCAGAAACTAGTTGCAACTCCTGGACAGAGATCAAGCGGATTAATAAGTCGAGAGGGGCCGGATAACCGGAACCCAATGTGTGGTAGTAGCTGGACTTGGATAACATACACAAAACTCAGTGCTTAAGGACGGTTCCAATGAGACAACCCACCATGTACTCCTACATGGCCTCTCATCGCTACCTTTACCAAAACGTGTTCACACACTTAGCCTTTACCGGTAGGACATGTTCACCACTCCGATTCATTCCCGATGAATCAGACCTGACACAACTCTAAGCATAGCAGGCATAAAGAAAACAAGCATGGTTGAGCAGGCACATCAAGGCTCAAGCAACTCCTACTCATGCTAGTGGGTTTCAACTATTTACTGTGGCAATGACAGGTCATGCAGAGGAATGGGTTCAGCTACCGCAGCAGAAAGTAGTAGCTTGAATCGTTGTTGTCCTAATGCAGTAAAAGGAGCAGGAGTGAGAGAGTGGGATTTATCGAGATGCTCAAGGGGGTTTGCTTGCCTGATAGATCCACGAAGAAGCACTGCTCCTCAGACAGGTACTCGGGACACCTTTCGGAGCAGAACCTATCGAGAGGGAATGGTGCCGGCAATCAATAAACAACCATGTGCAACAGTATAATGCATGAAGATGACATTTCAAAGATGCTATGATTTGCCCTAATGCATGTAGCATTAATTTGGTTGAAGTCCATATGAACCAAGGATTCATATGCAAATCCCAAATTAATTATATAACATGCCATTATTACGTTTTCACTTATACAGCAAGTATAAGTTGGTTTTTCATGCATGAAACTAGCATAAATGGATTCCTTGCATTTTTCTAATAATTTTTCATATATAATTTATTTGATTTGGAGTTACGGTTGAATTACTATGATTTTTAGAAGTTTTCACTATTTTCTGGAATTTCCTGATTAAAATTAATACCAGAAAATGATATAATGCGTCAGCACAGCATCATGCTTACATCAGCAGGTCAAAGGCGGCTGACCAGGTCAAACCTGACCAGTGGGTCCCACTGGTCAGTGACCCAGTCAACTAACTAAGTTAGTTAGTCCTAATTAACTGGGCAGGGCCCACTAGTCAGTGACCCAATTAGCTAAACAGGGTTTAATTAGTTGTTAAACTAATCCTAACTAAAACTTAACAGGGCCGGGCCCACATGTCAATGACCCACACGGGTCAAACACTAGGTCAACTGGGGGGGTTAGACCGGTCAACCCCACCGGCGTTTAGCCGCCGACGAGGCCGAACGCGGCGGAGGGGCTCGGGATCGCGCTACAGACCACCGTTTGGAGCGTGGTTGGGTCCTATGAAGAGCTGGGGCTGAGCCGCGTGTGTGGGTAGTGGAGCTGGACCAAATGGTCGACGGAATCGACGCCGGCGACGAGGTTTGCGGCGGCCGTGGTTCGGCCATCGACGAAAACGGAGCTACGGAGCACTAGGGGAGGAGATGGTGAGTGCATCGTGCTCCTATGGTTGCGCTGAGCACGCTGATGAGCTCGGACGCGGGTGGCAGCAGCTGTGGCCGCGGCGGCGCCATGGACGGCGGTGGTGAGCTTCGGGCTCGACGGATACGACGACTACAGCGGCCGTATAGGGAAAAGGAGAGGGGGATCGGTTCAGGGGCTCACGAGGATCACGCAGGGAAGGTCAGCGAGCTCGGGGAGGCACGGACAACGCCGGGACGGCGAGGCGAATCTTCGGCGGCCGAAGAAGGGGATGACGGTGCTGGCGGCGTTACGGGGCGCTCCGACTGGCTTCCTTCTGTGGAGAGGTGTAGCGCGAGGTGGCGGAGCTGCTGGGCATCCTAGCTAGGCGCGGGGGGCTCGGTGGCCACGGCAACGGCGAGCGGCGTCGACGAGCTCCATTCGGAAGCGCACAGAGAAGGGGGAGGGGTTCCAGAGAGAGAGGGGGAGACGCAGGGGGTGAGTTGTCACATCCCTAGTTCTATTAATGCCTAGTGCTAGCATCTGGTGTTGCATCATGTTTAAATTTCAGTTAAACCTGAAATGGGGATTGCCTAAACCCTAGCATTAAAAGGAATTCACTAGGTTCAACTAAAAATATTCTTAGTGAATCCAAATGGTTTTCAAAAATGTTCATCATTTCTGGAAAATGCTGGAAGCAATAACCAGAGGTGTTGCACATTTTTCCATGACATATTTGGGCTGTGAATTAAATCATATTATATTTGCATTTGGGCATTTAAATGCTATAAAATATTTTAAATGCTCAAATAATCAGAAACTAAAATGTTTACTGTTGGATATATTATAAACAGTAGCCATGATTAGTTTCATGATTTTTGGAAATGTCTTAGCATTTTAATTAAGTCAAAACAATTGCAGAAAAATAGAAAACAGAAACAATTTAGAAAAGAGAGAGAGAGAGAGAGAACACTTACCTGGGCTTACCTCACCTGTGCAGCCACCTGGCGGCCCAAGTGGCCGTCCCAGCCCACCTGGCCCCCTCCCCTGTCGTCTTCCTCTATTGCCAGGAGGACGGGCGTGTGCCCGACGTGCGCGCACCGCCGTGCGGCCACCTCCACCCTGCTTGCCTACGTCCTCGACGCCTGGACGTCTCCAACGCCGCCACGCACGCCCCTGGAACCCCCTCGCACTCTCCCTCGCTCCTCCCCCCTCCTCCGTTTCTCTTACGCGCGACCGCCGAGCGCAGCCGTCGCCGCCGACGAGCACCACCGTGGCCACAGCCACTGCCTCGCCTCGCCGATGCCCTCAGAGGCTCCGCCTCGACCCCCTCTTCCTCCTCACCGAGCCACGCCCCGCGGGAGCCCCTACAACGCTGCCATCAGCTCCGTCTTCTTCCTCGGACTCCGGCGATCCCCGTCACCACTCCGTCGTCTCCAGAGCCTCCCCCGAGCTATCGACCCATCCATGCGATGCACTGTGAGCCTCTGAACCATTTCCCCCTACTCCCGTGCGCTAATTCGAGCCCTAGCTCTCACTCCCGTTGAGACCGAGACCTCGCCGGTGCCGGCCATGTTGCCGTCGTTGTTTTGGCCGGCCTCCGTCCAAACCAAGCACGTCACCGCACTCAGTACACCCCCAGGAGCACGTTTCACCCACCAGCTCCTCCTCCCGTGCACCACAACGCCAAACCCGCTGGTGCCCGAACGCCAGCCGCCGCCATGAGCTCGACTCCGGCGAGCTCGTTCCACCCCGAGCCTCCCGTGTGCCTCCCCTGGATGCGCGCGAGTAAGGGCAACCCTCTGGTGCCCTTGGCTAGGCCCAAAACCGCCCGTAGCGCCACTCCGACGATCTTTCGCCACGGTTTTGGTCGCCGCCGGCAGAACTCCGGCGAAGCCGACGTGGCGCTGTCATTAGCCACTAATGACGCCCTAACTAACCCACCTAGCTCACTGACACCTGGGCCCCAGGCCCTAAATAATCTAGGTTTTATTTCTGTTTAGATTAGTTTATAATCACGCGGGACCCACCAGTCAGAGTTGACCGTGCTGACGTGGATGTTGACCTGACCCCACATGTCTGTGACCCAGACAGCTCTGTGTCACTGACCAGTGGACCCCACTGGTTAGGTTTGACCTGGCCGACCTAGTTGACCCGCTGACGTCACACCTATGTCATACTGACGCATTAATTCAATTACTGGAATTATTCTTATACAGGAAATTCCCGAAAATAGTACAAACTTCTAAAAATCATAGAAAATCAACCGTAGCTCCAAATCAAACAAGTTATATATGAAAAATGATCAGAAAAGTCCAAATAATCTATTTATGCCATGATCATGCATGTTTGAACAAGTTAACCTCACTGAATAGGACAAATGATGATTAGGGCAAATTATGAAATAACATTTGGAGTTGGAATTTGATCTTGTTTGAGTTCCACTTCAATTAAATTGGCTAGATATTGCATTAGGTCAATTCAGTACCTTAATATGTCATATCATTCATTCGCTTATGATTTGCATTAATTGAATGTTGTTTATGTTCCCTTGCCAGTAATTGTCCCCTCTCAGTAGACGTGTTTCGACGGTGAATTCGATGACACCGATGAAGAGCTATAATATCTTCAGAAGTGCCAGGCAAGCAAAAACCCCTTGCTCATTCCGATACAATCCCACTCTCTCGCTCCTGCTCTCTTTTACTGCATTAGGACAACAACAATTCATATGTTACTTGCTACGGTAGTTCAACCCCTTATCCTCTGCATGACCTGTCATTGCCACAGTAAATAGATGAAACCCACTAGCATGAGTATGAGTTGTTTGAGCCCTGATGTGCCTACTCATTCATGCTTGTTTGTCATGCCTACTATTGCATAGAGTCGTGTCAGGTCTGGTTCATCGGGGATTAATCGGAGGTGTGTGAACATGTCCTACGGTGTGTGAGCTAAGTGTGTGAACACGATTTGGTAAAGGTAGTGGTGAGAGGCCATGTAGGAGTACATGGTGGGTTGTCTCACTGAAACCGTCCTCAGGAACTAAGTTATGTGTTTGTGATCCATGAAACAGCTACTACCACACATTGGGCCCTGAAATATGACCCCGCTCGACTTATTGACCCTTCTCGTCCTCTATCCAGGAGTTGCAACTAGTTTCTGGTGTTTGTAGGTTATGTGTTGGTGGCCGTGCATAGCGCTGACCCTAGGGGTGGGCTATGATGCGGTAGATACACTGTGGCCGGGTATGCCGAGCGCCCGTTTGGCGTCTCGGGACCCTGTACACATCGTTTGGGGCCGTTGAGGACACCCCGGCCGGATTTCCTTGCGGATGGAACCCGAATAGGTATAAACCTGGACTAGAGACTTGTGTGGTTAGTCAGGTCGTGGTCTACACCCACGTCGGCTTTCGCTTGAAGTCTTCCGAGCACATGTCATGTGCTGACGCTAAGTGGTGGAAACATGTGTGACGAAGTACACCCCTGCAGGGTTATAAATGATCTATTCAAATAGCCGTGTCCGCGGTACAGGACTTCTGGGTTGCCTATAACAGTTCATAGACAAGTGAAAGTGGATACTCTAAAACTCGCAAGATAAGTGTGAGTGCTATGGATGGCCTTCTCGTAGTGAGACGAGAGCGCATCCATAGTGGTGTATTGAATGGTGAATATGTGGACTCGTGTGCGCCACCTCAAAAGAGTTGCTTGCAGTCGTAGTTCAGGTTAGCCACTGAGTCAAAGCTGGCTTGCTGCAGTTAAACTCCACCACCCCCTTTATTGATACCGATGCATATGTAGATAGTTCTGATGTAAGTCTTGCGGGGTACAATTGTACTCACGTTTGCCTATTTTATGTTTTGCAGAGAGACGTCAGTCTCACTAGTAGTTCCGTGTGGACTTCGACATTTAGCTTGATACCTCAGCTACGATCTTGTGCCCTCAGCAGGATCTGGTAGATAGTCAGGCTCCTCAGCCTTTTTCATTTGTAGATGTGTGTACCCAGACATGTTAAGCTTCCGCATGTGCTTTGACTTGTATGCTCTGAATGTTGGGTCATGAGCCCCATGTTTGTAATATCTCGCTCCTCGAAGCCTAATGGAATAAATACTTTCAGTCATAGAGTTATGTTGTGATGCCATGTTGTATTTACACATATCGAGCATATTGTGTGTATGATTGAAATGCTTGGTATGTGTGGGATCTGACAATCTAGTTGTTTATCCTTGGCAGCCTCTCTTATGGGGAAATGTAGCCTAGTGCTTCCATGAGCCATAGTAGTCCCCTACTGCCCGGTTCACCGGAGTCCTGCTAGCCCAGCACTACTGCTCAGGACACTTGACTGGCCGGCATGTGTTTCACTTCGTTCCTGTGTCTGTCCCTTTGGGGAAATGTCACGTGGTGACATCTGGAGTCCTGCCTAGCCTGCTACAGCCCGGGTTACCGGAGTCCTGTTAGCCCGGTGCTACAGCCCGGATTCACACGCTGATGACCGACATGCTCGAAGTTGATTCATGTATGCCTGTCCCCATGGGTTAGTGCCACTTTGGGTTCACGACTAGCCATGTCGGCTCGGGTTCTTTGCCATATGGATGCTAGCGGCACTATCATATAGGTGAGCCAAAAGCGCAAACGGTCCCGGCCAGGTAAGGTGGCACCCGTGGGAATACCGTGCGTGAGGCCGCAAAGTGATATGATGTGTTACATGCTAGATCGGTGTGACTTAGGATCGGGGTCCTGACATCGACTGGCCACGTTCGAAACGGGATCCTGTTCATTGGGAGGGGTCTGGCGTACCTCAAAACGGAGGAAACAGACCTCCTACGGTCAAAACGGGGGTCCTGTTGATCGGGAGGGGTGTGGCATACCGCAAAACTGAGGAAACGGACTTGTCTTGGAGCGCTACGGTCGAAACGGGGGTCCTGTTCATCGGGAGGGGTGTGGCGTACCGCAAAACGGGACTCCACGGGATAGTGTTGATCTCCACCGTCGACCCTCTCCAGCCTCCACGGGCTACTGTTCATCCACCGTCGACCTCCTCCAACCTCCACATGCGACTGTTCATCCACGGGCTCCTGTTCATCCAGCCCCCACCGTGCGCTACTCCACCGGCTACTGTTCAACCAGCCCTCTCCACGGGCTCCTGTTCAACCACCCCTCCATGGGCTACTGTTCATCCTGTCCTCCACCGTCTATTGTTCATCCTGCCCTTTACGGGGTGGTCCTGTTCATCCTGCCCTCCACGTTCCCGTTCATCTAGCCCCAATCGGCTCGATCGATCGGGGTACTGTTCATCCAGAGGCAACACCACGGGGTCATGTTCATCCACCCCCACCGGGAATTGTTCATCCAACCCCCCCCCCCCCCCCGCAACGCTCACTGTTCATCCAGAGGTAGCATCGATCAGCTTCAGTTAGTAGCAGTAGCGAAGGAATCGCTCGATCGGGTTCAGTTAACAGCCATCGATCGATCGCTCGGGTTCAGTAATGTGTAGCCTATAGTGCAATCACTCGGGTTCAGTTAGATCCCAACGCCTCGCTCGGGTTTAGTTAGAGCCCAACGCCTCGAACACACGCGCGTATGTACAAGAGAAACGCGCATCGCTCGGCCCCCGACCACCCACCGTAACCGGGGACTCCCCGATATTTTCCGTGCCCTCGCTTCTACCACGGTTTTTTCCGTCATGGACGGCCCAAAGAATATCATGCAGCTGCGTCTCCGGCCCGCCCAGGACAAAAAGCCCATTTTTTGTCATAGAAGTAGGACCCCACCACATCTATGATGATACCGAGTTTTTTCACAATTATCGTCATAGAAGTGCCATAAGTATGATAGAAAAGATTTTCTTTCGGCCCAAAATGTCATGGATGTGTCTTTTTTTGTAGTGTTTTGTCAATCCTAAAGGTGCTAACAAAGTGTGCAAGCTCCTGCGATCCATCTATCGGCTGGTGCAAGCATCTCGGAGATGGAATATACGATTTGATGAGTTGATTAAAGCATATAGTTTTATACAGACTTGTGGTGAAGCCTGTATTTACAAGAAAATGAGTGGGAGCACTACAGCCTTTCCGATACGTATATGTGAATGACATATTGTTGATCGGAAATGATGTGGAATTTTCTGGAAAGCATAAAGGAGTGTTTGAAAGGAGTTTTCAAAGAAAGACCTCGGTAAAGCTGCTTACATATTGAGCAAGACGCTTGATAAGTTTTTTCAATGAGTACATACCTTGACAAGATTTTGAAGGAGTTCAAAATGGATCAGTCAAAGAAGGAGTTCTTGCCTGTGTTGCAGGGTGTGAAGTTGAGTAAAGACTCAAAACCCGACCACGGCAGAAAATAGAAAGAGAACGAAAAGTCATTCCCTATGCCTCAGTCATAGGTTCTAGAAAGTATGCTACGATGTAACAAACCTATTGTATACCTTAGCATGATTTTGGCAAGGGAGTACAATAGTGATCTAGGAGTAGATCACTGGACAACGGTCAAAATTATCCTTAGAGGACTAAGGAAATATTTCTCGGTTATGGAGGTGATAAAAGAGTTCGTCGTAAAGAGTTACGTCGATGCAAGCTTTTGACACCGATCTAGATGACTCTAAGTCTCTATCTAGATACATATTGAAAGTGGGAGCAATTAGCTAAAGTATCTCTGTGTAGACTATTGTAGACATAGAAATTTGCAAACTACATAAGGATCTGAATGTTGCAGACCCGTAGGCTAAAACTTCTCTCACAAGCAAAACATGATCACTCTTTGGGTGTTAATCACATAGCGATGTGAACTAGATTATTGATTCTAGTAAACCCTTTGGGTATTAGTCACATGAAGATGTGAACTAATCACATAAATATGTGAACTATTGGTGTGAAATCACATGACAATGTGAACTTGATTATTGACTCTAGTGCAAGTGGGAGACTGAAGGAAATATGTCCTAGAGGCAATAATAAAGTTGGTATTTATATTTCCTTATATCATGATAAATGTTTATTATTCATGCTAGAATTGTATTAACTGGAAACTTAGTACATGTGTGAATACATGGACAAACAAAGTGTCCCTAGTATGCCTCTACTTGACTAGCTCGTTAATCAAAGATGGTTAAGTTTCCTAGCCATAGACATGTGTTGTCATTTCATGAACGGGATCACATCATTAGAGAATGATGTGATGGACTAGACCCATCCATTAGCTTAGCACTATGATCATTTAGTTTATTGCTATTGCTTTCTTCATGACTTAGACATGTTCCTATGACTATGAGATTATGCAACTCCCGAATACCGGAGGAACACTTAGTGTGCTATGAAACGTCATAACGTAACTGGGTGATTATAAAGATGCTCTACAGGTGTCTCTGATGGTGTTTGTTGAGTTGGCATATATCGAGATTAGGATTTGTCACTCAGTGTATTGGAGAGGTATCTCTGGGCCCTCTTGGTAATGCACATCACTATAAGCCTTGCAAGCAATATGACTAATGAGTTAGTTGCAGGATGATGCATTACGGAATGAGTAAAGAGACTTGCCGGTGACGAGATTGAACTAGGTATGATGATACCGACGATCGAATCTCGGGAAAGTAACATACCGATGACAAAGGGAACGACGTATTTTGTTATGCGGTTTGACCGATAAAGATATTCGTAGCATATGTTGGAACCAATCTGAGCATCCAGGTTATGTCTACATGTCTACATAGTTCTCGAACCCGTGGGGTCCGCACGCTTAACGTTCGATGACGATATGTATTGTGAGTTATGTGATTTGATGTACCGAAGGTTGTTCGGAGTCCCGGATGTGATCACGGACATGACGAGGAGCCTCGAAATGGTTGAGACATGAAGATTGATATATTGGAAGGTTATGTTTGGACACCGGAAAGGTTTCGGATTAGTTCAGGCATTTTCCGGAGTACCAGGGGGTTACCGGAACCCCCCGGGGGCTTAATGGGCCTACATGGGCTTTAGTGGAAGAGAGGAGGAGGCGTACAAGAGGTGCCCCCCCCAAGCCCAATCTGCATTGAGAAGCCCCCCCCCCCCTTCCTTTCTCTCCCTCTTCCCTTCCTCCCTCCTCCTAGTTGGACTAGGAAAGGGGGGAACCTACTCCTAGTAGGAGTAGGATTCCCCCCTTGGGGCGCGCCATAGGAGGCCGGCCAGCCCCCTCCTCCACTCCTTTATATATGGGGGAGGGGGCACCCCATAGATACACAAGTTGATCTCTTAGCCGTGTGCGGTGCCTCCCTCCACAGATTTCCACCTCGGTCATATTGTCGTAGTGCTTAGGCGAAGCCCTGCGTCGGTAACTTCATCATCACCCTCAACACGCCGTCGTGCTGACGAAACTCTCCCTCAGCCTCAGCTGGATCTAGAGTTCGAGGGATGTCAATGAGCTGCATGTGTGCAGATCGCGGAGGTGTCATGCGTTCGGTACTTGATCGGTTGGACTACGAAGACGTTCGACTACATCAACCGCGTTACTTAACGCTTCCGCTTTCGGTCTACGAGGGTACGTAGACACACTCTCCCCTCTCATTGCTTTGCAGCTCCTAGATAGATCTTGCGTGATAGTAGGAAATTTTTTGAAATACTGCGTTCCCCAACAATTATGGCATTTCCATAGCCATTCCGAGATATATTGCCATGCAACTTTCACCGTTCCGTTTATAAGACACGCTCCATTATTGTCATATTGCTTTGCATGATCATGTAGTTGACATCGTATTTGTGGCAAAGCCGTCGTTCATAATTCTTTCATACATGTCACTCTTGATTCATTGCACATCCCAGTACACTGCCAGAGACATTCATATAGAGTCATATTTTGTTCTAAGTATCGAGTTGTAATTCTTGAGTTGTAAGTAAATAAAAGTGTGATGATCTTCATTATTAGAGCATTGTCCCATGTGAGGAAAGGATGATGGAGACTATGATTCCCCCACAAGTCGGGATGAGACTCCGGACGAAAAAAAAGAGGCAAAAAAAAGAACGCTCAAATAAAAAAACGAGAGAAAAGAGAGAAGGGGCAATGTTACTCTCCTTTTACCACACTTGTGCTTCAAAGTAGCACCATGATCTTCATGATAGAGAGTCTCCTATCATATCACTTTCATATACTAGTGAGAATTTTCATTATAGAACTTGGCTTGTATATTCCAATGATGGGCTTCCTCAAATTGCCCTAGGTCTTCGTGAGCAAGCAAGTTGGATGCACACCCACTTAGTTTCTGTTTTGAGCTTTCTTAAACTTATTGCTCTAGTGCACCCGTTGCATGGAAATCCCTACTCACTCACATTGATATCTATTGATGGGCATCTCCATAGCCCGTTGATACGCCTAGTTGATGTGAGACTACCTCCTTCTTTTTGTCTTCTCCACAACCATCGTCTTTACCACCTATAGTGCTATATTCATGGCTCACGCTCATGTATTGCGTGAAAGTTGAAAAAGTTTGAGAACGTCAAAAGTATGAAACAATTGCTTGGCTTGTAATTGGGGTTGTGCATGATTTAAATATTCTGTGTGATGAAGATGAAGCATAGCCAGACTATATGATTTTGTAGGGATAAGCTTTCTTTGGCCATGATATTTTGAGAAGACATAATTATTTTGTTAGTATGCTTGAAGTATTATTGTTTTTATGTCAATATTATACTTTTGTTTTGAATCATACATATCTGAACATTCATGCCACAATAAAGAGAATTACATGGATAAATATGTTAGGTAGCACTCCACATCAAAAAATCTGTTTTTATCACTTACCTACTTGAGGACGAGCAGGAATTAAGCTTGGGGATGCTTGATACGTCTCCAACGTATCTATAATTTTTTATTGTTCCATGCTATTATATTATCTATTTTGGATGTTTTATATGCACTAATATGCTATTTTATATGATTGTTGGGACTAACCTATTAACCTAGAGCCCAGTGTCAGTTCCTGTTTTTTCCTTGTTTTAAAGTTTTGCAGAAAAGGAATACCAAACGGAGTTCAAACAGAATGAAACTTTCACGATGATTTTTCTTGGACCAGAAGACATCCAGAGGGCTTGTAGTGCATGTCATGAAAGCCACGAGGCAGCCACAAGGTCGGGAGGCGCCCCCCACCCTTGTGGGCCCTTCATGACTCCACCGACCTATTTCTTCCGCCTATATATTCTCAAATATCCCAAAACCTTCCAGGGGAGCCACGAAACCACTTTTCCTTCGCCGCAACCTTCTGTACCCGTGAGATCCCATCTAGGGGCCTTTTCCAGCGTCCTACCGGAGGGGGATTCGATCATGGAGGGCTTCTACATCAACAACATTGCCTCTCCGATGAAGCGTGAGTAGTTTACCACAGACCTACGGGTCCATAGCTAGTAGCTAGATGGCTTTCTCTCTCTCTCTTTGATTCTCCATACAAAGTTCACCTCGATGTTCTTGGAGATCTATTCGATGTAATACTCTTTCGCGGTGTGTTTGTCGAGATCCGATGAATTGTGGATTTATGATCAGCTTATCTATGAATATTATTTGAATCTCCTCTGAATTCTTATATGCATGATTTTATATCTTTGCAAGTCTCTTCAAACTATTTATTTGGTTTGGCCAACTAGATTGGTTTTTCTTGCAATGGGAGAAGTGCTTAGCTTTGGGTTCAATCTCGCGGTGCTCGATCCTAGTGACAGAAGGGGAACCAAAACGTATTGTATTGTTGCCATCGAGGATAACAAGATGGGGTTTTCATCATATTGCTTGAGTTTACCACGCTACATCATGTCATCTTGCTTAAAGCGTTACTCTGTTCTTATGAACTTAATACTCTAGATACAGGCAGGAGTCGGTCGATGTGCGGAGTAATAGCAGTAGATGCAGGCAGGAGTCTGTCTACTTGATACGGGCATGATGTCTATATTCATGATCATTTTCTTAGATATCGTCATAACTTTGCGCTTTTCTATCAATTGCTCGGCAGTAATTTGTTCACCCACCGTAATATTTTCTACTTTAGAGAAGCCTCTAGTGAAACCTATGGCCTCCGGGTCTATTTTCCATCATATAAGTGTCTGGTCTACAATTTTAGTTTCCTATTTAATTTCTTTGCAATCTTTTACTTTCCGTTCCATAAACCAAAAATACCAAAAATATTACTTTACCATTTATCCATCTATATCATATCTCACTTTGCAAATAACCGTGAACGGATTGGCAACCCCTTTATCGCGTTGGGTGCAAGTTGGTGTTTGTTTGTGCAAGTATTTAGTGGCTTGTGCGTTGTCTCCTACTAGATTGATACCTTGGTTCTCAAAACTGAGGAAAATACTTACTCTACTTTGATGCATCACCCTTTCCTCTTCAAGGGAAAAACCAACGCAAGCTCAAGATGTAGCACCACGCATGCATCGCAGCCCCATCGCACCCTAATTAAAACTCTGACTGGGCCATCCCTCTACCCCCACCTCCCATTATTCTCTGGCAACAGTAGCCCCACCACCCACCCGAACCAGTCAACTATCGTACTCCCCACCCGCCTGCGACTACACTGATGCATCTTTCCTGGATCCTATTCACTCTCGTCTGAGGCCTCTCCACCATCCTCCACATTGGCCCGCCTGCCGTGGAGCCGCTATGTTACATTGTCAACATGGTCAACAAACAAGAGGAATCAGATTGTACGTGGAGAGGATGATAGAAGGGACCCAACAGGTCCATTGCTGTAAGTAAGCAAGTGCCTCTTTATTACAAGCAAAAAAATGATTCATCCTAATGGTTTCATGACATCTGGGTCCCACGCCATCGTCAACATAGTCAATAAATGAAAGAGTTGCACAAGGAGCAGCTCACATCAGGGACCTAGCAGCTCGCACAGTTGTTTTTTTTTATTTTTGAGGCAGAGCAGGGTATCAACTTGACTGTGCGAGGGCTATGGTCCGTCTAGTCCAGGATTTTATTTTCTATTTATTATATGACCAATAATTGTGAACATGGCTAGCCCAGCTTTAGTTTTTTAAGAATACCCAACTGAAACCTACTTGCTTTTCTTCACCCTGCTGGGCTGCAAATCTTTCAAGACAAGGAGGGATGCATTCGGCTTGCCCAGAAAATGGACGATAACAAATAATAAATGGGTTGTGAATTTTAAAAAATACAGGAAACCGATAATTTGTTTCAAATTTCATTTTTCTGAATTTTGAGATTTTAATTTTTTTTGCTATTCCATATATATTTGAAGTTAGTTTGAATCTGATTCGAAATTTCAAGATTTAAATAGTTCGGACCCCACCAAAATATGCAAATAATTGTTGAAATTTTTAGCCCTCGCCTGAACATGGGCTAAAATGCTAAGAAAAAGAATATGGGCTGGAATAAATTCATTAAGAATTAGCAAATGGTTTGTACATTATTATAAATAATAATAGCAAATGAGTTGTATGATGTTTGCCATATATTTGAAGGCTAACTTGTGGGCCTACGAAGTTGACGCATATGCAAGACATTGCCCACTTAGTCAACAAACGATTTTAGCGGCACTGACCATTTGATGTCAACCCAAGGGCATCGTGCTTCTTCAAACTATGATCTTCTTGCTCCACGCGCCCAAACCATCGCCGGAGGGACTGCCTGCTCCCGCCTCTCGTGGCCGACTGTGCTACCATCAGGCCTCACCGCCCACGCTACTACCATCGCTGGCCAGGCCATCCCACTACTCCCTCACACCTCCTGTTATTCTCCGGCGACAGATCCCTCACACAGCAGTCGAACCAGTCAACCCTTGTACCCCCCTTACCGTGGGCATCCACTATCGAGTCTTCCCTGGCTCCGGATCGTCCCCTTCCTACGCCTCGTCGTTGTCGAATGCCTTGGTGCTCCCAGTGCGGCATCCTCAACATGGTCCATGAACGACAGCCATCGAAAGAGGACTATATGTGGAGAGGCTGACAGTTGAGACTCATGAGGTCCATGGTTGCAAGCAAGGAAAGTGCCTCCTTATTATGCGCAAAAAATGATTTCTTCCCCTGACAGCTGGAACCCACCAGCTACGAGGTCGCTCGTAAGGAAGTGCCTTCTTATTACGCGCAAAATAATGATCCCTCCTGATAGCTTGGGCCCATCAGCTACATGATTACATGCAAAGAACTGCCTCCTTATTACGCAAAAAAAGAATAATTCTCCCCCAGACAACTTGGACCCACGAGCTACTTGTTCGCATGCAAGGAAGTGCCTCCTTATTATGCTCAAAAAAAATTCCTCCCCATGACAGCCGAGACCCACCAGCTATATCTTCGCACGCAAGGAAGTGCCTCCTTATTATGTGCAAGAAAATAAATTCCTCCCCATGACAGCCGGGGCCCACCAGCTATATCTTCTCACGCGAGGAAGTGTCTCCTTATTACGCAAAAAAAAATTCGCTTCCTTGATAGCTATTCCATTCAGACCCATTTTTTTTGAAGTTTGGAGTGAGAGGAGATCAGAGCAGGCCCTAAAAGTGTAGAAAACTAGCATTTTTTAGAAACGGAAATTTTGTTTTTGTGTATGTTTTTTTATGGAAACTTGTTTATGTGTACGTTTTTTAGACAAACTTGTTTCTGTGTACGTTTTTTTAGAAAAGCTTGCTAGGCTTTATTGATCAGCTGAAATGTTTGCAGAAATTACAATTGGGTCGTGTGGAGTACCCAACCATAGGTGTCTTCCAACAGGAAGATAAAAGCCAAACCTAGCTAGCTTATGAGGTTCAAAATTTGACTCTCAAAATTCAAAGCAAAAAATACAAGAATTAAAAGTGGTAGAAGTTTCCAAAATGTCCTTAATAATAGCGTCATAATCCCCTCTTGCTCCCTAGTGAATGTGTTGTATCACTTGCTTGCAGTCCGAAGCGACTTGAATATATTCCATGACAAGATCTTGCGCCAGAGCCAACTCCTCCCTACATGCAATCGCCTCGAGCGACGAAGGATCAACTAACCCATGGATCACAATCATGGACGAGCCAAGAAAAGCTCCATCCCGATCCCTGCATACTGCGGCTGCTGTGCCCATAGTCTGATATGTTGAGACACCTGCATCAACATTGATTTTAATAAAGCCTTCTAAAGGAGGAATCCATCTGCTAATAACTCCAGGTTGTGCCCTTGCTGCTATATGTGCTTCTGGACGAGGTGCAAGCTGTTCTAACTTAGCAATAAAATTAACAACAAAATTGTAAGTCGCATATGGACTCTGGTTTATCCCCTCGTCGATCAGTTTCCTACTAGCATATCAGATTGTCCACAAAGTAACAGTCATCTTTGTCAGCTCATCGCGACTAAGTACATCCATCATAGAAAACAGCCAAGCTCGCGCTGAAGGTTCCGATGTTATAATCATATGTTCCAAAAGTTCATGGTCCACCAAAGCCCATACACATCTTGCCATGTTGCATTCTAACAGGCCGTGCCTCCATGAATATTGTGCACCACACACATAGCATTCCTCATGGTGGGACATATTTATGTTTTTTCAAACATCTTCTTACGGAGGTGAGTTTTTCGACAAGCGCCATAGAAAGTTCCTCACCTTTGATGGAACCGATACCTTCCACAACTTCTTCCATGACTTGTTTGTGTGTACGTGAATGAAGAGATCTGCGCGTGCGTGTGGAGCTGGCCTACTAATGTGCCAACAGAAAAAGAGAAAGAAAAGGCAAAACTGGACAGTGGCCTGGCCGGTGGGGCTGGCCCAACCAGAGAAAAGGAAGGAAAAAACTGGGGCGTAACTCCTGTGTCGCGCTGCTGGGCAAGAGATAGACATGGGCCTCTCAGACAGACTGTTTTTTTAAACACAAACAAGGTTCTTCCGTCCTATATATACCCAAATGGAATTCTAAAAATACCACAAACTTCACAACAATACCTGGACTCATATGGAGTCATGTAAAACTTTTATTCGGGACAAATAATTTTTCATAAAATGCTGGGAACAATTTTGGCCATCAAAATAATTTCCTAAATTATTTCTTAGGGTTTATTTAATGTCCAAAATATTTTATGAACTCCACAGAACTATTCAAAACATTTTCCAATTCTTTTTAAATTGAAGAAATCATATTATATTCTCTCCTTTGTTTTCTTTTAAATTTGGAATTGTTTGAATACTTCAAAATCCAAATAAACTTTCAAATGCAACCAAAACCGAATGGAAATTTTGGGAAAATCATTTTATTCCCTCCCATTTAATATTCAGTAAAATCCAAAAAGTTTCAAACTTCACTCGATTTAAAATAATATCGCAACAAAACAATCATTACTTAATTTATATGACTTTTCAAAATTTTAAATTTTGGGATGTTATAAATCATCAGCTCGGGACCCCCTACCCGAGGTTAGCCGGCACCGACATTAGTGACGCATACAGGTCCCATTGTGTGGTCACGAAGGTTCGACGGAAGCACCATCTGACGATCAAATCCACATCGGCATGGCCCCCACGTTGGAGACTCAAGACCTCGGTTCAGCTGAAGCTCAGGTGCACTTTGGAGCTCCTACGCATCGTTAGGATTTGAAGCCCGACTGATCGAATCTGGTAATTGAATCCCTTGCCGCGTCCTCGGATCGGCTGAGGATCTTCAAGTGGTCGCCACCCAAGAGTCGATTCCCTACCCTTCAGGGGATCACGAGCACAGCCGATCGAATCGAGACTGGAGCTCGGATCCAAATTCTCACCAATACGACTTAGAGAACATCGCCACGCAACCCGTCCCGGGGGCGCCCGTAAGCCACCCTCTGGGAGGTTTCCTCGGGAGGTTGATATCAAGTCTAGCTAGAATTAAATTTTCTCTCTCTCCCAACCCCCGCATCATGTATTACGCCGATGGTTCGTGACCAACCGACATCTGGAATCTAGGTTGTGTTAAACAAAAGCTTACATAAATAGTTCGGCAATTCTGGATGAGAATCTTATTCATAAAAGTAAGATCCCATATTGCCGCGATGCGGAATCCCTAGCATCATTCCGGTACAATTGCCATGATGAAGGCATCTCCAATGTCTTGGCACGGAGATGCGTTAGAACATTTCCCGAGCATAAGTTGTTGGTGTACATACTTGAGCCTGGTATATTTAGGTTTTCTGTATGACAAATTAAACGCTAATTTTATTCCGTTTTTGTTTAAGCCTAAAACGTAATTGTTTTTTAAACGCTTATTCACCCCCCTCCTAGGCAACATCGACGTCCTTCACCTGGCCCTCAGCGTAATCAAGATGGTATCCTCCGAAGACTCGGCGTATACTTCAAGGCATATTCAAACAATCAACATGTTATCCCTAGGTGTAGCCGACATACTTGTAACCTTAGATACCTTCGGTGTCTAAGCCGAAGGGTTTAGTCTGTAGAGGATAGAAAAATCTAAAGATAGATCATCGTGTACTTTGTACCCCATCCACAATTAATATAACAAGATCAAGACGTAGGGTTTTACCTCTTCTCGAGAGGGCCTGAACCTGGGTAAATACCATATTTCCTTACTTTCTGTTATCATCGTGCCTAGATCATTAGCTCGGAACCCCCTACACGAGATCCACCGGTGGCCTACCTCCACTTTCGTGAAGCCGACGCATCCGCCGTCAACATCGAGGAAAAGTACAACACTTGAGGCCACCACCACTTGGGTCCCAGGTAGGCCACTGTCGGCGCATCACCGGCGTGCGCGTCCAGTGAGTTGCCCGGTTCAGCGCAGACCATCGTCGACCCCCGCCTTGACTTCACAGAAGCGGAGGAGCCACCCTTCCCCTCCGGCTGAAGCACCCCATTTGCCGCTCCGATGAGCGGCGCAGCCGGACATATGGAAGATACAAGGGAAGACTATACCTCTAGGGCTCCCAGCTGTCCGATGAGCGGGCTGCCAGACATGAAGAAGACAAAGGGATTCACCGTGTCCAGCAATAGACCAGTGTAGTGTATCTGTGTCGTGGGAATGGAGCTCCTCGCGGCCGGACGTGCACATACACTAGTAGAAAACGGAGCTTTAAAACCGGTTTGTAAGGGCCTTTAGTGCCGGTTATGGAACCGGCACTAAAGTTTCGGCACTAAAGCCCCCCCCCCCCCCCTTAGTACCGGTTCGGCACCAACCGACGCTAAAGTGCCACCACGTGGCGTGAGCTCACGCCCTGGTATGGGGGACATTTAGTACCGGTTGGTGTTACCAACCGGTACTATAGGGTTTTTTTTGAAAATTTTGGAAAAAAATAATTTTGATTTTTAATTTTTTTGAATTATTTGATGATTTAGTCTCTAATCACTTCTCTTAACTGCTCAAATGTGGATCACTCATTCCAAATCATCTAACTTCCCGACTGGTCACCCATCCCTCTCACTACTCCAGCCCGAGCACGCTTAACTTTTGGATTCTATTCTCCTTCGTTTCCAAGTCTGCACATGTTGTTTTCCTGACAATAGTAAGATGTTAATCCTATTAACCCTCAGGAGTTTAGCTTGAGCATGAAGTCACACATTTCACCGTTCGAGTTCGAAACTATTATTCTAAAAAAACAGTAGTTATTTAGTAACGCTAATATTTCTTGAATAAGTTTGACCATAGTTTGATCACAGTTTGACCATAGTTTGACCAATTTGACCAAAATTCAAAAAATTGAAATAATTATTTAGTAACACTAATATTCTTGAATAATTATGTAGTAACATTAATACTTCTTGAATAAGTAGTTTGACCAGATTTAACCAATTTTTTTTAAAAAAACTGAAATTTGACCATATCTTTTTTTCCTTTTGGAATTTGAGAATTCTAAAAAATTCCAAACAGGACGTAGGCTGTCTCCATCGGATGCGGATTTTCGTGCTGAATTTTTTGATATATTATACGTTTTTTCCGACATCGTATGCAAAAGTTATAGCCGTTTTACATTTTCCCTACACTTTTTGCAAAACATGTCCAAATTGTAGTTTTCAAATTTTTCTAACTAGTAGATGTAGTAATATAACTACCTCTCGAAGGATTTTATTTTTTGAAGTTTTTATCATTTCTTTTGATTTTTTCAGAACTGAAATGGCGACTCACGGGGCGGGGGGGGGGGGGGGGGTAGAGACAAACTGGTACTATATGTCAGACCCCTTTAGTACCGGTTCGTGCCACGAACCGGTACTGAAGGTTGGTGATCGTGGGGCCCCGGCCTGACGCCAGCCTGCCACCACCTCTTTAGTACCGGTTCGTGCCACGAACCAATACTAAAGGTTCAACACGAACCGGCATTAATGCAAATCCGTTCGAACCGGCACTAATGGTACCATTAGTACCGGGCCTAAATCAAACTGGTACTAATGTGCTTCACGTTTGACCCTTTTTCTACTAGTGATAGTTTTACCTTTTTTAGTTAAAATACATCTAAAATGTAAATGTTTTCGTCTGATTTGTATGAAATCCGCTGTGTTTGTATGAATTTCATCCACTTTATTAAAAAAAGTGTTTGAACTATATAGGAGCAGTGTTAGATGGTCGATTCCGACATTCATGCTCGTGGACTTATCCCCTTTGTCTGCGAATGGATACAGGAGTAAATTTGTGAATCGACGTTTAGCAACAAGCGGAGCGGGGAACCGTATCGTTCGCGCCGGGGGGTTCTTCAGATTGAACGAAACCGTTCGTTCGGTCCCGTTGCTTGCCGAACGATACGTTCAGGCTTGAAGGTGGCCGAGACCGAACGTTCCACCGTTATTATTGGCATACCAAAAAAACTGCGACCGTCTGTTTGACTGCGATGTCATAAGAGCAACTCCAATGGGGTGACTCAAATAGACATGAATTTTATTCGCTTTTTCTTCGTTTAGGTTGCCTGTCCGCTTAATGGATATGAGGCGTACACACACGGACGACGACTGCTTCCATCGTACATACGCAAAAAGCGGACATGCACCTCTGCTCACAGTGGCTTCTCTACTCCTCCTTGCCGGCAGGCACCTCTGCTCCCAGTCGCGTCGCCCCTCCCCTCCTTCTCGCCGGCGGGCACCTCTCCATGCCGCCCCTCTGCTCCTCGTTGTGGTGCCCTACTGCTTCCAGCCGCGTCGCTCCCTCCGACCCCCGTCGCGCCGCCGCTGCTTCCAGCCGCGTCGCTCCCTACTCCCCCTCGCGCCGCCGCAGGATTTGCCGGCGCTGAAGTCGAGAGCTCACTCCGCGCAGGCTGGGGCTCTGGAGGTCCCCCGCCGAGCGCTTCTTCCTCTGGATCGGCGGCGGGCACATCTCGCGTCGCCCCTCCGCTCCTCCTTGCCGGCGGGCACCCCATCGCGCCCTCCGCCCCCCGTCGCGCCGCCCCTACGCCGCCCTCGCGCCGCCATAGGATCTTGCCGGCGCTCAAGTCGGGGGCTGGCGTGTGGGCGGCGCTGGATTAGGTGGGGATCTCGCCCCGTCGATCGGCACATGATGTGTCACTGATGCGTGGGTCCAGGGGCGGACACGAGAGGACAGCAGCGGACGAGAGCGGACGATGAGAGCGCTCGTTTTGTCCGCCGTGGACCCATTTTTGCGTTCAATTTGGGTCAGGGCGAAGGACAAACGGACAGCAGGCGGACACGGACGTCCGTTTGGGTCCCCTATTGGGCCAGCTTTTATGTGCGGATGACTTAAACAGACAAAATGGGTCGCCCCATTGAAGTTGCTCTAAGAGTCTCTTTATTTTGATTTTTCTATGGAGAAAAAAGAAAGAAGCAAATCGGTTCCGGCGATACGCAGATTTGCGTTTCAGAGTTGAAGCCGGCCGGTCAGTGCTGGCTGGCTGGCCGCTGCATTAACATGCATCAATGCATGCACGTTGACGTCACACCACACTCCCACAAAGACGTGCCCCCGCGGCGCACCGTGAACCGTCTCTTGCTTTACACGCTCGGGTTGTGCGGACTGCAGGACAGGACAGGACTGCTGCTCTCCTGCTTGGCTTACGTTCTTCTACAAAGCTGAAGATAGTGGTGATGACCTAATTCTTGTATTGTTCGACCAAAAAACCTAATTCTAGTATTCTACCATTTGAGAAACACAGAGCGATTTGGGCCGTGGCAGACGCGCAGCCAAGCAGACCGCATCGGAGAAGATTTTGTCCCACTATCCACAGCCCAACTTTCTGTTTCATGCTGGAGTGTTGATACGCACACGCAATGACAAACTAGCTAGCTAGGAAATGATCACGGTCCATGAAATAACGCCTCAAACGATGAGACGGTTACAGTGAGGAACCAGTCGATGATACTTGCGTCGCAACTTTGCTCCGCCGGTTGAGTATCATGATTATTTAGTGAAAATGTAGAACAACGTAGGATTTATTTTACCGTGTCTTGTACTTCAAGAAGATCATATACTCTCTACATATATGCCGACAAGGCTCGGGAATAAAATCTCATCAATCCCTCTCTAATCCTCTTACACCGCCGGCACCTGTGTCCTGTACACGAAATCGAGCAAAAAACAAATCAATAATACTTGCAAGTGTTAGTCGTAGGTGTTATTTTTATATCATACCATGATTTAGCCATGGTTGTCTTTGTTTTATATTATGCTTAATTACTTACAAATAGATGTGTGTATCACAATGATATAGAGATGAGTGGTTTTAAACCTATTTTCCCAAAATAAATAAATTCCACTACTGTTTCCGTCATAAGATGCCTTGATATTATAGACAATGTAAGCTACTTTAGCCATAGTGCGGCGTTTCAATGCCCAAGCTCATCTGCATCCGGTCAAAAAAAATCAAAACAAATAGTAGAAAATTTCAAAAAATTCCAATTATTTTTGTATGTGGTAGATAAACTATGCGTGATGTCCACTCCAATTTGCAACTCATTTGGACATCTGAGCAGCTCTCAGCAAAAACGACAAATCGGATGAGAACAGTGCGTAAACAGTAAACTTTGTTACAGACCTCGAATTTGTCTTTTTTGCTGAGAGCTGCTGAGATGTCCAAATGAGATGCAAATTGGAGCGGACCCATGCATCAATTTATCTACTACACAAAAGAATTGAATTTTTCTAGTATTTGTTTTGATTTTTTTCGTCGGCACGGTATAGCTGAGCCTAGTCTCTGAAGTGGATTATCGACTTTAGTTGTGTTTTTTTTTTGCGGGAAAAAACACAGAGCTAAAGTAGTTGTGTTCCAGCCAATAAAAGATTTATACATACGTATGCACCGTGATTTGAGTAGCTCTTGAGATTATGTTGGTGCAGAAGCCGAGTTGCTGAGATAAAGTTTTTGATGATTGGTAGGGAGTTTATTTTCCTGAAAATTTCCTATGAACAAAATAAGATAGCAGATTGTTTGGCTAGTTATAGTCGATATGAATGTACTACTGCTGTATGATTACACCACGGTCCTTCGTGTATTGAGACACTACTGCCACTGGACTGTAACCCTATCATTATGGAATAAAACTCCTATTTGCCCCGCAAAAAAATAGAAGCCGAGTATAATAGATATCTTCTCAATGTTAACATATTTCTTTTATTGAAAAAATGTGTCGTGACAACGATTCACAGGGTATCCACCGTTCCATCACACTGTAAAAACTATATTAACCCCATGTACTGCACTCAACCACAGCTTATCTATTGGCATGATGTCTTGCAAGACTTCAATCACGCGAGATCTTGGACTGTCTACGGCAAACATCTCATGATGAAAACGGTAAAGCGCCATACATAGTTACATTTACAACCTGTTTGGCGCCGCCGTCGGTCCGCCTCGTCTTCGGTGGCCTTAGGGCCATGGCGGCACCGTGGATCTCAGTCCTTGTCGGCGGGAGGGTTCTGTTTTTACTTGCTTTTTCGCGTTTTGGTAAGGTTTGTCCTGCTCAGGAAGACGAGATGGCGGCGGCTCCCTGAAGATGGAATAAGGTTCTCCCCGCCTAGCCCCTGTCCCGATGGTGTGTCTAGCATCGTCGGTGGGCGTGTGAAGATGTGTCTTCGGCGGATCTGTCCTTGGTGGATTTGCTCGAATCTGGTCGTAGTTCGTCTACGTTCATGTGTTTTCAGGTTGGATCCTTCTGATCTACGCTACTCTTCATCGACGGCGGTTACTGTGCTGCTGCGCTGGTCCTAGGCCTTAACACGACGACTTCCCGACTGTTTACTATAACAAATTTTGGCCGACTCCGGCGAGGGAGGGGCGATGACGGCGATGCGCCTTTGCCTCGCTTCAGTGATTGTAGTCGTCGCTAGGTGTTCTACGAATCTAGATGTACTTTTTACAGTTTTGCTAAAGCACATCTAGATGTGCTCTAAGTATTGCACATCTAAGTCCTATGTCATTGATTTTACGCTAAGATTTGTGTAAACATTTTTCTTTTGTCTTTTGTCTTTTTCTTTCTAGCTTGATTGAGTCACTTAGATGTGTAATAACTAGAGCACATCTAGATGTGCCTTAGACAAACCCTATTTTTTATTATTTCTGGTGTTCGTTGTACTGCCATGATTGAAGATGAATAGATTGAAAAAAATCGCAAAAAAATCATTTACAACCTGCTTAGCTTGTCTCACTTTTTTCCTTTAACTAGAAAACCAAGGCACTGGACCGGCGATTTGACATGCCTAAAGTTTTTTCCTTTTCTCGCTCGTGCGCCTACCAAACTTGACGTGATCAAAGGAGCGTCAAGCCTTTGGGTGTTGTCGTGGTGGCCTAATTAAGCCAAAACTTAAGTCAGGAGATCTAGCATCGAGGATATGACATGGCACATGACTTGTCAATCGATCGTAGTTTGTGTGGCTCCACGTAGGCAGAGTTCAAGTCGTAGGCTAATGACACATGTCAGGTCGGCTTGCCACCAGTACTCGTTATGTACATGTAGCTCAGTACAGTAGTTTGTGCTTCTTCTAGGCTAAAAATATTAGTAGGGCACAGTATCATGATGATTGATTTAATTAGAGGATAACCTTACCTTACCTAGATAGCAAAAGCAGATTAGTGGGTCTTCTAATTCTCTGCGGGTGCACAGAAAAGCTTGTGCGCTGACCGAACATAATTAGTTAGCGTAATCCTCTGAGCCTAAAAGAGGCCTGCATTTTGGGAAAGATCGTATCGCACCAAGCCACAAGTTCCAGCTTTTCATTTTGTTGCATATATAGGCACACATTTTACGCGGAGTTGTAATATATTTTGTTCTATTAATTTGTTGCATTCAGCTCATGGCACACGATTGTTTGTCGTGGTGTTGCTAATAAGCACGTAATATGACTCTTTGAGTTGACCCAACTGGCTACTTTTGCGAGTTCTTATATATTAACCGGTCAGGATATATGGTGCTTAATTAGGTCAGGCGCCAGGTCAGGGCAAGACGTGATATTTTTCCATGGATGCTGATTGTTCAGTATGGTTGGTTAGAGATCACAGCTGCCGCCTGCAGCCACAGCCACAGCCACATAATCATACCATGCATCTCGCGCACGTCCTAATCGTGCTGATCAAACACCCGATCTATTTTATCTCCATTCAAGAAATGAGCTAATCTTCTGTGCTTTTTTGCTTTGTTTTTTCAGCCATTATTCTCAGAGAAAAAGAAAACAGAAAACCTAACAAAATCCATCTCCCTTTGTAGATCTCGTTCTGGATTGATGGATAGGTATAGATCAACGGGCAGAGCGCCGACCGCGTTTATTTCGATTTTCAGGCTTTCAGCGTGATCTTCCTCCAGAATAAAAACTAAGTATAACCGATCTGAGATATACTTATTAATCGTAGTAGCGCTTGTAGATAAACTCCAACAAAAAGAAGGCATTTTTGTTGGAAATGACAAGGCAAAAGGAAGATACGCACGCACGTCGGATAGTTGATCGCATGCGTGACCGTCTCACGAGCGCACTCAATCAGCCGGCTCGGCAGCCTCGTTCCGTGTGTCGATCCGACGTGTCTCCTACACGTTGGTCAGAGCAATCCGACGTGTCACTCGTCCATGGCTCACGAGTTGATCCAGACTGCAGTGCAGGCCCGCGCATCCGCTGCGGCAACAGCGCACGCCGGCTCAACGACGATGAGGGGGAGCCGTGCATTTCTCGCCACCGATATTAGTCTCCCCGTCTCTTCCCGCTACACCAAGCAAACAACCTTTAACGTGGCCTCGCTTCTGATGCTATCGGCCTGGCTGCATCATCTGTCACCGCGTGTTCTTTTCTTTCTCGACTCTTTCTTTAGCATATCCTGCTCTGCTCTTTGTTCCGAAACAAAGTCAGGTTTAATCGGGCAAGCGTAGACGCTATGAGTACTGGACTACTGGTGGTTGATTAGTGGTGATGTCGTAAGATCGTGATGCTATTGCACGGATAATGGTGCGATATCTCGAGAATTGGTTCCACCGGCCAGCTCTTTTTAGTTCCTTTGTTGCAGAAATATGGGAAAGACCGTCGGAGAGCTCGATGCAATCAACACTATCTCACCAGTGATGCGCAAACAAAAGAAAAACACTGTCTCACTAGTGCAAAATTCTGTTGATTTTATTACCCATGGGAAAAGTTTCAGGAGTGGGTAGTACATACTCCCTACGTTGCATAATGTAGTACATATAAATTTTCTGAAAGGTGAAACTATAGAAATTTTGGTCAACTTTATAGAGAAAAGTTTTTTAAAAATCTATTCGCACTACGTCGTGGAGCGGATGAAGTAATTGGCAAGCTACAAAGGCTTAATCACCATTTTTGTAACGAGAAAGCTTGATCACTTGACTATATGTGCTTGGTTTGGCTTATTAGACTTGTGTTACCTGACGCGTCATGTGTATACTTGCAAAACTTTTTTTAGAATAATGAATAAAATATACTCCTCCCTCCATCTCATGTTTATTGGACTCCTCATATTTTGGGTCAAACTTTAACCATCTATATAACTAACAAGATATAAAGTACATGATACAAACATATATATTATTGGGTTTGTATTCGAAAGAGGTTGCGCACAGTATAATTTTTGTGACATGTTCTTTATATTTTATTAATTAAATCTATTGTCAAACTTTGACTCAAAATAAGAGAGAGCCTAATAAACCAAGACGGAGGGAGTAGATGCATGATTTTTTTAATGAAATCTCAAAACCATATTCCCTTTTAAAACATTTAATTTCAACACCTGGTTTCTCTCCTTCAGGACGAAGAGCTTTTGTCTTCCTTCTCCTCCAGGACGAAGAGCCCGTCTTCGGTCCCATACTGGACGAAGAGGATGTCTTCGGTGTCGTGCTGGATGAAGAGCTTCCCTTCCGTTACCTGATGGACGAAGAGTAGTCTTCCTTCCTGACCGGAACGAGAAAATGTTGGCCCAGGTGCATGTGCACACGTAAACTCACATATGATCATCCCCGGTGCACCGTAGCTCCTCTGGTCGAACCCTTCCATCACCAAGACCGCATCGATGTAGAGAATCCATTCGTACGAACAAGAGCTCGAATCATGCATTGTGGAGTATGAATTTTGCCTTTCAATCTACACCGACCATCGTAAGCCTATGTCAACCTTGGTGATTTTTTTCCAATTAATCACATCCGTCTACTCACTTGGATGCCGCTATCTATGCCTCAAAGCCCGTGTCACTCCTACTGTTTTTTTTAATTAATTGGAGGTGGCTTTGTTACATGGGTCACCAGCAGATCCTCGATATGCCTCAAAGCATGTGTCGCTAATAATTGACATAGCGGAGTCGGTTTCGGAAACAACCTCTAATTTCTTATTGTTGCAAGCTGCTTCGCATGCAGAACCGCCTACAAGTTCTATCATGCCACAAGTGGCTAACAATATATAATCGCCTGAAGTACTCTATCATTTTAAGCGGCTTTCTGCATAGAACCGCCTATAGTGTAGTACTTTTTTTGTACCAGAAAGTTCCATTGCAATTCAAATGCCAGAAAGATCACATGTGCATCTACAGAGGCATAAACATTCTCATTCATCGCAGAAGTCAATTACATTGCATAATACATTCAAGAACTAGAGAGAATTTGCTTGCATTCATCGAACATGACCCGTCATCAATTTAAAGGTACATAGAACATACAGATCTCAAATACACAATGAACCTTAATTTTTGACAACAAAGGCATAACTGCCTTGGCTAGGACAAGTTAAAGAATGAAAGTTATTACTCAACACATACAAGCAAAAGTTAGACACACCTTTGGCACATGGAGAAGTCTCAACTTTCATCATCGGTCTATAGTCTCGTGTAACACCATCTAAAAAGAAGCTATAAGCATACAACAACTAACCCTAAAATCAAAATCCATAAGCATACAACAACTAACTCTACAAATAAAATCCGTAATTACACACCAACTTTTCCCGCAAGCAAAATCTATAAGCATATAACAATTTCCCCTACAAACAAAATCCATAAACACACAATAACTACCCCTGCAAAAATCCATCGGCGCAAGGCTGGTAACACTTGGTAGCTCACCGTGTCGGTGATGGAGTGCACCCTGGGAGGCCTCGGTGGAGGTCGATGACGGCGACATTGCCCTCCCACTAGTAGAAAAAGGGTCAAACGTGAAGCACATTAGTGCCGGTTTGTATTTGAGCCGGTACTAATGGTACCATTAGTGCCGGCTCGAACGGATTTGCATTAATGCCGGTTCGTGTTGAACCTTTAGTACCGGTTCGTGGCACGAACCGGTACTAAAGGGGTGGTGGCAGGCTGGCGTCAGGCCGGGGCCCCACGATCACACCTTTAGTACCGGTTCGTGGCACGAACCAGTACTAAAGGTCTAACCTTTAGTACCGGTTCGGGCCATGAACCGGTACTAACGGGGTCTGACTTATAGTACCGGTTGGAGACACAAACCGGCACTATAGGGCAATTTTCAAACTCTACCCCTCCCCCCCCCCCCCCCCGCGTGGATCGCCTTTTCAGTTAAAAAAACGAAAATGATGGAAATGTCAAAAAAATAAAAGAAAATAAGTTTCCCATGTGATATGTGGTCTAGTTGTTGGGAAAATTTACAAATGTGAATTTTGACTTTATTTGCAAAATCTCTCTGAAATTTGTAAAAATGGGCATAACTTTTGCATACTAACTCGGATGAAAAAGTTTTTTATATGAAAAATCATCTACTTGAAAAGTTACATCCAAATTTAATTGGGGGAACCCCGTTAAACATTTGCAAAATCCTCAAAAACCGATTAGAAAAAAGTTACGTGGCTTTTAAGATCTAGAGTGGAAAAAATTGAAAAATATTCAAACTGTGGGCAAACTATGGTCAAACAATGGTCAAACTAGTTATTCTAGAATATTAGTGTTACTAAATAATTATTTTAGTTATTTCAATTTTGGTCAAATCTGGTCAAACTGTGGTCAAACTATGGTCAAACAATGGTCAAACTACTTATTCAAGAAATATTAGTGTTACTAAATAATTATTCAAGAATATTAGTGTTACTAAATAATTATTTCAATTTTTTGAATTTTGGTCAAATCTGGTCAAACTATGGTCAAACTGTGGTCAAACTATGGTCAAACTACTTATTCAAGAAATATTAGTGTTACTACATAATTACTGTTTTTTTAGAATAATAGTTTCAAACTCAAACGGTGAAATGTGTGACTTCATGCTCAAGCTAAACTCCTGAGGGTTAATAGGATTGACATCTTACTATTGTCAGGAAAACAACAAGTGCAGACTCGGAAACGAAGGAGAATAGAACCTGAAAGTTAAGCATGCTCGGGCTGGAGTAGTGAGAGGGATGGGTGACAGGTCGGGAAGTTAGATGATTTGGAATGAGTGATCCACACTTGAGCAGTTAAGAGAGGTGATTAGAGACTAAATCATCAAATAATTCAGAAAAATTAAAAATAAAAAAAATCAAATTTTTTTCCAAAGTTTTTTTAAAAAATAATTTAAAAAAAAACCTTTAGTACCGGTTGGTAACACCAACCGGTACTAAAGGTCCCCCGTACCAGGGCGCGAGCTCACGCCACGTGGTGGCACTTTAGCGCCGGTTCGTGCCGAACCGGTACTAAAGGGGGGGGGCTTTAGTGCCGGTTCCATAACCGGCACTAAAGGCCCTTACAAACCGGTACTAATGATCCGTTTTGTACTAGTGTCCCAGGGGTCGCCACACCCCTCCCAAGATGCCTAGGTCAACGACACAACCAGTCTGGATCTGCCACCACACGCGCCACAGATGGACGGATGGGCCACCTCGCCTTTGTGCCATCCCCACTTGTCGATTTGAATGTTGTGTTGGTGGTGTTAGGGTTTGGTCGTGGACTAGGGAAGAGGAATAAGAAATGAGATGAAGGAAAATGAAGGGGTGGTGCCTAATAACCCTTAGACAAATAGAAGGAAAATGATGCGCCCATAGGTACGCACCAACCGCATCCAATTCTGATGGAGAAACCGCCTGCACTTGCTTTGAACCTAGCGGCGGCTTCAAGGAGCTAACTGCCTCCAATCTTTGCAAGCGGTTTTAGCTTACAAACTGCCAGTGGAGCTTTTTTCAGTGAAGTGCATCCTAGGTCCTCAAACTATTTCGAGTGTCACGTAAGTCCTCGAACTATTTCGAGTATCATCCAGGTCCTCAAAATGCAATAAGTGTGTACGTACGTGACACCTCTGACATAGTTTGAGGACCTATGTGACATATCTGAAATAGTTCGAGGACCTGGATGACAGACATATTGCACTTCGAAGACTTGGATGGCAATTTTCATAGGTCGAGGACCTAGTTGAGACCTCTAAAATAGTCCGAGGACCTATGATGCACTTCACTCTCTCTTTCTCTTTTGCGAATGAAAAGGATTGCAATAATCAAGCTTGGTCATTACAATCCTGTTAACATAGGATGCCGATATCATTTAGACCTCCTCGCAACAAACAGCGGTGCAAGGGAGAGCTTGCCACATCTGGGAAAGAGTATGGCTCACCTTATTTTGGTCCCTATGAACAATCAAAATCAAATGCTCTCAGCATTGCCCTAACAAGCCTTTTATTTCTCCTATAACTAGGCTACAGAGGATCTATTTGGCTTCGTATCATTGATCATATCAGCAGCGACCAAGCAGTCCTCTCAACTATGATAGACAGAAGGTCCATTCGAGGACGAGCGCCACTCACTCCTTACAAGCAGCGAGTTCCCCCTCCAGGGGCAGTCGCACATGTGATAAGACACGGACATAACGAGAAGCTAATCTCACCATCGTGGTTCCTT
This sequence comes from Triticum monococcum, assembly GCA_034509565.1. Lineage (NCBI taxonomy): Eukaryota > Viridiplantae > Streptophyta > Magnoliopsida > Poales > Poaceae > Triticum > Triticum monococcum. Next base: position 690,634,474 of record CM067842.1, read on the forward strand.
AAGATCATGCACACCACCTAAGTTGTGGGTTTCCCCTCTATGCTCCATGTTAGAATAAATCCGAGGCCACCGTCGATCTACCGAGGACCAAGCAATCACACGAGGCACGACGCCGAGATTTGTTAACGAGGTTCACCAATATGGCTACATCCCCGGGGCCTGACTACGGGCGCTCCTCTCCGTGACACCGTTACAATACCGCACCCCGACTGCCCGGGCGCCGGCACACGCCGCCGGCTCCCCCGCGTGCCCGTGCTATTATGTTGGCATAGGTTATATCGTGTGTCTACCCCCGATATATATAAGAGGCCTAGGATACAAGTGTCCTATTAGGACACAACTCCTACCCTGTCTACACACAGTCCAAAGCCAAGTCCAACTGTAACCTACCTTGTACAATAATATTCGACACAACTCTAACACTCCATCCATGTTGAGCTTTGCCCACCCCTCGGTGGTTTCTCTCATCTCTCCGACGGACGGTACCTCCCGAGCTTACTATGGCAAAAATAACCGCCTTCGATGTGGGTATTTCGGACGACTTCGTTCTGCTTGGCCACAACCGCTTTCGGAGCCCGCCACTAATACCTTTTTTTCTACCAGTGCATTTTTTTATAAAGGGTAATATACATCATGGTACATGGCCATGCTTGTGAATACGAGCCGACAAAACAGCTACTAAGTCTGACAATTTGATGCACCATGTCCCCGAACGAACGAGGAACACGCCATTTTTGAACGGAATGGGAACGACGGCACATCGTCCTTTCTGGTCCTCGCATAAATCGATTGCATTTTCCTTTCTATAAACGGAGCCTTGCCGGCTCGGCGAGCGCGTACGATCGCCGGTTCCGTGGGCTTCTCTGAACCAAAATTTGTAGCGTAATGCAGAGGCGTACTAGCGAATAGCGATCGACGGCGCAGCGCGCTCGGCGGATCGTTGGCTGCTTGCGACAGCCGACAGGGTCTCCGCGTTTCCCACCAGGTGCCTGAAACCGCTGAACATCTGACGTCCGCGCCGCTCTGCGGAAGACTCCCAAGTCCCAACTTCCCAAACATCCAACTTCCCGAACGGCCGGCCGCTGTGGACCGCATGCTTGCATGCATGCATGCATGACATCCTCGTCGCAGGTTGCACACACGTACGGAGGAAGCGGTGCACACGCGTATTCGAATTTAGCACGAGGTGTGTATTATACGGTATTTCCGTTGCATAGGAGGCCGTTCGGGAACCCTGCCCGTCTGTATCTAACCTGTTTTCAGCGGTAGCTTCATTCTTTGCTGCCTGCTGATGTCTCTACCGTGGAGTACTAATTTGTAACTGTATTATTTTCTCCCATAGTGCATGTGCAGGCATGCAACAGAGCTCCAGCTTTTCCCGCCGAAAAATAATAATGGTGCGCGGTCTTCTTTCACAAAGCAAGCATACGTTTGCATGGAAGGTACAGCACTTGTGCGCCCGGTTCGGTCAGCCTTGATGTCCACCCTCACAGCGAGCGTGGCCTAACATCATTCGCGTGGCACCATGTCCACTCGTCCATTTTCGCCCTCTCCACTCTCTATATATAGGTGACATACATTCCAGGACAGGAGCAAGGATCACCAGCTAGCTATTACATTCCTTTCTCGAATCCGGGCCAACTCCTGGTGGTTGGTCTCCTCACCCTTCAGCTAGCTCCTTCCTACGAGCAGAGGTCAACTACCCGCACGCCGGCCAACCACCTTCATAGCCAGAGATCACAGCGCAGTGAGACATGGAGATGGCCGCGGTGACGAGGGATGGAAAGAATGGCGGCGTCCCAGAATGGCGGGTGACGGTGCCGGAGGGCGCGTCGGTGACGCTGGAGCACGAGGCCTGCCTAGCCGCGCGGGCATGGGCGTGGATGGTTTCTTGCGTGGTCGTGCTCGGGGAGAAGGTGTCCGGCTTCGCCAAGCGGATATGGAAGATCGGCGCCGACGATCCCCGGCGGGCGGTGCACGGCCTCAAGGTGGGCCTCGCGCTCGCGCTGGTCTCGGTGTTCTACTACACCAGGCCCCTGTACGACGGCGTTGGCGGCGCCGCCATGTGGGCCATCATGACGGTCGTCGTGATCTTCGAGTACACCGTTGGTAAGTCGTCGTATTTATACACTCTCGCACGCTACGTCTAGCAGAAGAATGTATGTTGCAGTCAACGTACGTACTGTACTTCGATTGGCTTTCTGATGCTGACCTCTCATGCATGCACGTGCAGGTGGCTGTGTGTACAAGGGGATAAACCGAGCCGCCGCGACGGTCAGCGCCGGCGCGATCGCGCTCGGCGTCCACTGGATCGCGGCCAACGCCGGCCACGAGTTCGAGCCGTTCATCCGCAGTGGCTCCGTTTTCCTGCTCGGTAAGTATCCACGCGTGCCTGTACATGAATCGCGTATCGTGTGCGCCCTAGCTAAGGGTCTTGCTACGCGTTCCGTGCGTGCAGCTTCCATGGCGACGTTCTCGCGGTTCATACCCACGGTGAAGGCGCGGTTCGACTACGGCGTGACCATCTTCATCCTGACGTACAGCCTGGTGGCCGTGTCGGGGTACCGCGTGGAGGCGCTCCTGGCGATGGCGCAGCAGCGGGTGTGCACCATCGGCATCGGCGTCTTCATGTGCCTCTCCGTCTGCGTGCTCATCTGCCCCGTGTGGGCGGGGCAGGAGCTGCACCGCCTCACCGTGCGCAACATGGATAAGCTCGCCGGCGCCGTGGAGGCCTGCGTGGAGAACTACTTCGCGGAGCAGGCCGACGGCAAGCAGCAGCAGCCGTCCGCCGGGGCGGACGGGTACAAGTGCGTGCTCAACTCCAAGGCGTCCGAGGACTCGCAGGCCAACCTGGCGCGGTGGGAGCCCGCGCACGGCAGGTTCGGCTTCCGCCACCCGTACGAGCAGTACAAGAACGTCGGCGCCGCCATGCGGCACTGCGCCTACTGCGTGGAGGCCCTGAGCGGGTGCGTCCGCTCAGAGATCCAGGCGCCCGAGCACGTCAAGCGGCACCTCGCCGACGGTTGCACGACGGTGGCGGCGCGGTGCGCGCGGGTGCTCGGGGAGGCCGCGAGCTCCGTCAGCGCAATGACTACGTCGTGGAGCCTCGAGTTCGCCGTGGCCGACATGAACACCGCCGTGCAGGAGCTCCAGAGCGACCTGAGGGAGCTCCCGTCCAAGCTGGCCGAGGAGTCGCCTGCGACGGTGATCGACGCCGTGCAGCTCTTCACGGTCACTTCGCTGCTGATAGAGGTGTCCACGAGGGTGGAGGGCGTCGTGGACGCGGTCGACACGCTGGCGAGCCTCGCCGGCTTCAAATCAGCGGACGCGAAACCTGAAGCTTCAGAGACCGAAACCAAAGTGGTCAATCCAGACTCGGACGAAGAAGCACATTGAACAGGTCTAATCGGATCCGGATGCAGGTCGGAATTGATCCCAGCCAGATGAGTGGAGCCGGGCAGATTAAACTGGTTCCACGATGGCGTTCGAGTGAGCTGACATATCATTCTTTATCTGATTATTCCTGCTCGCAGCATGTGTCATTTCAATCCCGATTGATCTCCAGCGGTGACAGAGTGGCCGAGTTAGATCAGTGGCGAATAAAAAAACACGTGAACACTTGGCCCAGGTCATTCCGTACGTGCATAATAAGTCCCCTCCCAATAAAAATCTACCTGCAGTAATTCAGTAAGTGTCTAGGACATCTACAATACAAAGTGATTACAATGTGCTTATGGAAATCTACACATCGTTATGAATTTTTTTTTCTTCTGAATATCTGTGTTCATTTCTATAGCGGAGATGCCAGTAATTGAGCAAAAATCTCCACATCGTTGTATGCACCCGAAAATCCATAACTGATGGAAAGCTCATCTGCTCTAGTGTGAACTGTAAATTCAAATAAAATAGCAAAAAAATCTGAAAGTTTTGTACATAAAAATGAACAAGTTTTCTATGTGCATGCAAAATTTCATGACAATACGACAATGGGGGAGCTCGGGGCAGAAAAAAAATCACTACTCCAAAATAAAATAAAAATTGAACCTTTATCAAAATTACGTTTTTTTTGGCCCACAGCTCCACCGATGTCATATCGCATCAAAATGTTGCACACACATAGAAAACTTGTGCATCTTGATTTTTCATTGCAATTTGTTTCGATTTTATACTGTTCAACCACGGAGCAGAGGCTCCTGTGCACCAAAACATCGTCCTTGTAACCTTGCATTATAAATCTCCTTAATGTTTACCCAAAGATTGTTTTATTTTTCCAAGCACCAGTGGTGCCTGTAGAGGTGCATTGAGAAACAAACCATCTATTATTAAGCATTGGTACTTATTGGTAGCATGCAAATCTAAACTTTCTAGTGCATATGTGCTTATTTGTTTCTTAATTTATTTAATTATAAGATCTTATGTGGACACTTAAGGGCCAACAAGGGAGAAAAATCAGGTGAGGATGAGTGCATCCATATATATAGAATAGAAACAAGAGGGCTTTGTGTGTGGACACCAAAATCATATATTTCTTACTTAGCTGTCCTATTCTATCAAAAAGATTACCTATGTGGCATGGCTTAGCATAGATACACAGCGAAGCACAGTTACAAGGCAAACCCTTTCCATTACTTGGCCCAAGTCACTTCGAGTGGATTTGTGGCACGCAAGTGTGGAGGCGCCGACCACATTTTTCATCTGCCTTTTGATATTGAATCTTTTATTTCTTTTGAACAAAAGTTCAAATTAAATTTTGTTTGCATATTCATGTTTCTTGTGATGTGGTCCTTGAAAAAAGACCACTTTTAAATACATTTTGATGAGTTTTTAGAACTTCATAATCTGCTGAAACTTGATACAAATGAACGGAAAAATTCCCTTGTTTCAAAAACTAAACTTAAAATTTGGTGTCCTCTTATGCGGAATCCAATGACTTTACGGAACACGAAATCATGCAGCCGGATACAGTTGGACAGGATGCGTACCCCGCAACTGTGTGCCCGTGCGAATTTCCACCAAGTCACTGCATATTTACCCGGTGTGTTGTGTAAAGTTCACACGCACACTCTCTACAAAAAGAAGAAGAAAAAAAAGGTTCACACGCACCCCGCAACAGCCAGCACCAGGGTCATGGGAGAGCAAATGATGAACTTACCAATATTAATACGACACTGTGGCTTTCATGATCTGCGCACCAGCTTATTTTGGAGTGACTGACACGCTGTTCATTGATACTCCAAATGCTCCTACCAAAGAAGCAAGTGAGCATATACGTCATGCATGCATCTTCCTTCGAAGTTACCAGAATTTTTCGGTATGCTTTTTCCATATGCTTTTCAGATGTTGCATACAGCAAGGCTAAGCACCGGTAGTCTATATAAAGTTATAAACAACAACGAATAGATTTTTTGTGTGTGTCTTACCTGATGACTCGCGCCTGCCACGAGTCGCGTTGTCAGCATCAATTAAATACTAATTCGCCATAGCTAGTGCTTGCAAAGACACTTTAGTTAATTAGCTGATAAGAGTTAGTGAGAAGAGGGGTGTGTGTATTGTCTCCTTTTCAACTAGGAGTATCTAATAGAAGACCCAGTTGTTTCATCACCGAAAACAGCTGTGTATGTGTGTGTATGTAGACGTCAATAAAAGACCAGGAACCAGAAAAGTTTGGTCATATTGGTAATGGGATCATATGGTCTCGGGTAATGTCAAAGTTAGCATGCATGCTAGCATGTTGTCTAGTGAAATCACAGGCAAAGCGACCCGTCTCAAAACAGCCACAAGGTCACATGATACAAGATATATTAAGAAAAAACTCAAAAGCTGATCAAACTAAGAAAACACGACAAAACATGTTGAGAGCGCAAAAACGCATAGGAGTGCATTAACGAACACCTCGAGAGGCGTGATTCTAGACGATGGTTCTGCCGAACCTATGGTCGACGCCATACGATTCAACATCCTGCTACATATGGATCCACGTCATACATTATTTAACATGCAAACAGCTCCCATCATGCATTTTTTAATCAATCATGCACGGATCCTTATAAAAAAGTGTCCAGAGATCAATGGTGTCGAGCGTAGGTTCGGCTGAACTATGGTTCCGTATAACATTTTCGCGAACACCTCCAGCGAACCACCGAGAAGAAGCACAAGGGTCATGCTGTCGCAACACTCAACGACAACGCCTCAAGAGAGAACATATCCTGTGCACCGGCTGAATTGATGCTACGGATGCACCAAGCAATTATGGGCCACTGGACGGAGAATAGATGGGCCGGATGTTGTCATAAGGTGGTTGTTGGTACATTTACACACTGGACCTTGTAAATTTTACACGTTGGACCTTGTAAAGTCATTGAACTGTGCAGGGAGTCCTTCCAATATCCCATTCTTGGTGTCAAAACCGCCGATCTCGGGTAGAGGGTCCCGAACTGTGCGTCTGAGGATCGAAGATAACAGGAGACAAAGGGAGCACGATGTTTACCCAGGTTCGAGCCCTCTTAATGGAGGTAATACCCTACTTCCTGCTTCATTGATCTTGATGAGTATAGGGGTTACAAGAGTTGATCTACCTCGAGATCGTAATGGCTAAACCCTAGATGTCTAGCCTATATGAATTTTATAGCCTCTACGGACCAACCTCTCCGGTTTATATAGACACCAAAGGGGCCTAGGATTGTACATGGTCGGTTTACAGAGAAAGGAAAGTACACCCCCGGATGCCAATCGTGCCATCCACACAAAGAAGAGTCCCATCCAGACACGGGGGAAGGCCTTCTACCTTGTATCTTCACGGCCCATCAATCCGGCCCATGTCACATAGCCCGGACACCCGAGGTCCCCATAATCCAAGACTCTCTCACCCATCGTCTTCTTCCTTCCCTTTGCTCTGTTCCCTTCTGTACCTGTACCAGGTGACCTATGAGCTAGGCTTAGCAATTTGCTCCGTCGCTCCCCACCCCCACTAGACCATCGTACCCTAGTTCTAGCAGCAGTGACCATCCAATCCTCCGAAACGGCCTCATGCTACGCCCACCATCGTCGCCGTTGGGGAGCATGTAAATGTAGCGTCGCCGAGCTATAGGTACGAGCAACGTCGACGCAGTATTCAGAAAGGAGTCGGTCATCTTCTGCAACTTAAGGATCAAGGGTATGATCTCCTATTCGATTATCCAAAGTATTACGTTTCTTCCCATCTGTCAGTTCCCCCAGTTTCTTCCCATCCTTAATTTTAAATAGTAGAATATCAGGGAGTTAGAGGAGTAGATTATATTTGTTGTGTGTTCTTTTGTTTCAGTTTGTCGATCTTAAAATGAACTCCTGTTATGGCGCTGCTAGAAGGAGGGCGCGAGAGGGCCGGCCGGGGGCCTTTTGCCCACGGCCGGGCAAGATGGAAAGGATTTCCTTCTTAATTCTTGCTTGATTAGACTGATACATCTCCTTTCTTTATATAGAGAGGTTTACTTGACTCCCAAGTAAGGCTTACTTGACCCCTAAGCAAGCGACCCTTATCTTTAATTAACCCTAAGACTAACGGGCTATACCGCCAGCCCAGGCCATTAGGCTCATTACGTACTCTAACACTACACCCCACCTGGACATGGAGCTTGTCCTCGAGCTGCAGCCTAACCACTTTATAACCATGACTCGACGCAACACAAACCTAGCACCTAAAAACAAGCCTTTTACATCTCGGCTTGTTTTATTACTCTCAACCAGAAATGGATTGGGACGATTTATTTTGGACCCCTTGACAAAAAGTGGACACCATCCGCATGTCTGACGTGCACGTGTACAGCCACCTGGATCCCATGGACACCATCTGGACAAAAGGAGTGCATGTGTACGGCCACCTGGAAGTGGTCGCAAGAGCGACCAGCAGAGGTGCCCTCGCGGCGGCTGGCGGAATGCAGTGGTGCTACGCGGTGCGCTCCTATCGGTGATACCCTGCCTTCTCCCCGCTGGACGGCTGTTGGTCTGCACCGCATAGAGAAGAGTGGAGGGCTTGTGATGGAGAATGACGAGGAGGGGTGCGCCCCCCAACCGCTGATGTCACAGACTTTGAGGTCGCTGCCCACAGGGAAACCAGCATGCCCAAGATCCCTGACATAGCGGACGAGATCAAGGTCCTTTGTGCAGTGAAGCGCAGCTGGGAGGAGCGGCAGCTGCAGACCACGCATCTCCCGCACACGCCGACGCGCTAGGAGGCCGCGCGTGTTGGGGAACGCGGTAATTTCAAAAAAAATCCTACGCACATGCAAGATCATGGTGATGCATAGAAACAAGAGGGGAGAGTATCGTCTACGTACCCTCGTAGACCGTAAGCGTAAGCGTTATGACATCGCGGTTGATGTAGTCGTACGTCTTCACGATCGACGATCTAGCACCGAAGGTACGACACCTCCGCGATCTGCACACGTTCAGCTCGGTGACGTCCCGCGAACTCACGATCCAGTAAAGCTTTGAGGGAGAGTTTCATCAGCACGACAGCGTGATGACGGTGATGATGTTGCTACCAGAACAGGGCTTCGCCTAAGCACCGCTATGATAGGACCGAGGTGGAGTATGGTGGAGGGGGGCACCTCACACGGCTAAAAGATCAATGATCAACTTGTGTGTCCATGGGGTGCCCCCCAAGGAGTAGAGGAGGGGGAGGGGCCGGCCTCTCCAGGCGCGCCCAAGGGAGTCCTACTCCCATCGGGAGTAGGATTCCCCCTTCCCTTGTTTGGTTTTAGGAGAGAAGGAAGGAGGATGAAGAAGGAAGGAAAGGGGGGCGGCCCCCCTCCCAATTCGGATTGGGCTTGGGGGCGCCCCTCCTTTGCTTCTTCTCCCTCTCTTCCACTAAGGCCCATACACCTCCCGGGGGGTTCCAGTAACCTCCCGGTGCTCTGGTATACTCCCGATTTCACCTGGAACCATTCTGATGTCCAAACATATGCTTCCAATATATCGATCTTTACGTCTCGACCATTTTGAGACTCCTAGTCATGTCCGTGATCAAATCCGGGACTCCGAACTACCTTTGGTACATCAAAACACATAAACTCGTAATATCGATCGTCACCGAACGTTAAGCGTGCGGACCCTACGGGTTCGAGAACTATGTAGACATGACCGAGACATGTCTCCGGTCAATAACCAATAGCGGAACCTGGATGCTCATATTGGCTCCTACATATTCTACGAAGATCTTTATCGGTCAAACCGCATAACGGTATACGTTGTTCCCTTTGTCATCGGTATGTTACTTGCCCGAGATTCGATCGTTGGTATCTCAATACCTAGTTCAATCTCGTTACTGGCAAGTCTCCTTACTCGTTCCGTAATGCTACATCCCGTAACTAACTCATTAGCTACATTGCTTGCAAGGCTTATTGTGATGTACATTACTGAGAGGGCCTAGAGATACCTCTTCGACAATCGGAGTGACAAATCCTAATCTTGATCCATGCCAACTCAACAAACACCATCGGAGACACCTATAGAGCACCTTTATAATCACCCAGTTATGTTGTGACGTTTGGTAGCACACAAAGTGTTCCTCCGGTATTCGGGAGTTGCATGATCTCATAGTCATAGGAACATGTATAGTTACGGAGAAAGCAATAGCAACAAACTAAAGATCATCGTGCTAAGCTAACGGATGGGTCAAGTCAATCACATCATTCTCTAATGATGTGATCCCGTTAATCAAATGACAACTCATGTCTATGGTTAGGAAACATAACCATCATTGATTCAACGAGCTAGTCAAGTAGAGACAAACTAGTGACACTCTGTTTGTCTATGTATTCACACATGTACTATGTTTCCAGTTAATACAATTCTAGCATGAATAATAAACATTTATCATGATATAAGGAAATATAAATAACAACTTTATTATTGCCTCTAGGGCATATTTCCTTCAGTCTCCCACTTGCACTAGAGTCAATAATCTAGATTACATTGTAATGATTGTAACACCCATGGAGTCTTGGTGCTGATCATGTTTTGCTCGTGAGAGAGGCTTAGTCAACAGGTCTGCAACATTCAGATCCATATGTATCTTGCAAATCTCTATGTCTCCCTCCTTGACTTGATCGCGGATGGAATTGAAGCGTCTCTTGATGTGCTTGGTTCTCTTGTGAAATTTGGATTCCTTTGCCAAGGCAATTGCACCAGTATTGTCACAAAAGATTTTCATTGGACCCAATGCACTAGGTATGAAACCTAGATCGGATATGAACTCCTTCATCCAGACTCCTTCATTTGCTGCTTCCGAAGCAACTATGTATTCCGCTTCACACATAGATCCTGCCACGACGCTCTGCTTGGAACTGCACCAACTAACAGCTCCACCATTTAATAAAAACACACATCCGTTTTGTGACTTAGAGTCATCCGGATCAGTGTCAAAGCTTGCATCGATGTAACCGGTTACGACGAGCTCTTTGTCACCTCCATATAGGAGAAACATATCCGTAGTCCTTCTCAAGTATTTCAGGATGTTCTTGACCGCTGTCCAGTGATCCACTCCTGGATTACTTTGGTAACTCCCTGCTAAACTTATAGCAAGGCACACATCAGGTCTGGTTGTAACGCCCCGAGACCGATGTGCCAGGTGTCTTCCAGTTATTCGCTGTCATTGCCATGTCATTTGCTTGCGTGTTGCATCTTGCCATGTCATCATGTGCATTGCATCATCATGTTTTTTTTAAAACTTGCATCTGTCCCGGTCTCCTCGTTCCTTCCGTTGTTCGTTCTGAGCCCAGACACACTTGCACTCGCCCGCGGCATGTCCAAAATAGTATTTTATAAGTGGCCGGAAAATTTTCTCGGAATGGGATGAAAGTTGGCATGTGGTGTTGTTATGTGGTTAGTAGGTCGCCTGCCAAGTTTCATCGCATTCGGAGTTCGTTTCATAGCCCAACCGTTAAACTATAGCGGCATTATAACCGGTCTTTTCGTCGGACGTTTTCGGTCTTCGGAAACAGTCGCCGGGCCTCTCTCTCTTCTCTTCACTCAGATCGAACCCTCTCTGCATAGTGCATCGAATCCCTCACATGAGCGTCCGAAAGTTGTCCCGAACCCGACCCGAGGTGTCGCCACCGTTGTGTCCGGATCATCCCCAAACATCTACAAAACGTCACCGTTTTCTTTTTTGGACTTCCTAGCTATTTTATTCGCGATCGTTCGATTGCGATCGGAGGGACGATATACCCTAGCCTAACCTACATGCTATATATATAGACACCTAACCCTAAATGCCGTCCCATCCGTCAAATCTTTCCCCTGCCAAGTCGGCCGCCGCCACCCTCTTCCTTGGGATCGCTCCCGATCCAAAAATCCCCTCAGCCAACCACATCTCCTTGTTGGGGAACGTAGTATTTTCAAAATTTTCCTACGCACACGCAAGATCATGGTGATGCATAGTAACGAGAGGGGAGAGTGTTGTCTACGTACCCACGCAGACCGACTGCGGAAGCGTTGACACAACGTAGAGGAAGTAGTCGTACGTCTTCCCGATCCGACCGATCCAAGCACCGTTACTCCGGTACCTCCGAGTTCTTAGCACACGCATAGTTCGATGACGATCCCCGGTCTCCGATCCAGCAAAGCGTCGGGGAGGAGTTCCGTCAGCACGACGGCATGGTGACGATCTTGATGTATGTGATGGCCTGGCTTATTAGGGATGAGAGACTACTCACATCAATAAGGAATTCCTTCTTTTCCGGGAGCCCATTCGGACAGAACTCCAAAGTTAAGCGTGCTCGACTTGGAGTAGTGTCAGGATGGGTGACCGACCGGGAAGTTGCTCCCGGATGTGCACGAGTGAGGACAAAATGCGCAGAAAAGACTAGTATTGATCTGTGGGGCCAGTCTAGATCCCGCCAGGAGTAACGACCACCGGCGGGTGTGTCCGGGGCGTTACAAGTTGGTATCAGAGCCGATTACAAGTTGGTATCAGAGCCGACCCTCGCGGTTACACGGATGGTTGCGGACAGGTGCGTGGTCATGTTGTTCATGATGTTTGTGACCCGTCGTGGCACCCGACATGACACATGTACCAGACTGGAATTCCTTCTTTTCCGGGAGCCCATTCGGACAGAACTCCAAAGTTAAGCATGCTCGGCTTGGAGTAGTGTCAGGATGGGTGACCGACCGGGAAGTTGCTCCCGGGTGCACACGAGTGAGGACAAAGTGCGCAGAAAAGACTAGTATTGATCTGTGGGGCCAGTCTAGATCCCGCCAGGAGTAACGACCACCGGCGGGTGTGTCCGGGGCGTTACAAGTTGGTATCAGAGCCGATTACAAGTTGGTATCAGAGCCGACCCTCGCGGTTACACGGATGGTTGCGGACAGGTGCGTGGTCATGTTGTTCATGATGTTTGTGACCCGTCGTGGCACCCGACATGGCACATGTACCAGACTGGAAGCACAGACGTTTGTGCCAAGAGGGAACGTTCCTGTGGCCCGACGAGGACGTCGGTTCCTCTGAGTGGGGGTGTATGTGATGGCCTGGCTTATTAGGGATGAGAGACTACTCACATCAATAAGGAATTCCTTCTTTTCTGGGAGCCCATTCGGACAGAACTCCAAAGTTAAGCGTGCTCGGCTTGGAGTAGTGTCAGGATGGGTGACCGACCGAGAAGTTGCTCCCGGGTGCGCACGAGTGAGGACAAAGTGCGCAGAAAAGACTAGTATTGATCTGTGGGGCCAGTCTAGATCCCGCCAGGAGTAACGACCACCGGCGGGTGTGTCCGGGGCGTTACAATGTACTACCATCGCAGGGCTTCGCCTAAGCACTGCTACAATATAATCGAGGTGGAATATGATGGCAGGGGGCACCGCACACGGCTAAGGAACGATCTCAATGATCAACTTGTGTGTCCTAGGGTGCCTCCTGCCCCCGTATATAAAGGAGCAAGGGGGAGGCCGGCCGGCCCTATGGGGCGCGCCAAGGGGAGGGAGATTCTCCTCCTAGTGGGAGTAGGACTCCCCTTTCCTAATCCAATTAGGAAACCCTAAGGGGGAAGGAAAGAGGGGGAGAGGGAGAGGGAAAGAGGGGCCGTGCCCCCCTCCCTAGTCCAATTTGGACTCCCCATGTGGGGGGGGGGGGGGCGCCACCTCCTACGCCGCAGCCCTCTCTCTCTCCTAAGGCCCAATAAGGCCCATTACTTCCCCGGAGGGTTCCGGTAACCCTTCCGGTACTCCGGTTTTCTCCGAAATCATCCGGAACACTTCTGGTGTCCGAATATAGCCGTCCAATATATCAATCTTTATGTCTCGACCATTCCGAGACTCCTCGTCATGTCCGTGATCACATCCGGGACTCCGAACTAACTTCGGTACATCAAAATGCATAAACTCATAATAATTGTCATCGTAACGTTAAGCGTGCGGACCCTACGGTTCGAGAACAATGTAGACATGACCGAGACACGTCTCCGGTCAATAACCAATAGCGGGACCTGGATGCCCATATTGGCTCCTACATATTCTACGAAGATCTTTATCGGTCAGACCGCATAACAACATACGTTGTTCCCTTTGTCATCGGTATGTTACTTGCCCGAGATTCGATCGTCGGTATCCAATACCTAGTTCAATCTCGTTACCGGCAAGTCTCTTTACTCGTTCTATAATACATCATCCCGCAACTAACTCATTAGTTGCAATTCTTGCAAGGCTTATGTGATGTGCATTACCGAGAGGGCCCAGAGATACCTCTCCGACAATCAGAGTGACAAATCCTAATCTCGAAATACGCCAACCCAACATCTACCTTTGGAGACACCTGTAGAGCTCCTTTATAATCACCAAGTTACATTGTGACGTTTGGTAGCACACAAAGTGTTCCTCTGGTAAACGGGAGTTGCATAATCTCATAGTCATAGGAACATGTATAAGTCATGAAGAAAGCAATAGCAACATACTAAACGATCGGGTGCTAAGCTAATGGAATGGGTCATGTCAATCAGATCATTCAACTAATGATGTGACATCGTTAATCAAATAACAACACTTTGTTTATGGTTAGGAAACATAACCATCTTTGATTAACGAGCTAGTCAAGTAGAGGCATACTAGTGACACTAAGTTTGTCTATGTATTCACACATGTATTATGTTTCTGGTTAATACAATTCTAGCATGAATAATAAACATTTATCATGATATAAGGAAATAATAAATAATAACTTTATTATTACCTCGTCAAGTTCTACTTTCCTCCCACTCATTTCTTTCGAGAGAAACTCCTTCTCTAGAAAGGATCCATTCTTAGCAACAAATATCGTGCCTTCGAATCTATGATAGAAGGTGTACCCAACAGTCTCCTTTGGGTATCCTATGAAGACACATTTCTCTGATTTGGGTTCAAGCTTATCAGGTTGAAGCTTTTTCACATAAGCATCGCAGCCCCAAACTTTAAGAAACGACAACTTTGGTTTCTTGCCAAACCATAGTCCATAAGGCGTCATTTCAACGGATTTTGATGGTGCCCTATTTAACATGAATGCGGCCGTCTCTAAAGCATAACCCCAAAACGATAGCGGTAAATCAGTAAGAGACATCATAGATCGTACCATATCTAGTAAAGTACGATTACGACGTTCGGACACACCATTATGCTGTGGTGTTCTGGGTGGCATGAGTTGCGAAACTATTCCACAATTTTTCAAATGTACACCAAACTCATAACTCAAATATTCTCCTCCACGATTAGATCGTAGAAACTTTATTTTCTTGTTACGATGATTTTCAACTTCACTCTGAAATTCTTTGAACTTTTCAAATGTTTCAGACTTATGTTTCATTAAGTAGATATACACATATCTGCTTAAGTCATCTATGAAGGTGAGAAAATAACGATATCCGCCACGAGCCTCAATATTCATCGGACCACATACATCGGTATGTATGATTTCCAATAAATCTGTTGCTCTCTCCATAGTTCCGGAGAACGGTGTTTTAGTCATGTTGCCCATGAGGCACGGTTCGCAAGTACCAAGTGATTCATAATCAAGTGGTTCCAAAAGTCCATCAGTATGGAGTTTCTTCATGCGCTTTATACCGATATGATCTAAACGGCAGTGCCACAAATAAGTTGCACTGTCATTATCAACTCTGCATCTTTTGGTTTCAACATTATGAATATGTGTGTTACTACTATCGAGATTCATCAAAAATAGACCACTCCTCAAAGGTGCATGACTATAAAAGATATTACTCATATAAATAGAACAACCATTATTCTCTGATTTAAATGAATAACCGTCTCGCATCAAACAAGATCCAGATATAATGTTCATGCTCAACGCTGGCACCAAATAACAATTATTTAGGTCTAATATTAATCCCGAAGGTAGATGTAGAGGTAGTGTGCCGACCGCGATCACATCGACTTTGGAACCGTTTCCCACGCGCATCGTCACCTCGTCCTTTGCCAGTGTTCGCTTAATCCGTAATCCCTGTTTCGAGTTGCAAATATTAGCAACAGAACCAGTATCAAATACCCAGGTGCTACTGCGAGCTCTAGTAAGGTACACATCAATAACATGTATATCATATATACCTTTGTTCACCTTGCCATCCTTCTTATCCGCCAAATACTTGGGGCAATTCCGCTTCCAGTGACCAGTCTGCTTGCAGTAGAAGCACTCAGTTTCAGGCTTAGGTCCAGACTTGGGTTTCTTCTCTTGAGCAGCAACTTGCTTGCCGTTCTTCTTGAAGTTCCCCTTCTTCTTCCCTTTGCCCTTTTTCTTGAAACTAGTGGTCTTGCTGACCATCAACACTTGATGCTCCTTTTTGATTTCTACCTCCGCAGCTTTCAGCATTGCGAAGAGCTCTGGAATAGTCTTGTTCATCCCTTGCATATTATAGTTCATCACGAAGCTCTTGTAGCTTGGTGGCAGTGATTGGAGAATTCTGTCAATGACGCAATCATCTGGAAGATTAACTCCCATCTGAATCAAGTGATTATTATACCCAGACATTTTGAGTATATGCTCACTGACAGAACTGTTCTCCTCCATCTTGCAGCTATAGAATTTATCGGAGACTTCATATCTCTCAACTCGGGTACTTGCTTGAAATATTAACTTCAACTCCTGGAACATCTCATATGGTCCATGACGTTCAAAACGTCTTTGAAGTCCCGATTCTAAGCCATTAAGCATGGTGCACTAAACTATCAAGTAGTCATCATATTGAGCTAGCCAAACGTTCATAACGTCTGCATATGCTCCTGCAATAGGTCTGTCACCTAGCGGTGCATCAAGGACATAATTTTTCTGTGCAGCAATGAGGATAAACCTCAGATCACGGATCCAATCCGCATCACTGCGACTAACACATTTCAACACAATTTTCTCTAGGAACATATCAAAATAAACACAGGGAAGCAACAACGCGAGCTATTGATCTACAACATAATTTGCAAAATACTACCAGGACTAAGTTCATGATAAATTTAAGTTCAATTTAATCATGTTACTTAAGAACTCCCACTTAGATAGACATCCCTCTAATCCTCTAAGTGATCACGTGATCCAAATCAACTAAACCATGTCCAATCATCACGTGAGATGGAGTAGTTTTCAATGGTGAACAACGCTATGTTGATCATATCTACTATATGATTCATGCTCGACCTTTCGGTCTCCGTGTTCCGAGGCCATATCTGCATATGCTAGGCTCGTCAAGTTTAACCTGAGTATTCTGCGTGTGCAAAAACTGGCTTGCACCTGTTGTAGATGGACGTAGAGCTTATCACACCTGATCATCACGTGGTGTCTGGGCACGACGAACTTTGGCAACGTTGCATACTCAGGGAGAACACTTCTTGATAATTTAGTGAGAGATCATCTTATAATGCTACCATCAATCAAAGCAAGATAAGATGCATAAAAGGATAAACATCACATGCAATCAATATAAGTGATATGATATGGCCATCATCATCTTGTGCTTGTGATCTCCATCTCCGAAGCACCGTCATGATCACCATCGTCACCGGCGCGACACCTTGATCTCCATTGTAGCATCGTTGTTGTCTCGCCAATCTTATGCTTCCACGACTATCGCTACCGCTTAGTGATAAAGTAAAGCATTACATCGCGATTGCATTGCATACAATAAAGCGACAACCATATGGCTCCTGCCAGTTGCCGATAACTCGGTTACAAAACATGATCATCTCATACAATAAAATTTAGCATCATGTCTTGACCATATCACATCACAACATGCCCTGCCAAAACAAGTTAGATGTCCTCTACTTTGTTGTTGCAAGTTTTACGTGGCTGCTACGGGCTTAAGCAAGAACCAATCTCACCTACGCATCAAAACCACAATGATAGTTTGTCAAATAGACTCCGTTTTAACCTTCGCAAGGACCGGGCGTAGCCACACTCGGTTCAACTAAAGTTGGAGAAACTGACACCCGCCAGCCACCTATGTGCAAAGCACGGCGGTAGAACCAGTCTCGCGTAAGCGTACGCGTAATGTCAGTCCGGGCCGCTTCATCCAACAATACCGCCGAACCAAAGTATGACATGCTGGTAGGCAGTATAACTTATATCGTCCACAACTCACTTGTATTCTACTCGTGCAAATAACATCAAACATAAAACCTAGGCTCTGATACCACTGTTGGGGAACGTAGTAATTTCAAAATTTTCCTACGCACACGCAAGATCATGGTGATGCATAGCAACGAGAGGGGAGAGTGTTGTCTACGTACCCACGTAGACCGACTGCGGAAGCGTTGACACAACATAGAGGAAGTAGTCATACGTCTTCCCGACCCGACCGATCCAAGCATCGTTACTCCGGTACCTCCGAGTTCTTAGCACACATACAGCTCGATGACGATCCCCGGTCTCCGATCCAGCAAAGCGTCGGGGAGGAGTTCCGTCAGCACGACGGCATGGTGACGATCTTGATGTACTACCGTCGCAGGGCTTCGCCTAAGCACTGCTATAATATAATCAAGGTGGAATATGGTGGCAGGGGGCACCGCACACGGCTAAGGAACGATCTCAATGATCAACTTGTGTGTCCTAGGGTGCCCCCTGCCCCCGTATATAAAGGAGCAAGGGGGAGGCCGGCCGACCCTATGGGGCGCGCCAAGGGGAGGGGGAGTCCTCCTCCTAGTGGGAGTAGGACTCCCCTTTCCTAATCCAATTAGGAAACCCTAAGGGGGAACGAAAGAGGGGGAGAGGGAGAGGGAAAGAGGGGCCGCGCCCCCTCCCTAGTCCAATTCGGACTCCCCATGTGGGGGGGGGGGCGCCACCTCCTAGGCCGCAGCCCTCTCTCTCCCCTAAGGCCCAATAAGGCCCATTACTTCCCCGAAGGATTTCGGTAACCCTTCCGGTACTCCGGTTTTCTCCGAAATCACCCGGAACACTTCCGGTGTCCGAATATAGCCGTCCAATATATCAATCTTTATGTCTCAACCATTCCGAGACTCCTCGTCATGTCCGTGATCACATCCAGGACTCCGAACTAACTTCGGTACATCAAAATGCATAAACTCATAATAACTATCATCGTAACGTTAAGCGTGCGGACCCTACGGTTCGAGAACAATGTAGACATGACCGAGACACGTCTCCGGTCAATAACCAATAGCGGGACCTGGATGCCCATATTGGCTCCTACATATTCTACGAAGATCTTTATCGGTCAGACCGCATAACAACATACGTTGTTCCCTTTGTCATCGGTATGTTACTTGCCCGAGATTCGATCGTCGGTATCCAATACCTAGTTCAATCTCGTTATCGACAAGTCTCTTTACTCGTTCTGTAATACATCATCCCACAACTAACTCATTAGTTGCAATGCTTGCAAGGCTTATATGATGTGCATTACCGAGAGGGCCCAAAGATACCTCTCCGACAATCGGAGTGACAAATCCTAATCTCGAAATACGCCAACCCAACATCTACCTTTGGAGACACCTATAGAGCTCCTTTATAATCACCTAGTTACGTTGTGACGTTTGGTAGCACACAAAGTGTTCCTTTGGTAAACGGGAGTTGCATAATCTCATAGTCATAGGAACATGTATAAGTCATGAAGAAAGCAATAGCAACATACTAAACGATCGGGTGCTAAGCTAATGGAATGGGTCATGTCAATCAGATCATTCAACTAATGATGTGACCTCGTTAATCAAATAACAACACTTTGTTTATGGTTAGGAAACATAACCATCTTTGATTAACGAGCTAGTCAAGTAGAGGCATACTAGTGACACTAAGTTTGTCTATGTATTCACACATGTATTATGTTTCCGGTTAATACAATTCTAGCATGAATAATAAACATTTATCATGATATAAGGAAATAAATAATAACTTTATTATTGCCTCTAGGGCATATTTCCTTCACTCCTCGATCCAAATCCTCCCCGACCACCGTCCTTGTTTTCGGTCGCCACCCAATCCCTTCATCCAGCCCGCAACATTGTCTCTCCTCGATGGCTCCATCGCTCATGTCCGCTCCTCTGCCCGTCGCCCCTCTCCTGGAGCCGCGAGCGCCCAAGGCTCCAGCCGCCCGAGCACTGGCCAGCTCACTGGAGCAGATCACCGGCTACCAGGAACGCTCGACCCTGAGCTCCTCCTTCCCTGAAGCTCCTCGACTCTGCGCACCCCTGCTCTGCTCGACCGGATCGGGAGGAGCCCGATCCCGAGCTTCCCCGACGCCCCACCGTTCCTTCGTCTTCGCCAAACCCCACCGCCTCCAGTGAACGTCGCCGGTGAACCCAGGAGGTCCCCTGCCTCGCACCCCTTTTTCTCCTTTTCTTGGATCTCCGATTCCTCTCACCGTCTCTCTCTCTCTAATCTCTATGCTCTCTCTCTCCCGTTGCCCATAGGAACGCCATGGCCTCCCCGTCGTACGTGCGCCGCCGTCACCCCATGTCCCTGAGCACCCCGTCGCTGCCTTGCCCACTGATTTCTGCCGCAGGTCGCCCGTCCAAGCCGCAGGAGCAGCATCACCGCTGTCGTCCCGGAACTCTTCTGTCGCTCCTCCGGTGACCCCGCGCCAAGTTCCTGCCTCGACGGAGTGGTCCTCGTCGCCGCCCTTCTCCCTCCGCCTTGCCCGCTCGCCGGAGCTCATCTGCTGCTCTGCATCGTGCCCGCTGCGCCCCTGTTGAGCTGCTCTGCTTCGCCTCTTCTCGAGCAGGACGCCCACGCCCCGCGTCTCTTCTGGACAGGCATGAGCGCACTAGCGCGTTGACCACGCTGGGTCTGCCTCGACCCGATCCAGCAAGCGGGCCGGCCTGCCCGGCCTCCTCCCTACCAACTGGGCCTCAGCCCACTAGCGCGAGGCCACCCCTGGCGCCCACTGTCCTTTGCAGCCCGGTAGACCAGATTCGGCCCGGCTACATTTTTTTTCCCTGCCGACGTTTTTCCTAATATCTAGTGCATTGCATAATTACAGAAGTATGCCATTTTCTTGCATTGCTCATATTTAAATAACCATGCATCAGAATTAATTAAACTTTATATGTAAAATGCTTAGATTTGCATCTAGTTTAATAATATGCCACTTTCATCTATGTTATAAATGTTAAAAATGATGTTTGTTTAAATTTTCTCCTATGCCATGTTAAAATGATTTAATTCATAACTATTCAACCGTAGCTCCAAATCTAACAAACTTTATATGTAAATGGGGTGGAATTTTGCCTAGTTTAACATGGTCTACTTGTTTTGCATGTTTAACAACTCTAAAATTGCGTTTAGGGTAGAACCACACCAAATCTAAAATATGCTATGGGGATTTACCGGAATTGTTGTTCGTTGCTTCCGGCCTCATTTAAACTTGCCTAAATGTTTAGTTTACTTATGCTCCACCTCTTGCCATGTTTAAAACAACATTTAATTTTGTTGAGTAGTTTAAACGGGAGAGAACTAAATAAGTCATGTGGTGTTTCGTCGATATGCAACTCGTTGCTTATTGAGCTCCACTTAATTTGTAGTTTTGTTTGTGCATTTTGCCATGACATGTATCATTAAACCGGACATGCATCATACTTGTTGTGCATCATGCCATGATCGTGTGATAGTTGTTTACTATGTTGTGTGCTTCTTTTCTGGTGTTGCTTCTTCGGGTTGGTTCCGGTAACGTCGTGTTGTGAGGATTCGTTCGACTACGTCCGTTTGTCTTCTTCATGGACTCTTTCTTCTTCCTTGCGGGATTCCAGGCAAGATGATCATACCCTTGAAATCACTACTATCTTTGCTTTGCTAGTTGCTCGCTCTTTTGCTATGCCTATTCTGCGATACCTACCACTTGCTTATCATGCCTCCCATATTGTTGAACCAAGCCTCTAACCCACCTTGTCCTAGCAAACCGTTGTTTGGCTATGTTACCGCTTTGCTCAGCCCCTCTTATAGCGTTGTTAGTTGCAGGTGAAGTTTGAAGTTTGTTCCTTGTTGGAACATGGGGATGTTGTTCCCTGTTGGAACATGTTTACTTGTTGGGATATCACAATATATCTTATTTAATTAATGCATCTATATACTTGGTAAAGGGTGGAAGGCTCGGCCTTATGCCTGGTGTTTTGTTCCACTCTTCCCGCCCTAGTTTCCGTCATATCGGTGTTATGTTCCCGGATTTTGCGTCCCTTACGCAGTTGGGCTATTATGGGAACCCCTTGACAGTTCTCCTTAAGTAAAGCTCTTCCAGCAATGCCCAACATTGGTTTTACCATTCGCCACCTAGCCTCTTTTCCCTTGGGTTTCGTGGACTCAAGGGTCATCTTTAATTTAAACCCCCCCGGGCCAGTGCTCCTCTGAGTGTTGGTCCGAAACGGGCAGCCTGCGGGGCCACCTCGGGGAAACTCGAGGGCTGGTTTTACTCGTAGCTTGACCTATCTGAGTGTGCCCTGAGAACGAGATATGTGCAGCTCCTATCGGGATTTGTCGGCACATTCGGGCGGTGTTGCTGGTTTAGTTTTACCCTGTCGAAATGTCTTGTTGTACCGGGATACCGAGTCTGATTGGAATGTCTCGGGAGGAGGTCTATTCCTTCGTTGACCGTGAGAGCTTGTGATGGGCTAAGTTGGGACACCCCTGCAGGGATTTGAACTTTCGAAAGCCGTGCCCGTGGTTATGGGCAGATGGGAATTTGTTAACGTCCGGTTGTAGAAAACCTGAAGTTGACCTTAATTAAAATGCATCAACCGCGTGTGTAACCGTGATGGTCTCTTTCCGGCGGAGTCCGGGAAGTGAACACGGTTGTTGGAGTTATGCTTGGCGTAGGTTGCTATAGGATCACTTCTTGATCATACTTTTATCGACTGTGCTTTGCCTTCTCTTCTCGCTCTCATTTGCGTATGTTAGCCACCATATATGCTAGTCGCTTGCTGCAGCTCCACCTCATACCTTTTACCTTACCCATAAGCTTAAATAGTCTTGATCGCGAGGGTGCGAGATTGCTGAGTCCCCGTGGCTCACAGATACTTCCAAAACCAGCTTGCAGGTGCCGATGAGACCGTGCAGATGACGCAACCAAGCTCAGGAGGAGCTCGATGAAGATCTTGTCCTTTGTGTTGTTCCGTTCTAGTTGATAAGTAGTGGAGCCCAGTTGGGGTCGATCGGGGACCTTTGTCGCATTTGGGGTTCTTCTTTTATTTTGGTTCCGTAGTCGGACCTTGAGTGTATTTGGATGATGTAATGCTTTATTTATGTAATTGTGTGAAGTGGCGATTGTAAGCCAACTATGGATCTCTTTCCCTTATGTATTACATGGGTTGTGTGAAGATTACCTCACTTGCGACATATGCCTTCAATGCGATTATGTCTCTAAGTCATGCCTCGACACGTGGGAGCTATAGTCGCATCGAGGGTGTTACAAGTTGGTACCAGAGCCATCCCCGACCTTAGGAGCCCCATGGCTTGATCGTTTTTAGCAGCCGAGTTGTGTCTAGAAAAATGTTTTGAGTCATTTAGGAACTATATATCGAAGAGTTTAGGAATTCTTTTTACTTCCCAGTCTCCTCATCGCTCTGGTAAGGCATCCTGACGTAGAGTTTTGACTCTTCTCTTCTCAAATTTCACTAAATTTTTTTTAGGATCACGCGGGTATCTTGGAATTGTTCCGATGGTTTTATGATGAGAACATTGTCTTGGTGCCTCCTGTCAGGGGTTTTGTGGAAGTGTCCCGGGGAGTTGAGCTCTGAGGTGTTGTCGTTATAATTCTATCGTTGCAATTCTAGAATACCTGAGTTTAGTACGCCGACATCGAAAATCTCTTTTATGCAGTTCGTTGGTGAGATAACCTCGACGCCACCCAGTACTGGGGCGGGAGTTCGATAGTATTGCCATAACTTGTATAACGGATGCTTTTCGAAGGTTGAGGTAGATGATTTCCGAAGGTTTCTTGGTTATGTGTTGAAGGATGGATACAGCTGGATGTAGAATTTGCTAGTTTTGGGTGAGATATTATGCTTCCCCTGTATCCCCAACACCTGATTGCATAACTGGAAAAAATTCGGGAATTTATAAGTGGGAATTCAAGTAGCTCTTAGGATATCTTTCGATAGATGTATGATATGAAATTGGGGTTCGACGTCTAGTGGTCCGCCTATTCACGGTCGGTTTTACAGTGGTCTCATTGTGTCTTAAAGAGTCCTTGGCTATGCCGACTCGGGGACGCTTCGTATGTCATGTGCACTGCCTTGTACATGATGGTGCTGTACGATCGAGCCCGTGTAGGCCCCACCACGAAAACTTCGGACGAAATCTCTATCATATGTTTGTTCCGGCTTATTTTGCAAGCCAATCCTTTGTTTTGTTTTGAGTTGTGGTATTCGAGTTGCTTCAAAGTCAAATGTTGATTCCATACTTTCCCCAAATGGTGTTCTCATATTCCTATGTGAATACTAATCCTTCTCGATCATCGAGTCTGTCATTTCAATCCTGTTCAACCGGTGTGTTTTCTCTTCAAGTGGATCCGATCATTTCGACATCAGTAAGATCAATGATCAGTTCTTCTCAACGGTGTTTGTTTCATACGTTCCAAGTTGTCTTTGTTTACCCATCCACCCAACCCTGGTTTCTTCAAGGACTCAGATTTCTTAATCGAGTATCCATCTTATTGATGTGAAGCCTCTTCATTCTTTTCTATCAATATTCTTATCCGGTGATTCTCATGAAGATACTAACAGAGCTTCTAGTTCATCATTCTTCTTTCTTTTATCTTCTCCGGTGGTTTCAAGTCAAGCTTTGTTGATCTTACCCCTTTCCTCATTTCAATGCCTTCTCATACCGGTGCCCCTCATATTCATTCATTTCTCGTTATTCTTTTGTTCCGGAGTGTTCAAGATATCTCGAGTCTGTTATCTCATTCAAGTCATTTAATTCAACCGGTGCAACTTATCTTTTAAATCATTTCAACGGTGTTTCTTTTGAGTGGGCCCTTGAAGGAAATATGCACTAGAGGCAATAATAAAGTTATTATTTATTTCCTTATATCATGATAAATTTTTATTATTCATGCTAGAATTGTATTAACCGGAAACATAATACATGTGTGAATACATAGACAAACAGAGTGTCACTAGTATGCCTCTACTTGACTAGCTCGTTAATCAAAGATGGTTATGTTTCCTAACCATGAACAAAGAGTTGTTATTTGATTAACGAGGTCACATCATTAGTTGAATGATCTGATTGACATGACCCATTCCATTAGCTTAGCACCCGATCGTTTAGTATGTTGCTATTGCTTTTCTTCATGACTTATGCATGTTCCTATGACTATGAGATTATGCAACTCCCGTTTGCCGGAGGAACACTTTGGGTACTACCAAACGTCACAACATAACTGGGTGGTTATAAAGGAGTACTACAGGTGGCTCCAAAGGTAGATGTTGGGTTGGCGTATTTCGAGATTAGGATTTGTCACTCCGATTGTCGGAGAGGTATCTCTGGGCCCTCTCGGTAATACACATCACTTAAGCCTTGCAAGCAGTGCAACTAATGAGTTAGTTGCGGGATGATGTATTACGGAACGAGTAAAGAGACTTCCCGGTAACGAGATTGAACTAGGTATCGGATACCGACGATCGAATCTCGGGCAAGTAACATACCGATGACAAAGGGAACAACGTATGTTGTTATGCGGTCTGACCGATAAAGATCTTCGTAGAATATGTAGGAGACAATATGGGCATCCAGGTCCCGCTATTGGTTATTGACCGGAGATGTGTCTCGGTCATGTCTATAATGTTCTCGAACCGTAGGGTCCGCACGCTTAACGTTACGATGACAGTTATTATGAGTTTATGCATTTTGATGTACCGAAGGTTGTTCGGAGTCCCGGATGAGATCACGGACATGACGAGGAGTCTCGAAATGGTCGAGACGTAAAGATTGATATATTGTAAGCCTATGTTTGGACATCGGAAGTGTTCCGGGTGAAATCGGGATTTTACCGGATTACCGGGAGGGTTACCGGAACCCCCCGGGAGCCAAATGGGCCTACATGGGCCATTGTGGAAAGGTGAAAGGGGCTGCCAAGGAGGGCTGCACGCCTCCCCCCTCCCCTAGTCCTATTAGGACTAGGAGAGGTGGCCGGCCACCTCTCTCTCTTTCCCTCTCCCTTTTTTCCAAGGAGTCCTAGTTGGAATAGGATTGGGGGGGAGTCCTACTCCCGGTAGGAGTAGGACTCCTCCTGCGCCTCCCTCCTTTGGCCGGCTAGCCTCCCCCCTTTCATCCTTTATATACGGGGGCAGGGGACACCCCAGGACACACAAGTTGATCCTTGAGATCGTTCCTTAGCCGTGTGCGGTGCCCCCTGCCACCAAATTCCACCTCGATCATACCGTTGCAGTGCTTAGGCGAAGTCCTGCGTTGGTAGTACATCAAGATCGTCACCGCGCCGTCATGCTGACGGAACTCTTCCTCGACGCTTTGCTGGATCGGAGCCCGAGGAACGTCATCGAGCTGAACGTGTGCTAAGAACTCGGAGGTGCCGGAGTAACGGTGCTTGGATCGGTCGGATCGGGAAGAAGACGTACGACTACTTCCTCTATGTTGTGTCAACGCTTCCGTTGTGATCTACAAGGGTACGTAGATCAGACTCTCCCCCTCGTTGCTATGCATCACCATGATCTTGCGTGTGCGTAGGAAATTTTTTGAAATTACTGCGTTCCCCAACAGTGGCATCCGAGCCTAGGTTTTTATGGTTTGATGTTATATGCACGAGTAGAACACAAGTGAGTTGTGGGCGATACAAGTCATACTGCCTACCAGCATGTCATACTTTGGTTCGGCGGTATTGTTGGACGAGACGATCCGGACCAACCTTACGCGTACTCTTACGCGAGACCGGTTCCCTCGACGTGCTTTGCACAGAGATGGCTTGCGGAAGACTGTCTCTCCAACTTTAGTTGAACCAAGTGTGGCTACGCCCGGTCCTTGAGAAGGTTAAAACGGAGTCTATTTGACGAACTATCGTTGTGGTTTTGATGCGTAGGTGAGATGAGTTCTTACTTAAGCCCGTAGCAGCCACGTAAAACTTGCAACAACAAAGTAGAGGACGTCTAACTTGTTTTTGCAGGGCATGTTGTGATGTGATATGGTCAAGGCATGATGCTGATTTTATTGTATGAGATGATCATGTTTTGTAACCGAGTTATCGGCAACTGGCAGGAGCCATATGGTTGTCGCTTTATTGTATGCAATGCAATCGCGATGTAATGCTTTACTTTATTACTAAGCGGTAGTGATAGTCATGGAAGCATAAGATTGGCGAGACGACAACGATGCTACGATGGAGATCAAGGTGTCGCGCCGGTGACGATGGTGATCATGACGGTGCTTCAGGGATGGAGATCACAAAGCACAAGATGATGATGGCCATATCATATCACTTATATTGATTGCATGTGATGTTTATCTTTTTATGCATCTTATCTTGCTTTGATTGACGGTAGCATTATAAGATGATCTCTCACTAAATTATCAAGAAGTGTTCTCCCTGAGTATGCACCGTTGCAAAAGTTCTTCGTGCTGAGACACCACGTGATGATCGGGTGTGATAGGCTCTACGTTCAAATACAACGGGTGCAAAACAGTTACACACGCGGAATACTCAGGTTATACTTGACGAGCCAAGCATATACAGATATGGCCTCGGAACACGGAGACCGAAAGGTCGAGCGTGAATCATATAGTAGATATGATCAACATATTGATGTTCACCATTGAAAACTACTCCATCTCACGTGATGATCGGTTATGGTTTAGTTGATTTGGATCACGTGATCACTTAGAGGATTAGAGGGATATCTATCTAAGTGGGAGTTCTTAAGTAATATGATTAATTGAACTTAAATTTATCATGAACTTAGTCCTGGTAGTATTTTGCAAATTATGTTGTAGGTCAATAGCTCGCGTTGTTGCTTCCCTGTGTTTATTTTGATATGTTCCTAGAGAAAATTGTGTTGAAAGATGTTAGTAGCAATGATGCGGATTGGATCCATGATCTGAGGTTTATCCTCATTGCTGCACAGAAGAATTATGTCCTTGATGCACCGCTAGGTGACAGACCTATTGCAGGAGCAGATGCAGACGTTATGAACATTTGGCTAGCTCAATATGATGACTACTTGATAGTTTTGTGCACCATGCTTAATAGCTTAGAATCGGGACTTCAAAGACGTTTTGAACGTCATGGAACATATGAGATGTTCCAGGAGTTGAAGTTAATATTTCAAGCAAATACCCGAGTTGAGAGATATGAAGTCTCCAACAAGTTCTATAGCTAAAAGATGGAGGAGAATCGCTCAACTAGTGAGCATGTGCCCAGATTGTCTGAGTACTACAATCGCTTGAATCAAGTGGGAGTTAATCTTCCAGATAAGATAGTGATTGACAGAATTCTCTAGTCACCATCACCAAGTTAGTAGAACTTTGTGATGAACTATAATATGCAAGGGATGACAAAAGTAATTCCTAAGCTCTTCGTGATGCTGAAATCAACGAAGGTAGAAATCAAGAAAAACATCAAGTGTTGATGGTTGACAAGACCACTAGTTTCAAGAAAAGGGCAAAGGGAAGAAGGGGAACTTCAAGAAGAACGGCAAGCAAGTTGCTGCTCAAGTGAAGAAGCCCAAGTATGATCCTAAGCCTGAGACTAAGTGCTTATACTGCAAAGGGACTGATCACTGGAAGCGGAACTACCCCAAATGATTGGCGGATAAGAAGGATGGCAAAGTAAACATAAGTATATTTGATATACATGTTATTGATGTGTACTTTACTAGTGTTTATAGCAACCCCTTAGTATTTGATACTAGTTCAGTTGCTAAGAGTAGTAACTCGAAACGGGAGTTGCAGAATAAACAGAGACTAGTTAAGGGTGAAGTGACGATGTGTGTTGGAAGTAGTTCCAAGATTGATATGATCATCATCGCACACTCCCCTATACTTTCGGGATTAGTGTTGAACCTAAATAAGTGTTATTTGGTGTTTGTGTTGAGCATGAATATGATTTGATCATGTTTATTGTAATACGGTTATTCATTTAAGTAAAAGAATAAATTGTTGTTCTGTTTAGATGAATAAAACCTTATATGGTTACACACCCAATGAAAATAGTTCATTGGATCTCGATCTTAATAATACACATATTCATAATATTGAAACCAAAAGATGCAAAGTTAATAATGATAGTGCAACTTATTTGTGGCACTGCTGTTTAGGTCATATTGGTATAAAGCGCATGAAGAAACTCCATGCTGATGGGCTTTCAGAATCACTTGATTATGAATCACTTGATGCTTGCGAACCATGCCTTTTGGGCAAGATGACTAAAATGCCGGTCTCCGGAACAATGGAGCGAGAAAAGATTTGTTGGAAATCATACATACTGATGTATGTGGTCCAATGAATATTGAGGCTCGCGACAGGTATCATAATTTTCTGATCTTCACAAATGATTTGAGCAGATATGAGTATATCTACTTGATGAAACATAAGTCTGAAACATTTGAAAAGTTCAAAGAAATTCAGAGTGAAGTGAAAAACATCGTGACAAGAAAATAAAGTTTCTACGATCTGATCACGGAGACAAATATTTGAGTTACGAGTTTGGTCTTCAGTTAAAACAATGTGAAATAGTTTCACTACTCACGCCACCTGGAACACCTCATCATAATGTTGTGTCCGAACGTCATAACCGTACTTTATTGGATATAGTGCAATCTATGATGTCTCTTACCGATTTACCACTATTGTTTTTGGGGTCATGCATTAGAGACAGCTGCATTCACGTTAAAAAAAGGGGCACCATCTATATCCGTCGAGACGACGCCTTATG
Source organism: Triticum monococcum (assembly GCA_034509565.1). Classification (NCBI taxonomy): domain Eukaryota; kingdom Viridiplantae; phylum Streptophyta; class Magnoliopsida; order Poales; family Poaceae; genus Triticum; species Triticum monococcum. The sequence goes on from CM067842.1 coordinate 690,663,804, forward strand.
AACTATGGTTTGGCAAGAAACCAAAGTTGTCGTTTCTTAAAGTTTGGGGTTGCGATGCTTATATGAAAAAGTTTCATCCTGATAAGCTCAAAACTCAAATCGGAGAAGTGCATCTTCATAGGATATCCGAAGGAAACTATTGGATACACCTTCTATCACAGATCCGAAGGCAAGACTTTTGTTGCTAAATTCGGAAACTTTCTGGAGAAGGAGTTTCTCTCGAAAGAAGTGAGTGGGAGGAAAGTAGAACTTGACGAGGTAACTGTACCTGCTCCCTTATTGGAAAGTAGTACATCACAGAAAAATGTTTCTGTGACACCTACACCAGTTAGTGAGGAAGCTAATGATGATGATCATGAAACTTCAGAACAAGACACTACTGAACCTCATAGATCAACCAGAGTAAGATCTGCGCCAGAGTGGTACGGTAATCCTGTTCTGGAAGTCATGCTACTAGATCATGATGAACCTACGAACTATGAAGAAGCGATGGTGAGCCCAGATTCCGCAAAGTGGCTTGAAGCCATGAAATCTGAGATGGGATCCATGTATGAGAACAAAGTATGGACTTTGGTTGACTTGCCCGATGATCGGCAAGCCATAGAAAATAAATGGATCTTCAAGAGGAAGATGGACGCTGATAGTAGTGTTACTATCTACAAAGCTAGAATTATCGCAAAAGGTTTTCGACAAGTTCAAGGTGTTGACTACAATGAGATTTTCTCACTCATATCTATGCTTAAGTCTGTCCGAATCATGTTAGCAATTGCCGCATTTTATGAAATCTGGCAAATGGATAAACAAAACTGCATTCCTTAATGGATTTGCTAAAGAAGAGTTGTATACGATGCAACTAGAAGGTTTTGTCGATCCTAAAGGTGTTAACTAAATATGCAAGCTCCAGCGATCTATCTGTGGACTGGTGCAAACATCTCGGAGTTGGAATATACGCTTTGATGAGTTGATCAAAGCATATAGTTTTATACAGACTTGCGGTGAAGCCTGTATTTACGAGAAAGTGAGTGGGAGCACTACAGCATTTCTGATAAGTATATGTGAATGACATAATGTTGATCGGAAATAATGTAGAATTATTCTGTAAAGCATAAAAGGAGTGTTTGAAAGGAGTTTTTCAAAGAAAGACTTCGGTAAAGCTGCTTACATATTGAGCTTCAAGATCTATAGAGATAGATCAAGACGCTTGATAAGTTTTTTCAATGAGTACATACCTTGACAAGATTTTGAAGTAGTTCAAAATGGAGCAGTCAAAGAAAGAGTTCTTGCCTGTATTACAAGGTGTGAAGTTTGAGTAAGACTCAAAGCCCGACCACGGCAGAAGATAGAAAGAGAATGAAAGTCATTCCCTATGCCTTGGCCATAGGTTCTATAAAGTATGTCATGCTGTATACCAGATCTATTGTATACCCTGCATTGATTTGGCAAGGGAGTACAATAGTGATCTAGGAGTAGATCACTGGATAGCGGTCAGAATTATCCTTAGTGAAATAAGGATATGTTTCTCGATTATGGACATGACAAAAAGGTTCGTCGTAAAGGGTTACGTCGATGCAAGTTTTTGACACTGATCCAGATGAATATAAAGTCTCAATTTGGATACATATTGAAAGTGGGAGCAATTAGCTAGAGTAGCTTCGTGTAGAGCATTGTAGACATAGAACTTGCAAAATACTTACGGATCTGAATGTGACAAACCCGTTAACTAAAATTATCTCACAAGCAAAACATGATCACACCTTAGTACTCTTTGGGTGTTAATCACATAGATATGTGAACTAGATTACTGACTCTAGTAAACCCTTTGAGTGTTGGTCACATGACGATGTGAACTATGGGTGTTAATCACATGGTGATGTGAACTATTGCTGTTAAATCACATGGCGATGTGAACTAGATTATTGACTCTAGTGCAAGTGGGAGACTGAAGGAAATATGCCCTAGAGGCAATAATAAAGTTATTATTTATTTCCTTATATCATGATAAATGTTTATTATTCATGCTAGAATTGTATTAACCGGAAACATAATACATGTGTGAATACATAGACAAACAGAGTGTCACTAGTATGCCTCTACTTGACTAGCTCGTTAATCAAAGATGGTTATGTTTCCTAACCATGAACAAAGAGTTGTTATTTGATTAACGAGGTCACATCATTAGTTGAATGATCTGATTGACATGACCCATTCCATTAGCTTAGCACCCGATCGTTTAGTATGTTGCTATTGCTTTTCTTCATGACTTATACATGTTCCTATGACTATGAGATTATGCAACTCCCGTTTGCCGGAGGAACACTTTGGGTACTACCAAACGTCACAACGTAACTGGGTGATTATAAAGGAGTACTACAGGTGGCTCCAAAGGTAGATGTTGGGTTGGCATATTTCAAGATTAGGATTTGTCACTCCGATTGTCGGAGAGGTATCTCTGGGCCCTCTCGGTAATACACATCACTTAAGCCTTGCAAGCAGTGCAACTAATGAGTTAGTTGCGGGATGATGTATTACGGAACGAGTAAAGAGACTTGCCGGTAACGAGATTGAACTAGGTATCGGATACCGACGATCGAATCTCGGGCAAGTAACATACCGATGACAAAGGGAACAACATATGTTGTTATGCGGTCTGACCGATAAAGATCTTCGTAGAATATGTAGGAGCCAATATGGGCATCCAGGTCCCGCTATTGGTTATTGACCGGAGATGTGTCTCGGTCATGTCTACAATGTTCTCGAACCGTAGGGTCCGCACGCTTAACGTTACGATGACAGTTATTATGAGTTTATGCATTTTGATGTACCGAAGGTTGTTCGGAGTCCCGGATGAGATCACGGACATGACGAGGAGTCTCGAAATGGTCGAGACATAAAGATTGATATATTGGAAGCCTATGTTTGGACATCGGAAGTGTTCCGGGTGAAATCGGGATTTTACCGGATTACCGGGAGGGTTACCGGAACCCCCCGGGAGCCAAATGGGCCTACATGGGCCATTGTGGAAAGGTGAAAGGGGCTGCCAAGGAGGGCTGCGCGCCTCCCCCCTCCCCTAGTCCTATTAGGACTAGGAGAGGTGGCCGGCCACCTCTCTCTCTTTCCCTCTCCCTTTTTTCCAAGGAGTCCTAGTTGGAATAGGATTGGGGGGGGGGGGGAGAGTCCTACTCCCGGTAGGAGTAGGACTCCTCCTGCGCCTCCCTCCTTTGGCCGGCCAGCCTCCCCCCTTTCATCCTTTATATACGGGGGCAGGGGACACCCCAAGACACACAAGTTGATCCTTGAGATCGTTCCTTAGCCGTGTGCGGTGCCCCCTGCCACCAAATTCCACCTCGATCATACCGTTGCAGTGCTTAGGCGAAGTCCTGCGTTGTTAGTACATCAAGATCGTCACCACGCCGTCGTGCTGACGGAACTCTTCCTCGACGCTTTGCTGGATCGGAGCCCAAGGAATGTCATCGAGCTGAACGTGTTCTAAGAACTCGGAGGTGCCGGAGTAACGGTGCTTGGATCGGTCGGATCGGGAAGAAGACGTACGACTACTTCCTCTACGTTGTGTCAACGCTTCCGTTGCGATCTACAAGGGTACGTAGATCAGACTCTCCCCCTCGTTGCTATGCATCACCATGATCTTGCGTGTGCGTAGGAAATTTTTTGAAATTACTGCGTTCCCCAACAGCCCTAACCCACAGGTCTTTTCCCAGGATCTTACCTGACTTTTCTAATTTTCTCGAAGCTATCCTAAATTCATTTTGAAGTTTGACGTAAGAATGAATCATCATCAGTCAAATGTCTTTCCCCAAGATCTTTCAAACTCTTTTCATCGTTGGCTCAACCTCTTCGCTTTTGATTCTTCCAGAGTGCCTAAATAATTCATGGTGGTGTTTCTCGTCGTCATTCTCGGATTTTTAAGACCGAAGAAGAGTTTCTCTTTAATCTTGCTCCATTCTCTTCAAGATTCGTGATTCTAGCTTGTTGCCATCCTCTCGTAATTGTTTTGATCGTCAAAAATTCTTTTCACCCTTCCGGAGCAATTTAAGAGTCTTTTTAGTTTGCTATCTGGAGTCCATCAATTCAGGTTTATTCATTCTCAGCTTTCAGTTATCATTCTCCGATCTTACCGGTGCAGCGTTCAAGTGATCTCTAATCGGTCCATGATCTATTATATTCACTTGTATCTAAATTCTCTGAAGCATCTTCATTCATTTGCTAATTCTTCCCGGTGTCTTCCTTATCTTTTCTTTGTTCATTTTTAATTCTTACGGTGGTTCATTCAAGATTTCTCTTTCTTTGTTTATCATATCAATTCATTCGTTGTTTCAACCCTACCGGTGGTTCGTTGAAGACCTTCTCAAGTTTATGTTATATCTCTCTTAATCTTTTCTATGAGAATAAGTAATATGTCAAATTCATTGATTGTCATCAATTTAATTGGTGAAGGATAGGCATAATGTAATTCTTATTCTTGTTTCATCCAAGTGATTAATTCCTTATTCCGGAGGTTCATCAAAATTCTTGTTTCCAATTGTTCATCTTCTCTTTTTCCCGGAGTTCCAACATTTTTCAACTTTTTCATCATGAGATCCATCTAAATCATTGCAAGGATTCACCCTGTGTTTTCAATTTCTCTTTCTTTTATTCTTTTGTTACCGGAGTTTCTTCTTGGAGGCTATACATGATGGTTCATCAAGGACTTATTTCCTTCTCGAAGCATTCATCAAGATTCTTTTCTAAGGAGCTCAAGCATTCTTCATCGTGCAATCTGGAGTGCAATTCTTTAACCGTTCCCTTCGAGGTGGTATTATGTCATTCTTGATAATTTGAGTTCATGTTTCATGATTCGCATATTGTTAAGAATGAGATATTTTTAAATCCATCAATCTCGTCATTGGAGCTATCTTGGACTTTATTTCACCTAAAGCTTTCCCTAAGGATTGTTGCTATCTATGGTGCTTATAATTGACCCAAGTTCTTCATCTACCCCCCGGTGAAATAAGCTTCTCATCTCCTTGTTGTTATCAATCTAATATATCGTTTGCGTTAGTGGCACAATTTCACCTCATAGTTTTGAGATGTTCTCCATAAGCCCACTACAACCTTGTTCTTTTTGTTGTTGGTTTTCCAACAACTCCGTTCGACCCTTCTCCTAAGGATGCCTTCTCAAGCTCTTTTGGCAGAAGTTTGCATTTTCTCCTCATTTCTCCTTTTTTCAATTATCTATCTTCTATTCTTCCATTCTGGAGGCATTGTGATGTTGCTCTCCTCAACCCATCTTCTCGGATTGTCAGGACCATGTTTTGATCATGCTTATCCTTTTAACCGGAGTGTTGTGTCCTCTGCTCAAGCTCTTTTCTTCCTATCTAGTCTTTCATCTCTTTTCAACCGGAGTGCTGTCAGAATTCGTTCTTCCTTGTTTCTCTTTTCTAACGGAGTGTTTCTTTTCAAGTTCTGTCACCTCCGTTGTATTCTTTTCTCGAAATGGCTTAACCTTTTTCAAGGTTCTTTGGTTTCACTCGTTTGTCAGGGAAGCAACTTAGGTTTACCTCTTCTCTTTCTCTTCCGTTTTCCCTCCGGTGCCATTCTAGATCTCGGGACGAGATCCTCTCGTAGTGGTGGAGTGTTGTAACGCCCCGAGACCGATGTGCCAGGTGTCTTCCAGTTATTCGCTGTCGTTGCCATGTCATTTGCTTGCGTGTTGCATCTTGACATGTCATCATGTGCATTGCATCATCATGTTTTTTCAAAACTTGCATCTATCCCGGTCTCCTCGTTCCTTCCGTTGTTCGTTCTGAGCCCAGACACACTTGCACGCGCCCGTGGCATGTCTGAAATAGTATTTTATAAGTGGCCAGAAAATGTTCTCGGAATGGGATGAAAGTTGGCATGTGGTGTTGTTATGTGGTTAGTAGGTCGCCTGCCAAGTTTCATCGCATTCGGAGTTCGTTTGATAGCCCAACCATTAAACTATAGCGGCATTATAGCCGGTCTTTTCGTCGGACGTTTTCGGTCTCCGGAAACAGTCGTCGGGCCTCTCTCTCTTCTCTTCACTCATCTCAAACCCTCTCTGCACAGTGCATCGAACCCCTCACATGAGCGTCCAAAAGTTGTCCCAGACCCGACCCGAGGTGTCGCCACCATTGTGTCCGGATCATCCCCAAACATCTACAAAACGTCACCGTTTTCTTTTTTGGACTTCCTAGCTATTTTATTCGCGATCATTCGATTGTGATCGGAGGGACGATATACCCTAGCCTAACCTACATGCTATATATATAGACACCTAACCCTAAATGCCGTCCAATCCGTCAAATATTTCCCCTGCCAAGTCGGCCGCCGCCACCCTTTCCCTTGGGATCGCTCCCGATCCAAAGATCCCCTCAGCCAACCACATCTCCTCGATCCAAATCCTCCCCGACCACCGTCCTTGTTTTCGGTCGCCACCCAATCCCTTCATCCAGCCCGCAACAGTGTCTCCCCTCGATGGCTCCATCGCTCATGTCCGCTCCTCTGCCCGTCGCCCCTCTCCTGGAGCCGCGAGCGCCCAAGGCTCCAGCCGCCCGAGCACCGGCCAGCTCGCTGGAGCCGATCACCGGCTACCAGGAACGCTCGACCCCGAGCCCCTCCTTCCCCGAAGCTCCTCGACTCTGCGCACCCCTGCTATACTCGACCAGATCGGGAGGAGCCCGATCCCGAGCTTCCCTGACGCCCCACCGTTCCTTCGTCTTCGCCAAACCCCGCCGCCTCCAGTGAATGTCGCCGGTGAACCCAGGAGGTCCCCTGCCTCGCACCCCTTTTCTCCTTTTCTTGGATCTCCGATTCCTCTCACCGTCTATCTCTCTAATCTCTCTGCTCTCTCTCTCTCCCGTTGCCCACAGGAACGCCATGGCCTCCCCGTCGTACGTGCGCCGCCGTCACCCCATGTCCCTGAGCACCCCGTCGCTGCCTTGCCCGTTGATTTCTGCTGCAGGTCGCCCGTCCAAGCCGCAGGAGAAGCATCGCCGCTGTTGTCCCGGAACTCTTCTGTCGCTCCTCCGGTGACCCCGCGCCAAGTTCTTGCCTCGACGGAGTGGTCCTCGTCGCCGCCCTTCTCCCTCCGCCTTGCCCGCTCACCGAAGCTCATCTGCTGCTCTACATCATGCCTGCTGCGCCCCTGTCGAGCTGCTCTGCTTCGCCTCTTCTTGAGCAGGACGCCCATGCCCCGCGTCTCTTCTGTACAGGCATGAGCGCACGAGCGCGTTGACCACGCTGGGTCTGCTCGACCCGATCCAGCAAGCGGGCCGGCCTGCCCGGCCTCCTCCCTACCAACCGGGCCTCCGCCCACTAGCGCGAGGCCACCCCCGGCGCCCATTGTCCTTTGCAGCCCGGTAGACTAGATTCGGCCCGGCTACATTTTTCTCCCTGCTGACGTTTTTCCTAATATCTAGTGCATTGCATAATTACAGAAGTATGCCATTTTCTTGCATTGCTCATATTTAAATAACCATGCATCAGAATTAATTAAACTTTATATGTAAAATGCTTAGATTTGCATCTAGTTTAATAATATGCCACTTTCATCTATGTTATAAATGTTAAAAATGATGTCTGTTTAAATTTTCTCCTATGCCATGTTAAAATGATTTAATTCATAACTATTCAACCGTAGCTCCAAATCTAACAAACTTTATATGTAAATGGGGTGGAATTTTGCCTAGTTTAACATGGTCTACTTGTTTTGCATGTTTAACAACTCTAAAATTGCGTTTAGGGCAGAACCACACCAAATCTAAAATATGCTATGGGGATTTACCGGAATTGTTGTTAGTTGCTTCCAGCCTCATTTAAACTTGCCTAAATGTTTAGTTTACTTATGCTCCACCTCTTGCCATGTTTAAAACAACATTTAATTTTGTTGAGTAGTTTAAACGGGAGAGAACTAAATAAGTCATGTGATGTTTCGTCGATATGCAACTCGTTGCATATTGAGCTCCACTTAATTTGTAGTTTTGTTTGTGCATTTTGCCATGACATGTATCATTAAACCGGACATGCATCATACTTGTTGTGCATCATGCCATGATCATGTGATAGTTGTTTACTATGTTGTGTGCTTCTTTTCTGGTGTTGCTTCTTCGGTTGGTTCCGGTAACGTCGTGTTGTGAGGATTCGTTCGACTACGTCCGTTTGTCTTCTTCATGGACTCGTTCTTCTTCCTTGCGGGATTCCAGGCAAGATGATCATACCCTCGAAATCACTACTATCTTTGCTTTGCTAGTTGCTCGCTCTTTTGCTATGCCTATGCTGCGATACCTACCACTTGCTTATCATGCCTCCCATATTGTTGAACCAAGCCTCTAACCCACCTTGTCCTAGCAAACCGTTGTTTGGCTATGTTACCGCTTTGCTCAGCCCCTCTTATAGCGTTGTTAGTTGCAGGTGAAGTTTGAAGTTTGTTGTTGGAACATGGGGATGTTGTTCCCTGTTGGAACATGTTTACTTGTTGGGATATCACAATATATCTTATTTAATTAATGCATCTATATACTTGGTAAAGGGTGGAAGGCTCGGCCTTATGCCTGGTGTTTTGTTCCACTCTTGCCGCCCTAGTTTCCGTCATATCGGTGTTATGTTCCCGGATTTTGCATCCCTTACGCGGTTGGGCTATTATGGGAACCCCTTGACAGTTCGCCTTAAGTAAAGCTCTTCCAGCAATGCCCAACATTGGTTTTACCATTCGCCACCTAGCCTCTTTTCCCTTGGGTTTCGCGGACTCAAGGGTCATCTTTATTTTAAACCCCCCCCGGGCCAGTGCTCCTCTGAGTGTTGGTCCAAAACGGGCAGCCTGCGAGGCCACCTCTGGGAAACTCGAGGGCAGGTTTTACTCATAGCTTGACCTATCTGAGTGTGCCCTGAGAACGAGATATGTGCAGCTCCTATCGGGATTTGTCGGCACATTCGGGCGGTGTTGCTGGTTTAGTTTTACCCTGTCGAAATGTCTTGTTGTACCTGGATACCGAGTCTGATTGGAATGTCTCGGGAGGAGGTCTATTCCGTCGTTGACCGTGAGAGCTTGTGATGGGCTATGTTGGGACACCCCTGCAGGGATTTGAACTTTTGAAAGCCGTGCCCGTGATTATGGGCAGATGGGAATTTGTTAACGTCCGGTTGTAGAAAACCTGAAGTTGACCATAATTAAAAAGCATCAACCGCGTGTGTAACCGTGATGTTCTCTTTCCGGCGGAGTCCGGGAAGTGAACACGGTTGTTGGAGTTATTCTTGGCGTAGGTTGCTATAGGATCACTTCTTGATCATACTTTTATCGACGGTGCGTTGCCTTCTCTTCTCGCTCTCATTTGCGTATGTTAGCCACCATATATTCTAGTCGCTTGCTGCAGCTCCACCTCATACCTTTTACCTTACCCATAAGCTTAAATAGTCTTGATCGCGAGGGTGCGAGATTGCTGAGTCCCCGTGGCTCACAGATACTTCCAAAACCAGCTTGCAGGTGTCGATGAGACCGTGCAGATGACGCAACGAAGCTCAGGAGGAGCTCGATGAAGATCTTGTCCTTTGTGTTGTTCCGTTCTAGTTGATCAGTAGTGGAGCCCAGTTGGGGTCGATCGGTGACCTTTGTCGCATTTGGGGTTCTTCTTTTATTTTGGTTCCGTAGTCGGACCTTGAGTGTATTTGGATGATGTAATGCTTTATTTATGTAATTGTGTGAAGTGGCGATTGTAAGCCAACTATGGATCTCTTTCCCTTATGTATTACATGGGTTGTGTGAAGATTACCTCACTTGCGACATATGCCTTCAATGCGATTATGTCTCTAAGTCGTGCCTCGACACGTGGGAGCTATAGTCGCATCGAGGGTGTTACACTGGTACACAACATTGCATACATGATAGAGCCTATGGCTGAAGCATAGGGAAAACCTTTCATTTTCTCTCTATCTTCTGTAGTGGTCGGGCATTGAGTCTGACTCAACTTCACACCTTGTAATACAGGCAAGAACCCTTTCTTTGCCTGATCCATTTTGAACTTCTTCAAAACTTTATCAAGGTATGTGCTTCGTGAAAGTTCAATCGAGCGTCTTGATCTATCTCTATAGATCTTGATGCCCAATATATAAGTGCAACGCCCCGAGACCGTTGCGCCAGGTGTCGTCCAGTTATTCGATGTTGTTGCCTTGTCATTCGCTTGCGTGTTGCATCTTGCCATGTAATCATCCGCATTGCATCTGCATGTTTTTCAAACTTGCATCCGTCCCGGCCTCCCCGTTCCTTCGGTTGTCCATTCTGAGTCCAGACACCCTTGCACGCGCCCGCGGCATGTCCGAAATATTATTTTATAAGTGGCCAAAATGTTCTCGGAATGGGTTGAAAGTTGGCGTGCGGTGTTGTTTTGTTGCCGGTAGGCCGCCTGTCAAGTTTCATCGCATTCGGAGTCCGTTCAATGCCCCAACGGATAACTATAGCGACAATATAGTCGGTCTTACGTCGGACGTTTTCGGTCTGCGGAAACAGTCGTCGGGTCTCTCTCTCTTCTCTTCTCTCAGCCCAAAGCTTTCTGCACAGTCCGCTATCAACCGCCAGGCCCCGAAACCCCTTCTTGCATGGTGCATCGACCCCCTCACGTGCGCGTCCGAAAGTTGTCCCGAACACGACCCGGACAGCTGTCACTGTTGGATTCGGATCATCCCCAAACATCTACAAAACATCACCGTTTTCTTATTTGGGCTCCCTAGCCTATTTTTCCCGACCGTCCGATTTTGATCGGAGGTACGAGATAGCCCCTAATTTAACCCACTCACTATATAAACTAGACCAACCCTAGATCCTAGGCAGTTTGTCCCTTCCATCCATCCCATCCGCCGCCACTCTCCTTGTTTTCAATGCCGGCCAATCCCCACTGTTTTCAATCGATCCATCCATCCAACTGCATCTCCCAACGCCACCTCCTCGACCCCCTTGCCTGCGAGCCACACCACCTCCACCAGCACTCCCATCTGTCCACCTCCCCCGCGCACCCTGGCTCCTGCCTCCATTCCCGCGCCGGTAAGCGCCCTCGCCGGAGCACAAGACCTTTTCCTCGCCGCCCCTCTCTCTGCTCCCTTCTCTTCTCTCTCTAACCTCTTTTCCCTCCCTGTTTCATACCATGGATGCACCAACCACAAGCCGTTGGCGGCTCTCCCAACACTGGAGCTGGCCCAGCAGCCACGCCGCTCGAACCACCTCACCACGGCGGCACCAGCAGGACCAGGGGCCGCCATGGTTGGCCGCAGCTCCCTCGTCGCCGGGAACGACTTCTTCCGCCCCAACTCCTCCCAAGACCAGTCGCCGTAGAGCTTCAGCAGCAGTCCCGAGCGCCTGAATCCCAGCCTCATCGCTGCCCGTCGTCTTAGTACGCGCCAAGTCCGGCAGCCGTCCAGCCTCTGCATCGTGCGCTGCCTCCCCTGCTTCTGCACGCGAACAAGGCCGAAGACACGCCCCTCCTGCCCACGTTGACCTCGTCCGCTCAATTCCCTTCCTCACCTTGGTTCTCGTCGTCTCACCGCCGGATCCCGTCGTCTCCGGCTGAATCCACTTTAGCGTCGCCGGGAATCGCCTCTCTGACCCTCGGACTGGCCGGATCCGCCGCGCCCGCTAGTCCCCTGCCCTTGCATCTTGCCTCTGGCCATCTTCTGCATCGCCATGAACTGTTGTTGCTGCCTCTGCTGGTGTCGAGCAGCAGGATCTCCCTCGTCCCGAGCGGCCACTCGACCCTCTCTCTCGCTCGCATCGTGTGGGCCTCGTCAAGGCCCAACAAGGCGCTACAGCCCAACCGCTTCGCCTACCGGCCACCCTCTTCGCTAGCTGGGCTTGGCCCATGGGTGAGCTGCCCTGCGCCCCGCCTTTTTTTCTTTTCTCATATTGGGCCAGCCTGCCAGATTCGACCCGTTCATGTTTTTTTTCCAGATCTACGAATTTCCTATTTATACAGAGACCGCCAGTTTTGCAGAAACACCCTTGCACTTCATGCATATCCTAACTAATTAACCGTGCATCGGATTAAAACAAACTTAAAATGTAAAATGTCTAGAATTTTGTCTAGTTTAATAATATCCAACTTTCATCTATGTTTAAAATGTTTAAAATGCTGTTTGTATAATTTTGTCCTTATAGCATGCTAAAATGATTTAATTCATAACTAAATAACCGTAGCTCCAAACCTAACAAACTTTATACGTAAATGTGGTAGAAAAATGCCTAGTTGAACATGGTGGCATCACTTTGCATGTTTAACAACTCTAAAATATGGTTTAGGGCAGAACAGTACCAAATCCATAAATTGCACATGAGGATTTCTCCGGACTTGTTGCTTGTTGTTCCGGCCTCATTTAAATTTGCCTATATAGGGACTTTCATATGCTCCACCTCTTGCCATGCTAACCAACATTTAATATTGTTGGGTACATAAACGAGAATGAACTAAATAAGTCACGTGGTGTTGCGTCAATATGCAACTCGCTGCATATTGAGCTCCACTTAATTTGTAGTGTTGTTTGTGCACTTTGCCATGCCATGCATATTTAAACCGGACATGCATCATGCCTTATTGTACATCATGCCATGTTCATGTGGTGGTTGTTTACAATGTGGTTTGCTTCTTTTTGGTGTTGCTTCTTCGGGTTGGTTCCGATAACGTCGCGTTTGTGAGGATCCGTTCGACTACGTCCGTTTGTCTTCTTCATGGACTCGTTCTTCTTCCTTGTGGGATCTCATGCAAGATGACCATACCCTCGAAATTACTTCTATCTTTGCTTGCTAGTTGTTCGCTCTTTTTGCTATGCCGCGATACCTACCACTTGCTATATCATGCCTCCCATTATTGCCATGTCAAGTCTCTAACCCACCTTTCCTAGCAAACCGTTGTTTGGCTATGTTACCGCTTTGCTCAGCCCCTCTTATAGTGCCGCTAGTTGCAGGTGAAGCTGGAGTTTATTCCATGTTGGAACATGGTTATTGTTGGGATATCACAATATCTCTTATTTAATTAATGCACCTATATACTTGGTAAAGGGTGGAAGGCTCGGCCTTATGCCTAGTGTTTTGTTCCACTCTTGCCGCCCTAGTTTCCGTCATACCGGTGTTATGTTCCTTGATTTTGTGTTCCTTACGCGGTTGGGTTATAATGGGAACCCATTGACAGTTCGCCTTGAATAAAACTCCTTCAGCAAGGCCCAACCTTGGTTTTACCATTTGCCACCTAAGCCTTTTTCCCTTGGGTTCTGCAGACTCAAGGGTCATCTTTATTTTAAACCCCCCCGGGCCAGTGCTCCTTTGAGTGTTGGTCAAATCTAGAGCCCCTTGTAGCGCCACCTCGGGGAAACTTGAGGGTTGGTTTTAGTTGTACGGATTGCTTATCTGGTGTGCCCTGAGAACGAGATATGTGCAGCTCCTATCGGGATTTGTCAGCACATTCGGGCAGCTTTGCTGGTCTTGCTTTACCATTGTCGAAATGTCTTGTAACCGGGATTCCGAGTCTGATCGGGTCGTTCTAGGAGAAGGAATATCCTTTGTTGACCGTGAGAGCTTGTGATGGGCTAAGTTGGGACACCCATGCAGGGTTTGAACTTTCAAAAGCCATGCCCACGGTTATGGGCAGATGGGAATTTGTTAATGTCCAGTTGTAGATAACTTGACACTTAACTTAATTAAAATGAATCAACCGCGTGTGTAGCCGTGATGGTCTCTTCTCGACGGAGTCCGGGAAGTGAATACATTTCTTGTGTTATGCTTGGATGTAAGTAGTTTCAGGATCACTTCTAGTTCACGACCGTGCATTGCTTCTCTTCTCGCTCTCATTTGCGCAAGTTAGCCACCATATATGCTAGTGCTTGCTGCAGCTCCACCTCACTACCTTTTTCCTACCCATAAGCTTAAATAGTCTTGATCTCGCGGGTATGAGATTGTTGAGTCCTCGTGGCTCACGGATACTTCCAAACAGTTGCAGGTGCCGATGATATCAGTGCAGGTGACGCAACCGAGCTCAAGGAGGAGCTCGAAGAAGATCGTGTTCGTTGTGTTGTTTCGTTTTCCAGTTGATCAGTAGTGGAGCCCAGTCGGGGCGATCGGGGATCTTTTGCATTAGGGGTGGTCTTTCTTTATTTTGGTTCCGTAGTCGGACCTTGATTATATTCTGGATGATGTAATGCTATATTTATGTAGTGTGTGAAGTGGCGATTGTAAGCCAACTCTTCATCCCTTTCTTATTCAGTACATGAGATGTGTAAAGATTACCCCTCTTGCGACGTGCCTACTATGCGGTTATGCCTCTAAGTCATGCTCCGACATGTGAGAGATATAGCCGCATCATGGGTGTTACAAGTTGGTATCAGAGCCATCCCCGACTTAGGAGCCCCCTACTTGATCGAATCACTGGTGTTGTTGAGTCTAGAAGAAAATGTTTTGAGTCTTAGGATTATATATATTGGAGAGTAGGATTATTTTTACTCCTCAGTCCCTTCATCGCTCTGGTGAGGCCTCCTGACGTAGAGTTTTGACTCTTCTCTTCTCAAATTTCACGAAAAAATTAGGATCACACGGGTATCTTGGAATCGTTCCGATGGTTTTGTGACGAGAACATTGTTCTTGGTGCCTCCTGACATTTAGGGGTTGTGGCAGTGTCTCGGGGAGTTGAGCTCCGAGGTGTTGTCGTCACAATTTTATCGTTGCAGTTCTGGAATACCTGAGTTCGCCGAGAACGAAAATCTCCTTTATGCAGTTGTTGGTGAGATAACCTCGACGCCACCCAGTACTGGGGCGGGAGTTCGTGAGTATTGCCATAACTCATATAACGGATGCTTTTCGAAGGTTGAGGTAAATGATTTCCTAAGGTTTCTTGGTTATGTGTTGAAGGATGGATACAGCTGGATGTAGGATTTGCTAGTTTTGGGTGAGATATTATGCTTCCCCTGTATCCCCAACACCTGATTGCATAACCAGAAAGTTTCGGGAGTTTATAAGTGGGAATTCAAGTAGCTCCTAGGATATATTTCCGACAGATGTATGATATGAAATTGGGGTTCGACGTCTAGTGGTCCGCCCATACACGGTTGGTTTTACAGTGGTCTCGTTGTGTCTTAAAGAGTCCTTGGCTACGCTGACTCGGGGACGCTTCGTATGTCATGTGCAGTGCCTTGTACATGATGGTGCTGTACGATCGAGCCCGTGTGGGCCCCATTGAGGGAGTCCTGGATTAGGGGGTGTTCGGGTAGCCGGACTATACCTTCAGCCGGACTCCAGGACTATGAAGATACAAGATTGAAGATTTCGTCCCCTGTCCGGATGGGACTTTCCTTGGCGTGGAAGGCAAGCTTGGCGATGCGGATATTCAAGATCTCCTACCATTGTAACCGACTTTGTGTAACCCTAACCCTCTCCGGTGTCTATATAAACCGGAGGGTTTTAGTCCGTAGGACAACTTCATACACAACAATCATACCATAGGCTAGCTTCTAGGGTTTAGCCTCCTTGATCTCGTGGTAGATCTACTCTTGTACTACCCATATCATCAATATTAATCAAGCAGGACATAGGGTTTTACCTCCATCAAGAGGGCCCGAACCTGGGTAAAACATCGTGTTCCTTGCCTCCTGTTACCATACGGCCTAGACGCACAGTTCGGGACCCCCTACCCGAGATCCGCCGGTTTTGACACCGACATTGGTGCTTTCATTGAGAGTTCCTCCGTGTCGTCGCTTTTAGGCCCGATGGCTCCTTCGATCATCAACAACAATGCAGTCCAGGGTGAGACTTTTCTCCCCGGACAGATCTTCGTCTTCAGCAGCTTCGCACTGTGCGCCAATTCGTTTGGCCACCTTGAGCAGATCGAAAGCTACGCCCCTGGCCATCAGGTCAGGTTTGGAAGCCTAAACTGCACGGTTGACATCCGCGGGGACTTGATCTTCAACGGATTCGAGCCACAGCCAAGTGCACCGCACTGTCTCGATGGGCATGATATAGCTTTGCCGCCGAACAGCGCCTTGGAGGCCGCACACACATCGGTTCCGATCATTGATTCGGAGCCTACTGCGCCGATCGAGGATCAGTGGTTGGACGCTGCCTCAGGGGCTGCGATCTCAGAGGCGATCGAGCCAAACTCTAGCCCCGCACTCCGCATGGCCCGTGACTCCGAGGAGCCGGATTCCTCTCCGAACTCCGAGCCCCCCGCGCCCCTGCCAATCGAATCCGATTGGGCGCCGATAATGGAATTCACTGCCGCGGACATCTTTTAGCACTCGCCCTTCGGCGACATCCTGAATTCTCTAAAGTCTCTCTCTTTATCAGGAGAGCCCTGGCCGGACTACGGTCAGCAAGGTTGGGATACGGACGATGAGGAAATTCAAAACCCACCCACCACCCACTTCGTAGCCACTGTCGACGACTTAACCGACATGCTTGACTTCGACTCTGAAGACATCGACGGCATGGACAACGATGTAAGAGACGAACAAGAACCAGCACCTGTAGGGCGCTGGAAGGCCACCTCGTCATATGACATATATATGGTGGACACTCCAAAGGATGGAGATGGCGATGGAACAGTAGGGGACGATACCTCTAAGAAACAACCCAAGCGCCGGTGTCAGCGGCGCCGCTCTAAATCCCGCCAAAGCAAAAACGGTGATTCCGGCACGGGAGATAATACTATTCCGGATAGCGCCGAAGAACACCCCCTCCAACAAGATTCAGCACAGGAGGACAGAGAAGCCAGCCCTCATGAGAGGGCGGCGGACCAAGAGGTTGAGGACGATAATTATACGCCTCCCTCCGAAGACGAGGCAAGCCTCGATGACGATGAGTTCGTCGTGCCAGAGGATCTCGCCGAACAAGAGCGTTTTAAATGCAGGCTTATGGCCACGGCAAGCAGCCTCAAGAAAAAGCAGCAACAGCTTAGAGCTGATCAGGATTTGCTAGCTGACAGATGGACTGAAGTCCTTGCGGCCGAAGAGCATGAACTCGAACGCCCCTCCAAGAGTTACCCAAAGTGTAGGCTGCTACCCCGATTAGAGGAGGAAGCACCTACATCACCAGCGCACGACATGGCCGACTGGCCACCTCGCGGCCGCGACAGAGAGGCCCCTTGGCCCTCCACTCAAGCCATGCCCCGACGCCGTGTCGAGCATACTAAAGCACGGGAAAATGCGCCCGACCTGCGCGACGTACTGGAGGACAAGGCAAAGCAAACAAGATCGATCTACGGATCGTGCAGGCGCCCCACAGCACGTGACGGTGATCGTCACTCCGGATGCAATAAATCCGGCCGGGCCGAACTCAACAGACAAAGCTCCTTCGAGCTGCGTCGTGATATAGCCCAATACAGAGGCGCCGCACACCCACTATGCTTCATAGATGAAGTAATGGATCATAAAATCCCTGAGGGCTTCAAACCCGTAAACATCGAATCTTACGATGGCACAACAGATCCTACGGTATGGATCGAGGATTATCTCCTTCATATCCACATGGCCCGCGGTGATGATCTACACGCCATCAAATACCTCCCACTCAAACTTAAGGGACCGGCCCGGCATTGGCTTAACAGCTTGCCAGCAGACTCAATCGGTTCTTGGGAGGACCTGGAAGCCGCATTCCTTGATAACTTCTAGGGCACTTATGTGCGACCACCGGACGCCGATGACCCAAGCCACATAATTCAGCAGCCAGAGGAATCGGCCAGGCAATTCTGGACACAGTTCCTAAAAAAAACCAGATAGTCGATTGTCCGGACGCAGAGGCCTTAGCGGCCTTCAAGCATAATATCTGTGACGAGTGGCTTGCCCGGCACCTGGGACAGGAAAAGCCGAAATCTATGGCAGCCCTCACGACACTCATGACCCGCTTTTGCGCGGGAGAAGACAGCTGGCTAGCTCGCAGCAACAATTTAACCAAGAACCCTGCTAATTCGAATACCAAGGATAAAAGCGACAAGTCGTGTCGGAACAAACAAAAGCGCCGCGTTAACAACGATAGCAACGAGGATACGACAGTTAATGCCAGATTCCGAGGCTATAAATCCGGTCAGCGGAAAAAGCCATTCAAAAGAAATACTTAGGGCCCGTCCAGTTTGGACCGAATACTCGACCGCTTATGCCCGATACATGGCACCCCCAAAAAGCCAGCCAATCACACCAACAAGGATTGTTGGGTGTTCAAGCAGGCAGGCAAGTTAAGAGCCGAAAACAAAGACAAGGGGCTGCATAGCGACAACGAGGAGGAGCCCAGGTCAGCTAACAACAATGGACAGAAGGGATTCCCCCCGCAAGTGCGGACGGTGAACATGATATACGCAACCCACATCCTCAAGAGGGAGCGAAAGCGTGCGTTACGGGACATATATGCGATGGAGCCAGTCGCCCCAAAGTTCAACCCATGGTCCTCCTGTCCGATCACCTTTGATCGAAGGGACCACCCCACTAGCATCCGTCACGGCGGCTTCGCCGCATTGGTTCTAGATCCAATCATCGACGGATTTCATCTCACAAGAGTCCTCATGGACGGCAGCAACAGCCTGAACCTGCTTTACCAGGATACAGTGCGAAAAATGGGCATAGATCCCCCGAGGATCAAGCCCACCAAAATGACCTTTAAAGGCGTCATACCAGGTGTAGAAGCCAACTGTACAGGCTCAGTCACACTGGAAGTGGTCTTCGGATCTCCGGATAACTTCCGAAGCGAGGAGTTAATCTTCGACATAGTCCCGTTCCGTAGTGGCTATCACGCACTGCTCAGGCGAACCACATACACAAAATTCAACGCGGTACCGCACTGTGCATACCTCAAGCTCAAGATGCCAGGCCCTAGAGGAGTAATCACGGTCAATGGGAACACTGAACGCTCCCTCCGAATGGAGGAGCACACGGCAGTGCTCACAGCAGAAGTACAAAGCAGCCTCTCCAGGCAGTTCTCCAGCTCGGCTTTCAAAAAGCCGGACACTGTCAAGCGCGCCTGGAGTACCCTACAACAAGACCGCCTGGCACGTTCTGAGCTAGCGTAGCAATGCGGCCCCAACCCTAGCCCTCGCGATATAGCGAAACCAGTGCTTCGCGTACATAACTACGCTCTTGAAATACCATGGGCACAGGGGAAGGGGCACTATCACGGCATGCCTGAAATACGGCTTAAACCACACCAGGGGCTGCCAGATTCTTTTTTTCTTCTCTCAGGACTCCATACTTCGGATGACCCGTTCGGCAATTCAACTGCCGCACAAATGATACAGGATCCAGGAAAGCAGACAAGCCACACCGCATTATGGAACTCCCAGGTGGTCTCTATTGCGAGCAGTATACCTGTTTTTTAATACAATTCCGCGGCCTCCCCCTGGCCAGGACATGTTAAATAGTCCAATTTCTTTTGCTTATCGCACTATTCGTATCGTTCCTCTTTTATAGTAGCCTTTCTATAAACAATGCATAGATTTCTGTCTATTTTTTGCATTATCCTCTTTTTATATATATGTTTATTAATAACATGTTGCATCCGTACACTGTGGTACGGCAAAAATACGCCAGGGGCTTCAGTACCCAACAATATGGCGTGAGAAGTCCGTACACTTTCACAAGTGCGGCACCCCGAACTTATAGCACTATATGCATCGGCTCCGAATCATGATTTGGGTCAATGGTTGGGTTTGCCCGGCTCCTATGTTTTGGTGCCTTATGTTCCGCTCTATCGGCTAAGGTAGCACTAGGAGAACTACTGCGATTGTGCCCCAGTTGAGCTGGGCTGAGCACCTCAGTAGAGAAAGCTAAAACTGACTGTCATGATGAGGCGAGAGACCGGTCGCTGTTCAAAAGGTTTTTCGAGTCCTTAAAGACTTATGCCGCTTCGAGCGAGGAACCGGCTTTGTCCGGCCAAGGCGTGGATAGC
Organism: Triticum monococcum; assembly: GCA_034509565.1. NCBI lineage: Eukaryota > Viridiplantae > Streptophyta > Magnoliopsida > Poales > Poaceae > Triticum > Triticum monococcum. The sequence continues at coordinate 690,683,710 of CM067842.1, forward strand.
GCCCCAAACTCGGTCTTCCGAATACTAGGGGCTCCGCCGAAATTTAAAACTATAGAGTTCTATGGCTAAGTGAGAGTGTTTAAGCATTATAGTCCGATTGCCTTGTTCGTTGTGCTGAGTGCCTCCCTCGACGGACCCAATCAAGGGAAAAAGAGCGCTCAGGTTTATCCCGAACACCCCAGCACTAGTGGCATGGGGGCAAAAGCCGACGACTGGCCATCTCTCAATTTTTTGATAAACGGCCGCACAGAAAGTAATATTTTAAATTCAACAAGCATTTCTTAGCGCATATGAACAAGTTTTCAGCGCACAGGATAACACGAGCGAGTTCATTCAAAAATTACATCTTTGGTACATTCATCTGCCATAAGGCGGGCACCAGCCAAAACATCCTTGTAATAGTTCTCGGGCTTGCGATGCTCCTTCCCCGGCGGCGGCCCGTCCCTCACAAGCTTCTCACCGTCCAGCTTACCCCAGTGCACCTTTGCACGGGCAAGGGCCCTACGGGCACCTTCGATGCAGACGGAGCGCTTGATGACCTCGAGCCTTGGACAAGCCTCCACCAGCCGCCGCACCAGTCCGAAGTAGCTCCCAGGCAGGGCCTCTCCAGGCCACAGCCGAACTATGAAGCCCTTCAGGGCCTGTTCGGCCGCCTTGTGGAGCTCGACCAGCTGCTTCAGCTGGTCGCTCAAGGGCACAGGGTGTCCGGCCTCAGCGTACTGAGTCCAGAACACCTTCTCCATCGAGCTGCCTTCCTCGGCTCGGTAGAATGCGGCGGCATTGGATACGCTGCGGGGAAGATCTGCGAATGCCCCTGGAGAGCTCCGGATTCGGGTAAGTAACAAGTAGCTTACTTTTATATGTCTGCTTTGCATAGAGAATGCCTTACCCGAAGCTATCTTTTTCACTACATCCAATTCCTGGAGGGCCTTCTGGGCTTCGGCCTTGGCAGATTCAGCAGTTTTAAGGGCCGCAGCAAGCTCGGACGCTCGCGTCTTCGAGTCGAGCTCCAAACTCTCATGTTTTTTCATGAGAGCCTGAAGCTCTCGCTGCACCCCGCCGACCTGCACCTCAAATTTCTCCCGCTTGGTGCGCTCCGTGGCCGCTTTCTTCTCGGCCTCGGACAACGCCTGCTTGAGGGTCGCCACCTCAGTTGTGGCCCCTACAATAAGCAGTGTAGTCCTGTCATTTTTTGCAATTGCGTCATCTTATAGGCATTTTTTCTATAAGGTATCTCTTACCTTCTTTTTCCTGGAGCTGCCGTTTGGCAAGGCCGAGCTCTTGCTCGGTCTGCTCGAGGCCCTGCTTTAGGGCACCCACCTCCGCAGTCAACGCGGCGGTGGCCAGCAGCAAAGCCTGCATACGTATATTGACTCCTTTTTAGTTAGAGTCCTGCGATATTTAATAGATCCTCTATTCGGCTTTTCTTTCCGAACGCCAAAAAGAGCATCAGGGGCTACTGTCTATACGGTAATATTTTTATATATTTTTTACTTACCTCGAAGCCTGTTAGAAGGCTAGCACAAGCTTCAGTTAGTCCGCTTTTGGCGGACTGAACCATCTGGACAACCGTACTCATGATGGTACGGTGCTCCTCGTCGATGGAGGCGCCCTTAAGCACCTCCAGCAGATTGTCCGGCGCCTCCGGTTGGACGGAGGACGCCGGCTCAATAGGCTTGCTCCTCTTGGCAGGAGTTCGCCTGCCACGGTCCGGAACCGTTGATGATTCCGGCGCGGTGTCCGGCTTAAAGCCGGACTTGGAGCCCTAGGGGGTCTTGTCCCCTATACTCCTGGAGTCCGGGAGGTCGCCTCGCGGTTCCTCCTAGACCGCCTCCTTTTGCCCCGGAGCTTGCCGCGACGCCACTTCGGCATCGTCCGCGGCACAGGGGGAGGCAGCGGGCAGAACTGAATTCACGTCCGAGGAATCCAGGGAGTCGCTCGACGACTCGTCGAGCCCGTCCTTGGGAAGGCTGCATGATTATATTCGACGTTAGGGAAAGCTGCGCAACAAAAGGAATATCATGAGTTATTCTGGTATCCGAACACTTACGATTTCGCCGGATGCTTGGTCCTGTCCGGCCACTCCTCTTCATCCTCGTCGGCGTCGGGAGCGTAGTCCGGCGGAGGGGTTTTCCTCTTCTTGGACCCTTCGGCCTCCCCTACTAGGGCGGCCTTCCTCTTCTTTCCTCCCCCCGCTGGAGGGGGAGAGGTCTCTTCTTCCTCCTCCTCGTCTTCACGGGAGGAGTGCGTCTCGGACTCGTCGGACGACGAGTCCGACACCACCATATGTCGGGAACTCTTTCGAGTCCCCGTGGCCTTCTTCTTCTTGGCCTTCTTCTTCGGCACCACATAAGGTGCCGAAACCAGTAGCTTCACTAGGAGAGTAGGGGCTGGGTCTTCAGGCAAGGGAGCCGGACAGTTAATCAGTCCGGACTGCACCTGCCAATCCTGTCAAAGGTGAGGGAGTTTAGATCCCGCATAGAGTCAAACTATGAAGAAACTTAACATCCTATAAAAGATGAAAATATTTTACCTCGCCAGCAGGACGCTGTGAGCTGAATCCGCGGTCCTCAGAGGCGGATGCGGGAGCCTCAACGCCTTTGGTTAGCTCCTTCCAGGCACCTTCGTACATCGTGTCGAAGAGCCTGCTCAGAGTCCGGTGCTGCGCCGGGTTGAACTCCCACAGATTGAAGTCCCGTTCTTGACATGGAAGGATCCGGCGGACGAGCATGACCTGGACTACGTTGGCAAGTCTGAGCTGCTTGTTCACCAGGGACCGGATGCATTTTTGCAGTCCGGTCACCTCTTCTTCGTCGCCCCATGACAAGCCTGTCTCCTTCCAGGACGTGAGCCGCATAGGGGGTCCGGATCGAAATTCAGGGGCTGCGATCCACTTCGGATCGCGTGGCTCGGTGATGTAAAACCACCCTGACTGCCACCCCTTCAAGGTCTCCACAAAGGAGCCCTCGAGCCATAGGACATTGGCTATTTTGCCCGCCATGGCACCTCCGCACTCCGCCTGGTTGCCACGCACCACCTTTGGCTTGGCGCTGAAGGTCTTGAGCCAGAGGCCGAAATGGGGTCGGATGCAGAGGAAAGCCTCGCACACGACGATAAACGCCGAGATATTGAGGATGAAGTTCGGGGCCAGATTATGGAAATCTAGGCCATAGTAGAACATGAGCCCGCGGACGAATGGGTGGAGAGGAAAACCCAGTCCGGGGAGGAAGTGGGGAAGAAATACTACCCTCTCATGGGGCCTTGGGGTGGGGAGAAGCTGCCCCTCCTCAGGAAGCCGGTGCTCGATGTCTTTGGACAGGTATCCGGCCTTCCTTAGCTTTTTGACATGGCTCTTCGCAATGGAGGAGACCATCCACTTGCCTCCCACTCTGGACATTGTCAAAGAAGGTTGATGTAGGAAGTGCGGGCTTGGGCGCTGGAGCTCGGGTGCGCAGAAGATGGATGGGCAAAGGAAGAAGGCGTAGGTAAAAAGGTGGATCCTTATCCCCTTATATGGGTGGATGCGACTGTCCGTCACCACCAGCCTAGTAAAAATCGCTTGCCCAGCGCCGTGATAATTGGCGCGGTTGGGTTACCCACATCCGTATTAATGAGAATCCCGTAAATGGGGGACACGATCTCTGCTTTGACAAGACATGCCAAGGAAACCGCCTCGCAAAACACGCTGAGGTGTAAAAGTGAAAACGATTCGAATAGAGGCTTGGCCGTAGTGTGATGTCACGCTGCGGAATACGTCAGCAGATTAGATTTGTGTTAATATTATTCTCTCTGTGGCAATGCGTGGAAACTTATTTTGCAGAGCCGGACACTACTTTTGGTGTTTACAAACTTTTATGAAGAATTTGGAGGAGGAACCCGCCTTGCAATGCCGAAGACAATCTATGCGCCGGACTCGTCGTCATTGAAGCCTGGTTCAGGGGCTACTGAGGGAGTCCTGGACTAGGGGGTGTTCGGGTAGCCGGACTATACCTTCAGCCGGACTCCAGGACTATGAAGATACAATATTGAATACTTCGTCCCATGTTCGGATGGGACTTTCCTTGGCATGGAAGGCAAGCTTGGCGATGCGGATATTCAAGATCTCCTACCATTGTAACCGACTTTGTGTAACCCTAACCCTCTCCGGTGTCTATATAAACCGGAGGGTTTTAGTCCGTAGGACAACTTCATACACAACAATCATACCATAGGCTAGATTCTAGGGTTTAGCCTCCTTGATCTCGTGGTAGATCTACTCTTGTACTACCCATATCATCAATATTCATCAAGCAGGACGTAGGGTTTTACCTCCATCAAGAGGGCCCGAACCTGGGTAAAACATCGCGTTCCTTGCCTCCTGTTACCATCCGGCCTAGACGCATAGTTCGGGACCCCCTACCCGAGATCCGCTGGTTTTGACACCGACACCCACCACAAAAACTTCGGATGAAATCTCTATCATATGTTTGTTCCGGCTTATTCTGCAAGCCAATCCTTTGTTTTGTTTTGAGTTGTGGTATTCGAGTTGCTTCGAAGTCAAGTGTTGATTCCATACCTTTCCTAAGCGGTGTTCTCATACTCCTATGTGAATACCAATCCTTCACTATAATCAAGATTGTCATGTCAATCCTTTTCAACCGGTGTGTTCCTCTTCAAGTGGATCCGATCATTTCAACATTCGCGAGATCAATTCTCAGTTCTTTGCAACAGTGTTTGCTTTATCCGTCCCAAGTTGTCTTTGTTTTTCCTGCCCTCCCACCCTTTTTCTTCAAGGACTCAGACTTCTTAATCTAGCATCCATTTTTATTGCTATGAAGTCTCTTCATTATTTTGCTTCAATATTCTTATCCGGTGGTTCTCAGGAAGATGCTAAGGAAGCTACAAGTTCAACATTCTTCGTTCTCTTTCTTCTCTGGTGGATTCAAGTCAAGTTTTCAGTGTTGACCATATTCCCTTCATCGCTTCAAGTGCTTTCGTATATCGGTGTATCTCTTAATCATTCACTTCTTGTTTTCCTTATGTTCCGGAGTGCTGAAGATATCTCAGAAGGCGCATCTTTTCATTCAAGATTCGTTCAAGATATCTCGAGGTTGTTATCTCTTTCAAGCCATTTAATTCAACCGACGCAATATATCTTTTAAATCGTTCAACGGTGTATCTTTTGAGTGGGCCCTAACCCACAGGTCTTTTCCCAGGATCTTACCTGACTCGTCTTTTTCCGGAGTTATTCTCAAATTCCTCTCCAAGTCTGACGTAAGAATGAATTATCATCAGTCATATGTCGTTCTCCAAGATCTTTCAAATTCTTTTCATCATTGGTTCAACCTTTCTAATTTTCATTCCGGAGTGCCTCAACAATTCATGATGGTGTTTCTCATCGTCATTCTCAACATTTGAAGATCAAAGAAGAGTTTTTTCCTCCAAATCTTATCTGTTCTCTTGAAGATTCATGGTTCAAGCTTGCTGCCATCCTCTCATAATTGTTCTCGGTTGTGATAATTATTTTCACTCATCCGGAGCTATTCAGGAGTCTTTTCAGTTTGACTCTCCAGAGCCCATCATCTCGGATTTATTCATTCTCAGCGTGTAGCTATCATTCTCCTAATCTTATCGGTGCATCGTTCAAGTGTTCTCTAATCAGCTCGTCATCTCTTTGTTCTCATGTATCTAAATTCTCTCAAGCATCTTCGTTCATTTTCTAATTCTTCCCGGTGGTTCTTTATCTTTTCTTCGTTCATTTTCAATTCTTACGGTGGTTCATTCAAGATTTCTTCTCCTTCATTATCATATCAATGCATTCGTGCTTTCCAAATTCTACCGGTGGATCGTTGAAGACCTTCTCAAGTTCCGCTATATCTATCTTCATCCTTGCTACGAGAATAAGTAGTGTGCCAAATCCGTTGATTGTCATCAATTTAGATTGGTGAAGGATAAGCATAATGTAATTCTTATTCTTGTTTCATCGAGTTAATTCAATTCTTATTCCGGAGGTTCATAAAATTCTCGGTTTCAATTGTTTCATCCTTCTTCCCCGGAGTTCCAACCTCTCTAAATTATATCATCGCAAAGATCCATCTAATCATTGCAAGGTTTCAACCTTATTCTTTTCATCCTTCATTTTGTTTTATCATTCTTTTATTATCGGAGTTCTTCTACATGTTGGTCCATCAAGGATTTAATTCCTTCTAGAAGTGATCATCTTAATTCTTTTCAGAGGAGCTCAAGTATTCTTCATCTTGCATTCCGAAGTGCAATTCTTTCTAACTTATCTTTTAAGATGGTGTTATGTCTTTCTTGACAATTTCCCTTCATGTTTCATGATTTAAAAGTTGTCAGGAATGAGATATTTAAATCTATCAATCTCTTCATTGGAATTATCTTGGGTTATATTTCACCTAAAGCTTTCCCTAAGGATTGTTGCTATTTATGGTGCTTATAAATGACCCAAGTTCTTCAGTTACCCTCCCAGTGAATTAAGTTTCTCGTATCCTTGTTCATATCAATCCAATCTATTGTTTTTCGTTAGTGGCAGAATTTCACCTCAAGATTTTGAGATGTTTTCCATAAGGCCACAACAAGCTTATCCTTTCGTTGTTGATAGTCCAACAACTCCGTTCTAGCATCTCGTGTAAGCGTACTCTTTTAAGATCTTGTTTTCCTCCATTCAGTAAATTCATTTCTTTCATTTCTTCCGAAGGCATTGTGATGTTGCACTCTTCGACCCATCATCCCATTTGTTGTAAAAGATCATGTTCTTTCCTTTTGCTTATCCATTTAACCGGAGAGTCATGTTTTCATTCGAGCTCTCTCATCTTATAAAGTTTTACCCCCATTCTCAACCGGAGTGTTGTCCGAAATCTTTCTTATCCATTGTGCCCTTTTCTTATGCCTTTCAACCTACAAGGTTTCTGTAATGTTCCTTGTTCCTCTTTTCTAATGGACTGTTATAAACTTTGTTCATCTTCGTTGTATTCTTTCTTTCAATTTGTTCAACCTCTCAAGGTTCTTTGGTTTCACTCATTTGTCAAAGAAGCAACTTAGTTTTACCTCTTCCTCTTCCTCTTCCGTTTTCTCTCTGGTGCCATCCTAGATCTCGGGACGAGATCCTCTTGTAGTGGTGGAGTGTTGTAACGACCCGAGACCGTTGCGCCAGGTGTCTTCCAGTTATTCGATGTTGTTGCCTTGTCTTTCGCTTGCGTGTTGCATCTTTCCATGTCATCATCCGCATTGCATCTGCATGTTCTCAAAACTTGCATCCGTCCCGGCCTCCCCGTTCCTTCGTTGTTCATTCTGAGTCCAGACACCCTTGCACGCGCCCGCGACACGTCCGAAATATTATTTTATAAGTGGTCGAAAAATGTTCTCGGAATGGGTTGAAAGTTAGCGTGCGGTGTTGTTTTGTTGCTGGTAGGCCGCCTGCCAAGTTTAATCGCATTCGGAGTCCGTTTGATGCCCCAACGGATAACTATAGCGACAATATAGTCGGTCTTACGTCGGACGTTTTTGGTCTCCGGAAACAGTCGTCGGGTCTCTCTTTCTTCTCTTCTCTCAGCCCAAAGCTTTCTGCACAGTACGCTATCAACCGCCAGGCCCCGTAACCCCTCCTTGCACGGTGCATCGACCCCCTCACGTACGCGTCTGAAAGTTGTCCCGAACTCGACCCGGACAGTCGTCACCGTTGGATTCGGATCATCCCCAAACATCTACAAAACATCACCGTTTTCTTATTTGGGCTCCCTAGCCTATTTTTCCCGACCGTCCGATTTTGATCGGAGGGACGAGATAGCCCCTAATCTAACCCACTCACTATATAAACTAGACCAACCCTAAACGCTAGGCAGTTTGTCCCTTCCATCCCCATCTGCCGCCACTCTCCTTGTTTTCAACGCCGGACAATCCCCACTGTTTTCCATCAATCCATCCGTCCAACTGCATCTCCCAGCGCCACCTCCTCGATCCCCTTGCTTGCGAGCCACACCACCTCCACCAGCACTCCCATCAGTCCACCTCCCCTGCGCACCCTGGCTCCTGCCTCCATTCCCGCTCCAGTAAGTGCCCTCGCCGGAGCACAAGACCTTTTCCTCGCCGCCCCTCTCTCTGCTCCCTTCTCCTCTCTCTAACCTCTTTTCCCTCCCTATTTCATACCATGGACGCACCAAGCGCAAGCCGTTGGCGGCTCTCGCAACACTGGAGCCGGCCCAGCAGCCACGCCGCTCGAACCACCTCACCACGGCGGCACCAGCAGGACCAGGGGCCGCCATGGTTGGCCGCAACTCCCTCGTCGCCGGGAACGACTTCCTCCGCCCCAACTCCTCCCAAGACCAGTCGCCGCAGAGCTTCAACAGCAGTCCCAAGCGCCTGAATCCCGGCCTCCTCGCTGCCCGTCGTCTTTGTACGTGCCAAGTCCGGCCACCGTCTAGCCTGTGCATCGTGCGCTGCCTCCCCTGCTTCTGCACATGAACAAGGACGAAGACACGCCCCTCCTGCCCGCGTTGACCTCGCCCGCTCAATTCCCTTCCTTGCCTTGGTTCTTGCCGTCTCACCGCCGGATCCTGTCGTCTCCGGCCGAATCCACTTCAGCGTCGCCGGGAATCGCCTCTCTGACCCTCGGACTGGCCGGATCTGCCGCGCCCGGAGGTCCCCTGCCCTTGCATCTTGCCTCTACCCATCTTCCGCATCGCCATGAACTGCTGCTGCTGCCTCTGTTGGTGTCGAGCGGCAGGACCTCCCTCGTCCCGAGTGGCCGCTCGACCCTCTCTCTCGCTCGCATCGTGTGGGCCTCGTCAAGGCCCAACAAGGCGCTGCAGCCCAACCGCCTCCCTTATCGGCCACCCTCTTCGCTAGCTGGGCTTGGCCCATGGGTGAGCTGCCTTGCGCCCTGCCTTTTTTTCTCATGTTGGGCCAGCCTGCTAGATTCGGCCCGTTCATGTTTTTTTCCAGATCTACGAATTTCCTATTTATCCAGACACTGCCAGTTTTGCAGAAACACCCTTGCACTTCATGCTTATCCTAACTAATTAACCGAGCATCGGATTAAAACAAACTTTATATGTAAAATGTCTAGAATTTTGTCTAGTTTAATAATATCCAACTTCCATCTATGTTTAAAATGTTTAAAATGCTGTTTGTGTAATTTTGTCCTTATAGCATGCTAAAATGATTTAATTCATAACTAAATAACCGTAGCTCCAAACCTAACAAACTTTATATGTAAATTGGGTAGAAAAATGCCTAGTTTAACATGGTGGCATCACTTTGCATGTTTAACAACTCTAAAATATGGTTTAGGGCAGAACAGTATCAAATCCATAAATTGCACATGAGGATTTCTCCGGACTTGTTGCTTGTTGTTCCGGCCTCATTTAAATTTGCCTAGATGGTAGTTTTCATATGCTCCACCTCTTGCCATGCTAATTAACATTTAATATTGTTGGGTACATAAATGAGAGTGAACAAAATAAGCCACATGGTGTTTCGTCAATATGCAACTCGCTGCATATTGAGCTCCACTTAATTTGTAGTGTTGTGTGTGCACTTTGCCATGCCATGCATATTTAAACCGGACATGCATCATGCTTGATTGTGCATTGTGCCATGTTCATGTGGTGGTTGTTTACTATGTTGTTTGCTTCTTTCCGGTGTTGCTTCTTCGGGTTGGTTCCGATAACGTCCCGTTTGTGAGGATCCGTTCGACTACGTCTGTTTGTCTTCTTCATGGACTCGTTCTTCTTCCTTGCGGGATCTCAGGCAAGATGACCATACCCTCGAAATCACTTCTATCTTTGCTTGCTAGTTGTTCGCTCTTTTTGCTATGCCGCGATACCTACCACATGCTATATCATGCCTCCCATTATTGCCATGTCAAGTCTCTAACCCACCTTTCCTAGCAAACCGTTGTTTGGCTATGTTATCGCCTTGCTCAGCCCCTCTTATAGCGTTGATAGTTGCAGGTGAAGCTGGAGTTTGTTCCATGTTGGAACATGGTTATTGTTGGGATATCACAATATCTCTTATTTAATTAATGCACCTATATACTTGGTAAAGGCTGGAAGGCTCGGTGTCGGTGTCAAAACCAGCGAATCTCGGGTGGGGGGTCCCGAACTATGCGTCTAAGGCGGATGGTAACAGGAGGCAGGGGACACGATGTTTTACCCAGGTTCGGGCCCTCTTGATGGAGGTAAAACCCTACGTCCTGCTTGATTTATTCTTGATGATATGGGTATTACAAGAGTTGATCTACCATGACATCCGAGAGGCTAAACCCTAGAAGCTAGCCTATGGTATGATTGTTGTTGTCCTACGGACTAAACCCTCCGGTTTATATAGACACCGGAGAGGGTTAGGGTTACACAAGGTCGGTTACAAAGGAGGAAATATCCATATCCGTATTGCCTAGCTTGCCTTCCACGCCAAGTAGAGTCCCATCCGGACACGAGACGAAGTCCTCAATCTTGTATCTTCATAGTCCAACAGTCCGACCAAAGGATATAGTCCGGCTGTCCGGAGACCCCCTAATTCAGGACTCCCTCAGTAGCCCCTAAACCAGGCTTCAATGACGTCGAGTCCGGCGCGCAGTATTGTCTTCAGCATTGCAAGGCGGGTTCCTCCTCCGAATACACCCCGGCAGAATTTGAATACAAGGATAGTGTCCGACCCTGCAAAATAAGTTCCACATACCACCGTAGAGAGAATAATATTTCCACAAATCTAATCTGCTAACACGTTTCGGAAACATGACATCAGGCCATGGCTCGGTGATTTATTGGAACCGTTTTTCTTCAACCAGCTCCACACATAACGCAAGGCGGTTTCTTGACACGTCTTGTCAAAGCAGAGATCGTGTTCCCCTAATTACGGGATTCTCATCAATACAGTCGTGGCTAACCCAACCGTGCCTAGGACTCCTAGATTTTAGGCAAGTCCCAAACGGCCACTAGGAGGACGCTTGATATTCACCCTCTTTATAAAGGGATAAGGCTTTTACTTTTTTCCCTCCCGTGCTAAATCGAATCCTTCCCCCGCCTTGAGTTCTAACACCCAAAGCCCAGGTCAGGTGCTTCAGACCTTCAATCATTTCCGGATCTAGCCTTCAAGGCCAGTGGATGCTCTCCTTCGTTACGGAAGAGGATATCAAGAAGTTGAGGGAGGCCAGATACCTGACCGCCAAGGTTTCGCATCGGCTGCCTGCCCAAGGGCAGGTCGTCCCTACTCCCGAACCCAACGAGAATGTTGTGTCCGTCTCCCACTTCCTCCGAGGTCTAGGCCTCACTCTGGATCCCTTCGTTAGGGGTTTGATGTTCTATTACGGGATAGATTTCCACAATCTAGCCCCAGACTCCTTTCTCCACATCTCGGCATTTATTGTGGTATGTGAGGCCTTCCTCCGCATTACCCCTCACTTCGGCCTGTGGCTCAAGACCTTTGACGTGAAGCCGAAGATGGTCGAGGGGCAGCATGTAGCGTGCGGAGGCGCATTAATAAGCAAGATCGCTGGAGCTCCATGGCCAAAGGGTTCCTTTCCAGAGGTGTCCGGATTATGGCAACGAGAGTGGTTTTACATCACAGCTCCCAGAAGTGCCAAGTGGGTGGCTGCCCCTACTTTCCGCTCGGGCCCTCCACCACAACTGATGTCATTGATTAGCAGAGGGCTGGCTGGGGTCCAGCCAAGGACGTGCCTATACTGCAGAGCCGCATTCAAGATCTCTTCAAAGGAGATTTCAGTCTGGTTATGGTGGTGCAAGTTATGCTGGTTCGTCGAGTCCGGCCTTGCAAACGCCGGCCCCTCCGCATGTGGGAGTTCAACCCAGAAGGACCATGCACTATTCAGAATTTCCTCGTCCTGACGCACGAGGAGTTGTATAAATCATTCTTCGGACCCCAAATAGAGTGTCCGGATACTACCGAGGACGTGGGCCTGAGCAGCAACCGCACTGCCGACCAAGTAAGTAATCCTCTAGCTGAACACACCATCTTTCATTTATCATGACGTCATTCCAAGAAATCAATCTTTGACCAGGACTGGCTAACAAAGGCGAATATGATTCGGTGTTCGGCCCCCCTTCCTGAGGGTTTGGACAATCCGGTACTGGAAAAGATGCTCGAGCTAGCGCCTTGCCTGGCGCCCTCAAAGGAAGATAAAGGGGGGAATAATGAGTGCGAAAGCGGGCCCGCACCGCTACCAATTCCAACTGAGGGAATAAGTGCCTCCGTGAAGGAGGATAACCAAGGGGAAGAATCCAACATTCTCTCGCTGCGGGGAAGGAAGAGGACTGCCTCTGAAGAGCCGGAAACCAAGGCTTCCAAACGGGTGAAGAAGTCTCCACCAGAGGGTCCTGCCTTGGAGGGTGCTCTTGCCGCACAAAGTCCGTGCGGGGATTAGCCTTCTAATGAGCCGTAAGTGATAAAAAATGCTTAATAGTAAATATATTATACCTTACTTCCGAGGAAAATAACCGAAGCATTTATCTTGCAGTTCGGATCTTAGCCCTTCTCAACAGAGCTCGTCTTCAGGGGATCTTCTTCCGGAGATGATGGAGAGCGAAACGCCTCCCCCAGACTCCCCCGATCAAGAAGCGAGCAACCTTGAGGTGTCATCACGGAGGGCCTCCCCGGGTCCGGTGAGGCCAGAAGATAATCCTATGGTCACCCGAAGTCCCCAGTATCCGTCCCTTGAAGAGGGCAAACAAAAGAGTCCGGCGCCGTCTGGTATGTGGTCGGACGCACTGAGGGATCTGCTGAAGCGAGCGACCATCTCGGAAGAACACCGTATGTTGATGGGCACGGTGATGGAAAGGATTTGGTCCGTCGAAAGCGGGTTGCATGACGCCTTTATGAGTCTACTAACGGGCTTTGAGGTACGTAAAATTATATACATTTGTGATAGTACCGCACATTTTTAGGTGTGCCCTATGTAGGTAGTAGCCCCTGAGACTCTGGTTGTCACCGAGAATGGCGGAAAACAGAGGATCGTAGTCCCAGGTAATAACCATACCGCTTTTATGTGCAGGTGGTGGAAGCTCCGATGGCTAGCCGGACTAATGAGTTTGCCGAACTAAAGCGGCAACTGGATGCGGCAGATGCCGACATCGAGCTTGTTAACAAGCGGCTTGACGAGGCACATCGTAAGTGATGTTTTCTGGTGAATGTCACATAGGAAGAGCAGCGTGATGCCAGTATCTTTAATATGTTGTGACTGCAGATGGATCTTCCACCGTGGAGACCCTTCGAGCGGAACTTGCCCGAGCCAAAGAACAAGCAAGGAGTAGTAATGCGGCTACTTTGAAGGCGGCCAAAGAGTTGAGAGCTGAGAAGGTCGCGCATTGCGAGAGCAAAGAGAAAATGGCCAAGATGGCTGTAAAGTTAAAAGACACTGCCGACCGTTGCCAGTTCCTTGAAGAAGAAAACTGAGCGAAGGTGACGAACCTTGAAAAGGCCACGATGGCGACCAAAGACACCCGCTCTGCTATGAGAGCGAAGGAGGAGTTGCGTGAAGCCGGGGATATTGTGGCTGGGAAGCCCTTTATGCTGCGGAGGAAGTTCGGAGATCCGCGGTATGCCCCTCTGGATCGGCTGTGGAGTTCGGCAGACGCATATCTGGACCTGGCGGTGAGCGCGGTCGATGCGGCCGAATACTTCCGAGATCAAACAGATCATGAAGTGGACAAGCTGTTCTGGTCGCAGTTTAACGTTCCAAAGCATCCGCTTCCATTGACTGATCAGCTAGCCGAATGGGCCGAACTCAATAGGTTGTCCGGACTCGCCATGAGGTCTGTCGTGGGTCAGCTGTGGCCGGAAAGGCCAAAGCCGAACAACTATTTTAGCCTTGTGCAGCAGTTCCTTGGTGCGGTGCCGCGCATCAATGCGATGAAGAGGTTGGCGTGCATAGAAGGCTCACGGATGGCCCTTGCCCGTGTCAAAGCATACTGGGCGGAGATGGATGCTACCACTGTTGTGGCGCAGGGTTCGGCCATAGGCCGAGTGGCTGCCAAGCACTATTTTGAAGAAGTTCTTGAGGATGCTCGTTTGATAGAGGCCTAGTGCTCGAAGAATATTATGTTTGAGTGACATGTATTCCCATTGTAAAAACAATGTTTTAGTAAATTTATCAAGGCTGTATTTATACTTTTGCCCGAAAGTAATATGATGCCTCCTGTGCGGCCGTTTACGTATGTATATCCTGAAAGATTGCAGTCGTCGGCTTCAGCCCCCACGCATATAATGCAGGGGTGTTCGCAGAAGACGTGTGTTCACACTTAATCCAATGTCTTGGTCCTATTAAGGAGGTGATAGCGCAGCGAACTAGGCAACCGGACTATAATGCTTTAACACTTTCACTTAGCCAGAGGAGTTTGACAGTGGGGCTACTATATAGCCCCTGGTGGCTCCGCACTCACCCAAATTCGGGGTGCGTACATGCCTGGCTGAGAAACGACCCTTCGTTAAGGCGGAGGAATTCTAAGATTCCGATAGGTCATCGAGTGGTTGACCAGTCTCACGCTATATCATGACAGTCAGTTTTCGGCTTTCTCTACTGAGGTGCTCGTCCGGATGAACCTGGGCACAATTGCAGTAGTTCTCCTGGTGCCGCCTTAGCCGATAGAGTGGAACGTAAGGCAGCAAAACACAGGAGCCGGGCAAACCCAACATTTGACCAAAGACATGATTCGGAGTTGATGCATATAAGGCCAAACTCGTGACGCCGAATACTCCGTAAGGTATTCGGTCTTTATGGTGTAAACCGGGCCTAAACAGTGCCCTTTGTAAGAAGCCCCTGGTGTCTAGGTACGTGCATTATTCTGACGTGGCCACATGCCAAGACGTCAGCATCCTTCTCAATTGTACTGAGAATCCGAGGGATGTGTATCAACAAGAGATAGTAAAAAAGGTTGACGCAGGATCTTAATCTAGAAAGAATCCTTGGAACGGGTCCCTGCTGCACGTCTGCGCCTGTGTCTCCGTTGTGCCGTATCCTGGACGGGTGTAGCACGATGGTCATCTGTAAAATAGAGGAACTTAGGTGAAAAGTTGTCGTGCAAAAAGGTAGGTTTAAAGAACCATGTACAATTCAAGATGAGTAAAAATTGCCACTTGTCTGCGCGCCTTGAGCCCCTTGTATTTGTAATAGGGGTGTGGCCATCAAACCTGTCTGAATTACATATAGCTGCGTCGGACTCGTCTAACCGTGTCCGTAGTATTGACGACCTATCGAATGCTTTAGTTGGTGAGGCCGTTTTAGTGTGCGGCTGCCAAGGCAGCCGCACTCTCTTCGGCGCGCAGGGATCGCTCAATATTTCCATTTAATGTAATGATGCCACGTGGACCGAGCATCTTAAGCGTGAGGGAAGCGCAATGCGGTATTTTATTAAAGCGAGCGAAAGCTTCACATCCAAGTAGTGCTTGATAGCCACTTTGGAACGAAGCAATGTGGAAGGTTAAATTTTCACTACGGAAGTTATCGGGGAAGCCGAATATAACCTCTAGTAGCAGGGAGCCTGTGCAATTAGCCCCTGGGCCTGGCGTTACTCCTTTAAAGGTAGTATTGCTGTGGAAATTTTCGTTGGGTCTATCCCCACTTTGTGGATTGTCTCATGATATATCAGGTTTAGACTGCTGCCACCGTCCATCAGGACTCGTGTCAAGTGGTATTCGTCAATTATTGGACCTAATACCAAGGCAGCCCATCCTACGCGCCGGATACTTGCCGAGTAATCCTAATGGTCGAAGGTGATCGGTTGAGACGGCCAGTGGCAGAACTCCACGATGATAGGCCCTTGGGCATATTTATCTGGGAGTGCCGCTTTGTTTCTCCCCTTTATCACGTGTAACACGTTTACTGTTTTGACTTCTGGTGGAAATTTCTTCTGTTCCCCAGTGCTTTGCTTGTGAGGCTCATCCTCGTCTTCGCTTGGTGTATCCTGCCCCTTATGTTCGGCATTGAGCTTGCCGGACTGCTTGAAGACCCAACATTCTCTGCGGGTATGATTTGCAAGTTTATCGGCGGTGCTATGGATCTGACATATTTGGTCCATAATTTTGTTTAGGCTGGACGGTTCATTTCTGGCGCCTTTAGAGGGTGGCTTTTGCTGACCTGGCCGAGAGCTTCTAAATCCGGCGTTTACCGTCATGCTCTTCGGGTTGTCTTCTTTATTCTGGCGCTTATTATTTTTGCTGCATCGTGATTTCCCGTTTCCATCTCTAACTTCGGATGTACTTGGGTCGCTGGTGCTGCATCGGGCTAGCCAGCTGTCCTCGCCTGCGCAAAAGCGGGTCATGAGGCTTGTTAATGCTGCCATTGTTCTCGGCTTTTCTTGGCCGAGGTGTTTGGCAAGCCATTCGTCTCGGACGCTGTGTTTAAAAGCTGCCAAGGCTTCGGCGTCCGGACAGTTGACTATTTGGTTCTTTTTAGTAAGAAACCTGTTCCAAAGCTTTTGGGCTAACTCTCCGGGCTGTTGAGTTATATGACTTAATCGTCCGCATCCGGAATTCGGACATAAGTCCCTTGAAAATTTGCCGGAAAAGCGTCTTCGAGCTCTTCCCAGCTTCCAGTGGAGCTTTCGGGGAGGCTTTTAAGCCAGTGCCGAGCTGGCCCTTTGAGTTTGAGGGGTAAATACTTAATGGCATGGAGATCATCTCCTCGAGCCATATGGATATGGAGGATATAGTCCTCAATCCAGACCCCAGGGTCTGTAGTTCCGTCGTATGCCTCTATGTTTACAGGTTTGAATCCCTCTAGAAATTCATGGTCCAGCACCTCGTCAGTGAAACATAGGGGGTGTGCGGCACCCCTGTATCGGGGTGTACCGCGTTGTTCGGATGTTTGTTGTGTTACATCGTATGCTGGAGCGCGCTTGCGTGGTCCATAGATGGATATGGTTGCGCCATCCTTTTGATGCGAGCCCTCGCGTGGATCGCATATTGGCTTATGTGTGATGTTGTTTGCCGCTCTATGTTGGCTGTGAGGTCGTCTATCCGGCCGGATGGCCATTTTAATTTTTGGTTGCGGGAGATCTAAGGCCTCCTCATCGAATTTAGGTAGCAACTTCTGCTCCGGGTAGCTCTTGGTGGGGCGATTACCGCCGTACTTCACTGCTGTGTTGAGTACTTTACTCCATCTAATTCTGAGTGTGTCTTGCGCAGCCTTGAGCCTTTGCTTCTACTTTTTTAGACTCCTCGCGGTGGCAACAAGCCTTTGACGGGAATTCTGTTGCTCCGGGTGTCTGTCCGGTGTGATGTCGTCCGGACTATTATCTTTGACAGAGTCGGGTTGTTCGGTTTGATTCTCCGTGTTGCCGTGGTCCGGCGATGGTTCACCCTGCTCTAACGCTGGGTCTATATGATCGTTGCTTCTGCCGAGGCGGGATTTGGAGCGGCGCTTACGCCGCCGCTGTGACTGCTTTTCGAGGGGACAACCCTTTGTTGTGTCCTTCCGTTCCTCGTCGTCGTTTTCTTTTGGTGTGTCTACCATGTATACGTCATGTGATGAAGTGGGCGTCTAGTGCCCTGTGGGCAGTGGTTCCTGTTCGTCTCCTGCATCGTCGTCCATACCGTCGATGTCTTCGGAGTCGAAGTTGAGCATGTCGGTTAAGTCATCGACAGTGGCTACTAAGTGGGTGGTGGGTGGGCGGCGAATTTCTTCGTCATCCGCATCCCAATCCTGCCGAACAAGTTCGGCCAGGACTCTCCTGACAAGGAGAGAGACTTTAGTGAATTCAATATGTCGCCGAAGGGCGAGTGCTGAAAGATATCCGCGGAGGTGAACTCCATGATTGGCGCCCAGTCGAATTTGATAGGCACGGGCGCAGGCGGTTTGGAGTCCGTGGCCGGGGAAGGATCCGACAGTTTGGGAACACGGCTCTCGTGAAGGGTAAGGTCGATATTCGGCTCAATCGCCGCTGAGGATACGGCCTCCGTGACGGGGTCTATCCACCCATCCATGGATGGCGCAACTGGCTCCGAATTGAGGCTCGGAGTGGATGCCGGTGCGATCTCCTGAATACGGTCCAATGGTAGAGCTAAATCGTACTCATCGTGACTGCGTGGCGCACAAGGCAGGGGCTCGAATCCGTCGAAGATCAAGTCTCCGTGGATATCGGCCGTGTAATTTAAGCTTCCAAACCTGACCTGATGGCCAGGGGCGTAGCTTTCGATCTGCTCCAGATGGCCAAGCGAGTTGGCCCGCAGTGCGAAGCTGCCGAACACAAATATCTGTCCGAGGAGAAAAGTATCACCTTGGACTGCATCGCTATTGATGATAGAAGGAGCCATCAAGCCTAACGGCAATGACACAGAAGAACTCTCAATGAAAGCACCAATGTCGGTGTCAAAACCGGCGGATCTCGAGTAGGGGGTCCCGAACTGTGCGTCTAAGGCGGATGGTAACAGGAGGCAGGGGACACGATGTTTTACCCAGGTTCGGGCCCTCTTGATGGAGGCAAAACCCTACGTCCTGCTTGATTTATTCTTGATGATATGGGTATTGCAAGAGTTGATCTACCACGAGATCCGATAGGCTAAACCCTAGAAGCTAGCCTATGGTATGATTATTGTTGTCCTACAGACTAAACCCTCCGGTTTATATAGACACCGGAGAGGGTTAGGGTTACACAAGGTCGGTTACAAAGGAGGAAATATCCATATCCGTATTGCCTAGCTTGCCTTCCACGCCAAGTAGAGTCCCATCCGGACACGAGATGAAGTCTTCAATCTTGTATCTTCATAGTCCAACAGTCCGGCCAAAGGATATAGTCCGGCTGTCCGGAGACCCCCTAATCCAGGACTCCCTCACCCGGCCTTATGCCTGGTGTTTTGCTCCACTCGTGCCGCCCTAGTTTCCGTCATACCGGTGTTATGTTCCTTGATTTTGTGTTCCTTACGCGGTTGGGTTATATTGGGAACCCCTTGATAGTTCGCCTTGAATAAAACTCATCCAGCAAGGCCCAACCTTGGTTTTACCATTTGACACCTCAGCCTTTTTCCCTTGGGTTCTGCAGGCTCAAGGGTCATCTTTATTTTAAACCCCCCGGGCCAGTGCTCCTCTAAGTGTTGGTCCAATCTAGAGCCCCTTGCAGCGCCATCTCGGGGAAATTTGAGGGTTGGTTTTAGTTGTATGGATTGCTTATCTGGTGTGCCCTGAGAACGAGATATGTGCAGCTCATATCGGGATTTGTCTGCAGATTCGGGTGGCTTTGCTGGTCTTGTTTTACCATTGTCGAAATGTCTTGCAACCGGGATTCCGAGTCTGATCAGGTCGTCCTGGGAGAAGGAATATCCTTCGTTGACCGTGAGAGCTTGTGATGGGCTAAGTTGGGACACCCTGCAGGGTTTGAACTTTTGAAAGTCGTGCCCGCGGTTATGGGCAGATGGGAATTTGTTAATGTCCGGTAGTAGAGAACTTGACACTTAACTTAATTAAAATGAATCAACCGCGTGTGTAGCCATGATGGTCTCTTCTCGGCGGAGTCCGGGAAGTGAATACGGTTCTTGTGTTATGCTTGGACGTAAGTAGTTTCAGGATCACTTCTAGTTCACAACCGTGCATTGCTTCTCTTCTCGCTCTCATTTGCGTAAGTTAGCCACCATATATGCTAGTGCTTGCTGCAGCTCCACCTCACTACCTTTTTCCTACCCATAAGCTTAAATAGTCTTGATTTCGCGGGTATGAGATTGCTGAGTCCTCGTGGCTCACAAATACTTCCAAACAGTTGCAGGTGCCGATGATATCAGTGCAGGTGACGCAACCGAGCTCAAGGAGGAGCTCGCAGAAGATCATGTTTGTTGTGTTGTTTCATTTTCCAGTTGATCAGTAGTGGAGCCCAGTCGGGGCGATCGGGGATCTTTTGCATTAGGGGTGGTCTTTCTTTATTTTGGTTCCGTAGTCAGACCTTGATTGTATTCTGGATGATGTAATGCTATATTTATGTATTGTGTGAAGTGGCGATTGTAAGCCAACTCTTCATCCATTTCTTATTCAGTACATGGGATGTGTAAAGATTACCCCTCTTGCGACGTGCCTACTATGCGGTTATGCCTCTAAGTCGTGCTCTGACACATGGGAGATATAGCCGCATCGTGGGTGTTACAATAAGCAGCTTCACCAAGGTCTTTCATTGAAAAATTCTTATTCAAGTATCCTTTTATGCTATTCAGAAATTCAGTATCATTTTCGACCAATAATATGTCATCTACATATAATATCAGAAATGCTACGGAGCTCCCACTCACTTTCTTGTAAATACAGGCTTCTCCAAGAGTCTGTATAAAACCATATGCTTTGATCACACTACCAAAGCGTATATTCCAACTCCGATAGGCTTGCACCAGTCCATAAATGGATCGCTGGAGCTTGCACACTTTGTTAGTACCTTTTGGATCGAAAAAACCTTCTGGTTGCATCATATACAACTCTTCTTTAAGATATCCATTAAGGAATGCAGTTTTGACATCCATTTGCCAAATTTCATAATCATAAAATGCGGCAATTGCTAACATGATTCGGACGGACTTAAGCATCGCTACGGGTGAGAAGGTCTCATCATAGTCAACTCCTTGAACTTGTCAAAAACCTTTTGCAACAAGTCGAGCTTTGTAGACAGTAACATTACTGTCAGCGCCAGTCTTCTTCTTGAAGATCCATTGATACGTCCATTTTTCATCATGCTTTTATATCAATATTTATTGCATTATGGGCTGTTATTACACATTATGTCACAATACTTACGCCTATTCTCTCTTATTTTACAAGGTTTACATACAGAGGGAGAATGCCGGCAGCTAGAATTCTGGGCTAGAAAAGGAGCAAATATTAGAGACCTATTCTGCACAGCTCCAAAAGTCCTGAAACTTCACAGAGTTATTTCCAGAATATATAAAAAATACTGAGCGCAAGAAGTACCAGAGGGGGGCCACCCACCAGCCACGAGGGTGGGGGCGCGCCCTACCCCCCTGGGCATGCCCCCCTGCCTCGTGGCCCCCCTGGTGGCCCTCCGATGCCCATCTTCTGCTATATGGAGTATTTCGTCGAGGAAAAAATTATAAGCAAGCTTTTGGGACGAGACTCCGCCGCCCCGAGGCGGAACCTTGGCGGAACCAATCTAGGGCTCCGGCAGAGCTGTTCTACCAGGGAAACTTCCCTCCGGGAGGGGGAAATCATCACCATCGTCATCACCAACGATCCTCTCATCGGGAGGGGGTCAATCTCCATCAACATCTTCACCCGCACCATCTCATCTCAAACCCTAGTTCATCTCTTGTATCCAAACCTCAGATTGGTACCTGTGGGTTGCTAGTAGTGTTGATTACTCCTTGTAGTTGATGCTAGTTGGTTTACTTGGTGGAAGATCATATGTTCAGATCCATTATGCATATTAATACCCCTATGATTATGAACTTGAATATGCTTTGTGAGTAGTTACGTTTGTTCCTGAGGACACGGGAGAAGTCTTGCTATTAGTAGTCATGTGAATTTGGTATTCGTTCGATATTTTGATGAGATGTATGTTGTCATCCCTCTAGTCGTGTCATGTGAACGTCGACTACATGACACTTCACCATTGTTTGGGCCTAGAGGGAGGCATTGGGAAGTAATAAGTAGATGATGGGTTGCTAGAGTGATAGAAGCTTAAACCCTAGTTTAAGCGTTGCTTCGTAAGGGGTTGATTTGGATCCATATGTTTCATTCTATTGTTAGGTTTACCTTAATACTTCTGTTGTAGTTGCGGATGCTTGCAATGGGGGTTAATCATAAGTGGGATGCTTGTCCAAGTAAGGACAACACCCATGCACCGGTCCACCCACATATCAAATTATCAAAGTACCGAACACGAATCATATTATCGTGATGAAAACTAGCTTGACGATAATTCCCATGTGTCCTCAGGAGCGCTTTACTTCATATAAGAGTTTGTCTAGGCTTGTCCTTTGCTCAAAAAGGATTGGGCCATCTTGCTGCACCTTATTTACTTTTACTACTCGTTACTCATTACAAATTACCTTATCACAAAACTATATGTTACCGATAATTTTAGTGCTTGCAGAGAATACCTTACTGAAAACTGTTTATCATTTCCTTCTTCTCCTTGTTTGGTTCGACACTCTTACTTATCGAAAAGGCTACGATAGATCCCCTATGCTTGTGGGTCATCATCCATTTATTCTCTATGGCATGCCGATCATCGGGCAAGTCAACCAAAGTCCATACTTTCTTCTCATACATGGATCCCATCTCAGATTTCCTGGCCTTAAGCCATTTTGTGGAATCTGGGCTCATCATCACTTCCTCATAGTTCATAGGTTCGTCATGGTCAAGTAACATGACTTCCAGAACAGGATTGTTGTACCACTCTGGTGCGGATCTTACTCTGGTTGACCTACGAGGTTCGGTAGTAACTTGATCAGAAGTTTTATGATCATCATCATTACCTTCCTCACTTACTGGTGTAGGAATCACTGGAACTGATTTCAGTGATGAACTACTTTCCAATAAGGGAGAATGTACAATTACCTCGTCAAGTTCTACTTTCTTCCCACTCACTTCTTTTGAGAGAAACTCCTTCTCTAGAAAAGATCCATTCTTAGCAACGAATATCTTTCCTTCGGATCTGTGATAGAAGGTGTACCCAATAGTCTCTTTTGGGTATCCTATGAAGACACATTTCTCCGATTTGGGTTCAAGCTTATCAGGTTGAAGCTTTTTCACATAAGCATCGCATCCCCAAACTTTAAGAAACGACAACTTTGGTTTCTTGCCAAACTACAGTTCATAAGGTGTCGTCTCGACGGATTTAGATGGTGCCCTATTTAATGTGAGTGCAGCTGTCTCTAAAGTGTAACCCCTAAATGATAGCGGTAAATTAGTGAGAGACATCATAGATCGCACCATATCTAGTAAAGTACGATTACGACGTTCGGACACACCATTACGCTGTGGTGTTCCAGGTGGTGTGAGTTGCGAAACTATTCCGTGTTTCAAATGAAGTCCAAACTCATAACTCAAATATTCACCTCCACGATCAGATCGTAGAAACTTGATTTTCTTGTTACGACGATTTTCCACTTCACTCTGAAATTCTTTGAACTTTTCAAATGTTACAGACTTACGTTTCATCAAGTAGATATACCCATATCTGCTCAAATCATCTGTGAAGGTGAGAGAATAACGATATCCGCCGCGAGCTTCAATGTTCATTGGACCACATACATCAGTATGTATGATTTCCAATAACTCTGTTGCTCGCTCCATTGTTCCGGAGAACGAAGTTTCAGTCATCTTGCCCATGAGACATGGTTCACATGTACCAAGTGATTCATAATCAAGTGATTCCAGAAGTCCATCAGAATGGAGTTTCTTCATGCGCTTTTCACCAATATGACCTAAACGGCAGTGCAACAAATAAGTTGCACTATCATTATCAACTCTGCATCTTTTGGCCTCAATATTATGAACATGTGTATCACTACTATCAATATTTAGTAAAAACAGACAACTCATTAGGGGTGCATGACCATAAAAGATATTACTCATATAAATAGAACAACCATTATTCTCTGATTTAAATGAATAACCGTCACGCATCAAACAAGATCCAGATATAATGTTCATGCTTAACGCTGGCACCAAATAACAATTATTTAGGTCTAATACTAATCCCGAAGGTAGATGTAGAGGTAGTGTGCCGACGGCGATCACATCGACTTTGGAACCATTTCCCACGCACATCGTCACCTCGTCCTTAGCCAATCTTCGCTTAATCCATAGCCCCTGTTTCGAGTTGCAAATGTTTGCAACTGAACCAGTATCAAATACCCAGGCACTATTGCGAGCATTAGTAAGGTACACATCAATAACATGTATATCAAATATACTTTTCACTTTGCCATCCTTCTTCTCCGCCAAATACTTGGGGCAGTTCCGCTTCCAGTGACCAGTTCCTTTGCAGTAGAAGCACTTAGTCTCAGGCTTAGGTCCAGACATGGGTTTCTTCACTTGAGCAGCAACTGGCTTGCTGTTCTTCTTGAAGTTCCCCTTCTTCCCTTTACCCTTTTTCTTGAAACAGGTGGTCTTGTTGACCATCAACACTTGATGCTCCTTCTTGATTTCTACCTCCGCAGCCTTTAGCATTGCGAAGAGCTCAGGAATCGTCTTATCCACCCCTTGCATATTATGGTTCATCACGAAGCTCTTGTAGCTTGGTGGCAGTGATTGAAGAACTCCCTCAATGACACTATCATCAGGAAGATTAACTCCCAGTTGAGTCAAGTGGTTGTGGTACCCAGACATTCTGAGTATATGTTCACTGACAGAACTATTCTCCTCCATCTTGCAGCTGTAGAACTTATTGCAGACTTCATATCTCTCAATCTGGGCAGTTGCTTGAAATATTAACTTCAACTCCTGGAACATCTCATATGCTCCATGACGTTCAAAACGTCGTTGAAGTCCCGGTTCTAAGCCGTAAAGCATGGCACACTGAACTATCGAGTAGTCATCAGCTTTGCTCTGCCAGGTGTTCATAACATCTAGTGTTGCTCCTGCAGCGGGTTTGTCACCTAGCGGTGCTTCTAGGATGTAATTCTTCTGTGCAACAATGAGGATAATACTCAAGTTACGGACCCAGTCCATGTAATTGCTACCATCATCTTTCAACTTAGCTTTCTCCAAGAACGCATTAAAATTCAATGGAACAACAACACGGGCCATCTATCTACAACAACATAGACATGCAAAATACTATCGGGTACTAAGTTCATGATAAATTAAAGTTCAATTAATCAAATTACTTAAGAACTCCCACTTAGATAGACATCTCTCTAATCATCTAAGTGATCATGTGATCCATATCAACTAAACCATGTTCGATCATCACATGAGATGGAGTAGTTTTCAATGGTGAACATCACTATGTTGATCATATCTACTATATGATTCACGCTCGACCTTTCGGTCTTCAGTGTTCCGAGGCCATATCTGCATATGTTAGGCTCATCAAGTTTAACACGAGTATTCTGCGTGTGCAAAACTGGCTTGCACCTGTTGTATGTGAACGTAGAGCTTATCACACCCGATCATCATGTGGTGTCTTAGCACGACGAACTGTAGCAACGGTGCATACTCAGGGAGAACACTTATACCTTGAAATTTAGTGAGAGATCATCTTATAATGCTACCTCCGAACTAAGCAAAATAAGATGTATAAAGGATAAACGTCACATGCAATCAATATAAGTGATATGATATGGCCATCATCATCTTGTGCCTTTGATCTCCATCTCCAAAGCACCGTCATGATCACCATCATCACCGGCTTGACACCTTGATCTCCATCGATGCATCATTGTCGTCTCTTCAACTATTGCTTCTACGACTACCGCTACCGCTTAGTGATAAAGTAAAGCAATTACATGGCGATTGCATTTCATACAATAAAGCGACAACCATATGGCTCCTGCCAGTTGCCGATAACTGTGTTACAAAACATGATCATCTCATACAATAAAATTTAGCATCGTGCCTTGACCATATCACATCACAACATGCCTTGGAAAAACAAGTTAGACGTCCTCTACTTTGTTGTTGCAGGTTTTACGTGGCTGCTACGGACTGAGCAAGAACCGTTCTTACTTACACGTCAAAAACCACTACGCGGTATGGTGATTTCTTTTTCATCTTCAGAAAGAACCCTGTTCATTAAATACGATTCAACTAAAGCTGGAGAAATAGACGCCCACTAGCCACCTGTGTGTGAAGCACGTCGGTAGAACCAGTCTCGCGTAAGCGTACGCGTAATGTCGGTCTGGGCCGCTTCATCCAACAATGCCGCTGAATCAAGAATCAACTAGTGATGACAAGCAATATGTATATACCCACGCCCACAACTCCTTTGTGTTCTACTCATGCATATAACATCTACGC
This sequence comes from Triticum monococcum, assembly GCA_034509565.1. Taxonomy (NCBI): domain Eukaryota; kingdom Viridiplantae; phylum Streptophyta; class Magnoliopsida; order Poales; family Poaceae; genus Triticum; species Triticum monococcum. The sequence goes on from CM067842.1 coordinate 690,709,616, forward strand.
ATAAACCTGGATCTAATGCCACTATTGGGGAACGCAGTAATTTCAAAAAAATCCTACGCACACGCAAGATCATGATGATGCATAGCAACGAGAGGGGAGAGTATCGTCTACGTACCCTCGTAGACCGTAAGCATAAGCATTATGACAACACGATTGATGTAGTCGTACGTCTTCACCATCGACCAATCTAGCACCGAAGGTATGGCACCTCCGCGATCTGCACACATTTAGCACGGTGACGTCCCACGAACTCACGATCCAGTAGAGCTTCGAGGGAGAGTTTTGTTAGCACGACGACATGATGACGGTGATGATGTTGCTACTGGAACAAGGTTTCGCCTAAGCACCACTACGATATGACCAAGGTGGATTATGGTGGAGCGTGGCACCGCGCACGGCTAAAAGATCAATGATCAACTTGTGTGTCCATGGGGTGCCCTAATACGTCTCCAAGGTATCTATAATTTTTGATTTCTCCATGCTATATTATCTACTGTTTTGGATGTTTATGGGCTTTATTATACACTTTTATATCATTTTTGGGACTAACCTATTAACCCAGAGCCCAGTGCTAGTTTCTGTTTTTACCTTGTTTTAGAATATCGCAGAAAAGGAAAACCAAACGGAGTCCAATTGACCTGAAACTTCATGGAACTTATTTTTGGATCAGAAGAAGCCCAGAAGACTTGGAGTGCACGTCAGGGGATCTACGAGGAGGCCACGAGGCAGGGGGCGCGCCCTCCACCCTCGCGGGCCCCTCGTGGCCCCCCTAACGTACTTCTTCCACCTATATATCTCCATATACCCTAAAAACATAGGAGAGCATAATAGATCAGGAGTTCCGCCACCAGAAGCCTCCATAGCCACCGAAAACCAATCTAGACCCGTTTCGGCACCCTGCTGGAGGGGGAATCCTTCTCCAGTGGCCATCTTCATCATCCCGGTGCTCTCCATGACGAGGAGGGAGTAGTTCCCCCTCGGGGCTGAGGGTATGTACCAGTAGCTATCTCTCTCTCTCTCTCTCTCGTGTTCTTGAGGTGATACGATCTTGATGTATCGCGAGCTTTGCTATTATATTTGGATCCTATCATGTTTCTTCCCCCCCCCCCTCTACTGTCTTGTAATGGATTGAGTTTCCCCTTTGAAGTTATCTTATCGGATTGACTCTTTATAGATTTGAGAACACTTGATGTATGTCTTGTCGTGCGTATCTGTGGTGAAAATGGGATACCACGTGATTCACTTGATGTATGTTTTGGTGATCAACTTGCAGGTTCCTCCCATGAACCTATGCATAGGGGTTGGCACACGTTTTCGTCGTGGTTCTCAGGTAGAAACTTTGGGGCACTCTTTGAGGTTCTATGTGTTGGTTGAATAGATGAATCCGAGATTGTGTGATGCATATCGTATAATCATACCCACAGATACTTGAGGTTACATTGGAGTATCTAGGTGACATTAGGGTTTTGGTTGATTTGTGTATTAAGTTGTTATTCTAGTACGAACTCTGGGGCTGTTTGTGACGCCTATAGGAATAGCCCAACAGATTGATTGGAAAGAATAACTTTGAGGTGGTTTCGTACCCTACCATAATCTCTTCGTTCGTTCTCCGCTATTAGTGACTTTGGAGTGACTCTTTGTTGCATGTTGATGGATAGTTATGTGATCCAATTATGTTATTATTGTTGAGAGGACTTGCACTAGTGAAAGTATGAACCCTAGGCCTTGTTTCCTAGCATTGCAATACCATTTATGCTCACTTTTATCAGTAGTTACCTTGCTGTTTTTATATTTTCAGATTACAAAAACTATTATCTACTATCCATATTGCACTTGTATCACCATCTCTTCGCCGAACTAGTGCACCTATACAATTTACCATTGTATTGGGTGTGTTGGGGGCACAAGAGACTCTTAGTTATTTGGTTGCAGGGTTGTTTGAGAGAGACCATCTTCACCTACGCCTCCTATGGATTGATAAACCTTAGGTCATCCACTTGAGGGAAATTTGCTACTGTCCTACAAACCTCTACACTTGGAGGCCCAACAACGTCTACAAGAAGAAGGTTGTGTAGTAGACATCAAGCTCTTTTCTGGCGCCGTTGCCGGGGAGGTTAGCGCTTGAAGGTATATCTTTAGATCTTGCAATCGAGTCTTTTAGTTTCTTATTTTATCACTAGTTTAGTTTATAAATGAAAACTATAAAAAAATGGAATTAAGTTTGTCTCATATGCTTCACCTTTTTAATATCTTTCGTGAGTATGATGGAAAGGATAAGTGTGCTCAAGTGCTAGAAGAAGAAATCTATAAAATGTTTGGCACTAAATATTTGAATGATGAGCATGATTGCAATGTTGTTAGTACGAATTCTTTGAATATCCATGATACTAATGATGATTGAACTAGTTACGATGAAAATGTCTCCTATAAACATGTCAATTTTTGTGGAGTACATTGGGTTTGTAAGTACACACCAAATAGGGAAGATAGATATTGCAAGAGGCATAAGTACTTACAAACTAAATTGTTGCAAGAAAGGCTAGATGAATGTGCTGAAGATTTAAATTTTCTTAGCCGTACTTGTGAACTTTCCAATGAACATGATCATTTCAGTACCCAATGCAAATTGTTTCATGATCGTATCGTGTCCAAAAATTGTGATGACTTGATTTCCCTTGCACATCATAATGAACTTAGTTTGCTCTTGGGTTATGAAGAAATGAAACGTATAACTAAGGATATTCCAAAATTTTCCCTTGATAGAGTTCTTCATTTTGATCTAGAGGAAATTTATATGTATTGTGCGGTGAATTGTATTGAAATCCTTATATTGCCAACTACATAAAGAAAAGAAAACAAATAGAAGATGAAGAGAATACTAATGAAAGGGAAGAGACTTCCCAATATCCTCCTATTCAACGAATCTCATTAATAAGGAGCTCCAAAAGGACGATTGAACCCACACATGATGTGGTGAAGAAGAAGAAAAGAAAAAGGAAGAGAGGTAAAAAGATATGTCTCCCAAATAGTGCTGCCCCTATTACTATTGTGCCTCATGAAAATATAATTGTGGAAGACAATGATACTTCTTATGATCTTGAAAATCTTTTTGGCACTTGCTTGGAAGAATATGATAATTGCTATACTATTGGTGCTATCCATACTATTAATGATGAGAGTGATTAAGCTTATGATATGAAAAGGCCCAAGCTTGGGGATGCTATGTTTGATGAATATGATGTTTTTGAGAATATATTTGCTGCAATTAATGTTTGTCCCAAGTTTGTGGATGCTACGTTTAATGAAGATGGTATTTTTAGTCTCCCAAGTTTTGATATGCAAATTTATAATGATGATAGCATACCTCCTACTTATGACAATTATTGTGATGATACTTATGCTATAAAAAGTAGTGATTATATTTATAAAACTTGTCATGATTATGATTACCCCTTTTCTGAACATTACTCTTTTAATGTGGAAACAATTTATAGTATTCGAGTCTCTTATGATACTCCCACTATTCCTAATGAGAAGAATTTTGCTTATGTGGAGAGTAGTAAATTTTCTATGCTTGTAGATCATGAAAAGAATGCTTTATGTGCGGGTTATATTTTTGAATTCATTCATGATGCTACTGAAAATTATTATGAGGGAGAATATATGCTTGTAGGAATTGCAATAATATCAAGTTTCCTCTCTATGTGCTTAAAGTTTTGAAGTTATGCTTGTTTTACCTTCCTATGCTAGTTGATTATTGTTCCCTCAAGTTGTTTGCTCACAAAATCCCTGTGCATAGGAAGTGGGTTAGACTTAAAATGTGCTAGTCAGATTCTTCATGATGCTCTCTTTATGTTTCAATTCTTATCATTTATGTGAGCATCATTGAAATCATTATGCCTAGCTAGGGGCATTAAACGATAGCGCTTGTTGGGAGGAAACCCAACTTTATTTTTGTTCATTGCTTTTTGCTCCTGTTTAGTAATAAATAATTTATCTACCCTCTGTTTAGATGTGGTTTTGTAGCGACCCGACCTCAAACGGTCAAGTATCTGTGCTTCAGTGTCATCCTTGGATCAGTAATGCTGACACACATGGTACTCAAAGGATTTATAACAGAGTAGCAATCACACACTTATTACATCGAATGTCTCAAAAGAGAACTTATTACAATAATATGGCTTAAGACCATCTAATACGATAACAGCGGAAGGCTTGGCAGATAAAGCGAGTCCATCAACTCCAACGACATAGCTGAGCTGCACGGCAACGACCTAACAAACCTTACTCCTCGTCTGAAAAGTCTGCAACATAATGCGTTGCAGCCCGAAACGGGTCAGCACATGGAATATGCTGGCAAAGTAACATAGTAGAGCAGGAACCGAATAATGCTATCACTACATGCATATTTGGCTGGTGGAAAGCTCTATGGTTACAGTTTTGCGAAAAGCCAATTTTCCCCTACAACAAAGGAATAGATTTTAAATTTACTATCATGGTAGTTGAAACATCATCGAGAAGGTTCCTCCAACTCAATCCCAATTAAAGTGATTAACAACCCAAAAATATTATTTAAGAGTGATGAGATACTTAAGATACTCCAAGTACTAGATACTCAAGATTGTCCATAACCGGGGACACGGCTAACCATGATTAGTTTATACACTCTACAGAGGTTTGCGCACTTTTCCCCACAAGACTCGATCGTCTCCGTTGTATTTCTCGCACTACATGGTGTTTGAGAAACGGATGACTGAGACACAGTCTTTCAGAAACATTAACTCTCTACTCCGGGCAGACCATACCAAACCTACAAACCCACTACCTGTTGATCCACCTCTTCAAGAGCTTCACGTAACTTACTCAACTATGCTAGAGCCCATATTAGCTTGTGGCTGCACACGGAAGTTTCTAGCATGAATAATCTCAGTTCCCTTAGAGCCTGGGTGGCGGTCCATAGGAAGATCACACGGGTACTCCGGGATTTCCAAAAATACAGGCAACACTGGGTACTCCAGGTGCCTCAATCCACCTAGATGTAAGTTTAAATTGCCACCTTAAGTTGAACCATTAATTAACAATCTCACATCTGTCATGGATTTCACTCACCCAAACCACATCTACGAGCATAGCATAGCAGTATAAGCAAAGCGTAGAAGTAACTCCCAAGGGTTTGAATATAACAGGGTAATAGGTTCTACCTCATCAACTACTTCCCAACCCACAAGTTAATGTCATCCTAATCATGCAATGTTTGAGGATTGGAACTAATGCATAAAAACTGGGTGGTAAAGGGATATGATCAAAGTGTTACTTGCCTTGCTGACGATCCGCGAAACCTAGAGACTCCAAATAACACGCTTCGCACTCCAGGAATTCTATCACAAACAAACAATAGCATACATAAGCAACTAACAAGAAACACGGGTAAAAGCCAAATAAGAAGGTCTAACTGGAAAGTTCAACTTAAGAACTCCGGTTTGCAAAAAGAATCAAATCAAACGGAGAAACGAAACTCAAACGGCGAAAGAAACAAGATCCGTTTACTAATCTGGACCTAGGTCAAATTTTACAGTACCAAAATCTTGTTCAAGTTGGTTAAGCGAAAAGAGGGTCTCAAGACGAAGATCTAGGCGCTTGAATCGCCTGATTCTGACTAACGAGCGAAAAGAAAAACTAAAACAAAAATCGGATCAGAAATCGCGATCAGAAATAATCACGGATTAATCCGGAAAAATGGACGAACAGACAAACAAACGAGCGCTCGTTAGCTGTGGCTAACGGGCGAAAACCGTTCGTTAAAACGAACGTACTGATGAACGTCCGCAAAATAGAAGAACCGGAAAAAAATAGGCGACACGATCTAAAAAAACGAACTAGGTTTCTAAAAACCGAACGGTTTTTTTTTAAAACCGGCGGCTCGGATCGGCGCGGTACCTCGGCGAGGCGGCTCCGGCGAGGCGGGATCGAGCGGCGGGGCTCGGCGGCGGCAAGGCGGTGGCGCGGGGCTGCAGCGGCGCAGGCGGCGGCAGGCGGCGGTGCGGCGGGGCTCGGCGGCTGGTGGGGTGGTGGCAAGGGGGCGGGGTGGCGGCTATAAAAAGGGGGGGCGGTGGCTGGCTTGCGCGAGGGGGCGTCCGGGGCTGAGTCTGAGCCGGACTCTCCTCAGGGTCCGTGCCAAGCACGGCGGCGCGCGCGAGGGGAGGCGGTGCGCGGGGTGGGCCGGCCTGGCTTGGCTGGGCTTCGGCCTAGTCGGGCGCGGGGAGTTTTTTTAAACAATTCCACCGAATTCAAAAAAATCCTAAGAAATAAAATAAAATTCTAAAAATGCCAAAACAAAATTTCACCATCTAAATAAAATATTTAGAACAAGATGAACATTTTCTTGGCCCTAAAATGCAATTTTGAAAAACGTGCAATTTTCCTAATTGCAAATAAAATCCAAATAAAACAAATAAATGATTTTAATATTTTTCCTCCCATATTTTAATTATTTTGGATAAGTCATATTATCTCCTCTCATATATTAATATGAAATATTTTCGGAGAGAAAAATAATTAAAACCAAAATCCTCGTTTCACTATTTGATGAAAATCAAATAAGGAAACCAGGAAATCCCCAACTCTCTCCGAGGATTCTTGAGTTGCTTACAATTTTGAGGATTTGCGAAACAAAAATGCAATAAAATATGATATGCGTGAATGATCTATGTATAACATTCCAAATTGAAAATTTGGGATGTTACAAACCTACCCCCCTTAAGATGAATCTCGCCCTCGAGATTCGGGTTGGCTAGAAAATAGGTGTGGGTGGTCCGTGCGAAGATCATCCTCTCGTTCCCAGGTGGCTTCATCCTCGGTATGGTGGCTCCATTGAACTTTGCGAAACTTGATAACCTTGCTGCGGGTGACTCGGCTGTCAAACTCCAAAATCTTGACTGGCTTTTCCTCATAAGTCAAATCAATGTCTAACTAAATCGCCTCCAAGGGTACTGTATCTCTTAATGGTATATCGACCATCTCTGCATGACACTTCTTTAACTGCGAAACGTGGAACACATCATGAACTCCTGGCAGTCCTTCAGGTAACTCCAACTTGTATGCAACTTCTCCCATCCGTTCCAAAACACGATACGGTCCTACAAATCTCGGGGCTAACTTTCCCTTAACTCCAAAACGTTTTACTCCTCGCAAGGGTGATACTCGCAGATATGCCCCATCTCCAATTTCATAGGTTACCTCCTTGCATTTTGAGTCTGCATAACTCTTCTGCCTGGACTGAGCAACCTTCAGTCTATCACGAATCAGTTTAACTTTCTCTTCAGACTCCTTGATTAAGTCTGGTCCAAACAACTGTCCGTCCCCTACTTCATCCCACATCAACGGCTTTCTGCACCTTCGTCCATACAGGGCTTCGAACGGTGCCATCTTCAAACTGGCTTGGTAGCTATTGTTGTATGAGAACTCTGCATAAGGCAAATTGTCATCCCAACTAGATCCGTAATCTAGCGCACAGGCTCTCAACATATCTTCTAGAATCTGGTTGACTCTTTTAGTCTGTCCATCCGTCTGCAGGTGAAATGCGATACTAAACTCCAATCTCGTACCCAAAGTCTGGTGTAACTGATGCCAAAACTTTGAGGTAAACTGTGTTCCTCTATCTGATACAATGGTCCTCGGAACTCCATGCAGACATATGATCCTGGTCATATATATCTTGGCCAACTTCGCACTGGTATAAGTTGTTTTCACTAGGATAAAGTGAGCCACTTTGGTCAAGCGATCAACTACTACCCATATGGAATCATATCCTGATTTGGTCCTAGGCAATCCAGTGATGAAATCCATGCCAAGTTTATCCCACTTCCATTCGGGTATCGGCATAGGCTGTAACAATCCTGCCGGCTTTTGATGCTCTGCCTTCACTCTCTGACATATATCACATATGGCTACATACTCGGCAATATCCTTCTTCATACCTTTCCACCAGAAACGTTCTTTCAAATCCAAATACATCTTGGTGTTTCCGGGGTGTATCGAGTATGGTGAGTCATGAGCCTCATGTAGTATTAACTTCCTGATCTCTGTGTTATTGGGCACGTTGTCGGTGTCAAAACCGGCGGATCTCGGGTAGGGGGTCCTGAACTATGCGTCTAGGCGGATGGTAACAGGAGACGAGGGACACGATGTTTTTACCCAGGTTCGGGCCCTCTCGATGGAGGTAAAACCCTACGTCCTGCTTGACTAATATTGATGGTATGGGTAGTACAAGAGTAGATCTACCACGAGATCAGAGAGGCTAAACCCTAGAAGCTAGCCTATTGTATGATTGTTGTTCGTCCTATGGACTAAAACCCTTCGGTTTATATAGACACCGGAGAGGGCTAGGGTTACACAGAGTCGGTTACTGAGGGAGTCCTGGATTAGGGGGTGTTCGGATAGCCGGACTATACCTTCAGACGGACTCCTGGACTATGAAGATACAAGATTTAAGACTTCGTCATGTATCTGGAAGGGACTTTCCTTGGCGTGGAAGGCAAGCTTAGCGATACGGATATGCAGATCTCCTACCATTGTAACCGACTTTTTGTAACCCTAACCCTCTTCGGTTTCTTTATAAACCGGAGGGTTTTAGTCCGTAGGACAAGATACACAACAACAATCATACCATAGGCTAGCTTCTAGGGTTTACCCTCTCCGATCTCGTGGTAGATCTACTCTTGTACTACCCATATCATCAATATTAATCAAGCAGGACGTAGGGTTTTACCTCCATCAAGAGGGCCCGAACCTGGGTAAAACTTCGTGTCCCTTGCCTCCTGTTACCATCCGGCCTAGACGCACAGTTCGGGACCCCCTACCCGAGATCCGCCGGTTTTGACACCGACACTGGTGCTTTCATTGAGAGTTCCTCTGTGTCGTTGCCGTCAGGCTCGATGGCTCCTACAATCATCAATAGCGATGCAGTCCAGGGTGAGACCTTCCTCCCCGGACAGATCTTCGTCTTCGGCGGCTTCGCACTGCGGGCCAATTCACTTGGCCATCTGGAGCAGATCGAAAGCTACGCCCCTGGCCGTCAGGTCAGATTTGGAAGTTTAAACTACACGGCTGACATCCGCGGGGACTTGATCTTCGACGGATTCGAGCCACTGCCAAGCGCGCCGCACTGTCACGACGAGCATGATCTAGCTCTGCCGCTGAACAGTGCCCTGGAAGCCGCACCCGCATCGGCTTTGACCTTTAATTCGGAGCCAACTGCGCCGATCAAGGATGGGCGGTTGGACGCCGCCTCGGGGGCTGCGATCCCAACGGCGATTGAGCGGAACACCAGCCCCGCACTCCACGAGACTCGTGACTCCAAGAAGCCGAACTCCTCTCCGGACTCCGAACCCTCCGCGCCCCTACCGATCGAATCCGATTGGGTGCCGATCATGGAGTTTACTGCCGCGGACATCTTTCAGCACTCACCTTTCGGCGATATTCTGAAGACACTGAAGTCTCTCTCTTTATCAGGAGAGCCCTGGCCGGACTACGGTCAGCAAGGTTGGGGCACGGACGATGAAGAAATTCAAAGCCCACCCACCACCCACTTTGTAGCCACTGTCGACGATTTAACCGACATGCTCGACTTCGACTCCGAAGACATCGACGGTATGGACACGATGAAGGAGACGATGAAGAACTAGCGCCTATTAGGCCCTGGAAAGCCACCTCGTCATATGACATATACATGGTGGACATCCCAAAAGAAGGAGATGGCGATGGAACAGCGGAGGATGACCCCTCCAAGAAACAGCCTAAGCACCGGCGTCAGCGGCGCCGATCAAAATCCCGCCAAAACAAATACGGTGATTCCAGCACGGGAGATAATAATACTCCGGAGAGTGCCGAAGAAAACCCCCTCCAGCAAGATTTAGCACAGGAGGATGGAGAAACCAGCCCTCATGAGAGAGCGGCAGACAGAGAGGTCGAGGACGATAATTATATGCCTCCCTCTGAAGACGAGGCAAGCCTCGACGACGACGAATTTGTCATGCCAGAGGATCCCGTCGAGCAAGAGCGTTTTCAACATAGGCTTATGGCCATGGCAAGAAGCCTCAGGAAAAAATAGCAACAGCTTAGAGCTGATCAAGATTTGCTAGTCCACAGATGGACTGAAGTCCTTGTGGCCGAAGAGCATAAACTCGAACGCCCCTCCAAGAGCTACCCAAAGCGCAGGTTGCTACCCCGACTAGAGGAGGAAGCACTTAAACCTGCATCACCTGCACTCGATACGGTCGATCAGCCACCTCGTGGCCGCGATAGAGAGGCCTCTCGGCCCTCCACTCAAGCCGCACCCCGTACCAAGGCACGGGAAAGTGCACCGGACCTGCGTGACATGTTGGTGGACAAGGCAAGGCAAACAAGATTGATCTACGGATCGCGTGGGCGCCCCACGACTCGAGACGGTAACCGTCATGCCAGCCACAAATTCGGCAGGGCCGAACACAGTAGACAAAGCTCATTGGAGCTACGTCGTGATATAGCCCAGTACAGAGGCGCCGCACACCCACTATGCTTCACAGACGAAATAATGGATCATCAAATCCCCGAGGGTTTCAAACCCATAAACATTGAATCATATGATGGCACAACAGATCCTGCGGTATGGATCAAGGATTATCTCCTTCATATCCACATGGCCCGCGGCGATGATTTCCACGCCATCAAATACCTCCCACTCAAGCTTAAAGGACCATCTCGGCATTGGCTTAACAGCTTGCCAACAGGATCAATCAGTTGTTGGGAGGACCTGGAAGCCGCATTCCTCGACAATTTCCAGGGCACTTACGTGCGACCCCTAGACGCTGATGACCTAAGTCACGTAATTCAGCAGCCAGAGGAATCGGCCACGCAATTCTAGACACGGTTCCTAACAAAGAAAAATCAAATAGTCGACTGTCCGGACGCTGAGGCCCTAGAAGCCTTCAAGCACAATATCCGTGACGAGTGGCTTGCCCGGCACCTTGGACAGGAAAAGCTGAAATCTATGGCAGCACTCACGACACTCATGACCCGCTTTTGCGCGGGAGAAGACAGCTGGCTTGCTCGTAGCAACAACATGACCAAGAACCCTGGTAATTCGGATACCAGGGACAGTAGTGGCAGGTCGCGTCGCAACAGGCAGAAGCACCGCATTAACGGCGACAATGCTGAGGATACGGCAGTTAATGCAGGATTCAAAGGCTATAAATCCGGTCAGCGGAAAAAGACATTCAAAAGAAATCCTAGGGGCCCGTCCAGTTTGGACCGAATACTTGACCGCTTGTGCCAGATACATGGCACCCCCAAAAAGCTGGCCAATCACACCAACAGGGATTGTTGGGTTTCAAGCAGGCAGGTAAGTTAAATGCCGAAAATACAGACAAGGGGCTGCATAGCGATGATGATGAAGAGCCTCGGCCGTCGAACAACAGTGGACAGAAGGGTTTTCCCCCACAAGTGCGGACGGTGAACATGATATACGTAACCCACATCCCCAAGAGGGAGCGGAAGCGCGCATTAAGGGATGTATACGCGATAGAGCCAGTCACCCCAAAGTTCAACCCATGGTCCTCCTGCCCGATCACCTTTGATCGAAGGGACCATCCCACTAGCACCCGTCATGGCGGATTCTCCGCATTGGTTCTAGACCCAATTATTGACGGATTTCATCTCACTAGAGTCCTTATGGACGGCGGCAGTAGCCTGAACCTGCTTTACCAGGATACAGTGCGGAAAATGGGCATAGATCCCTCGAGGATTAGGCCCACGAAAACGACCTTTAAAGGCGTAATACTAGGTGTAGAGGCCAACTGTATAGGCTCAGTCACACTTGAAGTGGTCTTCGGATCTCCGGATAATTTCCGAAGCGAGGAGTTAATCTTCGACATAGTCCCATTCCACAATGGCTATCACGCACTGCTCGGACGAACTGCATTTGCCAAGTTCAATGCGGTACCGCACTACGCATACCTTAAGCTCAAGATGCCAGGCCCTCGAGGAGTAATTACGGTCAATGGAAACACCGAACGCTCCCTCCGAACAGAGGAGCACATGGCGGCCCTTGCAGCGGAAGTACAAAGCAGCCTCTCTAGGCAGTTCTCTAGTCCGGCCATTAAACGTCCGGACACCGTCAAGCGCGCCCGGAGTAACCTACAACAAGACCGCCTGGCACGTTCCGAGCAGGCGTAGCAATGCGGCCCCAACCCCAGCCCTCGCAAAAATGCAGCACCAGTACTTCGCGTACATAACTACGCTCTAGAAATACCATGGGTACAGGGGGAGGGGCACCATCACGGCACGCCCAAAACACGGCTTAAACCGCACCAGGGGCTGCCAATTTTTTAATTTTCTCTTACTTTCAGGACTCCACTCTTCGGAAGGCCTGTTCGGCAGTTCAATTGCCCGCACAAACGATGCAAGAACCAGGGAAGCAGACAAGCCATGCCGCATTACGGAACTCCCAGGTGGTCTCTATCACGACCAGTATACATGTTTCGCATACCATTCCGCAGCCTGCCCCTAGAATGGACATGTTAAAATAGTCCAACCTTTTGCTTATCACATTATTTGTATCGTTCTGCTTTGATCACAACCCTTTTTAATAAACAATGCATAGCTTCTGTCTATTTTTGCATTACTCTTTTTTTTACAAATATATGTTCCTTAACGACATGTTGCACCCGTGCACTTCGGTACGGCCAAGATACGCCAGGGGCTTTAGTACCCCTCAACATGGTGTGAGAAGTCCGAACACTTTGACAAGTGCGGCACCCCAAACTTATAGCATTATATGCATCGGCTCCGAATCATGTCTTGGGTCAATAGTTGGGTTTGCCCGGCTCCTATGTTTTGGTGCCTTACGTTCCGCCATATCGGCTAAGGTAGCACTAGGAGAACCACTACGATTGTGCCCCAGTTGAGCTGGGTCGAGCACCTCAGTGGAGAAAGCTAAAACTGACTATCATGATGAAGCGAGAGCTGGTCGCTGTTCGACAGGTTTTTTGAGTCCCTAAAGACTTATGCCGCTTGGAGCGAGGAGTCGGCTCTGTCCGGCCAAGGCGTGGATAGCGCCCCGAACTCGGTCTTCCGAATACCAGGGGCTTCGCCGAAATTTAAAATTATAGAATTCTATGGCTAAGTGAGAGTGTTCACGCATTATAGTCCGATTGCCTTGTTCGTTGGGCTGAGCGCCTCCCTCGAAGGACCCAAACATGGGAAACAGAGCGCTTAGGTTTATCCCCGAACACCCCAGCACGAGCGGCGCAGGGGCAGAAGCCGACGACTCGCCATCTCTCAGAATTGATAAATAGCCACACAGAAGGTAATATTTTCAATTCCAACAGCATTGCTTAGCACATAGGAACAAGTTTTCAGTGCACGGGACAAAACGAGCAAGTTTCACTCAAAAATTACATCCCTAGAACATTCATCCGCCACAAGGCAGGCACCCTTTAGAACATCCTTATAATAATTCTCGGGCCTGCGATGCTCTTTCCCCGGCGGTGGCCCATCCTTCACAAGCTTCTCAGCATCCAGCTTGCCCCAGTGCACCTTAGCACGGGCAAGGGCCCTACGAGAACCTTCAATGCAGACGGAGCGCTTGATGACTTCGAGCCTTGGACAGGCCTCCACCAGCTGTCGCACCAGCCTGAAATAGCTCCCAGGCAGAGCCTCTCTAGGCCACAGCCAAACTATGAGGCCCTTCATGGCCTATTCGGTCGCCTTGTGGAGCTCGACCAGTTGCTTCAGCTGGTTGCTCAGGGGCACGAGGTGTCCGGCCTCAGCATACTGAGACCAGAACACCTTCTTTGTCGAGCTGCCCTCCTCGGCTCAATAGAATGCGGCGGCATCGGACACACTCCGGGGAAGATCTGCGAACGCTCCTGGAGAGCTCCGGATTCGGGTAAGTAACAAGTAACTCACGTTTATGTGTTTGCTTTGCATAAAGAATACCTTACCCGCCGCTATCTTCTTCATCTCATCCAACTCCTGGAGAGTCTTCTGGGATTCGGCCTTGGCAGACATGGCATTTTTAATAGCCGCCGCGAGCTCGGACGCTCGCGTCTTTGAGTCAAGCTCCAAACTCTCATGTTTTTATGAGAACCTGGAGCTCTTGCTGCACCTTGCCAACCTGGGCCTTGTACTTCTCCCGCTCGATGCGCTCCGTGGCCGCCCTCTCCTCGGCCTCGACCAACGCTTGCTTAAGGGTCGCCACCTCAGACGTGGCCCCTACAATAGCCACGATAATCCTGTCATTTTTTGCAATTGCACCTTTATATATATATTTAAACAAGGTATTTCTTACCTTCATTGTCCTCGAGCTGCTTCTTGGCACGCCCGAGCTCTTGCTCGGACCGCTCGAGGTTCTGCTTTAGCGTGTCCAGTTCCGCAGTCAGTGCGGCGGACGCAAGCAGAGAAGCCTGCATACGCATATTGACTCCTTTTTGTTAGACTCCTGCGAATTTTATTTGATCCTCTATTCGGCTTTTCTTCCCGAATGCCAAACAGAGCATCAGGGGCTACTGTCTATGCGGTAATATTATTTACACATTCTTCACTTACCTCAAAGCCTGTTAAAAGGCTAGTACAAGCTTCAGTCAGTCCGCTCTTGGCAGACTGAACCTTCTGGACCACCGCACTCATAATGGTGCGGTGCTCTTCGTCGATGGAGGCGCCTTGGAGCGCCTCCAATAGATTGTCCGGCGCCTCCGGTTGGACGGGGGTCACCGGCACGGTGGGCTTGCTCCTCTTGGAAGGAGGTCCCCCATCGGACTCTGGAACCTTTGAAGGTTCTGGAGCGGCATTCGGCCTAGAGCCGGACTTGGAGCCCTGGGGGGTTTCATCCCCTTTACTCCTAGAGTCCGGGAGGTCGCCTTGCGGCGCCTCCAGGACCACCTCCTCCCGGCTTGGAACCTGCTGAGACAGCACTTCGGCGTCGTCTGTAGGGCAGGGGGGGAGGAGGGAGCCGTCGGAAGCGAATTCACATCCGACGAGTCCAGTGAACTGCTCGACGATGCGTCGAGCTGGTCTTTGGGTGGGCTGCATAATCATATTCGACATAAGGGAAAGTTGTGCAATAAAGGAATACTATGAATTACTCTGGTATCCGGATACTTACGATTTCGCCAGGGGCTTGGCCCTGAGCGGCCACTCTTCTCCACCGTCGTCGGCGTCGGTGGAGTAGTCCGGGGGAAGGGTTCTCCCGTTCTTCGACCCTCCGGCCTCCCCAGAGAGGGTGGCCTTCCTTTTCTTCTCTCCTCCCGCTGGAGGGGGAGAGGTCTCTTCTTCTTCCTCCTCGTCTTCATGGGAGGAATGCGCCTCGGAGCCGTCGGGTGATGAACCCGACACCTCCTTGCGCCGGGCACTCTTTTGAGTCCCCGTGGCCTTCTTCGTGGCCTTCTTCCCCGGCACCACATAGGGTGCCGGAACCAGCAGCTTCGCCAAGCGGGCATCAGCTGGGTCTTCGGGCAAGGGAGCCAGACAGTCGATCTGTCCGGACTTCGCCTTCCAACTCTGTCAAAGGTAAGGGAGCTTAGATCCCACATTGAGTTAAACTATGGAAAACTAATACCCTGTAAAAAGGTACAAACAACTTACCGCGCTAGCGTGACGCTGCGCGCTGAATCCGCGATCCTCGGTGGCGGATGCGGGAGCCTCGGCGCCCTCGAAAAGCACCTTCCAGGCATCTTCGTACGTAGTGTCAAAGAGCCTGCTCAGAGTTCGGTGCTGCACCGGGTTGAACTCCCACAGATTGAAGGCCCGTTCTTGACACGGGAGGATCAGGCGGATGAGCATAACCTGGACTAGGTTGACGAGCTTGAGCTGCTTGTCCACCAGGGTTTGGATGCATGTTTGCAGTCCAGTCACCTCTCCTTTGTTGCCCCATGACAGGCCCGTCTCTTTCCAGGACGTGAGCCGCGTTGGGGGTCCGGACCGGAACTCGGGGGCTGCGACCCACTCAGGGTCGCACGGCTCGGTGATGTAAAACCACCCCGATTGCCACCCCTTCAGGGTCTCCACAATGGAGCCCTCGAGCCATAAGACGTAGGGCATCTTGCCCACCATGGCGCCTCCGCACTCCGCCTGGTTGCCGCGCACCACCTTCGGCTTGACATTAAAAGTCTTGAGCCATAGGCCGAAATGGGGGCGGATGCAGAGGAAAGCCTCGCACACGATGATAAACGCCGAGATGTTGAGGATGAAGTTCGGGGCCAGATCATGGAAATCCAGTCCGTAGTAGAACATGAGTCCCCGGACGAATGGGTGGATCGGAAAGCCCAGTCCGCGGAAGAAGTGGGGAAGGAACACTACCCTCTCATGGGGCCTTGGGGTGGGGAGGAGCTGCCCCTTCTCGGGAAGCCGGTACGCGATTTCGTTAGATAAGTATCCGGCCTTCCTCAGTTTTTTGGTGTGTCCCTCCGTGACTGAGGAGACCATCCACTTGCCTCCCGCTCCGGACATGGCTGGAGAAGGTTGAGGTGGGGAGTGCGGACTTGGGCGCTGGAGCTCGAGTGCGCGAGAATGGATAAGCAAGGGAGGAAGAAGGCGTAGGTGAAAAGGTGGATCCTTATCCCCTTATATGGGTGGACGCAACTACGTGTCCCCACCAGCCTGGTAAAACTCGCCTATCTCCAAGCGTCGTAATCAATGGCGCGGTTGGGTTACCCACGCCCGTATTGATAAGAATCCCGGAATAAGGGGACACGATCTTTGCTTTAACAAGACGTGCCAAGGAAACCGCCTCGCATGACGCGCTGAGGTGGGATAATGAAACGACTCGGATAAAGGCTTGGCCGTGGTGTGTCACAGTATGGAATACGTCAGCAGATTAGATTTGTGTAAATATTATTCTCTCTATGGCAATATGTGGAAACTTATTTTGCAGAGCCAGACACTATCTTTGTGTTCAAAATCTTCTATGAAGTACTTGGAGGAGGAACCCGCCTTGCAATGCCGAAGACAATCTGCACGCCGGAGTCGTCATTGAAGCCTGGTTCAGGGGCTACTAAGGGAGTCCTGGATTAGGGGGTGTTCGGATAGCCGGACTATACCTTCAGCCGGACTCCTAGACTATGAAGATACAAGATTGAAGAATTCGTCCCGTGTCCGGAAAGGACTTTCCTTGGCATGGAAGGCAAGCTTGGCGATACGGATATGTAGATCTCCTACCATTGTAACCGACTGTGTGTAACCCTAACCCTCTCCAGTGTCTATATAAACCGGAGGGTTTTAGTCCGTAGGACAAGATACACAACAAAAATCATACCATAGGCTAGCTTCTAGGGTTTAGCCTCTCCGATCTCGTGGTAGATCTACTCTTGTACTACCCATATCATCAATATTAATCAAGAAGGACGTAGGGTTTTACCTCCATCAAGAGGGCCCGAACCTGGGTAAAACTTCGTGTCCCTTGCCTCCTGTTACCATCCGGCCTAGACGCATAGTTCGGGACCCCCTACCAGAGATCCGCCGGTTTTGACACCGACAGTTACAATGGTAGGAGATCTACATATCCATATCGCCAAGCTTGCCTTCCACGCCAAGGAAAGTCCCTTCCGAACACGGGACGAAGTCTTCAATCTTGTATCTTCATAGTCCAGGAGTCCGACCGAAGGTATAGTCCGGCTATCCGGACACCCCCTAATCCAGGACTCCCTCAGTATCCCCCGAACCAGGCTTCAATTACGACGAGTTCGGCGCGCAGATTGTCTTCGGCATTGCAAGGCTGGTTCTCCTCCAAATTCCGTGTACCTATCGAATAATGTCCGGTTTCTTGTAAATGTAGCGCTCCTTGGCTTCTACGCCCAATAATGGCTGTCTTCCACGTGTCAAACGAATACGAAAAGTCAGGGTGTTTTTCTATTTACACCCCTAGCCGCGTGAATGAGCCGCCTATTTAAGGGGTCGAGGATTTAGATCCAAACGACACCTTCTCCCCTCCGTGAGTATTCATCAGAGCGTATCCGATAGAGGTCCATTGTATCATGGTCGGCTGCCGCAGCTCCTCCTCTCGCCCTTCCAGCCCTTAGCCTGGAGATTGGGAGAGATGCTCCATCCCGCACAGCGAGCTAGTGACGCTCCAGACCAAGGGATTTCTCCCCCCGGCCAGTATGGTCCCGGTTCGAGCCGGACTTGCCACATATAATGGCGGAGAGCAAGCGGAGAGCGCCCCCAATCCCTCCAAAGGTGAGCGGGTATGCCTTGTCCCTTACTTAGTAAGAGGGCTCGGATTTCCAATTCATCCATTTCTCCGGGGGCTCTTGGAGTTCTATGGCCTCCAGTTGTACAACCTCATGCCTGCCTCCATATTGCATATCGCGGGCTTCGTAGCCCTTTGCGAGCTGTTTTTGGGCTGCGAGACTCATTTCGCACTGTGGAAAAGGCTATTCTGCCTTGTGCCCCATTCTCAAAAGGGGTCAATATATCAAGTGGGCGGAGCCGAAGTGTGGCGCATCGCCGGGACCGGATATCTATCCGGAACCCCAAAGAAGGCGTCCGAGGACTGGCCTTCGGAGTGGTTTTATATAGAGGACGTCCCGCTGCCGGATCCTGTCTGGATCGGCCTCCCTGAGTTCGGCAGTGCTCCCCTAAAGAAGCGCCTAAGTTGGCGTCCACGGAGCCCTGAGAGGGAAAGCGACAAGGACGTTCTTTACATGATGGGCCGGATAAGATTGTTAGCTCATTCCGGACTGACCATGATCGGGGTCATGGCCGTATGCATCATGCAAGGGGTGCAGCTGCTCCAGTATAGAGGTCACCCCATGTGGGACTTCAATGGGGAGGACGACGCCACCCGCCACGGCCGTAAGGGGCCGGATTCGGCTGCCGCTCTAATAAAGATCTTGTCCGCTTTGTACAAGGGAGAAGAGGAGGAATTTCTCCACGTCAACCCACAGGGTGGATTTTCTATGTACAATCCCCCAAGTTGGGTAAGTGGACACTTTTACTTGCCCATCCATTTTATATTCCCATTGTTAAATATTCAGTCTAACGACTTCAACGCAGGAACTGTGCCAGGCTGTTAAAGAAATAAACAACCCTCCTCCACAACCCGAGGATCCGGGACGGTCCCTCGACCCGGCCTCTCAAGAGGATCCGGACTTATCTATGGAGCTGATTGATGGGGTGTTTCATCAATTGAGCAGGGACAACGCCCTGGTGGCCATTACGGCCGATTACCCAGGGCTACTCCCAGCCTCACAGATAACTGAGACCGAAGTCCCAGCACTTTGAAAAGGGATCTATCCTCGCGTGTTTTCGATTGCCGTATGACAACCGTGTTTTGCAGGGGAGGTCCTTGAGACGGGAGGCCGAGCCTGCGGCGACTAGCCAATGAGGGGCGGCAAGGCCCCGCGCGCTGAAAAGAAGTGCGGTCCGGACTGAGACGCCAGCGCAAAGGTATAATGCGCCATCTTATTCCCATGTGCTATTCCTTCAAAGCATATTAATGCTCGCGCTTTCTTCAGGACGAAGAGACCTCACCGGACTATATCCGGAGGGGTTGCCAATCGCGCCTCCACCAGCCAGGATCCAAATCCTGGTCCTGAAGTGGAGGCGAACACAAGGCGCGCACTGGACGCTCCTCCGACAGAGGATGCGGACAGGTTGTCTGCCACCAATTCCGAGGTGTAGAGTGCCATGAACCACAAGCGTCGCCGGACAGTTCTTCGCGACGCTTGTTTCTCCCAAGAGGCATTGGATGCCTTCAATTCGGGAGATGCGTGCCTCCGTGCCGCTCAAAATGGTCTAGCCAGAGCCATGGAGCGGTATGTAAAAGACATACGATTAAGAAAATTTTGGTAATTATATATATACCAGTAGCCCCCGAGACTTTAAACAGTTAGAATAATTGATTTAAGGATCATTTGTTATGCAGGTTCTTACAGAAAAGAATACCCTACTGTCCCAGGAGCTGGAAGAGTGCAAAGCCCAACTTGAGGCCGCACTAGCCGCGCAGGGGAGCCCAAGGAGACCCCCTCTGGTAGTATTCGCTTCGAAAGATAAGTATTTTGCAAAGTGCGGCGTGGGTGCAAATCTGACAAATGAAATTGCAGATGGCGCTGGATTAAATCCGGAAAAGCAACAACTCCTACGCCAGCTGAAGGCTGGTGTGCTAACAAAGGTGAGGCGGGAGAAGAACGATCTCCAAGATGCCAACACAAAGCAGGGCGTTGAACTGAAGGATGTTCATGCCTGGCTGTTGGACTCCGTTAAGGATAATCAGCGGCTTCGACGCGGCATATTTAATAAGTGCTTAAATGAACTTTGAAAAAAGAGTTCGGCGAGGAAGTCGACTAACAGAGTAATGTCTGTAGGTATGCTAACAGGTCGTCCTGCAGAGGAAATGCCCGGTTCTATGGGTGACCTTCTTCCCGAGCTCTCACAACTGCATGAGCAAGTTCGGCAGGTGATGCAAGGTGTCGCCCAGGCCTTGTGGCCATGCGTCTCCATGCCCGAAGGCCTTGGAGAGCTTGTAGAGAAGCTAAAGGGAGTGCGGCAGCGCTTCCAATTGTGGAAGATGTCGGCCTGCCATCAAGGCGCCAAGGAGGCCTGGGCCATGGTGAAGACGCGGTACACGAAGGCTGACCCAAACCGCATGGCCGAGGTCGGACCCGTGGGGCCCGATGGGAAGGAGATCCCTGTGAGCTTAGTATATGGCCAAGTAGAATTGGCCGCAAAGTATTCCCAACAGGACTGTAACCTAGACAGCATGTTAGATGGTATTGAAGAGGAATACAATCAGTCAGATTGACTATGTAATTTTAATTGACATGTGTAATGCCTTCTAGCCGGATTGTAGATCGTTTGTCATGGCCGACCATTTTGCTTCAACCTCGGGACCTGAGGGTCCGGAGTGTGTCTGAATACCCTCGCGGTTATATAAGAACCGAGGTATGCATGGAGACCAGGTGTAGGAGTCATTAGTGCTTGAATAGACAAGTGCCCAACTAGTTATGTTATATTACATGGTTAGTAAGAAACATCTTCCAGGGAGAATAGCTCTGTTAGGGGTTCCTCTCCCTGGGAGGCATGCCCTAAAGTGCATGTCCATTCTACGAAAAGAGACGCAGGAAAAACATCTGGGGGCGTATAGATAAATAAGTGAAAAAAAGATCATCTTTAGTTCACCGACCAAATATTCCCTTAAGAACGCTAGCTTTCGGCTTCACCCAGTCTGAGGTACACATCCGGCTGACCCGGCAGTAACAATCGCAGAGGTGCTCCCTTTACCACCTAGACGAACAATCGGGAACGTAGGGGTAAGCACAGGAGCCAGGCAACCCAGCTTGGCCAAAACTTAAGTCATATCGATGCATATAATGGTGAATAAAAGGTACATGCGGAAGTGTGACACATGTGTTGGGCATGAAGCCCGTATAAATAAGCTTCTGTTTAAAGAAGCCCCCTGGTTTAATGAGCGCGGATAGCGCGTCACTTTATGAGCCTTTAAAGGCTATAAGAGAGAGAGAGGAGAAGGAGAGAAATGTAAGATAGAAAGTGTATAAAAAATGGACAGAGGAAGGAGACGAACACAGAGTCTGGCGCTAGGTATAGAATCTTTGGAGACGGGCTGCATTCCATGGGTTCGGCTCGAGACGGTTATCAGATGCATCTTGCAGGCGGTACGCTCCACCAGTCAGGACTTGGTCAATTATGAAGGGACCTTCCCACTTGGGCTTGAGTTTGTCCTTTTTCTTGTCCGGCAGGCGTAGAACTAATTCGCCAACGTTGTAATTTTTGGCCCATACTTCTCTGCTTTGGTATCTTCGAGCCTGCTGTTGATAGAATGCGGAACGGGCTTTTGCCATGTCATGCTCTTCCTCCAAGGCGTCCAAACTGTCTTGCCGATCAAGCTCGGCTTCTCTTTCTTCATACATGCGCACTCGAGATGAGTCATGAATTATGTCGCAGGGCAAAACTGCCTCTACGCCGTACACCATGAAGAATGGTGTGTATCCGGTGGTGCGATTCGGCGTGGTCCGCAGCCCCCAGAGTACGGAGTCGAGCTCCTCTACCTAGTGCGTATTAGATTCCTTAAGGGACCGCACTAATCTGGGTTTGATGCCGCTCATGATAAGACCATTTGCATGTTCGACCTAGCCGTTAGTTTGTGGGTGATAGACGGAAGCATAATCGAGCTTGATGCCCATGTTTTTGCACCAGAGTTTTACCTCGTCGGCCGTAAAGTTCATGTTGTTATCAGTGATGATGTTGTGGGGGACACCGTAACGATGTACAACCCCGGATATAAAGTCTATCACCGGTCCGGATTCGTCCATCTTAACAGGCTTGGCTTCTATCCATTTGGTGAACTTATCCACCATGACCGGTAAGTATTTTTTCTTGTGGGTTCCGCCTTTAAGGGGTCCAACCATGTCAAGCCCCCAGACCGCGAAGGGACAAGTGATGGGGATAGTTTGGAGGGCGGTGGGTGGCATATGGCTTTGGTTTGCAAAAAGCTGGCAACCGACGCATCGTTGGACTAAGTCCTGGGCGTCTGCCCTGGCCGTCGGCCTATAAAAGCATGTACGGAAGGCCTTGCTTACAAGGGACTGAGCTGCAGCGTGATGACCGCCGAGTCCGGCATGAATTTCAGCCAGGAGGTTCTGCCCTTCCTCTTCGGAGATGCACCTTTGAAGGACTCCGGTAGTGCTTTTCTTATAAAGCTCTCCCTCATGGACTTTATCGGCTTTGGATCGCCGCACTATGCAGCGTACCTCATTTTGGTCCTCAGGGAGTTCCTACCTAGTAAGGTAGGCGAGGAATGGTTCTGTCCACGGGGTGATGACGGCCATTGTTACGTGGGCTGAAGGTGTTGTTTCATTGGCAGAGCCTCCAATTATGTCAGAGTGTTCGGTGTCGGGCAGTGCGGTTGGGTCCGGGCTGTTATTGCCGGGTTCCCCTTCCCATACTACGGATGGCTTGAACAGCCTTTCCAAGAAGATGTTGGGGGGGACTACATCGCGTTTTGCACCGATGCGTGCCAGGACATCTGCCGCCTGATTATTTTCCCGGGCTATATGGTGAAATTCAAGCCCTTCGAACCGAGCTGACATTTTTAGGATGGCGTTGCGATAAGCTGCCATTTTTGGATCCTTGGCATCAAAGTCTCAATTTATTTGGGACATTGCAAGGTTTGAGTCCCCGCGCACCTCTAGGCGTTGAATGCCCATGGATACTGCCATCCGGAGACCATGTAAAAGGGCCTCATATTCGGCTGCATTGTTGGAGTCTGTGTACATTATCTGGAGTACGTATTGAGCTGTGTCTCCTATGGGGGACGTCAAAACGACGCTAGGCCCTAGACCGGCCAACATTTTGGAGCCGTCGAAGTGCATGACCCAGTTTGAATATGTGCCCTACTCTTTAGGGAGTTCGGCCTCCGTCCATTCTGCGACGAAGTCAGCCAAAACTTGCGACTTGATAGCTCGCCGTGGCTTGTAAGTTATGTCGAACGGGAGGAGCTCAATGGCCCATTTTGCAATCCGGCCCATTGTGTCGCCGTTGTTTATAATATCGTTAAGTGGCACTTCCGAGGCTACTGTTATTAAACACTCTTGAAAGTAGTGTCGCAGCTTCCGGGATGCCATAAATACCGCGTACGCAATCTTTTGATAATGCGGGTACCGTGACTTGCACGGAGTAAGGAAAGTGGACACATAATAGACTGGCTTTTGAAGGGGGAATTTGTGTCCGTCCGTTTCTCGTTCGACGATGAGCACTGCGCTTACGACCTGATGGGTTGCTGCAATGTATAATAGCATTGGTTCGCCAATGTTTGGCGCGGCCAGGACTGGGTTTGTTGCCAAGATGGCTTTTATTTCATCGAGTCCGGCTGTGGTTGCATCCGTCCACTCGAAGTGTTTGGTGCGCCGAAAGAGGCGGTAAAGGGGTAGGGCCTTTTCTCCCAAGCGGGAGATAAAGCGGGTTAGAGCCGCCACACATCCGGTTATTTTTTGTATTTGTTTGAGGTCCTTCGGGATATCCAATTCTGATAGAGCTCGGATCTTGGCTGGATTTGCTTCAGTTCCTCTACCGGATACAATGAAGCCCAAGAGCTTTTTGGCTGGAACGCCGAAAACGCATTTTTCCGGGTTGAGCTTGATGTCGTATGTTCGGAGGTTATCGAATGTTAGCCTCAAGTCGTCTACTAGAGATTCGGCATGTCTTGTTTTAACAGCCACATCATCTACGTATGCCTCCACTGTTTTGCCGATCTGGTTTCCTAGACATGTCTGAATCATGCGCTGATATGTTGCGCCGGCGTTTTTGAGCCCGAAGGGTATTGTGTTGAAGCAGAATGGGACGTATGGTGTGATGAATGCCATTGAGGCTTGGTCTGACTCTGCCATCTTTATTTGATGGTAGCCGGAGTATGCATCAAGGAAACACAATGAATCGTGTCCTGCGGTAGCGTCGATAATTTCATCGATGCGGGGGAGAGGGATCCTTTGGGCAAGCCTTGTTAAAGTATTTAAAATCAACGCACAGGCGCCAGGATTTGTCCTTCTTTGGTACCATCACCAGGTTTGCTAGCCAGTCCGGGTGTTTTATATCTTTGATGAATCCGGCCTCCAATAGCTTGGCTAGTTCCTCTCCCATGGCCTGTCTCTTAGGTTCGGAAAAACGCCGAAGAGCCTGTTTGACTGGCTTGAATCCTTTTAGGATATTTAAGCTGTGTTCGGCCAGCCTACGTGGGATTCCTGGCATGTCTGAAGGGTGCCAGGCGAAAATGTCCCAGTTCTCTCGTAGGAACTCTCGTAGTGTGGCGTCTACATCGGGGTTTAACTGTGCCCCGATGGAAGCTGTTTTATTGGGGTCCGTTGGATGGACCTGGAATTTGACTATTTCGTCCGCCGGTTTAAAGGAGGTGGACTTGGATCTTTTGTCGAGTATCACATTGTCCCTATTCACTGTGGAGCGCAGCGCAGTCAGTTCCTCATCCGCTAGGGCTTCGGATAGCGCCTCGAGGGCCAATGTGTCTGTCTTGTTTTCAGCACGGAGTGCTATGTCCGTATCACTAGCGAGAGTGATGATTCCGTTAGGCCCGGGCATCTTGAGCTTCATGTACCCATAATCTGGTATTGCTTGGAAGATTCTAAATGCTTCCCGCCCTAGCAGAGCGTGATATCCACTACTGAACGGGGCCACTTGGAACGTGACCACTTCAGACCTGTAATTATCTGATGTGCCGAACACCACATCTAGTGTAATTTTTCCTGTACGGCGTGCTTCCCGACTGGGGATTATTCCTCTAAAGGTTGTGCTGCTTCACTCAATGCGGTTCTAGTCCATTTCCATTTTTGAAGGGTTTCCTCATAAATGAGGTTCAATCCACTGCCGCCATCCATGAGTACCTTGGTAAGACGAAAGCCGTCCACTATTGAACTGAGGACCAATGCGGCTGGTGCTCGGGCTGTTCAGAATTTAGGTTCATCACTGGCATTAAAAGTAATAGCCGTGTCACTCCATGGGTTTATTGTTGCTACTTGGTAGATGTCGGCAAGGCTGCGGAGTGTTCTTTTTCGCATATTATTTGATGCGAAAGTCTCGAAGACTATTAATACCGTACCGGTGTCTCTGGGGTGGCTTTCTGTGGCTTCTGGAATTAGAAGATCTTCGCCGATTTTTGCCACCTGCCGGAGGATCCAACATGCTCTAAGGCTGTGAGTTGGTGTGGCGCCCTCTGCACTGTGAATTTTACAGGGTCCATTAAGCCATCCTTCCAGTACAGTTTCGTGCCCTGTAGACGGCTTTTGCTTTTTGGTATTGAACCCGGGTGTCTGGTGATGATGCACCCTTTTATTTCGGACTGGGTTTGTATTCAGGGCCGGATTATCCCAAAATTTTATTTCGGTTTTCCAGGCGCTTTCCATCGCATAGTACTTTCATACTATGGACGCCAAGTCAGCGAAGCGTGTAATATCACGGCGACTTATGGCGTTGAGGATTCCCTTGTCCGTGCAATTATTGCAGAAGAATGAAATTGTGTCTTCCTCGCGGCAGTCCTTTATCCTGTTCATAACCAGGAGGAATCTGGCCCAGTAATGATGTACTGTTTCTTCGGGCTCTTGCCTAATTTGGGATAGATCGCTTATGTACGTGTGGGTGGGTGGAATCAAATCCGAAACCTTACCCAATCTGAGACCTAGAGGCCAAGCAGTTTCCGAACTCGGAAGTTTGGATTCTTGGATGCCGTCCAATGGATCTAGCCCGTTGCCTGACTTTAAGTTCAGGTCTTGAGTGATATCCTCCCCTCCGCGGGTATCTGGCCTGGAGGGATCAGGAATCCGGACATAGCTAGTCCTTAAGATAGATGAAGGGTCGCCGCACTGTCCCTCTACCACGGCAACGTGATGGGTGACCTGGGGAGAGTTAATCTCTCTCAGATCAGGTTTAGGCCCAATCTGGTCATAATCCGTAGCGACTCCCAGGGCAGCGAAGTGATCCAAGAGCTCGTTTAGGGCGGAGAGCTCCATTGGATCTAGCTGCTCGGTGAATTCCGAGATGACGTGAAGATTGCTTTCAATGACCCGAGAGGTCATCGTCGGTGCAACAGTCAAACGGGCGGTCATAAGGAAACCCCCTAGCCTGAGAGTTTGGCCGACAACCAAAGCTCCCTTAGCAATGGTGACGTCTTTAAAGACGGGATGAGGCATCCTTCCTGATGGCGACGGCACAGAGGAACTCTCAATGAAAGCACCAATGTCGGTGTCAAAACTGGCGGATCTCGGGTAGGGGGTCCCGAACTGTGCGTCTAGGCGGATGGTAACAGGAGACGAGGGACACGATGTTTTTACCCAGGTTCGGGCCCTCTGGATGGAGGTAAAACCCTACGTCCTGCTTGATTAATATTGATGGTATGGGTAGTACAAGAGTAGATCTACCACAAGATCAGAGAGGCTAAACCCTAGAAGCTAGCCTATGGTATGATTGTTGTTCGTCCTATGGACTAAAACCCTCCGGTTTATATAGACATCGGAGAGGGCTAGGGTTACACAGAGTCGGTTACAATGGTAGGAGATCTACATATCCGTATCACCAAGCTTGCCTTCCACGCCAAGGAAAGTCCCTTCTAGACACGGGACGAAGTCTTCAATCTTGTATCTTCATAGTCCAGGAGTCCAGCCGAAGGTATAGTCCGGCTATCCGGACACCCCCTAATCCAGGACTCCCTCACACGTATATCCGGTCCTCAAACCATAAGGTATCATGCTCATCCTCACGAAAACCTTTGGCCTTTCCTTTGCTCATCTTCTCCTTTATCTCGGCAATCTCTTTGTCATCCTTTTGAGCCTCTCGAATCTTGCCCAATAATGTAGGCTGAACCTCCATTGTTGCAACAAAACCTCTTGGGACAATCTCTAATCGAAGTTCCATGATATCCTCTACTAACTCCTTTGGCACTCCCTTACTTTCAAGGATATTAGCATAACTCTTTTGGCTCAAGGCGTCTGCTACGACATTGGCCTTTCCTGGATAATAGTGAAGCTTCATGTCATAATCCTTTATAAGCTCCAATCATCTCCTCTGCCTAAGGTTCAGCTCCTTCTGTGTGAAGATGTACTTCAAACTTTTATGATCCATGTACACATCACAATGGTTTCCAATAAGGTAATGTCTCCAAGTCTTTAATGCATGCACTACGGCTGCTAACTCCAAATCATGCGTGGCATAATTCAACTCGTGAGGTTTTAGTTGTCGCGAAGCATACAAAACAACTGTTCCGTCCTGCATAAGCACACTTCCAAGTCCTAAGCGAGAGGCGTCGCAATACACTTGGAAATCCTTATGTATATCTGGCAGTGTCAGCATTGGGGCTGTAGTCAAACGTTTCTTCAACTCCTGGAAACTTGCCTCGCAATCTTCCGTCCATTTAAACTTAGTATCCTTCTTCAATAACTCCGTCATTGGCTTCGCAATCTTGGAAAAATTCTCAATGAATCTCCGATAGTATCCTGCGAGTCCAAGAAAACTGCGGATCTTGCTAACTGAAGTGGGTGCTAACCATTCAGTGACTGACTGAACCTTGCTAGGGTCTACTGCTATACCTTCTCCTAATATAACATGTCCAAGGAATCCGACTTCCTTCAACCAAAACTCACATTTGCTGAACTTGGCATACAACTAGTGTTCCCTGAGTTTCTCGAGAACTAACCGCAAATGCTCCTTGTGCTCCTCTTCATTCTTCGAGTATACCATAATATCATCAATGAACACCACAACAAACTTGTCCAAATATTCCATGAATACCTTGTTCATCATGCTCATGACATAGGCGGGGGCGTTAGTCAGTCCAAACGACATGACCGTATACTCGTATAATCCGTAACGCGTGGTGAATGCCGTCTTTGGTATATCTTTCTCTCGAATCTTCAACTGATGGTATCCCGATCGTAGATCGATCTTTGAAAACACCTTAGCTCCTTGCAGCTGATCAAACAGATCATTGATCATCGGCAGTGGGTACTTGTTCTTGATCGTCACTTCATTCAAGGCCCCATAATCAACAACCATTCTTAGGGATTTATCCTTCTTCTCAACCAAAAGTACTGGGGATCCCCAAGGTGATGAACTCCTTCAAATGTATCCTTTCTCCAATAACTCCTTGATCTGTTTCTTAATTTCCTCCAGATCATTTGCAGGCATCCGATAGGGTCTCTTGGATATTGGCCCTGTACCTGGCAATAGCTCTATCAAAAACTCGATGTCTCGATCTGGTGGCATGCCTGGTAACTCCTCTGGAAAAACATCTGGGTAATCCTTTACTACAGGCACTTCCTCCTGAACAACTCCCGTGAGGGTATTCACTTGGCTCCTCCTAGGCACATGCCTAGATACATACTTAATCCTTTTCCCTCCGGGGTGGTGAGATAAATTGACTTACTAGCATAGTCAATACTTCCTCCATACTTTGACATACAGTCCATGCCAAATATCACATCCAATCCTTGTGACTCCAAGATAATTAGGTCGGACGGAAAAACATGGGTGCCAATGGTTAGGGGTATCTGATCGCACCATCAACTAGCCATATATTCTGCTCCAGGTGAACTCACTAGGAGAGGGGTCCTAAGGGTTTGGGTCGGTAGTTTAAACTTATCCACGAATCCCCTTGATATGTATGAATGCGATGCACCAGTATCAAAAAGAACAAGAGCGGTAAATGACTTAACCAAAACCTTACCTATTACCGCGTCCGGCTGCTCTTCAACCTCCTCCACGTTAACGTGGTTCACTTGTCCTTTGTTGAATGGATTGGGATTCTTCCCAATGCTCCCATTTCCGTTTCCATTCTTTCCATCAGGGCACTCCGTG
This sequence comes from Triticum monococcum, assembly GCA_034509565.1. Lineage (NCBI taxonomy): Eukaryota > Viridiplantae > Streptophyta > Magnoliopsida > Poales > Poaceae > Triticum > Triticum monococcum. The sequence goes on from CM067842.1 coordinate 690,738,956, forward strand.
GCATAGTGTCCAGTCTTCCCGCACTTGAAACAACTAATGTGGCTTAGGTCCCTCTTGGTGGGTGTGGCTGGATTTGGACGATTCTGATTGTTGCTTGCTCCATTCCTTTTCCTAGGGTTAGTATGATTATGGTTACTCCATCCATTATTGGTGTGGCCTCCATGGTTATGAACAAGTCCTCTCGAGTTTGGGGTTAGGAGAGGCTTCTTCTGAGCTCCTGAGTTATACCTCCCTTGTCCATACTTCCTCTTACGGTTCTCAATCTGCTGCTGCTTCCCTTCAATCATAAGAGCCTTATCTACCAACTCCTGGTAGTTGGTGAATGTTGGCACCATCAACTGCATACTCATCTCATCATTTAGCCCTTCCATAAATTTCTCATGCTTTGCGGCATCTGTGGCCACATCATCAGGGGCATAGCGAGATAACTTGCTAAACTCATCCGCATACTGAGCCACAGTACGGTTCCCCTGGCGTAAGTTGCGAAACTCATGCTTCTTCAAATTCATGGCTCCAGTTGAGACATGAGTTGTACGGAAAGCTTGCTGAAACTGGTCCCATGTCACCGTGACTATAGGGTAGGTGATAGTGTAATTCTCCCACCATGATGCTGCTGGTCCATCCAACTGATGTGCGGCAAAACGCACCTTCTCAGCATCAGTACATCCTGCAGTGGTTAACTCCCTTTCGATCTTGCGGAGCCAATCATTTGCTACTATAGGCTCGGTGCTACTGGAAAACACCAGCGGCTGCAACCTCAGAAAACGGGCTAGGTTGTCAAGTGGTGGGGGTGGTGGTGGATTGTTGTTGTTGTTGTTGCCCTGGTTCTGAACTAGCAACTGCATCAAGGTATTATGATGTTGGATCAACTAAGTGAGCTCCGGCGGGAAGGAAATTCCGAGGTCACATCTCGGAGGCATCTGATGTGTTTAGAGGGAAGAGATTAGAATAGAATGGGGTCTAATGAGAAGGCACTACCCATATGCACATGAGACAAACACAATCATTTCACTCAATCAATCAAGCAAGGCATACAATCGATCTAACTATCGCAAAAGTGCTCGGACTACTTTATTTACATGGCAGAATACTACTACTACTACTGATATGGTGGTCTACTAAAAATATTCGTCGGTTGCAGATTCCATGATATCTGCTCCAGCTTCATCTTCAAAGTCATCATCGCTAAGGTCGGAGTTGGTGTCATCGATGATGATGTAGTCCTCTGGGCGAATCTCCTTGGGTTCTTCATCTTATTCTGCTGGAGTGGGGTCTCCCATAAATATTCCGATCTTCTTAATTAGGTCGTCATTCTTCTCCAATAGTGTTGCAATTTCCTCCTCATATCCATTGTGTGTAGACTTAAGTTCTTCTTCCAGCTCGATGATCCTTGTCTTCGCATTCTTTAAGTCCATCATGTCTTCGCACATCTGATTCTCCTGGCGTCGAATGTGCTGGTTTAAGTCCTAGATGAAAGCTGCAATTGATCTATCCTTCCTGGTGCTGATCATCTCCCATTGCTCGGCTCGGCGCCCACATATCTGGTAGATAGTGTCCTTAAGATCCTTGTGATATACTTCTCCAATGCGTCCCATGGTGATGTGAGCTGCCATACTCTTTCCTAAACTCCAGGTTGGTGCGTCGAAGGAAAATTCTATGGGCTTAGTGACTGGCGTGAATGTCCTTCCTGGAACTTGAACTTGAATCATCCATCGTTCCTCATCTGGTAAAGTGGTGTTGTATGCCCCGGTGAAGCTTGGTATTCCTATGTTCAGGTACCTAGTGACTTCCTTCAAATGTCGTCCAAAAGGTGCGTCTTCCTCCGGTTGTGCAAACTTGTTCTTCGTCTCCACCATCTTAAAGAGTAGAAAATGGAGAGAAGTCAGAAATGAGAAGAGAATAGTGATCCAGGGCTTTAGCTTAGTGGTCGTGTCCTACACTCAGCGTGTGCTCTGGTACCATCTTTGTAGTGACCCGACCTCAAACGGTCAAGTCTCTGTGCTTCAGTGTCATCCCTGGATCGGTAATGCTGACACACAGTACTCGAAGGATTTATAACAGAGTAGCAATCACACACTTATTACATCGAATGTCTCAAAAGAGAACTTATTACAATAATATGGCTTAAGGCCATCTAATACGATAACAGCGGAAGGCTTGGAAGATAAAGCGAGTCCATCAACTCCAACGTCATAGCTGAGCTGCACGGCAACGACCTAACGAACCTTAGTCCTCGTCTGAAAAGTCTGCAACATAATACGTTGCAGCCCGAAACGGGTCAGCACATGGAATATGCTGGCAAAGTAACACGGTAGAGCAAGAACCGAATAATGCTATCACTACATGCATATTTGGCTGGTGGAAAGCTCTATGGTTACAGTTTTGCGAAAATCCAATTTTCCCCTACAACAAAGGAATAGATTTTAAATTTACTATCATGGTAGTTGAAACATCATTGAGAAGGTTCCTCCAACTCAATCCCAATTAAAGTGATTAACAACCCAACAATATTATTTAAGAGTGATGAGATACTTAAGATACTCCAAGTACTAGATACTCAAGATTGTCCATAACCGGGGACACGGCTAACCATGATTAGTTTATACACTCTACAGAGGTTTGCGCACTTTTCCCCACAAGACTCGATCGCCTCTGTTGTATTTCTCGCACTACATGGTGTTTGAGAAACGGATGACCGAGACATAGTATTTCAGAAACATTAAGTCTCTACTCCGGGCAGACCATACCAAACCTACAAACACACTACCTGTTGGTCCACCTCTTCAAGAGCTTCACGTAACTTATTCAACCATGCTAGAGCCCATATTAGCTTGTGGCTGCACACGGAAGTTTCTAGCATGAATAATCTCAGTTCCCTTAGAGCCTGGGTGGCGGTCCATAGGAAGATCACACGGGTACTCCGGTTTCCAAAAATACAGGCAACACTGCGTACTCCAGGTGCCTCAGTCCACTCAGATGTAAGTTTAAGTTGCCAACTTAAGTTGAACCATTAATTAACAATCTCACATCTGTCATGGATTTCACTCACCCAAACCACGTCTACGAGCATAGCATAGCAGTATAAGCAAAGCGTAGAAGTAACTCCCAAGGGTTTGAATGTAACAGGGTAATAGGTTCTACCTCATCAACTACTTCCCAACCCACAAGTTAATGTCATCCTAATCATGCAATACTTGAGGATTGGAACTAACGCATAAAAGCTGGGTGGTAAAGGGATATGATCAAAGTGTTACTTGCCTTGCTGACGATCCGTGAAACCTAGAGACTCCAAATAACACGCTTCGCACTCCGGGAATTCTATCGCAAACAAATAATAGCATACATAAGAAACTAACAAGAAACACGGGTGAAACCCAAATAAGAAGGTCTAACCGGAAAGTTCAACTTAAAAACTCCGGTTTGCAAAAAGAATCAAATCAAACAGCGAAAGAAACAAGATCTGTTTACTAATCTGGACCTAGGTTAAATTTTACAGTACCAAAATCTTGTTCAAGTTGGCTAAGTGGGAAGAGGGTATCGAGACGAAGATCTAGACGCTTGACTCGCCTGATTCCGACTAACGAGCGAAAAGAAAAACTAAAACGAAAATCGGATCAGAAATCGCGATCAGAAATAATCGCGGATTAATCCGAAAAAAATGGACGAACAGACTAACGAACGAGCGTTCGTTAGCTATGGCTAACGGGTGAAAACCATTCGTTAAAACAAACGTGCGGACGAACGTCCGCAAAATAGAAGAACCGGAAAAAAACGGTGACCCGATCTAAAAAAACAAACTAGGTTTCTAAAAAACTGAACGGTCTTTTTAAAAAAACCGGCAGCTCGGATCGGCGCAGTACCTCGGCGAGGCGGCTCCAGCGAGGCGGGATCGGGCGGCGGCTCGTGGGGCAGCGGGGCTCGGTGGCGGCAACGCGGCAGCGCGGGGCTGCAGCGGCAGGCGGCGAGGCGGCGGCAGGCGGCGGTGCGGCTGCGGCGGTGGGGTGGTGGCAAGGGGGCGGGGTGGCGGCTATAAAAAGGGGGGCGGTGGCTGGCTTGGGCGACAGGGCGCCTGGGGAGGAGTCCGAGCCGGACTTCCCTCGGCGTCCGTGCCAAGCACGGCGGCGTGCGCGAGGGGAGGCGGTGTGCGGGGTGGGCCGGCCTGGCTCGGCTGGGCTTCGGCCCAGTCGGGCGCAGGGAGTTTTTTTTTAACAATTCCGCCGAACTCAGAAAAATCCTAAGAAATAAAATAAAATTCTAAAAATTCCAAAACAAATTTTCACCATCTAAATAAAATATTTAAAACAAGATGAACATTTTCTTGACCCTAAAATGAAATTTTGAAAAACGTGCAATTTTCCTAATAGCAAATAAAATCCAAATAAAACAAATAAATGATTTTAATATTTTTCCACCCATATTTCAATTATTTTGGAGAAGTCATATTATCTCCTCTCATATATTAATTTGAAATATTTTCGGAGAGAAAAATAATTAAATCCAAAATCCTCGTTTCACTATTTGATGAAAATCAAATAAGGAAACCGGGAAATCCCCAACTCTCTCCGAGGGTCCTTGAGTTGCTTAGGATTTTGAGGATTTGCCAAACGAAAATGCAATAAAATATGATATGCATGAATGATCTATGTATAACATTCCAAATTGAAAATTTGGGATGTTACAGGTTTTATGCTTTTAATTAGTGTTTGTGCCAAGTAGAACCTTTGGGAAGACTTGGGGAGAGTCTTTGCGATCATTCTGTAAAAAACAGAAACTTTAGCGCTCACGAGAATTGCTGCCATTTTTATTTGGAGAGTGCTATTTAGTTAATCCTTTTTGCACATGATTAATAGATAAATTCCTCAGGTCCAGCAGTTTATTTGAGAATTTTATTAGTTCCATAAGTATACGTTTGATCCAGATTACTACAAACTGTTCTGTTTTTGACAGATTCTGTTTTTTTCATTTTTTGTTTACTTATTTTGATGAATTTTTGATGAATCTATGGCTAGTAAAATAGTTTATAAACCATAGAGAAGTTGGAATACAGTAGATATTACACCAATATGAATTTATCATGAGTTCACAACAATACCTAAGTGGTGATTTATTTTCCTATACTAACAGCGCTTACGAGTTTTCTGTTAAGTTTTGTGTTGTGAAGTTTTCAAGTTTTGGGTAAAGATTCGATGGACTATGGAATAAGGAGTGGCAAGAGCCTAAGCTTGGGGATGCCCAAGGCACCCCAAGGTAATATTCAAGGACAACCAAAAGCCTAAGCTCGGGGATGCCCCGGAAGGCTTCCCCTCTTTCGTCTTCGTTCATCGGTAACTTTACTTGGAGCTATATTTTTATTCACCACATGATATGTGTTTTGCTTGGAGCGTCATTTTATTTTCTTTAGTTTTGCTTGCTGTTTGAATAAAATACCAAGATCTGAAATTATTAAATGTTAGAGAGTCTTCACATAGTTGCATAATTATTCGACTACTCATTGATCTTCACTTATATCTTCCGGAGTAGTTTGTTGTTGCTCTAGTGCTTCACTTATATCTTTTTAGAGAACGGTGGTGGTATTATAGAAATAGATGAACTCTCATGCTTCACTTATATCATTTTTAGAGTTTTAAATAGCATGGTAATTTGCTTAAATAATCCTAATATGCTAGGCATCCAAGAATAGTAAACACTTTCATGTAGAGTATTGAATACTAAGAGAAGTTTGATGCTTGATGATTGTTTTGAGATATGCAGGTAATAATATCAAAGTCGTGCTAGTTGAGTAGTTGTGAATTTGAGAAATGCTTGTGTTGAAGTTTGCAAGTCCCGTAGCATGCACGTATGGTAAACATTGTGTAACAAATTTGAAACATGAGGTGTTATTTGATTGTCTTCCTTATGAGTGGCGGTCGGGGACGAGCGATGGTCTTTTCCTACCAATCTATCCCCCTAGGAGCATGCGTGTAGTGCCGAGGTTTTTGGTGACTTGTAGATTTTTGCAATAAGTATGTGAGTTCTTTATGACTAATGTTGAGTCCATGGATTATACGCACTCTCACCCCTCCATCCTTGCTAGCCTCTCCGGTACCGTGCATTGCCCTTTCTCACATTGAGAGTTGGTGCAAACTTCGCCGGTGCATCCAAACCCCGTGATATGATACGCTCTATCACACATAGACCTCCTTATATCTTCCTCATAACAGCCACCATACCTACCTATTATGGCATTTCCATAGCCATTCCAAGATATATTGCCATGCAACTTTCCACTGTTCCGTTTATTATGACACGCATCATCATTGTCATACTGCTTTGCATGATCATGTAGTTGACATCGTATTTGTGGCAAAGCCACCATTCATAATTTTTCATACATGTCACTCTTGATTCATCGCAATCCCGGTACACCGCCGGAGGCATTCATATAGAGTCATACTTTGTTCTAGTATCGAGTTGTAATCATTGAGTTGTAAATAAATAGAAGTGTGATGATCATCATTTTCTAGAGCATTCACTACAGGAATCAGCTACTTTGCCATCTGCCATGGCGGACGGCAAAGGCCTGAACGGCGGATGGCAAAGGTATTTGCCGTCTACCGCGGACGGCAACAGGCTCCGGCAAAGTAAGGTCTGGCAAACAGCTACTTTGTCTTCCGCTTTATGCGGCTGACGGCAAAGGGGCCTTTGCCATCAGCAGCAGACGGCAAAGAAAGCAGACGGCAAAAAATGCGTTGTTAGTCCGCTAGGTGGCTAACGGCAGGCCTTTGCCGTCCGCCGCTGATGGCAAAATTTGTCCTGCCTTTGTCGTCCGCCGTATGATGTCAGCTAAACGTCACTACACGGCAGGCCTTTGCCATCCGCCGCTGACGGCAAAATTGTTCACTCTTTGCCGTCTGCCACTGTAGGCAAACTGACCAAATGGGTCAGCTCCCAGGAAGCACAGTTGGCTGCCATGTGGCTTCCTTGCCATCCGCGACTGGCGGCAAAGAGCCCGTTGCCGTCGGTGGCAGACGACGAAGAGCCTGCATATTGAATCTTTTTCTGTTTTTTCTTGAATCCAACAATTTTCACAGCAAATATATATGACATATATAGATATATTTCACAGGGCTATTTAACAACAAACATATCACATATCCAACACATAATTAAGTTTCATCCATTCATACATAAGCAAGTTCCATCAAGTTCCATCCATACACATTATTCCATCCATATACATATTACAATGCAAAGTTCCATCATAGCAAGCTAGATACAATGCAAAGTTTCAGCAAAGAAAAAACAAGCACTCCATCATAGCAAGCTAGCTTCCATGAAGTGAATGAAATCTGCAAAATGGAAAATAAGAAAGTTAGAAATAGGTGACTAGAAGAAGAAGACTAGAACAAGAAGAAGAGTAGAGCAAGAAGAAGACTAGAACAAGAAGTATATGTCATTTATGAGCTAACTTAGGTGAAATGGATCATATATGAGCTAACTAAGTTGAAATGGGTCATTTATGAGCTAACTAGGGTGAAATGGATCATTTATGAGCTAACTTAGTTGAAATGGGTCGTTTATAAGCTAACTAGGGTGAAATGGATCGTTTTTGAGCTAACTAAGTTGAAATGGATCGTTTTTTAGCTAACTTAGGTGAAATGGATCATTTATGAGCTAACTTAGTTGAAATGGGTCGTTTATGAGCTAACTAAGGTGAAATGGATCATTTTTTGAGCTAACTAAGGTGAAATGGATCGTTTTTTAGCTAACTTAGGTGAAATGGGTCATTTAGGAGCTAATCTAGGTAAAATGGGTCATTTTAGAGCTAACGTGGATAAACTGGATCATTTATAAGCTAACTAAGGTAAAATGGGTCATTTTAGAGCTAACTTAGGTAAAATGGATCGTTTATGAGCTAACTAAGCTAATTATGCAATTTTTGACATAAGTAAGCTAAGTACAAATCGTTTTAGAGCTAACTTAGGTAAAATGGATGGTTTTGGAGGTCAGTAAGCTTACTAAGTCATTTTGGAGGAAAAGAAGCTAACCCTAGGTCATTATGGTAAGCATATTGGAGGAAATAAAGCTAAGTCTAGGTCTTTATTCATTTGTTAAGCAAAACACTAGAGAAACTTACCGTGATCATGGAGGTGTAGGAGCGGCCTGGCTCGTGCCGGGAGCTGGAGAAGGATCGTGCGATGCTTGTCTGGAGTTACGCTGCACCAATGATCATTACCAATGTCTCGTTACCATGATGACACTCAAATGTTAAGACTAGCAAGTAATGTCCATTCAAATTAAACTCACCGTGGTCCCAAGAGAAATCACTGGCATCGGTGGAGCGGTCTGACTGGACTTCTCACACACAGACTGCACATTTGGTTTTGACAAACACAGTCATACTAGTTAGTAATGAGAAAAACACTACATGAATGTTTTGGCTAATCTGCTAAAGAAACTTACCACAAGGAGCTCGTGCATGGCCCTTGCCTGCATGTCATTCCGTGCCCTCTCCTCCTCCAACATCTTTGTCGTCCTCTCCTCCAACTCCCGCTGCCTCTCCGCCGCCTCCGCCAGAAGTTTCTCCGTTCTATCTCTCTCACTCTGTATAGCAGCCTGCAACACCACTCACATGACCATTTGTAATCATTGATGGAAGCGCACACAATGTAATGAAGAAAGATAGCTGAGTACGTATAACTTACATTGAAGGCGAGTTGGACTAGCCGTTCACGAGGCCTTATCTTAGGAGCGGAGCTCAACTGGCGTGCCTTGATCTCCGGGAGAGTGCTAGGACAACGGATAAGTCCATCTCCTATGGCCATGGAGCCATGCGACCTCCCGCCACCAGATATCATCAGCAGCTCTGTATCAATGGGACCCTGGCTCGGGTTAAAGTCCTCCCCTTTCCTCGCCTTCCCCTGATCTCTATATTGCATGAGCTTGTCGTGGGAGGAGATGTTGGTGAAGTTCTTTGGATCATCGAGGTCAAACGCAGAGAATGCATTGACTTTCTTGTAAGGGCCAGTGTGGGCCATGGCATACAGGTCGTACACCTCTGGCACCTTATCTGCCTTATTGTAGCGTGCCTAAAACAGAGAAACAAAGTTAATTAGTAATTAAAGGGCTAAAGCTAGCATGATGAATGAATTGCATGAATCATGAAGCAAACCACATACCCAGTTCCGCCCAAACTGAAATAAGTTGGAGCTGCCTTGATGGTGTGGCACACCTTCCATTTGGGCACGTTTGTCCTTGGCATCATTGTGGAGGGCTAGCCATTCATTTGAGCACCACTCATTGACCAACACCTCCCAACAATCCATTCAATCCGCACGCCATCTCGGAGGGGCCTAAGTTAGCAAATAGAAACTTGAGCGCTACGGCTATGAATTACTAAATGAAGGAAGTAAGTACAAGGCCTTAAGAATTACCTTCATGTACTGCTCCTTACTCAAGAACTTCTCGCGGCACGCTGTCTTGGTCTTCTTGATACCACGCGAGGCGTAGTAGTCTCGAACAGCCTGCACCCGAGCCTCATGCCGTAAGTTCTGTAGTCGGCGCTTGCAGACGTTATCAATAACATTTGCCGCTTCCTCCTCGTATCCCTCCTCACACCTGTAGAATGTCTGCAATCAAATGAGACAATATTGATTAGTACAATTAATAACTAGCTAGTTGAAGATTTTTAATTGTGTAAAGGAGAAATTACACAGAACTTTCTAATCACCACGTCTGCCCTCGTCTTGCACAAGACACCGTCGATAATCTCACCCGGCGGGGCCGAGGCAGCCAAGTAGTGCTCCCAACTTAATCCAAGCTCTGGAAGCCGACCCTCACCAGGCAACGTGACAAACCCCGGGAAGTTTTGCCGACAAAGAACTCCAAGGACGAAGTTGGGCCAGCGGACACTATGATGGTGGTGCCAACCCCTGCAGCATGACAAGGCCAACGCATTAGTTATTTGAAGAAACATGAATGCAAAAGGTACAAAAAATACCAACATGAATAATAATATGTATATCACTTAAGTGTATCATCATCAAGTACAACATAAAAAAATTGAATACCTGACACTACTAACACTACTAGGAAAAGGCCTACTAATGGCGCACCTAATTTGGCCATTAATGGCGCATTAGTGGTGCGCCATTAGTGCCACGCCATTAGTAATTTTTACTAATGGTGCACCACTGGTGCGCCATTAGTATCGGGTACACTAATGGCGCACCACTGGTGCGCCATTTGTATAGGCCACGGTGCGCCATTAGTATAGGCCACTGGTGCGCCATTAGTATAGGCCACGGTGCACCATTAGTATTTTTGAATTTTGAAGGCGGGAAAATAGTAGTGGCGCACCATCTAACCCCAACGTGCACCATTGCTATTTTTGAATTTTGAATTTGGATCTGGATCGTGATTTTGTTGCCCATTTTTTGCTAGTTTTTTTTGCTCTTTTTTGGCACGATATTATTTCAAATTTTGTTCCTGTTTTTGGATCTTGTACGTTCTTTTGTCGTGTTCTTTTGCCGGAGAGGAGTTCGCCGGAGAGGAGGAGGAGGAGGTCACCGGAGAGGCGCTCGCCTACATGGCCGGAGAGGAGGAGGAGGTCGCCGGAGAGGAGTTCACCAAAGCATCAGAGAGGAGAAAGGAGAAACCATGAGGGAATGGGAGGAGAGGAGGGAGGAGGAGCCACCGGAGAGGAGGGAGGAGAAACCGTGAGGGGAGGGGAGGGGAGAAGAGGAGGGAGGAGGAGGAGGTTCCCGAAGAGGAGGAGGTCGCTGGAGAGGAGGAGGAGGTCGCCAGAGAGGAGAAGGAGGTCGCTAGAGAGAGGAGGAGGAGGAGGTCGCCGGAGAGGAGGAGGGTAGTATGGTGGAGGAGAGAAGGGAAGATGGAGTGGAGGAGAGGAGGAGATGGAGTGGAGGAGAGGAGAGGAGGAGATGGAGTGGAGGAGAGGTGGAGTGGAGGAGGTGCGCCCAGCCATATGTACGACATAGTAATGGCGCACAGTGGGCAGGTGCGCCATTACTAATTTTTTTTATTTTTTTTATTTATTTTGAATTTTGAAGGTGGGAAGATACTAATGGCGCACCGTGGGCAGGTGCGCCATTAGTAACTCTTTTTTTTATTTTTTTGACTTATTTTGAATTTTGAAGGCGGGAAGATACTAATGGCGCACCGTGGGCAGGTGCGCCATTAGTAACTTTTTTTTATTGTGTTGACTTATTTTGAATTTTGAAGGCGGGAAGATACTAATGGCGCACCATGGGCTGGTGCGCCATTAGTAAATTTGATCTTTTTTTGAATTTTTTTGCCTCTCCAGATCTTAAAAGCCCCGTATCTTTTTTTCTGTTAGGTTTTTGAGGATTTTGAAAATGTTTAACGGGGTTCCCCCAATTAAATTCGGATGTAACTTTTCGAGTAGATGATTTTTCATATAAAAAACTCTTTCATCCGAGTTAGTATGCAAAAGTTATGCCTATTTTTACAAATTCTCGAGAAATTTTGCAAATGAAGTCGAAATTCATATTTGCAAATTTTCCCAACAAGTAGACCACATATCACATGGGAAACTTATTTTCTTTTATTTTTTTGACATTTTCTTTTATTTTTTTTAACTGAAAGGCGATCCACGGGGGTGGGGGGTGCATTCGGTGGAAGTGGTGGCCAAGTTACTAATGGTGCACCGTGGCATGGTGCGCCATTACTAGTTCAACTAGTAATGGCGCACCACTCCCACGGTGCGCCATTAGTAGTTTTAAAAAAAATTAAAAATTTAAAAAAATATTTACTAATGGCGCACCGTGGATGTGGTGCGCCATTACTAGTTTAACTAGTAATGGCGCACCACTCCCACGGTGCGCCATTAGTAGTTTTGGAAAAAAATTTAAAAAATTTTACTAATGGCGCACCCGCGGATGTGGTGCGCCATTAGTATTTGGACACTAATGGCGTACCAACACATGGTGCGCCATTAGTATATAGTAATGGCGCACCACATGTCTGGTGCGCCATTAGTGTCAATTCCATCTATAGCCCTTTTCCTAGTAGTGTAATAATCTCGATCAGTATCATCAATAAATGCATAATCATCATCATCACTATAATCAATGATGGGCTCATAGGGTTCAGTGGCATCAACATGTGCAAGGCCACCTTGACGTAATCGGTCAAGCATTGACAGGTCATCCGCAGTAGTAACCTCTTCTTGTTTCGGCTCTTCTTGTTCCTCCTCTGGGGTGATGTCTGATTCACTGTCGCTGTCTACTTCAATGTTTTGGGGTGAAGTATAGCGGTTCTTGAAACGCTTTTTGGAAAGATGTGTCTCTTGGAAGAATTCTCCTTCATATGTGTTTGGGTTAATGTGAGGTTCATAATCCTCTTCCTTTGGGGGAGAAAGTCTAGCACGTGGTGGCACTTCATAAACGACATCCCAACCTTTCGGATTTGGATTAGTTTGGCAGGCCCACGGTAGATAGAATACTTGGGTCGCCTGTTGAGCCGTAATATAGACATCAGGAACATCTAAATGGGTGCTTTGGTTGATTTCAACTAGCCCTATATGTTCATGAGTCCTTCTAGTCTCCTTCGGCTGAAACCAATAACATTTGAAGACTACAACATTCGGTGGGTTTTCACCATAGAATAGAAGTTCATAAATTGCTTCAACTCTCCCATAATACTCGGTACCTCCTTCGCCGATAGCAGATAGACAACAATTTGTAGACTTTCGGTCGGCCATAGATAGCTCTTTGCCATAGGTACGAAAGCGATACCCGTTGATGTCGTATTTGTCAAATGAACGGACCTTATAGTCAAAACCATTAGCGACTTGTCTCAGTTCAGCGTCCATAGACTCTGAATTAGCCTACAAGTTTAATATGAAAGGATTGTTGCATTACGCACAAATTAGCGAATGAAATGAAATTGTCTAATAGAAATTACCGTTTGTTTGAACCAAGAGATGAAACCGGGATAGCCGCCTCCTTGATTTGCGAGAAGCTCATACTCTTCGACGGAATCCTTTTGGATCACCGCTCCGTACGAGAATATGGCGATGTATCGACTGTATGAAATATCCAGGAATAAGAGTAGTTCAAAGGAAATAGAAGTTGCGAAACAATGTACCGAGAACTTACTCGATGTACGGTCGCACTTCTATCAGGTTGTTGAAGATATACAATGAAATGGTCCGCCATTCTTCTTTATCCAAAGATACTGGATTTGAAACACTGGCTGGTGCGAGATTCCCTTTGAATAGGCTGAGGTTGGATCCACCCTTTTTAGGGTCGTCAGCATTGTACCGAGGCTTCGGATTATGCAAATGATGATTTTTGGCTTCGTAGTGTGCTGTCACGAAGTTTGCCGCCTCCTCAGTGATGAATGCCTCAGCCATCGATGCTTCAATTCTTCGTTTATTTTTACATTTTTCTCGAAGCGTCTTCTACATCCTCTCAGTTGGGTAGCACCAACGATTTTGCACGGGCCCCCCAATCTTGCCTCGGTCAGGAGATGCAAAATCAAATGCTGCATTGGATTAAAGAAGCCCGGTGGAAAGATCTTCTCTAACTTGCAGATCAACTCCGGCGCCAACTCTTCCATTTCTTCTAGCACGCCAGGCGATAGTTCTTTCACACAAAGAACACAGAAGAAATAGCTGAGTTCTGCTAGTACTAGCCATTCATCCTCAGGGATGAAGCCACGCAACATCACCGGCATTACCCGCTCAATCCATATGTGCCAATCCTGACTCTTGAGACCAAATATCTTCAATTTATCAAGACTCGCTCCCCTCTTTAGATTCTTTGCATACCCATCGGGGAACATCAACTGCATTTTCACCCACAAGATAATTTCCCTCGTAGCTGGCCTTCCAAGATTGAACCATGCCTTTGGCTTCGTCCAGTTCTGCTTTCCTTTCGGTTCTTTCATGTTTTGTAACGGCCTATCACATAGCGCCTCCAGATCGACTCTAGCCTTAGTATTATCCTTTGACTTCCCATCTATGCCGAACAATGCACCAAAAAGTGCCTCGGCGATATTCTTCTCAGTGTGCATCACGTCGATGTTGTGTGGGCAAAGGAGGTCTTTGAAGTAAGGCAGATCCCATAAGCATGTTTTGTGAGTCCAGGCGTGCTTAGAATTATACCCCTTGAAGTACCCTAGACGTTGTGGATCTGGCTCGAGAGCGTTTAACTGATCTAGGGTCTGTTGGCCTATCAACGCAGGTGGTGCAGAGTTTTTGACAACTCTACCTATGATGAAGTTCTTCTTGTCTTTCCTGAACTTATGGCGAGGATCCAGGAACTGTCTATGCATGTCGAAGCAAGAAAACTTGCGACCGGCCTGAAGCCAACGAAACTCAAGAGCTCCCTTGCATGTGGGGCACGGGAACCTTCCATGCACACACCAGCCAACGAATAGCTCATACGCCGGCAAGTCATGCGTCGAGTACATGTACCAGACACGCATTATGAAGTTCCGTTTGCTATAGGCGTCGTATGTCTTGAACCCATTATCCCAGGCTTCTTGCAATTCGTCCTTAAGCGGCTGCATGTACACATTCATATTTTTCCCCGGATAGTTGGGCCCTGGAATTATCAACGTCAGGAAAATGTTCTTTCTTTGCATAATCTGTCGAGGGGGGGGGATTGAGTGGAAAGACAAATACGAGTCAACAACTATATTGGGCTGCCGTCATACCAAACACACTGAACCCATCCGCGCTGATGCCGACTCGAGGATGCCTCGGATCTGCCGCTTTGTCAGCATGTAATTCATCAAACTTTTTCCATGCAACACCATCTGATGTGTGTACCATCATCAGATTCCCATCTGCATCTAGTTCGGTTCTTTTGCCTGTTTTGTCCCATGTCATCTGTCTGGCCGTCTCTTCGACCATGAAAAGACGTTGAAGTCTTGGTACGATTGGCATATACCGAAGAACACTAACGGGGATTTTCGTATGTGTCTTCTCACCCATACCGTTGTCTACCACAATATACCTGGAAGACTTGCAAATGGGACAATAGTTCAAGTCCGCATAGTCAAGCCTAAATAAGGCACATCCTTTCTCACAGGCGTGTATCTTCTCATAGGGCATCTTCAGTGCATGGAGGATTTTGTTCGACTGGTACAGGTTTGCAGGCATTACATGGCCTTTGGGTAGAAAGCGTCCAAATACTATCATAATTGCGTCATAGCATTCTCTGCCCAAGTTGAACTGAGCCTTCAGAGCCATTACTTGTGAGATGGCATCCAACTGACAAAGCTCAGTGTGCTCGTGGAGCGGATGTTTTGAAGACTCCAACATTTCATTGAAGGCCTTTGCGATTCCTCCATCTCCTCGTCTGAATCCCGAGCATCATCATAGTCTTGCACCATGTTTTCCATCCCGGTACCATGCTCGTTGGTGCGACGACGATCCACCTCAGCTCGGTCACGTTGGGCAGACTCACCATGAAATGTCCACACCGTATAATCGGGCGTAAAACCACTCTTCTGCAGGTGTTTGCCCATTTCAGCCTCTGTCCTCCTTTCCCAATTGCCGCATCGAAAACAGGGGCACCAGGTTTTCCTATGGCCATTTGCAAATGTGGCTTGCACAAACCCCTTGGTTTTTGTGAACCATGAAGCGCTCCATTTGTTCTGACCAGTGTGACCGGTATACATCCACGCACGATCACTCATCTTGACTTTCAGAGCTACTAGACACACAACAATTATATATATAATTCACCATGTATATATTAATCAGTTGATCTACTTTGTCAATTTTATTAGGTCCATGCAACCTACACTCTAATAGGTAATGATAGGTCCTAATCCCACCCGAGTATGTGTAGATTGGGTTCATTTTCCCATGCTATGCTCCGGATCCGACGCAAAATTTCGGCAGCACCTCCCCGCTGTTCTCTTGATACACGTCTCTGCAATAAACAAAGAGGATGTGTACCCGGAGAACAACAGGGGAGGCACTGACGAAATTTATGCGTCGGATCCGGAGCAAAGCATATGGGAAAACGAACCCAATCTACACATACTCGGGCTGTCCATGGATAGCATTGGACAATTCGAAAGAACCAAGGTTATAAATATGCAAATGCATGCATATTTATAACTATAACGCTTTCGAACACGAGACACATATTGGTTACGCATACTAATGATTCAAGACACATATATAGCTAGCTATCAAGTTTCATCGGCACGAACACCAGAACAGAGCAAATAATTAATGGGGAAGGAGGACATGTCATTTGTGCTCACCCACGAACGAAGGGGCAGAGCTCGTCAAACGCACGGCGAGGTTGTCGAACACCAAACCTCGCAGCGATGAAACAGCTGCACATTTAAATCTACCCGATCAACACAATTATATATGATGTTTTTCATAACAAAATCAAAAAATATATGACCTAACTAATAATTCACAAATATATGACCCTGTCGGCCTCTGGAAGGCCAAAGAACACCTTTTCGGGAGGTGTCGAGGGTCGGGGTGTCGTGTCGGGGTCGGGGTGCTGTTTCGGGGTCAGGGGGTCGGGTGTCGGGGTGTGGTGTCGGGGTCGGGGTGTGGTGTCGGGGTCGGGGGGTCAGGGGGTCGGGTGTTGGGGTGTCGTGTCGGGGTCGGGGTGTCGGGGTCGGGGTGTCGGGGTCAGGGGGGTCAAGGGGTCGGGTGTCGGGGTGCCGTGTCGGGGTCGGGGTGCTGTTTCGGGGTCGGGGGTCAGGGGGTCGGGTGTCGGGGTGTGGTGTCGGGGTCGGGGTGTGGTGTCGGGGTCGGGGTGTGGTGTCGGGGTGTCGGGGTCGGGGTGTCGGGGTCAGGGGGTCGGGGTGTCGGGGTGTGGTGTCGGGGTCAGGGGGTCGGGGTGCTTCCTTCTATCCTTCTTATTCTTTCTTTCTCTTCTTCTTCTTCTTTCTCTTCTTCTTCTTCTTTCATTTCTTCTTCTTCTTTCATCTTTTTTTCTACTTTTTTACTTCTTTTTTCTTCTTTTCTTCTTCTTCTTCTACTTCTTTTCTTCTTTTCTTCTTCTTCTACTTCTTCTACTTCTTTTCTTCTTCTTTTTTCATCTTTTTTCTACTTCTTTTCTTTTCTTCCTTTCTTCTTCTTCTACTTCTTTTCTTCTTTTTCGTTTTTCATCTTTTTCTACTTCTTTTCTTTTCTTCTTCTTCTACTTCTTCTACTACTTCTTCTAATTCTTTTCTAAACTAACACTAACACAATCTAGCACTAACAATTAAACAACAAAAAAAGAAAAAACAGAAAGAAAAAAAGAAGTAGCCCCTCACCGGAGCAATGGGACAGTCGGCGGGGGCGGGGGCGGGGGGCACTGGGCGGCGGGGGCGGCGCCGGGCGGCGGGTGGCGGGGCGACGGCCAAGTGGGTGCGGGGGCGGGGGCGGCGCCGGGCAGCGGGGCGGGGGCGGCGGCAGTGGGCGGGGGCGATGCCGGGCGGCGGGGGCGGCTGTGTGGGGATCTGGTGGGCGTCGGGGAGGAGAGAGGGAGAGCAGAGAGAGTAACAGGCAGGGGTGGGGGCGTTAATTAGTCTGCTCTTTGCCGTCCGCCGCTCTTTGTCGTCCGCCTTTATCTCTCTTTGCCGTCCGCTAGCGGACGGCAAAGAGGTGGGGCGTTAAGTTTTTTCTAAACGGGCTGGGGGTGGGGGGCACCTCCCTCTTTGCCGTCAGCCAGCTGATGGCAAAGAGCTGGCAGATGGCAAAGGCATGTTTTGTTGTCCACTGCTTCTTTGATGTCTGCTTTTCGGTAGCTGATGGCAAAGAACTTCTTTGCCGTCTGCTGACGGCAAAGAGCTGGCAGATGGCAAAGTAGCTGATTCCAGTAGTGATTATCCCAAGTGAGGAATAAAAAAAAGGAGAAAGGCCATAAAAAAGAGAAGGCCCGAAAAAAGAAAGGCCATAAAAAAGGCCCAAAAAAAGAAAGGCCATAAAAAAGGCCCAAAAATGAGAGAAAAAGAGAGAAGGGACAATGTTACTATCCTTTGCCACACTTGTGCTTCAAAGTAGCACCTTAATATTCATGATAGAGAGTCTCTTGTTTTGTCACTTTCATATACTAGTGGGAATTTCTCATTATAGAACTTGGCTTGTATATTCCAACAATGGGCCTCCTCAAGTGCCCTAGGTCTTCGTGAGCAAGCAAGTTGGATGCACACCCACTTAGTTTCTTTTGTTGAGCTTTCGTACATTATTGCTCTAGTGCATCCGTTGCATGGCAATCCCTACTCCTTGCATTAACATCAATCGGTGGGCATCTTGCTACGTCTTGAGCTTGTGTTGGTTTTCCCCGAAGAGGAAGGGATGATGCAGCAGAGTAGCGTAAGTATTTCCCTCAGTTTTTGAGAACCAAGGTATCAATCCAGTAGGAGCCCACGCTCAAGTCCCTCGTACCTGCACAAAGCGATAGCTACTCGCAACCAACGCGATTAGGGGTTGTCAATCCCTTCACGGTCACTTACGAGAGTGAGATCTGATAGATATAATATTTTTGGTATTTTTGGTATAAAGATGCAAAGCAAAAAGTAAAAGCAAAGTAAAAGGCAAAGCAAGATTAAAGTGATGGAGATTGATATGATGAGAATAGACCCGGGGGGCATAGGTTTCACTAGTGGCTTCTCTCAAGAGCATAAGTATTCTACGGTGGGTGAACAAATTACTGTTGAGCAATTGACATAATTGAGGATAGTTATGAGAATATCTAGGCATGATCATGTATATAGGCATCACGTCCGTGACAAGTAGATCGAAATGATTCTGCATCTACTACTATTACTCCACTCATCGACCGCTATCCAGCATGCATCTAGATTATTAAGTTAAAAATAGAGTAACGCCTTAAGCAAGATGACATGATGTAGAGAGATAAATTCATGCAATATGAAATAAACCCCATCTTGTTATCCTCGATGGCAACGATACAATACGTGCCTTGCTGCCCCTTCTGTCACTGGGTAAGGACACCGCAAGATCGGACCCAAAGCTAAGCACTTCTTCCATGGCAAGAACTACCAATCTAGTTGGCCAAACCAAACAGATAATTCGAAGAGACTTGCAAAGATAACCAATCATACATAAAAGAATTCAGAGAAGATTCAGATATTATTCATAGATAGACTTGATCATAAACCCACAATTCATCCGTCTCAACAAACACACCGCAAAAAGAAGATTACATCGAATAGATCTCCACAAGAGAGGGGGAGATCTTTGTATTGAGATTCAAAGAGAGAGAAGAAGCCATCTAGCTACTAACTATGGACCCGAAGGTCTGAGGTAAACTACTCACACTTCATCGAAGGGGCTAGGATGATGTAGAAGCCCTCCGTGATGACGACCCTCTTCCAGCGGAGCTCCGGAACAGGCCCCAAGATGGGATCTCATGGATACAGAAAGTTGCGGCGGTGGAATTAGGTTTTTGGCTCCTGTTCTGATCGTTTGGGGGTACGTGTGTATATATAGGAGGAAGAAGTATGCCGGAGGAGCAACGAGGGGCCCACGAGGCAGGGGGGCGTGCCCCCCACCCTCGTGACCGCCTCTTTTGTTCCTTGGAGCAGGGTCCAAGCCCCCTGGATCACGTTCGCTGAGAAAATCACGTCCCCAAAGATTTTATTCTGTTTGGAGTCCGTTTGATATTCCGTTTATCCGAAACACTGAAATAGGAAAAAAACAGCAATTCTGGGCTGGGCCTCTGGTTAATAGGTTAGTCCCAAAAATAATATAAAAGTGGAAAATAAAGCCCAATATAGTCCAAAACAGTAGATAATATAGCGTGGAGCAATCAAAAATTATAGATACGTTGGAGACGTATCAGGCATACCCAAGCTTAATTCCTGCTCGTCCTCGAGTAGGTAAATGATAAAAAGAGATTTTTTGATGCGGAGTGCTACTTGGCATAATTTCAATGTAAATCTTCTTAATTGTGGTATGAATATTCAGATTAGAAAGATTCAAGACAAAAGTTTATATTGACATAAAAATAATAATACTTCAAGCATACTAACAAAGCAATTCTGTCTTCTCAAAATAACATGGCCAAAGAAAGTTATCCCTACAAAATCATATAGTCTGGCTATGCTCCATCTTCACCACACAAAGTATTCAAATCATGCACAACCCCGATGACCAGCCAAGCAATTGTTTCATACTCTAACTTTTTCAAAACTTTTTCAATCTTCACGCAATACATGAGCGTGAGCCATGGATATAGCACTATAGGTGGAATAGAATGGTGGTTGTGGAGAAGACAAAAAGGAGGGGAAGATAGTCTCACATCAACTAGGCATATCAACGGACTATGGAGATGCCCATCAATAGATATCAATGTCAGTGAGTAGGGATTGCCATGCAACGGATTCACTAGAGCTATAAATGTATGAAAGCTCAACAAAAGAAACTAGTGGGTGTGCATCCAACTTGCTTGCTCACGAAGACCTAGGGCAATTTGAGGAAGCCCATCGTTGGAATATACAAGCCAAGTTCTATAATGTAAAATTCCCACTAGTATATGAAAGTGACAACATATGAGACTCTCTATATGAAGAACATGGTGCTACTTTGAAGCACAACATATGAGACTTGCTATATCATGGTGCTACTTTGAAGCACAAGTGTGGAAAAAAAGGATAGTAGCATTGCCCCTTTTTATTTATTCTATTTTTTGGGCCATCTTTTTTTTGGCCTTTCTCCCTTTTTTTATTTGGGACAATGCTCTATTGAATGATGATCATCACACTTTTATTTATTTACAACTCAATGATTACAACTCGATTCTAAAACAAAGTATGACTCTGTATGGATGCCTCCGGCGGTGTACCAGGATATGCAATGAATCAAGAGTGACAAGTATTAAGAAATTATGAACGGTGGCCTTGCCACAAATACTATGTCAACTACATGATCATGCTAAGCAATATGACAATGATGAATGTGTCATGATGAACTAGATGGTGGAAAGTTGCATAGCAATATATCTTGGAATGGCTATGGAAATGCCATAATAGGTAGGTATGGTGGCTGTTTTGAGGAAGGTATATGGTAGGTGTATGATACCGGCGAAAGGTGTGCGGTATTAGAGAGGCTAGCAAAGGTGGAAGGGTGAGAGTGCGTATAATCCATGGACTCAACATTAGTCATAAAGAACTCATATACTTATTGCACAAATCTAGAAGTTATCAAAGCAAAGTATTACGCGCATGCTCCTAGGGGGATAGATTGGTAGGAAAAGACCATCGCTCGTCCCCTACCGCCACTCATAAGGAAGACAATCAATAAATAAATCATGCTCTGACTTCGTTACATAACGGTTCACCATACGTGCATGCTACGGGAATCACAAATCTTAACACAAGTATTCTTTAAATTCACAACTACTCAACTAGCATGACTTTAATATTATCACCTCAATATCTCAAAACAATTATCATGCTTCAATCTTTTCTTAGTATTCAACACACTCAAAAGAAAGTTTCACAAATCTTGAATACCAAGCATATTATTATTAAGCAAATTACCATGCTATTAAGAGACTCTCAAAATATTTTAAGTGAAGCATGAGAGATCAATAGTTTCTTTAAAACAAATCCACCATCGTGCTCTAAAAGATCTAAGTGAAGCACATAGAGCAAAATTATAACACTCAAAAGATATAAGTGAAGCACATAGAGAAAAATTATCTAGCTCAAAAGATATAACTGAAGCACATAGAGCAAAACTACTACGCTCAAAAGATATAAGTGAAGCACATAGAGTATTCTATCAAATTTTAGTTCATGTATGGCTCTCTCAAAAGGTGTTTACAACAAAGATGATTGTGGCATACTAAGACACAAAGACACAAATAATACAAGACGCTCCAAGCAAAACACATATCATGTTGGTGAATAAAAATATAGCTCCAAGTAAATTACCGATGGAAGTGGACGAAAGAGGGGATGCCTTCCGGGGCATCCCCAAGCTTTGACTTCTTGGTGTCCTTGGATTATCTTGGGGGTTCCATGGGCATCCCCAAGCTTAGGCTCTTGCCACTCCTTGTTCCATGATCCGTCGAAAGAATTCACCCAAAACTTAAAAACTTCACAACACAAAACTCAAAATAGAAAACTCGTGAGCTCCGTTAGCGAAAGAAAACAAAAGACCACTTCAAGATACTGTAATGAACTCATTCTTTATTTATATTGGTGTTAAACCTACTGTATTCCAACTTCTCTATGGATTATAAACTATTTTACTAGCCATAGATTCATCAAAATAAGCAAGCAACACACGAAAGACAGAATCTGTCAAAAACAGAACAGTCTGTAGTAATCTGTAGCTAGCGCAAGATCTGGAACCCCAAAAATTCTAAAATAAATTGCTGTACGTGAGGAATTTATCTATTTTAATCATCTGAAAAAAGAATTAACTAAATACCACTCTTCAAATAAAAGTTACAGCAGTTCTTGTGAGCGCTAAAGTTTCTGTTTTTTTACAGCAAGTTCAACAAGACTTTCCCCAAGTCTTCCCAACGGTTCTACTTGGCACAAACACTAATTAAACACAAAAAAACACAACCAAAACAGAGGCTAAATAATTTATTTATTAATAAACAGGAGCAAAAAGCAAGGAATAAAAATAAAATTGGGTTGCCTCCCAACAAGCGCTATTGTTTAACGCCCCTAGCTAGGCATAAAAGCGAGGATAGATCTAGGTATTGCCATCTTTGGTAGGCAAATATTCAATTAGGCATCTACCATCTTTAGGAATTTCTTTCTTTTTATTAATTATCAAACTTTTAGGCACAAGATCGAAAAATTCATTTGTAATAGATGGTTCCTTAATGATAGCAAAAGGATTGGGATGAATACTTATAGATTTAAGATCCGCAGTTTCCTTACTAGATGATTCACCCTTATTTTTAGGAACATACATAAGCTTGGCAATTTTAGTAGGAGGACTTGGAGTATTCTTTACGGAAGAGAAAGCGGTTCCCAAGTTTGTAATGATACCCTCAAGTTTATCAATTCTAGTAGAATCTAAGTTCATTCTCTCATTAACTATGGGTTCTTTTTCCTTAATATTTTTCAAAGTCATTCCTACCTTAGATCCATATTGAGTAATTTGATTGTGGATCTTTTTATCTAGATTTTCAATTGATTTGATAGTAGCAACTTTATTTTCAATAGTTTCAAGTCTTTGCATAACATGCTCCAAAGTTAACATGGTTCCATTAACCAAAAGAGGTGGTGAGCCAAATAAATCTAACATGGCATTATAAGAATCAAAAGTATGGCTACCCAAGAAGTTCCCTCCGGTAATGGTATCGAGGATATATCTATACCAAGGATTAACACCTACATAAAAATTGCGAAGAACTAAGGTAGATTGCTTTGTGGTAGATCTATTTTGAGAATTGCAAATTCTATACCAAACATCTTTTAGATTTTCTCCCTCCCTTTGTTTAAAATTTAGAACTTCACTCTCGGGAGACAACGGAGAAGATATGAGACTAGTCATGACGACAAGCAAACAAACTAGCACGCGAGCAAACAAAAGGCAAACGGGCAAAAAGAAGCAAATAGAGAGGGAGGATAGAGAGAGAGGGCGAATAAAACGGCAAGGGTGAATTGGGGGGAGAGGAAAACGAGAGGCAAATGGCAAATAATGTAATGCGAGAGATAGGGATTGTGATGGGTACTTGGTATGTTGACTTTTTGCGTAGACTCCCCGGCAACGGCGCCAGAAATCCTTCTTGCTACGTCTTGAGCTTGTGTTGGTTTTCCCCGAAGAGGAAGGGATGATGCAGCAGAGTAGCGTAAGTATTTCCCTTAGTTTTTGAGAACCAAGGTATCAATCCAGTAGGAGCCCACGCTCAAGTCCCTCGTACCTGCACAAAGCGATAGCTACTCGCAACCAACGTGATTAGGGGTTGTCAATCCCTTCACGGTCACTTACGAGAGTGAGATCTGATAGATATAATATTTTTGGTATTTTTGGTATAAAGATGCAAAGTAAAAAGTAAAAGCAAAGTAAAAAAGCAAAGCAAGATTAAAGTGATGGAGATTGATATGATGAGAATAGACCCGGGGGCCATAGGTTTCACTAGTGGCTTCTCTCAAGAGCATAAGTATTCTACGGTGGGTGAACAAATTACTGTTGAGCAATTGACATAATTGAGGATAGTTATGAGAATCTCTAGGCATGATCATGTATATAGGCATCACGTCCGTGACAAGTAGATCGAAATGATTCTGCATCTACTACTATTACTCCACTCATCGACCGCTATCGAGCAAGCATCTAGAGTATTAAGTTAAAAACAGAGTGATGCCTTAAGCAAGATGACATGATGTAGAGAGATAAATTCATGCAATATGAAATAAACCCCATCTTGTTATCCTCGATGGCAATGATACAATACGTGCCTTGCTACCCCTTCTGTCACTGGGTAAGGACACTGCAACATCGAACCCAAAGCTAAGCACTTCTCCCATGGCAAGAACTACCAATCTAGTTGGCCAAACCAAACGGATAATTCGAAGTGACTTGCAAAGATAACCAATCATACATAAAAGAATTTAGAGAAGATTCAAATATTATTCATAGATAGACTTGATCATAAACCCACAATTCATCGGCCTCAAGAAACACACCGCAAAAAGAAGATTACATCGAATAGATCTCCACAAAAGAGGGGGAGAACTTTGTATTGAGATTCAAAGAGAGAGAAGAAGCCATCTAGCTACTAACTATGGACCCGAAGTTATGAGGTAAACTACTCACACTTCATCGGAGGGGCTAGGATGATGTAGAAGCCCTCCGTGATGACGGCCCTCTTCCGGCGGAGCTCCGGAACAGGCCCCAAGATGGGATCTCGTGGATACAGAAAGTTGCGGCGGTGGAATTAGGTTTTTGGCTCCTGTTCTGATCGTTTGGGGGTACATGTGTATATATAGGAGGAAGAAGTATGCCGGAGGAGCAACGAGGGGCCCACGAGGCAGGGGGCGCGCCCCCCACCCTCGTGACCACCTGTTTTGTTCCTTGGAGCAGGGTCCAAGTCTCCTGGATCACGTTCGGTGAGAAAATCACGTTCCCGAAGATTTTATTCCGTTTGGACTCTCTTTGATATTCCGTTTATCTAAAACACTGAAATAGGCAAAACAACAATTCTGGGCTGGGCCTCCGGTTAATAGGTTAGTCCCAAAAATAATATAAAAGTGGAAAATAAAGCCCAATATAGTCCAAAATAGTAGATAATATAGCATGGAGCAATCAAAAATTATAGATACGTTGGAGACATATCACATCTCCATAGCCCATTGATTAGCCTCGTTGATGTGAGACTTTCTCCTTTTTGTCTTCTCCACATAACCCCCATCATCATATTATATTCCACCCATAGTGCTATATCCATGGCTCGCGCTCATATACTGCGTGAAAGTTTATAGGTTTGAGATTACTAAAGTATGAAACAATTGCTTGGCTTGTCATCGGCGTTGTGCATGATGAGAGCATTCTTATGTGATGAAAATGGAGCATGGCTAAACTATATGATTTTGTAGGGATGAACTTTCTTTGGCCATGTTATTTTGAGAGGACATAATTGCTTAGTTAGTATGCTTGAAGTATTATTATTTTTATGTCAATATGAACTTTTGTCTTGAATCTTTCGGATCTGAATATTCATACCACAATTAAGAAGAATTACATTAAAATTATGCCAAGTAGTACTCCGCATCAAAAATTCTGTTTTTATCATTTACCTACTCGAGGACGAGCAGGAATTAAGCTTGGGGATGTTGATATGTCTCCAACGTATCTATAATTTTTGATTTCTCCATGTTATATTATCTACTGTTTTGGATGTCTATGGGCTTTATTATACACTTTTATATCATTTTGGGACTAACCTATTAACCCAGAGCCCAGTGCCAGTTTCTATTTTTACCTTGTTTTAGAATATCGCAGAAAAGGAAAACCAAACGGAGTCCAATTGACCTGAAAGTTCAAGGAACTTATTTTTGGATCAGAAGAAGCCCAAAAGACTTGGAGTGCACGTCAGGGGATCTACAAGGAGGCCACGGGGCAGGGGGCGCGCCCTCCACCCTCGTCGGCCCCTCATGGCCTCCCTGACGTACTTCTTCCGCCTATATATCTCCATATACCCTAAAAACATTGAAGAGCACAATAGATCGGGAGTTCCGCCGCCAGAAGCCTCCGTAGCCACCGAAAACCAATCTAGACCCGTTCTGGCACCCTGCCGGAGGGGGAATCCTTCTCCGGTGGCCATATTCATCATCCCGGTGCTCTCCATGACAAGGAGGGAGTAGTTCCCCCTCGGGGCTGAGGGTATGTACCAGTAGCTATGTGTTTGATCTCTCTCTCTCTCTCTCGTGTTCTTGAGGTGATACGATCTTGATGTATCGGGAGCTTTGCTATTATATTTGGATCCTATGATGTTTCTTCACCCCCCCCCTCTACTCTTTGTAATGCATTGAGTTTCCCCTTTGAAGTTATCTTATCAGATTGAGTGTTTATAGATTTGAGAACACTTGATGTATGTCTTGTCGTGTGTATCTATGGTGACAATGGGATACCACGTGATTCACTTGATGTATGTTTTGGTGATCAACTTGCGGGTTTCGCCCATGAACCTATGCATAGGGGTTGGCACACGTTTTCATCGTGGTTCTCCGGTAGAAACTTTGGGGCACTATTTGAGGTTCTATGCGTTGGTTGAATAGATGAATCTGAGATTGTGTGATGCATATCGTATACTCATACCCACGGATACTTGAGGTGACATTGGAGTATCTAGGTGACATTAGGGTTTTGGTTGATTTGTGTCTTAAGGTGTTATTCTAGTACGAACTCTAGGGCTGTTTGTGACGCCTATAGGAATAGCCCAACGGATTGATTGGAAAGAATAACTTTGAGGTGGTTTCATACCCTACCATAATCTCTTCATTCATTCTCCGCTATTAGTGACTTTGGAGTGACTCTTTGTTGCATGTTGAGGGATAGTTATGTGATCCAATTATGTTATTATTGTTGAGAGGACTTGCACTAGTGAAAGTATGAACCCTAGGCCTTGTTTCCTAGCATTGCAATACCGTTTACGCTCACTTTTATCATTAGTTACCTTGCTGTTTTTATATTTTCAGATTACAAAAACTATTATCTACTATCCATATTGCACTTGTATCACCATCTCTTCGCCGAACTAGTGCACCTATACAATTTACCATTGTATTGGGTGTGTTGGGGACACAAGAGACTCTTTGTTATTTGGTTGCAGGGTTGTTTGAGAGAGACCATCTTCATCCTACGCCTCCTACAGATTGATAAACCTTAGGTCATCCACTTGAGGTAAATTTGCTACTGTCCTACAAACCTCTGCACTTGGAGTCCCAACAACATCTACAAGAAGAAGGTTGTGTAGTAGACATCATGCCCCCCTCCCCCATATATAAAGGAGTGGAGGAGGGGGGGCCGGTGTCGGTGTCAAAACCGGCGGATCTTGGATAGGGGGTCCCGAACTGTGCGTCTAGGCCGGATGGTAATAGGAAGCAGGGGACACAATGTTTTACCCAGGTTCGGGCCCTCTTGATGGAGGTAAAACCCTACGTCTTGCTTGATTAATATTGATGATATGGGTAGTACAAGAGTAGATCTACCATGAGATCAGAGAGGCTAAACCCTAGAAGCTAGCCTATGGTATGATTGTATTTCGTCCTATGGACTAAAACCCTCCGGTTTATATAGACACCGGAGAGGGCTAGGGTTACACAGAGTCGGTTACAATGGGAGGAGATCTACATATCCATATTGCCAAGCTTGCCTTCCACGCCAAGGAAATTCCCATCCGGACACGGGACGAAATCTTCAATCTTGTATCTTCATAGTCCAAGAGTCCGATCAAAGGTTATAGTCTGGCTATCCGGACACCCCCTAATCCAGGACTCCCTCAGTAGCCCCTGAACCAGGCTTCAATGACGACGAGTCCGGCGCACAGATTGTCTTCGGCATTGCAAGGCGGGTTCCTCCTCTGAATACTTCATAGAAGATTTTGAACACAAGGATAGTGTCCGACTCTGCAAAATAAGTCCCACATACTGCCATAGAGAGAATAATATTGACACAAGTCTAATCTGCTAACGTATTCTATAGCATGTCATCACGCCACAACCAAGCGTTTATTTGAACCGTTTTTATTGTCCCACCTCAGTGTGTTTTGCGAGGCAGTTTCCTTGGCACGTCTTGTCGAAGCAGAGATCATGTCCCCTTTATTTACGGGATTCTCATCAATACGGACGTGGGTAACCCAATCATGCCCGTTGGTTTGTCTCCTTGATCAAAGGCGAGTCCCAAATGGTCATGGGGAGGGCTCTTGGTATTCAACCTCTTATAAAGAGACCAAGGCCTTACTCCTTTCTTTTGATCTCAATCGAATTCGCCCTTCGCCTAGAGTTCCAACACCCAAGGCCCCAGATTTCAGGCGCTTCGGACCTTCGACGATGTCTGGCTCCGACCTTCGAGGCTGATGGACGCCTTCCTCCGTCACGGAGGAAGACGTGCTAAAGCTGAGAGAGGCCAGGTTTTTGACCGGCGAAATCTCGCATAGGCTGCCTGCTCACGGGCAGGTTATTCCTACTCCCAAGCCTGGTGAGAGCGTGGTGTTCGTGTCTCACTTCCTCCGAGGGCTAGGCTTCGTGACGGATCCCTTCGTGAGGGGGCTCATGTTTTATTATGGGCTGGAATTTCACGACTTAGCCCCGGAGTCCATCCTCCACATCTCATCGTTCATTGTCGTGTGCGAAGCCTTCCTCCGTATTACTCCTCACTCTGAACTGTGGCTTAATACTTTTAAAGTAGAGCCAAAGATGATTGAGGGACTGCACGCGGAGTGCGGAGGCGCTGTTATAAGCAAGAATGTTGACGCTCCATGGCCCGAGGGCTCTTTTCAAGAGGAGTTCAGCTTATGGCAACAAGAGTGGTTTTATATCACAGCTCCCAGGAGCACCAAGTGGGTGGCACTGCCTGCTTTCCGCCCGGGTCCCCCGCCACGACTGGTGTCATGGGTCAATAAGGGTCTGGACTAGGGGTCGGCAAAGGACGTGCCCTTGTTGCAGGGCCGCATCCAAGATCTCCTAGAAAGAGACATCAGTCTGGTCGTGGTGATGCAGGTTATGTTAATTCGCCGAGTTTTGCCCTGCAAACGTCACCCCCTCCACCTGTGGGAGTTCAACCCGGAGGGACCACGAGTTCTCCAACATTTTCTTGGCATGACTCCCGTGGAAATGTACAAATTGTTCTTCGGACCACAAGTAGTGTGTCCGAATTCTAAGGAGGACGCAGGTCTGAGCTGCAATCATTCGGATACTCAAGTAAGTAGCCCTGTGCCCGGACACACCATCCGTTCATTTATCACAACATCACCCTTAAAAGAGTTGTCTTTAAAATAGGAGTGGGTAGCGAAGGCGAAGTTAATCAGGTGTCCGGCCCCCCTTCCCGAGACCTCGCCGGATCCCGTGTTAACCAGGATGCTGGAGATTGTGCCTTCGGAAGAAAGCGAAGGGGGGACAAAGAAGTTGTTGCCTACTCGAAGGAGGCTGTCTGGAAAGGAGGAATCAAAAATTCCTCTAGTCAGGGGAGGAAGAGGACTGCCTCTGAAGACCCGGAGTCCATGGTCTCAAAGTGGGGGAAGAAATCTTCGCTAGAGGGTCCTGTGCCGGGGGATGCCTCGGCCGTACTATGCCCTCAAGGGGATCAGCCCTCCACCGAGCCATAAGTAGAGAGGGGAGGTTTAAAATGAGAGAAATCCTTGTTTTATTTCTGAGGAAAATAACCGAAATTTTACCTTGTAGTTCAGATCTCAGCCCTTCTCATCAGAGCTCATCTTCGGGGGATCTTCTTCCGGAGATGATGGAGAGTGGAACGCCTCCCCCTGCCGTACCGCCTTACGAGGCGGGCGATCCTGAGGTATCGTCGCGGAGGGTTTCTCCGAATCCGGCAGGGCCGAAAGGCAGTCATATGGCCCCCCAAGGCCATCCGTGTCCGGTCTTTGAAAAAGGCCATCGAACGAGTCCGGCACCGCCTGGTGCTCGGTCGGATGAACTGAAGGATCTGTTCGGGCGAGCGTCTATCTCAGAGGAATACCGTATGTTGATGGGTACGGTAATTGAAAGGATTTCTTCCGCTGAAAGCGGGTTGCACAAGACCGTCAGGAGTTTACTGACAGGCTTTGAGGTACGCGAGGTGATGTACCTTTTAACAGTTCCGCATATAAGATGTGCCCTGTGTAGATAGTATCCCCTGAGACTCTGTGTGTTGTCGAAGACGACAGCACGCAGAGGGTCATAGTCCCAGGTGTAATTTTGCCGCCTTCCTATGCAGGTGGCGAAGTGTCCGGTGGCCAGCCGGACTGATGAATTTGCCGAGCTAACGCGGCAACTTGACGTGGCAGATGCCGACATCGCGCTTGTCAACAAGCGGCTTGACAAGGCACAAGGTATGTAATTTCTCCAGAGACACCTGGTAAGAGGAGCTTGATGCCAGTATCTTACAACATGTGTGCTTGATGCAGATGGGGCCTCTGCCATGGAGAACCTTCGGGCGGAACTTGCCCGAGCCAAGGAGCACGCCGGGAGAAGTGATGCGGCTGCCGTAAAGGCAATTGAAGAGCTGAAAGCCGAACATGCTGCTCACTACCGAAGCAAGAAGGAAATGGCCGAAATGGCTGTGAAGCTAAAGAACACTGCTAACCGCTGCAAGCTTCTTGAAAAAGAAGATCGGGCAGAGCGGACAGACTTGGAGAAGGCCACTACAGTGGCCAAGGATGCTCGTTCTGCGATGAGAGCGATGAAGGAGGAGCTGCGTCAGGCCGGAGATATCATGGCTGGAAAGCCCTTTATGCTGCGGATGAAGTTCGGAGATCCTAAATACACTCCGTTGGACCGGATGTGGAGTTCGGCGGACGCATATCTAGATTTAGCTGCGGGTGCCGCTGATGCGGCCGAACATTTCCGAGATCAGAAAGATAGCGAAGTGGAGAAGCTCTTCTGGTCACAATTCAACAATCCGGAGCGTCCGCTTCCATTGACCGATCATTTGGCCGAATGGGCCGAACTGAATAGGTTGTCCGGACTCGCCATGAAGGATGTCGTTAATCATCTATGGCCGGAAAGGCCAAAGCCGAACAGTTATTTTAGCTTGGTGCAGCAGTTCCTTGGTGTCGTGCCTCATATCAATGCGATGAAGAGGTCAGCATGCATAGAGGGTGCGCGGATGGCCCTTGCCCGTGTCAAGACATACTGGGCGGAGATGGAGGCCACCGCTGTTGCATCCCAAGATTCGAACGAAGGCCGAATACCTGTTGAGCACTATTTTCAGGAAGTTCTGCAAGGCGCTCGTTTAATAGAGACGCAGTGCTCGAAGGATATTATGTTCGAATAACGTGTATTATTGTAAAACAATATTTTGATGAATTGTAAAAGCTTTTTATACTTGTGCATGCAAGTATTATAATGCCTCCTGTGCGGCCGTTGAGGTATATGTGTATATAATCTGAAAGATGGCAGTCGTCGGCTTCAGCCCCCACGCATATAATGCGGGGGTGTTCGCAGAAGGCACATTCTCACACTTGACCCAACGTCTTGGTCCATGAAGGAGGTGATAGTGCAGCGAACTAGGCAATCGGACTATAATGATTTATCACTTTCACTTAGCCATAGGAGTTTGACAGGGGGGCTACTATATAGCCCCTGGTGGCGCCACGCTCGCCCGAACTCGGGGCACGTGTGTGCCTGGCCGGGAAACGGCCCTTCGTTAATGCGGAGGAATCCCGAAGACTCCGATAGGTCATCGAGTGGTTGACCAGTGTGACGCCCGGATAATCAAGCTACAGTAGCCTCTGCAAATAATGCCACGTCACCTCGATTACGGTTGCTAATCTCATGTTACTTCGAAACCGATTCAAATTCAAATTCAAAAGAAAAGCAAACAACAAAAGTTTTCAAAAAATTAAAACTAAAATGTTCGGGTTGTTTCAAATAAATCGTAAGAAATTATGGTGGAGAAACCAAGCTTTTATAAAATTCTTAAATGAACTATAAGGATTTAAAGAGTAGCAAAAACAATTAATTAAATGCCTTTTACAATTAATAAATTACTAAACTATTTTATTTTGTCACCAAACTCTTTGTGGCATTGGGGTATTTTGTAACACTAATTTAGGTACTACTTTTATATTTTTATAAAACTAAAATTAAAAGAAACTACAAATAAAAAAGGAAAAGAAAATATAAAAACAGAAGACAAGACTAACAAAGAACAAAAATAGAAATAGAAGAACCCCCCCCCTCATAGGGCTTTGGCCCAGCAGGCCCGACCGGCCACCCAGCCCACCGCGGTCACCCTCAATCTCCTGTTCCCCCTCGCTCGCTGTCCTCTACGCGCACGTGCCCGAGGCCGGTTGTCGTCTCCACCGCACCCACTCGCCTCCTCGGGTCGCTACAGTACCGCCGAGGCAGATAAGGCCGTCCCCGCGCCCCCCTCGACGAACCCTATACATTCCCCTCCCCCTCGCTCGCTGTCCTCTACGCGCACGTGCCCGAGGCCGGTTGCCGTCTCCACCGCACCCACTCGCCTCCTCGGGTCACTACAGTACCGCCGAGGCAGATAAGGCCGTCCCCGCGCCCCCCTCGACGAACCCTATCCATTCCCCTCCCCCTCGCTCGCTGTCCTCTACGCGCACGTGCCCGAGGCCGGTTGCCGTCTCCACCGCACCCACTCGCCTCCTCGGGTCACTACAGTACCGCCGAGGCAGATAAGGCCGTACCCGCGCCCCCCTCGACGAACCCTATCCATTCCCCTCCTCCTCGCTCGCTCTCTTCCCTCCTCTATCGCCTGAACGCCATCGCCGTGCCGTCACCGTGCTCGTGGCCACAAGCCTCCCCGGCGCTCGGGAGGAAGTCGAGGAGCACCGCCGTCCTCTTCTGCACCGTATGCAAGCGCTAGGTCGAGCCGGAGCGCCTCGAGACGTCGCCATCGGCCTTCTTCCCCAACCATAGCCGCCGTCGTCGCCGTCGATCTACGCCACCGGGACCTCCCCGACCACGCCATCGCGCTCACAGTGAGGCCCTCCCCCGAATCCCCCTATTTTTGTGCCTCGATTCGTCATTGTAGCCGCCGCCTTGAGCTCATCATCACCGCCCTGAAGCCCTGCGTACGCACGCGTGTGTGCGTACTGCTACCGCCGCTGCTGTTGCCGGCTTGCTACTGCTGCTCTTTGTGCCGTCGTTGCCCTTGCTAGCCGCTGCATGCTCGGTCGCGCCCACTGCTAGCCCGCGCCGGCCACCGCTTGCCTCGCCGCGCACCCTGCCTCCTGTCACCGCTTCACCCGCACCCAGCCGCCTCTGCTTCCGCTAACTGCTGCTGCTGCCCTGCACTGCCGCTGCAAACTGCTGCTACTCCTTCCTTCGCCCGCTGCTGCCGCCCTAACCCTGCGCTCCGGCTACGCACGGCCACCACTGCCTCCGCTCCACGGCGCCTGGCTGCACCCGCCAGGGCTGCCGCCATCCGGGGCCGTCCCCTGTAGCTGTCGAGCGCCCCCGGCGCCTTACTACCACGCGAGCCCAGCCGGCCCCCTCCGTTGACTTGGAGGGGATTACCCCAGTTAATTAGCGCTAACCTCCCCACACTGCCACTGCCCAGTGGGGCCCCAGCGCCCTGGCTTTTAAAAAAAGAATGAAAAAAAGAGTTTTAAAAATAAAATTTAATTAATAAATAAATTAATTAAATTAACTGGAATTAATTAGCTAGACCTAGTCAATGACAGGAGGACCCCACACCCTGTTGACCAGTCAACGTTGACTGGTCAACTGGGTCCCTCAGGCCCACATGTAATCCTCTGTGTACACTTCTGTGTACACAGAGCTGGGTACACGTAGCAATTTATATTTTATTTTAGAATTAAAATAATTCCAGAATATTGTTCAAATCTTTAAAAAATCATAGAAAATAAACCGTAGCTCGGATGGAAAAACTTTGTACATGAAAGTTGCTCAGAACGACAAGACGAATCCGGATACGCAACCCGTTCGTCCGCCACACCTCCCTAACCTATCGAACTCGCAACTTTCCCCCCTCTGGCTCCTCCGCCCGAAAACGCGAAACACCGGGGATACTTTCCCGGATGTTTCCCCCCTTCACCGGTATCACCTCATACCGCGTTAGGGCACCCCTAGCACCGTTACTTGTCTTGTCATGCATCATTATGCATCTGTTTGCATTGTATTCATTGTTTCTTCCCCCCTCTTCTTCCGCTAGACACCGAGACTGACGCTGCTGCTACCCAGTACGACTATGGAGTTGACGACCCCTCTCTCTTGTCAGAGCAACCAGGCAAGCCCCCGCCCCCCTTTGATCACTAGATATCGCCTACTCTTCTCTATACTGCTTGCATTAGAGTAGTGTAGCATGTTACTGCTTTCCGTTATTCCTATCCTGATGCATAGCCTGTCCTTACTACTACTGTTGTTACCATTACCTACTATCCTACTGCTTAGTATAGGATGCTAGTGTTCCATCAGTGGCCCTACACTCTTGTCCGTCTGCCATGCTATACTACTGGGCCGTGATCACTTCGGGAGGTGATCATGGGCATATACTATATACTTTACACAATTACATTATTTATGATACTGTTCGGAGATGGGGGCTGAAGGGGCAGGTGGCTCCATCCCGGTAGAGGTGGGCCTGGGTTCCCGACGGCCCCCGACTGTTACTTTGTGGCGGAGCGACAGGGCAGGTTGAGACCACCTAGGAGAGAGGTGGGCCGGGCCCTGGCCGGCGTTCGCGGATACTTAACACACTTCACGAGTTCTTGGTATTTGATCTGAGTCTGGCTACTGGCCTATACGCACTAACCATCTACGCGGGAACAGTTATGGGCACTCGACGTCGTGGTATCAGCCGAAGCCTTCGTGATGTCAGCGACTGAGTGGCGCGTGCCGGGTTGGACCGCGTAACGCAACTTCCTTTGTAATGGAGGTTGCTAGGTCTGCTCTCCGGCCGCGTACGCAACGTGCAGGTGTGCAATGGGTGATGGGCCCAGACCCCTGTGCCGTAGGATTTAGACCGGCGTGCTGACCTCTTTGTTGTGCCTAGGTAGGGCTGCGACGTGTTGAACTTCCAAGGTCGGGCATGACCCAGGAAAGTGTGTCCGGCCAAATGGGATCGAGCGTGTTGGGTTATGTGGTGCACCCCTACAGGGAAGTTAATCTATTCGAATAGCTGTGATCTTCGGTAACAGGACGACTTGGAGTTGTACCTTGACCTTATGACAACTAGAACCGGATACTTAATAAAACACACCCTTCCAAGTGCCAGATACAACCGGTGATCTCTCTCTCGCAGGGCGACGAGGGGAGGATCATCGGTTAGGATTATGCTATGCGATGATACTTGGAGGACTTCAGTCTACTCTCTTCTACATGCTGCAAGATGGAGGCTGCCAGAAGCGTAGTCTTCGAAAGGACTAGCTATCCCCCTCTTATTCCGGCTTTCTGCAGTCCAGTCCACATATAATAGCCTTATTCCAGTTGATACCAATGCATACATATGTAGTGTAGCTCCTTGCTTGCGAGTACTTTGGATGAGTACTCACGGTTGCTTTCCCCTTCCTTTCCCTCTATGCCTTCTACCTGGTTGTCGCAACCAGATGTTGGAGCCCAGGAGCCAGATGCCACCTTCGACGATGACTCCTACTACACCGGAGGTGCCTACTACTACGTGCTGCCCGCTGACGACGACCAGGAGTAGTTAGGAGGATCCCAGGCAGGAGGCATGTGCCTCTTTCGATCTGTATCCCAGTTTGTGCTAGCCTTCTTAAGGCAAACTTGTTTAACTTATGTCTGTACTCAGATATTGTTGATTCCGTTGACTCGTGTATGATCGAGCTCTTGTATTCGAGCCTTCGAGGCCCCTGGCTTGTAATATGATGCTTGTATGACTTATTTTATTTGTAGAGTTGTGTTGTGATATCTTCCGGTGAGTCCCTGATCTTGATCGTACACGTTTGCGTGTATGATTAGTGTATGGTCGAATTGGGGCCGTCACAAGTTGGTGTCAGAGCCGACTACCTGTAGGAATCCCCCTTTCCAACTCCTTGGCCGAAGTCGAGTCTAGTCATTGAAAAACTTTTACTAACATGGTTGTGCGGCTTACGGGCCCACGTCGCCCTCTGGTTGTATTAGGATCTTTTACTCCTCGATCCTTACTCTGGGACTCTGAACTCTCTTCTATTCGGGTTAAATGAATTTTGCTAAATCTAACATTAGGATCTCGTTATCACTTTCTCCCGGAGAGCCCTTCATTACAGATGATCGACTGCTTCAACAGAAGATTCCGATAATACTCTCTCATGTTCTCCTGAAACTTTGTGCCATTGCTTTTGCAATTCCCTACCCCCGAAAATTCCCTATGGATAAATACTTACACCTGTCGTTCTTACTTTTATTCCCAGTTGGTCTTGTTATTACAAGATACCCCTAAATACTCGTCGTTGTTTCGATAATCCTTTGAGCTTACTGCCTTGCTATTCTTTGTCACCTGAATACCCCTACGGATAATTCTCACACTTATCGAGTATCCGCTCATCCCCCAGTTGTTCATGTGTTTCATCATGGTCATCGAAATACTATTCAATCCTCCAAAAATCCTTAGTAGCTTATTGCTCTGCAATACTTGTCTGTTTGCATGATGGATGCTTTCCATATGTCTGACAATATTCGTTAGTATCCTTAGACACCATGATTTTGATCCCTTTGATTCAACATGAATGCGAATGCACGCAATCATCAGTTGATCCTTCTAAATTATCTTTCCGGCTCAGACGTCATTTTAAACATGAGCTGGTTCTCAACAAATCCAATTGCCGTCGATTGTACCCCTAAGGCTATTCAACTTATCCATCCCTAATCAGAACATTGCTTCTGATCCCTTGATTTGAAAATCATAATTCCTTTGCATTTGAGCTCTGGATTAGTCAGTTGTTTCCATAATCCAATGCCTTTGCATTGTTACTTCCTCTGGTTGTGTGCCGATGCTCACGTCAGCTCTGTTATGGACCGGCAGATCCTTTAATGGATTTTATCCGACAGTGTCCTTCATATTCAATAACCTTGTGAGCCTTCCCTCGGATACATAATGCCTTTGGTAAATGGTATCATCTACTTTCTCAACCTTGCTCTACTTTCGAGCTTGTGATATTTACTCTTGAAACTTGTGGTATATGTTTCTAAGAAGCCCCTATGGGTTGAACATATGCCTTCTCTAAACTGTGTGAACTCGAAAGTTTTCACGAGTCATACACTTCTGGTATTTTGCCAGATAAAATTTCAAACACTACAACTTCTTCGAAAGTGAGAAGTGAATGAAAGGTTGTGCATTGGAGAAGTGGGAGTCGACTTTGAACTTTGTGTTCATGCCCATGGACACGATGTAGATATTATCATTAAAGCTTCTCTTAAATTAAATTATTCCTTTGGTATAAGTTCATCTTATATCCGGGATCTGGCCTTTTGCAATCATGGTTCCGACCATGTTTTCCTTTAAATACCATTTCGCGTGCAAGTTTAAGCGCTTGTCTTCTGTAGAGCAATACCCCGGTCCAACCTCTACTTTGATCTGTCATCGAGTATTACCCCCTCTGGTATCTCAAGATCATCACGGAACTGCATAACTTCTTATGAGTTCTTCTTCAAGTATTATTTGACTTTCGCTGCATCATCATTTGACTTGATGTCATCGCCGACCGATTACATCTTCATGAAATCTCTCGACAAATGTGTCGTGGTCATCAGCAACATCCTAAGCTCTTCCAAGATTTATATTGAATTCATGATGAGAAATACCATCCTTGCCCTTGATGATTTGTTTTATCATCTACCACTTTATTGCCTTCTGTTCGACACAAACTTGTTCGTGTTTTGTGTTATACCTTGAGTTCCTTGCTACCCAGCATTGTTCTTCTTTACCTTGGATATTGCACCTTTTATGTCAAGAATGTTGTGGGAATTTCACCACCTCTTATGCATTCTTGGTACAAGTGATACTTCTTGCCATATCCGTTCATTCTTAGACTATTGATTATTGAATCACCATTCTGACATTGGTCGTGCAACCCAACCCATAATTCGGGCGCACCTTTCAACCAATGTTTAATTGTGTATGTTTTCCTCGAGCATACTTCATTATATTATTTGATCTGAAAATTTTATCTCCTTGTTCACATAATCGTGGAAATCCATCTTTTGGAGATATCAATGAATTGTCACTGAGTTCATCAGCTACCTCCTCATCCTCTTCTTGGTTTAATGATGAACTCTTGTTTTGGAACTCGCTTCCATAGTTCATTTCCCTGAGAATCTTACATGGTCATCTCGTCAAAATTGTGTTGGACCTTTTTCTTCTCAGGCATCCTAATGTCTGAGGTATCCTGACACCAATCGGATCTGAACCTCGGTCATATATGATGGTTGGAACATTTTTCAAGAGTCATAACATTGGTCCTTATATGACTCGGTAAGGTGATGTCATGCCTAGAACACCTCACCGGAGTACCTAATGTTTTAGTTTCCTTTTTAGCAAGGATAACCATTCTTCCATGAGGAAATGGAATGACTTTCTTTATAAATTGTTCCTGGTGAATCCTTTGTATATCCAAAGTCCGACCTTTGATTGAAGACCATGTCAATGCTATCTCAAAGCATGTCTGTGGTACTCTCTTCATCAACAAGAACATTTGAAGCCCAATGCTAATTGTTTCTTGCTCAATTATCCAAACAACGCTATATGGATAATGTCATGAAATTTCTCTCCCCTTACCTAGAGGCTTTTCTACTTAATATCCGGTCTTGGATATCATACTCTGCTTGTTCTTGGGAAGGATATACCCCCAAAATATGTGTTTAAACACATTTCCTTTCCATTGTTCTATTTAATCTAATAATCACATTCTCCTTTCCATTGTTCTGTTTAACCTTCTTGAGGTTTATATGATCTAAGCAGTAATACGTCACTGCTTTTATAAGCACCTCAGTGTACAACTCTGTCAGTAAGACCCTGTTACTATTGTTGTTGACATTCCGGTAACCACCGATGGACGAGAAACTTTACCTAATGGTCCGCCTCGTTCAACGAGCAGGAAGATGGTTCTCTTCATCCCTCGCCCTTGGTACCGACGTTGTTGCCGACATAACTGACAGTCTACCCTCTGACATGCCTTCCTATCCTGACCGTGCAAGATGTCACCGTTCCTCCTACTTTTAACCCACATGGTGGGCCCATAACCCATAGGTCCCAGGATCGAAACCTGACTCTCTTGTACACCCTGATGACAAAGTTATTCTCGCACTTGACTTCTTATGTAATTCATAGGCCACCTGCCAAGTGATCTATTCTGGTATCAGACGCAAT
Organism: Triticum monococcum; assembly: GCA_034509565.1. Lineage (NCBI taxonomy): Eukaryota > Viridiplantae > Streptophyta > Magnoliopsida > Poales > Poaceae > Triticum > Triticum monococcum. Next base: position 690,778,401 of record CM067842.1, read on the forward strand.
ACTTATTCTCGTTGCTCTAGACCCCTTTCACACTTTGTTTCAGGCATCGACCGATTGCCTGCTCGCTTGAAACTCCACATGATACCTCCTTACTTTGCTCTCGACATTTTCTTAAGTTTAAATTCGAGAGTTACTTCCGCCATCTTCCTCGATGTTATCGACCAGATAGTCGACCTTGTAGAGGTCCATACTCCCAGAATGCCCACCTTTTATTCTTTCCGTAAGGGCGATGGAGATCCCGAAGAAAGGATGACGACTTGATCATGATGACCTGGAGCAGACTAATAAAGACTTCAACATAATGGATCGACCTCTTCGAGAAGAACAGCTAAGATTGAGAAGACCCGTTAGAATTTCGTAACCAGAAATTTCCCCTTAGTCCCCCTCTTAAATCTCGGGACGAGATTTCTTGTAGTGGAGGAGAATTGTGACGCCCGGATAATCAAGCTACAGTAACCTCTGCAAATAATGCCACGTCACCTCGATTACGGTTGCTAATCTCACGTTAGTTCGAAACCGATTCAAATTCAAATTCAAAAGAAAAGCAAACAACAAAAGTTTTCAAAAAATTAAAACTAAAATGTATGGGCTGTTCCAAATAAATCATAAGAAATTATGGTGGAGAAACCAAGCTTTTATAAAATTCTTAAATGAACTATAAGGATTTAAACAGTAGCAAAAACAATTAATTAAATGCCTTTTACAATTAATAAATTACTAAACTATTTTATTTTGTCACCAAACTCTTTGTGGCATTGGGGTATTTTGTAACACTAATTTAGGTACTACTTTTATATTTTTATAAAACTAAAATTAAAAGAAACTACAAATAAAAAGGAAAAGAAAATATAAAAATAGAAGACAAGACTAACAAAGAACAAAAATAGAAATAGAAGAAACCCCCCCCCCCTCACAGGGCTTTGGCCCAGCAGGCCCGACCGGCCACCCAGCCCACCACAGTCACCCTCAACCTCCTGTTCCCCCTCGCTCGCTGTCCTCTACGCGCACGTGCCCGAGGCCGGTCGCCGTCTCCACCGCACCCACTCGCCTCCTCGGGTCGCTACAGTACCACCGACGCGGATAAGGCCGTCCCAGCGCCCCCCTCGACGAACCCTATCCATTCCCCTCCTCCTCGCTTGCTCTCTTCCCTCCTCTATCACCCGAATGCCATCGCCGTGCCATCACCATGCTCGTGGCCACAAGCCTCCCCAACGCTCGGGAGGAAGTCGAGGAGCACCGCCGTCCTCTTCTGCACCGTATGCAAGCGCTAGGTCGAGCCGGAGCGCCTCGAGACGTCGCCATCGGCCTTCTTCCCCAACCACAGCCGCCGTCGTCGCCGTCGATCTACGCCACCGGGACCTCCCCGGCCTCCCCGACCATGCCATCGCGCTCACAGTGAGGCCCTCCCCCGAATCCCCCTATTTTTGTGCCTTGATTCGTCATTGTAGCAGCCGCCTTGAGCTCTTCATCGCCGCCCCGAAGCTCTGCGTACGCACGCGTGTGTGCGTACTGCTACTGCCGCTGCTGTTGCCGGCTTGCTACTGCTGCTCTTTGTGCCGTCTTTGCCCTTGCTAGCCGCTGCATGCTCGGCCGCGCCCACTTCTAGCCCGCGCCGGCCACCGCTTGCCTCGCCGTGCACCCTGCTTGCTATCGCCGCTTCGCCCACACCCAGCCGCCTCTGCTTCCGCTAACTGCTGCTGTTGCCCTGCACTGCTGCTGCAAACTGCTGCTACTCGTTCCTCCGCCCACTGCTGCTGCCCTAACCCTGTGCTCCGGCTACGCCCGGCCACCGCTGCCTCCGCCCCACGGTGCCTGCTGCGCCCGCCAGGGCCGCCGCCATCCGGGGCCGTCCCCTGTCACTATCGAGCGCCCCCGGCCCCCGGCGCCGTCCCCTGTTGACTTGGAGGGGATTACCCCAGTTAATTAGCGCTAACCTCCCCCACTGCCACAGCCCAGTGGGGCCCCAGCGCCCTGGCTTTTTAAAAAATGAATGAAAAAAAGAGTTTTAAAAATAAAATTTAATTAATTAATAAATTAATTAAATTAACTGGAATTAATTAGCTAGACCTAGTCAATGACAGGAGGACCCCACACCCTGTTGACCAGTCAACGTTGACTGGTCAACTGGGTCCCTCAGGCCCACATGTAATCCTCTGTGTACACTTCTGTGTACACAAAGCTGGGTACACGTAGCAATTTATATTTTATTTTAGAATTAAAATAATTCCAGAATATTGTTCAAATCTTTAAAAAAATCATAGAAAATAAACCGTAGCTCGGATGGAAAAACTTTGTACATGAAAGTTGCTCAGAACGACGAGACGAATCCGGGTACGCAACCCGTTCGTCCGCCACACCTCCCTAACCTATCGAACTCGCAACTTTCCGCCCTCCGGCTCCTTTGCCCGAAAACGTGAAACACCAGGGATACTTTCCCGGATGTTTCCCCCCTTCACCGGTATCACCTCATACCGCGTTAGGGCACCCCTAGCACCGTTACATGTCTTGTCATACATCGTTATGCATCTTTTTGCATTGTATTCATTGTTTCTTCCCCCCTCTTCTTCCGCTAGACACCGAGACCGATGCCGCTGCTACCCAGTACGACTATGGAGTTGACGACCCCTCTCTCTTCTCAGAGCAACCAGGCAAGCCCCCCCCCTTTGATCACCAGATATCGCCTACTCTTCTCTATACTGCTTGCATTAGAGTAGTGTAGCATGTTACTGCTTTCCGTTATTCCTATCCTGATGCATAGCCTGTCCTTGCTACTACTGTTGTTACCATTACCTACTATCCTACTGCTTAGTATAGGATGCTAGTGTTCCATCAGTGGCCCTACACTCTTGTCTATCTGCCATGCTATACTATTGGGCCGTGATCACTTCGGGAGGTGATCATGGGCATATACTATATACTTTACACAATTACATTATTTATGATACTGTTCGAAGATGGGGGCTGAAGGGGCAGGTGGCTCCATCCCGGTAGAGGTGGGCCTGGGTTCCCGACGGCCCCCGACTGTTACTTTGTGGTGGAGCGACAGGGCAGGTTGAGACCACCTAGGAGAGAGGTGGGCCGGGCCCTGGCCGGCGTTCGCGGATACTTAACACACTTCACGAGTTCTTGGTATTTGATCTGAGTCTGGCTACTGGCCTATACGTACTAACCATCTACGCGGGAACAATTATGGGCACTCGACGTCGTGGTATCAGCCGAAGCCTTCATGACGTCAGCGACTGAGTGGCGCGCGCCGGGTTGGACCGCGTAACGCAACTTCCTTTGCAATGGAGGTTGCTAGGTCTGCTCTCCGGCCGCGTACGCAACGTGCAGGTGTGCAATGGGCGATGGGCCCAGACCCCTGCGCCATAGGATTTAGACCGGCGTGCTGACCTCTTTGTTGTGCCTAGGTAGGGCTGCGACGTGTTGATCTTCCAAGGCTAGGCATGACCCAGGAAAGTGTGTCCGACCAAATGGGATCGAGCGTGTTGGGTTATGTGGTGCACCCCTGCAGGGAAGTTAATCTATTCGAATAGCCGTGATCTTCGGTGACAGGACGACTTGGAGTTGTACCTTAACCTTATGACAACTAGAACCCGATACTTAATAAAACACACCCTTCCAAGTGGCAGATACAACCGGTTATCGCTCTCTCACAGGGCGACGTGGGGAGGATCATAGGTTAGGATTATGTTATGCGATGATACTTGGAGGACTTCAGTCTACTCTCTTCTACATGGTGCAAGACGGAGGCTACCAGAAGCGTAGTCTTCGAAAGGACTAGCTATCCCCCTCTTATTCCGGTTTTCTGCAGTCCAGTCCACATATAATAGCCTTATTCCAGTTGATACCAATGCATACATATGTAGTGTAGCTCCTTGCTTGCGAGTACTTTGGATGAGTACTCACGGTTGCTTTCCCCTTCCTTTCCCTCTATGCCTTCTACCTGGTTGTCGCAACCAGATGTTGGAGCCCAGGAGCCAGACGCCACCTTCGATGACGACTCCTACTACACCGGAGGTGCCTACTACTACGTGCTGCCCGCTGACGACGACCAGGAGTAGTTAGGAGGATCCCAAGCAAGAGGCCTGCGCCTCTTTCGGTCTGTATCCCAGTTTGTGCTAGCCTTCTTAAGGCAAACTTGTTTAACTTATGTCTGTACTTAGATATTGTTGCTTCCGCTGACTCGTCTATGATCGAGCTCTTGTATTCGAGCCTTCGAGGCCCCTGGCTTGTAATATGATGCTTGTATGACTTATTTTATTTGTAGAGTTGTTTTGTGATATCTTCCCGTGAGTCCCTGATCTTGATCGTACACGTTTGCGTGTATGATTAGTGTACGGTCGAATTGGGGGCGTCACAACCAGTCTCACGCTATATCATGACAGTCAGTTTTCGGCTTTCTCTACTGAGGTGCTCGCCTGGCTGAACTGGGGCACAATCGCAGTAGTTCTCTTGGTGCCGCCTTAGCTGATAGAGCAGAACGTAAGGCAGCAAAACACAGGAGCCAGGCGAACCCAACATTTGACCAAAGACATGATTCGGAGTTGATGCATATAAGGCCAAACTCACGACGCCGAACACTCCCTAAGGTATTTGGTCTTTATAAAAACGGGCTGAGCAGTGCCCATGATAATAAGCCCCTGGTGTCCAGGTACGTGCGAAATTCTGACGTGGCCACATGCCAAGACGCCAGCCTCCTCCTCGGTTATACTGTGAATCTAGGAGATGTGCATCAACAAGAGACAGTGAAAAAGGTTTACGGAGGGTCTTAATCTAAAGAGAATCCTTGGGACGGGTCCCTGCTGCACGTCTGCGCATGTGTCTCTGTTGCGCCGTGTCCTGGACAGGTGCAGCATGGTGTTCATCTGTAAAAGAGAGGAACTTAGTTGAAAGAAGAATAGTCGTGCGAAATATATGTTGTACTAAGGAAACAAAGTATAATTCAAGATGGGGGAAATTGAGCCTTACTGTCGCTTATTTTACATATGTGGAGCCCCTTGTATAGGGGTGTACGGCTACAAAAACCTTTATCAATTATAAGTTTGCTGCGGACTCACCTAGCCGTGTCCGTGGTCTTAATGACCTGTTAGATGCTTTCGTTGGTGAAGCTGTTTTAATGTGTGGCTGTCAAGGCAGCCGTATAGTCTTCTGCGCGCGAGGAACATTCAATATTTCCCTTTAGTGAGATGATGCCTCGTGGGCCGGGCATCTTAAGCGTGAGAGATGCATAATGCGGTATTGCGTTAAAGCGGGCGAAAGCTTCGCGTCCCAGTAGTGCTTGATAGCCACTTGAAAATGGGGCGATGTGGAAGGTTAGCTTTTCACGGAGGAAGTTATCAGGGGAACCGAACATTACTTCTAGCAGGAGAGAACCCATGCAATGGGCATCCGGAACTAGCGTTACTCCTTTAAAGGAAGTGTTGCTATGGCGATTTTTTGTTGGGTCCATCCCCATTTTGAGGACTGTGTCCTGATATAGCAGGTTTAGACCACTGTCATCGTCCATCAGGACTTGTGTAAAGTGGAATCCGTCGATTATCGGATATAATACCAAGGCGGTCCAACCTGCATTTCGCATACTTCCGGAGTAATCTTGATGGTCGAAGGTGATCGGTTTTAACAACCAGTGGCGAGACACCTTTGTGATAGGCCGCATGGCGTGTATCTCTATAGGCGCCACTTTGTTTTTCCCTTTTGTCACATGAAGTAAGTTTACTGTTTTGACTTCTTGTGGGAAATTCTTCTGTTTCCCGGTGTTCTGCTTGTGGGGTTCGTCATCATCCTCACTTGGTGTATCGAGCCCCTTCTGTTCGGCGTTGAGTTTGCCGGATTGCTTGAAGACCCAACATTCTCTATGGGTATGGTTTGCAGGCTTCCCGGGAGTGCTATGGATTTGACATATTTTGTCCAAGATTTTTTAGGCTAGATAGCTCGTCCCTGTTATCCTAGAGGGGCAGCTTTTTCTGACCCTGCCGACGGCTTTTGAATCCGGCGTTGACTGTCATGCTCTTCGGGCTATTTCCCTTATTCCGACGCTGGTCCTTGCTGCGTCGCGGTTTCCCGTTTCCATCCCTGACTTCGGATGTACTTGGGTCGCTGGTGCCGCATCTTGCCAACCAGTTGTCCTCTCCCGCGCAAAAGCGGGTCATGAGGCTTGTTAATGCGGCCATTGTTCTTGGCTTTTCTTGGCCGAGGTGTCTGGCGAGCCATTCGTGTCGAACGCTGTGTTTGAAAGCTGCTAAGGCTTCGGCGTCCGGACAGTCGACTATCTGGTTCTTTTTAGTAAGAAATCTGTTCCAGAGTTTCCGGGCTGACTCTCCGGGTTGTTGAGTTATATGACTTAAATCATCTGCATCCGGAGGTCGGACATAGGTCCCTTGAAAATTTGCCCGAAAAGCATCCTCGAGCTCTTCCCAACTCCCAATGGTGTTTTTGCGAAGGCCTTTAAGCCAATGCCGGGCCGTCCCTTTGATCTTGAGGGGTAAGTATTTTATGGCATGGAGGTCGTCTCCTCTGGCCATATGGATATGGAGGATATAGTCCTCAATCCAGACTCCAGGGTCTGTCGTTCCGTCGTATGCCTCTATGTTTATGGGCTTGAATCCCGCTGGAAATTCATGGTCCAGCACCTCATCGGTGAAACATAGGGGGTGTGCGGCACCCCTGTATTTGGGTGTGTCGTGGTGTTCGGATGTTTGTTGTGTTGCATTGCTTACTAAAGCTTGCTTTCTTGGCCCGTAGATGGATCTAGCTGGGCCATCTTTTTGATGCGATTCCTTGAGTGGATCGCGTGCTGGCTTGTGTGCGGTGCCTCTTGCCGCTCTATATTGGCCATGGGGTCGTTTATCCGACTAGGTGGCTTCCTTATTTTTTGATTGCGGAGGTTCTAAGGCCTCCTCATCAAATTCGGGCAGGAGCTTTCGCTTCGGGTAGCTTTTTGTATGGCGGATATCGCCGTATTTGTCTGCGGTGTTGAGTACTTTGCTCCACCTGATTCTGAGTCCATCTTCCGCGGTTTTGAGCTTCCGCTTCTGCTTTTTCAGGCTACGCGCAGTGGCGACGAGCCTTTTGTGGAGGTTCTTATGCTCCAGGAACTTGTCCGGCGTGAGGTTGTCCGGACTGTTATCTTCGTCGGGGACGGGTTGTGCGGTTTGTTTATCCAAGTTGCCTTGTTCGGACGGTTGCTCGATGCCATGTTCATCATTCATCGGCTCACCCTGCTCTATGGCTGGGTCTGTATGACCGCTGTCTCTGTCGAGGCGGGGCTTGGAGTGGCGCTTACGCCGCCGCTTTGACTACTTTTCGGAGGAACGACCCTTCGTTGCGTCCTCCCGTTCGTCCTCGTCATTTCCTTTGGGTGTGTCCACCATGTATACATCATAGGATGGGGTGGTTGTCCAATGCCCTGTGGGCACTGGTTTCTGTTCGTCTCCTACATCATCGTCCATACCGTCGATGTCTTCGGAGCCGAAGTCTAGCATGTCGGTTAAATCATCAACAGTGGCTACAAAGTGGGTGGTGGGTGGGTGTCGAATTTCTTCGTCGTCCACATCCCAATCCTGTCGGTCATAATCCGGCCAGGACTCTTCTGATAAAGAGAGAGACCTTAGTGAGTTCAGAATGTTGCCGAAGGGCGAGTGCTGAAAGATATCCGCGGCGATTAATTCCATGATCGGCGCCCAATCGGACTTGATTGGCAGGGGCGCGGAGGGTTCGGAGTCCGGAGAAGAGTCCGGCACCCTGGAATCACGGGCTTCGCAGAGGGTAAGGTTGGTGTTCGGCTCGATCGCCGTTAAGAGAGCAGCCCCCGAGGCGGGGTCTAGCCACCTGTCCTCGATCGACGCAGTTGGCTCTGAGCTAAGGGTCGGAGCCGATGCGGGCGCGGCTTCCAAGGCACTGTTCGGCGGCAGAGCTAGGTCATACCCATCGTGACAGTGCGGCGCGCTCGGCTGTGGCTCGAATCCGTCGAAGATCAAGTCTCCGCGGATGTCAGCCGTGTAGTTCGAACTTCCAAATCTGACCTGATGGCCAGGGGCGTAGCTTTCAATATGCTCCAGATGGCCAAGCGAATTAGCCCGTAGTGCAAAGCAGCCGAACACGAAGATTTGTCCGGGGAGAAAGGTCTCACCCTGGACCGCATCATTGTTGATGATCGGAGGAGCCATCGGGCCTAAAGGTGACGACACAGAGGAACTCTCAATGAAAGCACCAATGTCGGCGTCAAAACCGGCGGATCTCGGGTAGGGGGTCCCGAACTGTGCGTCTAGGCCGGATGGTAACAGGAGGCAGGGGACACAATGTTTTACCCAGGTTCGGGCCCTCTTGATGGAGGTAAAACCCTATGTCCTGCTTGATTAATATTGATGATATGGATAGTACAAGAGTAGATCTACCACGAGATCAGAGAGGCTAAACCCTAGAAGCTAGCCTATGGTATGATTGTATTTCGTCCTATGGACTAAAACCCTCCGGTTTATATAGACACCGGAGAGGGCTAGGGTTACACAGAGTCGGTTACAATGGGAGGAGATCGACATATCCGTATTGCCAAGCTTGCCTTCCATGCCAAGGAAAGTCCCATCCGGACATGGGACGAAGTCTTCAATCTTGTATCTTCATAGTCCAAGAGTCCGGCCAAAGGTTATAGTCCGGCTATCCGGACACCCCCTAATCCAGGACTCCCTCAGCCGGCCTCTCTAGGCGTGCCCAAGGGAGTCCTACTCCCACCGGGAGTAGGATTCCCCCTTCCCTTGTTTGGTTTTAGGAGAGAAGGAAGGAGGAGGAAGAAGGAAGGAAAGGGGGTCGGCCGCCCTCCCAATTCGGATTGGGCTTGGGGGGCATGCCCCCTCCTTTGCTTCTTCTCCCTCTCTTCCACTAAGGCCCAATAAGGCCCATACACCTCCCGGGGGGTTCCAGTAACCTCCCGGTGCTCCGGTATACTCTCGATTTCACTCGGAACCATTCCAATGTCCAAACATAGGCTTCCAATATATTGATATTTACGTCTCAACCATTTTGAGACTCCTCATCATGTCCGTGATCAAATCCGATGCTCCGAACTACCTTCAGTACATCAAAACACATAAACTCATAATACCAATCGTCACCGAACGTTGAGCGTGCGGACCCTACGGGTTTGAGAACTATGTAGACATGACCAAGACATGTCTCCAGTCAATAACAAATGGCATAACCTGGATGCTCATATTGGCTCCTACATATTCTACGAAGATCTTTATCGGTCAAACCGCATAACGGTATACGTTGTTCCCTTTGTCATCAGTATGTTACTTGCCTGAGATTCGATCATCGATATCTCAATACCTAGTTCAATATCGTTACCGGCAAGTCTCTTTACTCGTTCCGTCATGCTACATCCCATAACTAACTCATTAGCTACATTGTTTGCAAGGCTTATTGTGATGTACATTACCGAAAGGGCCCAGAGATACCTCTTCGACAATCGGAGTGACAAATCCTAATCTTGATCCATGCCAACTCAACAAACACCATCGGAGACACCTGTAGAGCACCTTTATAATCACCCAGTTATGTTGTGACATTTGGTAGCACACAAAGTGTTCCTCCGGTATTCGGGAGTTGCATGATCTCATAGTCATAGGACATGTATAGTTATGGATAAAGCAATAGCAACAAACTAAACGATCATTGTGCTAAGCTAACCGATGGGTCAAGTCAATCACATCATTCTCTAATGATGTGATCCCATTAATCAAATGACAACTCATGTCTATGGTTAGGAAACATAACCATCATTGATTCAACGAGCTAGTCAAGTAGAGGCAAACTAGTGACACTATGTTTGTCTATGTATTCACACATGTAATAAGTTTCCGGTTAATACAATTCTAGCATGAATAATAAACATTTATCATGATATAAGGAAATATAAATAGCTACTTTATTATTGCCTCTAGGTCATATTTTCATCAGCGCGCAGCAGCCTCACCGCCGCCGACACGTGGTGGGTAGTGATCCAAGTCGGAAGCGGTGACGGCGACGGCGGGAACTTGATCTGCTCGATGGGACGCCCGGGGAAGCGGCAATGGCGACGGCGGGAACTTGACCTGGTGGATCAGAACTCCCATCGGCATGGTCGATGCGGGGTCGTAACTGACCGGCGGTGGCTGCTACAGCGAAGCGCCGGGCGCGGCAGAGGCCGTCAGGAGCGGCAGCTACCACTGTAGCCAGGGCAGGCGGTGGTGGCAGTGGATGGCAACTGCAGCGTCTGCTGCAGCGGCCCGGCGAGCACGGCGGGGACGCCCTCGGGCAGTGGCAGCGGCTACTGCGACGGAGCGTCGGGCGCGGCGGAGGCCACCAAGAGCGGCGGCTACCACTGCAGCCAGGGCAGGGCAGTGGATGGCAGCTGCGGTGGTTGCTGCAGCAGCCTGATGAGCGCAGAGGCCACCTGGTGCAGCAGCTGCCACGGCAGCCACGGCGGCGATGGGCGGCGCAGCCGGGTGCGGCCCGTAGGACCCAACTAAGAACAGGCGGATCTCCTGGACCACCTAGATTAGGTCCTGCTGTGCCCCTGACACCTTCTCCAGGGTGAGGACGGCGGGGGCAGGGGCGACGGAGGATCCCGGCTGCGGAAGAGACGGGTTGGGCGGCGGTGAAGACATGATCGAACCGAAGCTAGCTGATACCAAATTGGTATGGCGCTGCTAGAAGGAGGGCGCGAGATGGCCGGCCGGGGGCCTTTTGCCCACGGCCAGGCAAGATGGAAAGGATTTTCTTTTTAATTCTTTCCTGATTAGATTGATACATTGAAGGATCGAAAGTATGTCTAGAGGGGGGTGATTAGACTACTTGACCAAATAAAAATCTAGCCTTTTCTCAATTTTAAGTCTTGGCAGATTTTAGCAACTTAGCACTAGTCAAGCAATCAACCTACACATGCAAGTCTAAGAGTATAGTAGCGGAATGTAAAACATTGCACATGAAGGTAAAGGGAGGAGTTTGGAGGGAGCAAACGCAATGTAGACACGGAGATTTTTGGCGTGGTTCCGATAGGTGGTGTTATCGTACATCCACGTTGGTGGAGACTTCAACCCACGAAGGGTAACGGTTGAGCGAGTCCACGGAGGGCTCCACCCACGAAGGGTCCACGAAGAAACAACCTTGTCTATCCCACCATGGCCATCGCCCGCGAAGGACTTGCCTCGCTAGGGTAGATCTTCATGAAGTAGGCGATCTCCTTGCCCGTACAAACTCCTTGGTTCAACTCCACAATCTTGTCAGAGGCTCCCAAGTGACACCTAACCAATCTAGGAGACACCACTCGCCAAAAGGTAATAGACGGTGTGTTGATGATGAACTCCTTGCTCTTGTGCTTCAAATGATAGTCTCCCCAACACTCAACTCTCTCTCACTGATTTGGATTTGGTGGGAAGATAATTTGAGTGAAAAGCAACTTGGAGAAGGCTAGAGATCAAGATTCATATGATTGGAATGGAATATCTTGGCGTCAACACATGAGTAGGTGGTTCTCTCTCAGAAAATGAATGTTGGAAGTGTAGGAATGTTATGATAGCTCTCTCCATGAATGAAGAGTGAGTGGAGGGTATATATAGCATCTACACAAAATCTAACTATTACACACAAATCACCAAACTCGGTGGGACCGAATAATGAAACTCGGTCAGACCGATTTAGTTCAAAATGTGAACGTTAGGCTTTTCGGTGGGACCGACATGTCAACTCGGTGTGACCGATTTCATTAGGGTTAGGGCATAACGTAATCTCGATGAGACCGATTACACAAACTCGGTGGGACCGATTTTGGTAATAAGCTAACCAGAGAGTTGGTCAGGCAAACTCGATGGGACCGATTTGCTCATCTCGGTTGGACCGAAACGTTATGAAGGGAAACAGAGAGTTTGCAATCCCATCTCGGTGAAACCGAGATTGAAAGGGCATGTAGCCCCTAAGTGTGGTTTTGGTAATTAAATGGCAATCTCTATGGACTAATATTTCGCAATGAGATATATTTGAAGGTTTTGTCCATAGATGGTGCCTCAAGGATATTGGATGGAATCAAGGATGAAGTCCATATATATGAAGATAGTGCCTCAAGGATATTGGATGGAATCAGGGATGAAGTCCATATATATGAAGATATATTTGTTGTATGCTTTGGAGTTAAATGACAATTCCTATGGAGCATCAAGTGCATTGAATCTTATATGAAGATATGTTCCATAGTGATGCTTGAAGTGCATTGGGTTGTTTTGTGAAGTCTTCCATCGAAGCATCTGAACAAGTCCTCATGGTATCCTTCTCTGGATACCCCTTGCACACGGGCTTGTACCATGCGCATGGGGTCGAGTGTCAACTCTCTGGATACCCCGTGATCACGAGGCCTAGGTGTTGGCTCTCGAGATCCCATATCCAGTGAGGTTTCAAGTTGGTCTTCGAGTACTTCTAATTGAATCCATCAAGATTAATTTCTATGCCTAATCTAATTATGTTCATGGTGGAGTTCATTGGAGGATCTCAAAGACTGACATATTTGTGCTTTTAAGGATCAAGGGCTTGAGAGAATAATCAAAGAGAAGAATTCAAGTTATGGTTTCAAGATAAGATCATGGTGAGCTCATGTGTTGGGTTTAGGTTGATCAAGTCTTGAAGCAAGCAACTAGAGTGAAGAATTCATTGTGCCTCTCAAGACATTATGATGGAGGACTTTTAAGGATCAATGGTTTGAGAGAATAATCAAAGATAAGAATTCAAGTTATGATTCAAGGCAAGATCATGGTGAGCTCACGTGTTGGGTTTCAGTTGATCAAGTCTTAAAGCAAGCAACTAGAGTGAAGAATTCATTATGCCTCTCAAGAGATTGTGATGGATTTTTTAGAAGGGCAAGTGGTGATCAAGATGATATTCATAGTGGAACTTGATATGGTCATGAAAGAGTCTTTGGTGATATTGTCTTGAAGCAATTAAGGGAAATGAAGAGTTCATTGTGGCTTTCAAGAAACCAAGATGGAGCTTGGAGTAAAGATGTTGGTTGACCAAGATGAAGCTCGAAGATTATATCTAGATGGTCAACTCTCAAAGCGCAAATATTGTACCACGTGGGATTAAGTGATCTAGTGGTATGGTAAGTAATTGTGAATTGTGCTTTGTTGCCTAACCCATGCTATGTGTTTGTTATGTCTATGTGGGTTAGGTGTTTCTCATGGGCTTGCATCAAAAGGAAAGATCTCAAGTAGCCTATGTGTGGATGACATCAAGTGGTGATGGTCATCGGGTTCGAGGAGTCCAAGTGCAAGATGAGAAGCCGGAGGTTATATGCTTTGAATCTTGCGGTCCACATCATGATAATGCTCATGTGAAGATGGGCTTTAAGTTAAGGCTTCCCTCATTGCAATGTGAGGAAGCAATTCAAGCATCTTCACCAAGTGGTTGTGGACAAGAAAGGGATTCCAACTTGAGACAAGCATTGGAGTCATCACCAAGCTCAGTTGAATATGCAAGGCAAAGGTATACCTTATCTAGGTTTTCCTAGTTTTGCCGGTCTCATGGTGCTTGGAGAGAGACTGGATTATAGGTTTGATAGCCGTACTATCAAGAGGGACTCTCGGGCAAGTAGTTTGATCATGTCGCATGTAGAGAGATCAAACCTTTGCATTACTTGCATCATTATTTCTTGTTGATCTTGGGTGGTTCTCTATGTGAGGACCTTGGGCTTTTCCATAGCTTCAAAACAAGCCCAAGATCATCGAATTCGGAGTCCGTATGCCAAAGTTATCTCTGTTTTAGTGGGCTGCTACAGGCTGTTCTGGGTACCCCGTGGACACAGGGTTTTTGACCCTCGTGGGCATGGGGCCCTGTGCACACGGGCTTGTACCGTGCGCACGGGACCCCGTGGGCACGGGGTCTAAACCCCTGTGGGCACGGGGTGTCCAGGAAGTGTCCGTTGGAGCCCCAACGGCTAGTTTTGGAAGTTGGCTATAAAAGAGCCCTTCCTCCCCATCGGTTTGGGGGTTGTTAATTCACATTCTAAACATCATTTTGAGCCTCTTACCACCTCTCCCAAACCCCTATCTCCCCTCTAAGTGAAGGGGGATTTGTGGATGGATCTTGGAGTCATTTGTTGATTTCCTCCATTGCATCCCCTCTCTTCAATCCCCTACTTTCTTGAGTTGCATCTTGTGAGATTGAGAGAGTGAGTTGAGCATTTGTTGCTTGACCTTGCATTTCATTTGTTGCTTTGGTTTGAGTTCCCCGCATTGATTTGTTCGAGTGAGAGCCCGTGAGTTTATTACTGTTGGAGGCTTCGCCTCCAAGACGGTTTGGTGATACATTGAGAAGATTGTGAAGAGGCCTGTGTGGTTAAGGTTCCCTCGGAAGCTTCCTTTTGTGGTGTGCTCCGGGGAAGGGTGTTGAAGTGGACTAGGTGGTCAAGTTCCTCCGGAAGCTTCCGTGGTTGTGGTGTGCTCTGGAGAAGTTTGTAAAGGTGTGGTGGTTGTCTTCAAGACCAACCCCGAGTGAACCGAGGCTCATCCGTTGGGGGTGACTCGGAAGGGGGAATACAGTGAGTCACTTGGTGACGCCCCGGAACTTTGGCTTTGGCACCACTCTAACGGAGATTAGCACTCTCACGAGTGTGAACTTCGGGATAAATCTGCGTCTCCGACTCACTTGTGGTTATCTCATACCCACACCCTTTACTTTCTGCAATCCATACTTGCTCATATTGATATATCTTGTGCTAGTTAAATTGCTTAGTAGTTCCTACATTTCCTTATCTTGTGATATAGTTTGTGCTTGCTAGTTTCTTTTAGTGCCTATCTTGTTTAGCATAGGTTGTTGGTGCACTTAGTTGAGCCTAGCATATTTAGGATTTGTGCATGAAAAGTATCCGTTAGTTTATTTCCGCACTAGGATAAAGCCAAATCCGTAAAAGTTTAAAAACGCCTATTCACCCCCCCCCCCCTCTAGTCGTCATCTAAATCATTTCAGAGATCCCTATCAATAAGACCGGAGTGACTAGGGTTTGTGGCAGTGGCTATCTCAAATGAACTCGGTGGCGCCGGATAGAAAGTTTCGGTGGGGCCAAGTTTGACTTTTGGTTTGGGACATATGTGGATATGAGAAAGTAGTTGAGGGTTTTTGGAGCATATCACTAAGCATTTTGAGCAAGCAACACCTCATCCCCTTTTAATAGTATTGGCTTTTCTTATGGAATCAATGTGATCTTGGATCACTGAAAGTAAAATTAGAGTCTTGAGCTTTAGTGCTTGAGCCAATCTTTTGTCCTTAGCATTTTGAGGGGTCCACATTTCTAATTCATGTCATGCCAATCATTGAGCTTTCCTGAAATATTTATCTTAAGATATCATTAGCTCAATGAGCTATATGTTGTTAGGAATTACCAAAACCACCCAGGCATAGTTGCACTTTCAATCTCCCCCTTTTTGGTAATTGATGAAAACATATAGATCAAAGCTTCGACAAATGATCATAAGATTGAAATACATCGTCGCTTTGAGAAGTATGTGATAAACAATAGCTCCCCCTAAATTTGTGCATTATTAAAAAAATTCTTTTGAATGCAAATGCACAATCGATTAGGATCATGGGTTACTCTTCCATGTCACATACATCTTGGTGGAGCGCTCAAAATGATGGAAATTAAAAGCATGCACTCATCACCAAGCAAAGTGAATGATCATTTATGGGATATAAGAGACGATATCATCCACGCAAGCATTAAAGTAGCATATGATCAAACACATGATCAAACAAGTATCTCACATAGACATAGAGTATCAAGCAAGCACACAATAAAGTTCAACCAAAATCAAGAGAGACAAAGAAGCAAAAACACCCTCTTTCGAAGCCTATGATCTATACATTTCTCCCCCTTTGGCAACAAGTTATCAAAAAGTTCGAAAATGCATAGTGCTATGCGTCTCTCAGGCTTGGTCTTCGGGAGGTGGTGTAGAGAGAACTCCAAGGACGAAGGCATCTGTTGATGTAGTTGGAGCTAGTGGAGTGGGTGTTGGAGGTGGTACTGAAGCTGGTGCTGCTGGTGCTGACGATGTAGCTCTAGAATCTGGTACTAGCACTGTAGCTGACCTCTAACTCCTTGGCACACGCTGAAAAGCATCCGTAGTTGCCCTTCCTCTCCTCTCCTCAGTTTCCTCCTGGAGCTGCTCAACTGCATTCCGTATCTTAGTCACCTTGAGGTCAATATCATAGAATTTTGTCTCAACAATCCTTTCCAAGCTCTCTTGATTCTGAGTCAAGGTGGCCAATCCCTTCTCAATCCTCAATGTTGCTTGTATCAGATAACCCAATTGATCTTGTTTGCTTTTCAGGAACACCTGAGATGCTTCCTCGACAGTTGGCATCCTTGCAGCTTTCTCTGCCTTAGCCTTAGCTCTCTTCTCTTGTGCTTGTGCTGATGAAGGTTCATTCTCATTCATCACAACTGTGTTATCTTCAAGTTCTGGGTGCAAAGGTAAGTGCTCCTTGTCCAACAGGTAGGTGCATGTGCCCATCTTTGAGTTGATGAGCTCCTGAATGTGTGCGGCATACCCACAAGATCTTTTCTGGTCAGCAGCTGTCCGCTTGATTGTCTCTACAATTAGACTCATGACCTTGAATTTTTGAGGTACATCAAAGATTTGCAACAAGTTGATGGAATGTCCTCTAATCATCTTATGATCTCCAGACTTGGGTAGCAAAGTATGCCTTAAGATGGTGTTGATAGTGGGTAGACCAGACAACAAATAGTGTATAGATCCAAACTTGTGTGTCCCCAAAGCTTTATCAGGGATCTCTTTGTACATGTTTGCCATAGAGTTGTGGTCTTTCTTCTTCTTGGCATACACATCCAAATCATCATCATGTTCCTCTGGGGCATTAATCAACTTGGCCCATTTTTCAACAGTTGATTGGTACCTCGTACCTTCAGACATCCATACTATCCTTCCATATGGATAGAAATGAGCAGTGGAGTAAAATTGCATAACTAGATCATCATTCCATTTGGTTAACTTTTGACCCACAAACTCATCAACTCCACAAGCTCTGAAGCTTTCATGTACACCTGGGAAGAAGTCTTCATTCTCATCAATGTGTTCCCAATCGACCCATTTCATATCGCAGACAATTGGCTTCTTGTCAAGCAGAATAGTCTCATAGAAATCATGTTGTTCCTTGGTGTGGAACCTATAGTCAACATCAGTCCTCCTCCTCACAGCATAAGGATCAGACAGTCTCCACAATCTTAGTCCTGCATCTTTTTTGATGTTCATGTCCTCAGCTACTGGATGAGCATCATTGTGGTCTGGAATCTTGGGTTTCAGTTTTCTTAGCACTAGGGCTTCATTATCCTCTTCTTTAACTTCATGCACTGGGGCCTTGTTTTTCTCTTCAGCTGGGATGTTTCTGGTGCTTCTTTTGGGCTTAGAAGGCTTTTGAGCTTGAGTTGTTTCTTTGGGAGCAATTTTGGGCTTTGATGTGGTAGCCCCTGACTTGATAGCATCTCCAATGAGCTTCTGAGACTTGGGAGCTGGAGCAGCATCCTCTTCCTCTTCATCTTCTTATGGCTCTCTCATGATGGAGGATCTACCAAGAACTCTGGCAGTGGTCTTCTTGACCCTCTCCTTCCTCTTCTTGCCATCTCCAGCCTTTTTGGGTTCAAGAGTGAACTCCATAGTTTCTTGAGTGGAGGCTCTGGCCTTAGACATAGGAATCATTTTTGCTGGTGCCTTCTTATGTAACCCTGGCTTGGTTGTTGCAATTGTGCCATACTCTTTCTTCAGCACCTTCTTCCTGGAGCTGACTTCCTCCTTAGTGGCCACATAGTCCTCATCTTCAGAATCTGAGGTTTTCTTCTTCCTTGACCTGGTGGCTGCCTTTGGCAAATTACTGGGAGTGCTCCTGTTGCCATCATCTGAGGTACTTGAGGGACTAGTGCCATCACTCAATTGCACTGGCTCTTCAGATCTATTTTGGCTATCACTCTGGTCTGACATCTTGGCAATCAAACTGACAACAAACCCTGTGAATAGATATAAATGAGGTAGAATAGATGAGAATCACAAAATGCAGAGTTTTTGCAAAACTGATGACTCAAAAACTTAGTTTTAGTTCTCCACAGAAAGCATTTCGGAGCTACTGATTTGTTAAAATCGATGATACCGAAGCAATTTTGGAACCTAAACTAGTGAACTCGGTCAGACCGAGTCATAGTTTGGTGGCACCGAGACTGCTAGGGTTTCATAGAGAATCGAACTCGGTCACACTGATTTGCAATTTTCGGTCAGACCGAAAACGCATGTGCAATGTCCTAAGCCAAATTAGTGAGACCGATTTCTACAACTCGGTCGGTCTGAGATGAGTTCGGCGGAAACCTAACCCTAACTTTTCGAAACAAACCTAACCTAAAGGATGTTTTCTCTGGATAGATTGTTTTCATACGTGGTAAAGATCATGGCAGAGCAATGTGCTATGAATCGGAGTAAGGAAATAGCACAAAGAGTCGAACCCATACCCTAGTTCGACGGGAGTTCACTACGGCGACAACAGTGGAGCATAATTCCATTGATGGCAATGGAAACCAGCGGCGGGAGGTCGCTGGCGGCAAGGAGACGATCCGGAGACCCAAGGAGGCAGAGCAGGATACGCGCGGGCTGAGGAGGTTTGAAGAAATTTCGAAATTCTCACCCTTGGGTATATATATCCCGACCCTTTCAGTGTGACTTAGTGGAACAACTCGGTGGCACCGAGATGCAGAATCGCAAGCGGTTACTGCAACTCGGTGTGACCGAAAAGTTCAAATCGATTGCACCAAGATGGAAAACCTAGATCAACTTAGTGAACTCGGTGTGACCGAAGTGGATGACCCGGTCATACCGAAATGCACAAAGAGGTTTTGGAAGTTTAAGTCTATGACGAATCGGGGACTCCGAGTGCTCCTCACATAGAGTGGTTCGAATCTGACTTGATCAAACTTTGTGATGTAGCATGAATAGAGTTTGAGACGAGAAAAGCATAGATAGCTAGAGGAGGTTCTTAGGCATTCTTGTCCATCCACTTGGCAAAAGAGAAAACGCCAAACAATCAAAACAACAAGTGGATGTCCTCGAATGAGTAAAATATGCAATCAACATGCTCACACAATAAAATGGCAAATGAAATATGTGACAAATCATGCACAAACACTCTAGCATCTATCAAGCAATTGGCGATGACTAGGTCATCTATATATGAGTATATTGACTGAGCAGTCAAATGAGAACATTTGATCGTAGGTCATACTCATCATTTAAGCACAAGTGGGGTTGCCACTTTTACATAAAGCATTGATGTGCTCACAACTTTAGAGTTGCTTTAGCTCAATTGATTAGAGTAAAGCTCCCCCTAGATGTGATATCCCCCCTAAGAGGGATGAACTAACCTTGGGTTTTGTCGATGATGACTTCATGTAGGTGTTTAAGATGTAGATGCTCAATGTTGATGTAGATCATTTGGAGCAATCTGTTAGAGTGAATTGCACTTTCAATACCTACACGGGTTAGTCCCACAAGGAACAAACAAGGATATTCATAGACATAGAGTGATGTTCACATAAGATGATGTCCATGAAAGCATTAGGTTACCTTGTCCCTTGTCTTACCACCAAGAGGGTTTGTGACTCCTAGAACTAGTGCAAGATGTGGAAGTTGTTTGCACATGTCCTTGCCAAAAGATATGAGTGAAGTATGTTGGCGGAGTCACCCTCAAGAACTCTCTAGTTCTTCCTCTTCGGGATCCACATCATCTTGATGGGAATCCTTGGAGTTGTAGTCATACTTGATGTAGTCTTGGGAACCCACTTGACCAAGGCCTTGGGAGCTTCTTCAAATGCATCAATATCCTCTTGAAGCTTGTCCTTCCCTTTTAGCTTGTGGTCTTGTGGTGGAATATCATCTTGAGCTTGTGTCCCTTGGAAAGAAGTAGGATCATACTTCTCTTGTTGAGGAACAAACTTCGTCTTGGGGTATTGATCTTCTTCCCACTCAACTCCATTGGCATTGAACTTCCGTTCAAAACCAACACCTTGATTCTTCCGGTGTCTTCCTTGCTTGCGTACAATTTCCTCAAATTGCTTACTTCCGGCAAAGCTCTTGTAAACACCTTTCTCTATAATTCCCTTAAATAAGCTATTTTCTTGCTCAAATGTAACTTGGCTAAGAGAATCATTAGTGGAATCAAGAGAACTACTAGAAGCAACGATATTGGATTTAACATGATTGTTGTTACTACTAGAAGAAGAATCTTTCTTACTCTTGTTTCTAGATTTAACTTGTGGCATGTAACTAGACAAGAGTAAACGCTTGGCAATGTAAGAAGAACTTTTCTTGCGAAGATCATCATTGATTGCCTTTAAGAACTCATGCTCTTGCTCAAGGTTGAGCTTTTCAAAGCGTAATTTCTCATGATTCTTTAAAAGTTCTTGATGATCTTCCAAGGTAGTTTCATGAGCTAACTTAAGAGTGTTTAGTTCTTTAGTCAGACGCTCAATCTCCTTCTTATCATCGTCATTCATTTTATCTTGATTAGCATGATTAACAGTAAGTTCATCCTAGTTTTCATAACTAGAGTTGTCAACAAGTAAATCATCATCTACTAGCAAATCATCTTCATCGCTATTGAAATCAACATACTCGGGGTGTGATACCTTTGGGCCTTTAGCCATGAAGCATCTTCCAATTCCTTCATTTGGTGAGTCAAATATGTCGTATGAGTTGGTTGACACAAGTGCTAGACCGGCAACACCTTCATCTTGAGTATATTCGGAGTCGGAGTGATAACTTCTCTCGGAGTGATTGTCGGAGTCGGAGCCGGATACCCATTCACCAACACGAGCTTGATGTCTTCGTTTTGTGTAGCTCCTTGATGATTTGTCCTTCCTTACCGAATCATTGCTTCTCCATGATGTTCTTCGTTCATAACGGTCATCTCTACTCCTTCTCTCTCTAGGTGGTGATTCTTCTCTTCTACTTCTCCTTTTAGGTGAATCTTCTCTTCTTTTGTAGGGAGCCGTACACTCATTGGAGTAGTGTCCGGGTCTTCCACAATTGTAGTAATTACGTTCACGACTCGAAGATCTTTTGTCATTGTAGGACCTTGACTTGGAACTTCTTTCCTTGCTTCTACTCTTGTAGAACTTGTTGAAGTTCTTCACCATTAGGCTCAATTCTTCATTGAAGGCTTGTTTCTCACTTGATGATGTAGGAGCATCACATGAGGCTTTGTAAGCACCACTTGACTTGATGTGAAGCTCTTCCTTATCCTTGAGTGACATCTCATGAGCAACAATTCTTCCAATGACTTCCGTTGGCTTGAGATCTTTGTAATTGGGCATCATTTGTATAAATGTACACACGATATCATATTTTCCATCCAAGGCTCTTAGGATCTTCTTGATGATGAATCTATCGGTCATCTCTTCACTTCCTAAGCCGGCAATCTCATTTGTGATGAGAGCAAGCCTAGAGTACATTTCAGCGACACATTCACCATCCTTCATTTTGAACTTGTCAAGTTGACTTTGAAGCACATCCAATTTAGATTCCTTGACGGAGTCGGTACCTTCATGCATATCAATCAAAGTATCCCAAATTTCCTTTGCATTCTCAAGATGGCTGATTTTTTTGAATTCTTCGGGGCATAATCCGTTGAAGAGGATATCACAAGTTTGAGCATTGTATTGTAGCATCTTCAACTCTTCCGCGGTAGCTTCACGGTTTGGTTCTCTCCCATCAAAGAATTCACCTTGCAAGCCAATACACACAATAGCCCAAACAGCGGTGTTATGTCCAAGAATATGCATTTTCATCTTATGCTTCCAACTAGCAAAATTAGCACCATCAAAGTAAGGACCTCTACTGTGGTAATTTCTCTCACTAGATGCCATACTCTCCTAGGTTGTGAAACCAAGGTTGTGATCACCAAACGCTATGGAAATCAAGGCAAATGGAGACCAAAGCTCTGATACCACTTGAAGGATCAAAAGTATGTATAGAGGGGGTGATTAGACTACTTGACCAAATAAAAATCTAGCATTTTCCTAATTTTAAGTCTTGGCAGATTTTAGCAACTTAGCACTAGTCAAGCAATCAACCTACACATGCAAGTCTAAGAGTATAGCAGCGGAATGTAAAACATTGCACATGAAGGTAAAGGGAGGAGTTTGGAGGGAGCAAACGCAATGTAGACACGGAGATTTTTGGCATGGTTCCGATAGGTGGTGCTATCATACATCCACGTTGGTGGAGACTTCAACCCACGAAGGGTAACGATTGCACGAGTCCACGGAAGGCTCCACCCACGAAGGGTCCATGAAGAAGCAACCTTGTCTATCCCACAATGGCCATCGCCCACGAAGGACTTGCCTCACTAGGGTAGATCTTCATGAAGTAGGAGATCTCCTTGCCCGTACAAACTCCTTGGTTCAACTCCACAATCTTGTCGGAGGCTCCCAAGTGACACCTAACCAATCTAGGAGACACCACTCTCCAAAAGGTAATAGACGGTGTGTTGATGATGAACTCCTTGCTCTTGTGCTTCAAATGATAGTCTCCCCAACACTCAACTCTCTCTCACTGATTTGGATTTGGTGGAAAGATGATTTGAGTGGAGAGCAACTTGGAGAAGGCTAGAGATCAAGATTCATATGGTTGGAATGGAATATCTTGGTCTCAACACATGAGTAGGTGGTTCTATCTCATAAAATGAATGTTGGAAGTGTAGGAATGTTCTGATAGCTCTCTCCATGAATGAAGAGTGGGTGGAGGGGTATATATAGCCTCCAGACAAAATCTAACCGTTACGCACAAATCACCAAACTCGGTGGGACCGAATAATGAAACTCGGTCAGACCGATTTAGTTCAAAATGTGAATGTTAGGCTTTTCGGTGGGACTGACATGTCAACTCGGTGTGACCGATTTCATTAGGGTTAGGGCATAACATAATCTCGGTGAGACCGATTACACAAACTCGGTGGGACTGATTTTGGTAATAAGCTAACCAAAGAGTTGGTCAGGCAAACTCGGTGGGACCGATTTGCTCATCTCGGTGAGACCGAAACGTTACAAAGGGGAAATAGAGAGTTTCCATTGCGAACTCGGTGGGACCAATCAATCATCTCGGTTGGACCGAAATGTTACGAAGGGAAACACAGAGTTTGCAATCCCATATTGGTGAGACCAAGATCCCTGTCGGTAAGACCGAAGTGACTAGGTTTTGTGGCAGTGGCTATGTCAAATGAACTTGATGGTGTTGGATAGAAAGTTTCGGTGGGGCCAAGTTTGACTTTTGGTTTGGGACATATGTGGATATGAGAAAGTAGTTGAGGGTTTTTGGAGCATATCACTAAGCATTTTGAGCAAGCAACCCATTAAGCAACGCCTCATTCCCTTTTAATAGTATTGGCTTTTCCTATGGACTCAATGTGATCTTGGATCACTAAAAGTAAAATGTAGAGTCTTGAGCTTTAGAGCTTGAGCCAATCTTTTGTCCTTAGCATTTTGAGGGGTCCACATTTCTAATCCATGCCATGCCAATCATTGAGCTTTCCTAAAATATTTATCTTGAGATATCATTAGCTCAATGAGCTATATGTTGTTAGTAATTACCAAAACCACCCAGGGATAGTTGCACTTTCATACATCTCCTCTCTTATATAGAGAGAGGTTTACTTGACTCCCAAGCAAGGCTTACTTGACCCCTAAGTAAGCGACCCTTATCTCTAATTAATCCTAAGACTAACGGGTTATACCGCCAGCCCAGGCCAGGCTAGATCCGGAAATGATTGAAGGTCCGAAGCACCTGACCTGGGCTTTGGGTGTTAGAACTCGAGGCGGGGGAAGGATTCGATTTAGCACGGGAGGGAAAAAAGTAAAAGCCTTATCCCTTTATAAAGAGGGTGAATATCAAGCGACCTCCAAGTGGCCGTTTGGGACTTGCCTAAAATCTAGGAGTCCTAGGCACGGTTGGGTTAGCCACGACCGTATTGATGAGAATCCCGTAATTAGGGGAACACGATCTCTGCTTTGACAAGACGTGTCAAGAAACCGCCTTGCGTTATGTGTGGAGCTAGTTTAAGAAAAAAACGGTTTGAATAAATCACCGAGCCATGGCCTGATGTGATGTTGCCGAAACGTGTCAGCAGATTAGATTTGTGGAAATATTATTCTCTCTACGGTGGTATGTGGAACTTATTTTGCAGGGTCGGACACTATCCTTGTATTCAAATTCGGTCGGGGTGTATTCGGAGGAGGAACCCGCCTTGCAATGCCGAAGACAATACTGCGCGCCGGACTCGACGTCATTGAAGCCTGGTTTAGGGGCTACTGAGGGAGTCCTGGATTAGGGGGTCTCCGGACAGCCGGACTATATCCTTTGGTCGGACTGTTGGACTATGAAGATACAAGATTGAAGACTTCGTCTCGTGTCCGGATGGGACTCTACTTGGCGTGGAAGGCAAGCTAGGCAATACGGATATGGATATTTCCTCCTTTGTAACCGACCTTGTGTAACCCTAACCCTCTCCGGTGTCTATATAAACCGGAGGGTTTAGTCCGTAGGACAACAACAATCATACCATAGGCTAGCTTCTAGGGTTTAGCCTCTCGGATCTCGTGGTAGATCAACTCTTGTAATACCCATATCATCAAGAATAAATCAAGCAGGACATAGGGTTTTACCTCCATCAAGAGGGCCCGAACCTGGGTAAAACATCGTGTCCCCTGCCTCCTGTTACCATCCGCCTTAGACGCACAGTTCGGGACCCCCTACCCGAGATTCGCCGGTTTTGACACCGACACCGAGCCTTCCACACTTTACCAAGTATATAGGTGCATTAATTAAATAAGAGATATTGTGATATCCCAACAATAACCATGTTCCAACATGGAACAAACTCCAGCTTCACCTGCAACTATCAACGCTATAAGAGGGGCTGAGCAAGGCGATAACATAGCCAAACAACGGTTTGCTAGGAAAGGTGGGTTAGAGACTTGACATGGCAATAATTGGAGGCATGATATAGCATGTGGTAGGTATCGCGGCATAGCAAAAAGAGCGAACAACTAGCAAGCAAAGATAGAAGTGATTTCGAGGGTATGGTCATCTTGCCTGAGATCCCGCAAGGAAGAAGAATGAGTCCATGAAGAAGACAAACGGACATAGTCGAACGGATCCTCACAAACGGGACGTTATCAGAACCAACCCGAAGAAGCAACACCGGAAAGAAGCAAACCACATAGTAAACAACCACCACATGAACATGGCACAATGCACAATCAAGCATGATGCATGTCCGGTTTAAATATGCATGGCATGGCAAAGTGCACACACAACACTACAAATTAAGTGGAGCTCAATATGCAGCGAGATGCATATTGACGAAACACCACGTGGCTTATTTTGTTCACTCTCGTTTATGTACCCAATTGTCGGTGTACTAGAGTAGGGGTACCCTAGTATCCCGAACTTGTGCACGGGCAGTCGCAGCGTCCCGCGGCAAGGCTTGCCGGGTAACCGCCAAGGTCCTCCGTGGTTCCTTTGGAGCCATTCAAGAACAAAGTATCCAAGACACCGGCAAGAGGAGCTTGCCGGGAAGGAGACAAGACCCCGGCAAGAGGAGCTTGCCGGGAAGGCCAACCAAGGCACCCCAAGGAACTTGACGCAACGCACCACGCATCCCGGCAAGGCCCGGTGAGCGAAAAGCTCCCGGACGCGACAAGACAGTAACCGCGGCAAGGTGCTTGCCGCGGCAAGCCTCCACTCTGTACCTGCGCTCCAGCACATCCACCAACGTGTCGCTCTGGGACCCTCCCAGGCGTACGTGGTGGGAGGCTGTGCAGCCAGAGGTACACAGTGGCAAGCGGCGCTGGCAAGATTGCCATCGTGGCAAGCAGTGGCGTCCCTGGCGGTCCCTTTCTGCACCGTCTAGGCGACGCAGACGGGCATTTAATGCCCTTGTCCCCTACCGTCAGGGTTAGGTATGATACACTATTGTAGGCGGCGGTACCAACCACAATGCCTTTTCCATTTTTACCCTTGTCTACGTTGCCACCTGTCGGTGACCCCTTGAGCATATAAAAGGATGCCCATGCGCAACGTAGAAGGGGTCGGCCAACAGAACTCTCACGCTCGGTCTCGTTAGCTGCTAGAGTGTACTGTAGCACACAGCGCTCCCGAGCAAGAACTCAATACAACCACAAAGCAGGAGTAGGGTTTTACGCATCCGTGCGGCCCAAACCTGGGTAAACTGATCGCGTGCTCGTGCGCTCCGCCTCGATCTGCTCTTCGTGCTCTCTCCGCCCCCTGCCGAACCAAAAGGGGCTCGGTCCGCCGGTCCCATAGGTGTCCGTGGGATTAGCACCCCCGACATCTTTGGCGCGCCAGGTAGGGGAGCGTCGAGGTTGTGTGAACCTGATCC
Organism: Triticum monococcum; assembly: GCA_034509565.1. Lineage (NCBI taxonomy): Eukaryota > Viridiplantae > Streptophyta > Magnoliopsida > Poales > Poaceae > Triticum > Triticum monococcum. Next base: position 690,804,876 of record CM067842.1, read on the forward strand.
GGCGTCCGCACGAGCTAGATCTTCATCATCTTCATCGACATGCCGCCGAAGAAGAAGGCTTCGGAGGCGGCTACTCCGTCCGCGCCGAACCCACCATCGCCAGAGCAAACGGCTGGTGGGGTAGACGCCGGCGGAAGAACGGGCGTCGACGAGGGAGCTCACGGTGCTGCCAGGTCCAAGGACAAGGCTGCGCTACCCATCGGCGGTGCAGTTGGCTCCCACAACGACCGGGCACACTCCAAGACCTCGGCGTCCGTACACGCACCGCGCCCATCCCAGGAGGCGCGGGACCAGCAGCGTCATGGTACTCACAGTACCATACGCTTGTTGGATCAAGATCGAGCTGGTGGATCTCGGAGTGCTCAAGACCAGCGTGCACGCCAACATGCTGGCGCGAGCGGGGCACGGTCGCCTGGGTGAGATACTGCTCCTTCTAACATGGTTAGAAGTCCGAGCATATCCCGCTCCTCGCACCGTTCGCCGCCGCCGCCCGCCACTTCAGCAGAAGCTTTGGCGCGAGCTCAACTGCTCCTAGACTACCCTCCAGCGACAGACAAGATCGACGACTGGAGGGCCACCATTCAGAGTCTCATCGGCTTCGCCAACGGCGACAATCCACGGCAGCTGAGTACATCGTAGCCGCGGCAAGTCAGCCAGGCACGAGCCGGTGGCGACAAGACCGGTGAGGGTGCAACCACCATGCACTCTCCGCCCCGAAGGCCAAGATCGCCGACTCGCCGGATCCATCACGACAGCGACTCCACCGCGTCATCGGACCCACGAGCTCGTCGCGATCAGCACCAAGTTCTTCACGAACGACAGCAAGAAGACGCTCGTACTCGCATCAAGCGCCGAAGAGAAGCGCGGCGTCAATCAGACCTGCGTGCTGGGCCCTCTGTTGACATGCATGCGCCAGGGGAACTAGGCGACTTGCCGTATGTGGTAGGTTGCCCTGCGTTTACCCGTGAGCTGCAGCAAGTCCAGTGGCCCAACAAGAAGAATTTCAAGCCAGACGTACCCGAGAAGTACGACGGCAAGTTGGATCCGTCGGAGTTCCTCAGCATTTACACCATCGCGATGCAAGCTGCCGGGGGGCGAGACGACAAGATCCTTGCCAACTACTTCCCGCTGGTGCTCAAGCCCAATGTCAGGTCCTGGCTCGTACACTTGCCGGAAAACTCCATATCCTCCTGGGCAGACCTGTGCCATCAGTTTGTCGGTGCCTTTACAGGCGGCCACAAACCTCATGGCCAAGAGAGTGACCTTCACCTGCTCGCCCAGAAGGAAGGAGAGCCTCTGCGCAAGTACATTCAGAGATTCAGCCGTGTACAGCACAACATCCCAGATGTCCACCCTGCCGCGGTCATCAGCGCGTTCCATCAGAACGTGCGTAACCGCGGGATGCGGGAGGAGATGGCGATGTGCAAGATCAGAGACGTCAGTGAGCTGTATGCCCTGGCCGACAAGTGTGCACGTGCTGAGGAAGGGAGGAAACTCCCCGGAGAGAATACTAGAGCAGGAGGATCTGACAGCGAGGATGCTGCCCCGGCAAAGAAAAACCAACGGTGGAACAACAGGAAGAAGAAAGACAAAGAGGTGCTAGTCGTTGAGCAGTCCGGCAACGACGGTGGCGCCAAGAAAGCCAAAGTTGGTAGCTCCGGCAAGGAGATTACCGCATGCACCAACTGCCAGGCTGTGGCGGTCGCTGACAAGCAGGACGGCACCGACAAGCAGTACTGCAAGATCCACCGCACCAAGGGCCATGACCTCCAGAGCTGCAAGAAAGTTGAGCAGCTTGTCCAGCAGCAAAAAGCTGAGTACGAGCGGCGTGACAAGGAGAGGGCCCAAGGAGGCGCTGGAGAAACCGGCAAGAAGCGCGCCGGCCGGGGAGGACGCCGCGGCAAGGCCAAGCAGCGGCAAGGAGACAGACCTCCCCGCGGCCGCGACAAGGATGAAGATGACGACGACAACGAAGACATGGAGGATGTCGAGACCAGTGAGCAGGAGTTCCAGAAAGCAACAAAGGTTTTGTGCGTTGACGGTGGTGCTTCTCTGCATACTTCGCACCGCCAACTCAAGCAGTGGGTGCGGGAAGTTAATGCGGCAGAACCACCTGTCGAATCGTGCAAGCTTCTGAAATGGTCCAGCACGCCTATCATCTTTGATATTGAGGACCACCCTGATCGCACAACTGCGGTCGGGTGCTTGCCGATGCTAGTTGACGGTGGGGCCGGCTTGAACCTGATCTCCTCCGCTGTACTCCAGAAACTCCAGATCCCTGACAGCGAGCTTGAAGAGACCGGCACATTCCAAGGAATCAACCCGGGGAGGAGCAAGCCGAAAGGGAAGGTCACGTTGCCGGTAACATTTGGCAGCGAGTTGAACTTCGGGACTGAGAGGGTCATGTTTGACGTTGCCGATTTTCCATTGCCTTACAATGGGATACTCGGCCGTCCTGCTCTCGCCAAGTTCATGGCAGCCTCTCACTACGCATACAACATGCTCAAGATGCCAGGCCCGATAAGCGTCATCTCTGTCCCTGGCGACAAGAAAGATGCTCTTATCTGCGCCGACAAGATCTACCGGGAAGCAGCAGCCGCAACAGATCGCAAATCACTTGCCGCTGAAGCTCCCGGGGGGAAGAAGAAGACCAAGTCCGGCAAGAGTTCTGATGCCCACTCCGGCAAGCGCACCTCTTCGGAGTGCTGCGCTACCGTCGAGGACGCACCGTCGAGCTCCACCGGCAAGTGTAAGAAGGCAATGGCAGCTCCGCCAAAGACCAAGAAAGTGTCCGCCAAGGAGGACGGCACTGGTGGTACCTTCACCATCAGTGCCACTCTCGACCCTAAATAGGAAAGCGCGCTCATTGCTTTCCTGCGGGCGAACGTCGACGTATTTGCGTGGCAACCGTCTGACATCCCCGGTGTTCCCAGGAAAGTAATTGAGCACCATCTTGCCGTTTGTCCTCATGCACGGCCCGTCAAGCAGAAGGTCAGGAAGCAAGCAGTGGAGTGCCAAGAGTTCATCACAGAAGAAATCAAGAAATTGGAAGCAGCAGGCCTTGTCAGAGGAGTTCTCCATCCTACGTGGTTGGCCAATCCTGTAGTCGTGCGCAAGGCAAACGGGAAATGGAGGCTTTGTATTGACTTTACTGATGTTAATAAAGCTTGTCCCAAAGACCCATTTCCCTTGCCGCGCATTGACCAGATTGTTGACTCCACGGCCGGATGTGATTTGCTTTCATTTCTTGACGCATACTCAGGATACCATCAAATCTTCATGGCAGAAGAGGATGAGGAGAAGACCGCATTCATCACTCAGTGTGGCACGTATTGTTTCATACGGATGCCTTTCGGTTTAAAGAATGCTGGTTCAACATTTGCAAGAGTAGTTCATGTCGCTCTTGAGCCACAAATGCACAGAAATGTGGAAGCCTACATGGATGATATAGTGGTCAAGAGCAAGGACAGGGCAACCCTAATTCAATATTTAGACGAGACCTTTGCAAATCTGCGCAAGATCAACCTCAAGCTCAACCCCGAGAAGTGTGTGTTCGGAGTCCCCTCCGGCAAGCTTCTCGGGTTCTTTGTGTCTCAGCGAGGAATTGAAGCCAATCCTGACAAGATCAAGGCCATTGAGCAGATCGAAGCACCAAAGCGCGTCAAGGATGTACGAAGACTTGCCGGTTGCGTGGCTGCTCTCAGCAGGTTTATTTCTCGGTCTGCTGAGTGCGCCCTGCCGTTTTTCAAAATTTTGAAAAAGGCAGGTCCAATAAAATGGACTCCGGAAGCGGAGGCTGCGCTGCAGGACTTGAAGAAATACCTGTCCTCCACTCCAACACTTGTCACACCTAAGCCACAAGAGAAGTTGCTGCTGTATATAGCGGCAACCAATCAAGTGGTTAGTGTTGCGTTAGTAGCGGAGAGGGAGGCAGACGACGAGCCAGCAACCACGGCAAGCGCATCCAGCGACAAGCAGTGGGCTTCCCCGACAAGCTCTGGTCCCGACAAGGATGGATCTGCGCAGGTGCGCGAAGAGGTGCAGAAGAGAATGGTGCAGCGCCCAGTTTACTTTGTCAGTTCCCTTTTGCAGGGGGCTAGGTCAAGGTACTCATGTGTGCAAAAATTGCTTTTCGGCCTTCTCATGGCCTCGAGAAAGCTGCGCCATTACTTCCAAGCACATGAGATCACAGTTGTCACTCGCTTTCCGCTGAAGAGGATACTACAGAATCCAGAAGCGACAGGCAGGATTGTTGAGTGGGCACTGGAACTGTCAAGCTTTGGCCTCAAGTTTGAGAGTACTTCAACTATCCAAAGCAGAGCATTGGCAGAATTCATAGCAGAGTGGACGCCAACACCAGATGAAGAAATTCCAGAAAAGAGCACCCCCGACACCAACAATATTAAATGTTAATTAGCATGGCAAGAGGTGGAGCATATGAAAACTACCTATCTAGGCAAATTTAAATGAGGCCGGAACAACAAGCAACAAGTCCGGAGAAATCCTCATGTGCAATTTATGGATTTGGTACTGTTCTGCCCTAAACCATATTTTAGAGTTGTTAAACATGCAAAGTGATGCCACCATGTTAAACTAGGCATTTTTCTACCCAATTTACATATAAAGTTTGTTAGGTTTGGAGCTACGGTTATTTAGTTATGAATTAAATCATTTTAGCATGCTATAAGGACAAAATTACACAAACAGCATTTTAAACATTTTAAACATAGATGGAAGTTGGATATTATTAAACTAGAAAAAATTCTAGACATTTTACATGTAAAGTTTGTTTTAATCCGATGCTCGGTTAATTAGTTAGGATATGCATGAAGTGCAAGGGTGTTTCTGCAAAACTGGCAGTCTCTGGATAAATAGGAAATTCGTAGATCTGGAAAAAAACATGAACGGGCCGAATCTAGCAGGCTGGCCCAACATGAGAAAAAAAAAGACGGGCTGCAAGGCAGCTCACCCATGGGCCAAGCCCAGCTAGCGAAGAGGGTGGCCGACAAGGGAGGCGGTTGGGCTGCAGCGCCTTGTTGGGCCTTGACGAGGCCCACACGATGCGAGCGAGAGAGAGGGTCGAGCGGCCGCTCGGGACGAGGGAGATCCTACTGCTCGACACCAACAGAGGCAGCAGCAGCAGTTCATGGCGATGCAGAAGATGGCCAGAGGCAAGATGCAAGGGCAGGGGACCAGCGGGCGCGGCAGATCCGGCCAGTCCGAGGGTCAGAGAGGCGATTCCCGGCGACGCTGAAGTGCATTCGGCCGGAGACGACCGGATCCGGCGGTGAGACGGCGAGAACCAAGGCGAGGAAGGGAATTGAGCAGGCGAGGTCAATGCGGGCAGGAGGGGCGTGTCTTCGTCCTCGTTCGTGTGCAGAAGCAGGGGAGGCAGCGCACGATGCAGAGGCTGGACGGCGGCCGGACTTGGCGCGTACGAAGACGACGGGCAGCGAGGAGGCCGGGATTCAGGCGCTCGGGACTGCCGCTGAAGCTCTGCGGCGACTGGTCTTGGGAGGAGTTGGGCGGAGGAAGTCGTTCCCGGCGACAAGGGAGTTGCGGCCAACCATGGCGGCCCCTGGTCCTGCTAGTGCCGCCGTGGTGAGGTGGTTCGAGCGGCGTGGCTGCTGGGCCGGCTCCAGTGTTGCGAGAGCTGCCAACGGCTTGCGGTTGGTGCGTCCATGGTATGAAATAGGGAGGGAAAAGAGGTTAGAGAGAGAAGATAAGGGAGCAGAGAGAGGGGCGGCGAGGAAAAGGTCTTGTGCTCCGGCGAGGGCGCTTACCGGAGCGGGAATGGAGGCAGGAGCCAGGGTGCGCGGGGGAGGTGGACTGATGGGAGTGCTGCTGGAGGTGGTGTGGCTCGCAGGCAAGGGGATCGAGGAGGTGGCGCTGGGAGATGCAGTTGGATGGATGGATCGATTGAAAACAGTGGGGATTGGCCGGCGTTGAAAACAAGGAGAGTGGCGGCGGATGGGGATGGAAGGGACAAACTGCCTAGGGTCTAGGGTTGGTCTAGTTTATATAGTGAGTGGGTTAGATTAGGGGCTATCTCGTCCCTCCGATCAAAATCGGACGGTCGGGAAAAATAGGCTAGGGAGCCCAAATAAGAAAACGGTGATGTTTTGTAGATGTTTGGGGATGATCCGAATCCAACGGTGACGACTGTCTGGGTCGGGTTCGGGACAACTTTCAGACGCGCACGTGAGGGGGTCGATGCACCGTGCAAGGAGGGGTTTCGGGGCCTGGCGGTTGATAGCGGACTGTGCAGAAAGCTTTGGGCTGAGAGAAGAGAAGAGAGAGAGACCCGACGACTGTTTCCGGAGACCGAAAACGTCCGACCTAAGACCGACTATATTGTCGCTATAGTTATCCGTTGGGGCATCAAACGGACTCCGAATGCGATTAAACTTGGCAGGCGGCCTACTAGCAACAAAACAACACCGCACTCCAACTTTCAACCCATTCCAAGAACATTTTTCGGCCACTTATAAAATAATATTTCGGACGTGCCACGGGCGCGTGCAAGGGTGTCTGGACTCAGAACGGACAACGGAAGGAACGGGGAGGCCGGGACGGATGCAAGTTTTGAAAACATGCAGATGCAATGCGGATGATGACATGGCAAGATGCAACACGCAAGCAAATGACAAGGCAACAACATCGAATAACTGGAAGACACCTGGCGCAACGGTCTCGGGTCATTACAACACTCCACTACGAGAGGATCTCGTCCCGAGATCTAGGATGGCACCAGAGAGAAAACGGAAGAGGAAGAGGAAGAGGTAAAACTAAGTTGCTTCTTTGACAAATGAGTGAAACCAAAGAACCTTGAGAGGTTGAACAAATTGAAAGAAAGAATACAACAAAGATGAACAAAGTTTATAACACTCCGTTAGAAAATAGGAACAAGGAACATTACGGAAACCTTGTAGGTTGAAAGGCATAAGAAAAGGGCACAATGGATAAGAAAGATTCCGGACAACACTCCAGTTGAGAATGGAGGTAAAACTTGATAAGATGAGAGAGCTCGAATGAAAACACGACTCTCCGGTTGAATGGATAAGCAAAAGGAAAGATTTTGATCTTTGACAACAAATGGGATGATGGGTCGAAGAGTGCAACATCACAATGCCTTCGAAAGAAATGAATTTACTGAATGGAGGAAAACAAGATCTTAAAAGAGTATGCTTACACGAGATGCTAGAACGAAGTTGTTGGACTATCAACAACGAAAGGATAAGCTTGTTGTGGCCTTATGGAAAACATCTCAAAATCTTGAGGTGAAATTCTGCCACTAACAAAAAACAATAGATTGGATTGATATGAACAAGGATACGAGAAACTTAATTCACTGGGAGGGTAACTGAAGAACTTGGATCATTTATAAGCACCATAAATAGCAACAATCCTTAGGGAAAGCTTTAGGTGAAATATAACCCAAGATAATTCCAATGAAGAGATTGATGGATTTAAATATCTCATTCCTGACAACTTTTAAATCATGAAACATGAAGGGAAATTGCCAAGAAAGACATAACACCATCTTAAAAGATAAGTTAGAAAGAATTGCACTTTGGAATGCAAGATGAAGAATACTTGAGCTCCTCTGAAAAGAATCTCGATGATCACTTCGAGAAGGGATTAAATCCTTGATGGACCAACATGTAGAAGAACTCCGGTAATAAAAGAATGATAAAACAAAATGAAGGATGAAAAGAATAAGGTTGAAACCTTGCAATGATTAGATGGATCTTTGCGATGATATAATTTAGAGAGGTTGGAACTCCGGGGAATAAGGATGAAACAATTGAAACCGAGAATTTGATGAACCTCCGGAATAAGAATTGAATTAACTCGATGAAACAAGAATAAGAATTACATTATGCTTATCCTTCACCAATCTAAATTGATGACAATCAACAGATTTGGCACACTACTTATTCTCGTAGCAAGGATGAAGATAGATATAGCAAAACTTGAGAAGGTCTTCAACGATCCACCGGTAGAATTTGGAAAGCACGAATGCATTGATATGATAACGAAGGAGAAGAAATCTTGAATGAACCACCCTAAGAATTGAAAATGAACGAAGAAAAGATAAAGAACCACCGGGAAGAATTAGCAAATGAACGAAGATGTCGGATTTCGGGTTCTGGCAGACCCTTAAGGTTCGAACACTGGGGTGCGCGCGGAGATTACGTCGTCTACCTCCCCGTCTCGCAAGGATCTAGACTACTGAAAGAACTACACAAGAGACACAAGATTTATACTGGTTCAGGCCACCGTTGTGGTGTAATACCCTACTCTAGTGTGTGGTTGGTGGATTGCCTCTTGGGGCTGATGATGATGAATAATACAAGGAAGAACAGCCTAATGAGGGTCTGTTCTTGGCTGGGGTGATGAACTGCTGGGAAGAGTTCAGCCACCTTTCTCTCTCTCTCTCTCTCTCTCTCTCTCTGCTTCCAACCGAACAAACAAACCGAACGACCGACCTCCTTGCTATGCGGGTGGCTGGTCCTATTTATAGAGGCCCTGGTCCTCTTCCCAAATATTGAGCGGGAAGGGAGCCAACAATGGCGGGCTAATTTGAAGGGGGACAGCAAGTATCAACTATCCTGACAAAAGCAGTCTTCGCCTGCGCAAAGCTCTGGTGATGACACCATCTTGGGCTCCACGGTGACCTCTGTCTCATAGTCCTCCTGGCCTTGGTCTCATTGCACCGAAATGGCAACCTTTGCCTGACGCCTCGGTACTCCGCGGCTGCGCTTGCCCCCTTTGCACCAAAGAGGAAAGAAGGACGAAGCGCGCGCTGGCACCCGCCTGGCGCCCTGAGTCGTCATGGCTTGCGTCACGGGCACCTCGCGAGGTACCCCGCCTTGTTCTCTCTGCCTCCTCGCGAGCCAGCCTGACGAGGCCGTGCCTAAGGAAGCTCCGTGTTGTCCGCCTCGCGAGGCTTGGCCCCTCACGAGGGTCTTGAGTCTTGTGTTGATGAAGATGGGCCGTGCTGGGCCTCCTTTGAGCCACGTCGCAGGCCGCAGGCAGGCAAGTCTGGGGACCCCCGTTCCCAGAACGCCGACAGTAGCCCCCGGGCCCAAGGCGCGCCCGGACTTGGCCGTGCCGAGAGGCGAAAAGGCAAGGGCGAAGCGCCGCGGGCCCTAACAGCCTATGGCCTTGGGCGCCGCGTGGTGGTTGATTGGACGCAAGTGCTTCAGCAACCGCGCAGGTTGATAAAGGAGCGGCATCTACCCAGACTTTGCCTTTTGCTTTCTCTGGTTGCTGCTCAGATCCCCTTTCTTGCACCTCCCCTTTCTTCCTCCAAACTTCCAGATCCACTCCGGCTGCGTGACCTAGGAAGCCATGGCGCCTCGCCAGCCTCCGGCCGAAGCTTGGTACTCTCCTGCTCTGGACTTGCCGAATGTGTCCAAGGCTAGCCTTGCTCGGCTGCGCCAGATGGCAGCGGCGCAGGGCATCAATGGGACGCAGGTGTTCAAGGCCGGCTCCGCCACCCCTGAGGGCCGAGGGAGCACCTTTTATCCTCTCTTTGTAAGCTCCATTGCTGCGGGCCTGGTGCCTCCCTTCTCCGAGTTCTTCTTCTCTGTCCTCCGCCGTTACAACTTGCAGGCTCTGCATCTCCACCCCAACTCCGTCCTTCTTCTGGTGATCTTTGCTTACTACTGCGAGGCCCACGTAGGGGTGCACCCTTCAGTGGCCTTGCTGCGCCACTACTTCTCCCTCCGGGTCTCTCATGGTTCTCCTTTCGCGTGCGCGGGCTTTGTCGCGTACGGTGGCACCATTGCCATCTCGAATCCCGGGAAGAGGATTGAGGGCTTCAGGAGCAAGTGGGTCTTGGTAGATGCCGGGCGCGTCCATCCTAGGCTGATCTTGCCCGCGGAGCCGCCCGCGAGCTCCGGCGACTGGGGCCGAGCGGAGCTCACGGACCCCCGCGCAAAACTGGTGTTAGAGAAGATGGACGCGGACCTGAGGCCGGCCAGGACGGCGGCGGCGAAGTTGACCAGTGCGTTGCTGCTGAAGGAGTTCCCGGAGCACCAGCTGGCTCCACTCCGGCGGTACTCGCCTCCGATGTGGAGGCCTCATCCGAGCCCCGTGGCCTTGAGCGATGAAGATCTGGCCGCGGTCCTCCAATCTCTGGTAGGGGGCGAGGTGGCAAGGTTGGAAGGCGCTCCCAAGCCCTTGTTCCTTTGCGATGACTGGGAGCAGGTGGTGAAGTCAATGCCCGTTTTTAACAGGGACGGGCTCGTGCCCGTGGCGGCTTCCGAGGGACTGGTGGACGTGCCCTCCCGCGACTCCAGCAAGGAGGAGGGCGAAGAGGAGTGGGGAAAGGGGCCCGACTCCGAGGCGACCGACGGAGAATTGAGGGCTCCCCTCCCCCGGCGCAGGCCCCGCAGTCTCCTCCTTTCTTCGAGCGATGATGACAAGGATGGAGACGAGCAGGTCGGCGGGAGCTTGCCCTCGATCCTGAAGAAGGACAGGACCGGGCTGATCTCCCGCGTGTAGGATCAAAAGTATGTCTAGAGGGGGGGTGATTAGACTACTTGACCAAATAAAAACTTAACCTTTTCCCAATTTTAGTTCTTGGTAGATTTTAGCTACTTTAGGACAAGTCAAGCAATCATCACACAATTCAAGCATGCATGCAAAGAGTATATTGGCAGTGGAAAGTAAAGCATGCAACTTGCAAGAATGTAAAGGGAACGGTTTGGAGAATTCAAACGCAATTGGAGACACGGATGTTTTCCCGTGGTTCGGATAGGTGGTGCTATCCTACATCCACGTTGATGGAGACTTCAACCCACGAAGGGTAATAGTTGCGCGATCCACGCAGGGCTCCACCCATGAAGGGTCCACGAAGAAGCAACCTTGTCTATCCCACCATGGCCATCGCCCACGAAGGACTTGCCTCACTAGCGGTAGATCTTCACGAAGTAGGCGATCTCTTTGCCCTTACAAACTCCTTGGTTCAACTCCACAATCTTGTCGGAGGCTCCCAAGTGACACCTAGCCAATCTAGGAGACACCACTCTCCAAGAAGTAACAAATGGTGTGTTGATGATGAACTCCTTGCTCTTGTGCTTCAAATGATAGTCTCCCCAACACTCAACTCTCTCTCACAGGATTTAAATTTGGTGGAAAGAGGATTTGAGTGGAAAGCAACTTGGGGAAGGCTAGAGATCAAGATTCATATGGTAGGAATGGAATATCTTGGTCTCAACACATGAGTAGGTGGTTCTCTCTCAGAACATATGGGTTGGAAGTGTAGATGTGTTCTAATGGCTCTCTCCACGAGCGAAGAGGAGGTGGAGGGGTATATATAGCCTCCACACAAAATCTAACCGTTACACAAGATTTACCAATCTCGGTGGGACCGAATCAACAAACTCGGTCAGACCGAAATAGTAAACCTAATGACCATTAGAGATTTTCGGTGGGACTGATATGCAACTCGGTAGGACCGATGTGGTTAGGGTTAGGGCATAACGTAATCTCGGTGAGACCGATTACACAAACTCGGTGAGACCAATTTTGGTAATAAGCTAACCAGAGAGTTGGTCAGGTAAACTCGGTGGGACCGATTTGCTCTTTCGGTGAGACCGAAATGTTACAAAAAGGAAACAGAGAGTTTATATTGCAATCTCGGTGGGACCGATCCGCTCTTTCGATGAGACCAAAAAGTTACGAAAGGGAAACAAAGAGTTTGCAATCCCATCTCGGTGAGACCGAGATCCCTATCGGTAGAACCAATTTGCTAGGGTTTGGCAATGGCTATGACAAGTGAAACTCGGTGGCGCCGGGTTGAAAGAATCGGTAGGGCTGAGTTTGGCTTTGGGTTTAGGTCAAATGTGGATATGGAAAAGTAGTTGAGGGTTTTGGAGCATATCACTAAGCACATGAAGCAAGAGGCTCATTAAGCAACACCTCATCCCTCCTTGATAGTATTGGCTTTTCCTAAAGACTCAGTGTGATCTTGGATCACTAAAATATAAAATGAAGATTCTTGAGCTTTTGAGCTTGAGCCAATCCTTTGTCCTTAGCATTTTGAGGGTTCCACTTTCACCATCCATGCCATGCCAATCATTGAGCATTCCTGAAATAATCATCTTGGAATAGCATTAGCTCAATGAGCTATATGTTGTTATGAATTACCAAAACCACCTAGGGATAATTGCACTTTCAATCTCCCCCTTTTTGGTAATTGATGACAACATATAGATCAAAGCTTCGACAAATAATAATAAGCATGAAATATATCGTTGCTTTGAGAAGTATGTGATAAGTAAGAGCTCCCCCTAAATTTGTGCATATTTAAAATTTGCTTTGGACTGCAAATGCACAAAGAGTTAGAGTCATGGGTTACACTTCCATGTCACATACATCTTGGTGGAGCGCTTAAAATGATAAGAATGAAATACATGCACTCATCAGCAAGAAAAGTAAATGATCACATAAGATAGATAAGATAATAGCATTCACCAAGCATTAAGTGTAGCTTATGATCAAACACATGATCATCAATGTCTCATAGATAACGGCATAGTATCTCAAGCACTCAAAAGCAAACAAAGTTTGAAAAACCACCAAATAAAGCAAGAGAGAATAAAAGCAACACTCTCTCTCTCGAAGCCTATGATCTATACATTTTTACCCCCCTTTGGCAACAAGTTACCAAAAAGTTCTTAGAAAATGCATAGTGCTAGATCGACTCTCAGGCTTGATCTTCTGGTGGTGGTGGAGTCTGGATCACTCCAAGGACGAAGCCCTATGTAGACGTGGTTGGAGTTGAAGCTGAAGTAGATGCTGGAGCTGGTTGGGCTGGTGCTGTAGCTGGAGCTGAGGTGGTGGCTCTGGTGTCAGGAACTGGCACTGCAATCGACCTCTGAGCTCGTGGCACTCTGGCAAATGCATCAGTTGTAGTCTGGCCCTTCCTCTCCTGCATATCATCCTGTAATTGTTCCACTGTAGACTGAATCTCGGTTACTTTGACATCCAAGTCATAGAACTTTTGTTCCATGATCCTCTCTAAGCTCTGCTGATTCTGAGTGAGGGTGGCCAGTCCTTGCTCAATCCTCAGTGTGGATGCAATCAAGTAACCAAGCTGCTCTTGTTTGGTTTTCAAGAAATACTCAGATGCCTCCTCTTGAGTTGGCATCTTGGCAGCTTTCTCCTTCCTTGCCTTCTCCTTCTGTGCTTGTGCTTGAGATGATGATGGTTCATTCTCATTCATCACAACTTGATTATCTTCAAAATCTGGATGGATGGGCAGGTGTTCCTTGTCCAATAAGTATATGCCTGTGCCCATCTTTGAGTTGATTAACTCCTGAATTTGTGGGGCATAACCACAGCTCCTCTTCTGATCTGCTGCAGTCCTCTTGATAGTTTCTACTATGAGGCTCATGACCTTGAATTTCTGAGGTACATCAAATACATGAAGCAAATTGATTGCATGGCCTCTGATCATCTTGTGATCACCTGACTTGGGCAAGAGAGTGTGCCTAAGGATCCAGTTAATGGTTGGCAGCCCTGACAGAAGATAATGCACAGACCCAAACTTGAAAGTATCAAGTGCCTCGTTTGAAATTTCCTTGTACATATTGGACATAGAGTTGTGGTCCATCTTCTTCTTGGCATAGATATCCAAGTCATCCTCATGCTCCTCTGGGGCATTGATGAGCTGTGCCCACTCAGCAACAGTAGATTGGTACCTCGTACCTTCAGACATCCATGTGATCCTTCCATCTGGGTAGAAGTGTGTTGTGGAGTAGAATTGCATAATGAGTTCCTCGTTCCACTTTGTGAGCTTCTGCCCAACAAAGTCTGCAACTCCACAAGCACCAAAACTGTCAATCACACCAGGATAGTGTTCCTCATTGTCCTTAATGTACTCCCAATCAACCCATCTCATGTCACAAACTATGGGCTTCTTATCAAGCAGCACTGTCTCATAGAAATCTTGCTGTTCCTTGATGTGAAACCTATAATCAACAACAGTTCTTCTCCTTGAAGCATATGGATCTGCTTCTCTCCACTTCCTCAGCCCTGAGTCTCTTTTGAGCTTCATGTCCTCAGCCACAGGATGAGCGTCATTGTGGTCTGGGATCTTGGGCTTGAGCTTTCTCAGAACATGCTCTTCATCATCTTCTTCAGCAGCTTCAGGCACTGGGGCCTTGTTCTTTTCAGTTGCGGGTATGCTCCTTGTATTCCTCTTGGGTGCTGACTTGGGCTTGGAGACAGCTTTGGGTGCTTCTTTAGGCTTAGACGTGGCAGCCCCTGATCTTATAGCATCACCCATAAGCTTAGGTGCCTTAGTTGCTGGTGCAGCAACCTCTTCTTCTTCCTCTTCTTCCATGGTGGAAGCCTTTCCAAGCACTCTGGCTACAGTCTTCTTGACCCTTTCCTTCCTTTTCTTTCCTTCAGCAGCAACTGGCTCTATGGGTGCAGGCTTTTCAGGAATCTGAGTTGAAGCTCTGGCTTTTGGCATAGGCTGCCTACCTGCTAGCCTTTTGATTTTCAATCCTGGCTTTGTGCCTTGAGCTGAGCCATACTCCTTCTTGAGCACTACTTTCTTTGATGTGGCTTCCTCTTCCTCTGCCACATAATCTTCGTCCTCAGAATCTGAAGTTCTCTTCTTCCTTTGTCTGGTGGCAGCTTTTGGTAAATTGCTTGGGGTGCTCCTGCTGCCTTCATCTGAAGAACTGGAGGGACTAGTGCCCTCACTCATGTACACCTGCTCTTCTGACACATTCTGGCTGTCACTCTGATCTGACATGATGAACAAGCTGTCTGCTGACCCTGTGAATAGTTTATAGATGAGGTAGAATAGATGAGCATCACAAAATGCAGAGATTTTTGCAAAAGAATGATTCAAAAACTTAGTTTTAGTTTCCCACTGAAATCATCTCGGATCTACCGATTTTTAAACTCGGTGATACCGAAGCAGTTTTTGGAACCTAAACTAGTGAACTCGGTCAGACCGAGTCATAGTTCGGTGGCACCGAGACTGCTAGGGTTTCACAAAGTTCCAAAATCGGTCACACCGATTAGTAATTCTCGGTCAGACCGAGTCTTACTTGTGCAATGGCATGAGCCAAATCGGTGGGACCGAGTTTTTCAACTCGGTGGGTCCGAGATGGTTTCGGCGGAAACCTAACCCTAAAATTTTCGAATCAAACCTATTCTACGAACGCATTGACTAGATAGGAGTGTTTCAAACGTGGCAAGAATCATTAAGAACACAATGTGCTAGGAATCGGACGGGGAATAGCACTGTGATCGAGTCCATACCCTAGTTCAGCGGAGACTCGCTACGGCGGCAATGGCGGGGTTGAATTCCGTTGACGGTGATGGAGACCAGCGACTGGAGGCGGCTGGCGGCAAGGAGACGATCCGGAGACCATGTTGGCAGAGCGAGCTATCGCGCGGGCGAAGGGGTTCGGAGAAATTTCCAAATTTTTGCCCGTGACTATATATAGCCCGACCCTATCGGTGTGACCGAGTGGAACAACTCGGTGGCACCGAGATGCAAAACTGTATACAGTTATTGCAACTCGTGTGACCGAATGGTTCAAATCAGTTGCACCGAGAACGAAAATTTAGATCAACTTAATGATCTCAGTAGGACCGAAAGTAGGATATCGGTCAGACCGAGAATCATAAAGAGGTTTTGGAAGTTTAACTCTATGACGAATCGGGGACTCCGAGTGCTCCTCACACAGAGTGGTTCGAATCTGACTTGATCAAATTTTGTGATGTAGCATGAATAGAGTTTGAGACGAGAAAAGCATAGATAGCTAGAGGAGGTTCTTAGGCATTCTTGTCCATCCACTTGGCAAAATGAAATAAAACCAAACAATCAAAACAACAAGTGGATGTCCTCGAATGAGTAAAATATGCAACCAACATGCTCACACAATAAAATGGCAATTGAAATATGTGACAAAGCATGCACAACCAATTCTAGCATCTATCAAGCAATTGGCGATGACTAGGTCATCTATATATGAGTATATTGACTTAGGAGTCAAGTGAGAACACTTGATCATAGGTCATACTCATCGTTTAAGCTCAAGTGGGGTTACCACTTTTACATAAAGCATTGTTGTGTTCACATCTTTAGAGTTGCTTTAGCTCAAGTCTTAGAGTAAAGCTCCCCCTAGATGTGATATCCCCCCTAAGAGGGATGAACTAACCTTGGGTTTTGTCGATGATGACTTCATGTAGATGTTGAAGATGTGGATGCTCAATGTTGATGTAGATCACTTGGAGCTATCCATTTGAGTGAATTGCACTTTCAATACCTACATGGGTTAGTCCCACAAGGAACAAACAAGGATATCCATAGACATAGAGCGATGCACCCACAAGATGATGTCCATGAAAACTTTAGGTTACCTTGTCCCTTGTCTTACCAACAAGAGGGTTTGTGACTCCTTGAACTAGTGCAAGATGTGGAAGTTGATTGCACTTGTTCTCGCCAAAATGATAAGAGTGAAGTATGTTGGCGGAGTCACCCTCAAGAACTCTCTAGTTCTTCTTCTTTTGGATCCACACCATCTTGATGGGAATCCTTGGAGTTGTAGTCGTACTTGATGAAGTGGAACTTGAAGTGGTCTTGGGAATCCACTTGACCAAGGTCTTAGGAGCTTCTTCAAATGCATCAATTTCCTCTTGAAGCTTGTCCTTGCCTTTTTTTGCTTGTAGTCTTGTGGTGGAAGATCATCTTGAGCTTGTGTCCCCTTGAAGGAAGTGTCATACTTCTCTTGTTGAGGAACAAACTTTGTCTTGGGGTATTGATCTTCTTCCCACTCAACTCCATTGGCATTGAACTTTCGTTCAAAACCAACACCTTGATTCTTCTGGTGCATTCCTTGCTTGCGTACAATTTCCTCGAATTGCTTACTCCCGGCAAGGCTTTTGTACACTCCTTTCTCTATAATTCCCTTCAATAAGCTATTTTATTGCTCAAGTGTAACTTGGCTAAGAGAATCATTAGTGGAATCAAGAGAACTACTAGAAGCAACAATATTGGATTTAGCATGATCATTGTTACTACTAGAGGAAGAATCTTTCTTGTTCTTGTTACTAGACTTGACTTGAGGCATGTAAGTGGATAAGAGTAAACGCTTGGCAATGTAAGAAGAACTTTTCTTGCGGAGATCATCATTGATTGCCTTTAAAAACTCATGCTCTTGCTCAAGATTGAGCTTTTCAAAGCGTAACTTCTCATGAGCTCTTAAAAGTTCTCGATGATCTTCGAAGATAGTTTCATGAGCTAACTTAAGAGTGTTTAGTTCTTTAGTTAGAGCCTCAATCTTCTCCTTGTCATTCGTTTTATCTTGATTAGCATGATTAATTGATGTTTCATCATAGTGTTCATCACTAGAGTTGTCAACAAGTAAATCATCATCACCTAACAAGTCATCTTCATCACTTTTAAAATCGACATACTCGGGGTGTGTTACCTTAGGACCTTTGGTCATGAAGCATCTTCCAATTCCTTCATTTGGTGAGTCAAATATATCGTAGGAGTTGGTTGTCACAAGTGCTAGACCGGCAACACCTTCATCTTGAGTATATTCGGAGTCGGAGTGATAACTTCTCTCGGAGTGGTCGTCGGAGTCGGAGCCGGATACCCATTCACCAACCTGAGCTTGATGTCTTCGTTTTGTGTAGCTCCTTGATGATTTTTCCTTCCTTTCCGAATCCTTGCTTCTCCGTGAGTATCTTCGTTCATAACGATCATTTCTACTCCTTCTCTCTCTTGGTGGTGATTCTTCTCTTTTGCTTCTTCTTTTTGGAGAGTCTTCTCTTGTAGGGAGCCGTACACTCATTGGAATAGTGTCCGGGTCTTCCACAATTGTAGCAGTTTTGCTATCGACTAGAAGATCTTTTGTCATTGTAGGACCTTGACTTGGAGCTTCTATCTTTGCTTCTACTCTTGTAGAACTTGTTGAAGTTCTTCACCATTAAGCTCAATTCTTCATTGAAGTTTTGTTTCTCACTTGATGATGTAGGGGCTTCACATGAGGCTTTGTAGGCACCACTTGATTTGTTGTGAAGTTCCTCTTTATCCTTAAGTGACATCTCATGAGCAACAATTCTTCCAATTACCTCTGTTGGCTCGAGATCTTTGTAATTGGGCATCATTTGGATCAATGTGCACACGGTATCATATTTTCCATCCAAGGCTCTTAGAATCTTCTTGATGATGAATCTATCGGTCATCTCTTCACTTCCTAAGCCGGCAATCTCATTTGTGATGAGAGCAAGCCTAGAGTACATTTCAGCGACACCTTCACCATCCTTCATTTTGAACTTGTCAAGTTGACTTTGAAGAACATCCAATTTGGATTCCTTGATGGAGTTAGTACCTTCGTGCATATCAATCAAAGTGTCCGAAATTTCCTTTGCATTCTCTAGACGGTTGATTTTGTTAAATTCTTCGGGGCACAATCCGTTGAAGAGAATATCACAAGC
The DNA here is from genome assembly GCA_034509565.1 of Triticum monococcum. Lineage (NCBI taxonomy): Eukaryota > Viridiplantae > Streptophyta > Magnoliopsida > Poales > Poaceae > Triticum > Triticum monococcum. The sequence goes on from CM067842.1 coordinate 690,823,365, forward strand.
TTGAGCATTGTATTGCAACATCTTCAACTCATCCGCGGTAGCTTCACGGTTTGGTTCTTTCCCATCAAAGAAGTCACCTTGCAAACCAACACACACAATAGCCCAAACGGCGGGGTTATGTCCAAGAATATGCATTTTCATTTTATGCTTCCAACTAGCAAAATTAGTACCATCGAAGTAAGGACCTCTACGGTGATAATTTCTATCGCTAGACGCCATACTCTCCTAGGTTGTGAAACCAAGGCTATGACCACCAAAAGCTATGGAAATCAAAGCAAATGGAGACCAAAGCTCTGATACCACTTGTAGGATCAAAAGTATGTCTAGAGGGGGTGATTAGACTACTTGACCAAATAAAAACTTAACCTTTTCCCAATTTTAGTTCTTGGCAGATTTTAGCTACTTTAGGACAAGTCAAGCAATCATCACACAATTCAAGCAAGCATGCAAAGAGTATATTGGCAGCGGAAAGTAAAGCATGCAACTTGCAAGAATGTAAAGGGAAGGGTTTGCAGAATTCAAACGCAATTGGAGACACGGATGTTTTTCCCGTGGTTCGGATAGGTGGTGCTATCCTACATCCACGCTGATGGAGACTTCAACCCACGAAGAGTAACGGTTGCGCGAGTCCACGGAGGGCTCCACCCACGAAGGGTCCATGAAGAAGCAACCTTGTCTATCCCACCATGGCCATCGCCCACGAAAGACTTGCCTCACTAGCGGTAGATCTTCACGAAGTAGGCGATCTCTTTGCCCTTACAAACTCCTTGGTTCAACTCCACAATCTTGTCGGAGGCTCCCAAGTGACACCTAGCCAATCTAGGAGACACCACTCTCCAAGAAGTAACAAATGGTGTGTTGATGATGAACTCCTTGCTCTTGTGCTTCAAATGATAGTCTCCCCAACACTCAACTCTCTCTCACAGGATTTGAATTTGGTGGAAAGAGGATTTGAGTGGAAAGCAACTTGGGGAAGGCTAGAGATCAAGATTCATATGGTAGGAATGGAATATCTTGGTCTCAACACATGAGTAGGTGGTTCTCTCTCAGAACATATGGGTTGGAAGTGTAGATGTGTTCTGATGGCTCTCTCCATGAGTGAAGAGGAGGTGGAGGGGTATATATAGCCTCCACACAAAATCTAACCGTTACACACAATTTACCAATCAGTGGGACCGAATCAACAAACTCGGTTAGACCGAAATAGTAAACCTAGTGACCGTTAGAGATTTTCGGTGGGACTGACATGCAACTCGGTAGGACCGATATGGTTAGGATTAGGGCATAACGTAATCTCGGTGAGACCGATTACACAAACTCGGTGAGACCGATTTTGGTAATAAGCTAACCAGAGAGTTGGTCAGGTAAACTCGGTGGGACCGATTTGCTCTTTTGGTGAGACCGAAATGTTACAAAAAGGAAACAGAGAGTTTATATTGCAATCTCGGTGGGACCGATCCGCTCTTTCGGTGAGACCGAAAAGTTACGAAAGGGAAACAGAGAGTTTGCAATCCCATCTTGGTGAGACCGAGATCCCTATTGGTAGAACCAATTTGCTAGGGTTTGGCAATGGCTATGACAAGTGAAACTCGGTGGCGCCGGGTTGAAAGAATCGGTAGGGCCGAGTTTGGCTTTGGGTTTAGGTCAAATGTGGATATGGAAAAGTAGTTGAGGGTTTTGGAGCATATCACTAAGCACATGAAGCAAGAGGCTCATTAAGCAACACCTCATCCCTCCTTGATAGTATTGGCTTTTCCTAAAGACTCAATGTGATCTTGGATCACTAAAATATAAAATGAAGAGTCTTGAGCTTTTGAGCTTGAGCCAATCCTTTGTCCTTAGCATTTTGAGGGTTCCACTTTCACCATCCATGCCATGCCAATCATTGAGCTTTCCTAAAATAATCATCTTGGAGCATTAGCTCAATGAGCTATATGTTGTTATGAATTACCAAAACCACCTAGGGATAGTTGCACTTTCACCGCGAGCCTGCCCCTGCCCCGAGGCAGTCTGCAGGCGTGCCTTCTACTTCCGAGGTTGACCCTTCCAGCCGGCTGTCAGGCTTCAAGTTTGGCCGGAGGCTGCCCGAGCTCACCGGCGATGACCCGTAAGTGCTTGACCCTTGTCTTTATTTCTTGTTCCGCTGCCGAGGCTTGACGTTCGCATCTCTTGAATAGGCTGGAGCCCGTGGCGAAGAAGCCGAAGGGGGCTCCTGAGACTCCATCCGCGGCAGCGCCTCCGCCTGTGGAGGAGGGTGATCGTGGCGCGCGGGCTTCTCCCGCCCGGTCGTCCTCGCGAGGCCAGGCCGAGCTGGCTGGGGCGAGCTCAGCCCCCGTGGCCCAAGTGACTCCTGTGGTGCCTTTGCCCACTGCCGCCACCACAGCCGCTGGGGTGCAGCAGGCTCCACCTCAGGACGCTGTGGTCTTGCCGTCGCCGCCTTCTTCCCCCATTCCACCGACTGTTGTTTCTCTGACTCCTCCTGCCGTCCTGGAGCGTGTTGTTGCTGGACTGGACCGGCTGCGGCAGGATCTTCTTGGCGCCGACCCTCGCCTGGTGGCCGGGCGCTTGGAGCTGGCTTCGGGATGGATTCGTTCCGACGCCTCGATCCGGGCGGCGCTGGTTCAAACCTCGACGGCCTGCGACGAGGATAGGCAGGCCATCCTTGAGACGAAGGCTGCTCGGGACGCAGCCCTGGGGGAGGTGGTTGCAGTCCGCAACCGTTGCAAGGCGCTGGAGGACGAGCTGCAAGGCCTGCGGGACCAGCTCGCGAAAGAGGTTCGTCTTCACCAGGAGCAAGAAGAATGCATGAAGGCTCGCGTGGCGGCCATCGAGGGCCAGGAGGCCAAGCTTAAGAAGTGCCGCGACCGCCTAGGTGCGCTGGGGAAGTAGCTGGAGGTGACGAAGGTCGAGCTGGACGGCAAGGCCAAGGTTCTTGCCGAGGATCGTGTGGCCTTTGCAGACATGGAGAAGAAGGCTCGTGCTTCGCTGAAGATGCTCTACGCCAGTGGCCTGGAGGGCTCGCTGGCCGGCGCCGAGGACGGCCCCGCCAAGCTCCTTCCCTTCCTGGTTCGTGCTCTTGAGGATGTCACCCTTGGCCTTGGCCCCACGGCCGAGGCCAAGGCACGTGTCTTGTCTTCTACTGCGTTGACGCGGGTCTTCACCCACATCTACCTTCGCGACCCCAGCGCCGACCTCGACAGCCTGCTGGAGCTAGTAAACAGCGAGGGTGCTGCTGCCGCTGCCGAGGCTGTGAAGGGTCACGCGGAGGCTCTGCTGGGGAAGTTCCGAGCCTTCAGTACCAAGTCGAAGCAGGATGCTTCCGGTTCTGCTGCTCCGTGAGGCGGGTCACCTGCGCTGCTCCACCGCCGCCAAGTGACTCCGTTACTGCTCCTGCCCTACTTTTAATTCCTGCATCATGCATCATGCCTCGGGGAGGCGTTTAAACTCGCGTTTGGTATTGAGACGACAGTATGGACTGTAATATTTTCTTTTAAGTTCCTTGAATTTTATGCTTTCCTTCCCTACTTGCTTGTGTTCTACGCCGGCAGAACCCGGCCCCGCGCGTACCTCAGCCAGCATTAGCCCCGATCGGAAACCAGGATGGGACCAAAGGAGTGAGGGGCTATGGAGCCAGTTAGGCTCCCGAGTCGCAATGCTCAGGAGTCCCCCTTGGCGCACGAACAACAAGTAGGGAGGTGTGATGTAGGTGGATCTTCCGTTCTACGTCTGCAGAGCCCGACTCCGCGCGTACCTCACCCAACATTAGCCCCGACCGGAAACCAGGACGGGACCAAAGGAGTGAGGGGCTACGGAGCCAGTTAGGCTCCTGAGTCACGATGCTCAGGAGTCCCCCTTGACGCGCAAACAGCGAGTGATTAGGTGAGATGCGAGTGGGACCACCGTTCTATGTCTGCAGAGCCCGGCCCCGCGCGTGCCTCACCCAGCATAGCCTTTCGGAACTAAGGAGTGAGGGGCTACGGGACCAATTAGGCCCCTGAGTCGCGATGCTCAGGGGTCCCCCTTGATGCTCAAACGGCCTTCATACCTTGGCTCCGCTCGGGGAGAGGCGCGCGACGAACCAGGCCCGAGGGCCTGGCTGGGTGGCGTACGTCCAGGCGTGACCCAGGCGCAGCCCCCGTGCCCAGCCCCCTCGCACGGCGCTCCCGAGGGGAGGCGTTGCGATGAGGCTAGACACTGAGCTCTGGGCTCCCTGAGGTTGATGTGGCCCGGGGGCCACCCTCAGTTGTTTATCACCAGCGCGGAGCATAGCGCTTCCGCATGTGTACGGGCATAGCCGCTCCTCGGCAGTGTCGTCAGCCAGCGCGGAGCATGGTGCTTCCACTAGTACGTGGGAGGGGGCCCCCTCCGGGAGGAGCCCCCGGGGCGTGTACAGCCCCGCCCTGACACGTGGCCAGCACGGTAGGGCTAGGTGAGGTGTATCTGGGCACCCTTGAGCCAGCGCAGGACTCACGGGGCCCTACCTCTAGGCGGGTTGCGCTTGGCACTGGGCCTTATCTTGGGCTGTGTTCCTGCAAACTTGGTTAGATGCCGGCACTCTACGTCCTCGGGTCCCGGCCCTCGAGCTTGTCTCAGCCGTCGCTGGCATGCCAGGTCGCGATGCCATGGACATAGCCAGAGGATGAGGGCTGGAGAGCCAGTAAGAGCCCTGAGTCGCGATGCTCAGGTACCCCCCCCCTTTAACATGCAAGTGGTCAACATGGAGAAGAAGAGGTGCCGTGGGCAGGCATCAAGTAATCAAGCATGATGGGCGAATGCATAGCCAGAAATAAACGCAAGGGAGATACATGCCGCTGGGCCTGGCCCGAGCGACTTGGGGATGATGCAGCCCGAGGGGCGCCCCCAACAAAGCAAGCTAACGACATGAAAATAAAAGGGATACATACCGCAGGGACGGACCCACGCGGCCTGGGAACGATGCGGCCCTGGGAGGGCGCTCCCAGCTGGAAATGGAACTTGTAAGATGTTACCTGAGGGTGTCGAGGGTGAAGGGATGTCGGTGCAGCAGACTCGGGAGGCTGCGGAAGCCGATCCTCACGAGCCCCCAGGCCCAGGGGCCTCGGGAGGCTCCGGAGGCACTGGTAGCTCTTCGCGAATCACCTCCATCTCCGCCAGGGCTGCGGAACGCCTGTCTTCTTGAGCCTCCATGATGCCCCTCATGAGGCGCTGGCGCGTAGCAACCGCGCTCGGCAGGCCGTAAGGCATGCGAATGTAGCTGTGGGGCGGACCCCCGCAGCGTCCCACTCGCGAGGGCCAGAGGCGCTCCATGGTATCGACTTGGTTGAGCCCTGGTGCGTCGATGCAGACGCGCAGCCCACCATCCTCGCCTGGATGGGGAGCCACAGCGGGCAGGTGGCGGCAACCTCTCATGATCCTTGATTCCTGTAGTTCTTGAATGGCCTTGTCGACGAACTCCTGCGGGTCTGACCTTCCTTGCCTTGCTCCTTCTTGAGGGAAACGTGCTTCGAAACACGCCTCCACATGGTGCCCAAGCGCCTCCCTCGTGACCCTGGACAGGTCGGTGGCCCTCCAGGGGAGAGCCCCCGAGCCCTGCCTGAGGAGGGCGTCGGGCGCGCTTTCCTATGCGATGGAAGGAGGCTCCCCTTGGGCAGACGCGGGCCCTGAGGGGCCTGCCTCCCGAGGGGCTGGTCCGGACGATGTCTTCTTCTTCTTGGGGGTGGTCTCGGGAAGCCTCCTGCTTTGGCGATTCGGGTCTTCCAGTGATGCGGCCTGAAAGGCTCGCTCCAGGGAACACACTGCATCCCTCTCTTCACAGGGCACTGTGATGACTCCGCCACTCCCTGGCATCTTGAGGACGTTGTAGCCATGGTGAGTCACGGCCATGAACTTGGCCAGCGTTGGGTACCCGAGGATGGCGTTGTACGGCAGGCGGATGTGGGTGACGTCGAAGTCGATGAGCTCGGTGCGGTAGTTATCGCGTGCCCCAAAGGTGACAGGGAGGCGGACCTGCCCAATCAGGACCGTGGAGCCGTCGGTGACTCCGGAGAAGGGCTTGGTTGGCTGAAGCTGGTCGTAGGGCACTTGGATATTGTTGAACGTTTCCACGGACAGGACATTGAGCCCTGCCCCACCATCGATGAGGGTCTTGGTGACCAGTACATTGCTGATGACTGGGGAGCAGAGCATCGGGAGGACGCCAGCTGTGGCTGCACACTTGAGTTGATCTGCTGAGCTGAATGTGATGGCGCACGCCGACCACCTGAGAGGGCGCGTTGCTTCAAGCCTGGGGAGGACAGCGTTCACTTCGCGGGCAAACTGCTTGAAGATGTGTTGGGAGGCTGGGGCTTGAGCTCCGCCCAGGATGCAGGCGATTGCGCGTGGCTCCTAGAAGCCCCTAGTCCCTTCGTCTTGATGGCGGTCCTCATTCCTCCTTGGTTGAGGCGGCAGTGGAGGGAGGCCTGCGTTGCCCTGCGGGTGATCCTCACGAGGCTGATCCCTCCAGTCCCCCTCGCGAGGCAGGTCTCGCCAGCGATCCTCGCGAGGCTGATCGCGCCACCCTTGGCGCGGGCCACGGTCTTCCCAGCATCCTGCGTTTCTTCCTCCTCCTCGGTCGTAGCCCCGATCGGCGCGGTTGAGACGACGGCCTATCCTTCCTTCCCGCACGGCGCGGAGTTCTTGGCATTCGTTGGTGTTGTGGGTGTGGATGTCGTGGTACACATAGTACCGGCTACCCCTGGAGGACTCAGGCAGATCTTTGCCCCGCTTAGTGTCTGGTTCTGCCGCGAGCACGGCAGCCCCCTTGCGCTTCACGTCCTTGGCCTTGGGCTTCTTCTACTCTGGGTCTGCGGCAGGCAGCTCAAGGAGGAAGAGGCGTCCCTCCGCAGCCCTGGCGCACTTGGTCGCCAAGTTGAACAGCTCCAGGGAGGTGCACAGGTCTTCATGCATCGCCAGCTCCTCCTTCATCTTGACATCGCGCACACCATCAGAGAAGGCTGAGATGATGGCCTCCTCGGACACCTTGGGGATCTTGAGGCGCGCGCTGTTGAAGCGCTGGATATACTTTTGCAGGGTCTCTCCGGGTTGTTGGTTGATGCGGCGCATGTCGCTCACGGCGGGTGGCCGATCGCGAGTACCTTGGAAGTTGGCGATGAAGCGGGTGCGCATCTGGTCCCAGGAAGAGATCGTGCCTGGAGCCAGATTCAGGAGCCAGGTGCGAGCTCCTTCCTTGAGCGCCATGGGGAACCAGTTCGCCATGACCTTTTCGTCCCCGCTGGCAGCTTCAATGCCCAGCTCATAGAGCTGGAGGAACTCTGCAGGGTCAGTCGTGCCATCGTAACGAGGAGGCAGGTATGGCTTGAACTTGCCGGGCCACGCGACGCTACACTGCTCGGTGGTGTAGGCACGGCAGCCTGCGGTGGCCACGAAAGGCCTCGGCTGGTGGAGAGCTTGGTCTTGAGGGTCCCCACGCGCTGCAGCTAGGAGCAGCGCGGGGTCTTGGCGTGCCGGAGCCGGAGCAGGGTCGCGGCGTGCCGGAGCTGGGAGCGCCCGGGCGGCTCCTTGCGGGCGTGGGATTTCTTGGCAGCTCCATTCTTGCTGCGCTGGCATCTGACGGAGCGGGTTCTGCCCAGGGGCCACGCGCCTTGGAGCCATGGCGTCTTCTTGGAGAGGAGGCGGCTGGTACGCCTCCGGAGCTTCGTTGCCCGCGCGTGGCGGGGTGTGGCGCAGAGGAACAGACGGCGCGGGAGAGCCCCCTGCGGCACGTACAAGCTCGATGACGCGGCCGAGCCACTCCTCGTAGACGTCGTTGATGGGACGGTAGCGCAGGAGCTCGTTTGCCGCGAGGAGCGCAGCTCGAGCCTCCAAGGGTGCGCGGAGCGCGCGGGATGAAGAACCAGCTGGTGCGAGCGATGGAGTAGCGGTGCGGCCGTCTTGCCGCACGGATGGATGCTGAGATGACGCTTGCTGCTCGCCCCCCGCCGGGCCGGTGGCGGCGTTGATGGCGGGCGACGGGGAACGACGAGGATGTCCGCCGACGGGCGCCGTCTGGGCGACGCGGGAAGCGATGGCGGCCCGGTGCTCAGCGCGGGCCCGGCGAGCGTCGGACATGGACGCGACGGTCGGAGGAGAACGGGGCGGTGGACGACAAATTCCGGCGCACCCCTACCTGGCGCGCCAAATGTCGGATTTCGGGTTTCGGCAGACCCTTAAGGTTCGAACACTGGGGTGCGCGCGGAGATTACGCCGTCTACCTCCCCGTCTCGCAAGGATCTAGACTACTGAAAGAACTGCACAAGAGATACAAGATTTATACTGGTTCAGGCCACCGTTGTGGTGTAATACCCTACTCCAGTGTGTGGTTGGTGGATTGCCTCTTGGGGCTGATGATGATGAACAATACAAGGAAGAACAGCCTCGCGAGGGTCTGTTCTTGGCTGGGGTGATGAACTCCTGGGAAGAGTTCAGCCACCTTTCTCTCTCTCTCTCTGCTTCCAACCGAATGAACGAACCGAACGACCGACCTCCTTGCTATGCGGGTGGCTGGTCCTATTTATAGAGGCCCTGGTCCTCTTCCCAAATATTGAGCGGGAAGGGAGCCAACAATGGCGGGCTAATTTGAAGGGGGGCAGCAAGTATCAACTATCCTGACAAAACCAGTCTTCGCCTGCGCAAAGCTCTGGTGATGACGCCGTCTTGGGCTCCACGGTGACATCCGTCTCGTAGTCCTCCTGGCCTTGGTCTCGTTGCACCGAAATGGCAACCTTTGCCTGACGCCTCGGTACTCCGCGGCTGCGCTTGCCCCCTTTGCACCAAACAGGAAAGAAGGACGCTACGCGCGCTGGCACCCGCCTGGCGCCCTGAGTCATCATGGCTTGCGTCACGGGCATCTCACGAGGTACCCCGCCTTGATCTCTCCGCCTCCTCGCGAGCCAGCCTGACGAGGCCGTGCTTGAGGAAGCTCCGTGTCGTCCGCCTCGCGAGGCTTGGCCCCTCGCGAGGGTCTTGAGTCTTGTGTTGATGAAGATGGGCCGTGTTGGGCCTCCTTTGAGCCACGCCGCAGGCCGCAGGCAGGCAAGTCTGGGGACCCCCGTTCCCAGAACGCCGACGGAAGATGCTTGAGAGAATATAGATACATTTGAACAAAGAGATGACGAGCTGATTAGAGAACACTTGAACGATGCACCGGTAAGATTAGGAGAATGATAGCTACGTGCTGAGAATGAATAAATCCGAGATCATGGGCTCCGAAGAGTCAAACTGAAAAGATTCCTGAATAGCTCCGGATGAGTGAAAAGAATTCTCACAACCGAGAACAATTATGAGAGGATGGCAGCAAGCTTGAACCATGAATCTTCAAGAGAACAGATAAGATTTGGAGGAAAAAACTCTTCTTCGATCTTCAAATGTTGAGAATGACAATGAGAAACACCATCATGAATTGTTGAGGCACTCCGAAATGAAAATTAGAAAGGTTGAACCAATGATGAAAAGAATTTGAAAGATCTTGGAGAAAGACATATGACTGATGATAATTCATTCTTACGTCAAACTTGGAGAGGAATTTGAGAATAACTCCGGAAAAAGACGAGTCAGGTAAGATCCTGGGAAAAGACCTGTGGGTTAGGGCCCACTCAAAAGATACACCGTTGAACGATTCAAAAGATAGATTGCGCCGGTTGAATTAAATGGCTTGAAAGAGATAACAACCTCGAGATATCTTGAACGAATCTTGAATGAAAAGATGCGCCTTCTGAGATATCTTCAGCACTCTGGAACAAAAGGAAAACAAGAAGTGAATGATTAAGAGATACACCGATATACGAAAGCACTTGAAGCGATGAAGGGAATATGGTCAACACCGAAAACTTGACTTGAATCCACCGGAGAAGAAAGAGAATGAAGAATGTTGAACTTGTATCTTCCTTAGCATCTTCCTGAGAACCACCAGATAAGAATATTGAAGCAAAATAATGAAGAGACTTCATAGCAATAAAAATGGATGCTAGATTAAGAAGTCTGAGTCCTTGAAGAAAAAGGGTGGGAGGGCGGGAAAAACAAAGACAACTTGGGACGGATGAAGCAAACACCATTGCAAAGAACTGAGAATTGATCTCGCGAATGTTGAAATGATCGGATCCACTTGAAGAGGAACACACCGGTTGAAAAGGATTGACATGACAATCTTGATTATAGTGAAGGATTGGTATTCACATAGGAGTATGAGAACACCGCTTAGGAAAGGTATGGAATCAACACTTGACTTTGAAGCAACTCGAATACCACAACTCAAAACAAAACAAAGGATTGGCTTGCAGAATAAGCCGGAACAAACATATGATAGAGATTTCATCCGAAGTTTTCGTGGTGGGGCCCACACGGGCTTGATCGTACAGCACCATCATGTACAAGGCACTGCACATGACATACGAAGCGTCCCCGAGTCAGTGTAGCCAAGGACTCTTTAAGACACAACGAGACCACTGTAAAACCAACCGTGGATGGGCGGACCACTAGACGTCGAACCCCAATTTCATATCATACATCTGTCGGAAATATATCCTAGGAGCTACTTGAATTCCCACTTATAAACTCCCGAAACTTTCTGGTTATGCAATCAGGTGTTGGGGATACAGGGGAAGCATAATATCTCACCCAAAACTAGCAAATCCTACATCCAGCTGTATCCATCCTTCAACACATAACCAAGAAACCTTAGGAAATCATTTACCTCAACCTTTGAAAAGCATCCGTTATACGAGTTATGGCAATACTCCCGAACTCCCGCCCCAATACTGGGTGGCGTCGAGGTTATCTCACCAACAACTGCACAAAGGAGATTTTCGTTGTCGGCGAACTCAGGTATTCCAGAACTACAACGATAAAATTGTGACGACAACACCTCGGAGCTCAACTCCCCGGGACACTGCCACAACCGCTAAATGTCAGGAGGCACCAAGAACAATGTTCTCGTCACAAAACCATCGGAACGATTCCAAGATACCCGCATGATCCTAATTTTTTTCGTGAAATTTGAGAAGAGAAGAGTCAAAACTCTACGTCAGGAGGCCTCACCAGAGCGACGAAGGGACTGAGGAGTAAAAAGAATCCTACTCTCCAATATATATAATCCTAAGACTCAAAACATTTTCTTCTAGACTCAACAACACCAGTGATTCGATCAAGTAGGGGGCTCCTAAGTCGGGGATGGCTCTGATACCAACTTGTAACACCCACAATGCGGCTATATCTCCCACATGTCGGAGCATGACTTAGAGGCATAACCGCATAGTAGGCACGTCGCAAGAGGGGTAATCTTTACACATCTCATGTACTGAATAAGAAAGGGATGAAGAGTTGGCTTACAATCACCACTTCACACAATACATAAATATAGCATTACATCATCCAGAATACAATCAAGGTCCGACTACGGAACCAAAATAAAGAAAGACCACCCCTAATGCAAAAGATCCCCGATCGCCTCGACTGGGCTCCACTACTGATCAACTGGAAAACGAAACAACACAACGAACACGATCTTCTTCGAGCTCCTCCTTGAGCTCAGTTGCGTCACCTGCACTGATATCATCGGCACCTACAACTGTTTGGAAGTATCTGTGAGCCACGAGGACTCAGCAATCTCATACCCGCGAGATCAAGACTATTTAAGCTTATGGGTAGGAAAAAGGTAGTGAGGTGGAGCTGCAGCAAGCACTAGCATATATGGCGGCTAACTTACGCAAATGAGAGCGAGAAGAGAAGCAATGCACGGTCGTGAACTAGAAGTGATCCTGAAACTACTTACGTCCAAGCATAACACAAGAACCGTATTCACTTCCCGGACTCCGCCGAGAAGAGACCATCACGGCTACACACGCGGTTGATTCATTTTAATTAAGTTAAGTGTCAAGTTATCTACAACTGGACATTAACAAATTCCCATCTGCCCATAACCGCGGGCACGGCTTTCAAAAGTTCAAACCCTGCAGGGGTGTCCCAACTTAGCCCATCACAAGCTCTCACGATCAACAAAGGATATTCCTTCTCCCAGGACGACCCGATCAGACTCGGAATCCCGGTTACAAGACATTTCGACAATGGTAAAACAAGACCAGCAAAGCCACCCGAATGTGCCGACAAATCCCGATAGGAGCTGCACATATCTCATTCTCAGGGCATACCAGATAAGCAATCCGTACAACTAAAACCAACCCTCAAGTTTCCCCGAGGTGGCGCTGCAAGGGGCTCTAGATTTGACAAACACTCAAAGGAGCACTGGCCCGGGGGGGTTTAAAATAAAGATGACCCTTGAGTCTGCAGAACCCAAGGGAAAAAGGCTTAGGTGGCAAATGGTAAAACCAAGGTTGGGCCTTGCTGGAGGAGTTTTATTCAAGGCGAACTGTCAAGGGGTTCCCATTATAACCCAACCGCGTAAGGAACGCAAAATCCGGGAACATAACACCGATATGACAGAAACTAGGGTGGCAAGAGCGGAACAAAACACTAGGAAAAAGGCCGAGCCTTCCACCCTTTACCAAGTATATAGATGCATTAAGATAAACAAGATAATAGGGTGATATCCCAACAATAAACAATGTTCCAACAAGGAACAATCTCCAAACTTCACCTGCAACTAGCAACGCTATAAGAGGGGCTGAGCAAAGCGGTAACATAGCCAATCAACGGTTTGCTAGGACATGGTGGGTTAGAGGTTTGACATGGCAATTTGGGAGGCATGATAAGCAAGTGGTAGGTATCGTAGCATAGGCATAGCAAAAGAGCGAGCATCTAGCAAGCAAAGATAGAAGTGATTTCGAGGGTATGGTCATCTTGCCTGTAAAGTTGTCAGAGTTGACTTGATCCTCGTAAGCGAACTCAACGGGCTCCTCGTTCACGAACTCGTCTCCCGGCTCTACCCAAACAAGAACAACAAGCAAACGGAACACAATCAACCACGTGCAATGCTCAAACAACATGATGCAACCATGGTATGATATGCGAAATGTGGTATGTGATGCATATGCAAGATTTGACAAGGAATGATAGAACCTGGCCTCAACATGGAAATCCAAGAGTGCCGCTGGAAAAGTGAGGTGATTTCGGTTGAAATCAATATAAATATCACTGGAATCGGATGCACGGTTTGGAAATGGCAAGCAAAACAAATATGGCACCGGTCTGCGATAATCAACAAGTGACCAACTAAATGCATCAAGATAAATATGCTACCGCACTCAAAAAAGATAACAAAATACATGGCAGGGATCCACTCATGAAGCTTGACAAAAGATGAACACTGAGCTACGGCTAATTCATCCATTAACAGGTTCAAACAAGCATGGCAAAAGTGCAAATGATAACAGGTTTCAGACTTAGTGAAATTAACACAAGTCTGGAATTTATCATCAGGAAGCACACTTTAGAGCATGAAAGCTACATGCTACAGGAACTTAACATGGCAAGGCAAGGCATGGCATGAAGCTAATCAAAGCACTTAACAAAAGTCCCTTAGTGACCTTGAGCCAAAAGGGATCAGAAAATACAATTGCAAGCATGTGAACATGGCAAAAACATAAATAGATTCAGACTTAGTGAAAAACTGGAACATGCAAAACAGTTAACGAGTAGGCATGTTTACAAGCTCGATGCACTCACTACAGAGCATGGCATGACAAACCAATCATACACCCATCAAGAAGACATGGCATAGGAGCTAGACATGGCAAGAACAACATCATAGCATGCACGGATCAATAGCAACATCCTCGGCAAAATCGCTAAACATGTCAACAATCTGTCAGGATTCACTTTATAGCAAAAGTAGAGCTCGATTGACTCAAGCTAGGGTGCTCCATAAATGCAAACAAAGACATGGATGGAAAGAGCACCACAATGTTAACAAAACATCCTTACTGATCATCCTCAAAAGAGGCACGGGTCACTAGAAAACAACATGAACATATGGCATAACAATAAAAACAAACAAGGACTTGGTGAAATTCTAAGTCCCTGAAATCAGCATTACCGATTACGCTACTTTGCAAGCTTGTGCTAGTCACCACAAATATAACAAAAATAAATGGCAAGCACCTCTGTAAAGATGGCATGGCATATAACAAAACACATGTAGAGCTCAGGATCATAGCATGCACGCATTAAACATGGCAAAAATGACAAATAGCTATTTGCTGAAACAGATCTGCCAAATTCCTCACATAGCCCTCTTCCAACAATATTTCGAGCATCAAGATGAGCTCAAATGAAAATGATACAATGAGATGAAATGATGTACTCGTCGAGACGAACATTTTGATATGCTACACGCACAAATCGGATCTACGATGAGAGAGTTATGACATGCCAAAGTTTGCATATCTGGGAGAGGGAGAAGAAGTCAACCGGATCTAGGGTTTGGGCACTGTAGCGGCGGATCTGGCGGGTACGGTAGCAGATCGAGGTTCGCCGGAGTCTTTGAGCTCGCCGGAGAGGGAGGTTGAATCCGGCCGGCCGAGACGCTCCGGTGGCCGGGGACGGAGGTAGGCGGCACGCGCGACGAGGGGCGACGAGGGACGCTGTTGCCGGCGTCGGGGCGACGAGGGTGCCGCGGCGGAGCGGCGAGGTTGGTGGCGGCGTATGGCGAGGTCGGTGGCGGTGAACGGCGACGAGGGTTGTGGGCGGCGGCGCGCGGGCGGAGTCGTCGCCGGGCGCGAGGAGGATGAAGGCGAGCGGCGGCGGAGCGGATCTGGGCCGCGGGGCCTGCCTCGGGCCTTGTGGGCCGACGCGGGAGGCGGCCGACGGTGACACGTGGCTTCGTCCGATTGGCACGGGCGCGGCGGCAACTTCGTCCGGCGGCGGCCGGACGTGTTCGGTGGCGGCGGGACGATTTTTAGGGTTTTAGGGGGGAAAAGATCCGGGAAAAGAGGGAGAGGGACCTATATATAGGTAGAGGGAGCTAGGAAGCTCAGAATGAGGTGCGGTTTTCGGTCACGCGATCGTGATCGAACGCTCTAGACGATGGAGGGGTTTTAGCTGGGTTTTGGGCCAAATTGGAAGGGTGTTGGGCTGCAACACACACGAGGCCTTTTCGGTCCCTCGGTTAACCGTTGGAGTATCAAACGAAGTCCAAATGGCGCGAAACTTGACAGGCGGTCTACCGGTAGTAAACCAAGGTTGCATGGCAAGTCTCGGTCCAATCCGGAAACGTTTAATGCACACACACGAAAAGAGGTAGAAAGGGGCACCGGGTGACATAGGAGCACCGGAATGCAAAACGGACAACGGGGAAAATGCTCGGATGCACGAGACGAACACGTATGCAATGCAATGCACATGATGACATGATATGAGATGCATAACAAAGGCAAAAACACACGGAGACAAAAACCCGACACCGATGAAATAAAATAACTTAGCGCCGGAAACGGCAAGAGTTGGGATACATATAAGGTAAATTACATCCATGGTGTTACATTGATCCCCACTATCTCAATTCTCTCAACATTCACACATGTCACCTCACCAGATATGCCACCTCATCACCTCACTAACTATTTCTCTAACATGCATGAAAAATGCTATTTATATTCTCTCTCAACATGCACACATCCTAACTTAGACTGATCATGGTAGGGAGTAATTTAGACTAGTACATGCATATGTTACTACCTCTATAGCGGGTAGTAACATATATGTAGTGTCATGCATCACTTCATTTATTAATTTTTAGAGTCATTTTGCATTGGAAACCGTTATATGATGGTAACATACTAGGCTGGTCATAGTGGGGAGTAACTTATACTAGTGTCATGCATATGACACTAGTCTAAGTTACTACCTTCATAGTGCAAAGTAACATAGTAGTAGTATCATAGATGGCTTCATTTATTACCTTATAGACTCATCCTTTCTCGGGAAATGCTACGTTACAGTAACATATTATGTTACTCTAAACACCTCTCTCCTCATTAACTACATGCCACATAAGCAAACTTTTCTTGGAGTGCACTATGTTACTAGCTAAGTTACTCCCAGTATGACTAGCCTTATGTTACTCTAAACATCTCTCTCCTCATTAACTATATGTCACATAAACAAACTTGTCTTGGAATATGCTATGTTACTAGCTAAGTTACTCCCACTATGACCAGCCTTAAAGCATTATTATTATATTTTCTCACAACATGCATGAGAAACACTACATATATCTATTTTATTTTTACTTAAATTTCACAAAAAAATGTTGCAACCAAACCTCGCAACAACCCGTGGGGCATCATCTAGTATACCAAGTCCTTGACACCAATGCCACTGACATACCAGGTAACAACATGATCATAGGAGCCACAGAAATTGTTGCACTCCGTTCGGATGAAGCCCCACCTCTTTTGAAGTGACATGTCACTCCGATCACTCAAATTTGTATGGCTCAAACTTCATATGTTCATAAAAGAAATCATGGACCCTCTTCCAAAACGTTGAACCTTTTGCTCAGCACCGGTTTGGGAATCTTGTCCCATTTCTATCCAATCCTCGCAAAGCAACTTGTCCTCATCCTCCGTGTATGCTCCGGTCCTCACTCTTTGCCGCTTCTTTTTTGTGATCATCTTGATAAACTAGCTCTTCCTCAAACAATGGCTCACCCTCGATGTCAACACTCTCATGGCCTTCACTCTCACGGTCTTCGGTCTCTTGGCCTTGTGTGTCTTCGGCACCATCTCCTTAGCCACCCTCATTGATCATCTTCTCTCTCCTCCGGGTTGGCCCACTTCACCATCTCGGCCGCTCTCTGTTCCGGGGTGATCTCCTTCTTCGACTAGTTCGGAGGCACGAGGCGGGTGGCCACGACAGGGGCGGTGACGGGGTTGGACGCGTTGGCCATGGCTCTAGGCGGGAGGGTTTTGGGTGAGGAATGGTGGAAGTGGAGATGGTGTGCCACCGACCGGCGGGCCAAGGGAGGTCAAGGGAAGAACATCATGGGCGTGCACGGCGTGTTCGGGTGGACGCAAACCCGACCCAAATCTGGGCCAGAAATGTCTTAAAGCGGACATGCAAACGAACCCGTTCGTTTGCATCGGCGAATTGGGTCGTGCTTTTTGTCCGAACGCAAACAAACGCGGGCGGATGACATGTGATGCGTCATTGGAGTTACCCTTAGCCCTCGGCATATTTGATTTACATGATTTGTAAAACACAGGAATAGAAAAAAATAGAGGAATAGAGTGGCATGTCATTCTCAATTCTACAGGATTGGTATGGGCGTTTGATATGCGCATGAAAAATGTAGGATTCTTCATATGAGGTTGGAGTGAATGGAAATTTTCCTATGAAAACTAGTACAAGTGAATCTTATAAAAAAAATTCCTATGGATAACAATCCTATGATGAATCAAACAACCCATGGAGAAAAAAATCTTCAAGATTAGAATCTTCCAAAATTCTTTTAGAAATCCTTTAAACCAAAAGAAGGCCTAGGGTCTTCCAATATATTATCGGTGCCATACTAATTAGAAAGACGCCACATCACCATCGATGCCCAAGGAAAAAGTTATGGCACCGACTTCACGGTGGAAGGCACCTTGTAAATAAGGAATAAACAAGTCCATTGATCTATCTAGCGGGGGCTTCGAGCCAGCTTTGCAGAGTTTGGCATTGGGGGAAGTCTCCTATGCACAAATTTTTTATTGTGGCTTCGGCTGAGCAACATAGGTCATCCGTGCCAAAAAGGCTGAAAAATGAATTTGGCACCTCTTTTGGCCTATAGTTTGCCAAAAAAAAGAGTAACAATTGGCTTTTATGCCATGGACACCATCACCGACCGTCCAAACATAATCTGACGCTTCAGCAGAAAACCGCAAAATTCTCTTCTTCCTCGGTTCGCTTCCGCCGCTCTCGTTGCTCTCCTCCGGTCCTCGCCACTCCCTTTGCCGGGGCTGCCAACTCTCCGGCCATCCGCGCCTCGCCGCCGCTCGGCTCTCACCACCATCCGCCCACCTCTGCTCCCGTATCTCTTCATCTACGCGCGGAGCCACACCACATTGGAGAGCATACCATAACCCTAGCTAGGGTGATAGACCTCCGGATGGAGGCCGCCGCCTCCAGCCTCTCGTCGCTGCTCGTCAGCCTCCGCGTGGACGGCCCCTGGACGCCGCCTGCAGCCTGGGATTCCATCGCCCCCGAGAGTGCGTCCGCCGGTGTTCCAGACCCTGCAGGGCGTCCCTCTCGGGATCCAATCTACGAGCTCACCTCCGTTCCTGTGAGTGAAATATCTGAACCCAGCTAAATTCAGCATTATGGTACGACCCGCTGTGGCTACTAAACCAAAACTACTTGTGGGAGTTGCGACATTCATAGGGAGAAATTTTGGGTGCAGTCTGCAGTGCCCCTCAGCAGAAAAAGCGAGGGGATGCAGTTCTGTTAAAACAAGTTGCTCCGGTTGGGGATTGTGGCCAGAATAAGTAGGCTGTTACGAATGTAGGCAGATTGCTGTGAAATAGGGTTACTCGAAATGGCCACTGAGTGTGGGTAGTGAAGTGGGGGAAGTTTTGAATGATCTGTTCTGGGATCCTTAAATGTGGTATTGATAGGTATGAATGTTTTGACATTCTTCAAACGAAGCTTTAATCTGATGCAGTAAGTTAGGTGCGAATTGCTAGTGATGTGATGATTATTAGTGATGAAGTCTTATAACCTGAATAGATTTTTAGGAAGCGATTATAGATGTGTTTGTGTTATATCCTCTGGGTAGTGCCATTCTATTTCGTACTAAAACCACAACACTTATTTTGGACTGAGGGAGTATTATATTGCTGATGGTTGTGAGGATCATCTTTATTCTGCAGGATGCTGCTTTGGTTCGTTTGGCTTTGCATGCACTGCATGGTGTCAAATCATCGCTAGATGAGATTGACGAGCTTTCTGTGTTGTTCTCCTCAAGTCCGGCAGACAGGACATCTCATCGCATTGCAAATGTGTGGTCACGGTCATCTAGCACTGCCTCTATAGGACACATTCTCAATTCTATCGGCTCTACAGGTCTTGCAGTTTTCTTCCTGCGCAAGTTTGTGCACTATTATCTTTTCCAAGGTCGAGAAGTAGATTGTGGAAATAGAGAAGGACATGGACATGGTGTTTCTGATGACAAAGATACTGAGCATTCTCCTCCTTATAGTCTAGTGAACCAAGCATTTGCTGCAGCAGTTGAAAAAGTTCTAGAAGGCTATTTCTGTTCCTTGAATACTTTACCATCTTCAGTTAAGCTGAGGCGGTCAGTGGGACAACCTGATAGACCTTCCATGACCTCAGATAGAGCTAGTTGTAATTCTATCTCTGAAATCACTCTTCTGGAAGTTTATCTCCACACCGAGGAGTTGAGAAGGCATATTAAGTCCCTTGGAAATATTTGTTTTCCTAAGTTTGCAGGTCTTGCATTATGCCAGGAGGGTTTGACTACTGATTCTAACTTGGAGTTTGAGAATTTTCCGCGGGGCACTGATTTGCTTTCTTATTTGTACGTCCGCCTTCGTGTAAGCAATCATCTTATTGTTTAAATCCTACTATTCGGTTTAACTCAATTCAAGCAATCACCTTATTGTTTAAATCCTACTATTCGGCTTAATTCAATTTAAGCAATCACCTTATTGTTTAAATCCTACTATTCGGTTTAACTCAATTTAATAAACTTTTAAAGGGATCTCCTATTGTCCGCTACTTTGTATCTATATTTTATCTTGCCAATGTCTTTGGTTTGCATGCTTAATAACAAGATCTAAGCTTTACGTATGATACTGAACATTTCAGACTTACCAATGTCTTGTTTGAAATGGCCATGGGATTTTAGGTCATATTTGCTATAATTATCCAGGAAAGGAACTTTTTGAGAGAGAATCTATCAAGTTTGGAAATGTTATCAAATAAAATTTCCTTTCAAGTTATTCTTTGCCTCTTTTTTATTTATCTAAGTTTTTTGGTAATAATCGCCCTGAAGTGTTGCCAAGTTTTCATACTCATTGTTCTAGAATAGCTGGCAGAGATATTGGTAGCAATTTCTGTCCTCCATGAGAAGCAAATAAGCAATGCAAGATTTAGGATGGTGTGATAGCCCCTCCCATATTTACTTAATAAAATGTAATGAAATTGTGGAACTTACTGCTTCATTTTTTTGTTGATATTCTCTGTTCTATATCGACAATACATTTACTCTCTTGATTGTATGGTGCTATGAGCCCTGGGCTATGTTTAGTTTCATATTCTACGTAGCCGAGCATTTTATTTCTCTTATGCTTTACATGTTTACGCAGTTGCTTACTTGGTCTCTGCTGGGATGGGTTAATTTCTTTGTAACATGGCAATCAACGCCACAGTTTTGTAGATTACCAGCTACCACAAGATCATGCTAGTTTTTCTTATCTGATGGCATAAATTTGTGCTTCTATACTGAAAGTTTCTGTTTGGACATATCCTTCTGTTCACGTTCTACATATGACAAAGGTTTTGAAATATCGAATGATTTCCCTTCAATTGTAGGATGCTGATCCAGTTCACTATGCTCTTTTGAAATATCTCTTCATTCGTTCTTGTGAACCATACTGTAACTTCATTAAGTTATGGATTTACCGAGCTAGTGTTGACGACCCTTATGAAGAATTTCTCATAACACAAACCGAGAACAACCAGATTCAAGGAGGTTTGTTGGGCCCACTAGGTGATTTCACTGCATTGCCCTTCAAGGTAAGACATCACTTGTTGTCTTTGTGAAGCTTCAAGGAGAAGCACCAAACGGTCATTATTGACCTAATTTATTCTCAACATCAGAAATTCATATATATGATCTACTCTTCACATAAATCCATGCATTTGAACCATGAAAATGTTACTCCGTTTCCAGTAGATCTAATTAAGTTTTTATCATGTATCGCTGCCAACAGGGAAGTAATCATGTATCTGTTCCATGTTTTCTGAAAGATATATGCAATCCTCTTTTACGCACTGGGCAGCAGCTTCAAGTGCTCATGAAGGTTGTAAAGTCATGCAATCTTTGTTCTACTGGAGGAGATAATTACAACGCTAGTAAAACTATCCTTCTGGAGGAAATTCTCCCATGGTTTGGTACGCCAATTGAGTGCTCAGTGAATTCATTTACTTTCTCAAAAAGCAAAGCTGAAGCAGTAATATGTCAGAGAGACGCTATGTACAAGTCAATGCTAGAGAAGCTCCATCGTTTTTTCTTAAATATCGAGGTCTGGTTAGCACTCTACTTTTAGTTCCAGAATTAACTACTTGTCTGTTTTTCGCCCTTGCCAAAGCAACAGTACTAATATACTGAGTCGACTATGCTTTTAAATCACACTTTATGACATGAAGTTATGTTTCAGATAATTCCTTTTGGTCCTCTGTCAAACTCCCTGCATAAAAGTAAAAGCCCTCTAGACACATCAGTTTCAGATGTGGAGCTATTGTATGGCGGCACCCATGCTCTACCAACTTGTGATATGTACGTCCTGGATCTACCTTTGTAGCTATGTTAAATCTGCCACTTTCATTCACTTCTTCTGTATTTTATTGTGCATACTCTTTTTTTACTCATGCGGGCAGTGTACATCATAAGTCTTCACCACAACAGATTATTCTGATCTGTCCTTTCTCACAGTATGTCTGCAGATGAAAAAGACAATGATGCTTATTCAACATCGCAAGAATCTTCAGATAAACTAGATCCTCTGGAATCTTCAGAATGCTCTTCTTCTTATAGTTCTATGGATGAAATTGAGGTTGAGAGTGGCATCACTTGTGGTAATTTGCCTAGTTCCAGGTTTTCATTTTACTATGCAAGTAGAGGTGAAGCAAAATGCTCCTCAGAAACCCAAAATGTGCTTTCATATCAAACTAGTTCTCATCACAGTGGGACAAACTCCGCAAGCCCTAATGATGAGCACCATAGAAATGTTGATTTGGGTTGCAGCAACATTCCCATGCACTCGCAGAATGTGGAACATAATGTGATGCCTGATGCTCTAGAACTGGATTACCAGTATAGTAAATTTTGGCCATTTGGGAAATTTCCAAAGAACACATTTAATAGTTCCCCTGGAAAGATGTGTTTAGTCGATGAGTTTCTGTATACTGACAATGAAAGTGCAGTGGAGCAAGTATCACATGATGATGTAGTTTATCCATCACACACAGAGAAGTCTTGCAAGATAAATCATTCATGGAATTCTAGCATTCCTTACAATCTCAGCACCAATCCCATTCTGAAGAATGCGGCCGGTCATCATATGGAGAGTGACTTGCGAGGAAAATGGAAAAATCAAGCACTTAAAAGCTTTGCTTTCGAGTCAGTCACAAATCCATGTGAAGTATACTGTGAAAGAAGCACGTCCCTTGTTGAGTCTGAAGCCGGAGCTACAAAGGTTGTACATTCCACTGCTCAGATTTCTAAACAGCCTGATTGTTCCAGCGAGCTTCTTCAAGCTAAGACAGGGAGTCAGGGATACCTTGCTTCATCAGGAGAAACGGAAGCAAGGGATAATCTTCCAAAAAATGTCTGCGGGGGAGCATTATGGGAGAAATTGTTAGAATATACTGCTAAATCAACAGAAAAGATAGCTGGAGATAGTAGTTCAGCATCTGATATGCCACTTGATATAGCTATTGACAAGTGCATTATACAAGAAGTTCTGCTTCAGTATCCTTAATTGTATATGCTTGTACAGCGCAGTTCATAATGTCAGATTGATTATAATGCCTCTTGTTCATTCTACTATTACTATCAGCATAACATCAGAGACTATTCACGAACGCTAATTTGTGATGTACAGTCTTTTAAATGCCCTTTTTTTTGTCTAATTTAGTCCATCTGTCATGTATTAGGTTCATCAATTGCTTTTACAAGTAAAAAACCATCTTGTTGGGGAAAAAATAAATCTGATCCAGGCTATGATTCTAAAGCTTATAAACCACTAAAGTTGTTGGCCAGTATTTTTCTTTCTACCCGTTATTCCTTAACTGTAATAAAAGATATAAATATGTTAGCAGCTTCACAATGAAGTTGCTTGAGGAGGGTTTTGATCTTTGTGGACATCTACTAGCACTACGACGGTACCATTTCATGGAACTAGCTGACTGGGCAGAATCTTTTATTGTTTCCATTTATCATAAGGTAATTTTATCCAACTGTTTTTGTTGTAGCCTGTACGCCATGCACTCATGTTTATTTGCACAAATCTGTTAAGTCTGACTTCCCCCCCATGCAGAAATGGTTCTCTGTTAAGTTTGAGCAGAAAAGAGCAGAGATCCAAGGGCTTCTTGACTTGGCCTTGCAGAGGTCTTCATGTGATACCGATCCTTATAAGGAAAAACTGTTTATATACATGAAAGAACAGCCAGTCATTTCTGTGGCAGCCTCTGAACATGGTAATAATTTGATCTTTAGATTGTCCATGGCTACAGTTTTTGGGCTTCAGAACTGAAGGTTTGTTTCTCAAATTATTAACGGCCCAACTTTTGGCGACCAGGTTTCCACATGCTAGATGACTTCTTGCTGGGTTATAAAGTTGATTGGCCAGTGAATATTGTCATTACAGAGGAGGCACTTAGGAGATATGCTGAAATATTCTGTTATCTTGTTCAAGTCAGGTTTGCAGTCTTTTCACTGACTGAAGTATGGCGGTTTCTAAAGGTGATTCCTTTATCGATGTCTTAATTCATTGAAATGTACATGCCATGTAAACTTCTGTTATTATCTGTATGTATTGCAAAACCCACAAGGCTGCAGCTGGAGGCCATTAGGCAAGAGAAAATAAATAAATAAACACTACACAGAAATTTTAGGGGTCGTCATTGTTAGTTCGCATCAGTTGGGGGAGAGTTCTCAGACCCAACCCAGATGTAGGATCTATTTGAAACTGAACAAGTTTGTGGAGTGCCCTTTGTTCACATACAAAATTACCGTCAAGTGATTTTTACTAAATTTTCCTCAAGAGAAGTTACAAGAATATTTTTCTGTCAACAGATGTGAATATCCATAATTGTGGTGACGTGGGACTTATTTGCTGCTATGTGACTATAATATGCTAATTTATTGTAGGAGTTGACACAGTTAATCAGTCGCTCTGGCCGCAGTAGACCTGATATATTGAAAGAATTAAACTCTGTGATGAAAGTGAGGTACGCACATACAAAACCTTTCCAAAGCTTTGTGGCATTCAAATATTCCTCATAACAGTTTGGCACTTCCACTGAAGTGTTAAGAACATAATGTCTGATTTGTTTCGAGTATTTTCGAATGTTTGATCTGTTGTGAAATCTTGTTATTCTAAAAATATCTCGAACTGCAATACATGTTGGCATATCCAAGTCATAATAAAAGTAACCGTTGCATTCATGTTTGGTTATTCATTCAGTGGTTTTCTAGTATTAGATAACCATAGCCAAATAGATTGTGGTTGATGGTCAGGAAAGTAGTTCCTTAAACCTGCTATGAATATGACATTTGTAATTGCCACATTATCAAAACAAAATCGTTAATTTTATTTTTTTGTACTGCCCACTCATTAGTCACTGCAAAATTGACCTGTTTCTACCAAACAACATTCCAAAAAGTAGACTTAGCTAGATGTAATTCAAATTACATCATGTACTGTTGAAAACATTGTTGGAGGTTGAACCTTTTAATCTTCTGAGAAAAATATTGTCATTTTGGATGGTTTAATTATTGATTTGCAATTGCACAGACCAACTTCCATATCATCTAAAATAGCATCTTCCATTTTTATGCGGAAGCATAATGAATTATCTCAATGGTCTCATGTGCAGTTGCTTCTACTATGCGAATGCCTTTTGTTCCTATACTATTGACTTATGTGTCCTTATTTCATTGGTTTGTTTCTTGACATAACTATCCTTTCTTTTATCAGACATCAAGTTTACCATTTTCTATCAACATTACAGCAGTACCACCATTGCAATTTGTCTGATATATCATGGCGTCGTTTTCAACATTCCCTTAAACATCAGGTATATTATATTTGTTGGCGTAGTAGTTATGTTACTTACATTCAAAGAGGATGAAAATATATTTTTTAGACATCATGAGTTTATTATCTATTAACGCATTACCTCTTTTGAGATAATGATCTTACTTGGATCGAGCTTTTCTGGGTGGCTGCGCGTGTACTGATCTCAACTATTGTGTAGGTTAAAGATATGCGGGATATCGAGTATGTGCATTTGTGTTATGTTACAGACGCACTTCACATGTAAGGCCTTTACCCACAAAAATGAAAGTTTTCATTTTACTACATGTATATAGGCAATTTATGCAGCTGTTGTTTATTTAATTGTGGTTCATGCATGAACTAGTGTGATTTATTGCAATGAGCATAGTAAAGATAATTATTAAACTACTATACTGTTTTGTCCTGTCACAAACTCACATTTGGCTGTTCAATTGAATATCTACTTCCCAAGTACTCCCTCCGTAAACTAATATAGAGCGTTTAGAATACTAAAATAGTGATCTAAACGCTCTTATATTAGTTTACAGAGGGAGTAGGATAGAAAGCAAGGGAAATCTGGTACTTCTGACATTATGTCTTAGCTGCCAAGAAAACCTCGTTTATCCCATTTACTTGGTGCCTATACTTTCTGAGTATCATCTCTTTTGCTAATTCTGTGCCGACTATAATATTGGATTTTTACATGTGTTATATTACGTTTGCTTATAACTGCATGGTGTTTTTTTCAGATGTTTCTTATCCAATGAGACAAAACCAGTTGCCACCATAATCAAAAGCATGCTTCAACAAGCTTTGGAGTTCCGGTCATGTTTTAAGAGTCTTAATGACCTTTCAGAATCAACAGTTAATCAGCTTAATCTGCATTCTCTTATAAACTTCTCTCAGGTATTCTCTCGACTTCACATGCACAAAGTTGTTTGGAAGTATTACATTGTGTCTTCTGGGTTTATTATTTCAACTCCAGCATGCACAGAAAAGATCTTTACTGATCTGATAACCATCATTGATTATTCTCCCTAAGAATGATGTGTGTATCATAGTTCTGGGAACAAATAATCTATGGTTGAGTAGGTCTGTCTATAGCTCCCTGTCGACTATCCGGAAAATCCTGATATAATCCATTGAGTTTGATTCTAATTGTAAATGCCAGAACCCCTCTCAAAGTTATGTTAGTATACTGGGTGCTTCCCCTTTTCCTTTTTCCTTTTCCTTTTTGGAGCTTAAACTGTCAATTGTGCCCGAACCAAACACCATATATGAAGATTGGTCACACTAAAGGGATATTCTGTCACGTTGTGAACAATTGGTAATTGATGGAGCAGAAACCCGTCCCTACCCTCGGTAGGGTGGCGAATGTGGCCGGAAGCACCAGATTAGAGGTCGCACGAAGAGTTTACCTAGGTTCGCGCCTACGGGTGTTTGTATTCATGGTGGGATACCTCGTGCAAGGGTTACAATGAGGGATGAAGTACGAGTCTACCGAGAGTATGGTTCTACGGATGTAGATGGGCCTTGCTACCCTCAGCCCCCACCTTATATACTCCCTCCGTTCCGAATTTCTTGTCGCAGGTATGGATGTATCTAGATGTATTTTAATTCTAGATACATCCATTTCTACGACGAGTAATTTGGAACGGAGGGAGTAGATGACAAGGGAGGGTTTTACAGGAGATCGGTCTGATCTAAGCCGCCACCACCTTGACTTGCTTGCCAAGGTAGTCTTTTGCCGCCTCTCCGGGCTCCCAGGGTCCCTCCTATGGTTAGGTCTTCGCCTATCTTCGTGGGCCTTGAGACGGGCCTACCGTCGGGCTCTCCACTAGAGGAGAGGTTGAACATGGCGGCACCTTTGTTGCGGCGGATGGCCCGAGCTCTTGTCCGTGTGTCGGGGTTGATGTGTAACCCGGGCAGAGTGGAGTGGATGTTCGCCCGCGGCCTCTAATTGAGCTCGTGAACGGAGCGCCTGATTGTGCTGCAGGAGTTTGCTGCTTTCGAAGGAGCTCGGCTCATTCTTGCGCAACTAAAGGCGCATCGCCCCGATGTTTCCATGGAGGTCGTCGCCACTTCGATTCCTGAGGATTGTCAGTTATCCGACTCCTTTGAGGAAGTGAGGGAGGCCTCCAGGATGGTGGTGGCGGACTGCGACCTGGATGTAGGCATGGAGTAGCCTGAAAAAGATGTAGTGGCCGTTGCGGCTTGGGTGATGCCCATCATAGACAAACTTATTCGTGTGATGCATACTTGAATCAGTTTCTTGTCATTTAACAATTTTATTTGGAGATCAAGCGTGTTATATTGCCTGAGGCCTCTTTGTTTCTAATCGGGGCATGATGCGACTAGAGGTTATTCAGTCTCCGTCTTCCCTCGGCTATGCCCTTTCTATAAGGATTACCAAATCATTTTTCTTACGTCGATGCAGCCCCGTGTTGGTGGCACTAGGAGGTCGGTAAGGGCGAATCAGCCTCCGGGTCCGGACTAATAGAAGGAATGCATGATGCAGCCTTTGTGCGGACTGCAGGGAGGTCCACAATGCTGATACAACCCCTGAGCCTGGCAAGCAGAGAGATACGTTTGTTTCTACCTCTAGGTCTATCCCATTGTGTTCGTTGTATTAACAACTGAAATAGCAAATCACTATGGGAACCTAGAATGATTCCTTTATTTAGTAGTTTATTTGGATCGAGCTAAAACATAAAAATGCTTATGCTTGCTAAAAAGTAACTTCTGCATAAAAATTATGCATAAAAAAGACGTAGTTGGGCGGCGTTCCATGGACGCTTCGTGATCTGGCTTGTCTTGCGGTTGAGGAGGTAGTAAGCCCCATCGCTAAGGGCTTCGTGAATGATGTAAGGCTCTTCCCATGGGGAGGAGAGCTTGTTCTTCCGCGGCTTCTGCTTAAGGCGGAGGATGAGGTCGCCGTCGTTGAACTCGCACGCCCGAACATGCCTTCCATTGTATTGGCGTAGTTTTTGTTGATAGACGGCTGTGCGTTCGAGGGCAATGAGCCAAGCTTCTTCCTTGGAGTCAATGTAGTCTTTCCTGAATTCTTCCACGGCCTCCTTATACACACAAACATGCGGGGATTCGTACTCTTATGTCGGAGGGGAGTACCGCCTCGGCCTCGTAGACTATAAAGAATGGTGTGTCCAATTGATCTGTTTGGAGTTGTCCATAAGCTCCACAGGACGGATGAGAGCTCATTAACCCATTTTCCCTTTGCTCGGACCAAAGGGGTAATGAGGCGGAGCTTCAAACCTTGCATGTTTAACCAATTGGCGCACTCCACCTGCCTGTTGGACCGTGGGTGTGAAACCGAGTAATTGATTTGGATCCTCCGGTTGCGACAGAATTCTTTGAATGTGTCTGCTGTGAATTTTATTGCCGTGTCAGCCTCCGCATTGATGACGGGCTTGGCTTCTCTCCACTTTGTGAATTTGTCGATGGTGACTAGAACTTGAAACCGCCTGGCGTTGTGGCGAGGGGCCTGACCATATCAAGCCCCCAATGATGGAAGATACCTGTGACACTGCACTTGTACAACTCTCCTTGGATGACTTGTATGCCTTGGACCTGCAAACGATGCACTGGACCTCGTTTTTGTCTTCGGGTAGGTCCCGTTTATCAAGTATGCAAGGACCGTGTCCAGGTCAGGGTGACTGCAAGAGTTTCTTCTGCGAGTTCCCCTTCTCCAACCTCATCCTTCTGCGTCCGCGGGCTCTGGTCCATCGGAGGTCGGAGTCTCTTCTGCGATTTCTCGTAGCCGCACAAATGGCTTGTGTAGGACCTCCAGGAATGCCTCAGTTGGGACTAGTTTTCGGGCTGCGCCCATGCGTGCCAAGTTGTCAGCTGCCATGTCAGCACGCTTGGCGTGTAGTTCGGTGCCATTGAATTTCCCTTCCAGTTCACAGACGGCAACACGGTATGCGGCCATCTTTGGGCCTTTGGTGTCGAATGTCTTCATCACCCGTTGAACGACGAGGTTGGAGTCACCTCGACAGATGAGGCGACGGATGCCCATGGAGTCCGCAATGCGAAGCTCGTGGAGGAGGGCTTCGTATTCTGCCCCGTTGTTGGAGTCGGGGAAATGTATCTGTAGGACGTAGTTCATCCTATCACCGCATGGTGAGACAGGACGACGTCGGCCCCCAATCCTTGGACGGTCATAGAACCATGTCCGATAGCGGGGCATGACTGAAAACCATGATGGGATTCGCCTGGAAGTAGTGACGTAGCTTGCGGGCCGCCATGAACACGCTATACGCGATCATCTGATAATGTGGGTGGCGGGTGTTGCATGGTGTTAGCACTTCACTAACGTAGTATACGGGATGCAGAACCAGCTATGCCTTGCCGGCCTCTTCTCTTTCTACTGCCATAACTACATTGACTACCTGTGTGGTGGCTGGCAGCAGCGTATCGGACTACAATGGGGAGGCCAGCTGCGGGTTGGATTGCAGGAGACGCTTGAGGCCGACGAATGCGGCCTTTGGTTTGTCGTTGTAGTAGAACTTGTCATTCTTCTGTAGGAGCCGATAAAGCGGAAGTGCTTTCTTCGGTGAGCTAGATCTTTTCTGGGGGCTTCAAGTTGATGATGGCTTGTATCTTCTCTGGGTTTGCCTCGATTCCTCGTTGAGAGACATGAAGCTGAGGAGTTGTCCCGAGGGTACCCTGAAAATGCATTTTTCAGGGTTTAGCTTCATGCTAAAGCGACGCAGGTTGGTGAATGTCTGCTCGAGGTTGGAGAGAAGGTTGGAGCCGTGTCTTGACTTGATGACTACATCGTCGACGTATGCCTCGACGTTGACGCCGATCTGGTTGTGAGGACACTTTTGCATGGTTCGTTGATACGTTGCACCGGCGTTCTTGAGCCCGAAGGGCATGGAGAAGGGCCCGAAAGGTGTAATGAATGAGGTATTCTCCTGGTTGGACTCCATGCGTATTTGGCGGTAGCCGAAGTAGGCGTCCAGGAAGCACATTACTTCACAGCCCGTGATTGAGTCTATGACCTGGTCGATGTGGGGTAAAGGGAATGGGTCCTTTGAGCATGCTTTGTTGAGGTCGGTGTAGTCAGCGCAGGCAAGCCGCTCTGGGTGTGCGACTTCTCTGATGAACCTGGCAGCTAGGAGCCGAGCGATCTCTTTGCTGATGGCTTGCCGTTTCTTTCTGGCGAAGTGGCGGAGGGCTTGTTCGACTGGTCTGGCATCCTTTCGGACGTTGAAGCTGTGCTGTGCGATCTTTGTGGGAAACACGGGTATATCTATGGGTTCCCAAGCAAAGATGTCCCAGTTGCTCAAGAGGAATTGCAGGAGTTCGACTTTCTGTTCCTTTGACAGGTGTTCTCCGATGATCATCGATTTCTTCGGGTCTTCCGGGTGCACTTGGAATTTTTTGGTTTCCTTTGCCGGTTGGAACGCCAGCCCCGGCCTGGGTTTGGTTGGGAGCGTTGTTGTAGATGTGTTGACGGACTTCTTGATGTGCTCGAGCTCCGCTAAGGCCAGCACTGCCTCGGTGAGCTCTACGTTGGTGACCTCCGTTTGGAGTGCCCTCTTGGGTCTGTCGTGTATTGTGATCGTGCCATTGGGACCCGACATCTTGAGCTGGAGGTATGCATGGGTGGGTAGTGCCATAAACTCTACGTAGGCCATCCTGCCGAGGATCACGTTGAAGCCGGTTTGGACCGAGGGATCTCAAACTAGATCGTTTCTGATATGTAATTTTTCTCGTCCCCGAAGACGACCTCTAGATCGAGCCGTCCGAGGGGGTGCACCGGCCCACCCGGTATGAAGCCGTGGAAGCCGGTGAGCGAGGGCTACAAGCTGCGCTGGGAGACCCCCATCTTGGCCAGGGTGTCGGGGAGGATGATGTTTACGATATTGCCACCGTCCATCAGAAGTTCAGAACCCATGGGAAGCCGAAGCCCTTGATGATCGGATTTACCACTAGAGCAAACTTGCCAGGGTGGCGAACGTAGGCTGGATGGTCGGTGCAGCCTGACCACTCTAGGAGGTCCGTCGGGGTTGGCCCTGTCGTGTAGACCGCACGTCGGACAAGCTTCTGAGCGCGGTGCGTTTCTGTGGCATGGAAGATCATGTTGATGCTGATTTTTTGGGCGGGCTGGTGGGTTGGTGAAGATCCAGCAGCCCCGAGACAGGTCGAGATCGATGCCGCCTTTTTCGCCAGTGGTAATGAAGGGGCATGGACGCATGTGGTGCCGTCGTGTTCGTCAAAAACAAACTCAATGTTCCCGAAACAGTTGTAGTCGATGAAGCGATGAGGCGTTACGTCATAAAGCAGCCCCTGATTGTCAACCTCAAGCTCGAAGGAGCCGAAGATGAAGGTCTGGCCCGGCATGAAGCCGCCGGGCACGTATAATGATCCAATATGGGTTCGTTCTTCGACCAGCGTAGCCAGTGCCTGGCGCGGCAACTGACGGAGCAGAAACCCCTCAGTACCCTTGGTAGGGTGGCGAACATGGCCAAAGTTCCAGATTGGAGGTTGCACGAAGAGTTTACCCAGGTTCGGGCCTCCGAGGAGTAAGGCCAACTCAAACGCAGGACCCCAAATGGTCCAGTCGTGTCTGTTTGGGGCTAAACAGACAGAAATTGCGGCCCAATGCGCGGGAGCAAGCGGACAAACATTCGTTTTTTGTCCGCTTTAGACCCATTCCCAGCTCAAATTTGGGCCGCGTTTGCGTTGAAACGGACAGCGCGGACGGGCGGGACGCGCGCCCTTGTCCCCCTGACTCGCCCGTTGGGAACACAACCCCCTTTTCTCTTCCCCTGCCCCTCCCCCTCCCCCTCCCCCCACCATCGCCGCCGCCACACATTTTTCCGGCCGCCTCCTCGCTTTCCAGCTCGACCGCCCAAACCACGTCCATCCCTCGCCATAGTTGCCCCACGCCCTTGTTTTGGAGGGGGTTTTTGCCGGCGTTTGTGGCTCTGTGTCGCCGCATCCGATACTAGGGAAGCTACGACTGCCAGCGACGCCCATCGACCCCAACACCTTCCAGCAGGCGTGGCATAGCCGCCGGCCGCCATCGCCAACCTTGCCTGCTGCCTGTGAAGGGAGCCCTAGGTGCTCTTCCCGGCCACGTCTCCACCACGACCGCAAGGTGTTCGGCACTTTGCTCACAAGGTAGTTGGATAGTGGGGACGAGTATTTTTTCCACAACTTCATTTGTTCATCGGATGATTCATCCTCCCATGACGAAGAGCTTGTGGTGGCTGCTTTGGTCGTCAATGACCACATTTCTCGGCAGCGGCCTTGGTTCAGGGGATCAATCTCGGGTCATGCTCCGGCCTTGAACGGCAATAGGGAGAGTGGCCACACCCTGCTCTATGCCGATTACTTTGAGAATACCGCGCTCTTTAGACCACATCAATTCTGCCGCCGCTTCTGTATGAGGAGACATGTGTTCAATCGTATTCGGGAGGGAGTGGTAGGATATGACCCATACTTTGAGTGCAAAGAGGATGCCCTTGGCAAGCTTGGCTTCTCTTACCAGAAATGCGTTGCGGCTATTCACATGCTTGCATATGGAATTCCAGGCGATCTTGTCGATGAGTATGTGCGTATGAGTGATCCCACATGTCTCCTATCAATGTACAGTTTCTGCAAGGCCGTGGTGGCAGTGCTTGGCCCTGAGTACCTGAGAGAGCCAACTGCCGCTGATACAGAAAGGTTGTTGGTGATCAATGCCGATAGGGGCTTTCCGGGCATGCTTGGCAGCATAGATTGTATGCACTGGAAGTGGAAGAATTGTCCATTTGTTTGTCAGGGGCAGTACAAGGAGCATGTGAAAGGTGCCACTGTCATACTAGAAGCGGTGGCTTCACAAGATCTTTGGATATGACATTCTTTCTTCAGCATGGCTGGTTCTCACAATGATAGCAATGTGCTTCAGCGTTCTCCAGTGTTCGCAAGGCTTGCAGAAGGCCACTCCCCAGAGGTCAACTTTGAGATCAATGGCCACCATTACAACAAGGGATACCACCTTAGCTGATGGTATCTATCCTTAGTGGTCAACTCTTGTGAAGACAATACCCAATCCATAAGGAGAGAAGAGACAAAGATTTGCCCATATGCAAAGGATGTGGAGCGTGCTTTTGGTGTGCTTCAATCTCGACGCGGTATCGTTCGAAACCCAGCACTGACATGGAGCACCGAGAAGCTTTGGAAGGTGATGACTGCTTGTGTGATCATGCACATCATGATCGTGGAGGATGAGCATGATGACGATCAAGGGTTTGATTTTCAGGTGAAAATGTTGAGCCTGAGCACCAAGAACCGGCAACGTTTGAACAGTTTGCCCAATTCCATTGTGAAATGCGTGATTGGCATACTCACATGCAGCTCCAAGATGACTTGGTTTGAGCACATGTGGAATCACATTGGCAACTAGTAGATGCATCGGCTCA
The DNA here is from genome assembly GCA_034509565.1 of Triticum monococcum. Classification (NCBI taxonomy): domain Eukaryota; kingdom Viridiplantae; phylum Streptophyta; class Magnoliopsida; order Poales; family Poaceae; genus Triticum; species Triticum monococcum. The sequence goes on from CM067842.1 coordinate 690,856,771, forward strand.
TTTTCTTTCCATTTATTGAAGACAATTTCGATTGGGTTGTAAAACTATTTGATTGTGTTCTTTTGGATGTGGAACTATTTGTTTGTAAGACTATTTGCAATGTTTGATTTATTTGGTTGTGAGACTATTTTTACAATGTGCATAGCTAAAATGTGCATATAGGGGCTCCAGCCGGCCGTGCCGTACCAGTTGCGACCGCGCGTTGGGAGCACGGCCAACACATGCAGGAAAAAGGCCGAACGCCGCCCCATTGCCCTACCCAAACGGACAAAATCCGGGCTAAACGGGCGTCCGTTTGGGGTCAGACGGTTGGAGTTGGCCTAATACCGTACGTCCTGCTTTGTTTTTTTATTCATGGTGGGATACATAGTGCGAGGGTTACAATGAGGGATGAAGTATGAGTCTAGCGAGAGCATGGTTCTACGGATGTAGATGGGCCTTGCTTCCCCCAGCCCCTACCTTATATAGATGACAGGGCCTAAGGTTTTACAGAAGATCAGATCAGCCGCTGCCACCTTGACTTGCTCGCCGAGGTGGTCTTTTTGCCGCCTCTCCGGGCTCCCAGGGTCCCTCCTGTGGTTAGGTCTTCGCCTATCTTCGTGGGCCCCAAGACAGGTCTGCTGCCGGGCTCCCCACCGAGCGGCCACCCTCGGTGTATTACACCGTCAGTAATAGATTTGTTGGTGTGTTTTATCAGTAGTTGCTGAGATCTGCTAAATATCTGTTGTCATGCACTTTACTTGCTGCAGTACTATTGATGGTTTCCATTTCCTCCAAATCTTACCCAGCACTATGTAGCAGCTGCTAATTATATACATGTCCTTTCCGGTAACATAATAATATGAAATTTGAGAGCATCTATCTTCCTGCACAGGTGGACGCAATTAAAACGAGGTTTGAGAGTAACATCAAAGATTTGTATATTTTGCATTCGAAGTCTTCAAAGTATGAGGAGCTTGGTCTTTCTCGCTTCTGGGGGTATCTGAACTACAATGAGTATCACTCTTTGAAAATCACCAAGGATGTGGGCTGCTTCTACTTCTGACATGACAATGTGAAAAGAGGTGCATCCATTTATCTTGCAATTTCCAGAACTAGTTCACCTTTTGCATGCCTTTGTGACAAAAGTTAGTGATTGTGATTGTGTGCTAGTTGTGAGGTCTCTTTGCTTGCATTTGCAAGCAGAAAGAAGAAGCAGAATGTGGGGGCGAGACTTCTCCATTCAGAGATACATATTGTTAAGATCAGCAGTTCTTGTATATTCCTTTCACTAAAGAGATTGGAGCTGTGTTATTGATTAATTAATGGAGCATTTATACTTGAAAATGGAATGCTCGGTTGGGAAGTTAGAATATTGGAAATTCATTTCAAAATTTTCAGTGAAAAGGGGAAGTTACATGACTTGAAAACTCTGGCAATATTGTGGGTTTACTTGGACAATGAAGGTCCTTGCATGCCCTCTGGCCTCCTGTCATTGACGGTGCATCCAAAGTGCGGGCATCCAGGCATAGTGATGCCGTACCTGGTATTAGATGTCCTGACTCCTGACCTTACTGGGGCCTCCTTGTTGCCCTCTCAGCAATTGCAACAAGATCACCACTAACTGGGCGACAGACAGATTGGTTATGGGACTCTGCTCTTTGGTGAAATTTGTTGAACCTACCATAAAGACATCGCTGCCAAGTCACTACTAAAATCATGTCCATTCGGGACGTGAAGTTGTACACCGCATGTCATCAAATGCTAACCAAATGCAGTGTTCTGTCCCCCACAAACCACAATGGATGGCTTGGTGCTGCTGCCTTTGAGGGATCTGATACTGCCAACTCGTTTCTCACTGTTGAAAATTTGAAGTCGCTGGATGAAAGGTGCTCCCCACTTGAATGTCAGATTTTCTGGGTTTGATTCTGGTATTTTTCATTTGAAAGTTTGGTACTGTTGGGTTGATAGTTCTAAATTTGTTCAATGTAAAATTTGGTGGTTGGAAAATTGCATACTCCGATAGTCCGATTGGAAGTTCTGGTTTTCAAAACTGCTGAATTTATGCTGAAGGCTACCACGATCCGCAATGGTCAAAGAGATGTTATCTGACCTGCGAATCAGATGTTCGCAGAGCTGATAGTTGCAGATCTAGCTGAAATTGTAAACACTGGCAGAGAGTTCTTGGAAGAATGCGGAGCGGTGCTCTGTGAGACTGCTCTGTGCGACTCACCCTAGCTCAGCGGTCCTTTCCTTTGGTGCAACTGGTACCCTACACGTTCCCAGCGGAATATCCTACGCCGGCGTACAAGTATGTTATCTACTTGTTTTGATGTTTTCCTTGGTCATCGTGCCATCACACCGTTTCTGAAACCTGTAGCTCAGACATGCCCTCTGTGTCTGCCTTATAACAGTGTAAAATTGAGGTTAGTTTGTGTAGTTTTGTGCGGCCGTCGTGTCAGTTCATCTGGTTCATCGATTGTTTGTTAGCTAGCAGAAAGACCATGTCAACTCTGTAGAACTTTTCACTTTGTGTCCACTCTAGCTTTGAAGTAGTCGGCACACGAATGGTCCATCCATTGCATCAGGCCCGAACAAATACATCGTCGTACATGTCGATGCCAGCATGCTGGCGTATAAGTAGGGCTAGGCTAAGATCACGGCTGATGAGCTATCCGCTGGATAGCTACATATCTGTGTGGAATCCCTTTCAGAACGCATATGAAAAATCCACAAAACACGTAGCCTGACAGACGCACAACCACCAGACTGCATGCATGCGTACCACGCCAGTATTAAGCAAACCAATAGCGTGTGCAGATAGACACCATCACAAAGCTCACGTATGAAGAGTCGCACCCTAGCATTTTTCAATGGTTGGCGCATGAACACATGTGGCTCAAAAACTTGGCGAGTCACTGTCGTAGGAAGAAACAAACCGATGACGGGACAAAAGGTTTGCACGGCACATGCAGATCCTGCGTGACAAGTGCATATTCCTCCCCCCCTGCTAGCTTAGCTGGCCAGGCCACCCAGCTGCTGTACGTTAGCAAGTAGCAGCTGCTAATATAAAGCTTAATTAGGTGCTGTGCAGCACGGGGCATTTTCGTTAGGCGATTGATCGCCGCTAGGGTCCAAAAGGGCATCCCGGGTCGCAAGCTTGACAATGTGCCCTTGGATCAGCAAGCGCAGACAACAGCTAAACTTCACAGATGACCTTTTCTAGGTACGACGACGCTTCCGAACTGGCATCCTAATTAACTTGGCAGGGATTTAAGAACTCAGAAATAGGAAAACCATAGAAATTATGGTGTTGTGTACTAGTTAGTACTTTAGTTTTCAGTAGGGACAAAAGAAGGGAAAATATATATCAAAATTGACTTTTCTATGTCACCTAGAAAACACAGGAATTGTTGACATAACAAGAAGAAAAACTGAAATAGCCCATTCCTCCAATTAAAAGGAATAGCCCATTCCACGGTAATATTGAAGGAATCCTGTAAGCTATTCACATGTTCAGATGACAAATTATGAATTTTCCTATCGGAATTCAATCAACCAAAATTGCCATGTTTTTTTTTCTCCATTTGTCCCAAATGGGACCATTGATATCTCAAAGAGGTTGGAGCGAGTCTTGGGAGCGAATTCTCATCATGATTATAGTATGCATAAATCTATCTGTTATCCAGATGTCCTATGATGTACTGAAGATCTCGTTTGCAAGGACCTTTTCCTATATAAGTCTTACATATGTCCTCATGGAGGATCACAGAACTATTTTTGTTGTTTCCAAAGGAGAACGAGCATGGTGCCAGAAACTGTCAACTTATAATGTGAGGTATTGTGACAAGTTCTAACAGTTGCATCCTTTCCGCTGGTTCATGTATATACTTATATCATTCTTGCTAAGCACAAATGTGCCTATTGTTTATTCATGATCGAAGAGAGAAATCATACTGCAAATGCTTATAGAGCAATTAGTCTCTAACCACAAATGCTTACATGGCTCTTAGTCAGAAACTATAATTTTGTATCCGTTGGTAGACCGTTAGGAAAGAAGTAAATCTGGTCAATCTTGGATAATCACCTCATCAACAAACAAATGTATGAAGCACTAGCCTTTGAGTAAGTAGAGTGATATGAAAACAGTTCATCCGGTGGTAGAAATCCTAGATCCACACCTCCTTAGCTAGCTTTGTTATCATGGAGTATCAGAACGCTTACCATGCCTATGACAACTACCACCTCCTTTCCGCCAAAAAGATCTCCACACAGGACTCCTCTCTGAAGGAAGAATACATGAGTGATATTGGTTCGGCTCACATCTCATCCGACGATGTGCTCGACGAGGACATGAGCCGAAACAATACCAGCATGTCGTCTTCTTCTTTCTCCGCCTTCCATCGTCCCGGCCTAGATTCCTAGGCAGCAGCTTGCTCAGAGGATGCTGATGGCTAAGCTACCATAGCTTGGCCTCAAAACAGTGTCTTCTTTGCTGATGGCTAAAGCTACCATAGCTTGGCCTTAAAACAGTGTCTTCTTTGCTGATGGCTAAGCTACCATAGCCTGGCCTTTTAATGGAGGGGTGTGTGTTGGTGGAGTGAGCCACGTATGAGAAACTTTAGCAGCCTACCCTCCCCACCAGAACTTCTATTTCGGCGTAGAGAATTGCCACTTGCTCCAGGATATTGCTAACCTAATCGCCCATGGACCAATGGTACGGTTGGCTCACTGACCTTGTGATCCAGCTCTCCAGTTTTGTTCTGTTCCCAAATTATATCTATTCCATTGGGCTATAATTAAGGTAGTCGTCCTGTCTACGTAGGTTCGCCGGCCTTTACAGCTCTATACAACACACAAAATACAGTGGCGATCTGGCACTAATTTTAAAGGACCTAGCTCTGTAGCCACAGCGTGTTGAACAATTTAGTAGATGCAAGAGCGCAAGTTGATACTGTTATCTAGGCTTATCGCCTGTACTCTATGTATCATAGGACTCGAGATTCCGGGACAACATGATACTCATCCAATGCCTCCTTTTAGGTGATCTTTTGGCAGAAAATTGCCCCATATGATCATTCTTTTAGGCCGCGCCAACTGCTAGGGATTCGGTAAGTGGCAGGCCACTTTGCAAGAGATCCACAGTATCAAGTTGAACAAGTTGCAAGTTTCATTGGTTGATTTCACACTCAGTTTTCGTACCTTGGCAACAACCCCCGTCGCTATTTCATGTCCCTTGTGCGAAGCCAAGTTTTCATTTTTTATATATATATAACTATGAAGTCGAGTTTCTTTTGTATGTTCTCACGTATAGCACATACGTTCTCACTTCAGATAGGTATTCATATGTCCTATACACATACCAATTTATAGACATTCAGAAGTACTCCTAGATGGCAAGTTCACATATGCTTTCCTCTATGCACAGCCAGCAAATTCAGCTGCAAGTTGATGTTATGTAGAAAATCATTCCGTACGAGTGTGACACGACAATGTCACATGGTTTCTTCTTCACAAGTTGATTCATTAAAAAGGACACTGTCAGCGCGAGATGCGCATCAGTCACCGAATCCCTTCCACGCCAACCGGAGGCCAATCCGCTCGCAGATCGGTCGGCATCGGGGGCCCAAGCGTGCTCCATCTTCGCTTGCACCCAAATGCTAGGCTGTATATATACTGAAGCTACTATAGCCATAGCTAATTAACCAAGAATTATAAGCTCATAATAGTATGGTGTGCGATTAGTTGGTGAGTAGGCATACAGAACAGCGGCTGCGGTTGTTTGGGCCAATGGCGAAGCAAGGTCGCCGTTTCGGCAAATTGTTAAGGTCGCCCGACGAATTGCAGTGCGTACTCCATCTTGGTTGGCGATCTGGTCGCCTTATCATAATACTGTACCACTGTCACAGCGTTAAACAAGGATGTAATTAAAATTGTGTCACACGCATTGTCCTTTGCTATCTTGTTAATTACTAGTACTGATCTAAAACGTCTTATACTACTTTACGGATGGAGTACATCCGTTCTTAAATATACGTAATAAGCCGTTTTGTCAGTTTAAATTGAACCAATGGGACGTCCTATATTTAGAAACAGAGGGTGTACCATGAAGTATAAGAAGAACAGAACACTTACCATGCCTACAACAATTACCACCACCGTCTCCGGGACTTCTCTGAAGGAAGAATACATGAATGGCCTAAGCTGCATGCCATGGACGGCCTTTTAATGGAGTGCCTCCAGACACTTAGAGACAGAGTGGAGTGAGCCACGTAAGAGAAACTATAGCAGCCTACCCTCTCCGCCGGAACTTCTATTTCGGCGTAGAGAATTGCCACTTGCTCACGGATATGCTAACCTAATCGCCCATGGGCCAACGGCACGGTTGGCTCGCTGACCATGTGATCTAGCTCTCCGGTTTTGTTCTGCTCTCGGATTATGTTTGTTCCGTTGGACTACAATTAAGGTAGTTGTCCTGTGTACGTAGTGTGCCGGCTCTATACAATAAAAAAACATATAGCGTAAAAAAAAACAGCAGCGTTCTAGCACTAATTTAAAACGACTTAGCTCGGTGACCACATTATATTGATACGGCATAATAATGAATATGTAACATCGTGGGTTGGGGCCGTTATCTAGGCGCATCGCTAATCCTCCTGTGTGTCATAGAATTCCAGGCCTCAGACTTTGAGGATAGCAGGACACCCGTGCGATGTTGTGCCTTTACTAAATTGCGAGTGATAAGGGGTTCAGTATCAAATTTCGTGGTAATAAAGAAGTCGTTTGGTTGATTTCACATTGCAGTTTTCATATACACGTTCGACGCCAACTCCCGTCGCTATGTGGTGTGCCTTTGTGCGAAGTCAAGTTTCTTTGGTGCTTATAGTACGTTCTCACGTATGAATGGCACCGCTGACTGACGAAACGTAACAAGTTATGGTGGCACCCCTGGCGCGAGACGTATCCGCTACCTCCCCTAGCCCTAGGATCTCGGATTATAACTTCAGATTTCTCACAAGTACTTCCTCCGTTCATAAATATTTGTTTTTTTAGAGATTTCAAATGAACTACCACATACGGATGCATATAGACATATTTTAAAGTGTAGATTCATTCATTTTACTATGTATGTAGTCATTTATTGAAATCTTTAGAAAGACAAATATTTAGAAACGAAGAGAGTAGTATACACATCGAGTTAAACACCATTGGTTTTCTCCATCTGACTACGTGCAGCCAGTGATCATACGTACATAGCGCCCTGATGCTGGGTGGCTGTTACGTACTAGGAGTATATATATATATCTTGGCAGTGAACACGACGTGGTAACTGCACTGATGCTGGCTGATATCACATATCCACATTAGATACATACATATACAGATACATAAGTATAAAGGGCGTCCGTTCGAGTGCCGCACGACAAATGCTCCCGCGAAATGAGCTCGCTCCCACTTTGACTATGAGTTTGTAGTAGTTCCTTGATTAGACGTGGAGGTTCACGAGACCCCTGACCTCGATGGAGCTGAGCCCGTCTTCGTCATCATTGTTGAGTTGTACTTTCTCCGTTTTGATGTATTTTAGTTCTAGATACACTCATTTCTGTGATGAGTAATTTAGAGCGGAGGAAGTATAGTGCATGTGTATTTCTTATACAACAAGCCTTTCTCTTTTCATGTATAGTCGAGGACGCGGCTATCTCTTGTATCTGTATATATACGTGCATATGAATATATCGTGAGAGGCACTTTGATTATGAGTTTGTAGTACCTTGGTCAGACGTGGAGGTTCTTTCGAAAAAAAAAAGATTAGACGTGGAGGTTCACGAGACCCCCGGGCCCCGATGGAGCTGAGCCCGTCCTTCATCATCGCAGTCACCGGATCCGTCCGCACCAACCGGAAGCCAATCGGCTCCTAATAGTAGCAGTGCCGAGTAGTACATTATATGTTCTAAAAAAAGTAGTACATTATATGCGATTGGTTAGCGAGTAGAAAAATCTGCACGCACGCATACGGCACAGTGAACGGCCGCTGCTGTCTGGGCCGACGGCGACTCGGAAAGGGTCGCCCCCTCAAGAAATCGTTGCTTGCGTGGTCGCCCAGCGAATTGTGCTTGTTCGTGATCTGGTCGCATTTTGTTATATATACTAGTAATACTACTGTACTATAATGTCCCCGCTCTTCACTGAGATGGAATTAAAAATGGGCCACGAGTTAGCCCGCATGGGCATGGCGCATGCATTTTTGGATTCTTGGGTTGCTTCGGTGATTGGAGTCCGGAGTTTCATGATTTTTTTTAGAACACCAGGGAGGGAAAGGAGTTTCATGGTATTTTTTTTAGAACACCAGGGAGGGAAGGGAGTTTCATGACGTGCAATCGTGCTGCATGGTCATCGGTTTTTGCCCTACTCCACAACCTAAAGTCGTTGCTGTTGACAATTCTCAGGGCGGCAGGTATATGGTTGTATAATGCATTCTCGGGACCTGACCTGACCTAACATATACTCCTTCCTTTTCGTCCTGTTTGGGTGTGCGCTTAATTTACTTAGTTTGAATCAAGACAAGGACAAGGAGGAGACTTGCAAGGGGACACAACTTTGGAATCCACCTCTAGTTTTCTATTTTGATTTAGTGATCTTTTATTGACTTGAAACCTTGCACAAAGGAGATATAACCGAAAAAAGTTTACACCTGAATCTAAGATAAAATGGCGCACACAGCCCAATTTATAAAGTGTATCCAACATCAATTACATGCCTAGGCTTGACTTTCTTTCCCCTCACGCAAGTTGACTAGGAAAAGCCTTTCTCCCCTCGATCTTCATCGGCGAATCTGTGGATTCGCCTCCCCTCCGCCTGCCGCTCCGGCGGCCGGTGGTGGATAGGGGATTTCTGGTGCCCCGAATCCGGCTAGTAGATATGTAGAGTTTTACCTCACAAGGGCAGCGTTTGGACGAATGACGACGCTTCTTTTTGAGTTAGCCTTCCGAGCTCCGATCCTCCTCAAGTTCGTCTGTTGGTACGGATTAGACGAAGCTCTAGCGTAGATTCCTGCCAGCTCCTTGGGGCAGCGAGGTTAGGGTTTCTCATCATGCATACGCAACAGCGATATTTGGTGCCAGTTTCTTCAGATCCATTAATGGATTCAACAACGACGACTGCGGCTTCGAGGCGCTGGTCCTTAGGGGCGCGTGCACGAAGACTTCCCGGTTGTCATTGGCATGGTCAGGCCGGCTCCGGCATGAATGCAGCAACAGCGGCGCGTCGGCGGCTCGTTCTGGCGGCGGCAATGGTCATTCGGTTGTCCATGGACCTCGATGTAATTTTTATTATGTTTGAAGTGCTTTGTACTTCCGAATGTTTATAATATATTTGATCCTTTTCGCAGAAAGAAAAACATCAATTACATGCATTCTAGACCTAAACCAACATTTTTTAGAGTGCTAGATTTGCTATATACTAATTCTGATTTTCTTTCCTTTCTTTTTTCTTATGAAAATGCTTACTCCAATGCTAGAAATTTTCAACAATTTTTATGTAGTAATATATCTGCTAATCAACCAACTATTACATAGACCTGCTATAATAGTTCAAGTGTAACATCAACCTATGATCATATATTTTATATTACTAGATAATTGAGCATGCCTTGCTAAAAAAATGTACACAATCACCATGATTGACCTATCGGTTGTGTAAAGATGTTAGTGTATTTTCTTCAACGCACATTTTAAAAAGGTTGCATATTTGGAGTATATTCATATTTAAAAATAATAATATTGTTTTCGCAGATTTAAAGAATGTACTTATATATTGAAAGTTATTCATGAAGTATTTAAAAAAGAGTTACTGCATTTTGAATGTTCATGTACATTAATGAATTAAAAATAAACACTGAAGTTTTTTAGATGTTCGCATAATTTATAGTGTTCATATCTTTAGAAAAAAAATGTTCGTGAAATTTTGAAATGTGTTCAAGCATTTTTTTGTAAAGGTTCAGGAATTTTAAAAATATTCATGAATTTATTTATAATTTTCAAGTTGTCAAATATTTTAAAAGATGTAATTTAAAAAGCAATCATGACTTTTTTCAAAGTGTACATCCTATTTCAGAAAATCTTCGTGCAATTTAAAAGCATTAATGATATTTTTGAAATTTTCAGGTATTTCAACCATACATTTTATAAAAAAAGGGGGTTACAAATAAGGGGGTGGGGGGGGGGGGGGGAAGGAAAATGGAAAGAACAAAAACAGAATCATACTTGTGAAAAAGCAAGCAAAAAAACCAATACATGTCCGTGCTACCTCCACACTCGCACCCCACCACTTCCAAAAACCTTGAAACCGGATCTATCGCACGCTCAGCGCAAAAACAAGGGCACCGCTATCTGGGGTGCTTCCCATGCTAAACGATGTGAGTGGTGTTCGCTATTGGTCGCTAGAAGTGGCATATATAGTATTTATGCGCCTCTCCTCTCTTATTCTTACCGTGTTCGTCCCCGGTAGCTCCTATTCTATGGTTTATTTATCCATAGAATTGCCCCCGTGTCCGGCCAGCCCATTTTGCCTCACGTGGCGCGTTCGCTCCATTGGAAACTGTCTCGCACATTATGACCTACAGTAGAAAAAACTTTTGTTGTTCGCTCCATGATGAAAACCTGGTTAGCTGCTCAATTCGAAGAAAACCAACGGAGGTTCTAACAGATTTTTAAAATGGTCATGAATTTAGTTTTTCACATTTTTCTAAATTATGATTTTTAAACATTCCATGTGTTAAAAGGAGAACTCCATAGAGCTCGGCCTCCAAAAGCAATTTTCGCTAATCGACCAACTATTACATAGACTTGCTATAATAGTTCAAGTGTAACATTAACCTATGTTCATATATTTTATATTACTAGATAACTGAGAATGCCTTGCAATGGGGTTACAAAAAAATGTACACAATCATCATGATTGACCTATCGGTTGTGTAAAGATGTTAGTGTATTTTCTTAATGCACATTTAAAAAAGGTTGCGTATTTAGAATATATTCATATTTAAAAAAATAATATTGTGTTCGCAGATTGAAAGAATATACTTATATATTGAAAGATGTTCATGAAGTTTTCAGAAAAGAGTTACTGCATTTTGAAAAATGTTCATGTACATTAATGAATTAAAAATAAACTCTAAAGTTTTTAAGATGTTCAAAATTTATATAGTGTTCATATATTTAGAAACAAAATTTTCATGGAATTTTGAAATGTGTTCAAGCAATTTTTATAAAGGTTCAGGCATTTTAAAAAATATTCATAAATTTGTAGTTTTTTAATATAATTTTAAAGTTCTCACATATTTTAAAAGATGTAATTTAGAAAGCACTCATGATTTTTTTTCAAAGTGTACATCCTATTTCAGAAAATCCTCGTGCAATTTCAAAAAGCATTAACGATAATTTTTAAATGTTTAGGTATTTCAACCATATATTTTATAAAAATAAGGGGGGGGGGTTGGAAAAAGGAAAATGGAAAGAACATAAACAGAATCATACTTGTGGCAACCACAAAAAAAATCATACTTGTGGAAAAGCAAGCAAAAAACAATACATGTCCGCGCTACCTCCGCACTCGCACTCTGATAACCCACAAGTATAGGGGATCACAACAGTTCTCGAGGGTAGAGTATTCAACCCAAATTTATTGATTCGACACAAGGGGAGCCAAAGAATATTCTTAAGTATTAGCAGCTGAGTTGTCAATTCAACTACACCTGAAAACTTAATATCTGCAGCAAAGTAATATGATAGTAGTGGTAACGGTAGTAAAAGGTAATGATAGTAAAAGTAATGTTTTTGGTATTTTGTAGTGATAATAACAATAGCAACGGAAAAGTAAATAAGCGAAGAAAAATATATGGAAAGCCCGTAGGCAATGGATCAGTGATGGAGAATTATGCCAGATGTGGTTCATCATGTAACAGTCATAACCTAGGGTGACACAGAACTAGCTCCAATTCATCGATGTAATGTAGGCATGTATTCCGAATATAGTAATACGTGCTTATGGAAAAGAACTTGCATGACATCTTTTGTTCTACCCTCCCGTGGCAGCGGGGTCCTAACGGAAACTAAGGGATATTAAGGTCTCCTTTTAATAGAGTACCAGAACAAAGCATTAGCACATAGTGAATACATGAACTCCTCAAACTATGGTCATCACCGGTAAGTATCCCAATTATTGTCACTTCGGGGTTAATGAATCGTAACACATAATATGTGACTATAGACTTGCAAGATAGGATCAAGAACTCTCATATATTGATGAAAACATAATAGGTTCAGATCTGAAATCATGGCACTCGGGCCCTAGTGACAAGCATTAAGCATAGCAAAGTCATAGCAACATCAATCTCAGAACATAGTGGATACTAGGGATCAAACCCTAACAAAACTAACTCGATTACATGATAGATCTCATCCAACCCATCACCGTCCAGCAAGCATACGATGGAATTACTCACGCACGGCGGTGAGCATCATGAAATTGGTGATGGAGGATGGTTGATGATGACGACGGCGACGGATTCCCCTCTCCGGAGCCTCGAACGGACTCAAGATCAGCCCTCCTGAGAGGTTTTAGGGCTTGGCGACGGCTCCGTATCGTAAAATGCGATGAATCCTTCTCTCTGATTTTTTCTCCCCGAAAGCAATTATATAGAGTTGGAGTTGAGGTCAGAGGAACTCCAGGGGGCCTGTCGGTGTCAAAACCGGCGGATCTCGGGTAGGGGGTCCCGAACTGTGCGTCTAAGGCGGATGGTAACAGGAGGGAGGGGACACGATGTTTTACCCAGGTTTGGGCCCTCTTGATGGAGGTAAAACCCTACGTCCCGCTTGATTTATTCTTGATGATATGAGTATTACAAGAGTTGATCTACCACAAGATCGGAGAGGCTAAACCCTAGAAGCTAGCCTATGGTATGATTGTATGTGGTCCTACGGACTAAAACCCTCCGGTTTATATAGACACCGGAGGGGGCAAGGGTTACACAAGGTCGGTTACAAAGGAGGAGATATACATATCCGTATTGCCTAGCTTGCCTTCCACGCCAAGTAGAGTCCCATCCGGACACGAGACAAAGTCTTCAATCTTGTATCTTCATGGTCCAACAGTCCGGCTGTCCGGAGACCCCCTAATCCAGGACTCCCACAGTAGCCCCTGAACCAGGCTTCAATGACGATGAGTCCGGTGCGCAGTGTTGTCTTCGGCATTGCAAGGCGGGTTCCTCCTCTGAATACACCATGGAAGAGTTTGAATAACAGGATAGTGTCCGACCCTGCAAAATAAGTTCCACATACCACCGTAGAGAGAATAATATTTCCACAAATCTAATCTGCTGACACGTTTTGGCAACATGACATCATGCCATGGCTCGGTGATTATTCCAACCGTTTTTCTTTAACCAGCCCCGCACATAACGCGAGGCAGTTTCTTGACACGTCTTGTCAAAGCAGAGATCATGTCCCCCTTATTACGGGATTCTCATCAATACGGGCATGGGTAACCCAACCGCGCCATCAATTACGGCGCTTGGGGGATAAGCGAGTTTTACCAGGCTAGTGGGGGCGCATAGTTTCGGCCGCCCTTATAAGGGGATAAGGTTTAATCTTTTTCTACCCACGCCTTCTTCCTCCTTGCTCATCCATTCTTGCGCACTCGAGCTCCAACGCCCAAGTCCACATCCTTCTCCTCAACCTTCTCCAAACATGTCCGGAGCGGGAGGCAAGTGGATGGCCTCCTCCGTCACGGGATGCCACATCAAAAAGCTGCGCGGAGCCGAATACTTAGCCGCGAATATCGCCCATCGGCTGCCCGCTGCGGGGCAGATTGTTCCTACCCCGGGACCTCACGAGAGGGTAGTTTTCCTCCACCACTTCCTCCGCGGACTGGGGTTTCCCCTCCGTCCACTCGTCTGTGGTCTTATGTTCTACTACGGGCTGGACTTTCATGATCTAGCCCCGAACTTCATCCTCAACATTTCGGCGGTCATCGTCGTGTGTGAGGCTTTCCTCCGCATTCGGCTCCACTTCGGCCTGTGGCTGAAGACCTTTAATATCAAGCCGAAGGTGGTGGGAGGCCAACAAGCAGAATGCGGCGGAGCCATGGTGGGCAAGATGCCCAATGTTATATGGCTTGAAGGCTCCCTCGTGGAGACCATAAAGGGGTGGCAATCGGCGTGGTTCTACATCACCGAGCCGCGCGACACCAACTGGGTGGCGGCCCCCGAGTTTCGATCTGGAATCCCCACGCGGCTCACCTCCTGGAAAGAGAAGGGCCTATCCTGGGGTTCATCGGTGGAGCTGGACGGACTCCAGAAATGTATCCGGAATATGGCAAGCAAGAAGCTCAAGCTTGTCAACATAGTCCAGGTCATGCTCTTCCGCCGGATCCTCCCGTGTCAACAACGGGATTTCAAATTGTGGGAGTTTGACCCGGCCCAGCACCAGACTCTGAGCGAGCTCTTTGACACAACGCACAAGGACGTCTGGAGGGTGCTGTTCAAGGGTGCCAAGGTCCCTCCCTCTCTCACCGAGGACCGTGGGCTAAGCGCGAAGCGCCCTGCGAATCCGGTAAGTTTTGTACATCTGGTAGGGTTTTTACTTCCCATAGCTTAACCACGCGCGGGGTCTGAGCTCCCATGCCTTTGACATGACTGGGTGGGGGCATCGGAGAAGATCGACTGTCCGGCCCCTCTGCCCGAAGACACCGCAGACGCTCTCCTGACGGAGATGCTGACTCCGGCTCCATACAAGGTGTCGGAGAAGACCAAGAAGAAGGCCAAGGGAACCCGAAAGAGTTCCCGGCGCCAGGTGATATCGGGCTCATTGTCTGATGACTCCGCGACGCACTCCTCCCCCGAAGACGAGGAGGAAGATGAAGATGCTCCCCCTTCAGCCGGGGGAGACAAGAAAAGGAAGGCCGCCCCCACCGGGGGGGTCGAAGGGTCCAAGAAGGGAAGGACTCTCCTTCCGGACTGCTCCACCACCGCCGCCGAAGACGAGTGGCTGCTCACGGCCAAGCCCCTGGCGAAGTCGTAAGTATTCAGATACCAGAGTAACTCATAGCATACCTTTGACGCACTGCTTCTCCTAACATCGAATATGATTATGCAGACCGCCCCAAGCCCATATCGACGTATCTTCGTCGGGCGGCTCCTTGGACTCGTCGAATATGGATAGCGATCCACTTTCGACCGCCACCTCCCCTTGCCTTATGGACAATGCCGAGGTGCTATCTCGAGAGGCACCGAGTCGAGGGGAGACAGTCCCGAAGGCGCCTCAAGGCGACCTTCCGAACTCCGGGAGCAGAGGGGGTAAGGCTCCCGAGGGCTCCGAGTTTGGCCTTCAACCGAACACTGCGCCGGAACCCCCAGTGGTTCCGGACTCGGGCAGGCGGCCTCCTTCCAAAAGGGGCAAGACGCCCGTGCTGGTGACCTCTGTCCATCCAGAGGCACCGGACAATCTGCTGGGAGCGCTTCGCAGCGCTTCCATCGACGAGGAGCACCGCACTATTATGAGTGCTGTGATCCAGAAGGTTCAGTCCGCCAAGAGCGGACTGACTAAAGCCTGTGTCAGCCTTCTAACAGGCTTTGAGGTAAGTATTTGAAATATAGGAAAAATATTACCGCATAGACAGTAGCCCCTGATGCTCTGTTTGGTGTTCAAAAAGAAAAGCCGAATAGAGGATCAACTAATATATGCAGGAGTCTAACATAAGTATGTCTATATGCGTATGCAGGCTTCACTGCTGGCCTCTGCCGCACTGACTGCGGAGGTCGCCGTACTGAAGCAGGACCTCGAAGGGTCCAAGAAAGAGCTCGGCCTTGCCCAGAGGCATCTCGAGGAGAACAAAGGTAAGTAATACCTAGTCTGTAGATATGTATATATAAAAGGGATGCGATTGCAAAATGACAGGATCATCTTTAATCTGCCAGGGCCACGACCGGAGTGGCAACCCTGAAGCAAGCGCTATCCGAGTCCAAAAACAAAGCAGCCCTGGAGCGCACCGAGCGGGAAAAACAAGAGGCACGGGTGGGCGAGGTGCAACAAGAGCTCCACGCTCTTGTGACGAAGCACGAGGCGTTGGATCTTGACTTGAAGACGCGAGAGTCCGAGCTTGCCGCGGCCCTTGAGAGTGTAAAGAGTGCCAAGGATGAAGCCCAAAAGGCTCTCCAGGAGATTGATGCGATGAAGAAGATAGCGGCGGGTAAGGCATTCTATATGCAAATCAAGCATGTGAAAGTAAATTACTTGTTACTTACCCGAATCCGGAGCTCTCCAGGAGCATTCGCAGATTTGCCCTGCAGCGTGTCGGATGCCGCACAGTTTTACCAGGCCGAGGAGGGAAGCTCAACAGAGAAGCTGTTCTGGTCTCAGTATACTGAGACCGAACACCCAATGCCTCCGAGCGACCAACTGGAGCAACTGGTCGAGCTGCACAAGGCGGCCAAACAAGCCATGAAGGGCTTTATAGTCCGGATGTGGTCTGGTGACGCCCTTCCCAACAGCTACTTCGGCCTGGTGAGGCGGCTTGTGGATGCCTGCCCACGGCTAGAAGTCATCAAGCGGTCCGTCTGCATCGAAGGTGCACGCCGGGCTTTCGCCCGTGCGAAGGTGCACTGGGCCAAGATGGACGCGGCTTAAACCACACTAGGCCGAAGCTGGTGAAGGAAGGGCCGCCGCAGGGCAAGGAGCATCGCCACCCCGATATGTACTATGAGGATGTCCTGAAGGGTGCCCGTCTTGTAGTGGACGAGTGTGTGAAAGATGTAATATTTGAGTAAACTTGCTCGTGTAATCCTGTATTATGAAAACTTGTTCATATGCGCTATGCAACGCTTGTTTGAATTTAAAATATTGCCTTCTGTTCGGCTGTTTATCAAATCTGAGAGATGGCTAGTCGTCGGCTTCTGCCCCCATGCCATGAGTGCTGGGATGTTCGGGATAAACCTGAGCACTCTTGTTCCCATTGTTGGGTCCTTCGAGGGAGGTGCTCAGCACAACGAACAAGGCAATCAGACTATAATGCATTATCACTCTCACTTAGCCATAGAATTCTATAATTTTAAATTTCGGCGAAGCCCCTAGTGTTCGGAAGGCCGAATTCAGGGCGCGATACACGCCTTAAGCCGGACAGGGACGACTCCTCGCTCTAAGCGGCATAAGTCTTTAGGGACTTGAAACCTCTCGAACAGCGACCAGTCTCTTGCCTTATCATGACAGTCAGTTTTAGCTTTCTCTACTGAGGTGCTTAGCCCAGCAGAACCGGGGCACAATCGCAGTAGTTCTCCCAGTGCTACCTTAGCCGATATAGCGGAACGTAAGGTACCAAAACATGGGAGCCGGGCAAACCCAACTATTGACCCAAGACATGATTCGGAGCTGCTGCATATAATGCTATAAGTTCGGGGTGCCGCACTGTCGAAAGTGTTCGGACTTCTCACGCCGCATTATGGGGTATGCTTAAGCCCCTGGTGTATTGGCCGTACCAGAGTGTATGAGTGCTAGATGTCATGAATGAACATATATATGTAAAGGAAGAATGCAATAATAGTCTTAATGATATGCATTGTTTTATTCAAAAAGGTGCGTTAGAGCAGAATGATACAAGTAGTGCGATAAGCAAAAAGTAGGACTATTTGACATGTCCCTTCCAAGGGCGAGCTGAGGAATAGTATTAAAGCAAGTATTTCACTCGTTATGATAATCCACCTGGGAGTTCCGTGGTGTGACGTAGCTCTCTGCCTCCTTGGTTGCTGCATCATGTGTTCGGCAATCACGCTGCCGGACGGGGTTTCCAGGGATTAAAGTCCTGAAAGAGAAAAATAACAAAGCGGGAAGCCCCTAGTGTGGTTTAAGCCGCGTCTTGGGGCGTGCCGTAGTCGTGCCCCCCTCCCCACCTATGCCCATGGTATTTTTAATGCGTAATTATGTATGCATTGCACGGATTTCGCCGTTTGGCTGGGACCGGGGTGGGGGCCGCATTGCTATGCGAGCTCGGAACGTGCCAGGCGGTCCAGTTGCCGATTACTCCGGGCGCGCTTGAAGGTGTCCGGGTCCTTAATCGTTGAACTAGTGGATTGCTTTAAGAGGCTGTTTTGCGCTTCTGCTGCGAGGGCCGCAGTGTGCTCCTCCGTGCGGAGAGAGCGCTCTATGTTTCCATTGACTATTATGACCCCCCCCCCCCGAGGTCCTGGCATCTTGAGCTTGAGATATGCATAATGCAGTACCACATTGAATCTCGCAAATGCGGTTTGCCCGAGCAGTGCATGGTAGCCACTACGGAATGGGACTATGTCGAATATTAACTCTTCGCTTCGGAAGTTATCCGGGGATCCGAAGACCACTTCCAGTGTGACTGAGCCTGTGCAATGGGCCTCTACACCTGGTATGACACCTTTAAAGGTCGTTTTTGTGGGTTGATCCTTGAGGGGTCTATACCCATTTTGCGCATTGTGTCCTGATAAAGTAGGTTCAGGCTGCTGCCGCCATCCATTAGGACTCGAGTGAGGTGAAATCCATCAATGATTGGGTCTAGGACCAGTGCGGCGAATCCTGCGATCGAAGGTGATCGGATAGGAGGACCGTGGGTTGAACTTTGGCGCGACTAGCTCCAACGCATATACGTCCCTGAGCGCACGCTTCCGCTCCCTCTTGGGGATGTGGGTTGCGTATATCATGTTCACCGTCCGCACTTGTGGGGGGAACCTCTTCTATCCTCCAGTGTTCGGCTACCGGGGCTCCTCCTCATCATCGCTATGTGACCCCTTATCTTTGTTTTCGGCATTTAACTTGCCGGCCTGCTTGAACACCCAACAATCCCTGTTGGTGTGGTTGGCTGGCTTATCGGGGGTGCCATGTATTTGACACGAGAGATCGAGTATACGATCCAAACTGGACGGGCCTGGAGTGCTTCTTTTGAATGGCTTTTTCCGCTGACCGGGTTTAGAGCCTTTGAATCTGGCATTGACTGTCGTATCCTCGGTATTGTCGCTGTTAATGCGGCGCTTATGTTTGTTGCGACGTGACCTGCCGTTGCCGTCCTTGGTATCTGAAGTACCATGGTTCTTTGATATGTTATTGCTGCGAGCCAACTAGCTGTCCTCTCCCGCACAGAAGCGGGTCATGAGTGCCGTGAGGGCTGCCATAGATTTTGGCTTTTCCTGGCCAAGGTGCCGGGCGAGCCATTCGTCGCGGATGTTGTGCTTGAAAGCTGCTAGGGCCTCTGCATCCGGACAGTCAACGATTTGATTTTTCTTTGTTAGGAACCGTGTCCAGAATTGCCTGGCCGATTCCTCTGGCTGCTGAATTATGTGGCTCAAGTCATCGACATCTGGTGGTCGCACATAAGTGCCCTGAAATTTTTTGAGGAATGCGGCTTCCAAATCTTCCCAACAGCCAATGGACTCTGCCGGCAAGCTGTTGAGCCAATGCCGAGCTGGTCCTTTGAGTTTGAGTGGGAGGTATTTGATGGCGTGTAGGTCATCACCGCGGGCCATGTGGATGTACAGGAGGAAATCCTCGATCCATACCGCAGGATCTGTTGTGCCGTCGTATGATTCTATATTTACGGGTTTGAAACCCTCTGGGATTTGCTGATCCATTACTTCGTCTGTGAAGCATCTGGGGTGTGCGGCGCCTCTGTACTGGGCTATATCGCGACGCAGCTCAAATGAGTCTTGCCCGCTGTGTTCGGCCCGGCCGGACTTACTTTTACTGTATCCGGCGTGACGATTATCGTCTCGCATAGTGGCGCGCCCTCGTGATCCGTAGATCGATCTTGCATGTTTTGCTTTGTCTTCCAATACGTCTTGCAGGTCTGGCGTATTTCCCCATGCCTTTTTATTTGAATGGCGTCGAGGTGCGGGCTGAGTTTTTGGCTGGAATGCCTCTCTGTCGCGGCCACGAGGTGGCCAATCAGCCGCGTCATACACCAGGGATGTGGGTTTCGGTGCTTCCTCCTCCAGTCGGGGTAGCAACCTGCACTTTGGGTAACTCTTGGAGGGGCGTTCGAGTTTATATTCCTCGGTCGCCAGGACTTCAGTCCATCTGTCAGCTAGCAAATCTTGATCAGCTTGAAGTTGCTCTGCTTTTTCTTAAGGCTATTCGTCGTGGCTATAAGCCGGCGCTTGAAGCGCTCTTGTTCGACGAGATCCTCTGGCACGATGAATTCGTCATCGTCGAGGCTTGCCTCATCTTCGGAGGGAGGCATGTAATTATCATCCTCCGCCTCTCCATCTACCGCTCTCTCAGGAGGGCTGGCCTCTCCATCCTCCTGCTCTAAATCTTGCTGGAGGGGATTGTTATTGCCTTCGGCACTGTCCGGAGTGCTATTATCTCCGGTGCCGATATCATTGTTTTGCCTGGGCGGGACCTAGAGTGGCGCCGATGTCGCCGGCGCTTGAGTTGCTTCTTGGAGGGGTCATCCTCCGCTGTCCCGTCGCCATTGCCTTCTTTGGGTGTGTCCACCATGTATATGTCATATGATAAGGTGGTTGTCCAGTGCCCTGTGGGCAGTGATTCCTCTTCGCCTCCCGCATCGTCGTCCATACCGTCGATGTCTTCGGAGTCGAAGTCGAGCATGTCGGTTAAGTCATCGACAGTGGCTACTAAGTGGGTGGTGGGTGGGCGGCGAATTTCTTCGTCACCCGCATCCCAATCCTGCCGGACGTAGTTCGGCCAGGACTCTCCTGACAAGGAGAGAGAGCTTAATGAGTTCAGTATGTCGCCAAAGGGCGAGTGCTGAAAAATATCCGCAAAGGTAAACTCCATGATCGGCGCCCAATTGGATTCGACAGGAACGGGCGCAGGCGGTTCGGAGTCCATGGCCGAAGAAGGATCCGACAGTTTGGCAACGCGGTTCTCGTGAAGGGTAAGGTCGATATTCGGCTGGATCGCTGCAGAGGATACGACCTCCGTGGCGGGGTCTATCCACCCGTCCATGGATGGCACAACTGGCTCCGAATTGAGAGTCGGAGCGGCTGCTGGTGCGATTTCTCGAACACTGTCCGATGGTAGAGCTAAATCGTACTCATCGTGACCGCGTGGCACACAAGGTAGGGGCTCGAATCCGTCGAAGATCAAGTCTCCGCGGATATCGGCCGTGTAGTTTAAGCTTCCAAACCTGACCTGGTGGCCAGGGGCGTAACTTTCGATCTGGTCCAGATGGCCAAGCAAGTTGGCCCATACTGCGAAGCCGCCGAACACAAAGATCTATCCGGGGAGAAAAGTCCTACCCTGGACTGCATCGCTATCGATGATCGTAGGAGCCATCAAGCCTAACGGCAACGACACAGAGGAACTCTCAATGAAAGCACCAATGTCGGTGTCAAAACCGGCGGACCTCGAGTAGGGGTCCCGAACTGTGCGTCTAAGGCGGATGGTAACAGGAGGCAGGGGACATGATGTTTTACCCAGGTTCGGGCCCTCTTGATGGAGGTAAAACCGTACGTCCTGCTTGATTTATTCTTGATGATATGAGTATTACAAGAGTTGATCTACCACGAGATCGGAGAGGCTAAACCCTAGAAGCTAGCCTATGGTATGATTGTGTATTGTCCGACGGACTAAAACCCTCTGGTTTATATAGACACTGGAGGGGGCTAGGGTTACACAAGGTCGGTTACAAAAGAGGAGATATACATATCCGTATTGCCTAGCTTGCCTTCCACGCCAAGTAGAGTCCCATCCGGACACGAGACGAAGTCTTCAATCTTGTATCTTGATAGTCCAACAGTCCGACCAAAGGATATAGTCTGGCTGTCCGGGGATCCCCTAATCCAGGACTCCCACAGGGCCCACGAGGTAGGGGGACGCGCCCTAGGGGGGCAGGCGCGCCCCCACCCTCGTGGACAGGTGGTGGCCCCCCTGGTCTTCATCTTTTGCAAGGATTTTTTTATATTTTCCGAATAGATGTTCCGTGAAGTTTGAGGTCATTCTGAAAACTTCTGTTTCTGCACATAAATAACACCATGGTAATTCTGCTGAAAACAGCGTCAGTCCGGGTTAGTTCCATTCAAATCATGCAAGTTGGAGTCCAAAACAAGGGCAAAAGTGTTTGGAAAAGTAGATACGACGGAGACGTATCAACTCCCCCAAGTTTAAACCTTTGCTTGTCCTCAAGCAATTCAGTTGACAAACTGAAAGTGATAAAGAAAAACTTTTACAAACTCTGTTTGCTCTTCTTGTTCTAAATATGTAAAGCCAGCATTCAAGATTTCAGCAAAGATTATGAACTAACCGTATTCACAATAACACATAGGTCTCATGTTTACTCATATCAATGGCATAATCAACTAGCGAGCAATAATAATAAATCTCGGATGACAACACTTTCTCAAAACAATCATAATATGATATAACACGATGGTATCTCGCTGGCCCTTTCTGAGACCGCAAAACAAAAATGCAGAGCACCGTGGGAGTCCTGGATTAGGGGGTCTCCGGACAGCCGGACTATATCCTTTGGCCGAACTGTTGGACTATGAAGATACAAGATTGAAGACTTCGTCTCATGTCCGGATGGGACTCTACTTGGCGTGGAAGGCAAGCTAGGCAGTACGGATATGGATATCTCCTCCTTTGTAACCGACCTTGTGTAACCCTAGCCCCTCCAGTGTCTATATAAACTGGAGGGTTTTAGTCCGTAGGACAACAGACAATCATACCATAGGTTAGCTTCTAGGGTTTAGCCTCTCCGATCTCGTGGTAGATCAACTCTTGTAATACTCATATCATCAAGAATAAATCAAGCAGGACGTAGGGTTTTACCTCCATCAAGAGGGCTCGAACCTGGGTAAAACATCGTGTCCCCTGCCTCCTGTTACCATCCGCCTTAGACGCACAGTTCGGGACCCCCTACCCGAGATCCGCCGGTTTTGACACCGACATTGGTGCTTTCATTGAGAGTTCCTCTGTGTCGTTGCCGTTAGGCTTGATGGCTCCTACGATCATCGATAGCGATGCAGTCCAGGGTGAGATTTTTCTCCCCAGACAGATCTTTGTGTCCGGTGACTTCGCACTACGGGCCAACTCGCTTGGCCATCTGGAGCAGATCGAAAGTTACGCCCCTGGCCACCAGGTCAGGTTTGGAACCTTAAACTACACGACCAATATCCGCGGAGACTTGATCTTCGATGGATTCGAGCCCCTGCCTTGTGCGCCATGCGGTCACGATGAGTGCGATCTAGCTCTACCATCGGATAGTGTTCAAGAAATCGCACCGGCAGCCGCTCCGGCCCTCAATTCGGAGCCAGTTGCGCCATCCATGGATGGGTGGGTAGACCCTGCCACGGAGGCCGTATCCTCTGCGGCGATCGAGCCGAATATCGACCTTACCCTTCATGAGAGCCGTGTTGCTAAACTGCCGGATCCTTCTCCGGCCACGGACTCCGAATCGCCTGCGCCCGTTCCTGTCGAATCCGATTGGGCGCCGACCATGGAGTTTACCTCCGCGGATATTTTTCAGCACTCGCCCTTTGGCGACATACTGAACTCATTAAGGTCTCTCTCCTTGTCAGGAGAGTCCTGGCCGAACTATGTCCGGCAGGATTGGGATGCGGATGACGAAGAAATTCGCCGCCCACCCACCACCCACTTAGTAGCCACTGTCGATGAGTTAACCGACATGCTCGACTTCGACTCCGAAGACATCGACGATATGGACGACGATGCGGGAGACAAAGAGGAACCATTGCCCACAGGGCACTGGACGCCCACTTCGTCACATGACGTATACATGGTGGACACACCCAAAGAAAATAATGACGAGGAACAGAAGGACGCAGCGAAGGGTGGTTCCCTCAAGAAGCAGTCAAAGCGGCGGCGTAAACGCCACTCCAAATCCTACCTCGGCAGAAATAACAATCATATAGACCCAGCGATAGAGCAGGGTGCACCATCGCCCGACCAGGGCAACACGGGGAATCAAACCGAAAAACCCGACTCCGTCGAAGATAACAGTCCGGACGACATCACACCGGACAGGCGCCAGGAGCAACATAATTCCCACCAAAGGCTTGTTGCCATGGCAAGGAGTCTGAAAAAACAGAAACAAAGGCTCAAGGCTGCACAAGACACATTCAAAATCAAATGGAGTGAAGTACGATAGTAATCGCCACACCAAGAGCGATCCGAAGCAAAAGTTGCTACCTGAATTTGCTGAGGAGGCCTTAGATCCTCCATAATTAAAAAATAAAATAGCCATCTGGCCAGATAGACGACCTCATAGCCAACATAAAGTGGCAAATGACACCGCACATAAACAGTACACGATCCGCGTAAGGGCTCGCATCAAAAGGACGGCGCAACCAGATCCATCTATGGTCCACGCAGGCGCGCTCCAACATACAATGCAACACATGCAACATCTGAACACCATGGTACGCCCAAATACAGGGGTGCCGCACACCCTCTATGTTTCACCGACGAGGTGCTGGACCATGAATTTCCAGAGGGATTCAAATCCGTAAACATAGAGGCGTACAACGGAACAACAGACCCTAGGGTCTGGATTGAGGACTACATCCTCCACATCCATATGGCTCGAGGAGACGATCTCCACGCCATCAAGTACTTACCCCTCAAGCTCAAAGGGCCAGCTCGGCACTGGCTTAAAAGCCTCCCCGAAAACTCCATCGGAAGCTGGGAAGAGCTCGAAGACTCCTTTCAGGCAAATTTTCAAGGGACATATGCCCGACCACCGGATGTAGACGATTTAAGTCATATAACTCAACAGCCCGGTGAGTCAGCCCGAAAACTTTGGAACATGTTCCTCACTAAAAAGAACCAAATAGTTGACTGTCCGGACGCCGAAGCCTTAGCAGCCTTCAAACATAGCGTTCGAGACGAATGGCTTGCCAGACACCTTGGTCAAGAAAAGCCGAGAACAATGGCAACTGGTTAGCCCGATGCAGCACCAGCGACCCAAGTACATCCGAAGTCAGGGATGGAAACGGGAAATCACGACACAGCAAGAATAAGCGCTGAAATAAAGAAGACAGCCTGCAAAGCACGACAGTAAACGTCGGATTTAGAAGCTCTCGGCCAGGGCAGCAGAAGCCGCCCTCCAAAGGCAACAGAGACGAGTTGTCCAGCCTAAACAAAATTCTGGACCAAATATGTCGGATCCATAGCACCCCGGATAAACCTGCAAATCATACCCACAGAGAATGTTGGGTCTTCAAACAGTCCGGCAAGCTCAACGCCAAACACAAGGGGCAGGATACACCAAGTGAAGACGAGGACGAGCCTCGCAAGCAAAGCACAGGGGAACAGAAGAAATTCCCACCAGAAGTCAAAACAGTCAATGTGTTACACATGATAAAAGGGAGAAACAAAGTGGCACCTTTAGAGGAACATGCCCCAGGGCCTATCACCGCTGAGCTCAGCCACTGGTCGTCCCAACCGATCACCTTCGACCATCGGGATTACTCGGCAAGTATCCGGCGTGCAGGATGGGCTGCCTTGGTATTAGATCCAATAATTGACGGATACCGCTTCACCCGAGTCCTGATGGACGACGGCAACAGTTTAAATCTGATATATCAGGACACAGTCCGCAAAATGGGGATAGACCCAACAAAAATTTGCCGCAGCAATGCTACCTTTAAAGGAGTAACGCCAGGCCCGAAGGCTCACTGCAGGGGCTCCCTGCTACTAGAGGTTATATTCGGCTTCCCCGATAACTTCCGTAGCGAAAATTTAACTTTCCACGTCGCTCCATTCCAAAGTGGCTATCAAGCACTACTCGGACGCGAAGCTTTTGCTCGCTTTAACGCAATACCGCATTACGCTTCCCTCAAGCTCAAGATGCCCGATCCACGCGGCATCATTACAGTAAATGGAAATATTGAGTGCTCCTTGTGCGCCGAAGACGGTGCGGCTGCCTTGGCCGCTACACACTAAACGACCTCACCAACTCAAGCATTTGACAGGTCGTTAAGACCACGGACACGCCTAGACGAGTCCGGCTCAGCTATACGTAATTAATACAGGTTTGATGGCTATACCCCTATTACAATACAAGGGGCTCAACGCGCGCGCAAAAGTGGCAATAAGGCTCACCTTTACTCATTTTCAACTATATATTGTTTATTTAGTATAACTTAACTTTTGCACGACAACTTTTCAATTAAGTTACTCTCTTTTTCAGATGACCATCGTGCTACACCCGTCCAGGATACGGCACAACGGAGACACAGGCGCAGACATGCAGCAGGGACCCGTTCCAAGGATTCTTTGTAGATTAAGACCCTGCGTAAACCTTTTTTACTTTCTCTTGTTGATTTACATCCCTCGGATTCTCAGTACAACCGAGAAGGATGCTGACGTCTTGGCATGTGGCCACGCCAGAATAATGCATGTACCTGGACACCAGGGGCTTATTACAAAGGATACTGTTTAGACCTGGGTTACACCATAAAGACCGAATACCTTAGGGAGTGTTCGGCGTCACGAGTTTGGCCTTATATGCATTAGCTCCGAATCATGTCTTTGGTCAAATGTTGGGTTTTCTCGGCTCTTGTGTTTTGTTGCCTTACGTTCCGCTCTATCGGCTAAGGCGGCACCAGGAGAACTACTGTGATTGTGCCCTGGTTCATCCGGACGAGCACCTCAGTAGAGAAAGCCGAAAACTGACTGTCATGATGTAGTGTGAGACTGATCAACCACTCGATGACTTATTGGAATCTTCGGGATTCCTCCGCATTAATGAAGGGCCGTTTCCCGACCAGGCATGTACGCACCCCGAATCCGGATGAGTGCGGAGCCACCAGGGGCTATATAGTAGCCCCACTGTTAAACTCCTATGGCTAAGTGAAAGTGTTAAAGCATTATAGTCTGGTTGCCTAGTTCGCTGCGCTATCACCTCCTTATTAGGACCAAGACGTTGGATTAAGTGTGAATACGCGTCTTCTGCGAACACCCCCCGCATTATATGCGTGGGGGCTGAAGCCGACGACTGCAATCTTTCAGGTTATATACATGTATACATAAACAGCCGCACAGGAGGCATCACAATACTTTTGGGCAGAAGTATAAATACAACCTTGATAAAATTCAATAAAACATTGTTTTTACAATGGGAATACATGTCACTCAAACATAACATTCTTCGAGCACTGGGCCTCTATCGAACGAGCGCCCTCAAGAACTTCTTCAAAATAGTGCTCGACAGCCACTCGTCCTATGGCCGAACCCTGCGTCGCGATAGTGGTGGCATCCATCTCCGCCCAGTATGTTTTGACACGGGCAAGGGCCATCCGCGAGCCTTCTATGCACGCCGACCTCTTCATCGCATTAATGCGTGGCACCGCACCAAGGAAATCCTGCACCAAGCTAAAATAGTTGTTCGGCTTTGGCCTTTCCGGCCACAGATTATCCATGACAGACCTCATGGCGAGTCCGGACAATCTATTGAGTTCGGCCCATTCGGCAAGTTGATCAGTCAATGGAAGCGGACGCTCTGGAATGTTAAATTGCGACCAGAACAGCTTGTCCATGCTACGTCTTGAGCTTGCGTAGGTTTTCCCCGAAGAGGAAGGGATGATGGAGCAGAGTAGCGTAAGTATTTCCCTCAGTTTTTGAGAACCAAGGTATCAATCCAGTAAGAGGCCACGCTCAAGTCCCTCGTACCTGCACAAAGCAATAGCTACTCACAACCAACGCGATTAGGGGTTGTCAATCCCTTCACGGTCACTTACGAGAGTGAGATCTGATAGATATAATATTTTTGGTATAAAGATGCAAAGTAAAAAGTAAAGGCAAAGTAAAAAAGCAAAGCAAGATTAAAGTGATGGAGATTGATATGATGAGAATAGACCTGGGGGCCATAGGTTTCACTAGTGGCTTCTCTCAAGAGCATAAGTATTCTACAGTGGATGAACAAATTACTGTTGAGCAATTGAAAGAATTGAGCATAGTTATGAGAATATCTAGGCATGATCATGTATATAGGCATCACGTCCGTGACAAGTAGATCGAAACAATTCTGCATCTACTACTATTACTCCACTCATCGACCGCTATCCAGCATGCATCTAGAGTATTAAGTTAAAAATAGAGTAACGCCTTAATCAAGATGACATGATGTAGAGATATAAATTCATGCAATATGAAATAAACCCCATCTTGTTATCCTCGATGGCAATGATACAATACGTGCCTTGCTGCCGCTTCTATCACTGGGCAAGGACACCGCAAGATCGAACCCAAAGCTAAGCACTTCTCCCATGGCAAGAACTACCAATCTAGTTGGCCAAACCAAACGGATAATTCGAAGAGACTTGCAAAGATAACCAATCATACATAAAAGAATTCAGAGAAGATTCAAATATTATTCATAGATAGACTTGATCATAAACCCACAATTCATCGGTCTCAGCAAACACACCGCAAAAAGAAGACGACATCGAATAGATCTCCACAAGAGAGGGGGAGAACTTTGTATTGAGATTCAAAGAGAGAGAAGAAGCCATCTAGCTACTAACTATGGACCCGAAGGTCTGAGGTAAACTACTCACACTTCATCGGAGGGGCTAGGATGATGTAGAAGCCCTCCGTGATGACGACCCTCTTCCGGCGGAGCTCCGGAACAGGCCCCAAGATGGGATCTCGTGGATACAGAAAGTTGCGGCGGTGGAATTAGGTTTTTGGCTCCTGTTCTGATTGTTTGGGGGTACGTGTGTATATATAGGAGGAAGAAGTACGCCGGAGGAGCAACGAGGGGCCCAAGAGGCAGGGGGGCGCGCCCTAGGGGGGGGGCCCACCCTCGTGACCGCCTCTTTTGTTCCTTGGAGAAGGGTCCAAGTCTCCTGGATCACGTTCGGTGAGAAAATGACGTTCCCGAAGATTTTATTCCGTTTGGACTCTGTTTGATATTCCGTTTCTTCGAAACACTGAAATAGGCAAAAAACAACAATTCTGGGCTGGGCCTTCGGTTAATAGGTTAGTCCCAAAAGTAATATAAAAGTGGAAAGTAAAGCCCAATATAGTCCAAAATAGTAGATAATATAGCATGGAGCAATCAAACATTATAGATATGTTGGAGACGTATCAGGCATCCCCAAGCTTAATTCCTGCTCGTCCTCGAGTAGGTAAATGATAAAAAGAGAATTAGAGAGGCTAGCAAAGGTGGAAGGGTGAGAGTGCGTATAATCCATGGACTCAACATTAGTCGTAAGAACTCATATACTTATTGCAAAAATCTAGAAGTTATCAAAGCAAAGTATTACGCGCATTCTCCTAGGGGGGTAGATTGGTAGGAAAAGACCATCGCTCATCCCTGACCGCCACTCATAAGGAAGACAATCAATAAACAAATCATGCTCCGACTTCGTAACATAATGGTTCACCATACGTGCATGCTACGGGAATCACAAACTTTAACACAAGTATTCTTTAAATTCACAACTACTCAACTAGCATGACTTTAATATTATCACCTCCATATCTCAAAACAATTATCATGCTTCAATCTTTTCTTAGTATTCAACACACTCAAAAGAAAGTTTCACAAATCTTGAATACCAAGCATATTATTATTAAGCAAATTACCATGCTATTAAGAGACTCTCAAAATAATTTAAGTGAAGCATGAGAGATCAATAGTTTCTTTAAAACAAATCCACCACCGTGCTCTAAAAGAGCTAAGTGAAGCACATAGAGCAAAATTATAACACTCAAAAGATATAAGTGAAGCACACAGAGCAAAATTATCTAGCTCAAAAGATATAAGTGAAGCACATGGAGAAAAACTACTTAGCTCAAAAGATAGAAGTGAAGCACATAGAGCAAAATTATCTAGCACAAAAGATATAAGTGAAGCACATAGAGTATTCTATCAAATTTTCATTCATGTATGGCTCTCTCAAAAGGTGTGTACAGCAAGGATGATCGTGGAATACTAAGACACAAAGAAACAAATAATACAAGACGCTCCAAGCAAAACACATATCATGTTGGTGAATAAAAATATAGCTCCAAGTAAATTACCGATGGAAGTGGACGAAAGAGGGGATGCGTTCCGGGGCATCCCCAAGCTTTGACTTTTTGGTGTCCTTGGATTATTTTGGGGGTTCCATGGGAATCCCCAAGCTTAGGCTCTTGCCACTCCTTGTTCCATGATCCATCAAAAGAATTCACCCAAAACTTGAAAACTTCACAACACAAAACTCAAAATAGAAAACTCGTGAGCTCCGTTAGCGAAAGAAAACAAAAGACAACTTCAAGGTACTGTAATGAACTCATTCTTTATTTATATTGGTGTTAAACCTATTGTATTCCAACTTCTCTATGGATTATAAACTATTTTACTAGCCATAGATTCATCAAAATAAGCAAACAACACACGAAAAACAGAATCTGTCAAAAACAGAACAGTCTGTAGTAATATGTAGCTAGCGCAAGATCTGGAACCCCAAAAATTCTAAAATAAATGGATGGACGTAGGAATTTATCTATTAATCATATTCAAAAAGAATTAACTAAATATAACTCTTCAAATAAAAATTACAGCAGTTCTCGTGAGCGTTAAAGTTTCTGTTTTTTACAGCAAGTTCAACAAGACTTTCCCCAAGTCTTCCCGACGGTTCTACTTGGCACAAACACTAATTAAACACAAAAAACACAACCAAAACACAGGCTAAATAATTTATTTATTACTAAGCAGGAGCAAAAATCAAGGAATAAAAATAAAATTGGGTTGCCTCCCAACAAGCGCTATCGTTTGACGCCCCTAGCTAGGCATTAAAGCGAGGATAGATCTAGGTATTGCCATCTTTGGTAGGCAATCCATAAGTGGCTCTCATGATAGTTTCATATGGTAATTTTATTTTATTTCTAGGAAAGTGTTCCATGACCTTTTTAATGGTAATCATATAGTCTGGCTATGCTCCATCTTCACCACACAAAGTATTTAAATCATGCACAACCCCGATGACAAGCCAAGCAATTGTTTCATACTCTAACCTTTTCAAAACTTTTTCAACCTTCACGCAATACATGAGCGTGAGCCATGGATATAGCACTATAGGTGAAATAGAATGATGGTTGTGGAGAAGACAAAAAGGAGGGTAAGATAGTCTCACATCAACTAGGCGTATCAACGGGCTATGGAGATGTCCATCAATAGATATCAATGTGAGTGAGTAGGGATTTCCATGCAACAGATGCACTAGAGCTATAAATATATGAAAGCTCAACAAAAGAAACTAAGTGGGTGTGCATCCAACTTGCTTGCTCACGAAGACCTAGGGCAATTTTGAGGAAGCCCACCATTGGAATATACAAGCCAAGTTCTATAATGTAAAATTCCCACTAGTATATGAAAGTGACAACATATGAGACTCTCTATATGAAGAACATGGTGCTACTTTGAAGCACGATATATGAGACTTGCTATATCATGGTGCTACTTTGAAGCACAAGTGTGGAAAAAGGATAGTAGCATTGCCCCTTTTTATTTATTTTCTTTTTTGGGGCCTTCTTTTTTTTCTTTGGCCTTTCTCTTTTTTTTATTGGGACAATGCTCTATTGAATGATGATCATCACACTTTTATTTATTTACAACTCAATGATTACAACTCGATTCTAAAACAAAGTATGACTCTATATGGATGCCTCCGGCGGTGTACCGGGATATGCAATGAATCAAGAGTGAGAAGTATGAAGAAATTATGAACGGTGGCTTTGCCACAAATACTATGTCAACTACATGATCATGCTAAGCAATATGACAATGATGAAGGTGTCATGATGAACTAGATGGTGGAAAGTTGCATGGCAATATATCTCGGAATGGCTATGGAAATGCCATAATAGGTAGGTATGGTGGCTGTTTTGAGGAAGGTATATGGTAGGTGTATGATACCGGCAAAAGGTGCGCGGTATTAGAGAGGCTAGCAAAGGTGGAAGGGTGAGAGTGCGTATAATCCATGGACTCAACATTAGTCGTAAGAGCTCATATACTTATTGCAAAAATCTAGAA
Organism: Triticum monococcum; assembly: GCA_034509565.1. NCBI lineage: Eukaryota > Viridiplantae > Streptophyta > Magnoliopsida > Poales > Poaceae > Triticum > Triticum monococcum. The sequence continues at coordinate 690,888,772 of CM067842.1, forward strand.
GTTATCAAAGAAAAGTATTACGCGCATGCTCCTAGGGGGATAGATTGGTAGGAAAAGACCATCTCTCGTCCCTGACCGCCACTCATAAGGAAGACAATCAATAAACAAATCATGCTCCGACTTCATAACATAACGGTTCACCATACGTGCATGCTACGGGAATCACAAACTTTAACACAAGTATTCTTTAAATTCACAACTACTCAACTAGCATGACTTTAATATTATCACCTCCATATCTCAAAACAATTATCATGCTTCAATCTTTTCTTAGTATTCAACACACTCAAAAGAAAGTTTCACAAATCTTGAATACCAAGCATATTATTATTAAGCAAATTACCATGCTATTAAGAGACTCTCAAAATAATTTAAGTGAAGCATGAGAGATCAATAGTTTCTTTAAAACAAATCCACCACCGTGCTCTAAAAGATCTAAGTGAAGCACATAGAGCAAAATTATAACACTCAAAAGATATAAGTGAAGAACATAGAGCAAAATTATGTAGCTCAAAAGATATAAGTGAAGCACATGGAGAAAAACTACTTAGCTCAAAAGATATAAGTGAAGCACATAGAGCAAAATTATCTAGCTCAAAAGATATAAGTGAAGCACATAGAGTATTCTATCAAATTTTCATTCATGTATGGCTCTCTCAAAAGGTGTGTACAGCAAGGATGATTGTGGCATACTAAGACACAAAGAAACAAATAATACAAGACGCTCCAAGCAAAACACATATCATGTTGGTGAATAAAAATATAGCTCCAAGTAAATTTCCGATGGAAGTGGATGAAAGAGGGGATGCGTTCCGGGGCATCCCCAAGCTTTGACTTTTTGGTGTCCTTGGATTATCTTGGGGGTGCCATGGGCATCCCCAATCTTAGGCTCTTGCCACTCCTTGTTCCATGATCCATCAAAAGAATTCACCCAAAACTTGAAAACTTCACAACACAAAACTCAAAATAGAAAACTCGTGAGCTCCGTTAGCGAAAGAAAACAAAAGACAACTTCAAGGTACTGTAATGAACTCATTCTTTATTTATATTGGTGTTAAACCTACTGTATTCAAACTTCTCTATGGATTATAAACTATTTTACTAGCCATAGATTCATCAAAATAAGCAAACAACACACGAAAAACAGAATCTGTCAAAAACAGAACAGTCTGTAGTAATATGTAGCTAGCTCAAGATCTGGAACCCCAAAAATTCTAAAATAAATTGATTTACGTGAGGAATTTTTCTATTAATCATATTCAAAAAGAATTAACTAAATATAACTCTTCAAATAAAAATGACAGGAGTTCTCGTGAGCGCTAAAGTTTCTGTTTTTTACAGCAAGTTCAACAAGACTTTCCCCAAGTCTTCCCGACGGTTCTACTTGGCACAAACACTAATTAAACACAAAAAACACAACCAAAACAGAGGCTAAATAATTTATTTATTACTAATCAGGAGCAAAAATCAAGGAATAAAAATAAAATTGGGTTGCCTCCCAACAAGCGCTATCGTTTGACGCCCCTAGCTAGGCATAAAAGCGAGGATAGATCTAGGTATTGCCATCTTTGGTAGGCAATCCATAAGTGGCTCTCATGATAGTTTCATATGGTAATTTTATTTTATTTCTTGGAAAGTGTTCCATGACCTTTTTAATGGAAATTGAAATCTAATATTCCCTTCCTTCATATCAATAATCGCACCAACCGTTCTAAGGAAAGGTCTACCAAGAATAATAGGGCAAGAAGGATTGCAATCTATATCAAGAACAATGAAATCTACGGGCACATAATTCCTATTTGCAACAATAAGAACATCATTAATCCTTCCCATAGGTTTCTTAATAGTGGAATCTGCAAGATACAAGTTTAGAGAGCAATCATCAAAATTACGGAAATCTAGCAAATCACACAAAGTCTTGGGAATAGTAGAGACACTAGCACCCAAATCACACAAAGAATAAAACTCATGATCTTTAATTTTAATTTTAATAGTTGGTTCCCACTCATCATAGAGTTTTCTAGGGATAGAAACTTTCAACTCAAGTTTTTCTTCACAAGATTGCATCAAGGCATCAACAATATATTCGGTGAAGGCTTTATTTTGACTATAAGCATGTGGAGAATTTAGCACGGATTGCAACAAGGAAATACAATCAATTAAAGAGCAACTTTCATAATTAAATTCCTTGAAATCCAATATAGTGGGTTTAGCAACATCTAGATTTTTATTTCTTTCAATCCCACTTTCATCAATTTCATCATTAAGATCTAAACACTCTGAATTTTTAGAACGCCTTCTAGGTAAAGGAAGATCATATTCAGTTTCATCAAGATTCATATTGCAAAATAAAGATTTAATAGGGGACACATCAATAACTTTTACATCTTCATCTTGATTTTCATAGGAATCCGGTTTAGCAGCCATCTTATTGACTAAGGTGGCTTGCATATCCGAAATTTCACGAGTCATCTTTTCTATACGAGCAATTTGGGATCTTATACCATCAAATTCTTTAGACATATCATCTAGCTCTTTATTCATGTAACTCATAAAACTTTTTTGTTCCTTAAACTCGTTTCTAAAGAAATTATTATGCTCAAATTGCAAAAGCATAAACTTCCTAGCGTTGGTTTCGATCTCCTCTAACCTTTTGAGGTGGAGATCACCAAATCTCGGTTGAGCCATCACGACAAACAAGCAATCTAACACATGAGCAAACAAAAAGCAAGCGGGCAAAAAAGGCAAATAGAGAGGGAGGATAGAGAGAGAGGGTGAATAAAATAGCGAGGGTGAATTGGGGGAGAGGAAAATGAGAGGCAAATGTCAAATAATGTAATGCGAGAGATAGGGATTGTGATGGGTACTTGGTATGTTGACTTTTTGCGTAGCCTCCCCGGCAACGGCGCCAGAAATCCTTCTTGCTACGTCTTGAGCTTGCGTTGGTTTTCCCCGAAGAGGAAGGGATGATGCAACAGAGTAGCGTAAGTATTTCCCTCAGTTTTTGAGAACCAAGGTATCAATCCAGTAGGAGGCCACACTCAAGTCCCTCGTACCTGCACAAAGCGATAGCTACTCGCAACCAACGCGATTAGGGGTTGTCAATCCCTTCACGGTCACTTACGAGAGTGAGATATGATAGATATAATATTTCTGGTATAAATATGCAAAGTAAAAAGTAAAGGCAAAGTAAAAAAGCAAAGCAAGATTAAAGTGATGGAGATTGATATGATGAGAATAGACCCGGGGGCCATAGGTTTCACTTGTGGCTTCTCTCAAGAGCATACGTATTCTACCGTGGGTGAACAAATTACTGTTGAGCAATTGAAAGAATTGAGCATAGTTATGAGAATATCTAGGCATGATCATGTATATTGGCATCACGTCCGTGACAAGTAGATCAAAACGATTCTGCATCTACTACTATTATTCCACTCATCGACCGCTATCCAACATGCATCTAGAGTATTAAGTTAAAAACAGAGTAACGCCTTAAGCAAGATGACATGATGTAGAGAGATAAATTCATGCAATATGAAATAAACCCCATCTTGTTATCCTCGATGGCAATGATACAATGCGTGCCTTGCTGCCCCTTCTGTCACTGGGTAAGGATACCGCAAGATCGAACCCAAAGCTAAGCACTTCTCCCATGGCAAGAACTACCAATCTAGTTGGCCAAACCAAACGGATAATTCGAAGAGACTTGCAAAGATAACCAATCATACATAAAAGAATTCAGAGAAGATTCAAATATTATTCATAGATAGACTTGATCATAAACCCACAATTCATTGGTCTCAGCAAACACACCACAAAAAGAAGATTACATCGAATAGATCTCCACAAGAGAGGGGGAGAACTTTGTATTGAGATTCAAAGAGAGAGAAGAAGCCATCTAGCTACTAACTATGGACCCGAAGGTCTGAGGTAAACTACTCACACTTCATCAGAGGGGCTAGGATGATGTAGAAGCCCTCCGTGATGACGACCCTCTTTCGACGGAGCTCCGGAATAGGCCCCAAGATGGGATCTCGTGGATACAGAAAGTTGCGGTGGTGGAATTAGGTTTTTGGCTCCTGTTCTGATCGCTTGGGGGTACGTGTGTATATATAGGAGGAAGAAGTACGCCGGAGGAGCAACGAGGGGCCCACGAGGCAGGGGGCACGCCATAGGGGGGGTGCCCCCCACCCTTGTGACCGCCTCTTTTGTTCCTTGGAGCAGGGTCCAAGTCTCCTGGATCACGTTCGGTGAGAAAATCATGTTCCCGAAGATTTTATTCCGTTTGGACTCCATTTGATATTCCGTTTCTTTGAAACACTGAAATAGGCAAAAAAAACAACAATTCTGGGCTGGGCCTCCGGTTAATAGGTTAGTCCCGAAAATAATATAAAAGTGGAAAATAAAGCCCAATATAGTCCAAAACAGTAGATAATATAGCATGGAGCAATCAAAAATTATAGATACGTTGGAGACGTATCAGTCCACTTCACGATCTGTTTGATCTCGGAAGTATTCGGCCCCATCGATAGCGCTCGCCGCCAAGTCCAGATATGCGTCGGCCGAACTCCACAGCCGATCCAGAGGGGCATACCACAGATCGCCGAACTTCCTCCGCAGCATAAAGGGCTTCCCAGCCACAATATCCCCGGCTTCACGCAGTTCCTCCTTCTTTGCTCTCATTGCAGAGTGGGTGTCTTTGGTCGCCATTGTGGCCTTTTCGAGGTCCGTAGCCTTCGCCCGGTTTTCTTCTTCAAGAAACTGGCAGCGGTCCGCGGTATCTTTTAACTTCACAGCCATTTTGGCCATTTTCTCTTTGCTCTCGCTATGCGCGGCCTTCTCGGCTCTCAATCTTCGGCCGCCTTCAAAGCGGCCGCATTTCTACTCCTCGCTTGCTCCTTGGCTCGGGCAAGCTCCACCCGCAGGGCCTCCACGATGGCAGCTCCATCTGCAGTCACAACACATTAAAGATACTGGCATCACGCTGCTCTTACTATGTGACATTCACTATAAACATCACCTACCATGTGCCTCGTCAAGCCGCTTGTTAACAAGCTCGATATCGGCATCCGCCGCATCCAGTCGCCGCTTTAGTTCGGCAATCCCATCAGTCCGGCTAGCCACTGGAGCTTCAGACACCTGCACATAAAGGCGGTCTGGTTATTACCTGGGACTACGATCCTCTGTTCGCCGCCTTTTTCGACGACAACCAGAGTCTCATGGGCTACTATCTACACAGGGCACACCTAAAATGTGCGGTACCATCACAAATGTATATCATTTCACGTACCTCAAAGCCCATCAGTAGACTCATAAAGGCTTCATGCAACCCGTTTTCGGCGGACGAAATCCTTTCAATCACCGTACACATTAATGTACGGTGTTCTTTTGAGATAGTTGCTCGCTCTAGCAGACCCTTCAGTACGTCCGACCGCATACAGGATGGTGCAGGACTCTTTTGATTGCTCTCTTCAAGAGTCGGATACTGAGGGTTTCGGGTGACCATGGGATTACCTTCTGGCCTTGCCGGATCCGGAAAAACTCTCCGTGATGACACTTCAAGGTCGCCCGCTTCTTGAGCCGGGGAGTCTGGGGGAGGCGTTTCGCTCTCCATCATCTCCAGAAGAAGATCCCCTTAAGATGAGCTCTGCTGAGAAGGGCTCAGATCCGAACTGCAAGATAAATGCTTCGATTATCTTCCTCAGAAGTAAGGTAGTATACCTTCACTATTAAGTACTTTTTGATTACTTACAGCTCGTTAGAGGGCTGATCCACGCATGGACTTTGTTCGGCAAGAGCACCCTCCGAGACAGGACCCTTTGGTGGAATTTTCTTCTCCCGTTTGGAGACCTTGGTTTCTGGATCTTCAGAGGTAGTCCTCTTCCTCCCCTGGGGCGATGAAATGTCAGATTCTTCCCCTTGGTTATCCTCCCTCACGAAGGCGCTCGTTCCCTCGGTCGGAATAGGTAGCGGTGGAGGCCCGCTTTCGCCCCCTTTATTCTCCCCTTCGTCTTCCCTTGAGGGCACCGGGCAAGGTGCTGGCTCGAGCATCTTTTCCAGCACTGGATTGTCCAAGCCTTCAGGAAAGGGGAGCCGAACACCAGATCATCTTCGCCTTTGTTATCCAGTCCTGGTCAAAGAGCGATTCTTCAGAATGATGTCATGATAAAAGAAAGACAGTGTGTTCGACTAGAGGATTACTTACTTGGGACGCGGTGTGGTTGTTGCTCAGGCCCACGTCCTCGGTGGTGTCCGGACACTCTATTTGGGGGCCGAAGAACGACTTGTACATCTCCTCGTGCGTCAGGCTGGAGAAATTATGAATAGCGCGCAGTCCTTCTGGGTTGAATTCCCACAAGCCGAGGGGCCGGCGTTTGCAAGGCTGGACTCGACGAACCAGCATGACTTGCACTACCATAACCAAACTAAAATCTCCCTTGAATAGCTCTCGGATGCGGCTCTGCAGTATGGGCACATCCTTGGCTGGACCCCAGCTCAGCCCCCTATTGATCCATGACATCAGTTGTGGTGGAGGACCCGAGCGAAAGGCGGGGGAAGCTACCCACTTGGCACTTCTGGGAGCGGTGACATAGAACCACTCCCGCTGCCATAATCCGGACACCTCTGGAAAGGAACCCTTTGGCCACGGAGCTCCAACAATCTTGCTTATTAATGCACCTCCGCACGCTGCATGCTGCCCCTCAACCGTCTTCGGCTTCACGTCAAAGGTCTTGAGCCACAGGCCGAAGTGAGGGGTAATGCGGAGGAAGGCCTCACATACGACAATAAATGCCGAGATGTGGAGAAAGGAATCCGGGGCTAGATCGTGGAAATCAAGCTCGTAATAGAACATCAAACCCCTAACGAAGGGCTCCAGAGTGAGGCCTAGTCCTCGAAGGAAGTGGGAGATGAACACGACGTCTTCATTGGGTTCAGGAGTAGGGACAACCTGCCCTCGGGCAGGCAGCCGATGCAAAACTTCGGCGGTCAGGTATCTTGCCTCCCTCAACTTCTTGATATCCTCCTCCATGACGGAGGAGGGCATCCACCGGCCTTGGAGGCTGGATCCGGACATGATTGAAGGTCCGAAGCACCTGACCTGGGCTTTGGGTGTTAGAACTCGAGGTGGGGGAAGGATTCAATTGAGCACGGGAGGAAAAAAGTGAAAGCCTTGTCCCTTTATAAAGAGGGTGAATATCAAGCGTCCTCCTCGTGGCCATTTGGGACTTGCCTAAAATCTAGGAGTCCTAGGCACGGTTGGGTTACCCACACCCGTATTGATGAGGATCCCGTAATAAGGGGGACACGATCTCTGCTTTGACAAGATGTGTCAAGAAACTGCCTCGCGTTATGTGCGGGGCTAGTTAAAGGAAATGGTTCGGATAATCACCGGGCCACGGCACGATGTCATGTTGCCGAAACATGTCAGCAGATTAGATTTGTGGAAATATTATTCTCTCTACTGTGGTACGTGGAACTTATTTTGCAGGGTCGGACACTATCCCTGTATTCAAATTCTTCCATGGTGTATTTGGAGGAGGAACCCGCCTTGCAATGCCGAAGACAACACTGCGCGCCGGACTCATCGTCATTGAAGCCTGGTTCAGGGGCTACTGTGGGAGTCCTGGATTAGGGGGTCTCCGGATAGCCGGACTATATCCTTTGGCCGGACTGTCGGACTATGAAGATACAAGATTGAAGACTTCGTCTCGTGTCCGGATGGGACTCTACTTGGTGTGGAAGGCAAGCTAGGCGGTACGGATATGGATATCTCCTCCTTTGTAACCGACCTTGTGTAACCCTAGCCCCCTCCGGTGTCTATATAAACCGGAGGGTTTTAGTCTGTAGGACAACAGACAATCATACCATAGGCTAGCTTCTAGGGTTTAGCCTCTCCAATCTCATGGTAGATTAACTCTTGTAATACTCATATCATCAAGAATAAATCAAGCAGGACGTAGGGTTTTACCTCCATCAAGAGGGCCCGAACCTGGGTAAAACATCGTGTCCCCTGCCTCATGTTACCATCCGCCTTAGACGCACAGTTCGGGACCCCCTACCCGAGATCCGTCAGTTTTGACACCGACAAGCACCTTTAAAGATCAAGGACTGACTAGACATTGTAATTCATGGTAAAAGAGATCCGGTCAAGTCACACTCAATGTAAACTAACAGTAATGAATGCAAATGACAGCGGTGCTCTCCAACTGGTGCTTTTTAATAAGAGGATGATGACTCAACATAAAAGTAAATAGATAGGCCCTTCGCAGAGGGAAGCAGGGATTTGTAGAGGTGCCAAAGCTCGGTTTTGAAATAGAGATAAATAATATTTTGAGCGGTATACTTTCATTGTCAACATAACAACCAAGAGATGGCGATATCTTCCATGCTACACACATTATAGGCGGCTCCCAAACAGAATGGTAAAGTTTATACTCCCCCTCCACCAACAAGCATCAATCCATGGCTTGCTCGAAACAACGAGTGCCTCCAACTAACAAGATTCCCAGGGGGAGTTTTGTTTGCAATTATTTTGATTTGATTTGCATAAAGCATGGGACTGGCATCCTGAAGGAAATATGCCCTAGAGGCAATAATAAAGTTATTATTTATTTCCTTATTTCATGATAAATGTTTATTATTCATGCTAGAATTGTATAAACCGGAAACATAATACATGTGTGAATACATAGACAAACAGAGTGTCACTAGTATGCCACTACTTGACTAGCTCGTTGATCAAAGATGGTTAAGTTTCCTAACCATAGACATGAGTTGTCATTTGATTAATGGGATCACATCATAAGGAGAATGATGTGATTGACTTGACCCATTTCGTTAGCTTAGCACTTGATCGTTTAGTTTGTTGCTATTGCTTTCTTCATGACTTATACATGTTCCTATGACTATGAGATTATGCAACTCCCGTTTACCGGAGGAACACTTTGTGTGCCACCAAATGTCACAACATAACTGGGTGATTATAAAGGTGCTCTACAGGTGTCTCCGAAGGTACTTGTTGGGTTGGCGTATTTCGAGATTAGGATTTGTCACTCTGATTGTCGGAGAGGTATCTCTGGGCCCACTCGGTAATGCACATCACTATAAGCCTTGCAAGCATTGCAACTAATGAGTTAGTTGCGGGATGATGTATTATGGAATGAGTAAAGAGACTTGCCAGTAATGAGATTGAACTAGGTATTGAGATACCGACGATCGAATCTCGGGCAAGTAACATACCGATGACAAAGGGAACAACGTATGTTGTTATGCGGTCTGACCGATAAAGATCTTCGTAGAATATGTAGGAGCCAATATGGGCATCCAGGTCCCGCTATTGGTTATTGACCAGAGAGGTGTCTCGGTCATGTCTACATAGTTCTCGAACCCGTAGGGTCCGCATGCTTAATGTTCATTAACGATATAGTATTATAAGAGTTATGTATGTTGGTGACCGAATGTTGTTCGGAGTCCCGAATGAGATCACGGACATGACGAGGAGCTTCGGAATGGTCCGGAGGTAAAGATTCATATATTGGATGATATGGTTTGGCCAAGGGCTCAAGCCCATGGGGCTATAAGTCGGTGCAAAGGGAGTTTTGCGGAGGCTAGGGCGCCAAACGCCGGAGACCCTCGCGTCTGGACCAGACGCTAAGGATTGTGGCGTTTGGTCCTGGAGTCCGAGTGGGACTCTTGCCTTTCGGGCAAAACCGACTTTGAGGAGGCTTTTGCTCCAAGTTTCGACCCCAGGGCTCAACATATAAATAGAGGGGCAGGGCTAGCACCAAAGACACATCAAGAAACACCAAGCCGTGTGCCGGAAACCCCGTCCCCTCTAGTTTATCCTCCGTCATAGTTTTCATAGTGCTTAGGCGAAGCCCTGCGGAAATTGTTCTTCACCAACACCGTCACCATGTCGTCGTGCTGCCGGAACTCATCTACTACTTCGCCCCTCTTGCTGGATCAAGAAGGCGAGGACGTCACCGAGCCAAACGTGTGCAGAACTCGGAGGTGTCGTGCTTTCGGTACTTGGATCGGTCGGATCGTGAAGACGTACGACTACATCAACCATGTTGATATAACGCTTCTTCGAATGGTCTACAAGGGTATGTAGACAACACTCTCCCCTCTCGTTGCTATGCATCACCATGATCCTGCGTGTGTGTAGGAAATTTTTGAAATTACTACGTTCCCCAACAGTGGCATCTGAGCCAGGTTTTATGCGTTGATGTAATATGCACGAGTAGAACACAAGTGAGTTGTGGGCGATATAAGTCATACTGCTTACCAGCATGTCACACTTTGGTTCGGCGGTATTGTTGGATGAAGCGGCCCGGACCGACATTACGCGTACGCTTACGCGAGACTAGTTTTACCGCCGTGCTATGCACACAGGTGACTAGCGGGTGTCAGTTTCTCCAACTTTAGTTGAACCGAGTGTGGCGACGCCCGGTCCTTGAGAAGGTTAAAACTGCACTAACTTGACAAACTATCGTTATGGTTTTCATGCGTAGGTAAGAATGATTCTTGCTCATCCCGTAGCAGCCATGTAAAACTTGCAACAAGAAAGTAGAGGACGTCTAACTTGTTTTTGCAGGGCATGTTGTGATGTGATATGGTCAAGACGTGATGAGATATAAGTTGTTGTATAAGATGATCATGTTTTGTTGAAGTTATCGGCAACTGGCAGAAGCCTTATGGTTGTCTCTTTATTGCATAGGATGCAAGCGCCAAATAATTGCTTTACTTTATCGCTATGCAATAGCAATAGTTGCAAGAGCAATAGTTGGCGAGACGACCATGTGACGACACATTGATATAGATCAAGATGATGGAGATCATGGTGTCATGCCGGTGACGATGGAAATCATGACGATGCTTTGGAGATGGAGATCAAAGGCACAAGATGATGATGGCCATATCATGTCACATATTTTGATTGCATGTGATGTTTATCTTTTATACATCTTATTTTTCTTAGTTCGATGGTAGCTTTATAAGATGATCTCTCACTAATTATCAAGGTACAAGTGTTCTCCCTGAGTATGCACCGTTGCGAAAGTTCTTCGTGCTGAGACACCACGTGATGATCGGGTGTGATAGGCTCTATGTTCAAATACAACGGGTGCAAAACAGTTGCACACGCGGAATACTTAGGTTAAACTTGACGAGCCTAGCATATAACAGATATGGCCTCGGAACACTGAGACTGAAAGGTCGAGCATGAATCATATAGTAGATATGATCAACATAGTGATGCTCACCATTGAATGCTACTCCATTTCACGTGATGATCGGTTATGGTTTAGTTGATATGGACCACGTGATCACTTAGAGGATTAGAGGGATGTCTATCTAAGTGGAAGTTCTTAAGTAATATGATTAATTGAACTTAAATTTATCATGAACTTAGTCCTGGTAGTATTAGCATATCTATTATGTAGGTCAATAGCTCGCGTTTAGCTCCCCTGTTTTATTTTTGATATGTTCCTAGAGAAAACTAAGTTGAAAGATGTTAGTAGCAATGATGCGGATTGGATCCGTGATCTGAGGTTTATCCTCATTGCTGCACAGAAGAATTATGTCCTTGATGCACCGCTAGGTGACAAACCTATTGCAGGAGCAGATGCAGATGTTATGAACGTTTGGCTAGCTCAATATGATGACTACTTGATAGTTTAGTGCACCATGCTTAAACGGCTTAGAATCAGGACTTCAAAGACATTTTGAACGTCATTGACCATATCAGATGTTCCAGGAGTTGAAGTTAATATTTCAAGCAAATACCCGAGTTGAGAGATATGGAGTCTCCAACAAGTTCTGTAGCTAAAAGATGGAGGAGAATAGCTCAAGCGGTGAGCATGTGCTCAGATTGTCTGGGCACTACAATCGCTTGAATCAAGTGGGAGTTAATCTTCCAGATAAAAGAGTGATCGACAGAATTCTCTAGTCACCATCACCAAGTTAGTAGAACTTTGTGATGAACTATAATATGCAAGGGATAACGGAAACGATTCCCAAGCTCTTCATGATGCTGAAATCGACGAAGGTAGAAATCAAGAAAAGCATCAAGTGTTGATGGTAAACAAAACCACTAGTTTCAAGTAAAGGGACAAAGGGAAGAAAGGGGAAACTTCAAGAAGAACAGCAAGCAAGTTGCTGCTCAAGTGAAAAAACCCAAGTCTGGACCTAAGCCTAAAACTATGTGCTTCTACTGCAAAGGGAATGGTCACTGGAAGCGGAACTACCCTAAGTAATTGGCGGATAAGAAGGATGGCAAAGTGAACATAGGTATATTTGATATACATGTTATTGATGTGTACTTTACTAGTGTTTATAGCAACCCCTTAGTATTTGATACTAGTTTAGTTGCTAAGAATAGTAACTCGAAACGGGAGTTGCAGAATGAACAGAGACTAGTTAAGGGTGAAGTGACGATGTGTATTGGAAATGGTTCCAAGATTGATATGATCATATACTTTCGGGATTAGTGTTAAACCTAAAATAAATGTTATTTAGTGTTTGCGTTGAGCATGAATATGATTGGACCATGTTTATTGCAAATATGGTTATTCATGTAAGTTAGAGAATAATTGTTGTTCTGTTTACATGAATAAAACCTTCTATGGTCATACACCCAATGAAAATGGTTTGTTGGATCTTGATCGTGGTGATACACATTTTCATAATATTGAAGCCAAAAAGATGCAAAGTTAATAATGATAGTGAAACTTATTTGTGGCACTGCCGTTTAGGTCATATTGGTGTAAAGCGCATGAAGAAAATCCATGCTGATGGGCTTTTGGAATCACTTGATTATGAATCAGTTGATGCTTGCGAACCATGCTTCATGGGCAAGATGACTAAGACTCCGTTCACCGGAACAATGGAGCGAGCAACAGATTTGTTGGAAATCATACATACTGATGTATATGGTCCGATGAATATTGAGGCTTGCGGCAGGTATCATTATTTTCTGATCTTCACAGATGATTCGAGCAGATATGAGTATATCTACTTGATGAAACACAAGTATGAAACATTTGAAAAGTTCAAAGAATTTCAGAGTGAAGTGGAGAATCATCGTAACAAAAATAAAAGTTTCTATGATATGATCGCAGAAGTAAAATATTTGAGTTACGAGTTTGGCCTTCAGTTAAAACAATGTGAAATAGTTTCACTACTCACGCCACCTGGAATACCACAGTGTAATTGTGTGTCCGAACATCGTAACCATACTTTATTAGATATGGTGTGATCTATGATGTATCTTACCGATTTACCACTATCATTTTGGGGTTATGCAGTAGAGACAGCTACATTCACGTTAAATAGGGCACCATCTAAATCCGTTGAGACGACACCGTATGAACTACAGTTTGGCAAGAAACCTAAGCTGTCGTTTCTTAAAGTTTGAGGTTGCAATGCTTATGTGAAAAAGTTTCAACCTGATAAGCTCAAAACCAAATCGGAGAAGTGTGTCTTCATAGGATACCCAAAAGAAAATGTTGGGTACACCTTCTATCACTAATCTGAAGGCAAGATATTCATTGCTGAGAATGGATCCTTTCTAGAGAAGGAGTTTCTCTCAAAAGAAGTGAGTGGGAGGAAAGTAGAACTTGATGAGGTAACTGTACTTGCTCCCTTATTAGAAAGTAGATCATCACAGAAATCTGTTTCTGTGACTCCTACACCAATTAGTGAGGAAGCTAATGATGATGATCATGTAACTTTAGATCAAGTTACTACCGAACCTCGTAGGTAAACCAGAGTGAGATCCGCACCAGAGTGGTACAGTAATCCTGTTCTGGAGGTCATGTTACTTGACCATGACGATCCTACGAACTATGAGGAAGCGATGATGAGCCCAGATTCCACGAAATGGCTTGAGGCCATGAAATCTGAGATGAGATCCATGTATGAGAACAAAGTATGGACTTTGATTGACTTGCCCAATGATCGGCGAGCCATTGAGATTAAATGGATCTTCAAGAGGAAGACGGACACCAATAGTAGTGTTACTATCTACAAAGCTAGAATTGTCGCAAAAGGTTTTTTCGACAAGTTCAAGGTGTTGACTATGATGAGAGTTTCTCACTCGTATCTATACTTAAGTCTGTCCGAATCATGTTGGCAATTGCCGCATTTTATGAAATCTGGCAAATGGATAAACAAAGCTACATTCCTTAATGGATAAACCCCGCAAAAAAAGTATATGATGCAACCAGAAGGTTTTGTCAATCCTAAAAGTGCTAACAAAATATGCAAGCTCCAGCGATCCATCTATGGACTGGTGCAAGCATCTCGGAGTTGGAATATACGCTTTGATAAGTTCATCAAAGCATATAGTTTTATACAGACTTGCGGTGCAGCCTATATTTACAAGAAAGTGAATGGGAGAACTACAACATTTTTGATAAGTATATGTGAATGACATATTGTTGATTAGAGATAATGTAGAATTATTCTGCAAAGCATAAAGGAGTGTTTGAAAGGAGTTTTTCAAAGAAAGACCTCGATGAAGTTGCTTACACATTGAGCATCAAGATCTATAGAGATAGATCAAGACGCTTGATAAGTTATTTCAATGAGTACATACCTTGACAAGATTTTGAAGTAGTTCAAAATGGAACGGTCAAAGGAGTTCTTGCCTGTGTTGCCAGGTGTGAAGTTGAGTAAAGACTCAAAACCCGACCACAGCAGAAAATAGAAAGAGAATGATAAGTCATTCCCTATGCCTCAGTCATAGGTTCTATAAAGTATGCTATGTTGTTTACCAGTCCAATTGTATACCTTAGCATCTTTTTGGCAAGGGAGTACAATAGTGATCTAGGAGTAGATCACTGGACAGCGGTCAAAATTATCCTTAGTGGAATAAGGATATGTTTCTCGATTATGGAGGTGACAAAAAAGGTTCATCATAAAGGGTTACGTCGATGCAAATTTTGACACTGATCCAGATAACTCTAAATCTTAATCTGGGTACATATTGAAAGTGGGAGCAATTAGCTAGAGTAGCTCCGTGCAGAGCATTGTTGACATAGAAATTTGAAAAGTACATACAGATCTAAATGTTGCAGACCCTTTGACTAAACTTCTCTCACAAGCAAAACATGATCACACCTTAGTACTCTTTGGGTGTTAATCACATAGCGATGTGAACTAGATTATTGACTCTAGTAAACCCTTTGGGTGTTGGTCACATGACGATGTGAACTATGGGTGTTAATCACATGGTGATGTGAACTATTGATGTTAAATCACATGGCGATGTGATCTAGATTATTGACTCTAGTGCAAGTGGGAGACTGGAGGAAATATGCCCTAGAGGCAATAATAAAGTTATTGTTTATTTCCTTATTTCATGATAATGTTTATTATTCATGCTAGAATTGTATTAACCGGAAACATAATACATGTGTGAATACATAGACAAACAGAGTGTCACTAGTATGCCTCTACTTGACTAGCTCATTGATCAAAGATGGTTAAGTTTCCTAACCATAGACATGATTTGTCATTTGATTAACGGGATCACATCATTAGGAGAATGATGTGATTGACTTGACCCATTCCGTTAGCTTAGCACTTGATCGTTTAGTTTGTTGCTATTGCTTTCTTCATGACTTATACATGTTCCTATGACTATGAGATTATGCAACTCCCGTTTACCAGAGGAACACTTTGTGTGCCACCAAACGTCACAACGTAACTGAGTGATTATAAAGGTGCTCTACAGGTGTCTCTGAAGGTACTTGCTGGGTTGGCGTATTTCGAGATTAGGATTTGTCACTCCGATTGTCGGAGAGGTATCTCTCGGCCCACTCGGTAATGCATATCACTATAAGCCTTACAAGCATTGCAACTAATGAGTTAGTTGCAGGATGATGTATTACGGAACGAGTAAAGAGACTTGCCGGTAACGAGATTGAACTAGGTATTGAGATACCGACGATCGAATCTTGGGCAAGTAACATACCGATGACAAAGGGAACAACGTATGTTGTTATGCGGTCTGACCGATAAAGATCTTCGTAGAATATGTAGGAGCCAATATGGGCATCCAGGTCCCTCTATTGGTTATTGACCAGAGAGGTGTCTCAATCATGTATACATAGTTCTCAAACCCGTAGGGTCCGCACGCTTAACGTTCGTTGACGATATAGTATTATAAAAGTTATCTATGTTGGTGACCGAATGTTGTTCGGAGTCCCAGATGGGATCACGGACATGATGAGGAGCTCCGGAATGGTCCGGAGGTAAAGATTCATATATTGGATTATATGGTTTGGCCAAGGGGTCAGGCCCATGGGGCTATAAGTCGGTGCAAAAGGAGTTTTGCGGAGGCCAGGGGGCAAACGCCGGAGACCCTGGCGTCTGGCCCCGGGCCAGACACCGAGGCCCATGGCGTCTAGACCAGACACGAAGGATTGTGGCGTTTGGTCCTGGAGTCCGAGTGGGACTCTTGCCTTTCGGACAAACCCGACTTTAAGGAGGCTTTTGCTCCAAGTTTCGACCTCAGGGCTCAACATATAAATAGAGGGACAGGGCTAGCACCAAAGACACATCAAGAAACACCAAGCCATGTGCCGGCAACCCCGTCCCCTCTAGTTTATCCTCCGTCATAGTTTTCGTAGTGCTTAGGCGAAGCCCTGCGGAAATTGTTCTTCACCAACACCGTCACCACACCGTCGTGCTGCCGGAACTCATCTACTACTTCGCCCCTCTTGCTGGATCGAGAAGGCGAGGACGTCACCGAGCCGAACGTGTGCAGAACTCGGAGGTGCCGTGCTTTCGGTACTTGGATCGGTCGGATCGTGAAGACGTATGACTACTTCAACCACGTTGATATAACGCTTCCGTGAACGGTCTACAAGGGTATGTAGACAACACTCTCCCATCTCGTTGCTATGCATCACCATGATCCTGCATGTGCGTAGGAATTTTTTGAAATTACTACATTCCCCAACACATCCCGGTGACCAGCCACTTTCTTGTGAGTGAGGAGCGGAGTCCACTCCTCTTGAGAATAACCCGCCTAAGATGGAAGATACGAACAGCCCTAGTTGATACATGAGCTATTCGAGCATACAAAACAGAATATTTATTTGAAGGTTTAGAGTTTGGCACATACAAATTTACTTGGAACGGTAGGTAGATACTGTATATAGGTAAGTATGGTGGACTCATATGGAATAACTTTGGGGTTTATGGAGTTGGATTCACAAGAAGTATTCCCGCTTAGTACAGGTGAACGCTAGCAAAAGACTGGGAAGCGACCAGCTAGAGAGCGACAACAGTCATGAACATGCATTAAAATTAATCAACACCGAATGCAAGCATGAGTAGGATATAATCCACCATGAACATAAATATCGTGAAGGCTATGTTGATTTTGTTTCAACTACATGCGTGAACATGCGCCAAGTCAAGTCACTTAAATCATTCAGAGGAGGATACCAACCTATCATACCACATCACAACCATTTTAATAGCATGTTGGCACGCAAGGTAAACAATTATAAGCTCCCAGATAATCAAGCATGGCACAAGAAACTATGATCTCCAGTTGTCATTGCAAACATGTTTATTCATAATAGGCTGAATCAGGAACGATGAACTAATCGTATTTACAAAAACAAAAGAGATCGAGTTCATACCAGTTTTACTCATCTCAGCCAGTCCATCATATATCGTCATAATTGCCTTTCACTTGCACGACTGAATGATGTGAATAATAATAATAGTGCGCGTGCATTGGACTAAGCTGGAATCTACAAGCATTCAATAAACAGGAGAATACAAGGCAATATGGGCTCTTTTGTCAGGTCAACAATTTTGCATATAAGAGCCACCTCAACAATTTAATCACGGTCTTCTCTATCAACCCCAAAGAAAAGAAATAAAACTATTTACACGGGAAAGCTCCCAACAAGCAAAAGAAGAATTAGAAATATTTTTGCCTTTTCTTTTTAATTACTGCTACAAGCATGGAAAGTAAACTAATTAAAATCTACAACTATTTTTTCTTAAGGTTTATTAAACACACAAGAAGAGAGCATAAAAAGGAAAATAAAATAGCATGGATGATACAATGAAAAAGTATGAGCACCGACATCTAGCAATGAGTGTGTGAACATAAATGTAATGTCAGTGAGAAATACGTACTCCCCCAAGCTTAGGCTTTTGGCCTAAGTTGGTCTATGGCCATGGCTGGCCTGGCAGATATCCATAATAATAGTTGGGGTCGTACTGAGATGCAGCGGCAATCGCCTCCTGAGCTGCAGCGTGGCGACGAACGGCCTCAACCCTCCTCTCGTACTCACCTCCCTCCTCTCTGGTAATACCATATCTTCCTTTTGCCTGATAATCAAAGAAGGCAGGAGCAGTGAGAGTAATACGGACAGCACGCCATCTGTCAAAAATTAGTTGATACTGGAGAGGTGATTCACTCCTCTCAACAAACTGGTGGTGAACCATAGCATTAAAATTTAGGTAAGCGGGAGGAAATTCAATATCATCCTCGCGTATGGTTACACCAAGAAAATCAGCTAAGCGGGTTGCATAAATTCCACCAAAGAAATCTACATTAAATCTATTAAGATGCAACCTACATGCAACAATGGCTCCCAAATTATAGGATTTGTCTCCTAACATAGCACTCCTAAGAATACTGAGGTCAGGAACACACATATGGCATGCTTCATCTTTACCATTTATGCATCTACCTATGAAGAGAGCAAAATAATGTATAGCAGGAAAATGAATGCTCTCTATGGTAGCTTGTGTTATATCTCTCGATTCCCCCACACTTATACTAGCAAGAAAATCTCTAAATTTAGATTTGCGAGGTTCCCTGATACTACCCCATTGTGGAAGTTTGCAAGCAGTGGTAAAATCCTCTAAGTCCATAGTACAAGAATTTTCATAAAGATCAAACAGGGCAGTTGGAGAATTACGTGAAGATGAAAATTCAAACCTTCTCACAAAGGAACTAGTGAGATAGTGATACTGGCTGCACTTCTCTTCCTCAAAGCTCACAAGATCCGCGTGACGCAAATATGCGTTAAATTCTTCCTTAATTCCTGCTCGATCCATAAAGTTCTCAGAAGGCCATTCACAAGGACGCACTGGGGTGTCTCTTGGTGGTTCTTCATCAGCATCACGCATTGCAAGCCTGGGTCCTTGCTTCCTTGAAGAACCACCTTGGAACATTTTCCTAAGCATATTTCTTCCTCTGAAATTTTTAGTAACTTCAAAATAAAAGTGAACCAAACTCAATAATATTGATAGCAACTACTCATACAAGTGCCTAGAGCCTATATCATGCATCAAAACTACTTGGAACCATATAAATTTGACATGCAAGCTCAACAACATGGTCACCTAGGCAGCACAAATTTGCAATGAATAAAGCACTAGAATAAACACTAATTGGACCAATGGAGGAGTCACATACCAAGGAACAATCTCCCCAAGCAGTTTTGTGAGAGGTGCTTTGAGCAACAAGATCGAAAATGGCAGCAAAACGAGTTTGGGCTCAGGTTTGAGCTGGATATTCGTGTTTGTGGGAGGAAGAAGGAGTGTGTGGGTGAAAGGATAAGTGGAGGAGGGCCACCGTGGGCCCACGAGGCAGGGGGCGCGCCCAGGGGTAGGGCGCGCCCCTGGCCCTCGTGGCCAGGTCCAGCTCCTCCTGCTGTGTTCTCAGTGCCAAATATTCTCAAATATTTCAGGAAAAATCATATTTAAATTTCAAGGCATTTGGGGAACTTTTATTTTCGGGGTATTTTTATATTGCACGGATAATTCAGATAATAGACATAAAATACTATTTTTATTTTATTTAATATAAATAACAGAAAGTAAAAGTGGGGTACAGAAGGTTGTGCCTTCTAGTTTCATCCATCTCATGCTCATCAAAAGGAATCCACTAACAAGGTTGATCAAGTCTTGTTAACGAACTCATTCCGAATAACATCGAACCGGAGAAATTTCGAATAACACTATGTTACCTCAACGGGGATATGCACATCCCCAATAATAAGAATATCATATTTCTTCTTGACAGTAGGAAGAGGAAATTCAAAACCTCCAAAAATAATCGATGAAAATTTTCCAATAGAATTGATACTATGAACTTGAGGTTGTTTCCTTGGAAAGTGTACCGTATGCTCATTATCATTAACATGAAAAGTGACATTGCCTTTAGTGAAATCAATAAGAGCCCCTGTAGTATTCAAAAAAGGGTCTTCCAAGAATAATAGACATACTATCGTCCTCGGAAATATCAAGAATAACAAAGTCCGTTAAAATAGTAACGTTTGCAACTACAACAGGCACATCCTCACAAATACCGACAGGTATAGCAGTTGATTTATCAGCCATTTGCAAAGATATTTCAGTGGATATCAACTTATTCAAATCAAGTCTACGATATAAAGAGAGAGGCATAACACTAACACCGGCTCCAAGATCACATAAAGCAGTTTTAACATAGTTTCCTTTAATGGAGCATGGTATAGTGGGTACTCCTGGATCTCCAAGTTTCTTTGGTATTTCACCCTTAAAAGTATAATTAGCAAGCATGGTGGAAATTTCAGCTTCCAGTATCTTTCTTTTATTTGTAACAATATCTTTCATATACTTAGCATAAGGATTCATTTTGAGCATATCAGTTAATCGCATACGCAAAAGATAGGTCTAATCATTTCAGCAAAGCGCTCAAAATCCTCATCATCCTTTTTCTTGGATGGTTTGGGAGGAAAAGGCATGGGTTTCTGAACCCATGGTTCTCTTTCTTTACCATGCTTTCTAGCAACAAAGTCTTTCTTATCATAACGTTGAGTCTTTGATTGTGGGTTATCAAGATCAACAACAAGTTCAATTTCTATATCATTATCATTACTAGGTTGAACATCATCATGAACATTATCATTAACATTATCACTAGTTTTAGGTTCATTACCAGATTGTGTTTCAGCATCAGAGATAGAAATATCATTTGGATTATCAGGTGTTTCAGTAATAGGTTTACTCGAAGCATGCAAAGTCTTATCATTTTTATTTTTCTTCCTATTAGAAGGACTAGGTGCATCTACATTATTTCTCTGAGAATCTTGCTCAATTCTCTTAGGGTGGCCTTCAGGATACAAAGGTTCCTGAGTCATTCTACCAGTTCTAGTAGCCACTCTAACAGCATAATCATTATTCGTACTACTCAATTCATTGAGCAAATCATTTTGACCTTTAAGTACTTGTTCTACTTCAGTGGTAACCATAGAAGCATGTTTACTAATAAGTTTAAGTTTACCTTTAACATTAGCCATATAATCACCCAAGTGTTCAAGCATATTTGAATTGTATTTCAATTGTCTACCAAAATAAGCATTAAAGTCTTCTTGCTTAGCCATAAATTTATCAAACTCATCTAAGCATGGGCTAGCAAACTTAGTAAATGGGATTTCAGCTTTATCATATCTATAGAGAGAATTTACCTTTACCACGTGTGTCGGGTTATCAAGATCATGAGTTTCTTCAATAGGTAATGGATTAAGATCATATGTTTCTTCAACAGGCGGTAAATTAAGAGCATGTATTTCTTCAATAGGAGGTAAATTCTTAACATCTTCAGCTTTAATACCTTTTTCTTTCATAGATTTCTTTGCCTCTTGCATATCTTCGGGACTGAGAAATAGAATGCCCCTTTTCTTCGGAGTTGGTTTAGGAATAGGCTTAGGAGCTGGCTCAGGAAGTGTCCAATTATTTTCATTTATCAACATATTATTCAATAGAATTTCAGCCTCATCCGGCGATCTTTCCCTGAAAACAGAACCAGCACAACTATCCAGGTAATCTCTGGAGGCATCGGTTAGTCCATTATAAAAGATATAAAGTATTTCATTTTTCTTAAGAGGATGATCAGGCAAAGCATTAAGTAATTTGAGAAGCCTCCCCCAAGCTTGTGGGAGACTCTCTTCTTCAATTTGCACAGAATTATATATATCCCTTAAAGCAGCTTGTTTCTTATGAGCAGGGAAATATTTAGCAGAGAAGTAATAAATCATATCCTGGGGACTACGCACACAGCCAGGATCAAGAGAATTAAACCATATCTTAGCATCACCCTTTAATGAGAACGGAAATATTTTAAGGATATAAAAGTAACGAGTTCTCTCATCATTAGTGAACATGATAGCTAGATCATTTAATTTAGTAAGATGTGCCATGACAGTTTCAGATTCATAGCCATGAAAAGGATCAGATTCAACCAAAGTAATTATATCAGGATCAACAGAGAATTCATAATCCTTATCAGTAACACAGATAGGTGAAGTAGCAAAAGCAGGGTCGGGTTTCATCCTAGCATTTAGAGATTGCTTATTCCATTTAGCTAATAACCTCTTAAGTTCGTATCTATCTTTGCAAGCGAAAATAGCTAGAGCAGCTTCTTTTTCAAAAATATAACCCTCAGGAATAATAGGTAAGTCTTCATCATCACTTTCATCAATATTATCAGATTCAATATTTTCACTCTCTCTAACCCTAGCAAGTTGTTCATCAAGAAATTCACCAAGTGGCACAGTAGTATCAAGCATAGAAGTAGTTTCATCATAAGTATCATGCATAGCAGAAGTGGCATTATCAATAACATGCGACATATCAGAATGAATAGCAGAAGCAGGTTTAGGTGTCGCAAGCTTACTCAAAATAGAAGGTGAATCAAGTGCATAGCTAGATGGCAGTTCCTTACCTCCCCTCGTAGTTGAGGGATAAATCTTGGTTTTTGAATCTCTCAAGTTCTTCATAATGATAAGCAGATATAAATCCCATGTGACTCAAAGAATAGAGCTATGCTCCCCAGCAACGATGCCAGAAAATAGTCTTGATAACCCACAAGTATAGGGGATTGCAATAGTTTTCGAGGGTAGAGTATTCAACCCAAATTTATTGATTCGACACAAGGGGAGCCAAAGAA
The DNA here is from genome assembly GCA_034509565.1 of Triticum monococcum. Taxonomy (NCBI): domain Eukaryota; kingdom Viridiplantae; phylum Streptophyta; class Magnoliopsida; order Poales; family Poaceae; genus Triticum; species Triticum monococcum. The sequence continues at coordinate 690,911,747 of CM067842.1, forward strand.
TATTCTCAAGTATTAGCAGCTGAGTTGTCAATTCAACTACACCTGAAAACTTAATATTTGCATCATGATTTGTAGTTTTAAAAAATATTCATAAATTTGTAGTTTTTTAATATAATTTTAAAGTTCTCACATATTTTAAAAGATGTAATTTAGAAAGCACTCATGATTTTTTTTCAAAGTGTACATCCTATTTCAGAAAATCCTCGTGCAATTTCAAAAAGCATTAACGATAATTTTTAAATGTTTAGGTATTTCAACCATATATTTTATAAAAATAAGGGGGGGGGGGGAGTTGGAAAAAGGAAAATGGAAAGAACATAAACAGAATCATACTTGTGGCAACCACAAAAAAAATCATACTTGTGGAAAAGCAAGCAAAAAACAATACATGTCCGCGCTACCTCCGCACTCGCACTCTGATAACCCACAAGTATAGGGGATCACAACAGTTCTCGAGGGTAGAGTATTCAACCCAAATTTATTGATTCGACACAAGGGGAGCCAAAGAATATTCTTAAGTATTAGCAGCTGAGTTGTCAATTCAACTACACCTGAAAACTTAATATCTGCAGCAAAGTAATATGATAGTAGTGGTAACGGTAGTAAAAGGTAATGATAGTAAAAGTAATGTTTTTGGTATTTTGTAGTGATAATAACAATAGCAACGGAAAAGTAAATAAACGAAGAAAAATATATGGAAAGCCCGTAGGCAATGGATCAGTGATGGAGAATTATGCCAGATGTGGTTCATCATGTAACAATCATAACCTAGGGTGACACAGAACTAGCTCCAATTCATCGATGTAATGTAGGCATGTATTCCGAATATAGTAATACGTGCTTATGGAAAAGAACTTGCATGACATCTTTTGTTCTACCCTCCCGTGGCAGCGGGGTCCTAACGGAAACTAAGGGATATTAAGGTCTCCTTTTAATAGAGTACCAGAACAAAGCATTAGCACATAGTGAATACATGAACTCCTCAAACTATGGTCATCACCGGTAAGTATCCCAATTATTGTCACTTCGGGGTTAATGGATCGTAACACATAATATGTGACTATAGACTTGCAAGATAGGATCAAGAACTCTCATATATTGATGAAAACATAATAGGTTCAGATCTGAAATCATGGCACTCGGGCCCTAGTGACAAGCATTAAGCATAGCAAAGTCATAGCAACATCAATCTCAGAACATAGTGGATACTAGGGATCAAACCCTAACAAAACTAACTCGATTACATGATAGATCTCATCCAACCCATCACCGTCCAGCAAGCATACGATGGAATTACTCACGCACGGCGGTGAGCATCATGAAATTGGTGATGGAGGATGGTTGATGATGACGACGGCGACGGATTCCCCTCTCCGGAGCCTCGAACGGACTCAAGATCAGCCCTCCTGAGAGGTTTTAGGGCTTGGCGACGGCTCCGTATCGTAAAATGTGATGAATCCTTCTCTCTGATGTTTTCTCCCCGAAAGCAATTATATAGAGTTGGAGTTGAGGTCAGAGGAGCTCCAGGGGGCCTGTCGGTGTCAAAACCGGCGGATCTCGGGTAGGGGGTCCCGAACTGTGCGTCTAAGGAGGATGGTAACAGGAGGGAGGGGACACGATGTTTTACCTTGGTTCGGGCCCTCTTGATGGAGGTAAAACCCTACGTCCCGCTTGATTTATTCTTGATGATATGAGTATTACAAGAGTTGATCTACCACGAGATCGGAGAGGCTAAACCCTAGAAGCTAGCCTATGGTATGATTGTATGTGGTCCTACGGACTAAAACCCTTCAGTTTATATAGACACCGGAGGGGGCAAGGGTTACACAAGGTCGGTTACAAAGGAGGAGATATACATATCCGTATTGCCTAGCTTGCCTTCCACGCCAAGTAGAGTCCCATCCGGACACGAGACGAAGTCTTCAATCTTGTATCTTCATAGTCCAACAGTCCGGCCAAAGGATATAGTCCGGCTGTCCGGAGACCCCCTAATCCAGGACTCCCACAGTAGCCCCTGAACCAGGCTTCAATGACAATGAGTCCAGTGCGCAGTGTTGTCTTCGGCATTGCAAGGCGGGTTCCTCCTCTGAATACACCATGGAAGAGTTTGAATAACAGGATAGTGTCTGACCCTGCAAAATAAGTTCCACATACCACCGTAGAGAGAATAATATTTCCACAAATCTAATGTGCTGACACGTTTTGGCAACGTGACATCATGCCATGGCTCTGTGATTATTCCAACCGTTTTTCTTTAACCAGCCCCGCACATAATGCGAGGCAGTTTCTTGACACGTCTTGTCAAAGCAGAGATCATGTCCCCCTTATTACGGGATTCTCATCAATACGGGCATGGGTAACCCAACCGCGCCATCAATTATGGCGCTTGGGGGATAAGCGAGTTTTACCAGGCTAGTGGGGGCGCATAGTTTCGGCCGCCCTTATAAGGGGATAAGGTTTAACCTTTTTCTACCCACGCCTTCTTCCTCCTTGCTCATCCATTCTTGCGCACTCGAGCTCCAACGCCCAAGTACACATCCTTCTCCTCAACCTTCTCCAAACATGTCCGGAGCGGGAGGCAAGTGGATGGCCTCCTCCGTCACGGGATGCCACATCAAAAAGCTGCGCGGAGCCGAATACTTAGCCGCGAATATCGCGCATCGGCTGCCCGCTGCGGGGCAGATTGTTCCTACCCCGGGACCTCACAAGAGGGTAGTTTTCCTCCACCACTTCCTCCGCAGACTGGGGTTTCCCCTCCATCCACTCATCTGTGGTCTTATGTTCTGCTACAGGCTGGACTTTCATGATCTAGCCCCGAACTTCATCCTCAACATTTCGGCGGTCGTCGTTGTGTGTGAGGCTTTCCTCCGCATTCGGCCCCACTTCGGCCTGTGGCTAAAGACCTTCAATATCAAGCCGAAGGTGGTGGGAGGCCAACAAGCAGAATGCGGCGGATCCATGGTGGGTAAGATGCCCAATGTTATATGGCTTGAAGGCTCCCTCGTGGAGACCATAAAGGGGTGGCAATCGGCGTGGTTCTACATCACCGAGCCGCGCGACACCAACTGGGTGGCGGCCCCCGAGTTTCGATTTGGAATCCCCACGTGGCTCACCTCCTAGAAAGAGAAGGGCCTATCCTGGGGTTCATCGGTGGAGCTGGGCGGACTCCAGAAATGTATCCGGAATATGGCAAGCAAGAAGCTCAAGCTTGTCAACATAGTCCAGGTCATGCTCTTCCACCGGATCCTACCGTGTCAACAACGGGATTTCAACTTGTGGGAGTTCGACCCGGCCCAACACCAGACTCTGAGCGAGCTCTTCGAGACAACACACAAGGACGTCTGGAGGGTGCTGTTCAAGGGTGCCGAGGTCCCTCCCTCTCTCACCGAGGACCGCGCGCTAAGCGCGAAGCGCCCTGCGAATCCGGTAAGTTTTGTACATCTGGTAGGGTTTTTACTTCCCATAGCTTGACCACGCGCGGGGTCTGAGCTCCCATGCCTTTGACAGGACTGGGTGGGGGCATCAGAGAAGATCGACTGTCCGGCCCCTCTGCCTGAAGACACCGCAGACGCTCTCCTGACGGAGATGCTGACTCCGGCTCCATACAAGGTGTCGGAGAAGACCAAGAAGAAGGCCAAGGGAACCCGAAAGAGTTCCCGGCGCCAGGTGATATCGGGCTCATCGTCCGATGACTCCGCGACGCACTCCTCCCCCGAAGACGAGGAGGAAGATGAAGATGCTTCCCCTTCAGCTGGGGGAGACAAGAAAAGGAAGGCCGCCCCCACCGGGGGGCCGAAGGGTCCAAGAAGGGAAGGACTCTCCTTCCGGACTGCTCCACCACCGTCGCCGAAGACGAGTGGCTGCTCACGGCCAAGCCCCTGGCAAAGTCGTAAGTATTCGGATACCAGAGTAACTCATAGCATACCTTTGACGCACTGCTTCTCCTAACGTCGAATATGATTATGCAGACTACCCCAAGCCCGTATTGACGTATCTTCGTCGGGCGGCTCCTTGGACTCGTCGGATATGGATAGCGATCCACTTCCGACCGCCACCTCCCCTTGCCCTACGGACAATGCCGAGGTGCTATCTCGAGAGGCACCGAGTCGAGGGGAGACAGTCCCGAAGGCGCCTCAAGGCGACCTTCCGAACTCCGGGAGCAGAGGGGGTAAGGCTCCCGAGGGCTCCGAGTTTGGCCTTCAACCGAACACTGCACCGGAACCCCCAGTGGTTCCGGACTCGGGCAGGCGACCTCCTTCCAAAAGGGGCAAGACGCCCGTGTCAGTGACCTTTGTCCATCCAGAGGCACCGGACAATCTGCTGGGAGCACTTCGCAGTGCTTCCATCGACGAAGAGCACCGCACTATTATGAGTGCGGTGATCCAGAAGGTTCAGTCTGCCAAGAGCGGACTGACTGAAGCCTGCGTCAGCCATCTAACAGGCTTTGAGGTAAGTATTTGAAATATAGGAAAAATATTACTGCATAGACAGTAGCCCCTGATGCTCTGTTTGGTGTTCAAAAAGAAAAGCCGAATAGAGGATCAACTAATATATGGAGGAATCTAACATAAGTATGTCTATATGCGTATGCAGGCTTCACTGTTGGCCTCTGCCGCACTGACTGCGGAGGTCGCCGTACTGAAGCAGGACCTCGAAGGGTCCAAGAAAGAGCCCGGCCTTGCCAAGAGGCATCTCGAGGAGAACAAAGGTAAGTAATACCTAGTATGTAGATATGTATATATAAAAGGGATGCGATTGCAAACTGACAGGATCATCTTTAATCTGCCAGGGGCCACGACCGGAGTGGCAACCCTGAAGCAAGCGCTATCCGAGTCTGAAAACAAAGCGGCCTTGGAGCGCACCGAGTGGGAAAAACAAGAGGCACGGGTGGGCGAGGTGCAACAAGAGCTCCACGCTCTCGTGACGAAGCACGAGGCGTTGGATCTTGACTTGAAGACGCGAGAGTCCGAGCTTGCCACGGCCCTTGAGAGTGCAAAGAGTGCCAAGGATGAAGCCCAAAAGGCTCTCCAGGAGATTGATGCGATGAAGAAGATAGCGGCGGGTAAGGCATTCTATATGCAAATCAAGCATGTGAAAGTAAATTACTTGTTACTTACCCGAATCCGGAGCTCTCCAGGAGCATTCGCAGATTTGCCCTGCAGCATGTCGGATGCCGCACAGTTTTACCAGGCCGAGGAGGAAGCTCAATGGAGAAGATGTTCTGGTCTCAGTATACTGAGACTGAACACCCAATGCCTCTGAGCGACCAACTGAAGCAACTGGTCGAGCTGCACAAGGCGGCCGAACAGGCCATGAAGGGCTTTATAGTCCGGATGTGGCCTGGTGACGCCCTTCCCAACAGCTACTTCGGCCTGGTGAGGCGGCTTGTGGATGCCTGCCCACGGCTAGAAGTCATCAAGCAGTCCGTCTGCATCAAAGGTGCACGCCGGGCTTTCGCCCATGCGAAGGTGCACTGGGCCAAGATGGACGCCGTGAAGCTGGTGAAGGAAGGGCCGCCGCAGGGCAAGGAGCATCGCCACCCCGATATGTACTATGAGGGTGTCCTAAAGGGTGCCCGTCTTGTAGTGGACGAGTGTGTGAAAGATGTAATATTTGAGTAAACTTGCTTGTGTAATCCTGTATTATGAAAACTTGTTCATATGCGCTATGCAACGCTTGTTTGAATTTAAAATATTGCCTTCTGTTCGGCTGTTTATCAAATATGAGAGATGGCTAGTCGTCGGCTTCTGCCCCCACGCCACGAGTGCTGGGATGTTCGGGATAAACCTAAGCACTCTTGTTCCCATTGTTGGGTCCTTCGAGGGAGGTGCTCAGCACAACGAACAAGGCAATCAGACTATAATGCGTTATCACTCTCACTTAGCCATAGAATTCTATAATTTTAAATTTCGGCAAAGCCCCTAGTATTCGGAAGGCCGAATTCGGGGCGCGATACACGCCTTAAGCCGGGCAGGGCCGACTCCTTGCTCTAAGCGGCATAAGTCTTTAGGGACTTGAAACCTCTCGAACAGCGACCAGTCTCTCGCCTTATCATGACAGTCAGTTTTAGCTTTCTCTACTGAGGTGCTTAGCCCAGCAGAACCGGGGCACAATCGCAGTATGTCTTCCAGTGCTACCTTAGCCGATATAGCGGAACATAAGGTACCAAAACATGGGAGCCGGGCAAACCCAACTATTGACCCAAGACATGATTCGGAGCTGATGCATATAATGCTATAAGTTCGGGGTGCCGCACTGTCGAAAGTGTTCGGACTTCTCGCGCCGCATTATGGGGTATGCTTAAGCCCCTGGTGTATTGGCCGTACCAGAGTGTACGAGTGCTAGATGTCATGAATGAACATATATATGTAAAGGAAGAATGCAATAATAGTCTTAATGATATGCATTGTTTTATTCAAAAAGGTGAGTTAGAGCAGAATGATACAAGTAGTGCGATAAGCAAAAAGTAGGACTATTTGACATGTCCCTTCCAAGGGCGAGCTGAGGAATAGTATTAAGGCAAGTATTTCACTCGTTATGGTAATCCACCTGGGAGTTCCGTGGTGTGACGTAGCTCTCTGCCTCCTTGGTTGCTGCATCATGTGTTCGGCAATCACGCTGCCGGACGGGGTTTCCAGGGATTAAAGTCCTGAAAGAGAAAAATAACAAAGCGGGAAGCCCCTAGTATGGTTTAAGCCGCGTCTTGGGGCGTGCCGTAGTCGTGCCCCCTCCCACCTGTGCCCATGGTATTTTTAATGCGTAATTATGTACGCATGGCACGGATTTCGCCGTTTGGCTGGGACCGGGGTGGGGGCCGCATTGCTATGCGAGCTCGGAACGTGCCAAGCGGTCCAGTTGCCGATTACTCCGGGCGCGCTTGAAGGTGTCCGGGTCCTTAATCGCCGAACTAGTGGATTGCCTTAAGAGGCTGTTTTGCGCTTCTATTGCGAGGGCCGCTGTCTGCTCCTCCGTGCGGAGAGAGCGCTCTGTGTTTCCATTGACTGTTATGACCCCCCCAGGTCCTGGCATCTTGAGCTTGAGATATGCATAATGCGGTACCACATTGAATCTCGCAAATGCGGCTCACCCTAGCAGTGCATGGTAGCCACTGCGGAACGAGACTATGTCGAAGATTAACTCTTCGCTTCGGAAGTTATCTGGGGATCCGAAGACCTCTTCCAGTGTGACTGAGCCTGTGCAATGGGCCTCTACACCTGGTATGACACCTTTAAAGGTCGTTTTTGTGGGTTTGATCCTTGAGTGGTCTATACCCATTTTGTGCATTGTGTTCCGATAAAGCAGGTTCAGGCTGCTGCCGCCATCCATTAGGACTCGAGTGAGGTGAAATCCGTCAATGATTGGGTCTAGGACCAGTGCGGCGAATCCGCCATGACGGATACTAGTGGGGTGGTCCCTGCGATCGAAGGTGATCGGACAGGAGGACCGTGGGTTGAACTTTGGGGCGACTGGCTCCAACGCATATACGTTCATGAGCGCATGCTTCCGCTCCCTCTTGGGGATGTGGGTTGCGTATATCATGTTCACCGTCCGCACTTGTGGGGGGAACCTCTTCTATCCTCCGGTGTTCAGCTACCGGGGCTCCTCCTCATCATCGCTATGTGACCCCTTATCTTTGTTTTCGGCATTTAACTTGCCGGCCTGCTTGAACACCCAACAATCCCTGTTGGTGTGGTTGGCTGGCTTATCAGGGGTGCCATGTATTTGACACGAGAGATCGAGTATACGGACCAAACTGGACGGGCCCGGAGTGCTTCTTTTGAATGGCTTTTTCCGCTGACCGGGTTTAGAGCCTTTGAATCCGGCATTGACTGTCATATCCTCGGTATTGTCGCTGTTAATGCGACACTTATGTTTGTTGCGACGTGACCTGCCGTTGCCGTCCTTGGTATCCGAAGTACTATGGTTCTTTGATATGTTATTGCTGCGAGCCAACCAGCTGTCCTCTCCCGCACAGAAGCGGGTCATGAGTGTCGTGAGGGCTGCCATAGATTTTGGCTTTTCCTGGCCAAGGTGCCGGGCGAGCCATTCATCGCGGATGTTGTGCTTGAAAGCTGCTAGGGCCTCTGCATCCGGACAGTCAACGATTTGATTTTTCTTTGTTAGGAACCGTGTCCAGAATTGCCTGGCCGATTCCTCTGGCTGCTGAATTATGTGGCTCAAGTCATCGGCATCTGGTGGTCGCACATAAGTGCCCTGAAAGTTGTCAAGGAATGCGGCTTCCAGATCTTCCCAACAGCCAATGGACTCTGCCGGCAAGCTGTTGAGACAATGCCGAGCTGGTCCTTTGAGTTTGAGTGGGAGGTATTTGATGGCGTGTAGGTCATCACCGCGGGCCATGTGGATGTGCAGGAGGAAATCCTCGATCCATACCGCAGGATCTGTTGTGCCGTCGTATGATTCTATATTTACGGGTTTGAAACCCTCTGGGATTTGATGATCCATTACTTCGTCTGTGAAGCATAAGGGGTGTGCGGCGCCTCTGTACTGGGCTATATCGCGACGCAGCTCAAATGAGTCTTGCCCGCTGTGTTCGGCCCGGCCGGACTTACTTTTACTGTATCCGGCGTGACGATTATCGTCTCGCATAGTGGCGCGCCCTCGTGATCCGTAGATCGATCTTGCGTGTTTTGCTTTGTCCTCCAATACGTCTCGCAGGTCTGGCGTATTTCCCCATGCCTTTTTATTTGAATGGCGTCGAGGTGCAGGCTGAGTTTTTGGCTGGAATGCCTCTCTGTTGCGGCCACGAGGTGGCCGATCAGCCGCGTCATACACCGGGGATGTGGGTTTCGGTGCTTCCTCCTCCAGTCGGGGTAGCAACCTGCACTTTGGGTAACTCTTGGAGGGGCGTTCGAGTTTATATTCCTCGGCCGCCAGGACTTCAGTCCATCTGTCAGCTAGCAAATCTTGATCAGCTTGAAGTTGCTCTGCTTTTTCTTAAGGCTATTCGCCGTGGCTATAAGCCGGCGCTTGAAGCGCTCTTGTTCGACGAGATCCTCTGGCACGATGAATTCGTCATCGTCAAGGCTTGCCTCATCTTCGGAGGGAGGCATGTAATTATCATCCTCCGCCTCTCCATCTGCCGCTCTCTCAGGAGGGCTGGCCTCTCCATCCTCCCGCTCTAAATCTTGCTGGAGGGGATTGTTATTGCCTTCGGCACTGTCCGGAGTGCTATCATCTCCGGTGCCGATATCACTGTTTTGCCTGGGCGGGACCTAGAGTGGCGCCGATGTCGTCGGCGCTTGAGTTGCTTCTTGAAGGGGTCATCCTCCGCTGTCCCGTCGCCATTGCCTTCTTTGGGTGTGTCCACCATGTATATGTCATATGATAAGGTGGTTGTCCAGTGCCCTGTGGGCAGTGATTCCTCTTCGCCTCCCGCATCGTCGTCCATACCGTCGATGTATTCAGAGTCGAAGTCGAGCATGTCGGTTAAGTCATCGACAGTGGCTACTAAGTGGGTGGTGGGTGGGCGGCGAATTTCTTCGTCACCCGCATCCCAATCCCGCCGGACGTAGTTCGGCCAGGACTCTCCTGACAAGGAGAGAGAGTTTAATGAGTTCAGTATGTCGCCAAAGGGCGAGTGCTGAAAAATATCCGCGGAGGTAAACTCCATGATCGGCGCCCAATCGGATTCGACAGGAATGGGCGCAGGCGGTTCGGAGTCCGTGGCCGGAGAAGGATCCGACAGTTTGGCAACGCGGCTCTCGTGAAGGGTAAGGTCGATATTCAGCTGGATCGCCGCAGAGGATACAACTTCCGTGGCGGGGTCTATCCACCCGTCCATGGATGGCACAACTGGCTCCGAATTGAGAGTCAGAGCGGCTGCCGGTGCGATTTCTCGAACACTGTCCGATGGTAGAGCTAAATCGTACTCATCGTGACCGCGTGGCGCACAAGGCAGGGGCTCGAATCCGCCGAAGATCAAGTCTCCGCGGATATCGGCCGTGTAGTTTAAGCTTCAAAACCTGACCTGGTGGCCAGGGGCGTAACTTTCGATCTGCTCCAGATGGCCAAGCAAGTTGGCCCGTAGTGCGAAGCCGCCGAACACAAAGATCTGTCCAGAGAGAAATGTCTTACCTTGGACTGCATCGCTATCAATGATCGTAGGAGCCATCACGCCTAACGGCAACGACATAGAGGAACTCTCAATGAAAGCACCAATGTCGGTGTCAAAACCGGTGGATCTCAGGTCGGGGTCCCGAACTGTGCGTCTAAGGCGGATGGTAACATGAGGCAGGGGACACAATGTTTTACCCAGGTTCAGGCCCTCTTGATGGAGGTAAAACCCTACGTCCTGCTTGATTTATTCTTGATGATATGAGTATTACAAGAGTTGATCTACCACGAGATCGGAGAGGCTAAACCCTAGAAACTAGCCTATGGTATGATTGTATGTTGTCCAACGGACTAAAACCCTCCGGTTTATATAGACACCGGAGGGGGCTAGGGTTACACAAGGTCGGTTACAAAAGAGGAGATATACATATCCGTATTGCCTAGCTTGCCTTCCACGCCAAGTAGAGTCCCATCCGGACACGAGACGAAGTCTTCAATCTTGTATCTTCATAGTCCAACAGTCCGGCCAAAGGATATAGTCTGGCTGTCCGGGGACCCCGTAATCTAGGACTCCCACAGGGCCCACGAGGTAGGGGGACGCGCCCTAGGGGGGCAGGCGCCCCCCACCCTCATGGAGAGGTGGTGGCCCCCCTAGTATTCATCTTTTGCAAGGATTTTTTATATTTTCCGAATAGATGTTCCGTGAAGTTTGAGGTCATTCTGAAAACTTTTGTTTCTGCACATAAATAACACCATGGTAATTCTGCTGAAAATAGCGTCAGGCCGGGTTAGTTCCATTCAAATCATGCAAGTTGGAGTCCAAAACAAGGGCAAAAGTGTTTGGAAAAGTAGATACGACGGAGACGTATCAACTCCCCCAAGTTTAAACATTTGCTTGTCCTCAAGTAATTCAGTTGACAAACTGAAAGTGATAAAGAAAAACTTTTACAAACTCTGTTTGCTCTTCTTGTTCTAAATATGTAAAGCCAGCATTCAAGATTTCAGCAAAGATTATGAACTAACCATATTCACAATAACACATAGGTCTCATGTTTACTCATATCAATGGCATAATCAACTAGCGAGCAATAATAATAAATCTCGGATGACAACACTTTCTCAAAACAATCATAATATGATATAACACGATGGTATCTCGCTAGCCCTTTCTGAGACCGCAAAACAAAAATGCAGAGCACTGTGGGAGTCCTGGATTAGGGGGTCTCCGGACAGCCGGACTATATCCTTTGGCCGAACTGTTGGACTATGAAGATAAAAGATTGAAGACTTCGTCTCGTGTCCGGATGGGACTCTACTTGGCGTGCAAGGCAAGCTAGGCAGTACGAATATGGATATATCCTCCTTTGTAACCGACCTTGTGTAACCCTAGCCCCCTCCAGTGTCTATATAAACTGGAGGGTTTTAGTCCGTAGGACAACAGACAATCATACCATAGGCTAGCTTCTAGGGTTTAGCCTCTCCGATCTCGTGGTAGATCAACTCTTGTAATACTCATATCATCAAGAATAAATCAAGCAGGACGTAGGGTTTTACCTCCATCAAGAGGGCCCGAACCTGGGTAAAACATCGTGTCCCCTGCCTCCTGTTACCATCCGCCTTAGACGCACAGTTCGGGACCCCCTACCTGAGATCCGCCGGTTTTGACACCGACATTGGTGCTTTCATTGACAGTTCCTCCGTGTCGTTGCCATTAGGCTTGATGGCTCCTACGATCATCGATAACGATGCAGTCCAGGGTGAGATTTTTCTCCCCGGACAGACCTTTGTGTCCGGCGACTTCGCACTGCGGGCCAACTCGCTTGGCCATCTGGAGCAGATCGAAAGTTACGCCCCTGGCCACATGGTCAGGTTTGGAAGCTTAAACTACACAGCCAATATCCGCGGAGACTTGATCTTCGATGGATTCGAGCCCCTGCCTTGTGCGCCACGCAGTCACGATGAGTACGATCTAGCTCTACCATCGGATAGTGTTCAAGAAATCGCACCGGCAGCCGCTCCGGCCCTCAATTCGGAGCCAGTTGCGCCATCCATGGATGGGTGGATAGACCCCGCCACGGAGGCCGTATCCTCTGCGGCGATCGAGCCGAATATCGACCTTACCCTTCACGAGAGCCGTGTTGCTAAACTGCCGGATCCTTCTCCGGCCACGGACTCCGAACCGCCTGCGCCCATTCCTGTCGAATCCGATTGGGCGCCGACCATGGAGTTTACCTCCGCGGATATTTTTCAGCACTCGCCCTTTGGCGACATACTGAACTCATTAAGGTCTCTCTCCTTGTCAGGAGAGTCCTGGCCGAACCACGTCTGACAGGATTGGGATGCGGATGACAAAGAAATTCGCCGCCCACCCACCACCCACTTAGTAGCCACTGTCGATGAGTTAACCGACATGCTCGACTTCGACTCCGAAGACATCGACGGTATGGACGACGATGCGGGAGACGAAGAGGAACCACTGCCCACAGGGCACTGGACGCCCACTTCGTCACATGACGTATACATGGTGGACACACCCAAAGAAAATAACGACGAGGAATAGAAGGACGTAGTGAAGGGTGGTTCCCTCAAGAAGCAGTCAAAGCGGTGGCGTAAGCGCCACTCCAAATCCTGCCTCGGCAGAAATAACAATCATATAGACCCAGCGATAGAGCAGGGTGGATCATCGCCCGACCAGGGCAACATGGGGAATCAAACCGAACAACCCGACTCCGTCAAAGATAACAGTCCAGACGACATCACACCGGACAGGCGCCAGGAGCAACATAATGCCCACCAAAGGCTTGTTGCCATGGCGAGGATTCTGAAAAAATAGAAACAAAGGCTCAAGGCTGCATAAGACACATTCAAAATCAAATGGAGTGAAGTACTCAACACTGCAGTGAAGTACGGCAGTAATCGCCACACCAAGAGCTATCCGAAGCAAAAGTTGCTACCTGAATTTGATGAGTAGGCCTTAGATCCTCCACAATTAACTAATAAAACAGCCATCTGGCCAGATAGACGACCTCATAGCCAACATAAAGCGGCAAACGATGCCGCACATAAACAGTACATGATCCGCGTAAGGGCTCGCATCAAAAGGACAACGCAACCAGACCCATCTATGGACCACGCAGGCGCGCTCCAACATACAATGCAACACATGCAACATCTGAACACCACGGTACGCCCAAATACAGGGGTGCCGCACACCCTCTATGTTTCACCGACGAGGTGCTGGACCATGAATTTCCAGAGGAATTCAAATCCGTAAACATAGATGCGTACAATGGAAGAACAAACCCTAGGGTCTGGATTGAGGACTACATCCTCCACATCCATATGGCTCGAGGAGACGATCTCCACGCCATCAAGTACTTACCCCTCAAGCTCAAAGGGCCAGCTCGGCACTGGCTTAAAAGCCTCCTCGAAAACTCCATCGGAAGCTGGGAAGAGCTCGAAGACGCCTTTCGGGCAAATTTTCAAGGGACATATGCCCGACCACCGGATGCAGACGATTTAAGTCATATAACTCAACAGCCCGGTGAGTCAGCCCGAAAACTTTGGAACATGTTCCTCACTAAAAAGAACTAAATAGTTGACTGTCCGGACGCCGAAGCCTTAGCAGCCTTCAAACATAGCGTTCGAGACGAATGGCTTGCCAGACACCTCGGTCAAGAAAAGCCGAGAACAATGGCAACTAGTTAGCCCGATGCAGCACCAGCGACCCAAGTACATCCGAAGTCAGGGATGGAAACCGGAAATCACGACGCAGCAAGAATAAGCGCCGAAATAAAGAAGACAGCCCGCAGAGCACGACGGTAAACGTCGGATTTAGAAGCTCTCGACCAGGGCAGCAGAAGCCACCCTCCAAAGGCAATAGAGACGAATTGTCCAGCCTAAACAAAATTCTGGACCAAATATGTCGGATCCATAGCACCCCGGATAAACCTACAAATCATACCCACAGAGAATGTTGGGTCTTCAAACAGTCCGGCAAGCTCAACGCCGAACACAAGGGGCAGGATACACCAAGTGAAGACGAGGAAGAGCCTCGCAAGCAAAGCACAGCGGAACTGAAGAAATTCCCACCAGAAGTCAAAACAGTCAACGTGTTACACGTGATAAAAGGGAGAAACAAAGCGGCACCTTTAGAGGAACATGCCCCAGGGCCTATCACCGCGGAGCTCCGCCACTGGTCGTCCCAACCGATCACCTTCGACCATCGGGATTACTCGGCAAGTATCCGGCGTGCAGGATGGGCTGCCTTGGTATTAGATCCAATAATTGACGGATACCGCTTCACCCGAGTCCTGATGGACGGCGGCAGCAGTTGAAATCTGATATATCAGGGCACAATCCGCAAAATGGGGATAGACCCAACAAAAATTTGCCGCAGCAATGCTACCTTTAAAGGAGTAACACTAGGCCCGAAGGCTCACTGCAGGGGCTCCCTGGTACTAGAGGTTATATTCGGCTTCCCCGATAACTTCCGTAGCGAAAATTTAACTTTCCATGTCGCTCCGTTCCAAAGTGGCTATCAAGCACTACTCGGACGCGAACACTAGGCCCGAAGGCTCACTGCAGGGGCTCCCTGGTACTAGAGGTTATATTCGGCTTCCCCGATAACTTCCGTAGCGAAAATTTAACTTTCCATGTCGCTCCGTTCCAAAGTGGCTATCAAGCACTACTCGCTCGCTTTAACGCAATACCGCATTACGCTTCCCTCAAGCTCAAGATGCCCAGTCCACGCGGCATCATTACAGTAAATGGAAATATTGAGCGCTCCTTGCGCGCCGAAGACGGTACGGCCGCCTTGGCCGCCACACACTAAACGACCTCACCAGCTCAAGCATTTGACAGGTCGTTAAGACCACGGACACGCCTAGACGAGTCTGGCTCAGCTATACGTAATTAATACATGTTTGATGGCTATACCCCTATTACAATACAAGGGGCTCAACGCGCGCGCAAAAGTGGCAATAAGGCTCACCTTTACTCATTTTCAACTATATATTGTTTATTTAGTATAACTTAACTTTTGCATGACAAATTTTTAATTAAGTTACTCTCTTTTTCAGATGACCATCGTGCTACACCCGTCCAGGATACGGCACAACAGAGACACAGGCGCAGACATGCAGCAGGGACCCGTTCCAAGGATTCTTTGTAGATTAAGACCCTGCGTAAACCTTTTTTACTTTCTCTTGTTGATTTACATCCCTCGGATTCTCAGTACAACCAAGAAGGATGCTCACGTCTTGGCATGTGGCCATGCCAGAATAATGCATGTACCTGGACACCAGGGGCTTTTTACAAAGGGTACTGTTTAGACCCGGGTTACACCATAAAGACCGAATACCTTAGGGAGTGTTCGGCGTCACGAGTTTGGCCTTATATGCATCAGCTCCGAATCATGTCTTTGGTCAAATGTTGGGTTTTCTAGGCTCTTGTGTTTTGTTGCCTTACGTTCCGCTCTATCGGCTAAGGCGGCACCAGGAGAACTACTGCGATTGTTCCCTGGTTCATCCGGACGAGCACCTCAGTAGACAAAGCCGAAAACTGACTGTCATGATATAGCGTGAGACTGATCAACCACTCGATGACTTATTGGAATCTTCGGGATTCCTCCGCATTAACGAAGGGCCGTTTCCCGACCAGGCATGTACGCACCCCGAATTCGGATGAGTGCGGAGCCACCAGGACCTATATATTAGCCCCACTGTTAAACTCCTATGGCTAAGTGAAAGTGTTACAGCATTATAGTCCGGTTGCCTAGTTCGCTGCGCTATCACCTCCTTATTAGGACCAATACGTTGGATTAAGTGTGAATACGCGTCTTCTGCGAACACCCCCCGCATTATATGCGTGGGGGCTGAAGCCGACGACTGCAATCTTTCAGGTTATATACATGTATACATAAACGGCCGCACGGGAGGCAGAAGTATAAATACAGCCTTGATAAAATTCAATAAAACATTGTCTTTACAATGGGAATACATGTCACTCAAACATAACATTCTTCGAGCACTGGGCCTCTATCGAATGAGCGCCCTCAAGAACTTCTTCAAAATAGTGCTCGGCAGCCACTCGGCCTATGGCCGAACCCTGCATCGCGACAGTGGTGGCATCCATCTCCGCCCAGTATGTTTTGACACGGGAAAGGGCCATCCGCGAGCCTTCTATGCACGCCGACCTCTTCATCGCATTAATGCGTGGCACCGCACCAAGGAACTGCTGCACCAAGCTAAAATAGTTGTTCGGCTTTGGCCTTTCCGGCCACAGATTATCCACGACAGACCTCATGGCGAGTCCGGACAATCTATTGAGTTCAGCCCATTCGGCAAGCTGATCAGTCAATGGAAGCAGACGCTCTGGAATGTTAAAGTGCGACCAGAACAGCTTGTCCATGCTACGTCTTGAGCTTGCATTGGTTTTCCCCGAAGAGGAAGGGATGATGCAGTAGAGTAGCGTAAGTATTTCCCTCAGTTTTTGAGAACCAAGGTATCAATCCAGTAAGAGGCCACGCTCAAGTCCCTCGTACCTGCACAAAGCGATAGCTACTCGCAACCAACGCGATTAGGGGTTGTCAATCCCTTCACGGTCACTTACGAGAGTGTTATCTGATAGATATAATATTTTTGGTATTTTTGGTATAAAGATGCAAAGTAAAAAGTAAAGGCAAAGTAAAAAAGCAAAGCAAGATTAAAGTGATGGAGATTGATATGATGAGAATAGACCCGGGGGCCATAGGTTTCACTAGTGGCTTCTCTCAAGAGCATAAGTATTCTACAGTGGGTGAACAAATTACTGTTGAGCAATTGAAAGAATTGAGCATAGTTATGAGAATATCTAGGCATGATCATGTATATAGGCATCACGTCCGTGACAAGTAGATCGAAATGATTCTGCATCTACTACTATTACTCCACTCATCGACCGCTATCCAGCATGCATCTAGAGTATTAAGTTAAAAACAGAGTAATGCCTTAATCAAGATGACATGATGTAGAGATATAAATTCATGCAATATGAAATAAACCCCATCTTGTTATCCTCAGTGGCAATGATACAATACGTGCCTTGCTGCCGCTTCTGTCACTGGGTAAGGACACCGCAAGATCGAACCCAAAGCTAAGCACTTCTCCCATGGCAAGAACTACCAATCTAGTTGGCCAAACCAAACGGATAATTCGAAGAGACTTGCAAAGATAACCAATCATACATAAAAGAATTCAGAGAAGATTCAAATATTATTCATAGATAGACTTGATCATAAACCCACAATTCATCGGTCTCAGCAAACACACCGCAAAAAGAAGATTACATCGAATAGATCTCCACAAGAGAGGGGGAGAACTTTGTATTGAGATTCAAAGAGAGAGAAGAAGCCATCTAGCTACTAACTATGGACCCGAAGGTCTGAGGTAAACTAGTCACACTTCATCGGAGGGGCTAGGATGATGTAGAAGCCCTCCGTGATGACGGCCCTCTTCCGGTGGAGCTCCAAAATAGGCCCCAAGATGGGATCTCGTGGATACAGAAAGTTGTGGCAGTGGAATTAGGTTTTTGGCTCCTGTTCTGATTGTTTGGGGGTACGTGTGTATATATAGGAGGAAGAAGTACGCCGGAGGAGCAACGAGGGGCCCACGAGGCAGGGGGCGCGCCCTAGGGGGGGGGGGGCGCCCCCCACCCTCATGACTGCCTCTTTTGTTCCTTGGAGAAGGGTCCAAGTCTCCTGGATCACGGTCGGTGAGAAAATCACGTTCCCGAAGATTTTATTCCGTTTGGACTCCGTTTGATATTCCGTTTCTTCGAAACACGGAAATAGGCAAAAAACAACAATTCTGGGTTGGGCCTCCGGTTAATAGGTTAGTCCCAAAAGTAGTATAAAAGTGGAAAATAAAGCCCAATATAGTCCAAAACAGTAGATAATATAGCATGGAGCAATCAAACATTATAGATATGTTGGAGACGTATTAGGCATCCCCAAGCTTAATTCCTGCTCGTCCTCGAGTAGTTAAATGATAAAAAGAGAATTTTTGATGCGGAGTGCTACTTGGCATAATTTCAATGCAAATCTTCTTAATTGTGGTATGAATATTCAGATTAAAAAGATTCAAGACAAAAGTTTATATTGACATAAAAATAATAATACTTCAAGCATACTAACAAAGCAATTATGTCTTCTCAAAATAACATGGCCAAAGAAAGTTCATCCCTACTAAATCATATAGTCTGGCTATGCTCCATCTTCACCACACAAAGTATTTAAATCATGCACAACCCCGATGACAAGCCAAGCAATTGTTTCATACTCTAACCTTTTCAAAACTTTTTCAACCTTCACGCAATACATGAGCGTGAGCCATGGATATAGCACTATAGGTGAAATAGAATGATGGTTGTGGAGAAGACAAAAAGGAGGGTAAGATAGTCTCACATCAACTAGGCGTATCAACGGGCTATGGAGATGTCCATCAATAGATATCAATGTGAGTGAGTAGGGATTTCCATGCAACAGATGCACTAGAGCTATAAATATATGAAAGCTCAACAAAAGAAACTAAGTGGGTGTGCATCCAACTTGCTTGCTCACGAAGACCTAGGGCAATTTTGAGGAAGCCCACCATTGGAATATACAAGCCAAGTTCTATAATGTAAAATTCCCACTAGTATATGAAAGTGACAACATATGAGACTCTCTATATGAAGAACATGGTGCTACTTTGAAGCACGATATATGAGACTTGCTATATCATGGTGCTACTTTGAAGCACAAGTGTGGAAAAAGGATAGTAGCATTGCCCCTTTTTATTTATTTTCTTTTTTGGGGCCTTCTTTTTTTTCTTTGGCCTTTCTCTTATTTTTATTGGGACAATGCTCTATTGAATGATGATCATCACACTTTTATTTATTTACAACTCAATGATTACAACTCGATTCTAAAACAAAGTATGACTCTATATGGATGCCTCCGGCGGTGTACCGGGATATGCAATGAATCAAGAGTGACAAGTATGAAGAAATTATGAACGGTGGCTTTGCCACAAATACTATGTCAACTACATGATCATGCTAAGCAATATGACAATGATGAAGGTGTCATGATGAACTAGATGGTGGAAAGTTGCATGGCAATATATCTCGGAATGGCTATGGAAATGCCATAATAGGTAGGTATGGTGGCTGTTTTGAGGAAGGTATATGGTAGGTGTATGATACCGGCAAAAGGTGCGCGGTATTAGAGAGGCTAGCAAAGGTGGAAGGGTGAGAGTGCGTATAATCCATGGACTCAACATTAGTCGTAAGAGCTCATATACTTATTGCAAAAATCTAGAAGTTATCAAAGAAAAGTATTACGCGCATGCTCCTAGGGGGATAGATTGGTAGGAAAAGACCATCTCTCGTCCCTGACCGCCACTCATAAGGAAGACAATCAATAAACAAATCATGCTCCGACTTCATAACATAACGGTTCACCATACGTGCATGCTACGGGAATCACAAACTTTAACACAAGTATTCTTTAAATTCACAACTACTCAACTAGCATGACTTTAATATTATCACCTCCATATCTCAAAACAATTATCATGCTTCAATCTTTTCTTAGTATTCAACACACTCAAAAGAAAGTTTCACAAATCTTGAATACCAAGCATATTATTATTAAGCAAATTACCATGCTATTAAGAGACTCTCAAAATAATTTAAGTGAAGCATGAGAGATCAATAGTTTCTTTAAAACAAATCCACCACCGTGCTCTAAAAGATCTAAGTGAAGCACATAGAGCAAAATTATAACACTCAAAAGATATAAGTGAAGAACATAGAGCAAAATTATGTAGCTCAAAAGATATAAGTGAAGCACATGGAGAAAAACTACTTAGCTCAAAAGATATAAGTGAAGCACATAGAGCAAAATTATCTAGCTCAAAAGATATAAGTGAAGCACATAGAGTATTCTATCAAATTTTCATTCATGTATGGCTCTCTCAAAAGGTGTGTACAGCAAGGATGATTGTGGCATACTAAGACACAAAGAAACAAATAATACAAGACGCTCCAAGCAAAACACATATCATGTTGGTGAATAAAAATATAGCTCCAAGTAAATTTCCGATGGAAGTGGATGAAAGAGGGGATGCGTTCCGGGGCATCCCCAAGCTTTGACTTTTTGGTGTCCTTGGATTATCTTGGGGGTGCCATGGGCATCCCCAATCTTAGGCTCTTGCCACTCCTTGTTCCATGATCCATCAAAAGAATTCACCCAAAACTTGAAAACTTCACAACACAAAACTCAAAATAGAAAACTCGTGAGCTCCGTTAGCGAAAGAAAACAAAAGACAACTTCAAGGTACTGTAATGAACTCATTCTTTATTTATATTGGTGTTAAACCTACTGTATTCAAACTTCTCTATGGATTATAAACTATTTTACTAGCCATAGATTCATCAAAATAAGCAAACAACACACGAAAAACAGAATCTGTCAAAAACAGAACAGTCTGTAGTAATATGTAGCTAGCTCAAGATCTGGAACCCCAAAAATTCTAAAATAAATTGATTTACGTGATGAATTTTTCTATTAATCATATTCAAAAAGAATTAACTAAATAGAACTCTTCAAATAAAAATGACAGGAGTTCTCGTGAGCGCTAAAGTTTCTGTTTTTTACAGCAAGTTCAACAAGACTTTCCCCAAGTCTTCCCGACGGTTCTACTTGGCACAAACACTAATTAAACACAAAAAACACAACCAAAACACAGGCTAAATAATTTATTTATTACTAAGCAGGAGCAAAAATCAAGGAATAAAAATAAAATTGGGTTGCCTCCCAACAAGCGCTATCGTTTGACGCCCCTAGCTAGGCATTAAAGCGAGGATAGATCTAGGTATTGCCATCTTTGGTAGGCAATCCATAAGTGGCTCTCATGATAGTTTCATATGGTAATTTTATTTTATTTCTAGGAAAGTGTTCCATGACCTTTTTAATGGAAATTGAAATCTAATATTCCCTTCCTTCATATCAATAATCGCACCAACCGTTCTAAGGAAAGGTCTACCAAGAATAATAGGGCAAGAAGGATTGCAATCTATATCAAGAACAATGAAATCTACGGGCACATAATTCCTATTTGCAACAATAAGAACATCATTAATCCTTCCCATAGGTTTCTTAATAGTGGAATCCGCAAGATACAAGTTTAGAGAGCAATCATCAAAATTACGGAAATCTAGCAAATCACACAAAGTCTTGGGAATAGTAGAGACACTAGCACCCAAATCACACAAAGAATAAAACTCATGATCTTTAATTTTAATTTTAATAGTTGGTTCCCACTCGTCATAGAGTTTTCTAGGGATAGAAACTTTCAACTCAAGTTTTTCTTCACAAGATTGCATCAAGGCATCAACAATATATTCGGTGAAGGCTTTATTTTGACTATAAGCATGTGGAGAATTTAGCACGGATTGCAACAAGGAAATACAATCAATTAAAGAGCAACTTTCATAATTAAATTCCTTGAAATCCAATATAGTGGGTTTAGCAACATCTAAATTTTTATTTCTTTCAATCCCACTTTCATCAATTTCATCATGAAGATCTAAACACTCTGAATTTTTAGAACGCCCTCTAGGTAAAGGAAGATCATATTCAGTTTCATCAAGATTCATATTGCAAAATAAAGATTTAATAGGGGACACATCAATAACTTTTAGATCTTCATCTTGATTTTCATAGGAATCCGGTTTAGCAGCCATCTTATTGACTAAGGTGGCTTGCATATCCGAAATTTCACGAGTCATCTTTTCTATACGAGCAATTTGGGATCTTATACCATCAAATTCTTTAGACATATCATCTAGCTCTTTATTCATGTAACTCATAAAACTTTTTTGTTCCTTAAACTCGTTTCTAAAGAAATTATTATTCTCAAATTGCAAAACAATAAACTTCCTAACGTTGGTTTCGATCTCCTCTAACCTTTTGAGGTGGAGATCACCAAATCTCGGTTGAGCCATCACGACAAACAAGCAATCTAACACACGAGCAAACAAAAAGCAAGCGGGCAAAAAAGGCAAATAGAGAGGGAGGATAGAGAGAGAGGGTGAATAAAACGGCATGGGTGAATTGGGGGAGAGGAAAACGAGAGGCAAATGTCAAATAATGTAATGCGAGAGATAGGGATTGTGATGGGTACTTGGTATGTTGACTTTTTGCGTAGCCTCCCCGGCAACGGCGCTAGAAATCCTTCTTGCTATGTATTGAGCTTGCGTTTGTTTTCCCCGAAGAGGAAGGGATGATGCAGCAGAGTAGTGTAAGTATTTCCCTCAGTTTTTGAGAACCAAGGTATCAATCCAGTAGGAGGCCATGCTCAAGTCCCTCGTACCTGCACAAAGCGATAGCTACTCGCAACCAACGCGATTAGGGGTTGTCAATCCCTTCACGGTCACTTACGAGAGTGAGATATGATAGATATAATATTTTTGGTATTTTTGGTATAAAAATGCAAAGTAAAAAGTAAAGGCAAAGTAAAAAAGCAAAGCAAGATTAAAGTGATGGAGATTGATATGACGAGAATAGACCCGGGGGCCATAGGTTTCACTAGTGGCTTCTCTCAAGAGCATAAGTATTCTACGGTGGGTGAACAAATTACTATTGAGCAATTGACAGAATTGAGCATAGTTGTGAGAATATCTAGGCATGATCATGTATATAGGCATCACGTCCATGACAAGTAGATCGAAACGATTCTGCATCTACTACTATTATTCCACTCATCGACCGCTATCCAGCATGCATCTAGAGTATTAAGTTAAAAACAGAGTAACGCCTTAAGCAAGATGACATGATGTAGAGAGATAAATTCATGCAATATGAAATAAACCCCATCTTGTTATCCTCGATGGCAATGATACAATATGTGCCTTGCTGCCCCTTCTGTCACTGGGTAAGGATACCGCAAGATCGAACCCAAAGCTAAGCACTTCTCCCATGGCAAGAACTACCAATCTAGTTGGCCAAACCAAACGGATAATTCAAAGAGACTTACAAAGATAACCAATCAGACATAAAAGAATTTAAAGAAGATTCAAATATTATTCATAGATAGACTTGATCATAAACCCACAATTCATCGGTCTCAGCAAACACACCGCAAAAAGAAGATTACATCGAATAGATCTCCACAAGAGAGGGGGAGAACTTTGTATTGAGATTCAAAGAGAGAGAAGAAGCCATCTAGCTACTAACTATGGACCCGAAGGTCTGAGGTAAACTACTCACACTTCATCGGAGGGGCTAGAATGATGTAGAAGCCCTCCGTGATGATGGCCCTCTTCCGACGGAGCTCCGGAATAGGCCCCAAGATGGGATATCGTGGATACAGAAATTTGCGGTGGTGGAATTAGGTTTTTGGCTCCTGTTCTGATCGTTTGGGGGTACGTGTGTATATATAGGAGGAAGAAGTACTGGAGGAGCAACGAGGGGCCCACGAGGCAGGGGGCGCGCCCTAGGGGGGTGCCCCTCACCCTCGTGACCGCCTCTTTTGTTCCTTGGAGCAGGGTCCAAGTCTCCTGGATCACGTTCGGTGAGAAAATCACGTTCCCGAAGATTTTATTCCGTTTGGAATCCGTTTGATATTCCGTTTCTTCGAAACACTAAAATAGGCAAAAAAAACAACAATTCTGGGTTGGGCCTCCGGTTAATAGGTTAGTCCCAAAAATAATATAAAAGTGGAAAATAAAGCCCAATATAATCCAAAACAGTAGATAATATAGCATGGAGCAATCAAAAATTATAGATACGTTGGAGACGTATCAGTCCACTTCACGATCTGTTTGGTCTCGGAAGTATTCGACCCCATCGACAGCGCTCGCCGCCAAGTCCAGATATGCGTCGGCCGAACTCCATAGCCGATCCAGAGGGGCATACCGCAGATCGCCGAACTTCCTCCGTAGCATAAAGGGCTTCCCAGCCACAATATCCCCGGCTTCATGCAGTTCCTGCTTCTTTGCTCTCATTGCAGAGCGGGTGTCTTTGGTCGCCATTGTGGCCTTTTCGAGGTCCGTAGCCTTTGCCCGGTTTTCTTCTTCAAGAAACTGGCAGCGGTCGGCGGTATCTTTTAACTTCACAGCCATTTTGGCCATTTTCTCTTTGCTCTCGCTATGCGCGGCCTTCTCGGCTCTCAATCTTCGGCCGCCTTCAAAGCGGCCGCTTTCTACTCCTCGCTTGCTCCTTGGCTCGGGCAAGCTCCACCCGCAGGGCCTCCATGGTGGCAGCTCCATCTGCAGTCACAACACATTAAAGATACTGGCATCACGCTGCTCTTACTGTGTGACATTCACTATAAACATCACCTACCATGTGCCTCGTCAAGCCGCTTGTTAACAAGCTCGATATCGGCATCCGCCGCATCCAGTCGCCGCTTTAGTTCGGCAATCCCATCAGTCCGGCTAGCCACTGGAGCTTCAGACACCTGCACATAAAGGTGGTCTGGTTATTACCTGGGACTACGATCCTCTGTTCGCCGCCTTTTTCGACGACAACCAGAGTCTCAGGGGCTACTATCTACACAGGGCACACCTAAAATGTGCGGTACCATCACAAATGTATATCATTTCACGTACCTCAAAGCCCATCAGTAGACTCATAAAGGCTTCATGCAACCCGTTTTCGGCGGACGAAATCCTTTCAATCACCGTACACATTAATGTACGGTGTTCTTTTGAGATAGTTGCTCGCTCTAGCAGACCCTTCAGTACGTCCGACCGCATACAGGATGGTGCAGGACTCTTTTGATTGCTCTCTTCAAGAGTCGGATACTGAGGGCTTCGGGTGACCATGGGATTACCTTCTGGCCTTGCCGGATCCGGAAAAACTCTCCGTGATGACACTTCAAGGTCGCCCGCTTCTTGAGCCGGGGAGTCTGGGGGAGGCGTTTCGCTCTCCATCATCTCCAGAAGAAGATCCCCTTAAGATGAGCTCTGCTGAGAAGGGCTCAGATCCGAACTGCAAGATAAATGCTTCGATTATCTTCCTCAGAAGTAAGGTAGTATACCTTCACTATTAAGTACTTTTTGATTACTTACAGCTCGTTAGAGGGCTGATCCACGCATGGACTTTGTTCGGCAAGAGCACCCTCCGAGACAGGACCCTTTGGTGGAATTTTCTTCTCCCGTTTGGAGACCTTGGTTTCTGGATCTTCAGAGGTAGTCCTCTTCCTCCCCTGGGGCGATGAAATGTCAGATTCTTCCCCTTGGTTATCCTCCCTCACGAAGGCGCTCGTTCCCTCGGTCGGAATAGGTAGCGGTGGAGGCCCGCTTTCGCCCCCTTTATTCTCCCCTTCGTCTTCCCTTGAGGGCACCGGGCAAGGTGCTGGCTCGAGCATCTTTTCCAGCACTGGATTGTCCAAGCCTTCAGGAAAGGGGAGCCGAACACCAGATCATCTTCGCCTTTGTTATCCAGTCCTGGTCAAAGAGCGATTCTTCAGAATGATGTCATAATAAAAGAAAGACAGTGTGTTCGACTAGAGGATTACTTACTTGGGACGCGGTGTGGTTGTTGCTCAGGCCCACGTCCTCGGTGGTGTCCGGACACTCTATTTGGGGGCCGAAGAACGACTTGTACATCTCCTCGTGCGTCAGGCCGGAGAAATTATGAATAGCGCGCAGTCCTTCTGGGTTGAATTCCCACAAGCCGAGGGGCCGGCGTTTGCAAGGCTGGACTCGACGAACCAGCATGACTTGCACTACCATAACCAAACTAAAATCTCCCTTGAATAGCTCTCGGATGCGGCTCTGCAGTATGGGCACATCCTTGGCTGGACCCCAGCTCAGCCCCCTATTGATCCATGACATCAGTTGTGGTGGAGGACCCGAGCGAAAGGCGGGGGAAGCTACCCACTTGGCACTTCTGGGAGCGGTGACGTAGAACCACTCCTGCTGCCATAATCCGGACACCTCTGGAAAGGAACCCTTTGGCCACGGAGCTCCAACAATCTTGCTTATTAATGCACCTCCGCACGCTGCATGCTGCCCCTCAACCGTCTTCGGCTTCACGTCAAAGGTCTTGAGCCACAGGCCGAAGTGAGGGGTAATGCGGAGGAAGGCCTCACATACGACAATAAATGCCGAGATGTGGAGAAAGGAATCCGGGGCTAGATCATGGAAATCAAGCTCGTAATAGAACATCAAACCCCTAACGAAGGGCTCCAGAGTGAGGCCTAGTCCTCGGAGGAAGTGGGAGATGAACACGACATCTTCATTGGGTTCAGGAGTAGGGACGACCTGCCCTCGAGCAGGCAGCCGATGCAAAACTTCGGCGGTCAGGTATCTTGCCTCCCTCAACTTCTTGATATCCTCCTCCATGACGGAGGAGGGCATCCACCGGCCCTGGAGGCTGGATCCGGACATGATTGAAGGTCCGAAGCACCTGACCTGGGCTTTGGGTGTTAGAACTCGAGGTGGGGGAAGGATTCGATTGAGCACGGGAGGAAAAAAGTGAAAGCCTTGTCCCTTTATAAAGAGGGTGAATATCAAGCGTCCTCCTCGTGGCCATTTGGGACTTGCCTAAAATCTAGGAGTCCTAGCCACGGTTGGGTTACCCACACCCGTATTGATGAGGATCCCGTAATAAGGGGGACACGATCTCTGCTTTGACAAGATGTGTCAAGAAACTGCCTCGCGTTATGTGCGGGGCTAGTTAAAGGAAATGGTTCGGATAATCACCGGGCCACGGCATGATGTCATGTTGCCGAAACATGTCAGCAGATTAGATTTGTGGAAATATTATTCTCTCTACTGTGGTACGTCGAACTTATTTTGTAGGGTCGGACACTATCCTTGTATTCAAATTCTTCCATGGTGTATTCGGAGGAGGAACCCGCCTTGCAATGCCGAAGACAACACTGCGCGCCGGACTCGTCGTCATTGAAGCCTGATTCAGGGGCTACTGTGGGAGTCCTAGATTAGGGGGTCTCCGGATAGCCGGACTATATCCTTTGGCCGGACTGTCGGACTATGAAGATACAAGATTGAAGACTTCGTCTCGTGTCCGGATGGGACTCTACTTGGCGTGGAAGGCAAGCTAGGCGGTACGGATATGGATATCTCCTCCTTTGTAACCGACCTTGTGTAACCCTAGCCCCCTCCGGTGTCTATATAAACCGGAGGGTTTTAGTCCGTAGGACAACAGACAATCATACCATAGGCTAGCTTCTAGGGTTTAGCCTCTCCAATCTCATGGTAGATTAACTCTTGTAATACTCATATCATCAAGAATAAATCAAGCAGGACGTAGGGTTTTACCTCCATCAAGAGGGCCCGAACCTGGGTAAAACATCGTGTCCCCTGCCTCATGTTACCATCCGCCTTAGACGCACAATTCAGGACCCCCTACCCGAGATCCGTCGGTTTTGACACCGACAAGCACCTTTAAAGATCAAGGACTGACTAGACATTGTAATTCATGGTAAAATAGATCCTGTCAAGTCGTACTCAATGTAAACTAACAGTAATGAATGCAAATGATAGCGGTGCGCTCCAACTGGTGCTTTTTAATAAGAGGATGATGAATCAACATAAAAGTAAATAGATAGGCCCTTCGCAGAGGAAAGCAGGGATTTGTAGAGGTGCCAAAGCTCGGTTTTGAAATAGAGATAAATAATATTTTGAGCGGTATACTTTCACTGTCAACATAACAACCAAGAGATGGCGATATCTTCCATGCTACACACATTATAGGCGGCTCCCAAACAGAATGGTAAAGTTTATACTCCCCCTCCACCAACAAGCATCAATCCATGGCTTGCTCGAAACAACGAGTGCCTCCAACTAACAAGATTCCCATGGGGAGTTTTGTTTGCAATTATTTTGATTTGATTTGCATAAAGCATGGGACTGGCATCCTGAAGGAAATATGCCCATGAGGCAATAATAAAGTTATTATTTATTTCCTTATTTCATGATAAATTTTTATTATTCATGCTAGAATTGTATAAACCGGAAACATAATACATGTGTGAATACATAGACAAACAGAGTGTCACTAGTATGCCACTACTTGACTAGCTCGTTGATCAAAGATGGTTAAGTTTCCTAACCATAGACATGAGTTTTCATTTGATTAACGGGATCACATCATTAGGAGAATGATGTGATTGACTTGACCCATTTCGTTAGCTTAGCACTTGATCATTTAGTTTGTTGCTATTGCTTTCTTCATGACTTATACATGTTCCTATGACTATGAGATTATGCAACTCCCGTTTACCGGAGGAACACTTTGTGTGCCACCAAACGCCACAACATAATTGGGTGATTATAAAGGTGCTCTACAGGTGTCTCCGAAGGTACTTGTTGGGTTGGCGTATTTCGAGATTAGGATTTGTCACTCTGATTGTCGGAGAGGTATCTCTGGGCCCACTCGGTAATGCACATCACTATAAGCCTTGCAAGCATTGCAACTAATGAGTTAGTTGCGGGATGATGTATTACGGAATGAGTAAAGAGACTTGCCGGTAATGAGATTGAACTAGGTATTGAGATACCGACGATCGAATCTCGGGCAAGTAACATACCGACGACAAAGGGAACAACGTATGTTGTTATGCGGTCTGACCGATAAAGATCTTCGTAGAATATGTAGGAGCTAATATGGGTATCCAGGTCCCGCTATTGGTTATTGACCAGAGAGGTGTCTCGGTCATGTCTACATAGTTCTCGAACCCGTAGGGTCCGCACGCTTAATGTTTGTTGACGATATAGTATTATAAGAGTTATGTATGGTGGTGACCGAATGTTGTTCGGAGTCCCGAATGAGATCACGGACATGACGAGGAGCTCCGGAATGGTCCGGAGGTAAAGATTCATATATTGGATGATATGGTTTGGCCAAGGGGTCAAGCCCATGGGGCTATAAGTCGGTGCAAAAGGAGTTTTGCGGAGGCTAGGGGGCCAAACGCCGGAGACCCTGGCATCTGGCCCAGGGCCAGAAGCCGAGGTCCATGGCGTCTGGACCAGATGCTAAGGATTGTGGCGTTTGGTCCTGGAGTCCGAGTGGGACTCTTGCCTTTCGGGCAAAACCGACTTTGAGGAGTCTTTTGCTCCAAGTTTCGACCCCAGGGCTCAACATATAAATAGAGGGGCAGGGCTAGCACCAAAGACACATCAAGAAACACCAAGCCGTGTGCCGGCAACCCCGTCCCCTCTAGTTTATCCCCCGTCATAGTTTTCGTAGTGCTTAGGCGAAGCCCTACGGAAATTGTTCTTCACCAACACCATCACCATGCCGTCGTGCTGCCAGAACTCATCTACTACTCTGCCCCTCTTGCTGGATCAAGAAGGCGAGGACGTCACCGAGCCGAACATGTGCAGAACTCGGAGGTGTCATGCTTTCGGTACTTGGATCGGTCGGATCGTGAAGATGTACGACTACATCAACCATGTTGATATAACGCTTCGCGAATGGTCTACAAGGGTATGTAGACAACACTCTCCCCTCTCGTTGCTATGCATCACCATGATCCTGCGTGTGTGTAGGAAAATTTTGAAATTACTATGTTACCCAACAGTGGCATCCGAGCCAGGTTTTATGCGTTGATGTAATATGCACGAGTCGAACACAAGTGAGTTGTGGGCGATATAAGTCATACTGCTTACTAGCATGTCACACTTTGGTTCGGCGGTATTGTTGGATGAAGCGGCCCGGACCGACATTACGCGTACCCTTACGCGAGACTAGTTTTACCGCCGTGCTATGCACACAGGTGACTAGCGGGTGTCAGTTTCTCCAACTTTAGTTGAACCGAGTGTGGCTACGCCCGGTCCTTGAGAAGGTTAAAACTGCACTAACTTGACAAACTATCATTATGGTTTTCATGCGTAGGTAAGAATGATTCTTGCTCATCCCGTAGAAGCCATGTAAAAACTTGCAACAACAAAGTAGAGGACGTCTAACTTGTTTTTGCAGGGCATGTTGTGATGTGATATGGTCAAGACGTGATGAGATATAAGTTGTTGTATAAGATGATCATGTTTTGTTGAAGTTATCGGCAACTGGCAGAAGCCTTATGGTTGTCTCTTTATTGCATAGGATGCAAGCACCAAATAATTGCTTTACTTTATCGCTATGCAATAGCAATAGTTGCAAGAGCAATAGTTGGCGAGACGACCATGTGACGACACATTGATATAGATCAAGATGATGGAGATCATGGTGTCATGCCGGTGACGATGGAAATCATGACGATGCTTTGGAGATGGAGATCAAAGGCACAAGATGATGATGGCCATATCATGTCACATATTTTGATTGCGTGTGATGTTTATCTTTTATACATCTTATTTTGCTTAGTTCGATGGTAGCTTTATAAGATGATCTCTCACTAATTATCAAGGTACAAGTGTTCTCCCTGAGTATGCACCGTTGCGAAAGTTCTTCGTGCTGAGACACCACGTGATGATCGGGTGTGATAGGCTCTATGTTCAAATACAACGGGTGCAAAACATTTGCACACGCGGAATACTCAGGTTAAACTTGACGAGCCTAGCATATAACAGATATGGCCTCGGAACACTGAGACCGAAAGGTCGAGCATGAATCATATAGTAGATATGATCAACATAGTGATGCTCACCATTGAATGCTACTCCATTTCACATGATGATCGGTTATGGTTTAGTTGATATGGATCACGTGGTCACTTAGAGGATTAGAGGGATGTCTATCTAAGTGGAAGTTCTTAAGTAATATGATTAATTGAACTTAAATTTATCATGAACTTAGTCCTGGTAGTATTAGCATATCTATTATGTAGATCAATAGCTCGCGTTTAGCTCCCCTGTTTTATTTTTGATATGTTCCTAGAGAAAACTAAGTTGAAAGATGTTAGTAGCAATGATGCGGATTGGATCCGTGATCTGAGGTTTATCCTCATTGCTGCACAGAAGAATCATGTCCTTGATGCACCGCTAGGTGACAAACCTATTGTAGGAGCAGATGCAGATGTTATGAACGTTTGGCTAGCTCAATATGATGACTACTTGATAGTTTAGTGCACCATGCTTAAACGGCTTAGAATCGGGACTTCAAAGACGTTTTGAACGTCATTGACCATATGAGATGTTCCAGGAGTTGAAGTTAATATTTCAAGCAAATACCCGAGTTGAGAGATATGAAGTCTCCAACAAGTTCTATAGCTAAAAGATGGAGGAGAATAGCTCAAGCGGTGAGCATGTGCTCAGATTGTCTGGGCACTACAATCGCTTGAATCAAGTGGGAGTTAATCTTCCAGATAAAATAGTGATCGACAGAATTCTCTAGTCACCATCACCAAGTTAGTAGAACTTTGGGATGAACTATAATATGCAAGGGATAACGGAAACGATTCCCAAGCTCTTCGTGATGCCGAAATCAACGAAGGTAGAAATCAAGAAAAGCATCAAGTGTTGATGGTAAACAAAACCACTAGTTTCAAGTAAAGGGACAAAGGGAAGAAAGGGGAAACTTCAAGAAGAACGGCAAGCAAGTTGCTGCTCAAGTGAAAAAACCCAAGTCTGGACCTAAGCCTGAAACTAAGTGCTTCTACTACAAAGGGAATGGTCACTGGAAGCGGAACTACCCTAAGTAATTGGCGGATAAGAAGGATGGCAAAGTGAACATAGGTATATTTGATATACATGTTATTGATGTGTACTTTACTAGTGTTTATAGCAACCCCTTAGTATTTGATACTAGTTCAGTTGCTAAGAATAGTAACTCGAAATAGGAGTTGCAGAATGAACAGAGACTAGTTAAGGGTGAAGTGACGATGTGTATTGGAAATGGTTCCAAGAATGATATGATCATCATCGCACACTCCCTATACTTTCGGGATTAGTGTTAAACCTAAAATAAATGTTATTTAGTGTTTGCGTTGAGCATGAATATGATTGGACCATGTTTATTGCAAATACGGTTATTCATGTAAGTTAGAGAATAATTGTTGTTCTGTTTACATGAATAAAACCTTCTATGGTCATACACCCAATGAAAATGGTTTGTTGGATCTCGATCGTGGTGATACACATTTTCATAATATTGAAGCCAAAAAGATGTGAAGTTAATAATGATAGTGCAACTTATTTGTGGCACTGCCGTTTAGGTCATATTGGTGTAAAGCGCATGAAGAAAATCCATGCTGATGGGCTTTTGGAATCACTTGATTATGAATCAGTTGATGCTTGCGAACCATGCTTCATGGGCAAGATGACTAAGACTCCGTTCACCGGAACAATGGAGCGAGCAACAGATTTGTTGGAAATCATGCATACTGATGTATATGGTCCGATGAATATTGAGGCTTGCGGCAGGTATCATTATTTTCTGATCTTCACAGATGATTCGAGCAGATATGAGTATATCTACTTGATGAAACACAAGTATGAAACATTTGAAAAGTTCAAAGAATTTCAGAGTGAAGTGGAGAATCATCGTAACAAAAATAAAAGTTTCTATGATATGATCGCAGAAGTAAAATATTTGAGTTACGAGTTTGGCCTTCAGTTAAAACAATGTGAAATAGTTTCACTACTCACGCCACCTGGAACACCACAGTGTAATGGTGTGTCCGAACGTCGTAACCGTACTTTATTATATATGGTGTGATCTATGATGTACCTTACCGATTTACCACTATCATTTTGGGGTTATGCATTAGAGACAGCTACATTCACGTTAAATAGGGCACCATCTAAATCCGTTGAGACGACACCGTATGAACTATGGTTTGGCAAGAAACCTAAGCTATCGTTTCTTAAAGTTTGAGGTTGCAATGCTTATGTGAAAAAGTTTCAACCTGATAAGCTCAAAACCAAATCGGAGAAGTGCGTCTTCATAGGATACCCAAAAGAAAATGTTGGGTACACCTTCTATCACTGATCTGAAGGCAAGATATTCATTGCTGAGAATGGATCCTTTCTAGAGAAGGAGTTTCTCTCGAAAGAAGTGAGTGGGAGGAAAGTAGAACTTGATGAGGTAACTGTACCTGCTCCCTTATTGGAAAGTAGATCATCACAGAAATCTGTTTCTGTGACTCCTACACCAATTAGTGAGGAAGCTAATGATGATGATCATGTAACTTTAGATCAAGTTACTACCGAACCTCGTAGGTAAACCAGAGTGAGATCCGCACCAGAGTGGTACGGTAATCCTGTTCTGGAGGTCATGTTACTTGACCATGACGATCCTACGAACTATGAGGAAGCGATGATGAGCCCAGATTCCACGAAATGGCTTGAGGCCACGAAATCTGAGATGAGATCCATGTATGAGAACAAAGTATGGACTTTGATTGACTTGCTCAATGATCGGCGAGCCATTGAGATTAAATGGATCTTCAAGAGGAAGACGGACACTACTAGTAGTGTTACTATCTACAAAGCTAGAATTGTCGCAAAAGGTTTTTTCGACAAGTTCAAGGTGTTGACTATGATGAGAGTTTCTCACTCGTATCTATGCTTAAGTCTGTCCGAATCATGTTAGCAATTGCCGCATTTTATGAAATCTGGCAAATG
Source organism: Triticum monococcum (assembly GCA_034509565.1). Classification (NCBI taxonomy): domain Eukaryota; kingdom Viridiplantae; phylum Streptophyta; class Magnoliopsida; order Poales; family Poaceae; genus Triticum; species Triticum monococcum. Next base: position 690,945,383 of record CM067842.1, read on the forward strand.
GATAAACAAAGCTACATTCCTTAATGGATTTATTTAAGTAGAGTTGTATATGATGCAACCAGAAGGTTTTGTCAATCCTAAAGGTGCTAACAAAACATGCAAGCTCCAGCGATCCATCTATGGACTGGTGCAAGCATCTCGGAGTTGGAATATACGCTTTGATAAGTTCATCAAAGCATATAGTTCTATACAGACTTGCGGTGAAGCCTATATTTACAATAAAGTGAATGGGAGCACTACAACATTTCTGATAAGTATATGTGAATGACATATTGTTGATCAGAGATAATGTAGAATTATTCTGCAAAGCATAAAGGAGTGTTTGAAAGGAGTTTTTCAAAGAAAGACCTCGATGAAGTTTCTTACACATTGAGCATCAAGATCTATAGAGATAGATCAAGACGCTTGATAAGTTATTTCAATGAGTACATACCTTGACAAGATTTTGAAGTAGTTCAAAATGGAACAGTCAAAGAAGGAGTTCTTGCCTGTGTTGCCAGGTGTGAAGTTGAGTAAAGACTCAAAACCCGACCACAGTAGAAAATAGAAAGAGAATGATAAGTCATTCCCTATGCCTCAGTCATAGGTTCTATAAAGTATGCTATGCTGTTTACCAGTCCAATTGTATACCTTAGCATCTTTCTGGCAAGGGAGTACAATAGTGATCTAGGAGTAGATCACTGGAAAGCGGTCAAAATTATCCTTAGTGGAATAAGGATATGTTTCTCGATTATGGAGGTGACAAAAAGGTTCATCGTAAAGGGTTACGTCGATGCAAATTTTGACACTGATCCAGATAACTCTAAATCTCAATCTGGATACATATTGAAAGTGGGAGCAATTAGCTAGAGTAGCTCCGTGCAGAGCATTGTTGACATAGAAATTTGAAAAATACATACGGATCTGAATGTTGCAGACCCTTTGACTAAACTTCTCTCACAAGCAAAATATGATCACACCTTAGTACTCTTTGGGTGTTAATCACATAGCGATGTGAACTAGATTATTGACTCTAGTAAACCCTTTGGGTGTTGGTCACATGACGATGTGAGCTATGGGTGTTAATCACATGGTGATGTGAACTATTGATGTTAAATCACATGGCGATGTGATCTAGATTATTGACTCTAGTGCAAGTGGGAGACTGGAGGAAATATGCCCTAGAGGCAATAATAAAGTTATTATTTATTTCCTTATTTCATGATAATGTTTATTATTCATGCTAGAATTTTATTAACCGGAAACATAATACATGTGTGAATACATAGACAAACAGAGTGTCACTAGTATGCCTCTACTTGACTAGCTCGTTGATCGAAGATGGTTAAGTTTCCTAACCATAGACATGATTTGTCATTTGATTAATGGGATCACATCATTAGGAGAATGATGTGATTGACTTGGCCCATTCCGTTAGCTTAGCACTTGATCGTTTAGTTTGTTGCTATTGCTTTCTTCATGACTTATACATGTTCCTATGACTATGAGATTATGCAACTCTCATTTACCGGAGGAACACTTTGTGTGCCACCAAACGTCACAACGTAACTGAGTGATTATAAAGGTGCTCTACAGGTGTCTCCGAAGGTAGTTGTTGGGTTGGCATATTTCGAGATTAGGATTTGTCACTCCGATTGTCGGAGAGGTATCTCTGGGCCCACTCGGTAATGCACATCACTATAAGCCTTTCAGGCATTGCAACTAATGAGTTAGTTACGGGATGATGTATTACGGAATGAGTAAAGAGACTTGCCGGTAACGAGATTGAACTAGGTATTGAGATACCGACGATCGAATCTCGGGCAAGTAACATACCGATGACAAAGGGAACAACATATGTTGTTATGCGGTCTGACCGATAAAGATCTTCATAGAATATGTAGGAGCCAATATGGGCATCCAGGTCCCTCTATTGGTTATTGACCAGAGAGGTGTCTCGGTCATGTCTACATAGTTCTCGAACCCGTAGGGTCCGCACGCTTAACGTTCGTTGATGATATAGTATTATAAAAGTTATGTATGTTGGTGACCGAATGTTGTTCAGAGTCCCGGATGAGATCACGGACATGACGAGGAGCTCCGGAATGGTCCGGAGGTAAAGATTCATATATTGGATGATATGGTTTGGCCAAGGGGTCAGGCCCATGGGGCTATAAGTCGGTGCAAAAGGAGTTTTGCGGAGGCCAGGGGGCAAACGATGGAGACCCTGGCGTCTGGCCCCGGGCCAGACGCCGAGGCCCGTGGCGTCTGGACCAGATGCCAAGGATTGTGGCGTTTGGTCCTGGAGTCCGAGTGGGACTCTTGCCTTTCGGGAAAAACCGACTTTAAGGAGGCTTTTGCTCCAAGTTTCGACCTCAGGGCTCAACATATAAATAGAGGGACAGGGCTAGCACCAAAGACACATCAAGAAACACCAAGCCGTGTGCCGGCAACCCCGTCCCCTCTAGTTTATCCTCCGTCATAGTTTTCGTAGTGCTTAGGCGAAGCCCTGCAGAAATTGTTCTTCACCAACACCGTCACCACACCGTCGTGCTGCCGGAACTCATCTACTACTTCGCCCCTCTTGCTGGATCGAGAAGGCGAGGACGTCATCGATCCGAACGTGTGCAGAACTCGGAGGTGCCGTGCTTTCGGTACTTGGATCGGTCGGATCGTGGAGACGTACGACTACATCAACTGCGTTGATATAACACTTCCGCGAACGGTCTACAAGGGTATGTAGACAACACTCTCCCCTCTCGTTGCTATGCATCACCATGATCCTGCATGTGCGTAGGAATTTTTTGAAATTACTACGTTCCCCAACACATCCCGGTGACCAGCCACTTTCTTGTGAGTGAGGAGCGGAGTCCACTCCTCTTGAGAATAACCCGCCTAACATGGAAGATACGAACAGCCCTAGTTGATACATGAGCTATTCGAGCATACAAAACAGGATATTTATTTGAAGGTTTAGAGTTTGGCACATACAAATTTACTTGGAACGGTAGGTAGATACCGTATATAGGTAGGTATGGTGGACTCATATGGAATAACTTTGGGGTTTATGGAGTTGGATGCACAAGAAGTATTCCCACTTAGTACAGGTGAAGGCTAGCAAAAGACTGGGAAGCGACCAGCTAGAGAGCGACAACAGTCATGAACATGCATTAAAATTAATCAACGCCAAATGCAAGCATGAGTAGGATATAATCCACCATGAACATAAATATCGTGAAGGCTATGTTGATTTTGTTTCAACTACATGCGTGAACATGCGCCAAGTCAAGTCACTTAAATCATTCAGAGGAGGATACCAACCTATCATACCACATCACAACCATTTTAATAGCATGTTGGCACGCAAGGTAAACAATTATAAGCTCCCAGATAATCAAGCATGGCACAAGAAACTATGATCTCCAGTTGTCATTGCAAACATGTTTATTCATAATAGGCTGAATCAGGAACGATGAACTAATCATATTTACAAAAACAAAAGAGATCGAGTTCATACTAGTTTTACTCATCTCAGCCAGTCCATCATATATCATCATAATTGCCTTTCACTTGCACGACTGAATGATGTGAATAATAATAATAGTGCGCGTGCATTGGACTAAGCTGGAATCTACAAGCATTCAATAAACAGGAGAAGACAAGGCAATATGGGCTCTTTTGTCAGATCAACAATTATGCATATAAGAGCCACCTCAACAATTTAATCATGGTCTTCTCTATCAACCCCAAACAAAAGAAAAGAAATAAAACTATTTACACGGGAAAGCTCCCAACAAGCAAAAGAAGAACAAGAAATATTTTTGGCTTTTCTTTTTAATTACTGCTACAAGCATGGAAAGTAAACTAATTAAAATCTACAACTATTTTTTTCTTAAGGTTTATTAAACGCACAAGAAGAGAGCATAAAAAGGAAAATAAAATAGCATGGATGATACAATGAAAAAGTATGAGCACCGACATCTAGCAATGAGTGTGTGAACATAAATGTAATGTCGGTGAGAAATACGTACTCCCCCAAGCTTAGGCTTTTGGCCTAAGTTGGTCTATGGCCATGGCTGGCCTGGCAGATATCCATAATAATAGTTGGGGTCGTACTGAGATGCAGCGGCTATCGCCTCCTGAGCTGCAGTGTGGCGACGAACGGCCTCAGCCCTCCTCTCGTACTCACCTGCCTCCTCTCTGGTAATAACATATCTTCCTTTTGCCTGATAATCAAAGAAGGCAGGAGTAGTGGGAGTAATACGGACAGCACGCCGTCTGTCAAAAATTAGTTGATACTGGAGAGGTGATTCACTCCTCTCAACAAACTGGTGGTGAACCATAGCATTAAAATTTAGGTAAGTGGGAGGAAATTCAATATCATCCTCGCGTATGGTTACACCAAGAAAATCAGCTAAGTGGGTTGCATAAATTCCACCAAAAAAATCTACATTAAATCTATTAAGATGCAACCTACGTGCAACAATGGCTCCCAAATTATAGGATTTGTCTCCTAACATAGCACTCCTAAGAATACTGAGGTCAGGAACACACATATGACATGCTTCATCTTTACCATTTATGCATCTACCTATGAAGAGAGCAAAATAATGTATAGCAGGAAAATGAATGCTCTCTATGGTAGCTTGTGTTATATCTCTCGATTCCCCCATAGTTATACTAGCAAGAAAATCTCTAAATTTAGATTTGCGAGGTTCCCTGATACTACCCCAGTGTGGAAGTTTGCAAGCAGTGGTAAAATCCTCTAAGTCAATAGTACAAGAATTTTCATAAAGATCAAATAGGATAGTTGGAGAATTACGTGAAGATGAAAATTCAAACCTCCTCACAAAGGAACTAGTGAGATAGTGATACTGGCTGCACTTCTCTTCCTCGAAGCTCACAAGATCCGTGTTACGCAAATATGCGTTAAATTCTTCCTTAATTCCCGCTCGATCCATAAAGTTCTCAGAAGGCCATTCACAAGGACGCACTGGGGTGTCTCTTGGTGGTTCTTCATCGGCATCACGCATTGCAAGCCTGGGTCCTTGCTTCCTTGAAGAACCACCTTGGAACATTTTCCTAAGCATATTTCTTCCTCTGAAATTTTTAGTAACTTCAAAATAAAAGTGAACCAAACTCAATAATATTGATAGCAACTACTCATACAAGTGCCTAGAGCCTATATCATGCATCAAAACTACTTGGAACCATATAAATTTGACATGTAAGCTCAACAACATGGTCACCTAGGCAGCACAAATTTGCAATGAATAAAGCACTAGAATAAAAACTAATTGGACCAATGGAGGAGTCACATACCAAGGAACAATCTCCCCAAGCAGTTTTGTGAGAGGTGCTTTGAGCAACGAGATCGAAAATGGCAGCAAAACGAGTTTGGGCTCGGGTTTGAGCTGGATATTCGTGTTTGTGGGAGGAATAAGGAGTGTGTGGGTGAAAGGATAAGTGGAGGAGGGCCACCGTGGGCCCACGAGGCAGGGGGCGCGCCCAGGGGGTAGGGCGCGCCCCTGGCCCTCATGGCCAGGTCCAGCTCCTCCTGCTGTGTTCTCAGTGCCAAATATTCTCAAATATTTCAGGAAAAATCATATTTAAATTTCAGGGCATTTGGGGAACTTTTATTTTCGGGGTATTTTTATATTGCACGCATAATTCAGATAACAGACATAAAATACTATTTTTAGTTTATTTAATATAAATAATAGAAAGTAAAAGTGGGGTACAGAAGGTTGTGCCTTCTAGTTTCATCCATCTCATGCTCATCAAAAGGAATCCACTAACAAGGTTGATCAAGTCTTGTTAACGAACTCATCCCAAATAACATGGAACCGGAGAAATTTCGAATAACACTATGTTACCTCAACGGGGATATGCACATCCCCAATAATAAGAATATCATATTTCTTCTTGACAGTAGGAAGAGGAAATTCAAAACCTCCAAAAATAATCGATGAAAATTTTCCAATAGAATTGATACTATGAACTTGAGGTTGTTTCCTTGGAAAGTGTACCGTATGCTCATTATCATTAACATGAAAAGTGACATTGCCTTTAGTGCAATCAATAACAGCCCCTGTAGTATTCAAAAAAGGGTCTTCCAAGAATAATAGACATACTATCGTCCTCGGGAATATCAAGAATAACAAAGTCCGTTAAAATAGTAACGTTTGCAACTACAACAGGCACATCCTCACAAATACCGACAGGTATAGCAGTTGATTTATCAGCCATTTGCAAAGATATTTCAGTGGATATCAACTTATTCAAATCAAGTCTACGATATAAAGAGAGAGGCATAACACTAACACCGGCTCCAAGATCACATAAAGCAGTTTTAACATAGTTTCCTTTAATGGAGCATGGTATAGTGGGTACTCCTGGATCTCCAAGTTTCTTTGGTATTCCACCCTTAAAAGTATAATTAGCAAGCATGGTGGAAATTTCAGCTTCCGGTATCTTTCTTTTATTTGTAACAATATCTTTCATATACTTAGCATAAGGATTCATTTTGAGCATATCAATTAATCGCATACGCAAAAGGATAGGTCTAATCATTTCAGCAAAGCGCTCAAAATCCTCATCATCCTTTTTCTTGGATGGTTTGGGAGGAAAAGGCATGGGTTTCTGAACCCATGGTTCTCTTTCTTTACCATGTTTTCTAGCAACAAAGTCTTTCTTATCATAATGTTGATTCTTTGATTATGGGTTATCAAGATCAACAACAAGTTCAATTTCTATATCATTATCATTACTAGGTTGAACATCATCATTAACATTATCATTAACATTATCACTAGTTTCAGGTTCATTACCAGATTGTGTTTCAGCATCAGAGATAGAAATATCATTTGGATTATCAGGTGTTTCAGTAATAGGTTTACTCGAAGCATGCAAAGTCCTATCATTTTTATTTTTCTTCCTATTAGAAGGACTAGGTGCATCTACATTATTTCTTTGAGAATCTTGCTCAATTCTCTTAGGGTGGCCTTCAGGATACAAAGGTTCCTGAGTCATTCTACCAGTTCTAGTAGCCACTCCAATAGCATAATCATTATTCTTACTACTCAATTCATTGAGCAAATCATTTTAAGCTTTAAGTACTTGTTCTACTTGAGTGGTAACCATAGAAGCATGTTTACTAATAAGTTTAAGTTTACCTTTAACATTAGCCATATAATCACCCAAGTGTTCAAGCATATTTGAATTGTATTTCAATTGTCTACCAAAATAAGCATTAAAGTCTTCTTGCTTAGCCATAAATTTATCAAACTCATCTAAGCATGGGCTAGCAAACTTAGTAAATGGGATTTCAGCTTTATCATATCTATAGAGAGAATTTACCTTTACTACCTGTGTCGGGTTATCAAGATCATGAGTTTCTTCAATAGGTAATGGATTAAGATCATATGTTTCTTCAACAGGCGGTAAATTAAGAGCATGTATTTCTTCAATAGGAGGTAAATTCTTAAAATCTTCAGCTTTAATACCTTTTTCTTGCATAGATTTCTTTGCCTCTTGCATATCTTCGGGACTGAGAAATAGAATGCCCCTTTTCTTTGGAGTTGGTTTAGGAATAGGCATAAGAGCTGGCTCAGGAAGTGTCCAATTATTTTCATTTGTCAACATATTATTCAATATAATTTCAGCCTCATCCGGCGTTCTTTCCCTGAAAATAGAACCAGCACAACTATCCAGGTAATCTCTGGAGGCATCGGTTAGTCCATTATAAAAGATATCAAGTATTTTATTTTTCTTAAGAGGATGATCAGGTAAAGCATTAAGTAATTTGAGAAGCCTCCCCCAAGCTTGTGGGAGACTCTCTTCTTCAATTTGCACAGAATTATATATATCCCTTAAAGCAGCTTGTTTCTTATGCGCAGGGAAATATTTAGCAGAGAAGTAATAAATCATATCCTGGGGACTACACACACAACCAGGATCAAGAGAATTAAACCATATCTTAGCATCACCCTTTAATAAGAACGGAAATATTTTAAGTATATAAAAGTAACGAGTTCTCTCATCATTAGTGAACATGATAGCTATATCATTTAATTTAGTAAGATGTGCCACAACAGTTTCAGATTCATAGCCATGAAAAGGATCAGATTCAACCAAAGTAATTATATCAGGATCAACAGAGAATTCATAATCCTTATTAGTAACACAGATAGGTGAAGTAGCAAAAGCAGGGTCGGGTTTCATCCTAGCATTTAGAGATTGCTTATTCAATTTAGCTAATAACCTCTTAAGTTCGTATCTATCTTTGCAAGCGAAAATAGCTAGAGCAGCTTCTTTTTCAAAAATATAACCCTCAGGAATAATAGGTAAGTCTTCATAATCACTTTCATCAATATTATCAGATTCAATATTTTCACTCTCTCTAACCCTAGCAAGTTGTTCATCAAGAAATTCACCAAGTGGCACAGTAGTATCAAGCATAGAAGTAGTTTCATCATAAGTATCATGCATAGCAGATGTGGAATTATCAATAACATGCGACATATCAGAATGAATAGCAGAAGCAGGTTTAGGTGTCGCAAGCTTACTCAAAACAGAAGGTGAATCAAGTGCACAGCTAGATGGCAGTTCCTTACCTCCCCTCGTAGTTGAGGGATAAATCTTGGTTTTTGGATCTCTCAAGTTCTTCATAATGATAAGCAGATATAAATACCATGTTACTCAAAGAATAGAGCTATGCTCCCCAGCAACGGTGCCAGAAAATAGTCTTGATAACCCACAAGTATAGGGGATCGCAACAGTTTTCGAGGGTAGAGTATTCAACCCAAATTTATTGATTCGGCCAAAGAATATTCTCAAGTATTAGCAGCTGAGTTGTCAATTCAACTACACCTGAAAACTTAATATTTGCATCAAAGTATTTAGTAGCAAAGTAATATGATAGTAGTGGTAACGGTAGTAAAAGGTAATGATAGTAAAAGTAATGTTTTTGGTATTTTGTAGTGATGATAGCAATAGCAACGGAAAAGTAAATAAGCGAAGAAAAATATATGGAAAGCTCGTAGGCAATGGATCAGTGATGGAGAATTATGCCAGATGCGGTTCATCATGTAACAGGCATAACCTAGGGTGACACAGAACTAGCTCCAATTCATCGATGTAATGTAGGCATGTATTCCGAATATAGTCATACGTGCTTATGGAAAAGAACTTGCATGACATCTTTTGTCCTACCCTCCCGTGGCAGCGGGGTCCTAACGGAAACTAAGGGATATTAAGGCCTCCTTTTAATAGAATACCGGAACAAAGCATTAGCACATAGTGAATACATGAACTCCTCAAACTATGGTCATCACCGGTATGTATCCCGATTATTGTCACTTCGGGGTTAACGGATCATAACACATAATAGGTGACTGTAGACTTGCAAGATAGGATCAAGAACTCTCATATATTGATGAAAACATAATAGGTTCAGATCTGAAATCATGGCACTCGGGCCCTAGTGACAAGCATTAAGCATATCAAAGTGATAGCAACATCAATCTCAGAACATAGTGGATACTAGGGATCAAACCCTAACAAAACTAACTCGATTACATGATAGATCTCATCCAACCCATCACCGTCCAGCAAGCCTACGATGGAATTACTCACGCACGGCGGTGAGCATCATGAAATTGGTGATGGAGGATGGTTGATGATGACGACGGCGATGGATTCCCCTCTCCGGAGCCCAATTTATAAAGTGTATCCAACATCAATTACATGCCTAGGCTTGACTTTCTTTCCCCTCACGCAAGCTGACTAGGAAAAGCCTTCCTCCTCTCGATCTTCATCGGCGAATCTGTGGATTCGCCTCCCCTCCGCCTGCCGCTCCAACGGCCGGTGGTGGATAGGGGATTTTTGGTGCCCCGAATCCGGCTAGTAGATATGTAGAGTTTTACCTCACAAGGGCGGCGTTTGGACGAATGACGACACTTCTTTTTGAGTTAGCCTTCCGGGCTCCGATCCTCCTCAAGTTCGTCTGTTGGTATGGATTAGACGAAGCTCCAGCGTAGATTCCTGCCAGCTCCTTGGGGTAGCGAGGTTAGGGTTTCTCGTCATGCATACGCAACAGCGATATTTGGTGCCAGTTTCTTCAGATCCATTAAAGGATTCAACAACGACGATTGCGGCTTCGAGACGCTGGTCCTTAGGGGCGCGTGCACGAAGACTTCCCGGTTGTCATTGGCACGGTCAGGCCGGCTCCGATATGAATGCAGCGACAGCGGCGCGTCGGCGGCTCGTTCTGGCGCCGGCAATGGTCCTTCGGTTGTCCATGGACCTCGATGTAATTTTTATTATGTTTGAAGTGCTTTGTACTTCTGAATCTTTATAATATATTTGATCTTTTTCGCAGAAAGAAAAACATCAATTACATGCATTCTAGACCTAAACCAACATTTTTTAGAGTGCTAGGTTTGCTATATACTAATTCTGATTTTCTTTCCTTTCTTTTTTCTTATGAAAATGCTTACTCCAATGCTAGAAATTTTCAACAATTTTTATGTAGTAATATATCTGCTAATCAACCAACTATTACATAGACCTGCTATAATAGTTCAAGTGTAACATCAACCTATGATCATATATTTTATATTACTAGATAATTGAGCATGCCTTGCTAAAAAATGTACACAATCACCACGATTGACCTATCGGTTGTGTAAAGATGTTAGTGTATTTTCTTCAACGCACATTTTAAAAAGGTTGCATATTTGGAGTATATTCATATTTAAAAATAATAATATTGTTTTCGCAGATTTAAAGAATGTACTTATATATTGAAAGTTATTCATGAAGTATTCAAAAAAGAGTTACTGCATTTTGAAAATGTTCATGTACATTAATGAATTAAAAATAAACACTGAAGTTTTTTAGATATTCGCATAATTTATACAGTGTTCATATATTTGGAAACAAAATTTTCATGGAATTTTGAAATGTGTTCAAGCAATTTTTATAAAGGTTCAGGCATTTTAAAAAATATTCATAAATTTTTAGTTTTTTAATATAATTTTAAAGTTCTCACATATTTTAGAAGATGTAATTTAGAAAGCGCTCATGATTTTTTTTCAAAGTGTACATCCTATTTCAGAAAATCCTCGTGCAATTTCAAAGAGGATTAACGATAATTTTTAAATGTTTAGGTATTTCAACCATATATTTTATAAAAATAAGGGGGGGGAGTTGGAAAAAGGAAAATGGAACATAAACAGAATCATACTTGTGGCAACCACAAAAAAAATCATACTTGTGGAAAAGCAAGCAAAAAACAATACATGTCCGCGCTACCTCCACACTCGCACTCTGATAACCCACAAGTATAGGGGATCACAACAATTCTCGAGGGTAGAGTATTCAACCCAAATTTATTGATTCGACACAAGGGGAGCCAAAGAATATTCTCAAGTATTAGTAGATGAGTTGTCAATTCAACTACACCTGGAAACTTAATATCTGCAGCAAAGTAATATGATAGTAGTGGTAACGGTAGTAAAAGGTAATGATAGTAAAAGTAATGTTTTTGGTATTTTGTAGTGATAATAGCAATAGCAACGGAAAAGTAAATAAGCGAAGAACAATATATGGAAAGCCCATAGGCAATGGATCAGTGATGGAGAATTATGCCAGATGTGGTTTATCATATAAAAGTCATAACCTAGGGTGACACAGAATTAGCTCCAATTCATCGATGTAATGTAGGCATGTATTCCGAATATAGTAATACGTGCTTATGGAAAAGAACTTGCATGGCATCTTTTGTTCTACCCTCCCGTGGCAGCGGGGTCCTAACGGAAACTAAGGGATATTAAGGTCTCCTTTTAATAGAGTACCGTAACAAAGCATTAGCACATAGTGAATACATGAACTCCTCAAACTATGGTCATCACTGGTAAGTATCCCAATTATTGTCACTTCGGGGTTAATGGATCATAACACATAATATGTGACTATAGACTTGCAAGATAGGATCAAGAACTCTCATATATTGATGAAAACATAATAGGTTCAGATCTGAAATCATGGCACTCGGGCCCTAGTGACAAGCATTAAGCATAGCAAAGTCATAGCAACATCAATCTCAGAACATAGTGGATACTAGGGATCAAACCCTAACAAAACTAACTCGACTACATGATAGATCTCATCCAACCCATCACCGTCTAGCAAGCCTACGATGGAATTACTCACGCACGGCGGTGAGCATCATGAAATTGGTGATGGAGGATGGTTGATGATGATGATGGCGACGGATTCCCCTCTCCGGAGCCTCGAACGGACTCAAGATCAGCCCTCCCGAGAGGTTTTAGGGCTTGGCGACGGCTCCGAATCGTAAAATGCGATGAATCCTTCTCTTTGATTTTTTCTCCCCGAAAGCAATTATAGAGTTGGAGTTGAGGTCAGAGGAGCTCCAGGGGGCCTGTCAGTGTCAAAACCGGCGGATCTCGGGTAGGGGGTCCCGAACTGTGCGTCTAAGGCGGATGGTACCAGGAGGGAGGGGACACGATGTTTTACCCAAGTTCGGGCCCTCTTGATGGAGGTAAAACCCTACGTACCGCTTGATTTATTCTTGATGATATGAATATTACAAGAGTTGACCTACCACGAGATCGGAGAGGCTAGACCCTAGAAGCTAGCCTATGGTATGATTGTATGTGGTCCTACGGACTAAAACCCTCTGGTTTATATAGACACCGGAGGGGGCTAGGGTTACACAAGGTCGGTTACAAAGGAGGAGATATACATATCCGTATTGCCTAGCTCTCCTTCCATGCCAAGTACAGTCCCATCCAGACACGAGACGAAGTCTTCAATCTTGTATCTTCATAGTCCAATAGTCCGGCCAAAGGATATAGTCCGGCTGTCCGGAGACCCCCTAATCCAAGACTCCCACAGTAGCCCCTGAACCAGGCTTCAATGGTGATGAGTCCGGTGCGCAGTGTTGTCTTCGGCATTGCAAGGCAGGTTCCTCCTCTGAATACACCATGGAAGAGTTTGAATAACAGCATAGTGCCCGACCCTGCAAAATAAGTTCCACATACCACCGTAGAGAGAATAATATTTCCACAAATCTAATCTGCTGACACGTTTTGGCAACATGACATCATGCCATGGCTCGGTGATTATTCCAACCGTTTTTCTTTAACCAGCCCCGCACATAACGCGAGGCAGTTTCTTGACACGTCTTGTCAAAGCAGAGATCATGTCCCCCTTATTACGGGATTCTCATCAATACGGGCATGGGTAACCCAACCGCGCCATCAATTACGGCGCTTGGGGGATAAGCGAGTTTTACCAGGCTAGTGGGGGCGCATAGTTTCGGCCTCCCTTATAAGGGGATAAGGTTTAACCTTTTTCTACCCGCGCCTTCTTCCTCCTTGCTCATCCATTCTTGCGCACTCGAGCTCCAACGCCCAAGTCCACAACCTTCTCCTCAACCTTCTCCAAACATGTCCGGAGCGGGAGGCAAGTGGATGGCCTCCTCTGTCACGGAGGGCCACATCAAAAAGCTGCACGGAGCCGGATACTTAGCCGTGAATATCGCGCATCGGCTGCCTGCTGCGGGGCAGATTGTTCCTACCCCGGGACCTCACGAGAGGGTAGTTTTCCTCCACCACTTCCTCCGCGGACTGGGGTTTCCCCTCCATCCATTCGTCTGTGGTCTTATGTTCTACTAGGGCTGGACTTTCATGATCTAGCCCCGAACTTCATCCTCAACATTTCGGCGGTCATCGTCGTGTGTGAGGCTTTCCTCCGCATCCGGCCCCACTTCGGCCTGTGGCTGAATACCTTCAATATCAAGCCGAAGGTGGTGGGAGGCCAACAAGCAGAATGCGGCGGAGCCATGGTGGGCAAGATGCCCAATGTTATATGGCTTGAAGGCTCCTTCGTGGAGACCATAAAGGGGTGGCAATCGGCGTGGTTCTACATCACCGAGCCACGCGGCACCAACTGGGTGGCGGCCCCCGAGTTTTGATCCGGAATCCCCACACGGCTCACCTCCTAAAAAGAGAAGGGCCTATCCTGGGGTTCATCGGTGGAGCTGGGCGGACTCCAGAAATGTATCCGGAATATGGCAAGCAAGAAGCTCAAGCTTGTCAACATAGTCCAGGTCATGCTCTTCCGCCGATCCTCCCTGTGTCAACAACGGGTGAGGGAGTCCTGGATTAGGGGGTGTTCGGGTAGCCGGACTATACCTTCAGCCGGACTCCTGGACTATGAAGATACAAGATTGAAGACTTCGTCCCGTGTCCGGATGGGACTTTCCTTGGTGTGGAAGGCAAGCTTGGCGGTGCAGATATTCAAGATCTCCTACCATTGTAACCGACTCTATGTAACCCTAACCCTATCCGGTGTCTATATAAACCGGAGGGTTGTAGTCCGTAGGACATAAACTCCATATACAACAATCATACCATAGGCTAGCTTCTAGGGTTTAGCCTCCTTGATCTCGTGGTAGATCTACTCTTGTATTACCCATATCATCAATATTAATCAAGCAGGACGTAGGGTTTTACCTCCATCAAGAGGGCCCGAACCTGGGTAAAACATCGTGTTCCCTGCCTCCTGTTACCATCTGGCCTAGACGCACAGTTCGGGACCCCCTACCCGAGATCCGCCGGTTTTGACACCGACATTGGTGCTTTCATTGAGAGTTCCTCTGTGTCGTCGCCTTTAGGCCCGATGGCTCCTTTGATCATCAACAACGATGCGGTCCAGGGTGAGACTTTTCTCCCCGGACAGATCTTCGTCTTTGGCGCCTTCGCTCTACGGGCCAATTCGCTTAGCCACCTGGAGCAAATCGAAAGCTACGCCCCTGGCCATCAAGTCAGGTTTGGAAGCTTAAACTACACGGCTGACATCCGCGGGGACTTGATCTTCGACGGGTTCGAGCCACGGCCAAGCGCGCCACACTATCTCGAGGGGCATGATCTAGCTCTGCCTCCGGGCAGTGTCCTGGAGGCCGCACACGCATCGGTTCCGACCCCTAACTCGGAGCCTATTGCGCCAATCGAGGACGAGCGGTTGGACGTCACCTCGGGGGCTGCGATCTCAAAGGTGATCGAGCCGAATGCTAGCCCCGCACTCTGCATGACCCGTGACTCCGAGGATCCGGACTCCTCCCCGGACTCTGAACCCCCCGCGCCCCTGCCAATCGAATCTGATTGGGCACCGATAATGGAGTTCACCGCTGCAGACATCTTTTAGCACTTGGCTTTTGGCGACATCCTGAATTCTCTTAAGTCTCTCTCTTTATCAGGAGAGCCCTGGCTGGATTACAGTCAGCGAGGGTGGGATACAGACGATGAAGAAATTCAAAGCCCACCCACCACCCACTTTGTAGCCACTGTCGACGATTTAACCGGCATGCTTGACTTCGGCTCCGAAGACATCGACGGTATGGATGACGATGTAGGAGACGAACAGGAACCAGCACCTGTAGGGCGCTGGAAGGCCACCTCATCATATGACATATATATGGTGGATACTCCAAAATATGGAGATGGCGATGGAACAGTGGGGGATGACACCCCCAAGGAACAGCCAAAGCGCCGGCGTCAGCGGCGCCGCTCTAAATCCCGCCAAAGCAAAAATGGTGATTCCGGCACGGGAGATAATACTACCCTGGATAGCGCAAAAGTGGCAGGACACGTCGGAATAAGCAAAAATGCCGCGTTAGCAGCGACAGCAATGAAGACACAGCAGTCAATGCCGGATTCAAAGGCTATAAATCTGGTCAGCGGAAAAAGCCATTCAAAAAGAATACTCAAGGCCCGTCCAGTTTGGACCGAATACTCGATCGCTTGTGCTAGATACATGGCACCCCCGAAAGGCCAGCCAATCACACTAACAGGGATTGTTGGGTGTTCAAGCAGGCGGGCAAGTTAAGAGCCGAAAACAAAGACAAGGGGCTGCACAGTGACAACGAGGAGGATCCCAAGCCGCCGAACAATAATGGACAGAAGGGCTTTCCCCCACAAGTGCAGACGGTGAACATGATATACGCACCCCACATTCCCAAGAGGGAGCGGAAGTGTGCGCTACGGGACGTATACGCGATGGAGCCAGCCGCCCCAAAGTTCAACCCATGGTCCTCCTGCCTGATCACTTTTGATCGAAGGGACCATCCCACTAGCATCCGTCATGGCGGCTTCGCCGCATTGGTTCTCGACCCAATCATCGACAGATTTCATCTCACAAGAGTCCTCATGGACGGCGGCAGTAGCCTGAACCTGCTTTATCAGGATACAGTGCGGAAAATGGGCATAGATCCCTCAAGGATTAAGCCCACAAAAATGACCTTTAAAGGCGTTATACCAGGTGTAGAAGCCAACTGTACAGGCTCAGTAACACTTGACGTGGTCTTCGGATCCCCGGACAATTTCTGAAGCGAAGAGTTAATTCTTCGATATAGTCCCGTTTCGCAGTGGCTATCACGCCCTGCTCGGATGAACCGCATTCGCAAAGTTCAATGCGGTGCCGCACTATGCATATCTCAAGCTCAAGATGCCAGGCCCTCGAGGAGTAATCATGGTCAACGGAAACACCAAACTCTCCCTCCGTACGGAGGAGCACACGGCGGCTCTCGCAGCGGAAGTACAAAGTAGCCTTCTTAGGCAATTCCCCAGTCCGGCCGTTAAAAAGCCAGACACTGTCAAGCGCGCCCGGAGTAACCCATAGCAGGACCGCCTGGCACACTCTGAGCAAGCGTAGCAATGCGGCCCCAACCCCAGCTCTCGCGACATAGAGAAACTAGTACCTCGCATACATAACTACGCCCTTGAAATACCATGGGCACAGGGGAAGGGGCAAAATAATGGCACGCCCAAAATACGACTTAAAATGTACTAGGGGCTGCCGTATTCTTTTTTTAATTTTTTCTTACTTTCAGGACTCCATACTTCGGACGACCTGTTCGGTAATTCGACTGCCGCACAAACGATGCAAGATCCAGGGAGGCAGACAAGCCATGCCGCATTATGGAACTCCCAGGTGGTCTTTGTTACAAGCGGTATACCTGTTTTAAATACAATTCCGCGGCCTACCCCTGGCCAGGACATACTAAATAGTCCAATATCTTTTGCTTACCGCACTATTTGTATCGTTCGGCTTTGATAAATAGCCTCTCTATAAACAATGCATAGCTTTCTGTCTATTTTTTGCATTATCTTCTTTTCACATATATGTTTATTAAATGACATGATTGCACCCGTACACCATGGTACGGCAAACACGCCAGGGGCTTTAGTACCCCTCATAATGGTGTGAGAAGTCCGTACACTTTCACAAGTGCGGCACCCCGAACTTATAGCACTATATGCATCGGCTCCGAATCATGATTTGGGTCAATAGTTGGGTTTGCCCGGCTCCTATGTTTTGGTGCCTTACGTTCCGCTATATCGGCTAAGGTAGCACTAGGAGAACCACTGTGATTGTGCCTCGGTTCAGCTGGGTTAAGCACCTCAGTGGAGAAAGCTAAAACTGACTGTCATGATGTGGCGAGAGACCGGTCACTGTTCGAGAGGTTTTTCGAGTCCCTAAAGGCTTATGCCGCTTCGAGCGAGGAGCTGGCTTTGTCCGGCCAAGGCGTGGATAGCGCCCCGAACTCGGTCTTCCGAACTAGGGGCTTCGCCGAAATTTAAAATTATAGAGTTCTATGGCTAAGTGAGACTGTTCAAGCATTATAGTCCGATTGCCTGGTTCGTTATGCTGAGCCCCTCCCTCAAAGGACCCAACTATGGGAAAAAGAGCGCTCAGGTTTATCCCGAACACCCCAGCACTAGTGACATGGGGGCAGAAGCCGACGACTGGCCATCTCTCAATTTTTGATAAACGGCCGCACAGAAAGTAATATTTTAAATTCAATAAGCATTGCTTAGCGCATATGAACAAGTTTTCAGCGCACGGGATAAACACGAGCGAGTTCATTCAAAAATCACATCCTTGGTACATTCATCCGCCACAAGGCGGGCACCTGCAAGAACTTCCTTGTAGTAGTTCTCGGGCTTGCGATGCTCCTTCCCCGGCGGCGGCCCGTCCTTCACAAGCTTCTCACCATCCAGCTTACCCCAGTGCACCTTTGCACGGGCAAGGGCCCGACGGGCACCTTTGATGCAGACGGAGCGCTTGATGACCTCGAGCCTCGGACAGGCCTCCACCAGCCGCCGCACCAACCCAAAATAGCTCCCAGGCAGGGCCTCTCCGGGCCACAGCCGAACTATGAAAACCTTCATGGCCTGTTTGGCCGCCTTGTGGAGCTCGACCAGCTGTTTCAGCTGGTCGCTCAAGGGCACAGGGTGTCCGGACTCAGAATACTGAGACTAGAACACCTTCTCCGTCGAGCTACCCTCTTCAGCTAGGCAGAATGCGGCGGCGTTGGATACGCTGCGGGGAAGATCTGTGAATGCCCCTGGAGAGCTCCAGATTCGGGTAAGTAACAAGTAGTTCACTTTTATATTTCTGCTTTGCATAAAGAATGCCTTACCCGCTGCTATCTTCCTCATCTCCTCCAACTGAAGCTCAACGGAGAAGCTGTTCTGGTCTCAGTATACTGAGACCGAACACCCAATGCCTCTGAGCGACCAACTGAAGCAACTGGTCGAGCTGCACAAGGCGGCCGAACAGGCCATGAAGGGCTTTATAGTGCGGATGTGGCCTGGTGACGCCCTTCCCAACAACTACTTCGGCCTGGTGAGGCGGCTTGTGGATGCCTGCCCATGGCTGGAAGTCATCAAGCGGTCCGTCTGCATCGAAGGTGCATGCCGGGCTTTCGCCCGTGCGAAGGTGCACTGGGCCAAGATGGACGCCGTGAAGCTGGTGAAGGAAGGGCCGCCGCAGGGCAAGGAGCATCGCCACCCCGAGATGTACTATGAGGGTGTCCTGAAGGGTGCCCGTCTTGTAGTGGACGAGTGTGCGAAAGATGTAATATTTGAGTAAACTTGCTCGTGTAATCCTGTATTATGAAAACTTGTTCATATGCGCTATGCAACGCTTGTTTGAATTTAAAATATTGCCTTCTGTTCGGCTGTTTATCAAATATGAGAGATGGCTAGTCGTTGGCTTCTGCCCCCACGCCACGAGTGCTGGGGTGTTCGGGATAAACATGAGCACTCTTGTTCCCATTGTTGGGTCCTTCGAGGGAGGTGCTCAGCACAACGAACAAGGCAATCGGACTATAATGTGTTATCACTCTCACTTAGCCATAGAATTCTATAATTTTAAATTTCGGTGAAGCTCCTAGTATTCGGAAGGCCGAATTCGGGGCGCGATACACGCCTTAAGCCGGACAGGACCGACTCCTCGCTCTAAGCGGCATAAGTCTTTAGGGACTTGAAACCTCTCAAACAGCAACCAGTCTCTCGCCTTATCATGACAGTCAGTTTTAGCTTTCTCTACTGAGGTGCTTAGCCCAGCAGAACCGGGGCACAATCGCAGTAGTTCTCCCAGTGCTACCTTAGCCGATATAGCGGAACGTAAGGTACCAAAACATGGAAGCCGGGCAAACCCAACTATTGACCCAAGACATGACTCGGAGCTGATCCATATAATGCTATAAGTTCGGGGTGCCGCACTGTCGAAATTGTTCGGACTTCTCACGTCGCATTATGGGGTATGCTTAAGCCCCTGGTGTATTGGCCGTACCAGAGTGTACGAGTGCTAGATGTCATGAATGAACATATATATGTAAAGGAAGAATGCAATAATAGTCTTAATGATATGCATTGTTTTATTCAAAAAGGTGCGTTAGAGCAGAATGATACAAGTAGTGCGATAAGCAAAAAGCAGGACTATTTGACATGTCCCTTCCAAGGGCGAGCTGAGGAATAGTATTAAAGCAAGTATTTCACTCGTTATGGTAATCCACCTGGGAGTTCCGTGGTGTGACGTAGCTCTCTGCCTCCTTGGTTGCTGCATCATGTGTTCGGCAATCATGCTGCCGGACGGGGTTTCCAGGGATTAAAGTCCTGAAAGAGAAAAATAACAAAGCGGGAAGCTCCTAGTGTGGTTTAAGCCGCGTCTTGGGGCGTGCCGTAGTCGTGCCCCCCTCCCCACCTGTGCCCATGGTATTTTTAATGCGTAATTATGTACGCATGGCACGGATTTCGCCGTTTGGCTGGGACCGGGGTGGGGGCCGCATTGCTATGCGAGCTCGGAATGTGGCAAGCGGTCTAGTTGCCGATTACTCCGGGCGCGCTTGAAGGTGTCCGGGTCCTTAATCGCCGAACTAGTGGATTGCCTTAAGAGGCTGTTTTGCGCTTCTATTACGAGGGCCGCAGTGTGCTCCTCTGTGCGGAGAGAGCGCTCTGTGTTTCCATTGACTGTTATGACCCCCCCCCCCCGAGGTCCTGGCATCTTGAGCTTGATATATGCATAATGCGGTACCACATTGAATCTCGCAAATGCGGTTCGCCCTAGCAGTGCATGGTAGCCACTGCGGAACGGGACTATGTCGAAGATTAACTCTTCGCTTCGGAAGTTATCCGGGGATCCGAAGACCTCTTCCAGTGTGACTGAGCCTGTGCAATGGGCCTCTACACCTGGTATGACACCTTTAAAGGTCGTTTTTGTGGGTTTGATCCTTGAGGGGTCTATACCCATTTTGTGCATTGTGTCCTGATAAAGCAGGTTCAGGCTGCTGGCGCCATCCATTAGGACTCGAGTGAGGTGAAATCCGTCAATGATTGGGTCTAGGACCAGTGCGGCGAATCCGCCATGACGGATACTGGTGGGGTGGTCCCTGTGATCGAAGGTGATCAGACAGGAGGACCGTGGGTTGAACTTTGGGGCGACTGGCTCCAACGCATATACGTCCCTGAGTGCACGCTTCCGCTTCCTCTTAGGGATGTGGGTTGCGTATATCATGTTCACCGTCCGCACTTGTGGGGGGAACCTCTTCTATCCTCCGGTGTTCGGCTGCCGGGGCTCCTCCTCATCATCGCTATGTGACCCCTTGTCTTTGTTTTCGGCATTTAACTTGCCGGCCTGCTTGAACACCCAACAATCCCTGTTGGTGTCGTTGGCTGGCTTGTCGGGGCTGCCGTGTATTTGACACGAGAGATCGAGTATACGGTCCAAACTGGACGGGCCCGGAGTGCTTCTTTTGAATGGCTTTTTCCGCTGACCGGGTTTAGAGCCTTTGAATCCGGCATTGACTGCCGTATCCTCGGTATTGTCGCTGTTAATGCGGCGCTTATGTTTGTTGCGACGTGACCTGCCGTTGCCGTCCTTGGTATCCGAAGTACCATGGTTCTTTGATATGTTATTACTGTGAGCTAACCAGCTGTCCTCTCCTGCACAGAAGCGGGTCATGAGTGTCGTGAGGGCTGCCATAGATTTCGGCTTTTCCTGGCCAAGGTGCCGGGCGAGCCATTCGTTGCGGATGTTGTGCTTGAAAGCTGCTAGGGCCTCTGCATCCATACAGTCAATGATTTGATTTTTCTTTGTTAGGAACCGTGTCCAGAATTGCCTGGCCGATTCCTCTGGCTGCTGAATTATGTGGCTCAAGTCATCGGCATCTGGTGGTCGCACATAAGTGCCCTGAAAGTTGTCGAGGAATGCGGCTTCCAGATCTTCCCAACAGCAATGGACTCTGCTAGCAAGCTGTTGAGCCAATGCCGAGCTGGTCCTTTGAGTTTGAGTGGGAGGTATTTGATGGCGTGTAGGTCATCACCGCGGGCCATGTGGATGTGCAGGAGGAAATCCTCGATCCATACTGCAGGATCTGTTGTGCCGTCGTATGATTCTATATTTACGGGTTTGAAACCCTCTGGGATTTGATGATCCATTACTTCGTCTATGAAGAATAAGGGGTGTGCGGCGCCTCTGTACTGGGCTATATCGCGGCGCAGCTCAAATGAGTCTTGCCCGCTGTGTTCGGCCCGGCCGGAGTTACTTTTACTGTATCCGGCGTGACGATTATCGTCTCGCATAGTGGCGCTCCCTCGTGATCCGTAGATCGATCTTGCGTGTTTTGCTTTGTCCTCCAATACGTCTCACAGGTCTGGCGTATTTTCCCATGCCTTTTTATTTGAATGGCGTCGAGGTGTGGGCTGAGTTTTTGGCTGGAATGCCTCTCTGTCGCGGCCACGAGGTGGCCGATCAGTCGCGTCATACACCGGGGATGAGGGTTTCGGTGCTTCCTCCTCCAGTCGGGGTAGCAACATGCACTTTGGGTAACTCTTGGAGGGGCGTTCGAGTTTATATTCCTCGGCCGCCAGGACTTTAGTCCATCTGTCAGCTAGCAAATCTTTATCAGCTTGAAGTTGCTCTGCTTTTTCTTAAGGCTATTCGCCATGGCTATAAGTCGGCGCTTGAAGCGCTCTTGTTCGACGAGATCCTCTGGCACGATGAATTCGTCATCGTCGAGGCTTGCCTCATCTTCGGAGGGAGGCATGTAATTATCATCCTCCGCCTCTCCATCTGCCGCTCTCTCAGGAGGGCTGGCCTCTCCATCCTCGTGCTCTAAATCTTGCTGGAGGGGATTGTTGTTGCCTTCGGCACTGTCTGGAGTGCTATTATCTCTGGTGCCGATATCACCATTTTGCCTTGGCGGGACCTAGAGTGGCGCCGATGTCGCCGGCGCTTGAGTTGCTTCTTGGAGGGGTCATCCTCCGCTATCCCGTCGCCATTGCCTTCTTTGGGTGTGTCCACCATGTATATGTCATATGATAAGGTGGTTGTCCAGTGCCCTATGGGCAGTGATTCCTCTTCGCCTCCTGCATCGTCGTCTATACCGTCGATGTCTTCGGAGTCGAAGTCGAGCATGTCGGTTAAGTCATCGACAGTGGCTACTAAGTGGGTGGTGGGTGGGCGGCGAATTTCTTTGTCTCCCGCATCCCAATCCTGCCGGACGTAGTTCGGCCAGGACTCTCCTGACAAGGAGAGAGAGCTTAATGAGTTCAGTATGTCACCAAAGGGCGAGTGCTGAAAAATATCCGCGGAGGTAAACTCCATGATCGGCGCCCAATCGGATTCGACAGGAATGGGCGCAGGCGGTTCGGAGTCCGTGGCCGGAGAAGGATCCGACAGTTTGGCAACGCGGCTCTCGTGAAGGGTAAGGTCGATATTCGGCTCGATCACCGCAGAGGATACGACCTCCGTGGCGGGGTCTATCCACCCGTCCATGGATGGCACAACTGGCTCCAAATTGAGGGTCGGAGCGGTTGCCGGTGCGATTTCTCGAACACTGTCCGATGGTAGAGCTAAATCGTACTCATCATGACTGCATGGCGCACAAGGCATGGGCTCGAATCCGTCAAAGATCAAGTCTCCACGGATATCACCCGTGTAGTTTAAGCTTCCAAACCTGATGTGGTGGCCAGGAGGTAACTTTCGATCTGCTCTAGATGGCCAAGCAAGTTGGCCCGTAGTGCGAAGCCGCCAAACACAAAGATCTGTCCGGGGAGAAAAGTCTTACCCTGGAGTGCATCGCTATCGATGATCGTAAGAGCCATCAAGCCTAACAGCAACGGCACAGAGGAACTCTCAATGAAAGCACCAATGTCGGTGTCAAAACCAGCGGATCTCGGGTAGGGGGTCCCGAACTGTGCGTCTAAGGTGGATGGTAACAGGAGGCAGGGCACATGATGTTTTACCCAGGTTCGGGCCCTCTTGATGGAGGTAAAACCCTACGTCCTGCTTGATTTATTCTTGATGATATGAGTATTACAAGAGTTGATCTACCACGAGATCGGAGAGGCTAAACCCTAGAAGCTAGCCTATGGTATGATTGTATGTTGTCCAACGGACTAAAACCCTCCGGTTTATATAGACACCGGAGGGGGCTAGGGTTACACAAGGTCGGTTACAAAAGAGGAGATATACATATCCGCATTGCCTAGCTTGCCTTCCACGCCAAGTAGACTCCCATCCGGACACAAGACGAAGTCTTCAATCTTGTATCTTCATAGTCCAACAGTCCGGCCAAAGGATATAGTCTGGCTTTCCGGAGACCCCCTAATCCAGGACTCGCACAGGGCCCACGAGGTAGGGGGGCGTGCCCTAGGGGGGCAGGCGCGCCCCCACCCTCGTGGACAGGTGGTGGGCCCCTGGTCTTCATCTTTTTCAAGGATTTTTTATATTTTCCGAATAGATGTTCTGTGAAGTTTCAGGTCATTCTGAAAACTTTTGTTTCTGCACATAAATAACACCATGGTAATTCTGGTGAAAACAGCGTCAGTCCGGGTTAGTTCCATTCAAATCATGCAAGTTAGAGTCCAAAACAAGGGCAAAAGTGTTTGGAAAAGTAGATACGACGCAGACGTATCAACTCCCCCAAGTTTAAACCTTTGCTTGTCCTCAAGCAATTCAGTTGACAAACTGAAAGTGATAAAGACAAACGTTTACAAACTCTTTTTGCTCTTCTTGTTGTAAATATGTAAAGCCAACATTCAAGATTTCAGCAAAGATTATGAACTAACCATATTCACAATAATGCATAGGTCTCATGTTTACTCATATCAATGGCATAATCAACTAGCGAGCAATAATAATAAATCTCGGATGACAACACTTTCTCAAAACAATCATAATATGATATAACACGATGGTATCTCGCTAGCCCTTTCTGAGACCGCAAAACAAAAATGCAGAGCACTGTGGGAGTCCTGGATTAGGGGGTCTCCGGACAGCCGGATTATATCCTTTGGCCGAACTGTTGGACTATGAAGATACAAGATTGAAGACTTCATCTCGTGTCCGGATGGGACTCTACTTGGCGTGGAAGGCAAGCTAGGCAGTACGGATATGGATATCTCCTCCTTTGTAACCGACCTTGTGTAACCCTAGCCCCCTCCGGTGTCTATATAAACTGGAGGGTTTTAGTCCGTAGGACAACATACAATCATACCATATGCTAGCTTCTAGGGTTTAGCCTCTCTGATCTCGTGGTAGATCAACTCTTGTAATACTCATATCATCAAGAATAAATCAAGCAGGACGTAGGGTTTTACCTCCATCAAGAGGGCCCGAACCTGGGTAAAACATCGTGTCCCCTGCCTCCTGTTACCATCCACCTTAGACGCACAGTTCGGGACCCCCTACCCGAGATCTGCCGGTTTTGATACCGACATTGGTGCTTTCATTGAGAGTTCCTATGTGTCGTTGCTGTTAGGCTTGATGGCTCCTACGATCATCGATAGCGATGCAGTCCAGGGTGAGATTTTTCTCCCCGGACAGATCTTTGTGTCCGGCGACTTCGCACTGCGGGCCAACTCGCTTGGCCATCTAGAGCAGATCGAAAGTTACACCCCTGGCCACCAGGTCAGGTTTGGAAGCTTAAACTACACGGCCAATATCCGCGGAGACTTGATCTTTGATGGATTCGAGCCCCTGCCTTGTGCGCCACGCGGTCACGATGAGTATGATCTAGCTCTACCATCGGATAGTGTTCAAGAAATCGCACCGGCAGCCGCTCCGATCCTCAATTCGGAGCCAGTTGCGCCATCCATGGATAGGTGGATAGACCCCGCCACGGAGGCGGTATCCTCTGCAGTGATCGAGCCGAATATCGACCTTACCCTTCACGAGAGCCGTATTGCTAAATTGCCGGATCCTTCTCCGGCCACGGACTCCGAACCGCCTGCGCCCGTTCCTGTCAAATCCGATTGGGTGCGGATCATGAAGTTTACCTTCGCGGATATTTTTCAGCACTCGCCCTTTGGCGACATACTGAACTTATTAAGGTCTCTCTCCTTGTCAGGAGCGTCCTGGCCGAACTACGTCTGGCAGGATTGGGATGCGGATGACGAAGAAATTCGCCGCCCACCCACCACCCACTTAGTAGCCACTGTCGATGAGTTAACCGACATGCTCGACTTCGACCCCGAAGACATCGATGGTATGGACGACGATGCGGGAGACGAAGAGGAACCACTGCCCACAGGGCACTGGACGCCCACTTCGTCACATGATGTATACATGGTGGACACACCCAAAGAAAATAACGACGAGGAATAGAAGGACGTAGTGAAGGGTGGTTCCCTCAAGAAGCAGTCAAAGCGGTGGCGTAAACGCCGCTCCAAATCCTGCCTCGGCAGAAATAACAATCATATAGACCCAGCGATAGAGCAGGGTGCTCCATCGCCCGACCAGGGCAACACGGGGAATCAAACCGAACAACCCGACTCCGTCGAAGATAACAGTCCGGACGAGATAACACCGGACAGGCGCCAGGAGCAACATAATGCCCACCAAAGGCTTGTTGCCATGGCGAGGAGTCTGAAAAAACAGAAACAAAGGCTCAAGGCTGCACAAGACACATTCAAAATCAAATGGAGTGAAGTACTCAACACTGCGGCGAAGTACGGCAGTAATTGCCACACCAAGAGCTATCCGAAGCAAAAGTTGCTACCTGAATTTGATGAGGAGGCCTTAGATCCTCCACAATTAAAAAAGAAAACGGCCATCTGGTCAGATAGACGACCTCATAGCCAACATAAAGCGGCAAACGACGCCGCACATAAACAGTACGCGGTCCGCGTAAGGGCTCGCATCAAAAGGACGGCACAACCAGATCCATCTATGGACCACGCAGGCGTGCTCCAGCATACAATGCAACACATGCAACATCTGAACACCACGGTACGCCCAAATATAGGGGTGCCGCACACCCTCTATGTTTCACCGACGAGGTGCTGGACCATGAATTTCCAGAGGGATTCAAATCCGTAAACATAGAGGCGTACGACGGAACAACAGACCCTAGGGTCTGGATTGAGGACTACATCCTCCACATCCATATGGCTCGAGGAGACGATCTCCACGCCATCAAGTACTTACCCCTCAAGCTCAAAGGGCCAGCTCGGCACTGGCTTAAAAGCCTCCCCGAAAACTCCATCGGAAGCTGCGAAGAGCTCGAAGACGCATTTCGGGCAAATTTTCAACGGACATGTGTCCGACCACCGGATGCAGACGATTTAAGTCATATAACTCAACAGCCCGGTGAGTCAGCCCGAAAACTTTGGAACATGTTCCTCACTAAAAAGAACCAAATAGTTGCTTGTCCAGACACCGAAGCCTTAGCAGCCTTCAAACATAGCGTTCAAGACGAATGGCTTGCCAGACACCTCGGTCAAGAAAAGCCGAGAACAATGGCAGCTGGTTAGCCCGATGCAGCACCAGCGACCCAAGTACATCCGAAGTCAGGGATGGAAACGGGAAATCACGACGCAGCAAGAATAAGCGCCGAAATAAAGAAGACAGCCCGCAGAGCACGGCGGTAAACGTCGGATTTAGAAGCTCTCGGCCAGGGCAGCAGAAGCCGCCCTCCAAAGGCAACAGAGACGAATTGTCCAGCCTAAACAAAATTCTGGACCAAATATGTCAGATCCATAGCACCCCGGATAAACCTGCAAATCATACCCACAGAGAATGTTGGGTCTTCAAACAGTCCGGCAAGCTCAACGCCGAACACAAGGGGCAGGATACACCAAGTGAAGACGAGGATGAGCCTCGCAAGCAAAGCACAGGGGAACAGAAGAAATTCCCACCAGAAGTCAAAACAGTCAATGTGTTACACGTGATAAAAGGGAGAAACAAAGCGGCACCTTTAGAAGAACATGCCCCAGGGCCTATCACCGCGGAGCTCCGCCACTGGTCGTCCCAACCGATCACCTTCGACCATCGGGATTACTCGGCAAGTATCTAACATGCAGGATGGGCTGCCTTGGTATTAGATCCAATAATTGACGGATACCGCTTCACCCGAGTCCTGATGGACGGCGGTAGCAGTTTAAATCTGATATATCAGGACACAGTCCGCAAAATGGGGATAGACCCAACAAAAATTTTCCGCAGCAATGTGTCACACCCTAGCTAGGTTATGCATTAGAGTGTGCATCATGTCTACTTTCATCAGAAATGGAAATGGGGAAAGCAGAACCCCCAGCACCCTCCCCCCTGAAATCAACTAGGGTTTACTAAAAATAAATTCAATGAACCTGAAATGCCCTTCAGATATGTTCACCCTCTTTGCCTTGGGTTAGAACCCTTGGGAAAAATGGTGCATATATTTTTAGGTCAACAAAAGGGGCATTGACTTAATTCATAAATAATTGAATTTGGGCATTTAAATACTATTAAATAATTCAAATGCTCAAATAATGTTGGAATTATTTTTGGGCCACTGAAATATTTCAGAAAGTGTCCATCAATATTTTCAGGATTTTATAAAATGATTTAGTATTTAAACTAAATCAAAACAGAATAACAGAAATAGAAAATAGAAAACAGAATAAATTAGAGAGAGAGAGAGAGTAGGCCAGTGGGCCACTTACCTGGCGCCACCGACCGGCCCAGCACTGTAGCTGGACGGCCCAGCCCACCAGGCCGACGCCAGTCGTCCCCTAGCTCCTGCCAGGAGGACGCCGGGCGTGTGCCCGCGGTGCGCCGGCACGCGCGCGGCCACCGACGGCCACCTCCTGCTTCGGCCGCCTCCCCGACGTCGCTATGGACGCCACGCACCCCCCTGGCCCTCTCATTCACTCTCCCTCGCCCTCATCTCCTCCCCTGTTTCTCTCCCGCACGACCACCAGAACGGGCTCGTCGCCGCCGTTCGCTGCCACCGCGGCCACCGGCCACCCCTCGCCGTGCCGCTGCGCCCAAAAGCTCCGCCTCGACCCACCCTTCCTCCTCACCGCTCCAAGCGACGCCGGGAGCCTTGCAGTGACGCAATTGCCGTCGTCTTCACCAACGGGCACCGAAGATCGCCGGCCCCGATTCTCCGTCTCCAGGTCGTCCCCGAGCCCACCGAGCTGCTCTACGTGCCCCCAATGAGCTCCTGCTCCGAATCCCCCTCTTCCCCGCTTCATTTGATCACCATAGCCGTCACCCCCATGATGACCGAAGTGCGCCGCCGCCCGAGCTCGCCATCGACGATGCTCCGGTGACCAAATGGTCACCCCGGAGTGTCGAACCTACTCCCCGCGATGCGTAGCACCCTCCTAGCCCCCTAGCCCCACTCTTCTACGCACAGAAACGCGACCCCGCGCGCAACCGAACTCCGGCGGCCGCCAAAGAGCTCGCCGCCGTCAACTCCGGCCATCCTAGCTGCTGCTGCTGCCACCACTAGATCCGCGAGAGCGCCAGCAAGCCGTAGCAACAAACCACGCTCAAAATGGAGCCCTATAGCGCATTCCCGAGCCGCTCCGCCGTCTCTGTCGTCGCCGGCGACGAGCCGTGGACCAAGTCCGGCAGGTTTGACCCCCTGGGTCACTGACGCGTGGGCCCAACCCCATTAACCAAGCCAGTTTAGTTTTAATTTAATTAGGATTAGCTACAGACACTGACGTGTGGACCCCACACGTCAGGTTTGACTGGGTCACCGCCTTTGACCTGCTGACGCAATGCTGTTGTCATGCTGACGCAGTAAACCATTTTCTAGTTTAAAAATAATTCAGGAAATTCCAGAAAATACCCAAAACTTCAAAAATTCATAGAAATTCAACCATAACTCCAAATGAGACAAATTATATATGTAAAATTATCAGAAAAATTCAAGGAATCCATCTGTACCATTTTCATGCATGTTTGAACAATGTTTGTCCCCTGTTTTGGACAAAATGAATAAAGGGCATTTAAATAATCATATATGGGGTTGGAATTTGAATCTTGTACTCAAACCAACTCCATTTAAATTATAGATAGTTGCATTAGCTCAAGACACATCCATATTGCCATGTCATAGCATGCATCATATTGTTGCATATCGTCATGTGCTGATTGTGCTCGGTTGTGTCCTTCGTGGTAGGTTCTGCCTCCGAGGATATTCACGAGTATCCAACTGAAGGGCAGTATCCCGTCACCACTCCATCAGGCAAGCAACCATTGATCATTCCGATACAACCCATGTTCTCGCTCCTGCTCTTGTTTACTGCATTAAGACAACACGATTCAAACTGCTGTGTGCTACGGTAGTTGAACCCTTATCCCCTGCATGACCTGTCATTGCCACAGTAACTAGATGAAACCCTCTAGCATGTGTAGGAGTTGATTGAGCCATGTTTTGTGATTCCTACCTTGCTATGCCTGCTATGCTTAGAGTTGTGTCAGGTCTGGTTCATCTGGGTGATGGGCTAGAGTGAAATGCTTGTGACAGTAATATGTGGGATGTATTGAACATGTTTTGGTAAAGGTGTCGATGAGAGGCCATGTAGGAGTACATGGTGGGTTGTTTCATTGAAGCCGTCCCTAAGAACTGAGTTCTGTATGCGTGAATTAAGATTCAGCTACTACCACACATTGGGCCCTGAAATATGACCCCGCTCGACTTACCGACCCCTCTCGCCTCAGTCCAGGAGTTGCAACTAGTTTCTGGTGTTTGTAGGACATGTGTTGGCGGCCGTGCGTAGCGCTGACCCTAGGGGTGGGCTATGTTGCGGTAGATACACCGTGGCACGGTGTACCGAGTCACCCGTTTGGTGTCTCGGGAACCCTGTTCACATCGTTCGGGGCCGTTGAGGACACCCCGGCCGGATTTCCTTGCGGATGGAACCTGAATAGGCGATGACCCTGGACTAGAGACTGGTGAGGTTAGTCAGGTCGTGGTCTACACCCACGTCGGTTTTCGCTTGAAGTCTGCCGAGCACATTTCGTGTGCAGACGCTAAGTGGTGGAAACATGTGTGACGAAGTACACCCCTGCAGGGTATAAAACTATTCGAATAGCCGCGTCCGCGGTAAAGGACTACTTGATTGCATGTACAGTTCATAGACAAGTTAATGGATACTACTAAAAGACTCAAGATAAGTGTGAGTACCGGGGATGGCCCCTCACAGGATACGAGGGAGGATCCTCGGTGGAGTATTGTGATGGTGAGTAGTGGACTCGTGTGCGAAAACTATTTTGCTAAAAGATTCCGTAGGATAGCTTAGCCAAGAGTCAAAGCTGGCTTGCTGCATAAACCCCACCACCTTCTTGAGAATGAGCATGTACGGTAGATTCTGATGTAAGACTTGCTGAGTACCTTTGTACTCATGTTTGCTTATTTATTGTTTTCAGACAACAACACTGCCCCCTCCGATGGGTTTTACGTAGATCTTGACGTCGACGAGTGACTAGACACCCAGGTGGTGATCCAGGCCATGGAGGGCCCTATGTAGATAGACAGGCTTCGAGAAGCCTTCTTTCTTTCTAGAGTCTGTACTCAGACTAGTTGCTTCCGCATGTGCTTGTATGACTGTATGACTTGAGTGTCGGGTCATGTGACCCCTACCTGTATGGATATGTTATGTATGGCTCCCTGGAGCCTTTAAATAAAGTACCTGAGTTGTAGAGTTTTGTTGTGATGCCATGTTGTATGTACTCATATCGGGCATATTGTATGTATGATTGAAATGCTTGGTATGAGTGGGATCCGACAATCTAGTTGTTTGCCCTTCGCAGCCTTTCTTATGGGGAAATGTAGTCTAGTGCTCCTCGAGCCATAGTAGTCCGCTACAGCCCGGTTCACCGGAGTCCTGCTAGCCCAGCACTACTGCTCAGGACACTTGACTGGCCGGCATGTGTTTCACTTCGTCCCTATGTCTGTCCTTTCGGGGAAATGTCACGCGGTGATCTCCGGAGTCCTGCCTAGCCTACTACAGCCCGGGAATTCCCCGGAGTCCTGTTAGCCCAGTGCTACAGCCCGGAATCACTCGTTGATGACCGACATGTTCGTTGTGATTCATGTATGCCTGTCTCCATAGGTCTGTGCCGCTTTGGGTTCACGACTAGCCATGTCGGCCCGGGTTCTCGGTCATATGGATGCTAGCGACATTGTCATATACGCAAGCCAAAAGGCGCAAACGGTCCCGGGCCATGGTAAGGCGACACCCGTGGGATACCGTGCGTGAGGCCGCAAAGTGATATGAGGTGTTACCGGCTAGATCGATGTGGCTTAGAATCGGGGTCCTGACAGCGTTGGTATCAGAGCCGGACTGCCTGTAGGTTCGTTCAGCCAAACTGGTCGATGTCGAGTCTAGAAATGCTTTAGTTATATGTAAGGGAATTGATTGTGGGAGGGAACGTAAGGTTCTTTTACTCCTTTACCCTATGCTTCTGATCTGAGTCATTCTCTTCTCATTCAACGTGGGTTAAGGACTAGGCTCTCTTCTTCTATCAGGTTCACGTGTTACTAATCCGTAGTAGCTCATAGGATTATTGCTATGAGTTTCCGTCTAGTTTCTACTATTGTAGTACGTGGCCATTTGAATCAGAACCTTGATATGATGCTGTTGGGCGGTATTGTGAACTTTTGTGGATGTCTCAAATCTTTTTCTGAGCATTTACAGCCGTTATGCTGCCCAATTTTTCCTAGGAATTCTGATGTCTTTGTCTTGTGGCTGTGCTTTCAGATGGCCAACCAGTCTCAAAATCAAGTGGTTCGCCTGACCAGGTGCCTCGACGTGCCCGGTCATACTGCTATGTTGGTCCGGGTCATGATCGAGACAGGATACCGTTGGTATCCCGAATACACTGTTGAAGAGCAGTTCCGCGACTTTAATCAAAGCCAGTATTTATGCACCGTCAGGATATTTCCTTCCTATCCTGGATCTACCGAGCCCCTTCACTGTTCCTATGGACTCGGAGTTACCATTGAGATGGCTGTGCAGGATGCTGCCTATTCCATGATGACCATCTTGCGAGTCCGGACTGGCCTGCTTCGGAACACTGACTTCCGTTACATGCCAGCTTCACTTCCGGGAGCGCAGGGATATCTTCAGGCTATCTATGATGACTCCACTCAGGAGGACTCATTAACTCGTACCACCGCTGAGATGCTCGAAGATAAGGACCGAGAGAATCGGGCCTTGAGGCTGGAACTCTTCAATACCCGTGCTGATCATTGGGCCACATTGACTCGGTTTGCACCCGCGGTGCAAGCTGGATGTATGGATACCAGGGATCTGTATCCTGTGAGAGCAGCTCTGCCAGACATGGTGGATTGGCGTGATGTGGGAGGCATCACCCCACCCCTTGGTCCCCGCAGGCCACCGTTTGTTGGTCCAAGACCTTATCCTAGCCCCTATGGTCCACAGGCTCCTCAGGACCGTCTGTTTCCGGATGATCACGTTGAACTTCCAGGCTACGGAGGTGACTTCTATGAGGACTACTACGGAGCTATCTGAGTTAGTAGTAGTACCACTAGTATTGTAGTAGTTGTATCTCCACTGTCCTGTGTGACTTGTGGAATACGACTTGGTGTGTAATCGATTCCGGAGGTGTAGACAAATAATGTATAGGGACTCGGAATGCCTCCGATGAGATGTAACGTCTACCTTCATAGTTGTACTGTAGCATGGGCTTGTACTAAACTATGTATGACGAGTATGACCGTTGGTGTATATATGGCAGTTTTATATTACCATGGCATACGAATGAGCATCTCTGCATTCCGCGTTAGCCTTTACATTCTGCACTTCCCTGTTAAGTTTGAGCCATCCTTGTCTAAACCGTTGTCTTGTTTTCCCTCCTAGGATGGTCAACACCCGCGGAAACCCTGCTGCCCCGGAGCAGGGGGAAGCCAATGCAGCTAGAGGTGAAAATTTGCCTCACCCGCCTTCCCTGGCCGAAGTGATGCTGGAGGCGGAAAGGAATAAGCGTGAAACCAACCGCCTGCTGGAGCGGATTGAGCAGAACACTGCACGCCACCCACGAAATGCCTTGGTGTCAATCAACGACTTCATCAAGCTGTACCCACCAAAGTTTAACCATTCCGTCGAGCCCCTCGACGCGGATGATTGGCTTCGCAGCATCACCCACAAGCTACGTTCTGCCAACGTAGCTGAAGCCGACAAGGTTACCTATGCTGCTTATCATCTTGAGGGCCCCGCTAGCCATTGGTGGGAAAACTACGAAGCTATGCGCCCGGTCGGCCAAATCACTACCTGGGCTGAGTTCAGCGAGGCTTTCCGTGAGCATCACATTCCGGAAGGTCTCATGGATCGCAAGAGGGAGGAGTTCTGCAACTTCACCCAAGGAAGGCTGACTGTGGATGCATATAGCCGAGAATTTGGGAACCTGGCACGCTATGCTCCTGAAGAGGTTTCTACTGACGCCAAGAAGCAGGCAAGGTTCCGTAAGGGACTTAGCCCTGAGCTTCGCCGCGATCTCCGTCTGCACGAGTGCACATCCTTCCAGAAGTTGGTCAATAAAGCTATCAGTGCTGAGACAGGCCAGACTGATTATGACGCTTCACGCAAGCATTCTCGTGATTTTGGGTCTTCATCCGGCTCAGGAGCTCAGAAGCGCCGGGTGTGGATTCCAAGCACCGCACTGCCACCCAGATTCACCCCGAGGCCATCCTTTGAGGCGCCTCGTCCCAACCAGCAAATTGCACCGTCCAAGTCCTATGGTGGCCCCGCTGCTAATGTTGCTCCACGCCCCACTGGGGTAACATGCTTCAAGTGTGGAGAACCGGGTCACTATAGTCGAGAGTGTCCCCAGAACAACCCCAATCAAGCTGGAAAGTCCGTTGGCCGTGGTAAGCCCGCGGGAAAGACTTTCTACACCAAGCCGGCCACTACTGCACGTGGCCATGTCAACTATGTTTCAGCCGAAGAGGCTCATGAGGATCCCAACGTCGTCCTTGGTACGCTCCTTGTTAACTGCCATCCGGCATCTGTTCTTTTCGATACTGGAGCATCTCATTCATTCATATCCGAGAATTATGCTCGGTTGCACAACACGACATTCTGTGACATGCCCACTTCCATGGTAATTCAAACTCCGGGTTCCAAATGGCAAACTTCTAGGGTAAGCCATGGGAACGAAATTCTTGTCGATAGGCTTGTCTTCCTTGCATCTTTAATAGCTCTCAAGTCCTCCGACATAAACATCATCTTGGGTATGGACTGGATGTCGGCTCATTACGCCAAGATCGATTGTGCCACTAGAACCGTTCAACTTACTCATCCCTCGGGCAAGACAGTTAATGTCTTAACTCGAGTGACCAAGCGCCAACTTTACTCTCTCAATGCCAATCCTCTTCCAGACCTTGAGGACGTTCCGGTAGTCCGAGACTTCCCGGATGTGTTTCCGGAAGAACTGCCAGGTGTTCCACCTGACCGGGATGTCGAGTTTGTGATAGACCTTGTTCCAGGAACCGTTCCAATTGCTAGAAGACCCTACAAGATGGCACCCTTAGAACTAGCCGAGCTTAAGAACCAACTCGATGAGTCCTTGAACAAAGGGTTCATCCGTCCTAGCTCCTCTCCTTGGGCTTGCCCCGTCCTCTTCGTCAAGAAGAAGGATGGAACGGATCGAATGGTTGTGGATTACCGACCTGTCAATCTGGTCACCATCAAGAACAAATACCCGCTTCCCAGGATCAACGACCTGTATGATCAGCTCGCTGGATCCTCAGTCTTCTCCAAGATGGATTTGAGGTTGGGCTACCATCAAATCAAAATCAGAAACGGGGACATTCCCAAAACGGCTTTTGTCACTCGTTATGGCCAATACGAGTACACCGTCATGTCCTTCGGTTTAACCAATGCCCCGGCCACTTTCTCCCGGTTAATGAACTCGGTTTTCATGGAGTACTTGGACAAATTCGTCGTAGTATACCTTGATGACATACTCAGCTACTCCAAAAATGAAGAGGAACATGCCGAACATCTAAGACTGGTATTGATGAAACTTCGAGAGCATCGCCTTTATGCCAAATTCTCCAAGTGTGAATTTTGGTTGTCAGAAGTGACCTATCTAGGCCATGTAATCTCTGGTAAGGGTATTGCTGTCAATCCCGAGCGAGTTCAAGCCGTCCTTGATTGGACTCCACCTGTTTCGGTCAAGCAAGTTCGGAGTTTCCTTGGCCTAGCGAGCTATTGCCGCCGCTTCGTCGAGAATTTCTCCAAGGTTGCTAAACCTCTAACTGAACTCCTCAAGAAAGATAAAAAGTTCGAGTGGACTCCACAGTGCGAGTTCAGTTTTCAGGAACTGAAAAGACGCCTGACATCTGCTCCCGTACTGGTACCACCAGATTTCTCCAAGGACTTTATTATCTATTGCGATGCCTCGCGACAAGGACTAGGTTGCATACTCATGCAAGATCGTCAGGTAATTGCCTATGCCTCACGGCAATTACACCCACATGAGGAAAATTATCCCACACATGATCTAGAGCTTGCAGCTGTAGTCCATGCACTCAAAACCTGGCGACATTACCTCCTCGGTAATCGTTGCGAGATCTTCACCGATCACCAAAGCTTGAAATATATCTTCACCCAACCAGATTTGAATCTCAGGCAAAGACGTTGGGTCGAGTTGATCTCGGATTACGACTTAGGAATAACTTACACCCCTGGCAAAGCCAATGTCATGGCTGATGCACGAAGTCGTAAGTCCTACTGTAACAACCTGATGATACAACAAAGTCAACCACTTCTCCATGAGGAATTTCGTAAGCTTAATCTTCACATTGTTCCTCGTGGATTCCTGTCTACCCTGGTGGCGAAACCTACCCTTATGGATCAAATCATAGCTGCCCAAAAGCGTGATAAGGGCATATCCCGGATTAAGGAAAACATTGTTAGCGGAGTAGCTAAATGTTTTTCCATGGATGAGCAAGGTGCTGTCCTCTTTGAGAACCGCCTGGTGATTCCCAAGAACCAACATCTACGCCAGATGATCCTTAAGGAAGCTCATGAATCCCCTCTCACCATTCATCCCGGTAGTACTAAAATGTATCAAGACCTACGCCAGAGGTTTTGGTGGACTAGGATGAAGAGAGAAATCGCTCAATACGTTGCTAATTGCGACGTTTGTCGTCGTGTTAAAGCAGAGCATCAACGGCCTGCTGGCACCCTTCAACCTTTGGCTATTCCTGAATGGAAATGGGACAAAATCAGTATGGATTTCATCA
This sequence comes from Triticum monococcum, assembly GCA_034509565.1. Taxonomy (NCBI): domain Eukaryota; kingdom Viridiplantae; phylum Streptophyta; class Magnoliopsida; order Poales; family Poaceae; genus Triticum; species Triticum monococcum. Next base: position 690,982,230 of record CM067842.1, read on the forward strand.
CTGGGTTTCCCAGGACCAAGAGGGGGAATAATGCCATCTTCGTCGTGATCGACCGTCTTTCCAAAGTAGCCCATTTTCTACCTGTTCGTGAGAGTATCACCGCTAGCCAGCTAGCTGACCTATACATCTCCCGAATAGTGTCTCTTCATGGTGTCCCATTGGAAATTAACTCAGACCGTGGAAGTCTCTTCACCTCTCGATTTTGGGAAAGTTTCCAAAATGCTATGGGAACTCATCTCTCCTTTAGCACCGCCTTCCATCCTCAATCAAGTGGTCAAGTAGAGCGAGTAAATCAAATTCTGGAGGATATGCTCCGAGCTTCTGTTATCTCGTTCGGAATGAGTTGGGAGAAATGCCTTCCATTCGCGGAGTTTGCCTATAACAATAGCTATCTAGCTAGTTTGGGCAAGGCTCCCTTCGAAGTTCTCTATGGACGAAAATGTCGAACGCCTCTTAACTGGTCAGAAACCGGGGAAAGACAACTCTTTGGCCCGGATATGATTCAGGAAGCAGAAGAGCAGGTTCGCGTTATTCGTGAGAAATTGAAAACGGCCCAATCTCGCCAAAAGAGTCAATATGATCGTAAGCATAAGCCTATGACATTTGAAATTGACGAGAAAGCTTACCTTCGGGTTACCCCGTTAAAGGGAACCCATCGCTTCGGTATCAAAGGCAAATTGGCTCCTCGTTACATTGGACCCTTTCGCATTCTTGCCAAACGAGGAGAAGTTGCCTACCAATTGGAACTACCTCCGCATCTTTCCAGAGTTCACGGCGTCTTCCACGTTTCGCAACTCAGGCGTTGCTTCGCGATCCTATCCGTGGAGTGGACCACGAAACGCTTGATTTACAAGATAACCTTTCTTATCGGGAATACCCCGTTCGTATCCTTGATCAAGCCGAGCGTACCACTCGACGTCATAATATCAAGTTTCTCAAGGTTCAATGGTCACACCATTCCGAGGAAGAAGCCACTTGGGAAAGGGAGGATCGTCTTCGACTCGAGTACCCCGCCTTCTTCCCAGATGATCCTAAATCTCGGGACGAGATTCTATTGAGTGGGGGTGAGTTGTCACACCCTAGCTAGGTTATGCATTAGAGTGTGCATCATGTCTACTTTCATCAGAAATGGAAATGGGGAAAGCAGAACCCCCAGCACCCCCCCCCCTGAAATCAACTAGGGTTTACTAAAAATAAATTCAATGAACCTGAAATGCCCTTCAGATATGTTCACCCTCTTTGCCTTGGGTTAGAACCCTTGGGAAAAATGGTGCATATATTTTTAGGTCAACAAAAGGGGCATTGACTTAATTCATAAATAATTGAATTTGGGCATTTAAATACTATTAAATAATTCAAATGCTCAAATAATGTTGGAATTATTTTTGGGCCACTGAAATATTTCAGAAAGTGTCCATCAATATTTTCAGGATTTTATAAAATGATTTAGTATTTAAACTAAATCAAAACAGAATAACAGAAATAGAAAATAGAAAACAGAATAAATTAGAGAGAGAGAGTAGGCCAGTGGGCCACTTACCTGGCGCCACCGACCGGCCCAGCACTGTAGCTGGACGGCCCAACCCACCAGGCCGACGCCAGTCGTCCCCTAGCTCCTGCCAGGAGGACGCCGGGCGTGTGCCCGCGGTGCGCCGGCACGCGCGCAGCCACCGACGGCCACCTCCTGCTTCGGCCGCCTCCCCGACGTCGCTATGGACGCCACGCACCCCCCTGGCCCTCTCATTCACTCTCCCTCGCCCTCATCTCCTCCCCTGTTTCTCTCCCGCACGACCACCCGAACGGGCTCGTCGCCGCCGTTCGCTGCCACCGCGGCCACCGGCCACCCCTCGCCGTGCCGCTGCGCCCAAAAGCTCCGCCTCGACCCACCCTTCCTCCTCACCGCTCCAAGCGACACCGGGAGCCTTGCAGTGACGCAATTGCCGTCGTCTTCACCGACGGGCACCGAAGATCGCCGGCCCCGATTCTCCGTCTCCAGGTCGTCCCCGAGCCCACCGAGCTGCTCTACGTGCCCCCAATGAGCTCCTGCTCCGAATCCCCCTCTTCCCCGCTTCATTTGATCGCCATAGCCGTCACCCCCATGATGACCGAAGTGCGCCGCCGCCCGAGCTCGCCGTCGACGATGCTCCGGTGACCAAATGGTCACCCCGGAGTGTCGAACCTACTCCCCGCGATGCGTAGCACCCTCCTAGCCCCCTAGCCCCACTCTTCTACGCACAGAAACGCGACCCCGCGCGCAACCGAACTCCGGCGGCCGCCAAAGAGCTCGCCGCCGTCAACTCCGGCCATCCTAGCTGCTGCTGCTGCCACCACTAGATCCGCGAGAGCGCCAGCAAGCCGTAGCAACAAACCACGCTCAAAATGGAGCCCTATAGCGCATTCCCGAGCCGCTCCGCCGTCTCTGTCGTCGCCGGCGACGAGCCGTGGACCAAGTCCGGCAGGTTTGACCCCCTGGGTCACTGACGCGTGGGCCCAACCCCATTAACCAAGCCAGTTTAGTTTTAATTTAATTAGGATTAGCTACAGACACTGATGTGTGGACCCCACACGTCAGGTTTGACTGGGTCAGCCGCCTTTGACCTGCTGACGCAATGCTGTTGTCATGCTGACGTAGTAAACCATTTTCTAGTTTAAAAATAAATCAGGAAATTCCAGAAAATACCCAAAACTTCAAAAATTCATAGAAATTCAACCATAACTCCAAATGAGACAAATTATATATGTAAAATTATCAGAAAAATTCAAGGAATCCATCTGTACCATTTTCATGCATGTTTGAACAATGTTTGTCCCCTGTTTTGGACAAAATGAATAAAGGGCATTTAAATAATCATATATGGGGTTGGAATTTGAATCTTGTACTCAAACCAACTCCATTTAAATTATAGATAGTTGCATTAGCTCAAGACACATCCATATTGCCATGTCATAGCATGCATCATATTGTTGCATATCGTCATGTGCTAATTGTGCTCGGTTGTGTCCTTCGTGGTAGGTTCTGCCTCCGAGGATATTCACGAGTATCCAACTGAAGGGCAGTATCCCGTCACCACTCCATCAGGCAAGCAACCATTGATCATTCCGATACAACCCATGTTCTCGCTCCTTCTCTTGTTTACTGCATTAAGACAACACGATTCAAACTGCTGTGTGCTACGGTAGTTGAACCCTTATCCCCTGCATGACCTGTCATTGCCACAGTAACTAGATGAAACCCTCTAGCATGTGTAGGAGTTGATTGAGCCATGTTTTGTGATTCCTACCTTGCTATGCCTGCTATGCTTAGAGTTGTGTCAGGTCTGGTTCATCTGGGTGATGGGCTAGAGTGAAATGCTTGTGACAGTAATATGTGGGATGTATTGAACATGTTTTGGTAAAGGTATCGATGAGAGGCCATGTAGGAGTACATGGTGGGTTGTTTCATTGAAGCCGTCCCTAAGAACTGAGTTCTGTATGCGTGAATTAAGATTCAGCTACTACCACACATTGGGCCCTGAAATATGACCCCGCTCGACTTACCGACCCCTCTCGCCTCAGTCCAGGAGTTGCAACTAGTTTCTGGTGTTTGTAGGACATGTGTTGGCGGCCGTGCGTAGCGCTGACCCTAGGGGTGGGCTATGTTGCGGTAGATACACCGTGGCACGGTGTACCGAGTCACCCGTTTGGGGTCTCGGGAACCCTGTTCACATCGTTCGGGGCCGTTGAGGACACCCCGGCCGGATTTCCTTGCGGATGGAACCTGAATAGGCGATGACCCTGGACTAGAGACTGGTGAGGTTAGTCAGGTCGTGGTCTACACCCACGTCGGTTTTCGCTTGAAGTCTGCCGAGCACATTTCGTGTGCAGACGCTAAGTGGTGGAAACATGTGTGACGAAGTACACCCCTGCAGGGTATAAAACTATTCGAATAGCCGCGTCCGCGGTAAAGGACTACTTGATTGCATGTACAGTTCATAGACAAGTTAATGGATACTACTAAAAGACTCAAGATAAGTGTGAGTACCGGGGATGGCCCCTCACAGGATACGAGGGAGGATCCTCGGTGGAGTATTGTGATGGTGAGTAGTGGACTCGTGTGCGAAAACTATTTTGCTAAAAGATTCCGTAGGATAGCTTAGCCAAGAGTCAAAGCTGGCTTGCTGCATAAACCCCACCACCTTCTTGAGAATGAGCATGTACGGTAGATTCTGATGTAAGACTTGCTGAGTACCTTTGTACTCATGTTTGCTTATTTATTGTTTTCAGACAACAACACTGCCCCCTCCGATGGGTTTTACGTAGATCTTGACGTCGACGAGTGACTAGACACCCAGGTGGTGATCCAGGCCATGGAGGGCCCTATGTAGATAGACAGGCTTCGAGAAGCCTTCTTTCTTTCTAGAGTCTGTACTCAGACTAGTTGCTTCCGCATGTGCTTGTATGACTGTATGACTTGAGTGTCGGGTCATGTGACCCCTACCTGTATGGATATGTTATGTATGGCTCCCTGGAGCCTTTAAATAAAGTACCTGAGTTGTAGAGTTTTGTTGTGATGCCATGTTGTATGTACTCATATCGGGCATATTGTATGTATGATTGAAATGCTTGGTATGAGTGGGATCCGACAATCTAGTTGTTTGCCCTTCGCAGCCTTTCTTATGGGGAAATGTAGTCTAGTGCTCCTCGAGCCATAGTAGTCCGCTACAGCCCGGTTCACCGGAGTCCTGCTAGCCCAGCACTACTGCTCAGGACACTTGACTGGCCGGCATGTGTTTCACTTCGTCCCTATGTCTGTCCTTTCGGGGAAATGTCACGCGGTGATCTCTGGAGTCCTGCCTAGCCTGCTACAGCCCGGGAATTCCCCGGAGTCCTGTTAGCCCAGTGCTACAGCCCGGAATCACTCGTTGATGACCGACATGTTCGTTGTGATTCATGTATGCCTGTCTCCATAGGTCTGTGCCGCTTTGGGTTCACGACTAGCCATGTCGGCCCGGGTTCTCGGTCATATGGATGCTAGCGACATTGTCATATACGCGAGCCAAAAGGCGCAAACGGTCCCGGGCCATGGTAAGGCGACACCCGTGGGATACCGTGCGTGAGGCCGCAAAGTGATATGAGGTGTTACCGGCTAGATCGATGTGGCTTAGAATCGGGGTCCTGACACAATGCTACCTTTAAAGGAGTAACGCCAGGCCCGAAGGCTCACTGCAGGGGCTCCCTGCTACTAGAGGTTATATTCGGCTTCCCCAATAACTTCCGTAGCAAAAATTTAACTTTCCACGTCGCTCCGTTCCAAAGTGGCTATCAAGCACTACTCGGACGCGAAGCTTTCGCTCGCTTTAACGCAATACCGCATTACGCTTCCCTCAAGCTCAAGATGCCCGGTCCACGCGGCATCATTATAGTAAATGGAAATATTGAGCGCTCCTTGCGCGCCGAAGACGGTGCGGCCGCCTTGGCCGCCACACACTAAACGACCTCACCAACTCAAGCATTTGACAGGTCGTTAAGACCATCGACACGCCTCGACGAGTCCGGCTTAGCTATACGTAATTAATACAGGTTTGATGGCTATACCCCTATTACAATACAAGGGGCTCAACGCACGCGCAAAAGTGGCAATAAGGCTCACCTTTACTCATTTTCAACTATATATTGTTTATTTAGTATAACTTAACTTTTGCACGGCAACTTTTCAATTAAGTTCCTCTCTTTTTCAGATGACCATCGTGCTACACCCGTCCAGGATACGGCACAACGGAGACACAGGCGCAGACATGCAGCAGGGACCCGTTCCAAGGATTCTTTGTAGATTAAGACCCTGCGTAAACCTTTTTTACTGTCTCTTGTTGATTTACATCCCTCGGATTCTCAGTACAACCGAGAAGGATGCTGACGTCTTGGCATGTGGCCACGCCAGAATAATGCACGTACCTGGACACCAGGGGCTTATTACAAAAGGGTACTGTTTAGACTCGGGTTACACCATAAAGACCGAATACCTTAGGGAGTGTTCGGCGTCGCGAGTTTGGCCTTATATGCATCAGCTCCGAATCATGTCTTTGGTCAAATGTTGGGTTTGCCCGGCTCTTGTGTTTTGCTGCCTTACGTTCCGCTCTATCGGCTAAGGCGGCACCAGGAGAACTACTGCGATTGTGCCCTGGTTCATCCGGACGAGCACCTCAGTAGAGAAAGCCGAAAATTGACTGTCATGATATAGCGTGAGACTGATCAACCACTCGATGACTTATTGGAATCTTAGGGATTCCTCCGCATTAACGAAGGGCCGTTTCCCAACCATGCATGTACGCACCCCGAATCCGGTTGAGTGCGGAGCCACCAGGGGCTATATAGTAGCCCCACTGTTAAACTCCTATGGCTAAGTGAAAGTGTTAAAGCATTATAGTCCGGTTGCCTAGTTGACTGCGCCATCACCTCCTTATTAGGACCAAGACGTTGGATTAAGTGTGAATACGCGTCTTCTGCGAACACCCTCCGCATTATATGCGTGGGGGCTGAAGCCGACGACTGCAATCTTTCAGGTTATATACATGTATACATAAACGGCCGCACAGGAGGCATCACAATACTTTCGGGCAGAAGTATAAATACAGCCTTGATAAAATTCAATAAAACGTTGTTTTTACAACGGGAATACATGTCACTCAAACATAACATTCTTCGAGCACTGGGCCTCTATCGAACGAGCACCCTCAAGAACTTCTTCAAAATAGTGCTCGGCAGCCACTCGGCCTATGGCCGAACACTGCGCCGCAACAGTGGTAGCATCCATCTCCGCCCAGTATGTTTTGACACGGGCAAGGGCCATCCGCGAGCCTTCTATGCACGCCGACCTCTTCATCGCATTAATGCGTGGCACCGCACCAAGCTAAAATAGTTGTTCGGCTTTGGCCTTTCCGGCCACAGACTATCCACGACAGACCTCATGGCGAGTCCGGACAATCTATTGAGTTCGGCCCATTCGGCAAGCTGATCAGTCAATGGAAGCGGACGCTCTGGAATGTTAAATTGCGACCAGAACAGCTTGTCCATGCTATGTCTTGAGCTTGCATTGGTTTTCCCCGACGAGGAAGGGATGATGCAGCAGAGTAGCGTAAGTATTTCCCTCAGTTTTTGAGAACCAAGGTATCAATCCAGTAGGAGGCCATGCTCAAGTCCCTCGTACCTGCACAAAGCGATAGCTACTCGCAACCAACGCGATTAGGGGTTGTCAATCCCTTCACGGTCACTTACGAGAGTGAGATCTAATAGATATAATATTTTTGGTATTTTTGGTATAAAGATGCAAAGTAAAAAGTAAAGGCAAAGCAAGATTAAAGTGATGGAGATTGATATGATGAGAATAGACCCGGGGGCCATAGGTTTCACTAGTGGCTTCTCTCAAGAGCATAAGTATTCTACGGTGGGTGAACAAATTACTGTTGAGCAATTGAAAGAATTGAGCATAGTTATGAGAATATCTAGGCATGATCATGTATATAGGCATCACGTCCGTGACAAGTAGATCAAAACGATTCTGCATCTACTACTATTATTCCACTCATCGACCGCTATCCAGCATGCATCTAGAGTATTAAGTTAAAACAGAGTAATGCCTTAATCAAGATGACATGATGTAGAGATATAAATTCATGCAATATGAAATAAACCCCATCTTGTTATCCTCGATGGCAATGATACAATACGTGCCTTGCTGCCGTTTCTGTCACTGGGTAAGGACACCGCAAGATCGAACCCAAAGCTAAGCACTTCTCCCATGGCAAGAACTACCAATCTAGTTGGCCAAACCAAACGGATAATTCGAAGAGACTTGCAAAGATAACCAATCATACATAAAAGAATTCAGAGAAGATTCAAATATTATTCATAGATAGACTTGATCATAAACCCACAATTCATCGGTCTCAGCAAACACACCGCAAAAAGAAGATTACATCGAATAGATCTCCACAAGAAAGGGGGAGAACTTTGTATTGAGATTCAAAGAGAGAGAAGAAGCCATCTAGCTACTAACTATGGACCCGAAGTTATGAGGTAAACTACTCACACTTCATCGGAGGGGCTAGGACGATGTAGAAGCCCTCCGTGATGACGGCCCTCTTCCGGTGGAGCTCCGGAACAGGCCCCAAGATGGGATCTCGTGGATACAGAAAGTTGCGGCGGTGGAATTAGGTTTTTGGCTCATGTTCTGATCGTTTGGGGGTACGTGTGTATATATAGGAGGAAGAAGTATGCCGGAGGAGCAACGAGGGGCCCATGAGGCAGGGGGCGCGCCCTAGGGAGGGGGGCGCCCCCCACCCTCATGACCGCCTCTTTTGTTCCTTGGAGCAGGGTCCAAGTCTCCTGGATCACGTTCGGTGAGAAAATCACGTTCCCGAAGATTTTATTCCGTTTGGACTCTGTTTGATATTCCGTTTCTTCGAAACACTGAAATAGGCAAAAAAAACAACAATTCTGGGCTGAGCCTCCGGTTAATAGGTTAGTCCCAAAAGTAAGTGGAAAATAAAGCCCAATATAGTCCAAAACAGTAGATAATATAGCATGGAGCAATCAAAAATTATAGATATGTTGGAGACGTATCAGGCATCCCCAAGCTTAATTCCTGCTCGTCCTCGAGTAGGTAAATGATAAAAAGAGAATTTTTGATGCGGAGTGCTACTTGGCATAATTTCAATGCAAATCTTCTTAATTGTGGTATGAATATTCAGATTAGAAAGATTCAAGACAAAGTTTATATTGACATAAAAATAATAATACTTCAAGCATACTAACAAAGCAATTATGTCTTCTCAAAATAACATGGCCAAAGAAAGTTATCCCTACTAAATCATATAGTCTGGCTGTGCTCCATCTTCACCACACACAGTATTTAAATCATGCACAACCCCGATGACAAGCCAAGCAATTGTTTCATACTCTAACGTTTTCAAAACTTTTTCAATCTTCACGCAATACATGAGCATGAGCCATGGACACTATAGATGAAATAGAATGGTGGTTGTGGAGAAGACAAAAAGGAGGGGAAGATAGTCTCACATCAACTAGGCGTATCAACGGGCTATGGAGATGCCCATCAATAGATATCAATGTGACTGAGTAGGGATTGCCATGCAACGGATGCACTAGAGCTATAAATATATGAAAGCTCAACAAAAGAAACTAAGTGGGTGTGCATCCAACTTGCTTGCTCAAGAAGACCTAGGGCAATTTTGAGGAAGCCCACCATTGGAATATACAAGCCAAGTTCTATAATGTAAAATTCCCACTAGTATATGAAAGTGACAACATATGAGACTCTCTATATGAAGAACATGGTGCTACTTTGAAGCACAATATATGAGACTTGCTATATCATGGTGCTACTTTGAAGCACAAGTGTGGAAAAAGGATAGTAGCATTGCCCCTTTTATTTATTTTCTTTTTTTGGGCCTTCTTTTTTTTCTTTGGCCTTTCTCTTTTTTTATTGGGACAATGCTCTATTGAATGATGATCATCACACTTTTATTTATTTACAACTCAATGATTACAACTCGATTCTAAAACAAAGTATGACTCTATATGGATGCCTCCGGCGGTGTACCGGGATATGCAATGAATCAAGAGTGACAAGTATGAAATGAATGGTGGCTTTGCCACAAATACTATGTCAACTACATGATCATGCTAAGCAATATGACAATGATGAATGTGTCATGGTGAACTAGATGGTGGAAAGTTGCATGGCAATATATCTAAGAATGGCTATGGAAATGCCATAATAGGTAGGTATGGTGGCTGTTTTGAGGAAGGTATATGGTAGGTGTATGATACCGGCGAAAGGTGCGCGGTATTAGAGAGACTAGCAAAGGTGGAAGGGTGAGAGTGCGTATAATCCATGGACTCAACATTAGTCGTAAGAACTCATATACTTATTGCAAAAATCTAGAAGTTATCAAAGCAAAGTATTACGCGCATGCTCCTAGGGGGATAGATTGGTAGGAAAAGACCATCGCTCGTCCCTGACCGCCACTCATAAGGAAGACAGCCAATAAACAAATCATGCTCCAACTTCGTAACATAACGGTTCACCATACGTGCATGCTACAGGAATCACAAACTTTAACACAAGTATTCTTTAAATTCACAACTGCTCAACTAGCATGACTTTAATATTATCACCTCCATATCTCAAAACAATTATCATGCTTCAATCTTTTCTTAGTATTCAACACACTCAAAAGAAAGTTTCACAAATCTTGAATACCAAGCATATTATTATTAAGCAAATTACCATGCTATTAAGAGACTCTCAAAATAATTTAAGTGAAGCATGAGAGATCAATAGTTTCTTTAAAACAAATCCACCACCGTGCTCTAAAAGATCTAAGTGAAGCACATAGAGCAAAATTATAACACTCAAAAGATATAAGTGAAGCACATAGAGCAAAATTATCTAGCTCAAAAGATATAAGTGAAGCACATGGAGAAAAACTACTTAGCTCAAAAGATATAAGTGAAGCACATAGAGCAAAATTATCTAGCTTAAAAGATATAAGTGAAGCACATAGAGTATTCTATCAAATTTTCATTCATGTATGGCTCTATCAAAAGGTGTGTACAGAAAGGATGATTGTGGCATACTAAGACACAAAGAAACAAATAATACAAGACGCTCCAAGCAAAACACATATCATGTTGGTGAATAAAAATATAGCTCCAAGTAAATTACCGATGGAAGTGGACGAAAGAGGGGATGCGTTCCGGGGCATCACCAAGCTTTGACTTTTTGGTGTCCTTGGATTATCTTGGGGGTGCCATGGGCATCCCCAAGCTTAGGCTCTTGCCACTCCTTGTTCCATGATCCATCAAAAGAATTCACCCAAAACTTGAAAACTTCACAACACAAAACTCAAAATAGAAAACTCGTGAGCTCCGTTAGCGAAAGAAAACAAAAGACCACTTCAAGGTATTGTAATGAACTCATTATTTATTTATATTGGTGTTAAACCTACTGTATTCCAACTTCTCTATGGATTATAAACTATTTTAATAGCCATAGATTCATCAAAATAAGCAAACAACACACGAAAAACAGAATCTGTCAAAAACAGAACAGTCTGTAGTAATATGTAGCTAGCGCAAGATCTGGAACCCCAAAAATTCTAAAATAAATTGATGGACGTGAGGAATTTTTCTATTAATCATATTCAAAAATAATTAACTAAATAGAACTCTTCAAATAAAAATGACAGCAGTTCTCGTGAGCGCTAAAGTTTCTGTTTTTTACAGCAAGTTCAACAAGACTTTCCCCAAGTCTTCCCGACGGTTCTACTTGGCACAAACACTAATTAAACACAAAAAACAAAACCAAAACAGAGGCTAAATAATTTATTTATTACTAAGCAGGAGAAAAAATCAAGGAATAAAAATAAAATTAGGTTGCCTCCCAACAAGCGCTATCGTTTGACGCCCCTAGCTAGGCATAAAAGCGAGGATAGATCTAGGTATTGCCATCTTTGGTAGGCAATCCATAAGTGGCTCTCATGATAGTTTCATATGGTAATTTTATTTTGTTTCTAGGAAAGTGTTTCATGCCCTTTTTAATGGAAATTGAAATCTAATATTCCCTTCCTTCATATCAATAATCGCACCAACCGTTCTAAGGAAAGGTCTACCAAGAATAATAGGGCAAGAAGGATTGCAATCTATATCAAGAACAATGAAATCTACGGGCACATAATTCCTATTTGCAACAATAAGAACATCATTAATCCTTCCCATAGGTTTCTTAATAGTGGAATCCGCAAGATACAAGTTTAGAGAGCAATCATCAAAATTACGGAAATCTAGCAAATCACACAAAGTCTTGGGAATCATAGAGACACTAGCACCCAAATCACACAAAGAATAAAACTCATGATCTTTAATTCTAATTTTAATAGTTGGTTCCCACTCGTCATAGAGTTTTCTAGGGATAGAAACTTTCAACTCAAGTTTTTCTTCAGAAGATTGCATCAAGGCATCAACAATATATTTGATGAAGGCTTTATTTTGACTATAAGCATGTGGAGAATTTAGCACGGATTGCAACAAGGAAATACAATCAATTAAAGAGCAAATTTCATAATTAAATTCCTTGAAATCCAATATAGTGGGTTTAGCAACATCTAGATTTTTAATTCTTTCAATCCCACTTTCATCAATTTCATCATTAAGATCTAAACACTCCGAATTTTTAGAACGCCTTCTAGGTAAAGGAAGATCATATTCAGTTTCATCAAGATTCATATTGCAAAATAAAGATTTAATAGGGGACACATCAATAACTTTTAGATCTTCATCTTGATTTTCATAGGAATCCGGTTTAGCAGCCATCTTATTTACTAAGCTGGCTTGCATATCCGAAATTTCACGAGTCATCTTTTCTATACGAGCAATTTGGGATCTTATACCATCAAATTCTTTAGACATATCATCTAGCTCTTTATTCATGTAACTCATAAAACTTTTTTGTTCCTTAAACTCGTTTCTAAAGAAATTATTATGCTCAAATTGCAAAACCATAAACTTCCTAACGTTGGTTTCGATCTCCTCTAACCTTTTGAGGTGGAGATCACCAAATCTCGGTTGAGCCATCATGACAAACAAGCAATCTAACACACGAGCAAACAAAAAGCAAGCGGGCAAAAAAGGCAAATAGAGAGGGAGGATAGAGAGAGAGGGTGAATAAAACGGCAAGGGTGAATTGGGGGAGAGGAAAACGAGAGGCAAATGGCAAATAATGTAATGCGAGAGATAGGGATTGTGATGGGTACTTGGTATGTTGACTTTTTGCGTAGCCTCCCCGGCAACGGCACCAGAAATCCTTCTTGCTACGTCTTGAGCTTGCGTTGGTTTTCCCCGAAGAGGAAGGGATGATGCAGCAGAGCAGCGTGAGTATTTCCCTCAGTTTTTGAGAACCAAGGTATCAATCCAGTAGGAGGCCACGCTCAAGTCCCTCGTACCTTCACAAAGCGATAGCTACTCGCAACCAACGTGAATAGGGGTTTTCAATCCCTTCACGGTCACTTACGAGAGTGAGATATGATAGATATAATATTTTTGGTATAAATATGCAAAGTAAAAAGTAAAGGCAAAGTAAAAAAAGCAAAGCAAGATTAAAGTGATGGAGATTGATATGATGAGAATAGACCCGGGGGCCATAGGTTTCACTAGTGGCTTCTCTCAAGAGCATAAGTATTCTACGGTGGGTGAACAAATTACTGTTGAGCAATTGACAAAATTGAGCATAGTTTTGAGAATATCTAGGCATGATCATGTATATAGGCATCACGTCCGTGACAAGTAGATCGAAACGATTCTGCATCTACTACTATTATTCCACTCATCGACCGCTATCCAGCATGCATCTAGAGTATTAAGTTAAAACAGAGTAATGCCTTAATCAAGATGACATGATGTAGAGATATAAATTCATGCAATATGAAATAAACCCCATCTTGTTATCCTCGATGGCAATGATACAATACGTGCCTTGCTGCCGTTTCTGTCACTGGGTAAGGACACCGCAAGATCGAACCCAAAGCTAAGCACTTCTCCCATGGCAAGAACTACCAATCTAGTTGGCCAAACCAAACGGATAATTCGAAGAGACTTGCAAAGATAACCAATCATACATAAAAGAATTCAGAGAAGATTCAAATATTATTCATAGATAGACTTGATCATAAACCCACAATTCATCGGTCTCAGCAAACACACCGCAAAAAGAAGATTACATCGAATAGATCTCCACAAGAAAGGGGGAGAACTTTGTATTGAGATTCAAAGAGAGAGAAGAAGCCATCTAGCTACTAACTATGGACCCGAAGTTATGAGGTAAACTACTCACACTTCATCGGAGGGGCTAGGACGATGTAGAAGCCCTCCGTGATGACGGCCCTCTTCCGGCGGAGCTCCGGAACAGGCCCCAAGATGGGATCTCGTGGATACAGAAAGTTGCGGCGGTGGAATTAGGTTTTTGGCTCATGTTCTGATCGTTTGGGGGTACGTGTGTATATATAGGAGGAAGAAGTATGCCGGAGGAGCAACGAGGGGCCCATGAGGCAGGGGGCGCGCCCTAGGGAGGGGGGCGCCCCCCACCCTCATGACCGCCTCTTTTGTTCCTTGGAGCAGGGTCCAAATCTCCTGGATCACGTTCGGTGAGAAAATCACGTTCCCGAAGATTTTATTCCGTTTGGACTCTGTTTGATATTCCGTTTCTTCGAAACACTGAAATAGGCAAAAAAACAACAATTCTGGGCTGAGCCTCCGGTTAATAGGTTAGTCCCAAAAGTAAGTGGAAAATAAAGCCCAATATAGTCCAAAACAGTAGATAATATAGCATGGAGCAATCAAAAATTATAGATATGTTGGAGACGTATCAGGCATCCCCAAGCTTAATTCCTGCTCGTCCTCGAGTAGGTAAATGATAAAAAGAGAATTTTTGATGCGGAGTGCTACTTGGCATAATTTCAATGCAAATCTTCTTAATTGTGGTATGAATATTCAGATTAGAAAGATTCAAGACAAAGTTTATATTGACATAAAAATAATAATACTTCAAGCATACTAACAAAGCAATTATGTCTTCTCAAAATAACATGGCCAAAGAAAGTTATCCCTACTAAATCATATAGTCTGGCTGTGCTCCATCTTCACCACACACAGTATTTAAATCATGCACAACCCCGATGACAAGCCAAGCAATTGTTTCATACTCTAACGTTTTCAAAACTTTTTCAATCTTCACGCAATACATGAGCATGAGCCATGGACACTATAGATGAAATAGAATGGTGGTTGTGGAGAAGACAAAAAGGAGGGGAAGATAGTCTCACATCAACTAGGCGTATCAACGGGCTATGGAGATGCCCATCAATAGATATCAATGTGACTGAGTAGGGATTGCCATGCAACGGATGCACTAGAGCTATAAATATATGAAAGCTCAACAAAAGAAACTAAGTGGGTGTGCATCCAACTTGCTTGCTCAAGAAGACCTAGGGCAATTTTGAGGAAGCCCACCATTGGAATATACAAGCCAAGTTCTATAATGTAAAATTCCCACTAGTATATGAAAGTGACAACATATGAGACTCTCTATATGAAGAACATGGTGCTACTTTGAAGCACAATATATGAGACTTGCTATATCATGGTGCTACTTTGAAGCACAAGTGTGGAAAAAGGATAGTAGCATTGCCCCTTTTATTTATTTTCTTTTTTTGGGCCTTCTTTTTTTTCTTTGGCCTTTCTCTTTTTTTATTGGGACAATGCTCTATTGAATGATGATCATCACACTTTTATTTATTTACAACTCAATGATTACAACTCGATTCTAAAACAAAGTATGACTCTATATGGATGCCTCCGGCGGTGTACCGGGATATGCAATGAATCAAGAGTGACAAGTATGAAATGAATGGTGGCTTTGCCACAAATACTATGTCAACTACATGATCATGCTAAGCAATATGACAATGATGAATGTGTCATGGTGAACTAGATGGTGGAAAGTTGCATGGCAATATATCTAAGAATGGCTATGGAAATGCCATAATAGGTAGGTATGGTGGCTGTTTTGAGGAAGGTATATGGTAGGTGTATGATACCGGCGAAAGGTGCGCGGTATTAGAGAGACTAGCAAAGGTGGAAGGGTGAGAGTGCGTATAATCCATGGACTCAACATTAGTCGTAAGAACTCATATACTTATTGCAAAAATCTAGAAGTTATCAAAGCAAAGTATTACGCGCATGCTCCTAGGGGGATAGATTGGTAGGAAAAGACCATCGCTCGTCCCTGACCGCCACTCATAAGGAAGACAGCCAATAAACAAATCATGCTCCAACTTCGTAACATAACGGTTCACCATACGTGCATGCTACAGGAATCACAAACTTTAACACAAGTATTCTTTAAATTCACAACTGCTCAACTAGCATGACTTTAATATTATCACCTCCATATCTCAAAACAATTATCATGCTTCAATCTTTTCTTAGTATTCAACACACTCAAAAGAAAGTTTCACAAATCTTGAATACCAAGCATATTATTATTAAGCAAATTACCATGCTATTAAGAGACTCTCAAAATAATTTAAGTGAAGCATGAGAGATCAATAGTTTCTTTAAAACAAATCCACCACCGTGCTCTAAAAGATCTAAGTGAAGCACATAGAGCAAAATTATAACACTCAAAAGATATAAGTGAAGCACATAGAGCAAAATTATCTAGCTCAAAAGATATAAGTGAAGCACATGGAGAAAAACTACTTAGCTCAAAAGATATAAGTGAAGCACATAGAGCAAAATTATCTAGCTTAAAAGATATAAGTGAAGCACATAGAGTATTCTATCAAATTTTCATTCATGTATGGCTCTATCAAAAGGTGTGTACAGAAAGGATGATTGTGGCATACTAAGACACAAAGAAACAAATAATACAAGACGCTCCAAGCAAAACACATATCATGTTGGTGAATAAAAATATAGCTACAAGTAAATTACCGATGGAAGTGGACGAAAGAGGGGATGCGTTCCGGGGCATCACCAAGCTTTGACTTTTTGGTGTCCTTGGATTATCTTGGGGGTGCCATGGGCATCCCCAAGCTTAGGCTCTTGCCACTCCTTGTTCCATGATCCATCAAAAGAATTCACCCAAAACTTGAAAACTTCACAACACAAAACTCAAAATAGAAAACTCGTGAGCTCCGTTAGCGAAAGAAAACAAAAGACCACTTCAAGGTATTGTAATGAACTCATTATTTATTTATATTGGTGTTAAACCTACTGTATTCCAACTTCTCTATGGATTATAAACTATTTTAATAGCCATAGATTCATCAAAATAAGCAAACAACACACGAAAAACAGAATCTGTCAAAAACAGAACAGTCTGTAGTAATATGTAGCTAGCGCAAGATCTGGAACCCCAAAAATTCTAAAATAAATTGATGGACGTGAGGAATTTTTCTATTAATCATATTCAAAAATAATTAACTAAATATAACTCTTCAAATAAAAATGACAGCAGTTCTCGTGAGCGCTAAAGTTTCTGTTTTTTACAGCAAGTTCAACAAGACTTTCCCCAAGTCTTCCCGACGGTTCTACTTGGCACAAACACTAATTAAACACAAAAAACAAAACCAAAACAGAGGCTAAATAATTTATTTATTACTAAGCAGGAGAAAAAATCAAGGAATAAAAATAAAATTAGGTTGCCTCCCAACAAGCGCTATCGTTTGACGCCCCTAGCTAGGCATAAAAGCGAGGATAGATCAAGGTATTGCCATCTTTGGTAGGCAATCCATAAGTGGCTCTCATGATAGTTTCATATGGTAATTTTATTTTGTTTCTAGGAAAGTGTTTCATGCCCTTTTTAATGGAAATTGAAATCTAATATTCCCTTCCTTCATATCAATAATCGCACCAACCGTTCTAAGGAAAGGTCTACCAAGAATAATAGGGCAAGAAGGATTGCAATCTATATCAAGAACAATGAAATCTACGGGCACATAATTCCTATTTGCAACAATAAGAACATCATTAATCCTTCCCATAGGTTTCTTAATAGTGGAATCCGCAAGATACAAGTTTAGAGAGCAATCATCAAAATTACGGAAATCTAGCAAATCACACAAAGTCTTGGGAATCATAGAGACACTAGCACCCAAATCACACAAAGAATAAAACTCATGATCTTTAATTCTAATTTTAATAGTTGGTTCCCACTCGTCATAGAGTTTTCTAGGGATAGAAACTTTCAACTCAAGTTTTTCTTCAGAAGATTGCATCAAGGCATCAACAATATATTCGATGAAGGCTTTATTTTGACTATAAGCATGTGGAGAATTTAGCACGGATTGCAACAAGGAAATACAATCAATTAAAGAGCAAATTTCATAATTAAATTCCTTGAAATCCAATATAGTGGGTTTAGCAACATCTAGATTTTTAATTCTTTCAATCCCACTTTCATCAATTTCATCATTAAGATCTAAACACTCCGAATTTTTAGAACGCCTTCTAGGTAAAGGAAGATCATATTCAGTTTCATCAAGATTCATATTGCAAAATAAAGATTTAATAGGGGACACATCAATAACTTTTAGATCTTCATCTTGATTTTCATAGGAATCCGGTTTAGCAGCCATCTTATTTACTAAGCTGGCTTGCATATCCGAAATTTCACGAGTCATCTTTTCTATACGAGCAATTTGGGATCTTATACCATCAAATTCTTTAGACATATCATCTAGCTCTTTATTCATGTAACTCATAAAACTTTTTTGTTCCTTAAACTCGTTTCTAAAGAAATTATTATGCTCAAATTGCAAAACCATAAACTTCCTAACGTTGGTTTCGATCTCCTCTAACCTTTTGAGGTGGAGATCACCAAATCTCGGTTGAGCCATCATGACAAACAAGCAATCTAACACACGAGCAAACAAAAAGCAAGCGGGCAAAAAAGGCAAATAGAGAGGGAGGATAGAGAGAGAGGGTGAATAAAACGGCAAGGGTGAATTGGGGGAGAGGAAAACGAGAGGCAAATGGCAAATAATGTAATGCGAGAGATAGGGATTGTGATGGGTACTTGGTATGTTGACTTTTTGCGTAGCCTCCCCGGCAACGGCACCAGAAATCCTTCTTGCTACGTCTTGAGCTTGCGTTGGTTTTCCCCGAAGAGGAAGGGATGATGCAGCAGAGCAGCGTGAGTATTTCCCTCAGTTTTTGAGAACCAAGGTATCAATCCAGTAGGAGGCCACGCTCAAGTCCCTCGTACCTTCACAAAGCGATAGCTACTCGCAACCAACGTGAATAGGGGTTTTCAATCCCTTCACGGTCACTTACGAGAGTGAGATATGATAGATATAATATTTTTGGTATAAATATGCAAAGTAAAAAGTAAAGGCAAAGTAAAAAAAGCAAAGCAAGATTAAAGTGATGGAGATTGATATGATGAGAATAGACCCGGGGGCCATAGGTTTCACTAGTGGCTTCTCTCAAGAGCATAAGTATTCTACGGTGGGTGAACAAATTACTGTTGAGCAATTGACAAAATTGAGCATAGTTTTGAGAATATCTAGGCATGATCATGTATATAGGCATCACATCCGTGACAAGTAGATCGAAACGATTCTGCATCTACTACTATTACTCCACTCATCGACCGCTATCCAGCATGCATCTAGAGTATTAAGTTAAAAACAGAGTAACGCCTTAAGCAAGATGACATGATGTAGAGATATAAATTCATGCAATATGAAATAAACCCCATCTTGTTATCCTCGATGGCAATGATACAATACGTGCCTTGCTGCCCCTTCTGTCACTGGGTAAGGATACCGTCAGATCGAACCCAAAGCTAAGCACTTCTCCCATGGCAAGAACTACCAATCTAGTTGGCCAAACCAAACGGATAATTCGAAGAGACTTGCAAAGATAACCAATCATACATAAAAGAATTCAGAGAAGATTCAAATATTATTCATAGATAGACTTGATCATAAACCCACAATTCATCGGTCTCAGCAAACACACCGCAAAAAGAAGATTACATCGAATAGATCTCGACAAGAGAGGGGGAGAACTTTGTATTGAGATTCAAAGAGAGATAAGAAGCCATCTAGCTACTAACTATGGACCCGAAGGTCTAAGGTAAACTACTCACACTTCATCGGAGGGGCTAGGATGATGTAGAAGCCCTCCGTGATGACGGCCCTCTTCCGACGGAGCTCCGGAATAGGCCCCAAGATGGGATCTCGTGGATACAGAAAGTTGCGGCGGTGGAATTAGGTTTTTGGCTCTTGTTCTGATCATTTGGGGGTACGTGTGTATATATAGGAGGAAGAAGTACGCCGGAGGAGCAACGAGGGGCCCACGAGGCAGGGGGGGCGCCCCCCACCCTCGTGACCGCCTCTTTTGTTCCTTGGAGCAGGGTCCAAGTCTCCTGGATCACGTTCGATGAGAAAATCACGTTCCCGAAGATTTTATTCCGTTTGGACTCCGTTTGATATTCCGTTTCTTCGAAACACTGAAATAGGCAAAAAAAACAACAATTCTGGGCTGGGCCTCCAGTTAATAGGTTAGTCCCAAAAATAATATAAAAGTGGAAAATAAAGCCCAATATAGTCCAAAACAATAGATAATATAGCATGGAGCAATCAAAAATTATAGATACGTTGGAGACGTATCAGTCCACTTCACGATCTGTTTGATCTCGGAAGTATTCGGCCGCATCGACAACGCTCGCCGCCAAGTCCAGATATGCGTCGGCCGAACTCCACAGCCGATCCAGGGGGGCATACCGCAGATCGCCGAACTTCCTCCGCAGCATAAAGGGCTTCCCAGCCACAATATCCCCGGCTTCATGCAGTTCCTCCTTCTTTGCTCTCATTGCAGAGCGGGCGTCTTTCGTCGCCATTGTGGCCTTTTCAAGGTCCGTAGCCTTCGCCCGGTTTTCTTCTTCAAGAAACTGGCAGCGGTCGGCGGTATCTTTTAACTTCATAGCCATTTTGGCCATTTTCTCTTTGCTCTCGCTATGCGCGGCCTTCTCGGCTCTCAACTCTTCGGCCGCCTTCAAAGCGGCCGCATTACTACTCCTCGCTTGCTCCTTGGCTCGAGCAAGCTCCACCCGCAGGGCCTCCACGGTGGCAGCTCCATCTGCAGTCACAACACATTAAAGATACTGGCATCACGCTGCTCTTACTATGTGACATTCACTATAAACGTCACCTACCATGTGCCTCGTCAAGCCTCTTGTTAACAAGCTCGATATCGGCATCCGCCGCATCCAGTCGTCGCTTTAGTTCGGCAATCCCATCAGTCCGGCTAGCCACTGGAGCTTCAGACACCTGCACATAAAGGCGGTTTGGTTATTACCTGGGACTACGATCCTCTGTTCGCCGCCTTTTTCGACGACAACCAGAGTCTCAGGGGCTACTATCTACACAGGGCACACCTAAAATGTGCGGTACCATCACAAATGTATATCATTTCACATACCTCAAAGCCCGTCAGTAGACTCATAAAGGCTTCATGCAACCCATTTTTGGCGGACGAAATCCTTTCAATCACCGTACACATTAATGTACGGTGCTCTTCTGAGATAGTTTCTCGCTCTAGCAGACCCTTCAGTATGTCTGACCGCATGCCGGATGGTGTCGGACTCTTTTGATTGCTCTCTTCAAGAGTCGGATACTGAGGGCTTCGGGTGACCATGGGATTACCTTCTAGCCTTGCCGGATCCGGAAAAACTCTCCGTGATGACACTTCAAGGTCGCCCGCTTCTTGAGCCGGGGAGTCCGGGGGAGGCGTTTCGCTCTCCATCATCTCCGGAAGAAGATCCCCTGAAGACGAGCTCTACTGAGAAGGGCTCAGATCCGAACTGCAAGATAAATGCTTCGGTTATCTTCCTCAGAAGTAAGGTAGTATACCTTCACTATTAAGTACTTTTTGATTACTTACTGCTCGTTAGAGGGCTGATCCCCGCATGGACTTTGTGCGGCAAGAGCACCCTCCAAGGCAGGACCCTTTGGTGGAATTTTCTTCTCCCGTTTGGAGACCTTGGTTTCCGGATCTTCAGAGGTAGTCCTCTTCCTCCCCCGGGGCGATGGAACGTCAGATTCTTCCCCTTGGTTATCCTCCCTCACGAAGGCGCTCGTTCCCTCGGTCGGAATAGGTAGCGGTGGAGGCCCGCTTTCGCCCCCTTTATTCTCCCCTTCGTCTTCCCTTGAGGGCACCGGGCAAGGTGCTGGCTCGAGCATCTTTTCCAGCACTGGATTGTCTAAGCCTTCAGGAAGGGGAGCCGAACACCGGATCATCTTCGCCTTTGTTATCCAGTCCTGGTCAAAGAGTGATTCTTCAGAATGATGTCATGATAAAAGAAAGACAGTGTGTTCGACTAGAGGATTACTTACTTGGGACGCGGTGCGGTTGCTGCTCCGGCCCACGTCCTCGGTGGTGTCCGGACACTCTATTTGGGGGCCGAAGAACGACTTGTACATCTCCTCGTGCGTCAGGCCGGGGAAATTCTGAATAGCATGCGGTCCTTCTGGGTTGAATTCCCACAAGCCGAGGGGCCGGCGTTTGCAAGGCTGGACTCGACGAACCAGCATGACTTGCACTACCATAACCAAACTAAAATCTCCCTCGAAGAGATCTTGGATGCGGCTCTGCAGTATGGGCACATCCTTGGCTGGACCCCACCTCAGCCCCCTATTGATCCATGACATCAGTTGTGGTGGAGGACCCAAGCGAAAGGCGGGGAAAGCTACCCACTTGGCACTTCTAGGAGCGGTGACGTAGAACCACTCCCGCTGCCATAATCCGTACACCTCTGGAAAGGAACCCTTTGGCCACGGAGCTCCAGCAATCTTGCTTATTAATGCACCTCCGCACGCTGCATGTTGCCCCTTAACCGTCTTCGGCTTCACATCAAAGGTCTTGAGCCACAGGCCGAAGTGAGGGGTAATGCGGAGGAAGGCCTCACAGACGACAATAAATGCCGAGATGTGGAGAAAGGAATCCGGGGCTAGATCGTGGAAATCAAGCTCGTAATAGAACATCAAACCCCTAACGAAGGGATCCAGAGTTAGGCCTAGTCCTCGGAGGAAGTGGGAGATGAACACGACGACTTCATTGGGTTCAGGAGTAGGGACGACCTGCCCTCTGGCAGGCAGCCGATGCGAAACTTCGGCGGTCAGGTATCTTGCCTCCCTCAACTTCTTGATATCCTCCTCCGTGACGGAGGAGGGCATCCACCGGCCCTGGAGGCTGGATCCGGACATGATTGAAGGTCCGAAGCACCTGACCTGGGCTTTGGGTGTTAGAACTCGAGGCGGGGGAAGGATTCGATTGAGCACGGGAGGAAAAAAGTGAAAGACTTGTCCCTTTATAAAGAGGGTCAATATCAAGCGTCCTCCTTGTGGCCATTTGGGACTTGCCTAAAATCTAGGAGTCCTAGGCACGGTTGGGTTACCCACACCCGTATTGATGAGGATCCCGTAATAAGGGGGACACGATCTCTGCTTTGACAAGACGTGTCAAGAAACTACCTCGCGTTATGTGCGGGGCTAGTTAAAGGAAATGGTTCGGATAATCACCGGGCCACGGCATGATGTCATGTTGTCGAAACATGTCAGCAGATTAGATTTGTGGAAATATTATTCTCTCTACTGTGGTACGTGGAACTTATTTTGCAGGGTCGGACACTATCCTTGTATTCAAATTCTTCCATGGTGTATTCGGAGGAGGGATCCGCCTTGCAATGTCAAAGACAACACTGCGCGTCGGACTCATCATCATTGAAGCCTGGTTCAGGGGCTACTGTGGGAGTCCTAGATTAGGGGGTCTCCGGACAGCCGGACTATATCCTTTGGCCGGACTGTCGGACTATGAAGATACAAGATTGAAGACTTCGTCTCGTGTCGGGATGGGACTCTACTTGGCGTGGAAGGCAAGCTAGGCGGTACGGATATGGATATCTCCTCCTTTGTAACCGACCTTGTGTAACCCTAGCCCCCTCCGGTGTCTATATAAACCGGAGGGTTTTAGTCCGTAGGACAACAGACAATCATACCATAGGCTAGCTTCTAGGGTTTAGCCTCTCCAATCTCGTGGTAGATTAACTCTTGTAATACTCATATCATCAAGAATAAATCAAGCAGGACGTAGGGTTTTACCTCCATCAAGAGGGCCCGAACCTGGGTAAAACATCGTGTCCCCTGCATCATGTTACCATCCGCCTTAGACGCACAGTTCGGTTCCCCCTACCCGAGATCCGCCGGTTTTGACACCGACAAGCACCTTTAAAGATCAAGGACTGACTAGACATTGTAATTCATGGTAAAAGAGATCCGGTCAAGTCATACTCAATGTAAACTAACAGTAATGAATGCAAATGACAGCGGTGCTCTCCAACTGGTGCTTTTTAATAAGAGGATGATGACTCAACATAAAAGTAAATAGATAGGCCCTTCGCAGAGGGAAGCAGAGATTTGTAGAGGTGCCAAAGCTCGGTTTTGAAATAGAGATAAATAATATTTTGAGCGGTATACTTTCATTGTCAACAAAACAACCAAGAGATGGCGATATCTTCCATGCTACACACATTATAGGCGGTTCGCAAACAGAATGGTAGAATTTATACTCCCCCTCCACCAACAAGCATCAATCCATGGCTTGCTCGAAACAATGAGTGCCTAAAACTAACAAGATTCCCAGGGGGAGTTTTGTTTGCAATTATTTTGATTTGATTTGCATAAAGCATGGGACTGGCATCCTGAAGGAAATATGCCCAAGAGGCAATAATAAAGTTATTATTTATTTCCTTATTTCATGATAAATGTTTATTATTCATGCTAGAATTGTATAAACCGAAAACATAATACATGTGTGAATACATAGACAAACAGAGTGTCACTAGTATGCCTCTACTTGACTAGCTCGTTGATCAAAGATAGTTAAGTTTCCTAACCATAGACATGATTTGTCATTTGATTAACGGGATCACATCATAAGGAGAATGATGTGATTGACTTGACCCATTCCGTTAGCTTGGCACTTGATCATTTAGTTTGTTGCTATTGCTTTCTTCATGACTTATACATGTTCCTATGACTATGAGATTATGCAACTCCCGTTTACCGGAGGAACACTTTGTGTGCCACCAAACGTCACAACATAACTGGGTGATTATAAAGGTGCTCTACAGGTGTCTCCGAAGGTACTTGTTGGGTTGGCGTATTTCGAGATTAGGATTAGTCACTCTGATTGTCGGAGAGGTACTCTGGGCCCACTCGGTAATGCACATCACTATAAGCCTTGCAAGCATTGCAACTAATGAGTTAGTTGCGGGATGATTTATTACGGAATGAGTAAAGAGACTTGCCGGTAACGAGATTGAACTAGGTATTGAGATACCGACGATCGAATCTCGGGCAAGTAACATACCGATGATAAAGGGAACAACGTATGTTGTTATGCGGTCTGACCGATAAAGATCTTCGTAGAATATGTAGGAGCCAATATGGGCATCCAGGTCCCGCTATTGGTTATTGACCAGAGAGGTGTCTCGGTCATGTCTACATAGTTCTCGAACCCGTAGGGTCCGCACGCTTAACATTCGTTGATGATATAGTATTATAAGAGTTATGTATGTTGGTGACCGAATGTTGTTCGGAGTCCCGAATGAGATCACGGACATGACGAGGAGCTCCGGAATGGTCAGGAGGTAAATATTCATATATTGGATGATATGGTTTGGCCAAGGGGTCAAGCCCATGGGGCTATAAGTCGGTGCAAAAGGAGTTTTGCGGAGGCTAGGGGGCCAAACGCCGGAGACCCTGGCGTCTGGCCCTGGGCTAGACGCCGAGGCCCATGGCGTCTGGACCAGACGCCAAGGATTGTGGTGTTTGGTCCTGGAGTCCGAGTGGGACTCTTGCCTTTCGGGCAAACCCGACTTTGAGGAGGCTTTTGCTCCAAGTTTCGACCCCAGGGCTCAACATATAAATAGAGGAGCAGGGCTAGCACCAAAGACACATCAAGAAACACCAAGCCGTGTGCCGGCAACCCCGTCCCCTCTAGTTTATCCTCCATCATAGTTTTCATAGTGCTTAGGAGAAGCCCTGCGGAAATTGTTCTTCACCAACACCGTCACCATGCCGTCGTGCTGCCGGAACTCATCTACTACTTCGCCCCTCTTGCTGGATCAAGAAGGCGAGGACGTCACCGAGCCGAACGTGTGCAGAACTCGGAGGTGTCGTGCTTTCGGTACTTGGATCGGTCGGATCATGAAGACATACGACTACATCAACCACGTTGATATAACGCTTCCGCGAACGGTCTACAAGGGTATGTAGACAACACTCTCCCCTCTCATTTCTATGCATCACCATGATCCTGCGTGTGTGTAGGAAATTTTTGAAATTACTACGTTCCCCAACAGTGGCATCCGAGCCAGGTTTTATGCGTTGATGTAATATGCACGAGTAGAACACAAGTGAGTTGTGGGTGATATAAGTCATACTGCTTACCAGCATGTCACACTTTGGTTCGGCGGTATTGTTGGATGAAGCGGCCCGGACCGACATTACGCGTACGCTTACGCGAGACTAGTTTTACCGCCGTGCTATGCACACAGGTGACTAGCGGGTGTCAGTTTCTCCAACTTTAGTTGAACCGAGTGTGGCTACGCCCGGTCCTTGAGAAGGTTAAAAATGCACTAACTTGACAAACTATCGTTATGGTTTTCATGCGTAGGTAAGAATGATTCTTGCTCATCCCGTAGCAGCCATGTAAAACTTGCAACAACAAAGTAGAGGACATCTAACTTGTTTTTGCAGGGCATGTTGTGATGTTATATGGTCAAGATGTGATGAGATATAAGTTGTTGTATAAGATGATCATGTTTTGTTGAAGTTATCGGCAACTGGCAGAAGCCTTATGGTTGTCTCTTTATTGCATAGGATGCAAGCGCCAAATAATTGCTTTACTTTATCGCTATGCGATAGCAATAGTTTCAAGAGCAATAGTTGGCGAGACGACCATGTGACGACACATTGATATAGATCAAGATGATGGAGATCATGGTGCCATGCCGGTGACGATGGAAATCATGGCGATGCTTTGGAGATGGAGATCAAAGGCACAAGATGATGATGGCCATATCATGTCACATATTTTGATTGCATGTGATGTTTATCTTTTATACATCTTATTTTGCTTAGTTCGACGGTAGCTTTATAAGATGATCTCTCACTAATTATCAAGGTACAAGTGTTCTCCCTGAGTATGCACCATTGCGAAAGTTCTTCGTGCTGAGACACCACATGATGATCGGGTGTGATAGGCTCTACATTCAAATACAATGGGTGCAAAATAGTTGCACATGCGGAATACTCAAGTTAAACTTGACGAGCCTAGCATATAACAGATATGGCCTCGAAACACTAAGACCGAAAGGTCGAGCATGAATCATATAGTAGATATGATCAACATAGTGATGCTCACCATTGAATGCTACTCCATTTCACGTGATGATCGGTTATGGTTTAGTTGATATGGATCACGTGATCACTTAGAGGATTAGAGGGATGTCTATCTAAGTGGAAGTTCTTAAGTAATATGATTAATTGAACTTAAATTTATCATGAACTTAGTCCTGGTAGTATTAGCATATCTATTATGTAGATCAATAGCTCGTGTTTAGCTCCCCTGTTTTATTTTTGATATGTTCCTAGAGAAAACTAAGTTGAAAGATGTTAGTAGCAATGATGCGGATTGGATCCGTGATCTGAGGTTTATCCTCATTGCTGCATAGAAGAATTATGTCCTTGATGCACCGCTAGGTGACAAACCTATTGCAAGAGCAGATGCAGATGTTATGAACGTTTGGCTAGCTCAATATGATGACTACTTGATAGTTTAGTGCACCATGCTTAAATGGCTTAGAATCGGGACTTCAAAGACGTTTTGAACGCCATGGACCATATGAGATGTTCCAGGAGTTGAAGTTAATATTTCAAGCAAATACCCGAGTTGAGAGATATGAAGTCTCCAACAAGTTCTATAGCTAAAAGATGGAGGAGAATAGCTCAAGCAGTGAGCATGTGCTCAGATTGTCTGGGTACTACAATCGCTTGAATCAAGTGGGAGTTAATCTTCCAGATAAAATAGTGATCGACAGAATTCTCTAGTCACCATCACCAAGTTAGTAGAACTTTGTGATGAACTATAATATGCAAGGGATAACGGAAACGATTCCCAAGCTCTTGGTGATGCTGAAATCGATGAAGGTAGAAATCAAGAAAAGCATCAAGTGTTGATGGTAAACAAAACCTCTAGTTTCAAGTAAAGGGACAAAGGGAATAAAGGGGAAACTTCAAGAAGAACGACAAGCAAGTTGCTGCTCAAGTGAAAAAACCCAAGTCTGGACCTAAGCCTGAAACTAAGTGCTTCTACTTCAAAGGGAATGGTCACTGGAAGCGGAACTACCCTAAGTAATTGGCGGATAAGAAGGATGGCAAAGTGAACATAGGTATATTTGATATACATGTTACTGATGTGTACTTTACTAGTGTTTATAGAAACCCCTTAGTATTTGATACTAGTTCAGTTTCTAAGAATAGTAACTCGAAACGGGAGTTGCAGAATGAACAGAGACTAGTTAAGGGTGAAGTGACGATGTGTATTGGAAATGGTTCCAAGATTGATATGATCATCATCGCACACTCCCTATACTTTCGGGATTAGTGTTAAACCTAAAATAAATGTTATTTAGTGTTTGCGTTGAGCATGAATATGATTGGACCATGTTTATTGCAAATACGGTTATTCATGTAAGTTAGAGAATAATTGTTGTTCTGTTTACATGAATAAAACCTTCTTTGGTCATACACCCAATGAAAATGGTTTGTTGGATCTCGATCGTGGTGATACACATTTTCATAATATTGAAGCCAAAAGGATGCAAAGTTAATAATGATAGTGCAACTTATTTGTGGCACTGCCGTTTAGGTCATATTGGTGTAAAGCGCATGAAGAAAATCCATGCTGATGGGCTTTTGGAATCACTTGATTATGAATCAGTTGATGCTTGCGAACCATGCTTCATGGGCAAGATGACTAAGACTCCATTCACCGGAACAATGGAGCGAGCAACAGATTTGTTGGAAATCATACATATTGATGTATATGGTCCGATGAATATTGAGGCTTGTGGCAGGTATCATTATTTTCTGATCTTCACAGATGATTCGAGCCGATATGAGTATATCTACTTGATGAAACACAAGTATGAAACATTTGAAAAGTTCAAAGAATTTCAGAGTGAAGTGGAGAATCATCGTAACAAAAATAAAAGTTTCTACGATATGATCGCAGAAGTAAAATATTTGAGTTACGAGTTTGGCCTTTAGTTAAAACAAATGTGAAATTGTTTCACTACTCACGCCACCTGGAACACCACAGTGTAATGGTGTGTCCGAACGTCGTAACCGTACTTTATTAGATATGGTGTGATCTATGATGTATCTTACCGATTTACCACTATCATTTTGGGGTTATGCATTAGAGACAGCTACAATCATGTTAAATAGGGCACCATCTAAATCCGTTGAGACGACACTGTATGAACTATGGTTTGGCAAGAAACCTAAGATGTCGTTTCTTAAAGTTTGAGGTTGCAATGCTTATGTGAAAAAGTTTCAACCTGATAAGCTCAAACCCAAATCAGAGAAGTGCGTCTTCATAGGATACCCAAAAGAAAATGTTGGGTACACCTTCTATCACTGATCTGAAGGCAAGATATTCATTGCTGAGAATGGATCCTTTCTAGAGAAGGAGTTTCTCTCGAAAGAAGTGAGTGGGAGGAAAGTAGAACTTGATGAGGTAACTGTACCTGCTCCCTTATTGGAAAGTAGATCATCACAGAAATCTGTTTCTGTGACTCCTACACCAATTAGTGAGGAAGCTAATGATGACGATCATGTAACTTTAGATCAAGTTACTACCGAACCTCGTAGGTAAACCAGAGTGAGATCCACACCAGAGTGGTACGATAATCCTGTTCTGGAGGTCATGTTACTTGACCATGACGATCCTACGAACTATGAGGAAGCGATGATGAGCCCAGATTCCATGAAATGGCTTGAGGCCATGAAATCTGAGATGAGATCCATGTATGAGAACAAAGTATGGACTTTGATTGACTTGCCCAATGATCGGCGAGCCATTGAGATAAAATGGATCTTCAAGAGGAAGACGGACGCTGATAGTAGTGTTACTATCTACAAAGCTAGAATTGTCGCAAAAGGTTTTTTAGACAAGTTCAAGGTGTTGACTATAATGAGAGTTTCTCACTCGTATCTATGCTTAAGTCTGTCCGAATCATGTTAGCAATTGCCGCATTTTATGAAATCTGGCAAATGGATAAACAAAACTACATTCCTTAATGGATTTATTTAAGTAGAGTTGTATATGATGCAACTAGAAGGTTTTGTCAATCCTAAAGGTGCTAACGAAATATGCAAGCTCCAGCGATCCATCTATGGACTGGTGCAAGCATCTCGGAGTTGGAATATACGCTTTGATAAGTTCATCAAAGCATATAGTTTTATACAGACTTGCGGTGAAGCCTATATTTACAAGAAAGTGAATGGGAGCACTACAACATTTCTGATAAGTATATGTGAATGACATATTGTTGATCAGAGATAATGTAGAATTATTCTGCAAAGCATAAAGGAGTGTTTGAAAGGAGTTTTTCAAAGAAAGACCTCGATGAAGTTGCTTACACATTGAGCATCAAGATCTATAGAGATAGATCAAGACGCTTGATAAGTTATTTCAATGAGTACATACCTTGACAAGATTTTGAAGTAGTTCAAAATGGAACAGTCAAAGAAGGAGTTCTTGCCTGTGTTGCCAGGTGTGAAGTTGAGTAAAGACTCAAAACCCGACCACAGCAGAAAATAGAAAGAGAATGATAAGTCATTCCCTATGCCTCAGTCATAGGTTCTATAAAGTATGCTATGCTATTTACCAGTCCAATTGTATACCTTAGCATCTTTCTGGCAAGGGAGTTCAATAGTGATCTAGGAGTAGATCACTAGAAAGTGGTCAAAATTATCCTTAGTGGAATAAGGATATGTTTCTTGATTATGGAGGTGACAAAAAGGTTCATCGTAAAGGGTTACGTCGATGCAAATTTTGACACTGATCCAGATAACTCTAAATCTCAATCTGGATACATATTGAAAGTGGGAGCAATTAGCTAGAGTAGCTCCGTGCAGAGCATTGTTGACATAGAAATTTGAAAAATACATACGGATCTGAATGTTGCAGACCCTTTGACTAAACTTCTCTCACAAGCAAAACATGATCACACCTTAGTACTCTTTGGGTGTTAATCACATAGCGATGTGAACTAGATTATTGACTCTAGTAAACCCTTTGGGTGTTGGTCACATGACGATGTGAACTATGGGTGTTAATCACATGGTGATGTGAACTATTGATGTTAAATCACATGGCGATGTGATCTAGATTATTGACTCTAGTGCAAGTGGGAGACTGGAGGAAATATGCCCTAGAGGCAATAATAAAGTTATTATTTATTTCCTTATTTCATGATAATGTTTATTATTCATGCTAGAATTTTATTAACCGAAAACATAATACATGTGTGAATACATAGACAAACAGAGTGTCACTAGTATGCCTCTACTTGACTAGCTCATTGATCAAAGATGGTTAAGGTTCCTAACCATAGACATGATTTGTCATTTGATTAATGGGATCACATCATTAGGAGAATGATGTGATTGACTTGACCCATTCCGTTAGCTTAGCACTTGATCGTTTAGTTTGTTGCTATTGCTTTCTTCATGACTTATACATGTTCCTATGACTATGAGATTATGCAACTCCCGTTTACCGGAGGAACACTTTGTGTGCCACCAAACGTCACAACGTAATTGAGTGATTATAAAGGTGCTCTCCAAGTGTCTCCGAAGGTACTTGTTGGGTTGGCGTATTTCAAGATTAGGATTTGTCACTCCGATTGTCGGAGAGGTATCTCCGGGCCCACTCGGTAATGCACATCACTATAAGCCTTGCAAGCATTGCAACTAATGAGTTAGTTGCGGGATGATGTATTACGGAACGAGTAAAGAGACTTGCCGGTAACGAGATTGAACTAGGTATTGAGATACCGACGATCGAATCTCGGGCAAGTAACATACCGATGACAAAGGGAACAACGTATGTTGTTATGCGGTCTGACCGATAAAGATCTTCGTAGAATATGTAGGAGCCAATATGGGCATCCAGGTCCCTCTATTGGTTATTGACCGGAGAGGTGTCTTGGTCATGTCTACATACTTCTCGAACCCGTAGGGTCCGCACGCTTAACGTTCGTTGACGATATAGTATTATAAAAGTTATGTATGTTGGTGACCGAATGTTGTTCGGAGTCCCGGATGAGATCACAGACATGACGAGGAGCTCCGGAATGGTCCGGAGGAAAAGATTCATATATTGGATGATATGGTTTGGCCAAGGGGTCAGGCCCATGGGGCTATAAGTCGGTGCAAAAGGAGTTTTGCGGAGGCCAGGGGGCTAACGCCGGAGACCCTGGCGTCTGGCCCTGGGCCAGACGCCGAGGCCCATGGCGTCTGGACCAGACACCAAGGATTGTGGCGTTTGGTCCTGGAGTCCGAGTGGGACTCTTTCCTTTCGGGCAAAACCGACTTTGAGGAGGCTTTTGCTCCAAGTTTCGACCTCAGGGCTCAACATATAAATAGAGGGACAAGGCTAGCACCAAAGACACATCAAGAAACACCAAGCTGTGTGTCGGCAACCCCGTCCCCTCTAGTTTATCCTCTGTCATAGTTTTCGTAGTGCTTAGGCAAAGCCCTGCGGAAATTGTTCTTCACCAACACCGTCACCACGCCGTCGTGCGGCCGGAACTCATCTACTACTTCGCCCCTCTTGCTGGATCGAGAAGGTGAGGACGTCACCGAGCCGAACGTGTGCAGAACTCGGAGGTGCCGTGCTTTCGGTACTTGGATCCGTCGGATCGTGAAGACGTACGACTACATCAACCGCGTTGATATAACGCTTCCGCGAACGATCTACAAGGGTATGTAGACAACACTCTCCCCTCTCGTTCTATGCATCACCATGATCCTGCATGTGTGTAGGAATTTTTTGAAATTACTACGTTCCTAGCACATCCCGGTGACCAGCCACTTTCTCGTGAGTGTGGAGCGGAGTCCACTCCTCTTGAGAATAACCCGCCTAACATGGAAGATACGAACAGCCCTAGTTGATACATGAGCTATTCGAGCATACAAAACAGGATATTTATTTGAAGGTTTAGAGTTTGGCACATACAAATTTACTTGGAACGGTAGGTAGATACCGTATATAGGTAGGTATGGTGGACTCATGTGTAATAACTTTGGGGTTTATGGAGTTGGATGCACAAGCAGTATTCCCGCTTAGTACAGGTGAAGGCTAGCAAAAGACTGGGAAGCGGCCAGCTAGAGAGCGACAACAGTCATGAACATGCATTAAAATTAATCAACACCGAATGCAAGCATGAGTAGGATATAATCCACTATGAACATAAATATCGTGAAGGCTATGTTGATTTTGTTTCAACTACATGCGTGAACATGCGCCAAGTCAAGTCACTTAAATCATTCAGGGGAGGATATCAACCTATCATACCACATCACAACCATTTTAATAGCATGTTGGCATGCAAGGTAAACAATTATAAGCTCCCAGCTAATCAAGCATGGCACAAGAAACTATGATCTCCAGTTGTCATTGCAAACATGTTTATTCATAATAGGCTGAATCAGGAATGATGAACTAATCATATTTACAAAAACAAAAGAGATCGAGTTCATACCAGTTTTACTCATCTCAGCCAGTCCATCATATATCGTCATAATTGCCTTTCACTTGCACGACTGAATGATGTGAATAATAATAATAGTGCGCGTGCATTGGACTAAGCTAGAATCTACAAGCATTCAATAAACAGGAGAAGACAAGGCAATATGGGCTCTTTTGTCAGATCAACAATTATGCATATAAGAGCCACCTCAACAATTTAATCATGGTCATCTCTATCGACCCCAAAGAAAAGAAAAGAAATAGAACTATTTAGACGGGAAAGCTCCCAACAAGCAAAAGAAGAAAAAGAAATATTTTTGGCTTTTCTTTTTAATTACTGCTACAAGCATGGAAAGTAAACTAATTAAAAGCTACAACTATTTCTTCTTAAGGTTTACTAAACACACAAGAAGAGAGCATAAAAAGGAAAATAAAATAGCATGGATGATACAATGAAAAAGTATGAGCACCGACATCTAGCAATGAGTGTGTGAACATAAATATAATGTCGGTGAGAAATACGTACTCCCCCAAGCTTAGGCTTTGGGCTAAGTTGGTCTATGGCCACGGCTGGCCTGGCGGATATCCATAATAATAGTTGGGGTCGTACTGAGATGCAGCGGCTATCGCCTCCTGAGCTTCAGCGTGGCGACGAACGGCCTCAGCCCTCCTCTTGTACTCACCTGCCTCCTCTCTGGTAATAACATATCTTCCTTTTGCCTGATAATCAAAGAAGGCAGGAGCAGTGGGAGTAATACGGACAGCACGCCGTCTGTCAAAAATTAGTTGATACTGGAGAGGTGATTCACTCCTCTCAACAAACTGGTGGTGAACCATAGCATTAAAATTTAGGTAAGCGGGAGGAAATTCAATATCATCCTCGCGTATGGTTACACCAAGAAAATCAGCTAAGCGGGTTGCATAAATTCCACCAAAGAAATCTACATTAAATCTATTAAGATGCAACCTACGTGCAACAATGGCTCCCAAATTATAGGATTTGTCTCCTAACATAGCACTCCTAAGAATACTGAGGTCAGGAACACACATATGACATGCTTCATCTTTACCATTTATGCATCTACCTATGAAGAGAGCAAAATAATGTATAGCAGGAAAATGAATGCTCTCTATGGTAGCTTGTGTTATATCTCTCGATTCCCCCACAGTTATACTAGCAAGAAAATCTCTAAATTTAGATTTGCGAGGTTCCCTGATACTACCCCATTGTGGAAGTTTGCAAGCAGTGGTAAAATCCTCTAAGTCCATAGTACAAGAATTTTCATAAAGATCAAACAAGACAGTTGAAGAATTACGTGAAGATGAAAATTCAAATGTCCTCACAAAGGAACTAGTGAGATAGTGATACTGGCTGCACTTCTCTTCCTCGAAGCTCACAAGATCCGCGTTACGCAAATATGTGTTAAATTCTTCCTTAATTCCCGGTCGATCCATAAAGTTCTCAGAAGGCCATTCACAAGGACGGACTGGGGTGTCTCTTGGTGGTTCTTCATCAGCATCACGCATTGCAAGCCTGGGTCCTTGCTTCCTTGAAGAACCACCTTGGAACATTTTCCTAAGCATATTTCTTCCTTTGAAAAATTTCTGAAATTTTTAGTAACTTCAAAATAAAAGTGAACCAAACTCAATAATATTGATAGCAACTACTCACACAAGTGCCTAGAGCCTATATCATGCATCAAAACTACTTGGAACCATATAAATTTGACATGCAAGCTCAAGAACATGGTCACCTAGGCAGCACAAATTTGCAATGAATAAAGCACTAGAACAAAAACTAATTGGACCAATGGAGGAGTCACATACCAAGGAACAATCTCCCCAAGCAGTTTTGTGAGAGGTGCCTTGAGCAACGAGATCGAAAATGGCAGCAAAACGAGTTTGGGCTCGGGTTTGAGCTGGATATTCGTGTTTGTGGGAGGAAGAAGGAGTGTGTGGGTGAAATAATAAGTGGAGGAGGGCCACCGTGGGCCCACGAGGCAGGGGGCGCGCCCGGGGGGTAGGGCGCGCCGCTGGCCCTCGTGGCCAGGTCTAGCTCCTCCTGGTGTGTTCTCAGTGCCAAATATTCTCAAATATTTCAGAAAAAAACATATTTAAATTTCAGGGCATTTGGGGAACTTTTATTTTCGGGGTATTTTTATATTGCACGGATAATTCAGATAACAGACATAAAATACTATTTTTATTTAATTTAATATAAATAACAGAAAGTAAAAGTGGGGTACAGAAGGTTGTGCCTTCTAGTTTCATCCATCTCATGCTCATCAAAAGGAATCCACTAACAAGGTTGATCAAGTCTTGCTAACGAACTCATTCCGAATAACATGGAACTGGAGAAATTTCGAATAACACTATGTTACCTCAACGGGGATATGCACATCCCCAATAATAAGAATATCATATTTTTTCTTGACAGTAGGAAGAGGAAATTCAAAACCTCCAAAAAGAATCGATGAAAATTTTCCAATGGAATTGATACTATGAACTTGAGGTTGTTTCCTTGGAAAGTGTACCGTATGCTCATTATCATTAACATGAAAAGTGACATTGCCTTTAGTGCAATCAATAACAGCCCCTGCAGTATTCAAAAAGGGTCTTCCAAGAATAATACACATACTATCGTCCTCGGGAATATCAAGAATAACAAAGTCCGTTAAAATAGTAACGTTTGCAACTACAACAGGCACATCCTCACAAATACCGACAGGTATAGCAGTTGATTTATCAGCCATTTGCAAAGATATTTCAGTAGATATCAACTTATTCAAATCAATTCTACGATATAAAGAGAGAGGCATAACACTAACACCGGCTCCAAGATCACATAAAGCAGTTTTAACACAGTTTCCTTTAATGGAGCATGGTATAGTGGGTACTCCTGGATCTCCAAGTTTCTTTGGTATTCCACCCTTAAAAGTATAATTAGCAGGCATGGTGGAAATTTCAGCTTCCGGTATCTTTCTTTTATTTGTAACAATATCTTTCATATACTTAGCATAAGGATTCATTTTGAGCATATCAGTTAATTGCATACGCAAAAAGATAGGTCTAATCATTTCAGCAAAGCGCTCAAAATCCTCATCATCCTTTTTCTTGGATGGTTTGGGAGGAAAAGGCATGGGTTTCTGAACCCATGGTTCTCTTTCTTTACCATGTTTTCTAGCAACAAAGTCTTTCTTATCATAACATTGATTCTTTGATTGTGGGTTATCAAGATCAACAACAAGTTCAATTTCTATATCATTATCATTACTAGGTTGAACATCATCATGAACATTATCATTAACATTATCACTAGTTTCAGGTTCATTACCAGATTGTGTTTCAGCATCAGAGATAGAAATATCATTTGGATTCTCAGGTGTTTCAGTAATAGGTTTACTCGAAGCAAGCAAAGTCCTATCATTTTTCTTTTTCTTCCTATTAGAAGGACTAGGTGCATCTACATTATTTCTCTGAGAATCTTGCTCAATTCTCTTAGGGTGGCCTTCAGGATACAAAGGTTCCTGAGTCATTCTACTAGTTCTAGTAGCCACTCTAATAGCATAATCATTATTCTTACTACTCAATTCATTGAGCAAATCATTTAGAGCTTTAAGTACTTGTTCTACTTGAGTGGTAACCATAGAAGCATGTTAACTAATAAGAATAAGTTCACCTTTAACATTAGCCATATAATCACCCAAGTGTTCAAGCATATTTGAATTGTATTTCAATTGTCTACCAAAATAAGCATTAAAGTCTTCTTGCTTAGCCATAAATTTATCAAACTCATCTAAGCATGGGCTAGCAAACTTAGTAAATGGGATTTCAACTTTATCATATCTATAGAGAGAATTTACCTTTACTACCTGTGTCGGGTTATCAAGATCATGAGTTTCTGCAATAGGTAATGGATTAAGATCATATGTTTCTTCAACAGGCGGTAAATTAAGAGCATGTATTTCTTCAATAGGAGGTAAATTCTTAACATCTTCAACTTTAATACCTTTTTCTTTCATAGATTTCTTTGCCTCTTGCATATCTTCGGGACTGAGAAATAGAATGCCCCTTTTCTTCGGAGTTGGTTTAGGAATAGGCATAGGAGCTGGCTCAGGAAGTGTCCAATTATTTTCATTTGTCAACATATTATTCAATAGAATTTCAGCCTCATCCGGCGTTCTTTCCCTGAAAACAGAACTAGCACAACTATCTAGGTAATCTCTGGAGGCATCGGTTAGTCCATTATAAAAGATATCAAGTATTTTATTTTTCTTAAGAGGATGATCAGGCAAAGCATTAAGTAATTTGAGAAGCCTCCCCCAAGCTTGTGGGAGACTCTCTTCTTCAATTTGCACAGAATTATATATATCCCTTAAAGCAGCTTGTTTCTTATGCGCAGGGAAATATTTAGCAGAGAAGTAATAAATCATATCCTGGGGACTACGCACACAACCAGGATCAAGATAATTAAACCATATCTTAGCATCACCCTTTAATAAGAACGGAAATATTTTAAGGATATAAAAGTAACGAGTTCTCTCATCATTAGTGAACATGATAGTTATATCATTTAATTTAGTAAGATGTGCCATAACAGTTTCAGATTCATAGCCATGAAAAGGATCAGATTCAACCAAAGTAATTATATCAGGATCAACAGAGAATTCATAATCCTTATCAGTAACACAGATAGGTGAAGTAGCAAAAGCAGGGTCGGGTTTCATCCTAGCATTTAGAGATTGCTTATTCCATTTAGCTAATAACCTCTTAAGTTCGTATCTATCTTTGCAAGCGAAAATAGCTAGAGCAGCTTCTTTTTCAAAAATATAACCCTCAGGAATAATAGGTAAGTCTTCATCATCACTTTCATCAATATTATCAGATTCAATATTTTCACTCTCTAACCCTAGCAAGTTGTTCATCAAGAAATTCACCAAGTGGCACAGTAGTATCAAGCATAGAAGTAGTTTCATCATAAGTATCATGCATAGCAGAAGTGGCATTATCAATAACATGCGACATATCAGAATGAATAGCAGAAGCAGGTTTAGGTGTCGCAAGCTTACTCAAAACAGAAGGTGAATCAAGTGCACAGCTAGATAGCAGTTCCTTACCTCCCCTCGTAGTTGAGGGATAAATCTTGGTTTTTGGATCTCTCAAGTTCTTCATAATGATAAGCAGATATAAATCCCAAGTGACTCAAAGAATAGAGCTATGCTCCCCAGCAACGGCGCCAGAAAATAGTCTTGATAACCCACAAGTATAGGGGATCGCAACAGTTTTCGAGGGTAGAGTATTCAACCCAAATTTATTGATTCGACACAAGGGAGCCAAAGAATATTCTCAAGTATTAGCAGCTGAGTTGTCAATTCAACTACACCTGAAAACTTAATATTTGCATCAAAGTATTTAGTAGCAAAGTAATATGATAGTAGTGGTAACGGTAGTAAAAGGTAATGATAGTAAAAGTAATGTTTTTGGTATTTTGTAGTGATGATAGCAATAGCAACGGAAAAGTAAATAAGCGAAGAAAAATGTATGGAAAGCTCGTAGGCAATGGATCAGTGATGGAGAATTATGCCAGATGCGGTTCATCATGTAACAGTCATAACCTAGGGTGACACAAAACTAGCTCCAATTCATCCATGTAATGTAGGCATGTATTCCGAATATAGTCATACGTGCTTATGGAAAAGAACTTGCATGACATCTTTTGTCCTACCCTCCCGTGGCAGCGGGGTCCTAACAGAAACTAAGGGATATTAAGGCCTCCTTTTAATAGAATACCGGAACAAAGCATTAGCACATAGTGAATACATAAACTCCTCAAACTATGGTCATCACCGGTAAGTATCCCGATTATTGTCACTTCGGGGTTAACGGATCATAACACATAATAGGTGACTATAGACTTGCAAGATAGGATCAAGAACTCTCATATATTGATGAAAACATAATAGGTTCAGATCTGAAATCATGACACTCGGGCCCTAGTGACAAGCATTAAGCATATCTAAGTCATAGCAACATCAATCTCAGAACATAGTGGATACTAAGGATCAAACCCTAACAAAACTAACTCGATTACATGATAGATCTCATCCAACCCATCACCGTCCAGCAAGCCTACGATGGAATTACTCACGCACGGCGGTGAGCATCATGAAATTGGTGATGGAGGATGGTTGATGATGACGATGGCGACGGATTCCCCTCTCCGGAGCCCAATTTATAAAGTGTATCCCACATCAATTACATGCCTAGGCTTGACTTTCTTTCCCCTCACGCAAGCTGACTAGGAAAAGCCTTCCTCCTCTCGATCTTCATCGGCGAATCTGTGGATTCGCCTCCCCTCCGCCTGCCGCTCCGGCGGCCGGTGGTGGATAGGGGATTTTTGGTGCCCCGAATCCGGCTAGTAGATATGTAGAGTTTTACCTCACAAGGGCGGCGTTTGGACGAATGACGACACTTCTTTTTGAGTTAGCCTTCCGGGCTCCGATCCTCCTCAAGTTCGTCGTTGGTACGGATTAGACGAAGCTCCAACGTAGATTTCCTGCCAGCTCCTTGGGGAAGCGAGGTTAGGGTTTCTCGTCATGCATACGCAACAGCGATATTTGGTGCCAGTTTCGTCAGATCCATTAAAGGATTCAACAACGACGACTGCGGCTTCGAGGCGCTGGTCCTTAGGGGCGCGTGCACGAAGACTTCCCGGTTGTCATTGGCACGGTCAGGCCGGCTCCGGTATGAATGCAGCGACAGCGGCGCGTCGGCGGCTCGTTCTGGCGCCGGCAATGGTCATTCGGTTGTCCATGGACCTCGATGTAATTTTTATTATGTTTGAAGTGCTTTGTACTTCCGAATCTTTATAATATATTTGATCCTTTTCGCAGAAAGAAAAACATCAATTACATGCATTCTAGACCTAAACCAACATTTTTTAGAGTGCTAGATTTGCTATATACTAATTCTGATTTTCTTTCCTTTCTTTTTTCCTATGAAAATGCTTACTCCAATGCTAGAAATTTTCAACAATTTTTATGTAGTAATATATCTGCTAATCAACCAACTATTACATAGACCTACTATAATAGTTCAAGTGTAACATCAACCTATGATCATATATTTTATATTACTAGATAATTGAGCATGCCTTGCTAAAAAAATGTACACAATCACCATGATTGACCTATCGGTTGTGTAAAGATGTTAGTGTATTTTCTTCAACGCACATTTTAAAAAGGTTGCATATTTGGAGTATATTCATATTTAAAAATAATAATAATGTTTTCGCAGATTTAAAGAATGTACTTATATATTGAAAGTTATTCATGAAGTATTCAAAAAAGAGTTACTGCATTTTGAAAATGTTCATGTACATTAATGAATTAAAAATAAACACTGAAGTTTTTTAGATGTTCGCATAATTTATACAGTGTTCATATCTTTAGAAAAAAATGATCGTGAAATTTTGAAATGTGTTCAAGCATTTTTTATAAAGGTTCAGGAATTTTAAAAATATTCATGAATTTATTTATTTATTTATAATTTTCAAGTTCTCAAATATTTTAAAAGATGTAATTTAAAAAGCAATCATGACTTTTTTCAAAGTGTACATCCTATTTCAGAAAATCTTCGTGCAATTTAAAAGCATTAATGATATTTTTGAAATTTTCAGGTATTTCAACCATACATTTTATAAAAAAGGGGGTTAAAAATAAGGGGGGGGGTGGGAAAAGGGAAATGGAAAGAACAAAAACAGAATCATACTTGTGAAAAAGCAAGCAAAAAAACCAATACGTGTCCGTGCTACCTCCACACTCGCACCCCACCGCTCCCAAAAACCTTGAAACCGGACCTATCGCACGCTCAGCGCAAAAACAAGGGCACCGCTATCTGGGGTGAGCATCATGAAATTGGTGATGGATGATGGTTGATGATGACGACGGCGACGGATTCCCCTCTCCGAAGCCTCGAACGGACTCAAGATCAGCCCCCCGAGAGGTTTTAGGGCTTGGCGCCGGCTCCGTTTCGTAAAACGCGATAAATCCTTCTCTCTGATTTTTTTTCTCCCCGAAAGCAATTATATAGAGTTGGAGTTGAGGTCGGAGGAGCTCCAGGGGGCCCACGAGGTAGGGGGCGCGCCCTAGGGGGGCAGGCGCGCCCCCCACCCTCGTGGACAGGTGGTGGGCCTCCTGGTCTTCATCTTTTGTAAGGATTTTTTATATTTTCCGAATAGATGTTCCGTGAAGTTTCAGGTCATTCCGAGAACTTTTATTTCTGCACATAAATAACACCATGGTAATTCTGCTAAAAACAGCGCCAATTCGGGTTAGTTCCATTCAAATCATGCAAGTTAGAGTCCAAAACAAGGGTAAAAGTATTTGAAAAAGTAGATACGACGGAGACGTATCACACTCCACCACACCCAAAAACCTTAAGCCGGACCTATCGCATGGTCA
This sequence comes from Triticum monococcum, assembly GCA_034509565.1. Taxonomy (NCBI): domain Eukaryota; kingdom Viridiplantae; phylum Streptophyta; class Magnoliopsida; order Poales; family Poaceae; genus Triticum; species Triticum monococcum. Next base: position 691,024,142 of record CM067842.1, read on the forward strand.
GTGCAAAAACAAGGGCACCGCTATCTGGGCTGCTTCCCATGCTGAACGATGCGAGTGGTGTTCAGCTGTTCGCTATTGGTTGCTAGAAGAGGCACATATAGTATTTATGCGCCTCTCCTCTCTTGTTCTCGACGTGTTCGTCCCCGACAACTCCTATTCTATGTTTTATTTATCCATAGAATTGCCCCTATGTTGGGCCAACCCATTTTGCTCCGCGTGGCTCATTCGCTCCATTGGAAAACCGCCTCACACATTATGACCTGGAGTAGAATAAATTTTTGTTGTTCGCTCCATGATGAAAACCGGGTTAGTTGCTCGATTCATAGAAAACCAACGGTGGTTCTAACAGATTCTTAAAATGGTCATGGATTTAGTTTTTTCATAAATTTTTAAAAATTATGATTTTTTTAAACATTCCATGTATTAAATTATTCGTAATTCTGAAAATTGTTCTTAAATTTATATAAAATGTTTACAGATTTTTAAAGTATTCATGAAAATTTTGTTTTTGTATAATGTTTTTAGAGAATTATTAAAAACTAAAATAATAAAGGAAAGTAAAGCAGGAAAATTATCAAAAGCGGTAGAGAAAAGAACAGAGAAGAACGAGCGAGAAACGAAAGAAAAACGCATGGGCCGGCCCACAAAGTCACACCCCTACGTGATTTATGCGGAACATAGGAGATTCCTTCCGCCCCAACCACGAGCACGGGAAGACTGCCGCCTCCGAACCTAGGTCCTAAACCCCAGCGCCCGCCGTATCTCGCCGCCATGGCCGACGCCGCCGAGCAGTCCCAGTACGGCGAGCGCCTATCGCATAGCGCACCCGTCGGATCCCGGCGCACCTACACCCCGTACCACCCTGAGGGCCTCAACCTCCCATCGTGCCGCACGATCTACGACCTGCCGACCTCGCCGGAGGTTCTCTTCCCTGAGGAGACCCGCACCTGGGGCAGGAACCTCACGCTCTACCCCGGCTGTGGGTACGTCGCTGGTGCCGCGGCGGGGGCCGCCACGGGGTTCAAGCGCGCGGTGGCGGAGGCGGAGCGCGGCGAGTCGTTCAAGCTGCGCACCAGCCGCGTGCTCAACCACTGCGGCTCCGTGGGACGCCGGTACGGCAACCATGTCGCCTTGATCGGGCTGCTCTTCGCGGGGACCGAGTGCGCCGTGGGCAATCTTCGCGACGCTGACGACTGGCGCAACGTCATCGCCGCAGGGTTTGGAACCGGCATGCTCTACCGTGCACCTTCGGGCCCGCGATCCGCCATCTTTGGTGCCGCAGTCGGGGGCCTAATGGCTGCTGCCGCCGTCGCAGGGAACCAGGTGTTCAAGGGAAACGGCCGTACCCCGCCCTTCTAAACCGGAGCACTCGTTAGTAAGTTTCGATCTACTGGGTTTGTGGAGTTAGCAGTAGTGATATTTCAGGTGAAGATCTTATAGTGGTTATATATATATATATATATATATATATGAGTCTTATCTACATAACAAGCTTTGTTGGTGATGGGTTGGAAGTTATTGCCTTTTGTCTGAATCTTCAGAATCATGCCTGTTATGATGATTGGTGATGCTATGTTGCTATTTAGACTATGGATTACTTCAATGTGAGATATGTGATGCAAAATTATGTCATGATCTATGTTTGGTTTCTTCGTATGATGCATTTTGGGTGCTAATGGAAGTGATCGATTGGCGTGTGTCTGCCTGGCTGTATTGTTTTTGCAAGTAACTGTATGTTCAGTGTTGTTTGCATTGAATTTGATCCTCATGTTGCTCTTCTTTGTGTGGATAACCTGTCCAAATATCAACTGTTGTATCCAGTTTTACTCTTGCCTAGGCGCCAGTTGCATTATGCCATCAATGTCCAAGGCATGACATACTGAATTGCTGCAAGATTTGGATATTAGGTCTTTAGTATGATGTATTAAGAATGACTATGAGTTGCTGCCTCTTGTTTGGAGCTTCAGAAAGGTTGTTCTTTGTTTGGTTTCTTCGAATGATGCATTTTGGTTGCTACTGGAAGTGATCGATTGGTGTGTATCTGCCTAGCTATATTCTTTCTGCAAGTAACTGAATGTTCAGTGTTGTTTGCGTTGAATTTGATCCTCATGTTGCTTCTCTTTGTATGGATAACCTGTAATATCAACTGTTATATCCAGTTTTACTCTTGCCTAGGCGTTGGTTGCATAATGCCATCAATGGCCAAGGCAAGACACACTGAATTGCTGCATAATTTGGTTTGGATATTAGGTCTTAGTATTAAGAATGACTATAAGTTGTTGCCTCTTGTTTGGAGTTTCAGACTCAAGGTCAAGGTTGTTATGGTGATACTCCCTCTGTAAAGAAATATAAGAGCGTTTAGATCACTATAAACGTTTTTATATTTCTTTACGGAGGGAGTACTATATTGCCATATATATTATGGGTTAATGCGATTGTGGTATATGGATGCATAATGTGCCCCTGCCATTTAGTGTCTTCAAATATTCTGCACCTTTTGGTTACTACTGAAAGTGTTTGTTTAGTGTGGCTATTAGCAGCATAACTCCAAAGGACTCTGTTCTGTATTGCTTTTCAAAGTAATGATATGTGATGTTTAAGTTTTCTAGAAATGAACTGGTAGTAGCCATGATACCAAACCAAATTATGCTGCTTTGATAATTTTGGTTACTCTTGATTTTGGCACCAGTGATCATCTCAAAATTTTGGCACCAGGCTTTGATAATTTTGCAGCAATGGCATGTTAATACGACAGTTGGATATGATGTCTGAATACTAAATTAAAGTAACAACTTTAACTTTTCAAGGGAATGTAACAAATTCTGCACTTGAGTTTGTGATACTGATATCTACCGGTCCTTGTTAGTTATGTTGTTAGAAGTTCAAGTTCTATAGTTCCGGATGCTGACGTTAGGCTTGGTTTTCTCAAGGCAGAAGTGACATTATTAATTATCTCACGTCCTCCCCAACTCATTTTGTTTAATCAATTAATGATTAGTCCTGATAAAATTTCGGCTATGGTTTGGCGCAGTAGGATGTGTGGTATATGTGATGCATAACATGTATTTGTCTAGCGCTTAGTGACTTCAATTATGGTGCGTTTTGGTGGCTACTCAAAAGTGTTTGATTAGTGTGGATATTTAGTATATAAAGCAGAAGCTCTCTGTTCTTTATTGCCTTTTGTAACTTTGTAAGTGAGAATATGATGTTATTCCTTGCTGTGTGGGTAAGTTGTCTGAACGTGAACTGTTCATAGCAATGATGCCAAACCAAAAATTCTTGATTTGGCACCAGGGCAATCAAGTTCTGGTCGGAGCAAGAATATGGAGTTTGCATTATTGGTGTCATTTTGATAATTGTACAGCAATGGACATGTTAATATGATATACTGGTTGAATACTTCTTTTTTGCTGGGTATGTGAATGATAAAGTAGAGCAAGAACTTTTATCTTTGAGTAAAGTGCACTTTTCGTTTCTCAACTTATCGCGAAGTGTGTTTTCGCCCCTCAACTTTTTTGGGTGCAACCTTCATCCTTCAACTCTCAATACCTGGTAGATTTAGTCTATTCCTTGGTCAAACCCGGTTTAGCTGATGGTCAAAGCGGTATTGGAACTTGACATAGGTCGCTGGTGACCAAGCTATGGTCTAAAGGGTGTGCAAGGCTTCCCTAAGCATATGCTTGGCAGCAAAGATGGTTTCGCCGTTTGTCGGAAATCCTCACCGGGGCAAAGCTTATGTTCCAATACCCCTTTGACCACGAGCTAAAACAGGGTTTGACCAAGGAATACCACTATGAGGGACTAAATCTACCCGGCATAAGTTGAGGGACAAAGATTGCACCGAAAAAAAGTTCAGGGAAGAAGGACACACTTTACGATAAGTTGAGGGGCATAAAATGCACTTTATTGTTTATTCTTTTCAATGGAATGTTACAAATTCTACAACACGTTGAGTTACTGACATCCCCTGGCCCTTGCCAGTTTGATCGTTGGAAGTTGAAGTTCAGTAGTTGTGGATGCAGACATTATGCTTGATTTTCTCATGACAGAAGTAGACACTGTTAATCGTCTTGCACCCTCCCCAACTCATTTTGTTCAAATGAATAGTAATAAGGCCTGATAGATTTCTTTAATAATGTGTTATTTCAATTTCGGCGGCGATTCTTGTTAGCTACTGTTTGGTGTTAGATTTTCTATGTTCTGGCTTTCTGGGCAATACAGGGGAACAATCGATGTCTACTTGTAATTGCCTTCCGAACCTTCGGCACCCTTTCAAATCTCATCAGAACATGCATTGACATCTGAAAATTCTGTGTGAATCTTACTTCTTTTGTTCCTGTTCAAATCCTGTGTACAAAAGACTAGCATTTCAGTTGTTGCCCTTTTGTTCACGTGGTGCTAATTGTATCGTCAAGGCTTTTCCACAACGTAATTTTGGATCCAACATTGTGCTTGCTGTCTTGCCAAAAAGATAGTGGATGTATGATGCACAGCTGAGTTTGCTAAAAGAAAGGAAAATTATTACACAGCTTCTTAACACCGTTTGTCCTCTTGCCAAAAAGATAGTTTGAGATGTACGATGCAGAGCTGAGTTTGTAAAAGAAAAAAAGGAAAAGTAGTAACACCACTTATTTTCTCGAGATCAAAGGATGTAGTAGATTATTTTCTCTGCCTCTCGGCGCTGACCTGCAATTTTCGTTGATCCAAATTATATTGATATAGACTTGTAACAATAACATGAACAACGTACATAAACAATAAGCCTAGCCGCACAAATTATGCTATCCGCTATTGCTAATTGTATCTAAAATCTAAGATCTTAGGCAGTACGAATCCTGATTGCGCCACAAACGATCTCGTTCTCCTTCAAGCGCCTCACAGGTCACAGGTGACGTTACAAGCAATGCATCACTATAGTTTGTCAAATTTCATACAGTTGCACCAAACGGAAGAAAGAAAGAAAAATGTGCTCACAAGTAACTTTACTATAATAGGAAAAGTGTTAACCGCTAGTTGAAAAGACAGCATACGTGATTCCCTAGAGAAATGGGGATTGGTGTCTGCTGAAGACCGAGTACTGATTCTCTTAGGGAGAAGAAAAACAGAGAATAACTAGTGAGGAATTTATCAGAAAAGCGTCACTTTGTGCTGGAAGATACATGCCTCGTCCTAGGATATGCCATCTATAAATAGGAGGGATGCTGCTGCCATTGCACACCTCAACATACAGACCGCTCAGAGATGGCGCCGGTGAAGGTGTTCGGGTCGGCCGCGTTCACGAACGTCGCCCGCGTGCTGGTGTGCCTGGAGGAGGTCGGTGCGGACTACGAGGTTGTGGACATCGACTTCCTGGCCAAGGAACACAAGAAACCCGAGCACCTCGCCCGAAACGTAAGGCGCTTGTTTTGATTTCATATACCTGTAGAATTTTTGGAAGCTTTTCGTCTAATCTTGTCGATTGGCCTATGTTTGTGCATTCTTGCAGCCGTTTGGTGAAATCCCAGCTTTTCAAGATGGAGACCTCGTGCTCTTTGGTAAGCGTTACTTGCCGTGTAAACATTCATTCTCATTTAACTTTGTAGTAGTTACATGTGACGATCGAACGTAATCCCCATTCATTTCTTTTTCTATATATCCACAGAGTCTCGTGCCATCGCCAAATACATACTCCGCAAATACAGGACGGACGAAGTCGACTTGCTGAGAGAAAGCAACCTGGAGGAAGCGGCGACGGTGGATGTCTGGGCCGAGGTCGAGGCGCACCAGTATAGCAAAGCAGTCGCGCCTATCGTCTACGAGTGCATCGTGTACCCCACGGCCTACGGCATACCGACGAACCAGAAGGTCGTGGACGAGAGCGTGGAGAAGCTGAAGAAGGTGCTTGAGGTCTACGAAGGCCGTCTGTCGAAGCACGAATACCTGGCGGGAAGCTTCATTAGCGTCGCAGACCTCAACCATCTCCCCTTCACGCTCCGCTTCATAGAGACTCCGTATGCGTCCGTGTTTGACTCGTTCCCTTCCGTGAAGGCGTGGTGGGAAAAGCTCATGCTTAGGCCTTCCGTGAAGAAGGTCAGCGCCGACATGCAGAGAAAGGTCTAATCGCATGGGGTGAAGGCCGGGCCATGTTTTTTTTTTTGAAACTTCGGCTTCTTTATTAGATCAAATAACCGTTACATCGTCCACCAGCCACTTTACAATAGATACCGGTGGTTCCTGGACCCATAGCGAGGGTGGGTTTAAGACCGCCAGCCTAGCTAGCTCATGAGAGACACAGTTTGCCTCCCTAGGGCAATGGACGAAAAACACCGAAGTATAACCTACTATCAAAGCATTACAATCTGCATAAATTGCCGCCGCTCCTGTCGCCGTGAATCCGCCCGAGTTCATCGTGTTGATTACTTCCAGACAGTCTGCCTCCACCACCAGCTTGGTCACGCCCACCTGTTGCGGCAGTAGGAGCCCATGTCTCAAGGCATATGCTTCTGCTGTTGCCGCGTCCGCCGCATGCTCAAGCGTTTCATTTAACGCAGCTATGAATCCCTCTCTGTCATCCCTCAGCACTGCCCCGACTGCTCCACTGCGGATTTCTACATGGAATGCTGCATCAACGGTAAGCTTGACGCAGCCCTCCATTGGCTTCTTCCATCCCTCCTTCTCCCCCCTCCCCCCTGCTCTTCTTCCTTGCATGCATGTAATTTGCAGCTAGGGCTGCCATTGACAAAGCCGACCGAGCCGGTGTTTGAACTTCTTCTCCATGGACTCGTTGCCTTCTCTCTCACCATACATACCATATCCTGACGAGAATTAATGTCTGTGCGTTCACCTCTGGAAGCAGGCTCCCTCTTGTCGGCATGCATAGAATATGGTCCAGAACTGAAGAACCAGCTCTGTCCACACTACACGCCTCCTCCACAAATCCCTCCAGCTGTAGACATGGCACGACCACATGACTAATATCCCTTGATTTTCTGATCTAAACATTGGTTTTTTTTGGAAAAGGGGGAAGACCCCGGCCTCTGCATCAGCACGATGCATACGACCCTCTTATTAACAAAAGAAAGTAGTACGAACATGGTTTCAAAGGTCCTCAAAAGTAAAAAGAAGCAGGACAAGCTCACACAGAGCCCGAATAAACTAGATACATCAACTAGCCACATCAAGATGTCACAACCGGCTGGGTAAACTAGGTAGGAATACTAAATACCTATCCTATTACATGACCGCCATCCAAAGCGGTTGAAGATATCCCGAGCTACCATCTCCCAGCGGATAGACCCAGTAACCAAAAGCTCCCTGGCCTCCGTCTGGGTGAGTAGCGACCACGAACAGATCAGAGCCGTAGTCCGGAATAAAACCTGCAAAAAATGTATACATGATATTCTGTTAAAGACCAAATCATTTCTGCAATTCTAGATAGTCCACAACAAAGCATAAACCCCAACCCGAATATGTCTCGCTAGGTTAGGCTCAATCCCATTAAGCCATGTCCCAAATAAAGCACTAACAGAATTCGGTGGGTTGATGTTGAAAGCAATGTGGACCGTCTGCCAGAGTACCCTGGCCAGCGGGCAATCAAAAAAGAGGTGTTTAATAGTCTCATCCCGATCGCAGAAACTACATCTAGTAGGTCCTGTCCAATTACGCTTTATCAAGTTATCCTTAGTTAAAATTACCTGTTTATGGACAAACCACATAAACACTTTTATTCTCAAAGGAACTTTGACATCCCAAACATGTTTGGACGTAGGAATGGAGTTCGAATTAATAACATCAATATACATTGATCTAACCGTGAATACTCCAGACTTAGTCAACTTCCAGCATAATTCATCGTGTTATTGAGAAAGCTGGACATCCATTAGTCTCCTAACTAGACGGAGCCATTCTTCCCAACGATTGCCCGCTAGCACTCGTCTAAACTGAATATTAAGGGGGGTAGATTGGAGGACCGAAGCAACGAGCACCTCCTTTCGTTGAACAATGCGATACAGAGAGGGATATTGGATGGCCAAGGGTGTGTCACCGAGCCAAGTATCCTCCCAGAAACGTATACTCGTGCCGTTTCCAACAACAAACTTTGTCCTATTAAACAGTGCCTGCTTGACCTTCATGAGACCCTTCCAGAAAGGCGAGTCAGTCGGTCTTACAGAGACCTGTGACAAAGTTTTTGACTGGAGGTACTTGCCGCGAAGGATCTGTGCCCACATAGCATTAGTCTCCGACGAAAGCTTCCACAACCACTTGCTAAGATGGCATTTATTCTTAATTTCGAGATTTTCAATACCTAGACCCCCTTGGTCTTTCGGTCTACAAATGATATCCCACTTAGCAAGCCTATATTTTCTTTTAAGCTCATCACCCTGCCAGAAGAACCGCGATCTATAGAAGTCCAATCTCTTCCTAACACCAACTGGTACCTCAAAGAACGAGAGAAGAAACATCGGCATACTCGTGAGCACCGAATTAATTAAGATTAACCGGCCTCCATATGACATGAGTTTGCCCTTCCAGCAGCTCAGTTTCTTCTCAAATCGGTCCTCAATGCACTTCCATTCTCTGTTTGTTAGCCTACGATGGTGGATAGGAATCCCCAAGTATGAGGAAGGTAGTTCTCCCAACTCACATCCAAACAATTGCCTATACGCATCCTGTTCATCTTTGGCCCTACCAAAACAGAACAACTCGCTCTTATGAAAGTTTATCTTTAACCCGGTCAATTGTTCAAATAGGCATAAAACCAGCTTCATATTTCTTGCCTTAGCCAAGTCATGCTCCATAAATATGATTGTATCATCAGCGTATTGTAGGATAGAGACACCTCCATCAACAAGATGAGGCACCAAGCCACCTACTTGACCATTTTCCTTAGCCCTTCCCATCAAAACTGCCAACATATCTACCACAATATTAAACAAGATAGGGGACATCGGGTCTCCTTGTCGTAGGCCTTTATGTGTCTGGAAATAGTAACCTATGTCATCATTAACTCTAATTCCCACACTACCTTTTTGCGTAAATGATTTAACCTGTCTGCGCCAGGCTTCATCAAACCCTTTCATACGCAAAGATTGTTGGAGAAATGGCCAGTTTACCTTATCATACGATTTCTCGAAATCCACTTTAAAAATCACTCCATCTAATTTCTTGGAGTGGATTTCATGAAGCGTTTCATGCAAGACTACCACCCCTTTTAGGATGTTTCTGTCTGGCATGAAAGCGGTTTGGGACTGTTGCACCACAGAATGTGCAATCTGTGTGAGCCTGTTGGTCCCGACCTTGGTGAAGATTTTGAAACTAACATTAAGGAGACAGATCGGCCCGAATTGCTCAATTCTGATCGCATCCGTCTTCTTAGGCAATAGTGTGATAGTCCCAAAATTCAAGTGAAATAATTGAAGCTGTCCAGAGAATAGATCATGAAACATAGGTAGTAAATCCCCCTTAATAATGTGCCAGCACTTCTTATAGAACTCGGCCGGGAACCCATCCGGTCCTGTAGCCTTATTATTTTTCATTTGTGCAATGGCATCAAAAACCTCCTTCTCCGAGAACGGGGCAACCAAAAGCTCATTATCAGCATCCGAAAGCTGAGGTATATCCTCAGTTCTGGACTCATCGAGGGACACCGTATTATCCTCCGGTGGACCAAATAGCTGCTTATAATAGTCGGTGATGTACGTTTTTAAGTTATCCTGGCCTAAAATCGTACCATCGTCCTGCTCAAGCTGAAAGATTCGCTTCTTTCTGTGTTTGCCATTAGCAATTAAATGAAAGAACTGAGTATTCGCGTCCCCCTGGACCACTCTACGTACTTTAGCACGTAGAGCCCACTTCAGTTCTTCTTCGCGGAGTAGTTCTTTCAACCTCTTCTCCGCCTCATTTTTAACCTGAAGCTCTGCGGGTAATAAAATATTGGATTCAGCTTTTATGTCCAGGTCATGTATAAGAGAGAGGAGTCTATCCTTTTCAATCTTATAGACACCGCTAAGGTGCTTAGCCCAACCCCGCAAGAAGCTTCTTAAGTTCCTAATCTTATTCTGCCATCGCTCAATAGGAGTTTTGCCTCGAACATCTTTAACCCATTCCCTGGCTATCAGATCTAAGAACCCCTCACGTTCGAACCATGACGTCTCAAATGAGAAGGTGTTCTTGTTACCCACGTGGTTCGGCTCCCCTGAGTCCACGAACAGTGGTGTATGATCCGATATTCCCCTCGAAAGAGCTTGCACCGTAACCAACGGGAATTTTTGTTCCCACTCCATGCTTGCAAGAACCCGATCAAGTTTTTCGTAGGTTGGGTTTAGCAGAGCGTTGGCCCATGTAAACTTTCGGCCCGAGAGCTCTATCTCTCGCAGATCCAAGCTCTCAATAATGGTGTTAAACATGAAAGACCATCTGCCGTCAAAATTATCATTATTCTTTTCCTCTCTCCTCCGGATGATATTGAAATCCCCTCCAACTAAAATCGGCAATTGTTCTGACCCACAAATTCGAACAAGGTCGGCCAGAAACTCCGCTTTAAACTCGGGCTGCGCGGCACCATATACCGCCACCAAAGCCCAGTTAAAGCCATCCGTCTTAGACCTAACTCAAAACTTTACTGCGAAGTCACCCATCACTACACTACGGACTTCAAGTGAGTCGCATCTCACACCTAGTAAGATACCACCCGATCTTCCTCGCGGAGGGAGGCAATGCCAATCGAAATCAATACCACCAACCAGTGAGGAAAATTCTGAGAACCATGTTTATCTTGGTACTCATACTAAAATGGCCGTATGCATCCCTAGTTGGTGCAGAGGCCGGGGAAGTGAAATTCTCTTCCATTTTAAGATCTAAACATTGGTGGACTGTGTAACCATGATTGGGTAATAAAGGTTACGTAAGAGTTATTAAAAACGGAAAGCCCATAGAGGGCACAAGCCTCCAGCGCGACGTGCAAGTCTCCCGTTATTTTATTGATGCAACGCTTAATCTATTTATTTTTCTTCCGTTCTTCGTACTGTTTGGTCCGGCAGCGAGGCCAATGGGTTCAGAGCGTGATCCCTAACTTTCCGAGTTCCTAAGAGCATACACATCTGGACTTTATAAATCTGGTCCTCAAACGTCCATGATAATAATTGGACACGTCTCAAACTAGCCATTCTACATCTGAGTCTTTCATATTTCAATTCTTAAATTCATATAAAATATATAAAAATAATCCTGCATAGTACATACTATGTTCTACCCTAACTAATCGTCGTCGTCGGGGATGTCCACGACATCGGTGCCGGGCGCCAGCTCGACGGGTGCATAGGAGGGCTCCGGCTCATCCTCCTCCTGTTCAATCTCATCCATGTAGGCAAGCATTGCCGCCTCTTGCCGGTGACGGCGTCTGGCCTCTGCAGCCGACTCCGAGCGAAGGGAATCGAGGATGGTCTGTTGCTTAGCCTGCAGATCCGCGTCGCCAGCGTCCCTCACATCATCCTCCTCCCCGTCCTCCTTCGGATCCAACTCCTTCTCCGGATCCACTTCATCCGGAGGTAGCCCCACGGCGATCCGGACTTCGTGCCTTGCCTGGATCTGCTCAAGGAGCTCGTGCCGGCACTCCGGCGTTAGAAATGGGTGGCTCCTCACCAGGCGACGTGGGGGCATGGCTCTTCTGCAGACGGGGAGTGGAAAGTGGTAGCGACGGCAGACAGACGAAGGAAAATATGAATGGTAAAATTTCGGTGCCGGTGGTCGACTTAAATAGCCAGGCTAGGCACTACGCGACCTGCCGGAGCGGCGTCACATGGCGATATCGGTCCGACGAAAAAGACGAGTTTTTGAGCGCCGGATTTTCGGACGTTTCTATGAGGGACCCTTTCGTCAGTCCGGCGTGACGGACGCATCCAGACGCCCCCGTATCCGCCCCATATTCAAGCTGAATATGAGGGTGCCGGTCAGTCGGAACATTGGAGACCTTGAGACGTTCGTTTTGATTAGATTTTCGTAACCGGTCAGTGATCTGGTGGGCCGCCCCGTCGTTTGCTTTGAGGCGAACTGAATTCCTAACTCGTTACCCGCAACGAAAGCGCGGCTCGCGGTGCACGTCTTGCATTTAAATCATTTTTTTTACAAGAAAGTAGAAAAAGTTAGGTCGGTTTGCGCAACTGCCTCTCCCGTCCCAAATCTGGTTTCGCGTGCGCTGGCTGGCGCCGCATGCAGTGCAAAGGCAAGGCTGGAAGCGCCGAACCGCGACGGCGACCGCCCCACCCCCACCCGATGAACGCAGCGAAAACGTACCGGCGCCGCCGTCCAAGCGGTGATGATGATCCATCATCGGCACGCGCCGGCGCGATGCGACCCCCGCCAGTACGACACGAACCACGTCGTGCCGGCTTCCTCCCCGGCCGCCTCGTCCTCGTCAGCCCGTCCCATCCATCATCATTCCATCAGCGCGCGCGCGCGTGCGGACACATTGGGCTTTGCGGTTCCGTCGTAGAGCTGCAGGGTGCAGAGTGATCTTGTCCGACGAGATGAGGCCGTCGGGTCTCGGTTTTTTTCATCGTCTTGGCTGGATTCTCCATGATTTACTTGGCGTGGAGAAGGACCCAAACCCAGTGTCAAGGGGTGTGTGTGTGTGTTCATGTTAGTACCTCGCTCCAGCTTTGCAGTAACGAGTTTTCAGCATTGCAAAGTTTGCAGGTCGGTGAACTGGTCAGTGGAGAATCCAAAGAGAAGAGCCAAGAACCCTGCACCCGGAGGAAAACAAAGTCCATCATGATGATAGCTGTATGAAGTTTGATCAGATATATTCAGAAGGCACCGTTTAATGCGCACTGCAAACCCTCAGCACACTGAGCATTCTTTGTTCGCACACACACACGTCTGATCACAGAAGCAACGGCGAGGCAATGACATTTTGGTTGCCGATCAGCTCTGAAGGACAAACACACCCAACCGTTATGATTGCCCAGCCACTAGCGAGTGCCACCAGACGGGCGAAACAGAATCCCTTTGCGAAGGCCACTCATTCGTCCCTCGAACCCCATGATTTCTCCGGTTCTTGGAGTCTAGCTCCTTTGCCACCTTTTCAGTGCCCTTCAATGTCAAAGCCCAGGAGGCCATGATGCCGCTGGACCCGAGCCCAGAGCTTTACAGCCTATAATGGCCAGTTCACAAAGCGATGGCAATGGCATGCACGATACGGAATGATCGAGAGGCCGCAGCAGAAGCCTGTGCGGAGCTTCTTTCTCCGCCACTGCGAACGCAAGCGTACCACACCACACAGTGGCCTGGTCCATCATGGTGATGGTTTGTACTGGGCTGAACGTTGCCAGTTTCATAATCTTGGGGAAGTTAAAATGGCTCTCGTCTTTCACCAAATATCGCTTTCACTCTCTGAATTTCTACGTCGACTAGTCTGGTAGTACTGCTGATTGGCCAGTAGCACTCATCCATATACTTATTTTTCTACGCCATGTACCCACAGGTCAATTTGCTCTACTCTTTTGACTGTTCCTTTCTTTGGCTCTGCTCTAATGGGGGTTTTCAGGGCAAGTGAGTAGGTGTTAAGTGAAGCCTAGCCTGGTCAAATCGTGTTCGTCACTCCTGCACCTGCTGCCCCTTGGCCATGTTCGGTTTTGCACAAATACTGTATACGGCAGCAGGAATGATCATGACATTTTTCGGCTGGAGACCGGCTTGCACGAAGCAGGTGGGTTCTGTACCAGGAGTGATCATGGCATTTTCTTGCCGGACGCCGGCTTGCGCCAAACAGGCTCGCTGGCTCTCTGCTGCATGCGGCTGCCTATGGAGGAGGCGCCAGCAAGCAAGGAGGTGATGTAGCCTCCTAAAAGCACACCACCTACATATATTCTCTGGACGATGCTCGATCCCTAGCGAGAAATGCAGTGGCGATTTTTGGGAAAAGAGAATCTCCTTTGCTTTGTTCAGGGTATTCTCGTAGCAGCTGCAGCCTGCAGGAGCCGTCATGGTCACTAGGTAGAAGTAGAAACAACATCATGGCATGGCATCAGCACACTTTTGCACCCCCTTTTTTGACTTGCAAGGGAATACTGCGCATCTCCCCTCCCTCCCTACTCCGGAGAGCTACATGTGACACGATCGAACATTTTCAGGCAAAGGAAAGGGTGCAGAGGCCAAGCAAAGAATCTCCCTCGCTCGCCTTTCCCCCCTCTTCTTTGCTGGCCCAAGGCCGAAAGCAACAGTGCGACCGTGATACTCTGAAAGCGGGGAGCTAGATAGCTTTGCAACTTGGTAACCTGCTAACTCTAAAACGTCATTGAACTCCTAATCCTAACCTAACCACCTGCCATTGGCTAATCATCCTAGCACCATGAACCAAACGAGTGACAGACAGATCGATCGATCGATGTACAAAATTTCACGCAGTCGTCTACGATCAGCAGATGGACAGGGAGAGCTCCAAGTTCACGCCCTGGGCATCGAAGCAGCCGGAGTGCCCAGAGCAGTGGCTGGAGCTCCTCCTCCTCCTCGGCGGCGACGAGGAGGAGGAGATGATGCAGCTGCCTTCGCTCGGCGACGACGATGAGACAGCGCGGAGGCATCTCGGGTCCGGGCCAAGGGACAGCGACAGGGAGCACTGCTCCGCCCCGTTGCTGTCCTTCTCCTTGGGCTTCTCCTTGGGGTCTTGCTTCTTCACTGCAAGACCAGGGTAGTAGTGTGCTTCTGGCTTGATTATCTGCTGAAAACAAATGCAAGGTTGCAGTCAAGCGGTAAATTCCTGCATCCATTGATGGCAGCTACGGCTTAGAGATAAGTAGTCGTGCTGTGTGTAACTCTCAAATTTATTTCCTTGGCGTGATGCAACCATGCCATTCAGATTTGACACTGTTGGACGATATCTAATTTCCTAGCTTCAGTAAAACCACATGTATCTGAGCTAGTACACTATTTATGTGTGGCCTTATGTGTTTCAGAGAAGCTAAGTGACGTACAGTTTTCTGAAATTTCCAGTCAGAGCAAACCACCAGAAAAGCTATAACGTTGTACGTAATTCTACCCGCACTATAATCTTCATGAATGCCGACGGGTACAGCTGTGCTAGGATTCAGGAGTGAACAATGCAAATCAAATGCCATTACTGCAAGTGCAACGCGGGCTACATTGTCTTTACTGCAAGTGCAAAGGTGGCCTACATTGTCCTTGTACAAATACGGTGTTCACAAGCCTAGCTATCTGGGGTGTGCATATGCAGGCAGATACACGCACCGGCAACTATACAACGTCTACAGTGATACACAACAGTCCTGATAGGACGATAAAGATTGTGCATCGGTCAATCAGGACATTCCAGCTCCCTCATAGCACAACTACCACAAGCATAGTGAATTGGATGGTAGTATGGCCATGACATTGCACCATGCAACCCAGTTAAAATATTCTAAACTCTGGTTGACCAATGCTAGTGGACATTTGGCAGATGCAAAATGGCTACGTAAGAGCTCAGCTAAATCAGATAATACTCAACAAACTATTTGTGTGTGAGCAAGTAATAGTAAGGGAGATGAAAGCAAATAATTCAAGACAAAAGAAGATATTTCTTCTTCAGATCAACTTTCCCAATGTTTACCGTGGCTACTTTTCCAGCGGATGCGTACCTTAAAGTCGCCGGATCCTTGCTCCAAGCATCCCACGGTCCGGAGGCTGGAAACAGCAGCAGCAGCAGCATCCCTCTGACAGCTGAGGCCCTCCATTATTCTCCTCTCCATGGCCATGGCTTGCATGTAGTAGTAATCATCAATGCAGTACCGGTTGACAGCGCCGCTGGTCTTCGTCTCACTGATTCCTTGGCTTTGGCCTCCTTGCATGCCTTTGTCCGCGGCCTCTGTCCCCGTCGTCCTGGCCCTGCGTTTTCAAAGACCCCAAGGAAAAAAGGCGCTCTCTTGTCAAGATTAGGCCACCAAAAGGCTTTGTCTTTTTAACTTGAACGCATCCCAGTTTCAAAGTTTGAAAAAGTTGCAGCCAGCACAAACCTTTTCAGAGGTGGGCACATGATGAAGGGCTTGGGGCCTCCTCCTCCTTGCTGCTCATCAGCGGCGCATGAGTGCCTCCTTTGCAGCAGCTGTGGCTCCGCCTCTGAAAGAAAGAAAGGGGTTTGGCTTTCCATTAGCTAGCAACATCTAAAGTGTGCACAGGGAAAGAAATCTCATGCAGATTAACTTTTTTTTTGTTTTGCTTTCTAGCTTTTGGAGCAGAGCATTTGCATTGCATGCATGATGAAGCGATGAGTGGTTAGTTGCCGAGTGTGATAAGCATGCATGCCTCAATGAGTACCGAATGAGTTGCCTCACGCAGACCTTGAGGCGATCTGATCTGATGTTTAATTAAGAAAATGAACACTACTAATAGAACTATTTGTGTGGTGTAATATTCTACAGGACTAGTACTGTTTTGGAGGTGAACTTTGCTTCTGAAGATTGTAAAGAAGCAGTGGAACTAAGCTAAAAAAGCGTCGACAGACTAATTTCTAACATGAATATACAGGGACAAGGAGGTAAAACCTAGAACTTCCATGGCTGATTAAGTAAAGGAAGATTTGTGACAAAAAAAAATAGTATAAAGAAAGATGCATGAAAATGAAAATGGCAGAGCTTCATCTCTCACCTTTCTTGGCCTTACGAGTGCTCGGGCCTCTGTACATCTGTTCAGTACAAGAAACAAACGGGGAGAAGTCAGACTCGTACTGTAATTATTTTGCAGGCTCCTCCGAAGGAAGAATAAGATTAACACAACACAATTGCAAGAGTGATCGACGGGTGCAGGTTGACTGAAGAAAATAACCTGGAGATGGCTCTTGACGTGAGATATGGTAAGCTCCTTCACACCCATGACCTGAAGAACCAGCTTAGGGGTGGCGTCTGAAATTAGCAACGAGCAGCACATTAGGATTCTATGAAGAGATTAGTTAGAGATTAATACGAGACGAACGACCCATCAGGCAGCTCGGCTACAACGAACCTGGCTAGCGCGAAACAAGAAACAGCACAGACATGGCGAGAAACTAGATTCATCATCATTCGTGTGCAAACACAGCAGACAACCGGCGCAAAACGAGAAGAAAAAGTGGCTACCGGGAAGCACAAACGAAAGAACAAGGAAAAGAAAGGGCAAATCTTTTGGAGAGGAATATGTGTGAGGAAGAAGAAGAACAAACGAAAGAACAAGGAAAAGAAAGGGCAAATCTTTTGGAGAGGAATATGTGTGAGGAACAAGGAACCCACTGTGCTCTCCGCCGAGGCACTCTATGGCCTGCAGGAAGCTGCGGTGGAGCTCGGCCGTCCATTGCATCCTGGGAGCCCGGGATCTGACGTACCGCCTCACGGCTTCCTGCTTCTTGCCGCTGCCCCCCATCTCTGGTCTGGCTGTGGCTGCTTCCTTTAGATCACCGTTCCTCCTCCTCCTTTCTCCTCTGTCGCCTCCCTGTGGAAGCTGCCCTTGTTCTTCTACCTTGGAATGGCAAAAGACAAGAAGGCTGGAGTAGGACTTTATAGTGGTACGTGGTGGGAGCTTGGTTGGCCTTGGCGCCGCTCTACCCCTTGGTTTCTTGCCTGTGCGGTGCTCCGTGGCCGCTCCCTTGCCTTGCATGGCTAGAGGTAGAGCCTAGCTAGATGGCCTGTCTGCGTACTGCAGGGGCTGTGTAATTATGGTTGCGTCTGTCTAGGATTAGCCGAGCACTGGTCGTAGCTATCATTACTATCATTAGCATGAGTTATTGAGTCCAGACATTGTACTGCCACCGTATACCAGAGACAGAGAGAGGGAGAGCGCCCTGCCATGCTTTGCAAAGTTTCTTTACGAGGGAAAAGACAACTGCTGCTCCATTATAGAGTACCACCACCTCCCTGCCCAATGTGGATCTACTGCTATATCGCCCAGTCAACATCTATCTCTCTCTCTCTCTGTATCTCTTTCTTTCTCCGCTCTCCGAACACCTTGTTTTTTATTTTATTTTGCATTCTACTAATAACGAGAGCTCCTAGATGTGTCACTCACACATGCATGTTATTCGTGCTAAGACAACAATCTAGGAGTATATTCTTACACAAACTCAGCTAAAACCGCAGTTGTTTCTTCTCAGAGCGAGGCCAGCAGTTTAAAGGAACACCAAGTTCGTTCACACACACACAAAGAAAAAAGAGCAGCAGCAGTTCACTGAAGTGCTGCTGCAAGTGTGCATGCGAGCGAGCACCGAATGGGAGGGGACAAACCGGATGCACCGGTCCAGGCACCTCCCCCAGATCCCCATCCATGCCATGCCCTACGCATACCCCGTCCGTTATACCACCTGAAAATAAAGAAGAACGCAGGCAGAACCCTACGACGCCTCCCCTCCCTCCCACGGGCCGAGCCGAGGCCCTGCCAGTGACCACGCCTCGCCACAATGAATGAGACGCGGCCGAGGCCACGGCTCCGGCCAAAGCCTTTGACTCCGCCACCGGGGGGACAGCGACGTGCGTTCGTCATGTGTGGCGCGCTGGTCGGTCAGAGAGACAGCGGGTGGGCGCAACAGTGCCAGCGTACGTACGTACGTATATGTATGTACGACGTGCTACGAGTGGGGGCCGGGGGAAACGGATGCCCACAGTGGCAGTATCTCTGGGCGCAGGATTCTCTTCCCTTGGCAAATCATGTCACGCATCGCTCATCAGGCCTTGCTGGTTCCCGCACCGGTTTACTCGTTTCGCCGGCGCCCGCCCCGGCCTTTTTTCCCTTGTTTGGCCACGCACGCATAGGCTACAGAGGTAGCTAGCTAGCCCTGCACCCGGACGACGGATGCAACGGGCTGAAGGCTGATGTGGGGCGGGATGGGCATGCAGGTTTGGTGCTCTGTGCGCGGCGCCATCGCCGTACGCATAGGCTACGTTTCGTGTCATGTTCATCCTGTGCAGATGAGCGCTCTTGCGAGGTTCATCCGTGTCAGTGTGCCCACGGTTTAGGTTTAGCCCGACCGATGCGTGGTGTGGCTAGCCATGCAATGCAATGCAATGCACGTCTGGGTCTGGGTCGGTTTATTAATGCGTGTGAGCAGTGATGAGCTCACGTAACGTAGCGTAACGTAGCGCAGTGCCTGTGCTTCGCTGTGCTGTGCTGTGCTCGCCGGCTCCATGCAGCTAAACGAAAACCTAGCGAAGCTAGCTCCGAGTTGTATCTTCGGGGGCCGTGTCAACTAGCAGCAGCTACTCGAATCAAATCGCATGCTAGGCTGCACGCAGCCAGCCAAGATGTCATGCTCGCGTCAAATCAATCGACGCTGCCAGTTACTAGCGAGTAGCTAGCAAGCTCGCCGTTGAAGAAAGGAATGGAGCAGCAATGAAATCACTTCCTCCCGGTAAAAAGCATGGCGCTAGCACGGCATCCGGCGGCCGTGGCCTCACGCGGACGGTGGGCAGGAATGAGCCCATGCTCGCGTCCCCGTTACGTCCAGCTCCAGCAGGACAACCAAAACCAAATTTTTTCGCGGTTTTGGAGCCTTCGTCGCGCATCGCGTCAGGGGGAGAACAAGGAATTCCCGCCGTGCAAACGGTCTCGTTGCATCGCAACAAAAGTAATTATTTCGACTGTCCTTTGTGCATCGTGTTCAGAATGTGAAGAGTATTTTTTATTTTTATGTATAGTCCTCCCCCTTTTTTCTTTCCTGCTGGTGCCTACCAGTGAAAATGGGGCAAGTGGACAAAGAACAGTGTCACTTTCAAAAATTCCGCTTTCTATGTTCTCGAGAGCAAGTCAAAAGGAGCAAAGATCTGAAGGGACGGCAAGATTCACAGGCTCTGAGCAGCAAAGATTTTGCTACCGCTGCAAAATTCCTCCGAGCGCGTTGATCATCACGGGCCGGCCGGGGTGTGACGGACAGAAGGCCAGGCATGCCTAACTTTGAATAAGGCAGGCAGAGAGAACCTCTTGGAGGAGCGCAGCTGTGTGAGCTCAAAGAGGCAAGCAGCTGGGGCAACTGACCGAAGCCTAGGAGACTACTCCTTGGTTTGCCTACTAGCAGAAGCAAGGTGGCGATTAAAGTTGTGTGGTAAAGTTGGCTGCCACACTGACGCGCAGCTCCTCTCATGGATATACGTGGGAAAAGAGAACAGGGGAGCAAGCAATGCTTGAACTGTGAAATCAAGATTCCCTTTGCTTCATGAGAGGAGCTGCGCGGAGACCGGAGAGTTCTACCACTACGGGGTACACTACGTGTTCCCTTTCGATTCTTTTTACTTTGCATATAAGAATTGTTTTTTTTAAAAGAAGACAAACTTTATAAATGTTAATCATATTTATATGAAAATATATTAACATCTACAATGCTGAATTTATACAACATGAAAACTAAAGTCATGACGCATCTAATGTTGTTGATTTCAGGTTTTGAATATTGGAATTTTTTCTATAAACTTGGTCAAAGTTTACCAGGTTTGACTTCAAACAAATCTTATATGCGAATTGAAAAGGACAGGAGGGAGTACATATTTAGAGTGAGTTCCGGGTTTTACCTTCTATTTTTAACATTTTTGGCACTAATTACCCCCATTTTAGTATATTTCATCTGTTTTACACTATTTAGCAAAAGTTTGCCATAATTTACCTTGTTTAAAATTTTGTGAGCATTCTGACCGGTGGGTCCAGATTATCTGGTCCAGCTGACATACCAAATCGACAGTTTTTTCTTGCCTAATTTTCTCCGTGCTGAATTAGTCCTCACAGGTTCTCCCACCCGACCTGGTATGATCGCACCAGAGTAGGTCGCTCGTGTCAACGCACAACGCCCGAGTCAAGACACACCATATTGGCCTCCAATATTCACGGCACGCATCGCTCCTACCATGTTGTAGCTATGAAATCGCATGACCTGCCCCTCAGCCAGCCATCGCCGCTACCTGACAATCAAAGTGGGGCGAGCAACACAAGCGATAAGCAACTGAAGGCGAGCATGGCACGGGGCCGACTCACGCATTGTGTGATGGATGCGACGCGAGCGACCTCCATCAAGCCGAGCTGGTCGGGAGAAGTTGTGCTGTCCTGTTCAATAGCGAGAAAATATAGCGAGGAAAAATCACCTACGTGGAATAGCAACGGGACATGATAATTCTGACCTAGCGGTCAGAATACTCACAAAAATTTAAACTGGGTAAACAATGATAATTTTTTTGCTAAATGGGATAAAACGAATGAAATCTAGATAAATGGGGTAATTAGGGGCTGTTTGGTTAGGCGCTCAGTTTGCCGCGCTTAAACAGAGGCGGGTGTGGCGCACCACAAAGTAGGGCGGCCAAAACGAACGCCACACCTTAGGCAAAAAAATTCTACAGCAAGCCTCTTTCAATTGTGGCGAGCCTAACCTTAGTAGAGAACCAAACATATACCTAAAAAGATGCGGCACGCCACACCTTTGGCGTGGCTAGCTAAAGTTGGCAACCAAACAGCCCCTTAGTGTCTAAAATATTAACATAGAGGGTAAAAAATGAAACTCACTAACGTATTTACAAGGGAGAAACGTATATACAATCTATGCAGGGTGGCCTGTGAAAAATATAAGTTAAGATGTACGAAATGATGTCTCAAGTGAAACACGGCACATGGAAAAAATACTGTTCTTGTATTTTCAAACTAATCCTCTCCTTACAGGCTTACACACAAAATTTGACGTTCACAACAGTACATTAACATTTACCGTGTTACCACATGCTATGTGTGATAAGCAACTTCGTATTTGAAATTAAGATATGAAGCTTTAGGGAGTAAGGCCTTTCGGCTCTCAGCCTTCATGGAGGCCGATGTTTTTGAAAAAAATCAAAAATCAAAATTTTCAGTTTTTAAAAAAATCTGAAAAAATGTGTACAACTAAACAAGGATGTTATGTGTATGTCCGTAAAATTTCAGGATGGAATACAATGATACGTGATTTGTATAAAAAAAGACAAATTCATGGCCTGAAGGATGAATAGTATCATGTGTTAAAAAAAGACCCAGTTTTTTTTTTTGCACAAACCTCATCTCAATGTATTTCGTCCTGAAAATTTACACACTTGTGCATTATGTCTTCATGTATACCTACACTTGTTTCCAGAATTTTATGAAATGTAAAAGCATAAATTTGCAAAACCGGCCTCCAAACGGGATTTTCGAGCTTTAGGTCGTTAGGTAAAAAAAGAACCCAATTTTTTTGCCGTGTTAGCTAGCAGGTCCAAATCTTGCAGAGATATGGTCAAATCGTCCTAGAATAACCCACCGTCTGCATACACATCGAGTAGGACAGCTCTAGAGAAAGAACTACGGTAGTGTGCCTAGGGAAAAGAAAGGTGTGTATTCGCTCTCCTCCCCCCTCCCTCTCTCCTTGCCCGGGCGTGCAGCTGTCGGGGCAGGCAGCGGCCACATCGCCTGCAGAGACCCTGACGGCGTATCTCCGCTCCTCCCTTCCTCCTGTGCAAACCGTATCCGCCATTGCTGCCTGCGTAACTCTTCCTTTAAACTCGCGACGCTTGCACGCCGTGCCCGCGGCGCCCCTCTGGCATCCTTGGGCATGCCACCCACCGTCTGGTGCTAGAGCTACTGGTAGTATACACAGAGGCATAACTCGCCTACCCGGCGTATACGTATCGAGCATCGTGTAGGATCCTGCGCAGCCATATACTAGTTATAGCTGCGCTGCGCTGCACGTACGTCGCCTCAAGCCACCGTCTCCATCTCCATGCACCGCATGCAGCAGCTGGGCTGGGCATCAGCCATCACGTCTTTTCAGATAGGCCGGAACGGATACACGCGCAGCGCAGTAGCCCTCTCTTTACTCCCTGTGCGCTGCAACAGGCGCGTAAAGGATTGGACGGATGGAATGGCAGCGCATGCAGCTGCGGCTAGCAGCTTCCTTGTCTCGTTGGAGTACTACTACTACTACTAGTAGTGCCAGCAGTTGGCAGTAGTACGTAGGTGGAGACTAGAGGGGCATGTAGCCCTGTGCTTGCTGCATGCGCTGCAGCCTGCAGGCAGCGGCAACTCGGCGGAGCACAGTGGCCCTATCCCTCGCGTAGCTGTACTACGCGCGTACCGCCTCGGGTCTCTGCCTGTCCCCGGGGCGCATGGATGATGCCTGCCTCTGCCGGCCTAACCAGAGGAGAGAATTTTGCAGCAATAGCTGGCTGCCGTTTGTACCCAAGGAAGCTAGCTTGCGCAGAGTTGCGAAATGAATTGCTTGCCTGCATGCTGGATCCCACTGCGTAAACCCACTACTGCGGGCTTAAAGAAATTTTAGGCGAATATAGTCGTTAGGAATTTTTCCTACATGGATGGATCGTTTGACTCATAGGATAGCAAAATCTGTAGGATTTTTTTATGAATTCATTTGCACTAGATTTCGTAGGAAGGTTTCCATCCACTCCGACCTCTTTGTTAAAATTCTAATCTTAAAAATCTGACATCAGGTTTTAATTTCCCTTTTTCCATGTACAATCAAACATCCCTTGAATCCTTTAGTTTTGAAAATGGCATGAAACTATATTGCTGTGTTTTTTCTGTTCTTGCATTTTAGAAATCCTTAACAAGGCAAATCTGGCTAGGAAGATTGTGGCGGAGTTCAAGTTATGCATGAAGGCGCATGGGTGAGAGACTGCAACTATGAGAGAGTAGCCTTGTATCTCTGGTGTGGCGTGGCCCTAACAAGCAAACTGTGATTGTTCTCGTGCCTCCTGTTCAACAAAAACATTATTCTCTTCGTTTACAAAGAAGAAAGTTAGAAGAAGAAGAAGAAGACTAGAAGAAGAAGACTAGCTAGAAGAAGAAGAAGAAAAAGAAGAAGAGGAAGAAGAAGAAGAAGAAGAATAACCAACGGCAACCGGCGGGTTGCCGTAAAGTACGTGCCCCTCATGCTGCAAGGCACGACATGGACTTGGCTTAACAGCCTCAAGCCTCTCAGCATCAACAGCTGGGTAGATTTCACCGCAGCCTTCGTTCGCAACTTCATCAGCACCTACAAGCGGGCTCCCAAGCCCAGGCAGCTCTCCCTGTGCGTACAGGGCCCAGCCGAGTCCACTCGCGACTACCTCACACGTTGGGCCGAGCTTCGCAACTCTTGTGAAGGGGTGCACGAGGTGCAGGCCATCGAATACTTCACTGCCGGGTGCCGAGAAGGCACCCTCCTCAAGCACAAGCTTCTCTGCGACGAGCCGACTACCCTTGACGAGCTTCTGAACATCGCCGACAGATACGCCACCGCCGATTCTTCGATGAAGACCGAGCTCCGGGTAGACGCGTCCGGGAAAGTTCTTAACCCGGCGCCCAAGACGCCGGCAGGAGATTCCGGCCGACGCCAGCACCCGAACGACCAGAAGCGTAAAGGCCCTGCGCCGCCTCCCGTTAACCGGCAAGTGGCCACGGTCGAAGACACGCCGCCTGAAGGGCGGCCCGCTCCCAAGAAGCCAAAGGGCGGCTGGTTGGCTTGGCAGCCGGCTTTCTCCTACGAGCAAGCTCTTGACGCCCCGTGCAAGTTCCATAGCGGCGCGAAGCCGTCCAACCACACAACCCGAAAGTGCAACTGGCTCGCCCGAATCTCCAAGGGCGAAGGGCTCACGCCGACTCCTCCTGCCGGTCCGCCGCCTCCGGCCCCGCCACCTCAGGCCGCCCGGCCCGCAGTCGGCGCCGTGTAGGACGAGTTCCCCGACGAGCAAGCATCCTATGTCATCTTTACGAGCCAACCCGAAGACCGGCGCAACAGGCGCTGAGAGCATCAGGAAGTCAGTGTGGTCGCTGCTAACCCAGCCAGACACATGCATTGGTCAGAAAAACCCATCAGCTGGAGCCGGGCCGACCACCCAGAGGTGATGCCGTCTCTCGGCTCCTATGCTTTGGTCCTGGAGGCCACCCTCGTGACGGACAGACGCGTCGCCCGCTTCTCCCGCATGCTGATAGATGGCGGAAGCAGCATCAACATCCTGTACCGCGACACCCTGGAGAAGTTAAGTGTCAAGATGAAGCAGCTTGTGCCGACTCGGACAGTGTTTCACGGCATCGTGCCCGGCTTGTCCTGCGCCCCCATTGGCAAGATCAAGATCGACGTACTCTTTGGGGACAAGGAGCATTTCCGCCGGGAAGCGATCTGGTTCGAAGTGGTGGACCTAGAGAGCCCTTACCATGCATTGCTTGGCCGACCCGCCTTGGCCAAGTTCATGGCGGTCCCCCACTACGCATACCTCAAGATGAAGATACCAAGCTCCAAGGGCATCATCACCATAGCCGGCGATTACAAGAAATCTGCCGAGTGCGCTGCGGCCAGCGGCCGACTGGCCGAGTCCCTTGTGATTGCCGAAGAAAAGAAGACGCTGGACCGGGTCGTGGCCCTGGCCAGCAAGCAGCTGAGCCAGCCCACCGACTCCAAGGAGCATGATGCCCAAGGATCGTTCCAGCCGGCCAAGGAAACCAAGAAGATACCTCTCGACCCCGAGCACCCCGAGAGGTTTGCCGTCATTGGGGCAAGCTTGAACAGCAAATAGGAAGGCGAGCTCGCCGATTTCCTCCGTGAGAATCGGGATATTTTTGCATGGTCCCCCAAGGACATGCCGGGTGTTCCGAAGGATTTCGCCGAGCACAAGCTACACGTGCGAGAAGACGCAAAACCAGTCAAGCAACCTCTCCGCCGACTGTCAGAGGAGAAGAGAAGGATTGTAGGGGAGGAGATAGCCCGGCTTCTGGCAGCCGGCTTCATCATGGAAGTTTTCTTCCCAGAGTGGCTTGCCAACCCGGTTCTTGTGCTGAAGAAGAATAACAAGTGGCGCATGTGTATAGACTACACAAGCCTC
The DNA here is from genome assembly GCA_034509565.1 of Triticum monococcum. Taxonomy (NCBI): domain Eukaryota; kingdom Viridiplantae; phylum Streptophyta; class Magnoliopsida; order Poales; family Poaceae; genus Triticum; species Triticum monococcum. The sequence goes on from CM067842.1 coordinate 691,049,929, forward strand.
AACAAAGCCTGCCCCAAAGATCCCTTCGCCCTGCCAAGAATTGACCAAGTGATAGACTCCACAGCCGGATGCGAGCTGTTGAGTTTTTTGGATGCTTATTCAGGATACACCAGATAAAACTGAACCCGTATGACCACCTGAAGACCTCCTTCATCACGCCATTTGGAGCCTTCTGCTACCTGACCATGACATTCGGCTTGAGGAATGCCAGTGCCACTTTTCAGCGTTGCATGCAGAAGTGCCTCCTCACGCAACTCGGGAAAAACGCTCACGTCTACGTGGACGATATCATGGTGAAGATGGAGAAGCGCGGCACCTTGCTGGAAGACCTGAAAGAAACATTTGAGAACCTGCGCCAGTTCCGAATCAAGCTCAACCCTGAGAAATGCGTGTTTGGAGTGCCAGCTGGCCAGCTCCTAGGCTTCCTGGTCTCCGAACGCGGCATCGAGTGCAACCCAGTGAAGATCAAGGCCATCGAGAGAATGGCGATCCCCACCAAGCTTCGAGAAATCCAGAAGTTCACTGGGTGCTTGGCCTCTTTAAACCGCTTCATCAGCCGGCTCGGAGAGAAAGCCCTCCCTCTCTACCGCCTCATGAAGAAGAGCACTCACTTCGAGTGGAACGACCAGGCCGATCAAGCCTTTCACGAGCTGAAGAAGATGCTGGCCACACTGCCTGTCCTGGCGGCGCCGACTGAGAAAGAGCCCATGCTCCTTTACATTGCCGCAACCAGCCGGGTGGTCAGCACCGTCATCTTGGTCCAACGCCCAGAAGAAGGCCGAGCCCAGCCGGTCCAGAGGCCGATGTATTACTTGAGCGAGGTGCTGCCCGCCTCAAAACAGAACTACCCGCACTACCAGAAGATGTGCTACGGCGTGTACTTCACCGCCAAGAAGCTGAAGCCCTACTTTCAAGAGCATCCCATCACGGTCGTATGCACTGCCCCGCTGGCCGAGATCATAGGCAGCCGGGATGCATCCGGCCGGGTGGCGAAGTGGGCCATCGAGCTGGCCCCCTACACAATCTTCTACCAGCCCCGCACCGCCATCAAGTCCCAAGCATTGGCTGACTTCCTCGTCGACTGGGCCGAGACCCAGTACCTGCCGCTGGCTCCTGACTCCACCCATTGGCGCATGCACTTTGACGGGTCCAAGATGCGCACCGATTTGGGAGCCGGCGTTGTCCTTACCTCTCCCAAGGGCGACAAGCTTAGATACACGCTGCAGATCCACTTCGCCGCCTCCAACAATGTAGCCGAATACGAGGTGCTCATACATGGGCTCCGGCTTGCCAAGGAACTCGGCATTCGCCGGATCCTATGTTATGGCGACTCAGATTTGGTGGTTCAACAATCATCCGGCGACTGGGACGCCAAGTACGCAAACATGGCAAGCTACCGCTTCCTGGTGCAGCAAATCAGTGGATACTTTGAAGGATGCGAGTTCCTCCATGTACCGCGAGCCGACAACGAGCCAGCCGATGCCCTGGCCCGAATAGGCTCCACTCGGCAAGCAATACCAACCGGCGTCGCTCTACAACGCCTCCTCAAGCCGTCCATCAAGCCGTCTCCTGAATCCAACTCCATCTTCGTGCCGCCCAACCCCAACGGGGCCGGGTCCGGCTCGAAGAACCAAGCAGGCGACCAGGGGACTTCAGTACTCGGCCCGGGGACTGCAGTAGCCGGCCCGGGGACTGCCGCACCCGGCCCGGGGACTGCAGTAGTCGGCCCAGGGACTACGTCAACACAGCAGTCGGCGGCCGACTCCAGCACTTCATCACCCAACCCGCCCACCCTGGTGGCAGTAGCCACATTGGCGGTAGGGGAAGTCGCAGCCCCATCATGGGCTCAATCCATCCTCAACTTCCTAGTAAACCGAGATCTGCCGGCTGACGAAACAGAAGCGAGACAAGTCCAACATCGAGCCGGAGCATACACGATCGTCAATAGAGAACTGGTCAAGCGCAGTGTCACTTGAGTCCTCCAACGGTGCGTCGAGCAAGAGAAGGGTATTGCAATCCTCAGAGATATACACCAAGGAGAATGCGGCCACCATGCCGCCTCAAGATCACTTGTCGCCAAAGCTTTCCGCCACGGCTTTTTCTGGCCGACTGCTTTGGATGACGCCAAAGAATTAGTTAAGCATTGCAAAGGCTGCCAACTTTTCAGCTCTAAGCAACACATGCCCGCTTCGGCACTCAAGACCATCCCCATCACTTGGCCCTTTGACGTTTGGGGATTAGACATGGTGGGCCCATTCAAGACGGCGCGCGGCGGCATGGCACATTTGCTCGTCGCCGTAGATAAATTGACCAAGTGGATCGAGGCAAAGCCGATCAAGAAGCTTAATGGGCCGACTGCCGTGACATTCATCGTAGACATAACAACTCGGTACGGCGTGCCACGCAACATCATCACCGACAATGGCACAAATTTTGCCAAAGGAGCCTTGGCACGTTTCTGCGCTGCACAAGGTATTCGGCTGGACTTAGCGTCCGTCGCCCACCCGCAGTCAAACGGCCAGGTCGAGCGAGCCAACGGCCTCATCCTCTCCGGCATCAAGCCCCGACTGGTCGTACCTCTGGAGCATTCAGCCGGCTGTTGGCTCGATGAGCTGCCGGCTGTCCTCCGGAGTCTGCGCACCACCCCAAACAAGTCAACCGGCTTCACTCCTTTTTTTCCTTGTGTACGGTGCCAAAGCAATCATCCCAACTGACATCGAGTTCGACTCACCTCGGGCGACCATGTACACGGAGGCGGAGGCCAAGGAAGCACGAGAAGACAGCGCCGACCTGCTGGAAGAAGGCCGGCTGTTAGCCCTCAGCCGGTCTGCCATCTACCAGCAGGGGTTGCGCCGCTACCACAGTCGTAAGGTCAGGCCAAGATCCTTCCAGGAGGGCGACCTTGTGCTCCGGCTGATCCAGCGAACAGCCGGCCAGCACAAGCTCTCGCCCCCCTGGGAAGGCCCCTTCGTCATCAGCAGAGCTCTAGGCAACGACTCCTACTACTTAATCGACGCACAGAAACCCAAGGCACGCAAGAGAGACGACTCGGGCAAGGAGTCGGAACGACCATGGAACGCCAATCTCCTTCGAAAATTTTACAGTTGAAATGCAGTATGTATCACGTTAACTTTTGTATTAAGTACGAGACAATAGGCCCCCCGAGGAGGACTCGGGGACTGCCATCTTTTATCTATGAATGAACAATATCATGCTTATGACCTTGTCATTTCATTTACTTATTCTGTCCGGCCCCGGGTTCGACCAGTCGGCCCGGGGAATGACCGACTAAAGTTATATTAGAAGTCTTACCCGTGGTCAGGAAAGTAGTTTGCCGACACCCAGGCTTAGCTCTTGCCAAAGCCGCAGTTCGAAGAACCGGCTGCTCGGCTAGCAAGAGTCAAAAGCAGGAAAGGGTGCGCACACAAAAAATGGCTAGGGACCAGCGGACTAATATAACAGGAGTCGGTTTGCCGCCTGCCGTCGATCGACTACCAGAGTAGCCGGCCGGCCGGTTTCCATTCACTTCACTTCAATCCAAGAAAGCTTGAGTACTTGCCTCCCCAAAGTGGGAAGGCGGCAAAGGAAAAAGCCTAAGGATAAAAAGCATACATGCATGGAAACCAAACATGCACACCATAATGTTTACATAAAAAGACCTCTAAGAGGCCGACATCCAACATAGTTCGATACACCCCCAGCGGGTGGAATTGCAAAAGCTTAAACGATTGTTCCAAAAGACGACAAGCAGGAAAAATAAAGACGACAAGTCAAGCTGGCGGAGCGGTTGACGAGCTGGGTTGGTCGGTGGAGACGGTTGCGTCAGCTGAGGGAGCGGCCGGCTGGTGAACTTTGGCTTGATCACCGCCTCCTGCAGAGGGCGCGGTTCCACGCGCCTCGTTGCTGGGGGCACGATCAGCTGGAGGCTGGCCGGTTGTTCCGCTAGCCGGCTCGACGTCTTCGCCGTCTTCGTCCTTGTCATCCTCGCCCTCATCGCTGGAGGCGATTTCCTCGACCGAGTCCTCGCCCACCGCCGGGTCCAGGCCGAACCAGTCCTCCGGCTGAGCAACGCCGTTGTCATTGAGCTCAGGCTCGAAAACACTGATGTCGGTACACTCGGCGATCGTCAAGGAACGCTGGGCGATGGCCGGCCGCACTTCCTCCTGCTCCGCGTCGGCTTCCAACCTCCAAGTACGCAGCTAGTCCAGGCTTAGCCTTGGGTACCAGGCACGGACGAACTCCAACGCCTGCCCGGCTCCGAGATGGGCCGCCGACGCCTTCCATGCTTCGAAACGGCCGACTGCGACCTCCAGCCAATCGGCGGTCCGGCTTGGAGTGCGGGGGATCATCTGGCCAGGCTAGAGGGCGGCCAGCACCTGCGCCCTAGCACGTTGAAGCCAACGAAGCATCCGGTGAGCCGGCTGTAGCCGCGCTTGGATGGCCACGAGCTGCTCCTCCAGCGTCCGATTGGCGTCCGACGCGACGTTGACGCCCGCCTGACGGCGCGCATCGCGATGAGCCTCGATGGCTTGGGCGGCAAGGGTGGAGTGGCCAGGAAAGTAATCTGCACAAGAAAATGGGCGGCAGCACAAGTCAGCCCACGACCCCAGGCGGCCAGCAGGCAGAAGAAGGGCGAGAAAAGCAGCTTACCATCGATCAAGTCTTCGATGCGGCCGAAGCCCGCATCCAGTGCTTGACGAGTCTCAGCCCAGCTTGCCGCCTCGGTCTCAAACTCCGCCTTCAGGGCGGCCTCACTCTCCTACGCCTTCTGCAGGGCCGCCTTGTGGCTTTCTTCCTGATCAGCCAGCTTCTTGGCCAGGCGGTCGCGCTCCTGGGCCAAGGTGGCGTACTCGGCGTCCCTGGTACGAAGGGCGGTCTGCGCCTCGCTAAGCTCTCTCCGCAAGTCGGCGTTGGCTCCTGCAAAGAGCAACAGACAAAAGAAAAAACCAATGAGGGAAAGGTCGTCAAGGAAGATCCGACCTGACTGCTCAGCAGTCGGCCCGAATCTTGGGGACTACACCCAGTGGGTGCGCTGACGCGCCCCCACAGGAAACAGATAAAAACAAACACTTAGTTCGGCTGTTGGCCAGGTCGTAGATCTTCCGACCCAACTCCTGAGCCTGGGAGTTGAAGGCGGCAACATGGGAATTATGATATTCCTGGAAGTTAAGATAGAAAGCAAATATGAGACGGTCGCCAAGAAAGATCCGATCCGACTGCGCAGTAGTCGACCTGAATCTCGGGGACTACACCCAGTGGGTGCGCTGACGCGCCCCCACGGAAGAAATCAAGGAACCAGAGCGGTCAAGAGCAAAAAACTTACTCGGATGGCGGCTCGCGTCGACAGGAACTCCTGCGTGTATTGCTGCAGGAGGCCGGCCTGAGCTCGCAGCCGATTCCGGACCTCTTGGGCCGCCACATTCAGCTCGCCGGTCCCCGCGCTGGGAGTCCACCCGGACGTACCGGAGCTGGCCGCCTCCAAGGCCTCCGCCGACTGGTCGGCGCCTGCGGCTTGGCGCGACTCCGGCGGAGCGACACTTCCCCCTGCGTGCTGACGCGTCACCGGCTGTATTTCAAGGCCGGCTCCGACTTCAGGCGCGCCCCTGGCCGGCTCCATTGGCGCCGTCGATGACTGGCCGCCTTGGCCCGCGCCGACTGGCGCGGCCGGCGACGTCCTCCGCGCGAAAACCTCGAAGAGCTCCTCCCTTTGCACCGACGACGGGTCCTGGATGATCTCCTCCGCCAGGGGCAATGGGGTGTCCGGGGCTACAGATTGGAATGGGATGGCGAGCAGCGGGGGTTGGTCGCGCTAGCCCTCCGCCTCTGTCTCCGCAGTCGCCCGCTCCGCCTGAGTCCTGGCCGCCGCCTCGGCCCGCTCCTTCGCCGCTTGAGCTGCATCCCGATCCGCCGCCTCCCTCTCCTCCCGCGCCTCACGAGCATTCCGCTCTGTGGCTTCCATGAGATCGGCGCGGGGATCCACGCGGCGGGAGCCCGAAGACCCTCCAGCCGGCCCGACGACGGAGCCGCATGGGCCCCGCTCCAGAGAAAGCGGCGCCCTACTCAAAAAATGGAGAAAAGTCAGGAAGAATGATTCAAACAGAAGAACACAGCAAAACAAGCATACAAGCGATTGGATGCTTACGCCGAGACCGCCTGGGGCTGCTTCACCGCTTTCCGGAAGCGGGCCGCCTTCGCTGCCGCCTGGTCTTGCTTCGTCGCTGCGGCGGAGGTTTTGGGCTTCTTCGGCCGATTGCCGAAGAGAGCTGACGCGGCCCGACGCTTCGGAGCGCCGCCGCGGCAGACGACCCCACGTTTTGGCGGTCGGGCGCCGGCTGGCGACGTGGGACTTCTTCAGCGTCGGCATCGTCCGGCCAGTCCTCGAAGCTGGCAGAAAGCCCGATGCCTCCGGGCTCAATGTTGTCACCCACGACGGCCTCCTCCATGGCGGCTGCCCCCAAGTCCGGATCGTCAACATCGTCCACCGTGTGATCGGGGGCGTACTGACGCTCGATCCCTGCCGCCCCAGTCGGCGGCGGAAGAAGGGGATTCTGCAAACAAGAGCCGGCTGATCAGAAGCCGGCCATCATGGAGTCGGCTGACAACAAAAACAAGATAGAAGAGAGAAGCTTACCACAGGCGGGGGATTGGCGCGAGAGTACGGCGCCTTGCCGTATCGCCAATCCCTAGCGAGCTTGCAGTTGGCGATGTAATTGACCATGAGCGCCACTTCCGCGTGCGGCATTTCCCGCGTGCTTAGCCGGCTTGAGTCGAAGCGGCCGCTCATCTGGCACATCATGTGGGGCCGGCTTTGGAGAGGAAGGATTCGGCGCTCCATGAAGGCGGCCACCAGGTCGGCTCCGTGCAGACCCTCCGATTGGATCATCACTCAAAGCCGGGAGATGGCGGCGTTCCCAGCCGGAGACAGGGACTTGGACCGATAACTCCATGACGGCTGCCTCCCAGCCGGCGGGCCGGCTATGTAGGCCGGTAGGTTGATGTTCTCTCCTCTCGGGGGCGAGTCGGCGTTCTTCACGTAGAAATATGACTTCTGCCAGATCTTCACCGACTGGATTAGAGGGATGGAGGGGAACGGATTGTTATCACCTGACCTCCTCATGGCGATGTAGGCTCCACAAGGGGCAGGCACGCCGGCGGTGACGGTGCCGAGCTTGCTCTGGAAGAGCTCCCCCTAGAGCTCCAGCGTGGGGAGCATGCCCAAGAAGCCTTCGCAGAGGGAGACAAAGGCCGACACGAGCATCACCGCATTGGGCGTGAGATGATGCGGCTGCAGATTGTAGAACTCCAAGAAGGAGCGCAGAAACCCGCTCGCCGGCAGGCCGAAGCCGCGCAGGAAATGCGAGCGGAAGACGACCCGCTCGCCTTCCTCCGGCTCCGGCGAGACCTCCGTCGCAGGCGCCAGGCGAACTTGCACAAGATTGGCGCCGGGCAGGCGCCGCGTCTGGCGGAGGAACTCCACTTGCTCGTTGTCGACGTTGGAGCAGTCCCATGAGCTTGATAACGCCATGGGGCAGGGCACGGTGGGGGTGCTGCGGTGAGAAGCTGCGACGACAGCGAGAGGAAGAAGAAGAAGAAAGAAGACGAGGAGGGATGGAGCGTGGGAGAGCGAGCGAACCTCTGCCTCTCCCCCTCCTCCCCCTACTTGTAGGCTCGGGCGGTGGAGCCGAGGAGGCACGGTGTGGGGGAACGTGGGGATCGATCGTGCCCACTTCCCCCACGACCCGCGTTTATTGCGCCCTAATGGCGAATTCAAGGTGCCACAGGAAGACGAGCTGTCTCCCTCGGCCGCAGAAGATCAGCGCCCGGGCCGAGGCCATGGAGTGGCGGGCCCGGGCCTTCGGCGGCGTCTCGTCGCGCGCGTGCGTGGGCAGGATTCCGCCGCCACGTGGCCCACGGGGGGGCCACAATCAGCATGCAAGTCGGCCACCATCCTGGCCGCAAGATACGAGAACTCTCTGAAAACGACCTACGCCAGCGAAGCCGGCTCCTCGGGATAAGAAGCTGATCAAGCTTCTCGTCCCTCTGTCCGCCTCGAAGCTCGCCCAGCTTCGGGGACTACTGTCGGAATAAATAGCCATGGGTAGCCTAGCCGGCTTCCCCTGGCCCTTCTGAAAAAATTACGAGCCTGTCCGGCTCTCAAAAGAACTCAAGACCTGGGGCCGCCTTCCCCCTGCCGGCTATCTTCTAGGCCGGCTTCGGGGGACGGCCCGCCTTTAGCCCTCATGAAGGAGGCCGTGGGAGGGCCGACTTCGAGAAGTCGGCAACAAGTAGGCCGACTCCAAGAAGCCAGCTCCCATAAAGCAGTCAAGATCGTACCCGCGAAGTCCGTGTCCACCCAGCAATGATGAAGCGGGGCGTGGCTACAGTAAAGCCTGCCACCCCCAAAAATCGGAGCACGCCCAGCACAGTGCGCCGTACGGGTGGCCACGACCCGTCCGGCGCGGCACTGTTGCCACGGCGGCCTTGACGCCGTCCACGACGGGCCACCAGCATGGCCCCCGAGGCGGTGGGCCCATTCAGGCGGAGAGATACCGAAGGCGGCCGCACCTCCTCCCGAGTCGGCCCGATGGAGAGCCGCCCCCCCATAGCCGGCCTGCCATCCTCCTCGAAGGTGACGCCCATTAAGGAGACAAGACACGGCGGGGCTACAGTAATCGCCCGCCAGGGCAGCGGTACTGTAGCCATGCTTACCCCGACCAAGCCCGCGTCATCAGCATAGAGCAATAGTAACCAGCCACCGACCAGGCCCTGGACAGTGGGGCCTGCCTGTCGACCAGGGTGCCGGCAGCCGGCGGGACCCACCAGTCGGCGGGCCCCAGTGGCCGGCGCAGAAGCCGGCGAGCATAGTCGCAGACAGCTGGGCCCCGCGCCGAGCCGGATTACCATTGTACCCCCGGGGGTAGGCCTATATAAGCCTCCCGGTGCACCCATGCAAAGGGTTGGACCCCCAAGCTAGACTTAGACACCATACAAGGAGAGGAAGCAGGCTAGCTGTGCCCTTCTTCCTCCTTCCACCAAAACAGCTCAAGGAGCATTGTGTAGCTACTTGTTCATCTAGTGATCATGCGGAGACCCCGCCGAGCAGCAGTAGGGGTGTTATCTCCACGGAGAGCCCTGAAGCTGGGTAAAGTACGTCGGCAAGCTTGTCTTCGCCTCATCCCGTTTCCAGGCACCGGCGATGTCTTGTTGGCTCCCACAATGATAAGCCACCCGTTGGCATATGTCGCACCTACCACCCGACAACCGGAGTTCGAGACGGGTCCACCTGAGATGGAGCAGTCCTGTGGTCGGGAGAATCAGCTGGGGGTGGCGGCAAGGAAGGCGCAGCAACCTTCCTACCTCTCCCGCTGCCACGTCCACCTCTAGCACCCCTCTTCGTCTCCCCCCGACCTCTCCCGGCCGAAGAAGAAGCGCCCGCTGGTGTCTGCATACTGTCTACCAGCGCTCCCCGAAGGTGCTGGGGTGGAATAATAGGACCCCTCCCAGCACGTGCCGAGGAAGGAGGCTCGGAGCGCTCTCGACCGGCGCCCACCATCTGTCAACGCCTGCAATGACAAAGAGTAAACGAAATTAGTACAACATAAACATAATAAATTTTTTAAGTGTGTATCATCATCATGAACATAGTAAAAAATGAATACCTAATAACATGAACTAATTAATAATATATATATATACATAATAATTATTGAATACCTGACATTACTAATATTACTCTTCATCGTCTATATATGCTCCGGGATCAATAAATGCATCATCATCATCACTATCAGTAATGACGTGCTCATCATCATCATCAATAAATGCATCATCATGTGGAAGGCCACCTTTATATAATCAGTCAAGCATTGACAGGTCATCCGCGACAGTAACCTCTTATAGTTTAGGCTCTTCTTGTTCCGGCTCAGGGGTGAAGTCGGGTTCACTATCGTTGTCTACTTCAATATTCTGGGGTGATGTAGAGCGGTTCTTGAAACGTTTTTGGAAAGATGTGTTTCTTGGAAGAATTCTCCTTCATATGTGTCTAGGTTAATGTGAGGTTCATAATCCTCTTCATTGGGGGGAGGTGGTCTAACACGTGGCGGCACTTCATAAACGACATCCCAACCATTGAGATTTGGATCACTTTGACAGGCCCACGGTAGATGGAAAACTTGGGTTGCCTATTAAGCTGCAATATAGACATTGGGAACATCCAAATGGGTGCTTTGTTTGATTGACACTAGCCCTATATGTTCATGAGTCCTTCTAGTCTCCTTCGGCTGGAACTAATAACATTTGAAGACTACGACGTTTGGTGGGTTTGCACCATAGAATTGAAGTTCATAAATTGCTTCAGCTCTTCCATAATACTCGGTATCTCCTTCGCCGATAGCAGAGATGCAACAATTTTTAGACTTTCGGTCGGCCATAGATAGCTCTTTGCCATAGGTACGAAAGCGATACCCGTTGATGTCATATTTGTCAAATGAACGGACCTTAAAGTCAAAACCATTAGTGACTTGTCTCAATTCGGCGTCCATAAACTCTGAATTAGCCTACAAGTTTAATACAAAAGGGATTGTTGCATTAGCCGCAAATTAGACGAAGAAATGAAATGGTCTAATGGAAATTACCGTTTGTTGAACCAAGAGATGAAACCGGGATAGCCGCCTCCATGCTTTGCCAGAAGCTCATACTCTTTGACGGAATCCTTTTGGATCACCGCTCCATACGAGAATTTGGCGACGTATCGACTGTATCAAATATCTCCGGAATAAGAGCAGTTCAAAGGAATTAGAAGTTGCGAAACAATGTACCGAGAACTTACTCGATGTACGGACGCACTTCTGTTAGGTTGTTGAAGATATACAACTCCGCCATTCTTCGACATCCAACATTAAGGAATTAGAAGCACTGGCTGGTGCGAGATTCCCTTTGAATAGGCTGAGGTTGGATCCACCCTTTTTAGGGTTGCCAGCATTGTACCGAGGCTTTGGATTATGAAAATGATGATTTTTGGCATCGTACTGTGCTGTTATAAAGTTTGCCGCCTCCTTAGTAATGAATGCCTGGTTGTTGAAGATATACAACTCCACCATTCTTCGACATCCAACGTTAAGGAATTAGAAGCACCGGCTAGTGCGAGATTCCCTTTGAATAGGCTGATGTTGGATCCACCCTTTTTAGGGTCGCCAGCATTGTACTGAGGCTTCGGATTATGCAAATGATGATTTTTGGCTTCGTAGTGTGCTGTCATGAAGTTTGCCGCCTCCTCGGTAATGAATGCCTCGGCCATCGATGCTTCAATTCTATGTTTATTTTTACATTTTGCTCGAAGCGTCTTCTGCATCCTCTTAGTTGCGTAGCACCAACGATTTTGCACGCCCCCCCCAATCTTGCCTCGGTCAGGAGATGCAAAATCAAGTGCTGCATTGGATTAAAGAAGCCCGACGGAAAGATCTTCTCTAACTTGTAGATCAACTCCAACACCAACTCTTCCATTTCTTTTAGCAGGTCAGGCGATAGTTCTTTCGCACAAAGAACACGGAAGAAATAGCTTAGCTCTGCCAGTACTAGCCATTCATCCTCAGGGATGAAGCCACGCAACATCATCGGCATTACCCGCTCAATCCATATGTGCCAATCATGACTCTTGAGACCAAATATCTTCAATTTTTCAAGATTCGCTCCCCTCTTTAGATTAGCTGCATACCCATCGGGGAACATCAACTGCATTTTCACCCACAAGATAATTTCTCTCATAGCTTGCCTTCCAAGATTGAACCATGCCTTTGGCTTTGTCCAGTTCTGCTTTCCTTTCGGTGGTTGTATGTTTTGTAATGGTCTATGACATAGCATCTCCTGATTGACTCTAGCATTAGCATTATCCTTTGACTTCCCATCTATGCCGAACAATGTACCAAAAAGTGCCTCGGCGATATTCTTCTCAGTGTGCATCACGTCGATGTTGTGTGGGGGAAAGGAGGTCTTTGAAGTAAGGCAGATCCCACTAGCATGTCTTGTGAGTCCAGGCGTGTTCCAAATTATACCCCTTGAAATACCCTGGACGCTCTAGATCTGGCTCGAGAGCGTTTAATTGATCCAGGGTCTCTTGGCCTGTCAACGGAGGTGGTGTAGAGTTTTTGACAACTCTACCTTTGATGAAGTTCTGCTTGTCTTTCTTGAAATTATGGCGAGGATCCAGGAATTGTCTATGCAAGTCGAAGCAAGAAAACTTGCGACCGGCCTGAAGCCAATGAAACTGAAGAGTTCCCTTGCATGTGGGGCATGGGAACCTTCCATGCACACACTAGCCAACGAATAGCGCATACGCCGACAAGTCATGCGTCGAGTACATGTACCAGACACGCATTATGAAGTTCTATTTGCTAAAGGCGGCGTATGTCTTGAACACATTATCCCAGGCTTCTTGGAATTCGTCCTTCATCGGCTGCATGTACACACTCATATTCTTCCCTGGATAGTTGGGCCCTGGAATTATCAACGTCGGGAATCTTTCTTTGCATAATCTGTCCGGGGGGAGATTGAGTGGAATGACAAATACGGGCCAACAACTGTATTGGTCTACCATCCGACCAAACACACTGAACCAATCCGTGCTGATGGCAACTCAAGGATGCCTTGGATCTGCCGCTTTGTCCTCATGGAATGCATCGAAGCGCTTCCACGATTCACCGTCCGATGTGTGCACCATCATCAACTTCCCATCTGCATCTAGTTGGGTTCTTTTGCCCGTTTTGTTCCATGTCATCTGTCTTGCCATCTCTTCTACCATCAAAAGACGTTGAAGTCTTGGTACAATTGGCATATACCAAAGAACATTAATGGGGATTTTGGTCTGCGTCTTCTCACCCATATCGTTGTCTACCACAACATACCTGGATGACTTGCAAATGGGTCAATAGTTCAAGTCCGCATACCGAAGCCTAAATAAGGCACATCCTTTCTCACAGGCATGTATCTTCTCATAGGGCATCTTAAGAGCACGGAGGATTTTGTCTGACTGGTACAGGTTTGCAGGTAGTACATGGCCTTTGGGTAGAAAACGTCCAAATACTATCATCATCGCGTCGTATCATTCTCTACCCAAGTTGAATTGAGCCTTATGAGCCATTATTTGTGAGATGGCATCCAGCTGACAAAGCTCAGTGTGCTCGTGGAGAGGATGTTTTGAAGACTCCAACATTTCATTGAAGGCCTTTGCAGATTCCTCCATCTCATCGTCCGAGTCCCGAGCATCATCAAAGTCTTGCACCATGTCTTCCATCCCGGCCCCATGCTTGTCGGTGCAACGACAAAGCACCTCAGCTCTGGCACATTGGGCAGACTCGCCATGAAATGTCCAGACCATATAACCTGGCGTAAAACCCCTCTTCTGCAGGTGTTTGCCCATTTCATCCTTTGTCCTCTTGTGCGAATTGTCGCACCCGGCACAGGGGCACCAAGTTGTCCTCTGGCCATTTGCAAATGCGGCTCTCACAAACCCCTTGGTTTTTGTTAACCATTCATTGGTCATGTCTTTCTGACTAGTGTGACCAGTGTACATCCAGGCACAATCACTCATCTTGCCTAGCTACTATATATATATCAGCATGTATATATTCGTTAGTTAATGGAGTTTGTCCCTTTTATTACGTCCATGCCACATAGACGCTAATAGGTAAAGATAGGTCCTAATCCCACCCGAGTACATGTAGATTGGGTTCGTTTTCCCATGCTCTGCTCCGGATCCGACGCAAAATTTCGGCAGCACCTCCCCGCTGTTCTCCTGATACACGTCTCAGCAATAAGAAGATAGGATGTGTACCCAGAGGACAACACGGAGGTATTGAGAAATTCTGCATTGGATCCGAAGTAGAGCATATGGGAAAATGAAACCAATCTACACATACTCGGGCTGCCATGATAATGTTGGACAATTCGAAAGAATCACGGTTATAAATATGCAAATGCATGCATGTTTATAGATGTAACCCTTTCGAACGGGAGACACATAGTGGTCACGCATACTCCTATAGCTAGAAAATTTCATCGGCACGAAGACCGGAACATAGCAAATGAAGGGGGGAGGAGGAGATGTCATTTGTGCTCACCCACGAATGCAGGGGCGGAGCTCGTCGAACGCACGGGGAGGTCGTTGAACACCAGGCCCTCGCAGTGACGAAACAACTGCACATTTAAAACCGCCTGATCACCACAAATATGATGCTTTTTATAACAAAATCGAAAAATATATGACCTAACTCATAATTCACAAATACAGTATACGACCCCGTCGGCCTCTAGAAGGCCGAAGAGCACCTTTTTCAGGAGGTGTCGGGGGTCAGGGTGTCGTGGGTGTCGTGTCGGGGTCGTGGTGCTGTGTCGGGGTTGGGGGTGTCATGTCGGGGTGTCGTGTCGGGGGTCGGGTGCCGGTGATGTCGTGTTGGGTTCGGGGTGTTGGGGAACATAGTAATTTCAAAAAAATTCCTACGCACACGCAAGATCATGGTGATGCATAGCAACGAGAGGGGAGAGTGTCGTCCACGTACCCTCGTAGACCGTAAGCGGAAGCGTTATGACAACGTGGTTGATGTAGTCGTACATCTTCACGGTCGACCGATCCTCAGTGCCAAACGTACGACAGCTCCATGTTCAGCACATGTTCAACTCGGCGACGTCCCGCGGAACTCACGATCCAGTAGAAATTTGAGGGAGAGCTACGTCAGCACGACGACGTGATGACGGTGTTGATGAAGTTACCGACGTAGGGCTTTGCCTAAGCATCGCTACGATATGACCGAGGTGGATTATGGTGGAGGGGGGCACCGCACACGGCTAAGAGAGATCAATGATCAACTTGTGTGTCTATGGGGTGCCCCCCTCCCCCGTATATAAAGGAGTGGAGGAGGGGGAGAGGGCCGGCCTCCTAGGCGTGCCCAGGGGGGAGTCCTACTCCCGGTGGGAGTAGGATTCCCCCTCCCCAAGTTGGAGTAGGAGAGGGAAGGAAGGGGAAGGAGGGAGGAAGGAAATGGGGGCCGGACCCCCTCCCAATTCGGATTGGGCTGGGGGGGGGGGCGCCCCCTCCTTTGCTCCTTTCCCCTCCTTTCCACTAAGGCCCAATAAGGCCCATATACCTCCCGGGGGGTTCCGGTAACCTCCCAGTGCTCCGGTATATTCCCGATCTCACTCGGAACCATTCCAATGTCCAAATATAGTCGTCCAATATATCGATCTTGATGTCTCGACCATTTCGAGACTCCTAGTCATGTCTGTGATCATATCTGGGACTCCTAACTACCTTCGGTACATCAAAACACATAAACTCATAATACCGATCGTCACCGAACGTTAAGCGTGCGAACCCTATGTGTTCGAGAACTATGTAGACATGACCGAGACACGTCTCCGGTCAATAGCCAATAGAGGAACCTGGATGCTCATATTGGTTCCTACATATTCTACGAAGATCTTTATCGGTCAAACCGCATAACAACATACGTTGTTCCCTTTGTCATCGGTATGTTACTTGCCCGAGATTCGATCGTCAGTATCTCAATACCTAGCGCAATCTCATTACCGGCAAGTCTCTTTCTCGTTCTGTAATGCATCCTCCCGCAACTAATTCATTAGTTGCATTGCTTGCAAGGCTTATAGTGATGTGCATTACCGAGAGGGCCCAGAGATACCTCTCCGACAATCAGAGTGACAAATCCTAATCTCGATCTATGCCAACTCAACAAGTACCATCGTAGACACCTATAGAGCACCTTTATAATCACCCAGTTACGTTGTGACATTTGGTAGCACACAAAGTGTTCCTCCGGTTATCGGGAGTTGCATAATCTCATAGTCATAGGAACATGTATAAGTCATGAAGAAAGCAATAGCACTAAACTAAAACAATCAAGTGCTAAGCTAACGGAATGGGTCAAGTCAATCACATCATTCTCCTAATGATGTGATCCCTTTTATCAAATGACAACTCATGTCTATGGTTAGGAAACTTAACCATCTTTGATTAACGAGCTAGTCAAGTAGAGGCATACTAGTGACACTCTGTTTGTCGATGTATTCACACATGTGTTATGTTTCGATTAATACAATTCTAGCATGAATAATAAACATTTATCATGAAATAAGGAAATAAATAATAAATTTATTATTGCCTCTAGGGCATATTTCCTTCAGTCACCCACTTGCACTAGAGTCAATAATGTAGATTACACAGTAATGATTCTAACACCCATGGAGTCTTGGTGCTGATCATGTTTTGCTCGTGAGAGAGGCTTAGTCAACGGGTCTGCAACATTCAGATCCGTATGTATCTTGCAAATCTCTATGTCTCCCACCTGGACTTGATCGCGGATGGAATTGAAGCGTCTTTTGATGTGCTTGGTTCTCTTGTGAAATCTGGATTCCTTTGCCAAGGCAATTGCACAAGTATTGTCACAAAAGATTTTCATTGGACCCGATGCACTAGGTATGACACCTAGATCGGATATGAACTCCTTCATCCAGACTCCTTCATTTGCTGCTTCCGAAGCAACTATGTATTCCGCTTCACACGTAGATCCCGCCACGATGCTTTGTTTAGAACTGCACCAACTGACAACTCCACCGTTCAATATAAACACGTATCCGGTTTGGGATTTAGAATCGTCTGGATCAGTGTCAAAGCTTACAACGACGTAACCATTTACGAAAAGCTCTTTGTCACCTCCATAAACGAGAAACATATCCTTAGTCCTTTTCAGGTATTTAAGGATGTTCTTGACCGCTGTCCAGTGATCCACTCCTGGATTACTTTGGTACCTCCCTGCTAAACTAATAGCAAGGCACACATCAGGTCTGGTACACAGCATTGCATACATGATAGAGCCTATGGCTGATGCATAGGGAACACTTTTCATTTCCTCTCTATCTTCTACAATGGTCGGGCATTGAGTCTCACTCAACTTCACACCTTGTAACACAGGCAAGAACTCTTTCTTTGCTCGATCCATTTTGAACTTCTTCAAAACTTTATCAAGGTATGTGCTTTGTGAAAGTCCAATTAAGCGTTTTGATCTATCTCTATAGATCTTGATGCCCAATATATAAGCAGCTTCACCGAGGTCTTTCATTGAAAAACTTGTTGGGGAACGCAGTAATTTCAAAAATTTTCCTATGCACACGCAAGATCATGGTGATGCATAGCAACGAGGGGGAGAGTCTGATCTACATACCCTTGTAGATCGCAACGGAAGCGTTGACACAACATAGAGGAAGTAGTCGTACGTCTTCTTCCCGGTCCGACCGATCCAAGCACCGTTACTCCGGCACCTCCGAGTTCTTAGCACACGTACAGCTCGATGATGATCCCCGGGCTCCGATCCAGCAAAGCTTCGGGGAGGAGTTCCGTCAGCACGACGACGTGGTGACGATCTTGATGTTCTTCCGACGCAGGGCTTCGCCTAAGCACTGCAACGATATGATCGAGGTGGAATATGGTGGCAGGGGGCACCGCACACAGCTAAGGAACGATCTCAAGGATCAACTTGTGTGTCTATGGGGTGCCCCCTGCCCCTGTATATAAAGGATGGAGGAGGAGGAGGCCGGCCAAGGCAAAGGTGCGGCCAGGATAGGGAGTCCTACTAGGACTCCAAGTCCTAGTAGGAGTCCACCAAAAGGGGAGGAAGGGAGAAGGAATAGGAGGAGAAGGAGAGGTGGCCGGCCCCTTTTTCCCTAGTCCAATTCGGACCAAAGGGGAGGGGGGGGGGGCGCAGCAGCCTTTTCCTCTTCCCACTAAAGCCCATCAAGGCCCATTACTTCTCCCGTAACTACCCGGTACTCCGAAAAATACCCGAATCACTCGGAACCTTTCCGATATCCGAATATAGTCGTCCAATATATCGATCTTTACGTCTCGACCATTTTGAGACTCCTAGTCATGTCCCCGATCTCATCCGGGACTCCTAACTCCTTCGGTACATCAATACTCATAAACTCATAATATAACTGTCATCGAAACCTTAAGCGTGCGGACCCTACGGTTCGAGAACAATGTAGACATGACCGAGACACATCTCCGGTCAATAACCAATAGCGGGACCTGGATGCCCATATTGGCTCCTACATATTCTACGAAGATCTTTATCGGTCAGACCGCATAACAAAATACGTTGTTCCCTTTGTCATCGGTATGTTACTTGCCCGAGATTCGATCGTCGGTATCCAATACCTAGTTCAATCTCGTTACCGGCAAGTCTCTTTACTCGTTCCGTAATACATCATCTCACAACTAACATATTAGTTGCAGTGCTTGCAAGGCTTATGTGATGTGCATTACCGAGAGGGCCCAGAGATACCTCTCCGACATTCGGAGTGACAAATCCTAATCTCGAAATATGCCAACCCAACATCTACCTTTGGAGACACCTGTAGTACTCCTTTATAATCACCCAGTTACGTTGTGACGTTTGGTAGCACCCAAAGTGTTCCTCCGGTAAACGGGAGTTGCATAATCTCATAGTCATAGGAACATGTATAAGTCATGAAGAATAGCAACAACAACATACTAAACGATCGGGTGCTAAGCTAATGGAATGGGTCATGTCAATCAGATCATTCAACTAATGATGTGACCTCGTTAATCAAATAACAACTCTTTTGTCCATGGTTAGGAAACATAACCATCTTTGATTAACGAGCTAGTCAAGTAGAGGCATACTAGTGACACTCTGTTTGTCTATGTATTCACACATGTATTATGTTTCCGGTTAATACAATTCTAGCATGAATAATAAACATTTATCATGATATAAGGAAATAAATAATAACTTTATTATTGCCTGTAGGGCATATTTCCTTCAGTCTCCCACTTGCACTAGAGTCAATAATCTAGTTCACATCGCCATGTGATTTAACAGCAATAGTTCACATCACCATGTGATTAACACCCATAGTTCACATCGTCATGTGACCAACACTCAAAGGGTTTACTAGAGTCAGTAATCTAGTTCACATATCTATGTGATTAACACCCAAAGAGTACTAAGGTGTGATCATGTTTTGCTTGTGAGATAATTTTAGTCAACGGGTCTGTCACATTCAGATCTGTAAGTATTTTGCAAGTTCTATGTCTACAATGCTCTACACGGAGCTACTCTAGCTAATTGCTCCCACTTTCAATATGTATCCAGATTGAGACTTTAGATTCATCTGGATCAGTGTCAAAAACTTGCATCGACGTAACCCTTACGACGAACCTTTTTGTCACGTCCATAATCGAGAAACATATCCTTATTTCACTAAGGATAATTCTGACCGCTGTCCAGTGATCTACTCCTAGATCACTATTGTACTCCCTTGCCAAATCAATGCAGGGTATACAATAGATCTGGTATACAGCATGACATACTTTATAGAACCTATGGCCAAGGCATAGGGAATGACTTTCATTCTCTTTCTATCTTCTGCCGTGGTCGGGCTTTGAGTCTTACTCAACTTCACACCTTGTAATACAGGCAAGAACTCTTTTTTTGACTGCTCCATTTTGAACTACTTCAAAATCTTGTCAAGGTATGTACGCATTGAAAAAACTTATCAAGCGTCTTGATCTATCTCTATAGATCTTGAAGCTCAATATGTAAGCAGCTTCACCAAAGTCTTTCTCTGAAAAACTCCTTTCAAACACTCCTTTATGCTTTACAGAATAATTCTACATTATTTCCGATCAACAATATGTCATTCACATATACTTATCAGAAATGCTGTAGTGCTCCCACTCACTTTCTTGTAAATACAGGCTTCACCGCAAGTCTGTATAAAACTATATGCTTTGATTAACTCATCAAAGCGTATATTCCAACTCCGAGATGCTTGCACCAGTCCATAAATGGATCGCTGGAGCTTGCACACTTTGTTAGCTCCCTTTGGATCGACAAAACCTTCCGGTTGCATCATATACAACTCTTCTTTAATAAATCTATTAAGAAATGCAGTTTTGTTTATCCATTTGCCAGATTTCATAAAATGCGGCAATTACTAACATGATTCGGACAGACTTAAGCATAGATACGAGTGAGAGAATCTCATCGTAGTCAACACCTTGAACTTGTCGAAAACCTTTTGCGACAATTCTAGCTTTGTAGATAATAACATTACTATCAGCGTCCGTCTTCCTCTTGAAGATCCATTTATTCTCAATTGCTTGCCGATCATCGGGCAAGTCAACCAAAGTCCAAACTTTGTTCTCATACATGGATCATATCTCATATTTCATGGCCTCAAACCATTTCGCGGAATCTGGGCTTATCATCGCTTCCTCATAGTTCGTAGGTTCGTCATGGTCAAGTAACATGACCTCCAGAACAGGATTACCGTACCACTCTGGTGCGGATCTCACTCTGGTTTACCTACGAGATTTGGTAGTAACTTGATCCGAAGTTTCATGATCATTATCATTAGCTTCCTCACTAATTGGTGTAGGAGTCACAAGAACAGATTTCTGTGATGAACTACATTCCAATAAAGGAGAAGGTACAATTACCTTATCAAGTTCTACTTTCCTCCCACTCACTTCTTTCGAGAGAAACTCCTTCTCTAGAAAGTATCCATTATAAGCAATGAATGTCTTGCCTTAGGATCTGTGATAGAAGGTGTACCCAACAGTCTCCTTTTGGGTATCCTATGAAGACATATTTCTCCAATTTGAGTTTGAGCTTATCGAGATGAAACTTTTTCACATAAGCATCGCAACTCCAAACTTTAAGAAACGACAACTTTGGTTTCTTGCCAAACCATAGTTCAGATTGTGTCGTCTCAACGGACTTAGATGGTGCCCCTTTTTTTAACGTGAATGCAGCTGTCTCTAATGCATAACCCCAAAACGATAGTGGTAGATCGGTAAGAGACATCATAGATCGCACTGTATCTAATAAAGTACGGTTATGACGTTCGGACACACCATTACACTATGGTGTTCCATGTGGCGTGAGTAGTGAAACTATTTCACATTGTTTTTAACTGAAGGCCAAACTCGTAACTCAAATACTCTTCTCTACGATCAGATCATAGAAACTTTATTTTCTTGTTACGATGATTTTTTTTCACTTCACTCTGAAATTCTTTGAACTTTTCAAATGTTTCAGACTTTATGTTTCATCAAGTAGATATACTCATATCTGCTCAAATCATCTGTGAAGATCAGAAAATAATGATACCTGTCGCGAGCCTCAATATTCCTCGGACCACATACATCAGTATGTATGATTTCCAACAAATCTGTTGCTCGCTTCATTGTTCCGAAGAACAGAGTCTTAGTCATCTTGCCCATGAGGCATGGTTCGCAAGCATCAACTGATTCATAATCAAGTGATTCTAAAAGCCCATCATCATGGAGTTTCTTCATGCGCTTTACACCAATATGACCTAAACAGCAGTGCTACAAATAAGTTGCACTATCATTATTAACTTTGCATCTTTTGGTTTCAATATTATGATTATGTGTATCACTACGATCGAGATCCAACGAACTATTTTCATTGGGTGTGTAACCATATAAGGTTTTATTCATGTAAACAGAACAACAATTTATTCTCTTACTTAAATGAATAACTGTATTACAATAAACATGATCAAATCATATTCATGCTCAACGCAAACACCAAATAACACTTATTTAGGTTCAACGCTAATCCCGAAATTATAGGGAGTGTGCGATGATGATCATATCAATCTTGGAACCACTTCCAACACACATCGTCACTTCACCCTTAACTAGTCTCTGTTTATTCTGCAACTCCCGTTTCGAGTTACTAATCTTAGCAACTGAACTAGCATCAAATACTGAGGGGTTGCTATAAACACTAGTAAAGTACACATCAATAACATGTATATCAAATATACTTATGTTCACTTTGCCATCCTTCTTATCCGCCAATCACTTGGGGTAGTTCCGCTTCCAGTGACCAGTCCCTTTGCAGTAGAAACACTTTGTCTCAGGCTTAGGACCAGACTTGGGCTTCTTCACATGAGTAGCAACATGCTTGCCATTCTTTTGAAGTTCCCCTTCTTCCCTTTGCCCTTTTCTTGAAACTAGTGATCTTGTCAACCATCAACACTTGATGTTTTTCTTGATTTCTACCTTCGTTGATTTCAGCATCACGAAGAGCTTGGGAGTTGTTTCTGTTATCCTTTGCTTATTATAGTTCATCACAAAGTTCTACTAACTTGGTGATGGTGACTAGAGAATTCTGTCAATCACTATCTTATCTGGAAGATTAACTCCCACTTGATTCAAGCGATTGTAGTACCCAGACAATCTGAGCACATGCTCACTGGTTTAGCGATTCTCCTCCATCTTTTAGCCATAGAACTTGTTGGAGACTTCATATCTCTCAACTCGGGTATTTGCTTGAAATATTAACTTCAACTCCTGGAACATCTCATATGGTCCATGACGTTCAAAACGTCTTTGAAGTCCCGATTCTAAGCCATTAAGCATGGTGCACTAAACTATCAAGTAGTCATCATATTGAGCTAGCCAAACGTTCATAACGTCTGCATTTGCTCCTGCAATAGGTCTGTCACCTAGCGGTGCATCAAGGACATAATTCTTCTGTGCAGCAACGAGGATAAACCTCAGATCACGGATCCAATCCGTATCATTGCTACTAACATCTTTCAATACAATTTTCTCTAGGAACATATCAAAATAAACACAGGGAAGCAACAACGCGAGCTGTTGATCTACAACATAATTTGCAAAATACTACCAGGACTAAGTTCATGATAAATTTAAGTTCAATTTAATCATATTACTTAAGAACTCCCACTTAGATAGACATCCCTCTAATCCTCTAAGTGATCACATGATCCAAATCAACTAAACCATGTCCGATCATCACGTGAGATGGAGTAGTTTCATTGGTGAACATCACTATGTTGATCATATCTACTATATGATTCACGCTCGACCTTTCGGTCTCCGTGTTCCGAGGCCATATCTGTATATGCTTGGCTCGTCAAGTATAACCTGAGTATTCCGCGTGTGCAACTGTTTTGCACCCGTTGTATTTGAACGTAGAGCCTATCACACCCGATCATCACGTGGTGTCTCAGCACGAAGAACTTTCGCAATGGTGCATACTAAGGGAGAACACTTCTTGATAATTTAGTGAGAGATCATCTTATAATGCTACCGTCAATCAAAGCAAGATAAGATGCATAAAAGATAAACATCACATGCAATCAATATAAGTGATATGATATGGCCATCATCATCTTATGCTTGTGATCTCCATCTCCGAAGCACCGTCATGATCACCATCGTCACCGGCGCGACACCTTGATCTCCATCATAGCATCGTTGTCGTCTCGCCAATCTTATGCTTCCACGACTATCACTACCGCTTAGCAATAAAGTAAAGCATTACATCGCGATTGCATTGCATACAATAAAGCGACAACCATATGGCTCCTGCCAGTTGCCAATAACTTGGTTACAAAACATGATCATCTCATACAATAAAAATCAGCATCATGCCTTGACCATATCACATCACAACATGCCCTGCAAAAACAAGTTAGACGTCCTCTACTTTGTTGTTGCAAGTTTTACGTGGCTGCTACGGGCTTAAGCAAGAACTCATCTCACCTACGCATCAAAACCACAACGATAGTTTGTCAAATAGACTCCGTTTTAACCTTCTCAAGGACCGGGCGTAGCCATACTCGGTTCAACTAAAGTTGGAGAGACAGTCGCCCGCAAGCCATCTATGTGCAAAGCACGTCGAGGGAACCGGTCTCGCGTAAGCGTACGCGTAAGGTTGGTCCGGGTCGTCTCGTCCAACAATACCGCCGAACCAAAGTATGACATGCTGGTAGGCAGTATGACTTGTATCGTCCACAACTCACTTGTGTTCTACTCGTGCAAATAACATCAAACCATAAAACCTAGGCTCTGATCCACTGTTGGGGAACGCAGTAATTTCAAAAATTTTCCTACGCACACGCAAGATCATGGTGATGCATAGCAACGAGGGGGAGAGTCTGATCTACATACCCTTGTAGATCGCAACGGAAGCGTTGACACAATGTAGAGGAAGTAGTCGTACGTCTTCTTCCCGGTCCGACCGATCCAAGCACCGTTACTCCGGCACCTCCGAGTTCTTAGCACACGTACAGGTCGATGACGATCCCCGGGCTCCGATCCAGCAAAGCTTCGGGGAGGAGTTCCGTCAGCACGACGGCGTGGTGACGATCTTGATGTTCTTCCGACGCAGGGCTTCGCCTAAGCACTGCAACGATATGATCGAGGTGGAATATGGTGGCAGGGGGCACCGCACACGGCTAAGGAACGATCTCAAGGATCAACTTGTGTGTCTATGGGGTGCCCCCTGCCCCTGTATATAAAGGATGGAGGAGGAGGAGGCCGGCCAAGGCAAAGGTGCGGCCAGGATAGGGAGTCCTACTAGGACTCCAAGTCCTAGTAGGAGTCCACCAAAAGGGGAGGAAGGGAGAAGGAATAGGAGGAGAAGGAGAGGTGGCCGGCCCCTTTTTCCCTAGTCCAATTCGGACCAAAGGGGAGGGGGGGGGGGGGGCGCAGCAGCCTTTTCCTCTTCCCACTAAAGCCCATCAAGGCCCATTACTTCTCCCGTAACTACCCGGTACTCCGAAAAATACCCGAATCACTCGGAACCTTTCCGATGTCCGAATATAGTCGTCCAATATATCGATCTTTACGTCTCGACCATTTCGAGACTCCTCGTCATGTCCCCGATCTCATCCGGGACTCCGAACTCCTTCGGTACATCAATACTCATAAACTCATAATATAACTGTCATCGAAACCTTAAGCGTGCGGACCCTACGGTTCGAGAACAATGTAGACATGACCGAGACACATCTCCGGTCAATAACCAATAGCAGGACCTGGATGCCCATATTGGCTCCTACATATTCTACGAAGATCTTTATCGGTCAGACCGCATAACAAAATACGTTGTTCCCTTTGTCATCGGTATGTTACTTGCCCGAGATTCGATCGTCGGTATCCAATACCTAGTTCAATCTCGTTACCGGCAAGTCTCTTTACTCGTTCCGTAATACATCATCTCACAACTAACATATTAGTTGCAGTGCTTGCAAGGCTTATGTGATGTGCATTACCGAGAGGGCCCAGAGATACCTCTCCGACATTCGGAGTGACAAATCCTAATCTCGAAATACGCCAACCCAACATCTACCTTTGGAGACACCTGTAGTACTCCTTTATAATCACCCAATTACGTTGTGACATTTGGTAGCACCCAAAGTGTTCCTCCGGTAAACGGGAGTTGCATAATCTCATAGTCATAGGAACATGTATAAGTCATGAAGAATAGCAACAACAACATACTAAACGATCGGGTGCTAAGCTAATGGAATGGGTCATGTCAATCAGATCATTCAACTAATGATGTGACCTCGTTAATCAAATAACAACTCTTTTGTCCATGGTTAGGAAACATAACCATCTTTGATTAACGAGCTAGTCAAGTAGAGGCATACTAGTGACACTCTGTTTGTCTATGTATTCACACATGTATTATGTTTCCGGTTAATACAATTCTAGCATGAATAATAAACATTTATCATGATATAAGGAAATAAATAATAACTTTATTATTGCCTCTAGGGCATATTTCCTTCAAAACTCTTATTCAAGTATCCTTTTATGCTATCCAGAAATTCTATATCATTTCCAATCAACAATATGTCATCCACATATAATATTAGAAATGCTACAGAGCTCCCACTCACTTTCTTGTAAATACAGGCTTCTCCAAAAGTCTGTATAAAACCATATGCTTTGATCACACTATCAAAATGTTTATTCCAACTCCTAGAGGCTTGCACCAGTCCATAAATGGATCGCTGGAGCTTGCACACTTTGTTAGCACCTTTTGGATCGACAAAACCTTCTGGTTGCATCATATACAACTCTTCTTCTAGAAATCCATTCAGGAATGCAGTTTTGACATCCATTTGCCAAATTTCATAATCATAAAACGCGGCAATTGCTAACATGATTCGGACAGACTTAAGCATCGCTACGGGTGAGAAAGTCTCATCGTTGTCAACCCCTTGAACTTGTCGAAAACCTTTCGCAACAAGTCGAGCTTTGTAGACAGTAACATTACCATCAGCATCAGTCTTCTTCTTGAAGATCCATTTATTTTCTATGGCTTCCCGATCATCGGGAAAGTCAACCAAAGTCCACATTTTGTTCTCATACATGGATCCCATCTCAGATTTCATGGATTCAAGCCATTTTGCGGAATCTGGGATCACCATCACTTCTTCATAGTCTGTAGGTTCGCCATGGTCAAGTAATATGACCTCCAGAATAGGATTACCTTACCACTCTGGTGCGGATCTTACTCTGGTTGACCTACAAGGTTCGGTAGCAACTTGATCTGAAGTTTCATGATCAATATCATTAGCTTCCTCACTAATTGGTGTAGGTGTCACAGGAACCGGTTTCAGTGATGAACTACTTTCCAATAAGGGAGCAGGTACAGTTACCTCATCAAGTTCTACTTTCCTCCTAGTCACTTCTTTCGAGAGAAACTCCTTCTCTAGAAAGGATCCATTCTTAGAAACAAATGTCTTTCCTTCGGATCTGTGATAGAAGGTGTACCCAACAGTCTCCTTTGGGTATCCTATGAAGACTCATTTCTCCGATTTGTGTTCGAGCTTATCAGGTTGAAGCTTTTTCACATAAGTTCATAAGGCGTCATTTCAACGGATTTAGATGGTTTCCTATTTAACGTGAATGCATCCGTCTCTAAAGCATAACCCCAAAACGATAGCGGTAAATCGGTAAGAGACATCATAGGTCGCACCATATCCAGTAAAGTACGATTACGACGTTCGGACACACCATTACCCTGTGGTGTTCTGGGTGGCATGAGTTGCGAAACTATTCTGCATTGTTTCAAATGAAGACCAAACTCGTAACTCAAATATTCTCCTCCACGATCAAATCATAGAAAGTTTATTTTCTTGTCATGATGATTTTACACTTCACTCTGAAATTCTTTAAACTTTTCAAATATTTCGAATTTATGTTTCATTAAGTAGATATACCCATATCTTCTCAAATCATCTATGAAGGTGAGAAAATAACGGTACCCACCGCGAGCCTCAATATTCATCGGACCACATACATGAGTATGTATGATTTCCAACAAATCTATTGCTCGCTCCATTGTTCCGGAGAACAGCGTTTTAGTCATCTTGCCCATGAGGCATGGTTCGCAAGTACCAAGTGATTCATAATCAAGTGATTCCAAAAGTCCATCAGCATGGAGTTTCTTCATGCGCTTTACACCAATATGACCCAAATGGCAGTGCCACAAATAAGCTGCACTATCATTATCAACTCTGCATCTTTTGGCTTCAACATTATGAATATGTGTATCACTACTATCGAGATTCATTAAAAATAGACCACTCTTCAAGCGTGCATGACCATAAAAGATATTACTCATATAAACAGAACAACCATTATTCTCAGATTTAAATGAATAACCGTCTCGCATCAAACAAGATCCAGATATAATGTTCATGCTCAACGCTGGCACCGAATAACAATTATTCAGGTCTAAAACTAATCCCGAAGGTAGATGTAGAGGTAGCGTGCCGACGGCAATCACATCGACTTTGGAACCATTTCCCACGCGCATCGTCACCTCGTCCTTAGCCAATCTTCGCTTAATCCGTAGTCCCTGTTTCAAGTTGCAAATATTAGCAACAAAACCAGTATCAAATACCCAGGTGCTACTACGAGCTTTAGTAAGGTACACAACAATAACATGTATATCACATATACCTTTGTTCACCTTGCCATCCTTCTTATCCGCCAAATACTTGGGGCAGTTCCGCTTCCAGTGACCAGTCCCTTTGAAGTAGAAGCACTCAGTCTCAGGCTTAGGTCCAAATTTGGGTTTCTTCTCCTGACCAGCAACTTGCTTGCTGTTCTTCTTGAAGTTCCCCTTCTTCTTCCCTTTACCCTTTTTCTTGAAACTGGTGGTCTTGTTGACCATTAACACTTGATGCTCCTTCTTGATTTCTACCTCCGCGGCTTTTAGCATCGCGAAGAGCTTGGGAATTGTCTTATCCCTCCCTTGCATATTATAGTTCATCACAAAGCTCTTGTAGCTTGGTGGCAGTGATTGAAGAATTCTTTCAATGACACTATCATTCGGAAGATTAACTCCCATTTGAATCAAGTGATTGTTATACCGAGACATTTTGAGTATATGTTCACTGACAGAACTATTCTCCTCCATCTTACAGCTGTAGAACTTATTGGAGACTTCATATCTCTCAATCCAGGCATTTGCTTGAAATATTAACTTCAACTCCTAGAACATCTAATATGCTCCATGAGGTTCAAAACTTCGTTGAAGTCCCGGTTCTAAGCCGTAAAGCATGGCACACTGAACTATCGAGTACTCATCATCTTTACTCTGCCAGACGTTCTTAACGTCATCAGCAGCATTTGTAGCAGGCCTGGCACCCAGCGGTGCTTCCAGGACGTAATTCTTCTATGCAGCAATGAGGATAGTCCTCAAGTTACGGACCCAGTCCGTGTAATTGCTACCATCATCTTTCAACTTAGCTTTCTCAAGGAACACATTAAAATTCAACGGAACAATAGCACGGGCCATCTATCTACCACAACATAGACAAGCAAAATACTATCAGGTACTAAGTTCATGATAAATTAAAGTTCAATTAATCATATTACTTAAGAACTCCCACTTAGATAGACATCCCTCTAATCATCTAAGTGATCACGTGATCCAAATCAACTAAACCATGTCCGATCATCATGTGAAATGGAGTAGTTTTCAATGGTGAGCATCACTATGTTGATCATATCTACTATATGATTCACGCTTGACCTTTCGGTCTCAGTGTTCCAAGGCCATATCTGCATATGCTAGGCTCGTCAAGTTTAACCCGAGTATTTCTGCCTGTGCAAAACTGGCTTGCACCCATTGTATGTGAACGTAGAGCTTATCACACCCGATCATCACGTGGTGTCTCCACGAACTTTGGCAACGGTGCATACTCAGGGAGAACACTTATACCTTGAAATTTAGTGAGACATCATCTTATAATGCTACCGTCAATCAAAGCAGAATAAGATGCATAAAGGATAAACATCACATGCAATCAATATAAGTGATATGATATGGCCATCATCATCTTGTGCCTTTGATCTCCATCTCCAAAGCACCGTCATGATCACCATCGTCACCGGCTTGACACCTTGATCTCCATCGAAGCATCGTTGTCATCTCGCCAACTATTGCTACTACGACTATCGCTACCGCTTAGTGATAAAGTAAAGTAATTACAGGGCGATTGCATTGCATACAATAAAGCGACAACCATAGGGCTCCTGCCAGTTGCCGATAACTCCATTAAAAAACATGATCATCTCATACAATAAAATATAGCATCATGTCTTGACCATATCACATCACAACATGCCCTGCAAAAACAAGTTAGGCGCCCTCTACTTTGTTGTTGCAAGTTTTACGTGGCTGCTACGGGCTGAGCAAGAACCGTTCTTACCTACGCATCAAAACCACAACGATATTTCGTCAAGTTAGTGCTGTTTTAACCTTCAACAAGGACCGGGCGTAGTCACACATGGTTCAACTAAAGTTGGGGAAACTGACACCCGCCAGCCACCTCTGTGCTAAGCACATCGGTAGAACCAGTCTCGCGTAAGCGTACACGTAATGTCGGTCCGGGCCGCTTCATCCAACAATACCGCCGAACCAAAGTATGACATGCTGGTAAGCAGTATGACTTGCATCGCCCACAACTCACTTGTGTTGTACTCGTGCATATAACATCTACGCATAAACCTGGCTCGGATGCCACTGTTGGGGAACATAGTAATTTCAAAAAAATTCCTACGCACACGCAAGATCATGGTGATGCATAGAAACGAGAGGGGAGAGTGTCGTCCACATACTCTCGTAGACCGTAAGCGGAAGCATTATGACAACACGGTTGATGTAGTCGTACGTCTTCACGATCGACCGATCCTCAGTACCGAACGTACGGCACCACCGTGTTCAGCACACGTTCAGCTCGGTGATGTCCCGCGAACTCACAATCCAGTAGAGCTTCGAGGGAGAGCTTCGTCAGCACGACGGCGTGATGACGGTGTTGATGAAGTTACCGACGCAAGGCTTCGCCAAAGCACCGCTACGATATGACCGAGGTGGATTATGGTGGAGGGGGGCACCGCACATGGCTAAGAAAGATCATTGATCAACTCGTGTGTCTATGGGGTGCCCCCTCCCCCGTATATAAAGGAGTGGAGGAGGAGTAGAGGGCCGGCGTGCCCAAGGGGGGAGTCCTACTCCCGGTGGGAGTAGGATTCCCCATTCCCAAGTTGGAGTAGGAGAGGGAAGGAAGGGGAAGGAGGGAGGAAGGAAAGGGGGGCTCCCAATTCGGATTGGGCTTGGGGGGCGGGGGCGCCCCCTCCTTTGCTCCTTTCCCCTCCTTTCCACTAAGGCCCAATAAGGCCCATATACCTCCGGGGGGGGGTCCGGTAACTTCCTGGTGCTCTGGTATATTCCCGATCTCACTTGGAACCATTCCGATGTCCAAATTGTAACGCCCCAGATATAACTTTCCCAATTTGTACTCCAACTCTTGCCGTTTCCGGCGTTAAGTTATATTTATTTCTCGGGTTCGGGTCTTTGTCTCCGTGTGTTGTTTTCGTTTTCATGCATCTCATATCATGACATCACGTGCATTGCATTTGCATACATGTTCATCTCATGCATTCGAGCATTTTCCCCGTTGTCCATTGTGCATTCCGGCGCTTCGTTCTCCTCCGGTGGTCAATTCTAGCTTTCTTTCGTGTTTGGGGACTAAACATTTCCGGATTGGACCGAGACTTGTCATGCGGCCTTGGTTTACTACCGGTAGACCGCCTGTCAAGTTTCGTACCATTTGGAATTCGTTTGATACTCCAACGGTTAACCGAGGGACCGAAAAGGCCTCGTCTGTGTTGCAGCCCAACACCCCTCCATTTTGGACCAAAACCCACCAAACTCTGCTCCATGTCCTAGAGCGTTCGACCACGATCGCGTGGCCGAAAACCGCACCTCCTTTGGACTCTCCTAGCTCCACTTATGCCTATATATAGACCCCCATTCCAAATCTCGGATCCCCTCTCCGTGAAACCCTAATTCCAGATCCGTGCCGGCCGGACATGTCCGCAGCGCCCCCTCGCCCACTCCGCAAGCGCCATGTGGCGGGCAGACCACATCGCCGCGCCTCCAGCCCGCCAGGCCCGCGGGGAGCCCTCCCGGGCCCAGCCACCGCGAGCGCCCCGCACCCTTCTTCCGCGTCGCTGACCTCCGCTCCGCCCGGGTGCCCGCCGCCTCCGCCGCTCATCCCCGCCGCCGGCGAGCTTCGACGCAGCTTGCCCCGCGCCTCCCAGCGCCGCCCGAGCCGGCCTCCTCGCACACGACCAACGCCGGCGCCGCCCCGCCCTACTCCGGCGAGAAACCGGCGCCCCCGGCCACTCCCGCTTCAGATCCGGCCACCGGCGACCTCAAGCTCCGGGTGAACAGTGAATCCGGAAACCTCGAAGTCCGTGCCCGCGGGATCCCGATCTGGATCTGGATCTAAAACGTGACGGTTGACTTTCGTCCCTAACCCTAGTTTTTTATGCATACTTTGACTAATGATATCTCCGCATCCGTAGCTCCGATTTGGACATATAGTATATCAAAATCTTCGTCTCGACGAGTACATCATTTCATTCCATTGCATCATTTTCATTTGAGTTCATCTTGATGCCCGAAATGCTGTTAGAAGGAGGCTTCGTGAGTTAAATTGCAGATCCGTTAGTTCATCATAGACTTTTGTCATTTTTGCCATGATTATTGTGTGCATGATATGCCTGTGAGTCTTTGGGATGAATTGTTAAGCATTTTGTCTTCTTTCCAGAGGTGCCACCCATGCATTTTTAGGATGTGTGTGGTGACTTGTGCAAGCTTGCAAAGTGAGGCACTTGGTAGATCTGTTTTCAGGGACTTAGTGATTTTCACTAAGTCTGGGATATTTTAGTTCATGATGCCATGTGTACAGCTTGTTTCCTAGTGATCCGTGCCTCTTTTGAGGATGATCAGTAAGGGAGTTTTGTTATTCATGTTATGCTCTATCCATCCATGTCTTTGTTTGCATATGTGGAGTGCTCTAGTTTGAGTCAATCGAGCTCTACTTTTGCTTCGTGGTAAATCTGGGCAGATCGTCAACTTGTTTGCGATTTTGCCGATGCTATTGTTAGTGATCCATGCATGCTATGCCAATGTTCTTGCCGTGTCTAGCTAGCATTTTGTGCCTTCTTTATGGATATATGCTTGCCTTGCTATGACTTGCACCATGGTGAGTGCATCGAGCTCGTTTACATGGCTTCGTGAGTTAAATTTCAGCATGTCTCAGTTTTCACTAAGTCTGAAAACTGATTGTGTTTCATCTATGTTCGTGTGCTCGTTAGAGTATTTTGTGAACACTTTTGGCCCCAGGTCACTTTGGGTGTTTTGTTAAGCTTGTTGATTAGCTCCATGCCATGTTCTTACTTGTCATAATCAGGCTATGTATCATGTTGTTTTGCTTCTCCGAAGAGAGCATCGTGGTCTGAAATTTTAGACTAGTGTTAATTTCACTAAGTCTGAAATCTGTTTTGCTTATTCGTTTTTGCCATGCTTGTTTGAACCTCATAATGGATGAATTTGGCCGTGGCTCAGTGCTAGTATTTTGATAAGCATCTTGAGTACATCCCTGCCATGTATTTTGTTCTCATGTTTGGTGGCTGTAGCATGTTCATTTCGTTGCATTTAGATGCCTACTTGCTGTAAATCGCAGACCGGTTCATTTCTTAAAACGCTTGCCATTTCCAAACCATAGCTCCGATTCCAATGATCTTTATATCGTTTTCAAGTGATTTCATCCCCTCTATACATTGGCACACTTGGTTTTCCAAGTTGAGGCCAGGTTCATGCATTTCCTGTCACGTCTTGCATTTTGCATCCCGCATCGCATCCCGCATAGCATATCATCTTTGCATCTTATTGTTGGAGTTTGCACGTGATTGATTGTATCCTTGTTGCTTGTTTGTGTTGTTGGGTAGAGCCGGGAGACGAGTTCGCTAACGAGGAGCCCGTTGAGTTTGCTTTTGAGGATCCAGTCAACTCTGACAACTATGCAGGCAAGATGATCATACCCTCGAAATCACTACTATCTTTGCTATGCTAGTTTGCTCGCTCTTTTGCTATGCCAATGCTACGATGCCTACCACTTACTTGTCAGCCTCCCAATTGCCATGTTCAGCCCCTAACCCACCATGTCCTAGCAAATCGTTGATTGGCTATGTTACCGCTTAGCTCAGCCCCTCTTATAGCGTTGTTAGTTGCAGGTGACGATTGGAGCCGTTCCGTGTTGGGACATTTACTTACTTGTTGTGATATCATTATATTGCCATGTTATCTTATTGCATCTATATACTTGGTAAAGGGTGGAAGGCTCGGCCTCTCGCCTAGTGTTTTGTTCCACTCTTGCCGCCCTAGTTTCCGTCATATCGGTGTTATGTTCCCGGATTTTGCGTCCCTTAGGCGGTTGGGCTATAATGGGAACCCCTTGATAGTTCGCCTTGATTAAAGCTTTTCCAGCAATGCCCAACATTGGTCTTACCATTTTCCACCTAGCCTCTTTTTCCCTTGGGTTTTCGGAGCCCGAGGGTCATCTTATTTTAACCCCCCCTGGGCCAGTGCTCCTCTGAGTGTTGGTCCAAACCGTCAGCCGCCGGTGGCTACCAGGGGCAACTCTGGGCTGGCCTACCGGAAGTTTGGACAATCTGAGTGTGCCCTGAGAAAGAGATATGTGCAGCTCCTATCGGGATTTGTCGGCACATTCGGGCGGTGTTGCTGGACTTGTTTTAACCTGTCAAATCATCTTGTTGTACCGAGATACCGAGTCTGATCGGTGTGTCTTGGGTGGAGGTCTATTCCTTCGTTGACCGTGAGAGCTTGCTATGGGCTAAGTTGGGACCCCCCCTACAGGGATTGATCTTTCGAAAGCCGTGCCCGCGGTTATGGGCAGATGGGAATTTTTTAATGTCCGGTTGTAGATAACTTGAACCTTAATTAATTAAAATGAATCAACTAAGTGTGTTGCCGTGATGGCCTCTTCTCGGCGGAGTCCGGGAAGCGGACACGGTGTTGGAGTTATGTTTGCGCAGGTTGCTCTTTAGTTCCTCGCTCGCGCCTTGCTCTCTCTTCTTGCTCTGTTTTGCGAATAAGTTAGCCACCATATATGCTAGTCGCTTGCTGCAGCTCCACTTACATTACCCCTTTCCTACCTATTAAGCTTAAATAGTCTTGATCGCGAGGATGCGAGATTGCTGAGTCCCTGTGGCTCACAGATTACTATTACACCAGATGCAGGGACAGATGATACAGCTCCAGATGGCCCGCTTGAGCTCAAGTGGGAGTACGACGAGGACTCTCAGTGTTACTATGTGTCTTTTCCTAATGATCAGTAGTGGAGCCCAGTTGGGATGATCGGGACCTATGTCGCTTGTTGGATTGTCTTTTATTTTGGCGCCGTAGTCGGGCCATGAGTATTTGGATGATGTATGTTATTTATGTACTTTGATGTGACGTGGCGAGTGTAAGCCAACTATGTACCTCTCCTTTATATTATTTATGTACATGGGATGTGTGATGATTTCCTAACGTGCGACATTGCTTTCAATGCGGTTATGCCTCTAAGTCGTGCCTCGACACGTGGGAGATATAGCCGCATCGAGGGCATTACAAGTTGGTAATCAGAGCCTTCCCCGACCTTAGGAGCCCCCATTGCTTGATCGTTTTTAGCAGCCGAGTTGTGTCTAGAAAAATGTTTTGAGTCATTTAGGAATTATATATCGGAGAGCTTAGGAATTCTTTTTACTTCCCAGTCTCCTCATCGCTCTGGTAAGGCATCCTAACGTAGAGTTTTGACTCTTCTCTTCTCAAATTTCACTAATTTTTTTAGGATCACGTGAGTATCTTGGATTTGTTACGATGACAATGAGAATACTATCTTGGTGCCTCCTGTCAGGGGTTTAGTGGAAGTGTCCCGGGGAGTTGAGCTCTGAGGTGTTGTCATCATAATTTTATCGTTGCAATTCGGAAATACTTGAGATATGTTCGCCGACATCGAAAATCTCCTTTATGCAGTTCGTTGGTGAGATAACCTCGACGCCACCCAGTACTGGGGCGGGAGTTCGGGAGTATCGCCATAACTTGTATAACGGATGCTTTTTCGAAGGTTGAGGTAGATGGTTTCCGAAGGTTTCTTGGTTATGTCTTGAAGGATGGATACAGCTGGATGTAGGATTTTCTAGTTTGGGTGAGATATTATGCTTCCCCTGTATCCCCAACACCTGATTGCATAACCGGAAAGTTTCGGGAGTTTCATAGGTGGGAATTCAAGTAGCTCTTAGGATATCCTTCCAACAGATGTATGATATGAAATTGGGGTTCGACGTCTAGTGGTTCTCCTATTCACGGTCGATTTTACAGTGGTCTCGTTGTGTCTTAAAGAGTCCTTGGCTATGCTGACTCGGGGACGCTTCGTATGTCATGTGCACTGCCTTGTACATGATGGTGCTGTACGATCGAGCCCGTGTAGGTCCCACCACAAAAACTTCGGACGAAATCTCTATCATATGTTTGTTCCGGCTTATTTCGCAAGACAATCCTTGGTTTTATTTTGAGTTGTGGTATTCGAGTTGCTTCGAAGTCATATGTTGATTCCATCCCTTATTGACTTACCTCTTCTACCTAATTCTACGTGACTTCGCAATTTAGGAATATGTGACCACTTCAAGAGAAGTGCATTCGTTCATTTTGTTCGGATGTGAAGACTTTATGTTGTAATTTTCATTCCGTTGGATTCACCTTCAATATTTGTCTATCTATGTGCTAATGGTGGTCAACCTCTTTAGGATGGCTCCTCCAACGCGCACGACTCCGAATCCTGATCCGCCACCACCTCCACCTCCTCCGGAGGCTTGGCAAGCTGTGATGGCCGCAACCATGCAAACACACAGTTGGTCATGCAAATCCTCCAAGAGCGCAATCAAGGCAGTCAAGGGAATCAAGGCAACAATCAGAACCATTTTGCTACTCTCAACCAGTTCCTTGCTAATGGTCCAAAGACGTTCAGCAATTGTGTTGAGGCTACCGATGCTGACGATTGGCTAGTGGATCTGGGCAAGCATTTTGAATGCAGCAACGTTAGGCCTGAAGATTTCGTCAAGTTCGCTTCTTTCCAGCTCAAAGATCAGGCTGCAGAGTGGTTCCAGCAGTACAAGGATTCCAGAGGTGGACGTTTGATCACTTGGGATGATTTCTATCGAGATTTCCGAGCTCATCACATCCCTCAGAGTGTGACTGAAAGCAAACGTGAGGAATTCCGCAATCTGAAGCAAGGCTCTTTGTCTATCCATGACTACAACAAGTTGTTCCAGAAGCTCACCCGTTTTGCCAAGCAGGATGTTCCTGATGAGAAGAGCATGATATAACAGTTCAGGGGTGGTCTCCGTGAAGAAATTCAGCTCGCTCTTGTCCTTTTTGAGCCGCTGAGGTACGATGAGTTCTACAACATGGCACTGAAGCAAGAGGCTGCTCAGTTGAGGTGTGATGCTTCCAGGAAGCGAGTCAGAGACACTATGCCTTCTTCCTCTACTCAAGTGGCCAAGCAGCAGAAGTATTGGCTTCCTCCTCCTCCGTTCCGTCAGCCGTTTCAGCAGAAGAGCAAAGGTGGCAGTGGTTCTTCCCACCCACCCAACCCAGGCTTTCAGAACAAGACTTCGTCTCAAGCTCCAAGATCAAGTGCTCCGTACCACCGTCCGCTTTCAGAGGTCACGTGCAACAAGTGCCAACAGATGGGTCACTACGCCAACAAGTGTTTCAGCTAGAGGCGTCTTCCTCCTCCTCCTCCTGTCAGATCGGCAAGTACAGCTGTGGTCAAGCATAACCCCAAGCACGCCAAGGTCAACTTGATGAATGCAGCTCAGGCAGAGGATTCGTCAGATGTCATCATGGGTAACCTTCCTGTTAACGATGTTCCCGCTAAAGTACTTTTTAATACTAGTGCATCACATTGTTTCATCTCGAAGCCTTTTGCATCTAAGCATGAGTTGATTTCCCAAGCTATGCATAGTCCGTTAGCAGTGGTCTCTCCTGGTAAATGTTTGCTCGCCAACCACGAGATTCCGGATATTTCCATCATGTTGGGTGATTTCAAGTTTCTGGCTTCTCCAATGGTTCTTGGTAATTCTGATATCGATCTTATTCTCGGGATGGACTGGCTCTCTAAGCACAAGGCTCAGCTTGATTGTGCAGCCAGGAAGATTCAATTGACGCATTCGTCTGAGGATGTCATTGTCTGTGCCGCTCGGGATAATACAATCCGGTTGTTTTCTCTCAATGAGAAGGGTGAATTGGATGCTATTTCGCAGATTCCGGTTGTTTGTGAGTATCAAGACGTCTTCCCAGAAGAGCTCCCAGGAATGCCTCCGCACCAGCCCGTTGAATTTGTTATTGAACTTGAGCCCAGTACGGAACCTGTGTGCAAACGTCCCTACAAGCTGGGCCCTGAAGAGTTGAAGGAGTTGAAGAAACAACTCGATGTTCAAGAAAGAATGGGTCTTATTCGGCCTAGTTCTTCTCCGTGGGGTTGTGGTGTTCTTTTTGTGAAGAAGAAGGATGGAACGGACCGACTTTGTGTTGATTATCGTCCATTGAACAAGAAGACCATCAAGAACAAATACCCACTTCCCAACATCAATGAGCTGTTCGAACAACTCAAGGGTGCCCAAGTATTCTCCAAGCTTGATCTCCGTATGGGTTATCATCAAATTCGAATCCGTGAGCAAGATATTCCCAAGACGGCTTTCAGGACAAGCTATGGGTCATATGAATACACTGTCATGTCTTTTGGCCTCGCCAACGCTCCTCCGACGTTCTCTCGCATGATGAACTTCATCTTCAACCCCTACACCAATGACTTCGTTTTGGTCTATCTCGACGACATTCTGGTTTTCTCCAAGAACAAGGAAGATCATGCCAAGCACTTGCGTTTGGTTCTTGACAAGCTCAGGGAACATCAGTTCTACGCCAAGTTCTCCAAGTGTGAATTTTGGCTCGATGAGGTTCTTTATCTTGGCCATATCATCTCTGCCAAGGGAATTGCCGTGAATCCTGAGAAGGTGTCTGCAATTGTTAATTGGGAACCTCCTCAGAATGTGAAGCAACTCTGTAGCTTCCTCGGTCTCGCAAGCTACTGTCGAAGATTCGTTGAAAACTTTTCTAAGATCGCGAAGCCTCTCTCAAATCTTCTTCAGAAGCACGTCAAGTACGTTTGGTCTCCGGAGTGTGATATTGCTTTCAACACTTTGAAAGAGAAGTTGATCACGACTGCAGTTCTGACTCCGCCTGATGAAACCAAGCCGTACGAGGTCTTTTGTGATGCCTCTCTCCAAGGTCTCGGTGCTGTACTGATGCAAGAGAAGAAAGTTGTTGATTATACCTCTCGCCAGTTGAAGCCTAATGAGAAGAACTACCCCACTCATGATCTCGAGTTGGCGGCAGTTGTGCATGCTTTGTTGACTTGGAGACATCTTCTATTGGGAAGAAAAGTGGATATTTTCACTGATCACAAGAGTCTCAAGTACATCTTCACCCAGCCTAATCTCAACCTCAGGCAAACTCGATGGGTCGAAATGATTCAAGAGTATAATCCGAGCATAGAGTATACTCCAGGCAAGGCCAATGTGATTGCTGACGCTTTGAGCAGGAAAGCATATTGCAACAGTCTGATTCTGAAGCCTTATCAACCCGAGCTTTGTGAAGCTTTCCGCAAACTTAATCTGCAAATTGTTCCTCAAGGTTTCCTCGCCAACCTTCAAGTCTCTCCTACCTTGGAAGACCAGATTCGCCAAGCCCAGCTTCTTGATGCTATGGTGAAAAAGGTGAAGATTGGTATCGCAAAGATCAGTCCAAGTACAAGTGCTACCGCCTTGATGACAAGGACACTCTCTTCTTCGAGGAACGAATTGTGGTACCCAAAGGTGACCTTCGTAAAGTGATCATGAACGAGGCTCACAATTCTCTCCTCTCCATCCACCCTGGGAGCACGAAGATGTATCAGGATCTCAAGCAAACTTATTGGTGGACTCGAATGAAGCGCGAGATCGCTCAATTCGTGAATGAATGTGATGTCTGTAGAAGAGTGAAGGCAGAACACCAAAGGCCAGCAGGTCTCCTCCAACCTCTTGCCATTCCAGAATGGAAGTTTGACCACATTGAAATGGACTTCGTGACTGGGTTTCCAAAGTCCAAGCGTGGCAATGATGCTATATTCGTTGTCATCGACAAGCTCACCAAAGTGGCGCACTTTCTGCCTATCAAAGAGTCGATCACTGCAGCTCAATTGGCGGAACTCTACACCTCTCGAATTGTCTCTCTGCACGGTATTCCTCAAGTGATATCTTCAGACCGTGGCAACATCTTTACCTCCAAGTTTTGGGATTCTTTTCAGAAGGCCATGGGCACCAACATCCGCTTCAGGACTGCTTTCCATCCTCAAACAAGCGGTCAAGTCGAGCGTGTCAACCAAATTCTTGAAGATATGCTCAGGGCTTGTGTTATCTCCTTCGGCATGAAGTGGGAGGATTGTCTTCCTTATGCTGAATTCTCATACAACAACAGTTTTCAAGCAAGTTCGGGCAAGGCCCCATTTGAAATTCTATATGGTAGGAAATGCCGTACCCCTCTCAACTGGTCTGAAACCGGTGAACGTCAGCTGCTGGGTAATGACTTAATCACAGAGGCAGAAGAAATGTGCAAGGTCATTCGTGATAACCTCAAAGCAGCCCAATCCTGCTAGAAGAGCTACTATGATAGTAAGCACCGTGATTTGGCCTTCGAGATCGGAGATCATGTTTACCTCCGCGTCTCTCCTATGAAAAGGACTCGTTGTTTCCGTATCAAAGGGAAGCTTGCCCCTAGATACGTCGGACCTTTCAAGATTGTCAGCAAGAGAGGCGACCTCGCCTATCAACTCGAGCTCCCGTCAAACTTTGCAAATGTTCATGATGTGTTCCATGTGTCCCAACTCCGAAAGTGCTTCAAGACGGCTGAACGCACCATCAACTTCGAGGACATTGAGCTCCAAGAAGACGTCTCCTATCGTGAGCACCCAGTTGCAATCCTTCAAGAGACTGAACGCAGGACTCGCAACAAGTCAATCAAATTTCTCAAAGTCAAGTGGTCACACCATTCCGACCGTGAAGCTACCTGGGAACGCGAGGATCACCTCCGTTCTGAGTACCCGGAGTTCTTTCAGTCCTAGATCTCGGGACGAGATCTTTTCGTAGTGGTGGAGTGTTGTAACGCCCTAGATATAACTTTCCCAATTTGTACTCCAACTCTGGCCGTTTCCGGCGTTAAGTTATATTTATTTCTCGGGTTCGGGTCTTTGTCTCCGTGTGTTGTTTTTGTTTTCATGCATCTCATATCATGACATCACGTGCATTGCATTTGCATACATGTTCATCTCATGCATTCGAGCATTTTCCCCGTTGTCCGTTTTGCATTCTGGCGCTTCGTTCTCCTCCGGTGGTCAATTCTAGCTTTCTTTCGTGTTTGGGGACTAAACATTTCCGGATTGGACCGAGACTTGTCATGCGGCCTTGGTTTCCTACCTGTAGACCGCCTGTCAAGTTTCGTACCATTTGGAATTCGTTTGATACTCCAACGGTTAACCGAGGGACCGAAAAGGCCTCGTGTGTGTTGCAGCGCAACACCCCTCCATTTTGGCCCAAAACCCACCAAACTCTGCTCCATGTCCTAGAGCGTTCGATCATGATCGCATGGCCGAAAACCGCACCTCATTTGGACTCTCCTAGCTCCACTTATGCCTATATATAGACCCCCCATTCCAAATCTCGGATCCCCTCTCCCCGAAACCCTAATTCCAGATCCGTGCCGGCCGGACACGTCCGTCCCCGGTCGGACACGTCCGCAGCGCCCCCTCGCCCACTCCGCAAGCACCACGTGGCGGGCGGACCACATCGCCGCGCCTCCAGCCCGCCAGGCCCGCGGGGAGCCCTCCCGGGCCCAGCCACCGCGAGCGCCCCGCGCCCTTCTTCCCCGTCGCCGACCTCCGCTCCGCCCGGGTGCCCGCTGCCTCCGCCGCTCGTTCCCGCCGCCGGCGAGCTTCGCCGCAGCTTGCCCCGCGCCTCCCAACGCCGCCCGAGC
Organism: Triticum monococcum; assembly: GCA_034509565.1. Classification (NCBI taxonomy): domain Eukaryota; kingdom Viridiplantae; phylum Streptophyta; class Magnoliopsida; order Poales; family Poaceae; genus Triticum; species Triticum monococcum. Next base: position 691,091,316 of record CM067842.1, read on the forward strand.
CGGCCTCCACGCCCACGACCAACGCCGGCGCCGCCCCGCCCTACTCTGGCGAGAAACCGGCGCCCCTGGCCACTCCCGCTTCGGATCCGGCCACCGGCGACCTCAAGCTCCGGGTGAATAGTGAATCCTGCGACCTCAAAGTCCGTGCCCGCGGGATCCCGATCTGGATCTGGATCTAAAACATGACGGTTGACTTTCGTCCCTAACCCTAGTTTTTATGCATACTTTGACTGATGATATCTCCGCATCCGTAGCTCCGATTTGGACATATAGTATATCAAAATCTTCGTCTCGACGAGTACATCATTTCATTCCATTGCATCATTTTCATTTGAGTTCATCTTGATGCTCGAAATGCTGTTAGAAGGAGGCTTCGTGAGTTAAATTGCAGATCCATTAGTTCATCATAGATTTTTGTCATTTTTGCCATGATTATTGTGTGCATGATATGCCTGTGAGTCTTTGGGATGAATTGTTAAGCATTTTGTCTTCTTTCCAGAGGTGCCACCCATGCATTTTTAGGATGTGTGTGGTGACTTGTGCAAGCTTGCAAAGTGAGGCACTTGGTAGATCTGTTTTCAGGGACTTAGTGATTTTCACTAAGTCTGGGATATTTTAGTTCATGATGCCATGTGTTCAGCTTGTTTCCCAGTGATCCGTGCCTCTTTTGAGGATGATCAGTAGGGGAGTTTTGTTATTCATGTTATGCTCTATCCATCCATGTCTTTGTTTGCATATGTGGAGTGCTCTAGCTTGAGTCAATCGAGCTCTACTTTTGCTTCGTGGTAAATCTGGGCAGATCGTCAACTTGTTTGTGCTTTTGCCGATGCTATTGTTAGTGATCCATGCATGCTATGCCAATGTTCTTGCCGTGTCTAGCTAGCATTTTGTGCCTTCTTTATGGATATATGCTTGCCTTGCTATGACTTGCACCATGGTGAGTGCATCGAGCTCGTTTACATGGCTTCGTGAGTTAAATTTCAGCATGTCTCAGTTTTCACTAAGTCTGAAAACTGATTGTGTTTCATCTATGTTCGTGTGCTCGTTAGAGTATTTTGTGAACCCTTTTGGCCCCAGGTCACTTTGGGTGTTTTTTAAGCTTGTTGATTAGCTCCATGCCATGTTCTTACTTGTCATAATCAGGCTATGTATCATGTTGTTTTGCTGCTCCGAAGAGAGCATCGTGGTCTGAAATTTCAGACTAGTGTTAATTTCACTAAGTCTGAAATCTGTTTTGCTTATTCGTTTTTGCCATGCTTGTTTGAACCTCATAATTGATGAATTTGGCCATGGCTCAGTGCTAGTGTTTTGATAAGCATCTTGAGTAAATCCCTGCCATGTATTTTGTTCTCATGTTTGGTGGCTGTAGCATGTTCATTTCGTTGCATTTAGATGCCTACTTGCTGTAAATCGCAGACCGGTTCATTTCTTAAAACGCTTGCCATTTCCAAACCATAGCTCCGATTCCAATGATCTTTATATCGTTTTCAAGTGATTTCATCCCCTCTATCCAGTTTCACACTTGGTTTTCCAAGTTGAGGCCAGGTTCATGCATTTCCTGTCACGTCTTGCATTTTGCATCCCGTATAGCATATCATCTTTGCATCTTATTGTTGGAGTTTGCACGTGGTTGATTGTAACCTTGTTGCTTGTTTGTGTTGTTGGGTAGAGCTGGGAGACGAGTTCGCTAACGAGGAGCCCGTTGAGTTTGCTTTTGAGGATCCAGTCAACTCTGACAACTGTGCAGGCAAGATGATCATACCCTCGAAATCACTACTATCTTTGCTCTGCTAGTTTGCTCGCTCTTTTGCTATACCAATGCTACGATGCCTACCACTTGCTTGTCAGCCTCCCAATTGCCATGTTCAGCCCCTAACCCACCATGTCCTAGCAAATCGTTGATTGGCTATGTTACCGCTTTGCTCAGCCCCTCTTATAGCGTTGTTTGTTGCAGGTGGCGATTGGAGCCGTTCCGTGTTGGGACATTTACTTGCTTGTTGGGATATCATTATATTGCCATGTTATCTTATTGCATCTATATACTTGGTAAAGGGTGGAAGGCTCGGCCTCTCGCCTAGTGTTTTGTTCCACTCTTGCCGCCCTAGTTTCCGTCATATCGGTGTTATGTTCCCAGATTTTGCGTCCCTTACGCGGTTGGGCTATAATGGGAACCCCTTGATAGTTCACCTTGATTAAAGCTTTTCCAGCAATGCCCAACATTGGTCTTACCATTTTCCACCTAGCCTCTTTTTCCCTTGGGTTTCCGGAGCCCGAGGGTCATCTTATTTTAACCCCCCTGGGCCAGTGCTCCTCTGAGTGTTGGTCCAAACCGTCAGCTGTCGGTGGCTACCAGGGGCAACTCTGGGCTGGCCTACCGGAAGTTTGGGCAATCTGAGTGTGCCCTGAGAAAGAGATATGTGCAGCTCCTATCGGGATTTGTCAGCACATTCGGGCGGTGTTGCTGGACTTGTTTTAACCCGTCGAATCATCTTGTTGTACCGAGATACCGAGTCTGATCGGTGTGTCTTGGGTGGAGGTCTATTCCTTCGTTGACCGTGAGAGCTTGTTATGGGCTAAGTTGGGACCCCCTGCAGGGATTGATCTTTCGAAAGCCGTGCCCACGGTTATGGGCAGATGGGAATTTGTTAATGTCCGGTTGTAGATAACTTGAACCTTAATTAATTAAAATGAATCAACCGAGTGTGTTCCCGTGATGGCCTCTTCTCGGCGGAGTCTGGGAAGCGGACACGGTGTTGGAGTTATGTTTGCGCAGGTTGCTCTCTAGTTCCTCGCTCGCACCTTGCTCTCTCTTCTCGCTCTCTTTTGCGAATAAGTTAGCCACCATATATGCTACTCGCTTGCTGTAGCTCCACTTACATTACCCCTTTCCTACCTATTAAGCTTAAATAGTCTTGATCGCGAGGGTGCGAGATTGCTGAGTCCCTGTGGCTCACAGATTACTATTACACCAGATGCAGGGACAGATGATACAGCTCCAGATGGCGCGCTTGAGCTCAAGTGGGAGTACGACGAGGACTCTCAGTGTTAGTATGTGTCTTTTCCTGATGATCAGTAGTGGAGCCCAGTTGGGGTGATCGGGACCTATGTCGCTTGTTGGGTTGTCTTTTATTTTGGCGCCGTAGTCGGGCCATGAGTGTTTGGATGATGTATGTTATTTATGTACTTTGATGTGACGTGGCGAGTGTAAGCCAACTATGTACCTCCCCTTTATATTATTTATGTACATGGGATGTGTGATGATTTCCTAACTTGGGACATTGCTTTCAATGCGGTTATGCCTCTAAGTCGTGCCTCGACACGTGGGAGATATAGCCGCATCGAGGGCGTTACACAAATATAGTCGTCCAATATATCGATATTTATGTCTCGACCATTTCGAGACTCCTTGTCATGTTCGTGATCATATCCGGGACTCTGAGCTACCTTCGGTACATCAAAATACATAAAATCATAATACCGATCGTCACCGAATGTTAAGCGTGTGGACCCTACAGGTTCGAGAACTATGTAGACATGACCGAGACACGCCTCCGGTCAATAACCAATAGCGGAACCTGGATGCTCATATTGGTTCCTACATATTCTACGAATATATTTATTGGTCAAACTGCATAACAACATACGTTGTTCCCTTTGTCATCGATATGTTACTTGCCCGAGATTCGATCGTCGGTATCTCAACACCTAGCTCAATCTCGTTACTGGCAAGTCTCTTCACTCGTTCTGTAATGCATCATCCCGCAACTAACTCATTAGATGCATTGCTTGCAAGGCTTATAGTGATGTGCATTACCGAGAGGGCCCAGAGATACCTCTCCGACAATCGGAGTGACAAATCCTAATCTCGATCTATGCCAACTCAACAAGTACCATCCGAGCCACCTGTAGAGCACCTTTATAATCACCCAGTTATGTTGTGACATTTGGTAGCACACAAAGTGTTCCTCTGGTAATCGGGAGTTGAATAATCTCATAGTCATAGGAACATGTATAAGTCATGAAGAAAGCAATAGCAGTAAACTAAAATGATCAAGTGCTAAGCTAACGGAATGGGTCAAGTCAATCACATCATTCTCCTAATGATGTGATCCCGTTTATCGAATGACAACTCATGTCTATTGCTACCTCTTGAGCACTGCGTTGGTTTTCCCTTGAAGAGGAAAGAGTGATGTAGTAAAGCAGTGTAAGTATTTCCCTCAGTTTTTGAGAACCAAGGTATCAATCCAGCAGGAGACCATGCTCAAGTCCCTCGTACCTACACAAACAAATAAGAACCTTGCAACCAACACGATAAAGGGGTTTCAATCCATTCACGGCCACTTGCAAAAGTGAGATCTGATAGAGATGATAAGATAATATTTTTGGTATTTTTATGATAAAGAATAAAAGTAAAGAAAGCAAAATAAACGGTGATAGAAATAACGGGAGATTAATATGATAGAGAATAGACCCGGGGGCCATAGGTTTCACTAGTGGCTTCTCTCACGAGCATAAGTATTACGGTGGGTGAACAAATTACTATCGAGCAATTGATAGAATTGAGCATAGTTATGAGAATATCTAGGCATGATCATGTATATAGGCATCACGTCCGCGACAAGTAGACCGACTCCTGCCTACATCTACTACTATTACTCCACACATCGACCGCCATCCAACATGCATCTAGAGTATTAAGTTCATAAGAACAGAGTAACGCATTAGGCAAGATGACATGATGTAGAGGGATAAATGTAACACCCCGGATGTGTTTTACCTTATATGTAATCCAAGTCTTGCCGTTTCTGGCGCTAAGTTATTTTATTTTCTCGGGTTCAGGTTTTTTTGTCTCCGTGTGTTGTTGTCGTTGTCATGCATCTCATATCATGTCATCATGTGCATTGCATTTGCATACGTGTTCATCTCATGCATTCGAGCATTTTCCCCGTTGTCCATTTTGCATTCCGGCGCTTCGTTCTCCTCCGGTGGTCATTTCTACCTTTCTTTCATGTGTGGAGATTAAACATTTCCGGATTGGACCGAGACTTGTCATGCGGCCTTGGTTTACTACCGGTAGACCGCCTGTCAAGTTTCGTACCATTTGGACTTCGTTTGATGCTCCAATGGTTAACCGAGGGACCGAGAAGGCCTTGTGATTGTTGCAGCCCAACACCCCTCTATTTTGGCCCAAAACCCATCTAAACCCTCTCCATCTTCTAGAGCGTTCGATCACGATCGCGTGGCCGAAAACCGCACCTCAATTGGACTCTCCTAGCTCCCTCTATGTCTATATAAAGACCCCCCATCCCAAATCCCGGGTCTCCTCCCCCGAAACCCTAAAAATCCCAGATCCGGCCGTGCCGGACACGCCCAACTGGCAGGATCTAGACTGGCCTCACAGATCAATACTAGTGTTTTCTGCGCACTTTGTCCTCACTCATGCGCACCCGGGAGCAACTTGTCGGTCGGTCACCCATCCTGATACTACTCCAAGCTGAGCACGCTTAACTTTGGAGTTCTGTCCGAATGGGCTCCCGGAAAAGAAGGAATTCCTTATTGATATGAGTAGTCTATCATACCTAATAAGCCAGGCCATCACATACACCCCCACTCAGAGGAACCAACGTCCTCGTCGGGCCACAGGAACGTTAACTTGTAACGCCCTGGACACACCCGCCCATGGTCATTACTCCTGGCGGGATACAGACTGGCCTCACAGATCAATACTAGTCTTTTCTGTGCACTTTGTCCTCACTCATGCACACCCGGGAGTAACTTCTTGGTCGGTCACCCATCCTGACACTACTCCAAGCTGAGCACGCTTAACTTTGGAGTTCTGTCCGAATGGGCTCCCGAAAAAGAAGGAATTCCTTATTTATGAGTAGTCTATCATCCCTAATAAGCCAGGCCATCACATACACCCCCACTCAGAGAAGATCTCTCTTATCGTGAGCACCCCGTTGCTATTCTTGAAGAGACTGAACGCAAGACTCGCAACAAGTTAATCAAATTCCTCAAAGTCAAGTGGTCACACCATTCCGACCGTGAAGCTACCTGGGAACGCAAGGATCACCTCCGTTCTGAGTACCCGGCGTTCTTTCAGTCCTAGATCTCGGGAGTGTTGTAACACCCCGGATGTGTTTTACCTTATATGTAATCCAACTCTTGCCGTTTCCGGCGCTAAGTTATTTTATTTTCTCGGGTTCGGGTTTTTTTGTCTCCGTGTGTTGTTGTCGTTGTCATGCATCTCATATCATGTCATCATGTGCATTGCATTTGCATACGTGTTCATCTCATGCATTCGAGCATTTTCCTCGTTGTCCGTTTTGCATTCCGGCGCTTCGTTCTCCTCCGGTGGTCATTTCTACCTTTCTTTCGTGTGTGGAGATTAAACATTTCCGGATTGGACCGAGACTTGTCATGCGGCCTCGGTTTACTACCGGTAGACCGCCTGTCAAGTTTCGTACCATTTGGACTTCGTTTGATGCTCCAACGGTTAACCGAGGGACCGAGAAGGCCTTGTGATTGTTGCAGCCCAACACCCCTATATTTTGGCCCAAAACCCACCTAAACCCTCTCCATCTTCTAGAGCGTTCGATCACGATCGCGTGGCTGAAAACCGCACCTTAATTGGACTCTCCTAGCTCCCTCTATGTCTATATAAAGACCCCCCATTCCAAATCCTGGGTATCCTCCCCCGAAACCCTAAAAATCCCAGATCCGGCCGCGCCGGACACGTCCAGCTCCGACCGGACGTTGTCCGCCGCCGCCGCCGGCCAACCACGCCTTGCCACGTGGCGGCGGTGTGTCCACATCGCCACCGGCCCGGGCAGGCCCGCACCGGGCCCTCCAAGCCCATCGGGCGCCGCCATCCTTCGCCGCTGATCCGCTCCGCTCCGCCCGCCTCAGCCCATCTCCGCTGCGCCGCCGCGGTGCCTTCACCGCCGACCAGCCGGCGCCGTCGCCGCCCGGCGTCCTGCGCGCCGCCCCGCCGCCTCTCCGGCTCCCCGCCGGCCGGTTCCGGCGTGATCCGGCCTGGGAGCGCCTCCCCGCCGCCTCCTCGTTCAACACCGGCAATCCCCGTCGCAGTTGCCGGCCAACCACGATCCGCGTGACGCCGGATCTCAGATCTGAAAAACTCCTCTCGGGTTGACTTTTTGCCCTGAAACCCTAGTTCATATGCTCCTGTTCATCGTCTTATACCTTTGCATCCGTAACTCCGTTTTAGGCATATAGCATATCAAAATGTTCATCTTAGAGAGTACATCATTTCATTCCATTGCATCATTTTCATTTGAGTTCATCTTGATACCCGAAATGCGGTTAGAAGAGTGCTACTTGAGATAATTGTCAGATCTGCTGCTCCATTTAGACTTTTGTCATTTTTTGCCATGATTATAGTGTGCATGTTATGCCCCTGAGTTCTACATATGTTTTGTTAAGGGTTTTGCCATCTTTCCAGAGGTGCAACCCATGTATTTTTGTGATGTGTGTGGTGACTAGCACAAGCTTGCAAAGTGGTGCACTTGTTATTGCTGATTTCAGGGACTTAGTAATTCCACTAAGTCCTTGGTCTGTTTATCTCATCATGCCATATGTTCATGTTGTTTCCTAGTGATCCGTGCCTCTTTTGAGGATGATCAGTAAGGATGTTTTGTTAATATTGTAGTGCTCTATCCATCCATGTCTTTGTTTGCAATTATGGAGCACCCTAGCTTGAGTCAATCGAGCTCTACTTTTGCTATATTGTGATTCCTGGCAGATTATCTACTTGTTAGCGATTTTGCCGAGGATGTTGTTATTGATCCGGGCATACCATGCTATTGTTCTTGCCATGTCAAGATTTGCTCCGTAGTGAGTGCATCGAGCTCGTAAACAAGCCTACTTGAGATCTGTTTTGCATGTCCCAGTTTTTCTCTAAGTCTGTAACCTGATTATGTTTTTGCCATGTTCACATGCTTGCAATTGTATTTTCTGATCCCTTTTGGCTCAAGGTCACTAAGGGACTTTTGTTAAGCTCTTTGAGTAGCCCCATGCCATGCTTTACTTTGCCATGTTCAGGTCCTGTAGCATATAGTTTTGTAGCCCCAAAGTGTGCTACCTGATCTGAAATTCCAGACAAGTGTTGATTTCACTAAGTCTGAGATCTGTTTTCCATTTGCACTTTTGCCATGCTTGTTTGAACATGTTAATGGATGAATTGGCCGTAGCTCAGTGTTCATATTTTGTTAAGCATCTTGAATGGATCCCTACCATGTATTGTGTTTCCATGTTTGGGTGCTGTAGCATATTTATCTTGTTGCATTTAGATGGCTACTTGCTGTAAATCGCATACCGGTGCCATATTTGTTTTGCTTACCATTTCCAAACCGTGACTCCGATTCCGGTGATCTTTATATCGGTTTCAACCGAAATCATCTCATCTTTCCAGTGGCACTCTTGCATTTCCAAGTTGAGGCCAGGTTCCATCATTCCTTGTCAATTCTTGCATATGCATCCCGCATTGCATCCCGCATAGCATACCATGTTTGCATCATGTTGTTTGAGTTGTGCACGTGGTTGATTGTGTCCTTGTTGCTTGTTTGTCTTGTTTGGGTAGAGCCGGGAGACGAGTTCGCTAACGAGGAGCCCATTGATTTTGCTTTCGAGGATCCACTCAACTCTGACAACTTTGCAGGCAAGATGATCATACCCTCGAAATCACTTCTATCTTTGCTTTGCTAGTTGCTCGCTCTTTTGCTATGCCTATGCTACGATACCTACCACTTGCTTATCATGCCTCCTATATTGTTCAGCCAAGCCTCTAACCCACCTTGTCCTAGCAAACCGTTGTTTGGCTATGTTACAGCTTTGCTCAGCCCCTCTTATAGCGTTGCTAGTTGCAGGTGAAGATTGGAGATCGTTCCTTGTGGGAACATTATTTACTTGTTGGGATATCACTATATTATCTTGTTATCTTAATGCATCTATATACTTGGTAAAGGGTGGAAGGCTCGGCCTTTTGCCTAGTGTTTTGTTCCACTCTTGCCGCCCTAGTTTCCGTCATATCGGTGTTATGTTCCCGGATTTTGCGTTCCTTACGCGGTTGGGTAATAATGGGAACCCCTTGAAATATCGCCTTGAATAAAGCTTTTCCAGCAATGCCCAACCTTGGTTTTACCATTTGCCACCTAGCCTTTTTTCCCTTGGTTTTCCGGAGCCCGAGGGCCATCTTATTTAACCCCCCGGTCCAATGCTCCTCTGAGTGTTGGTCCGACCGAGCAGACTGCGGGGCCACCTCGGGGCAACTTGAGGTTTGGTTTTACTCGTAGGATGTCTCATCTGAGTGTGCCCTGAGAATGAGATATGTGCAGCTCCTATCGGGATTTGTCGGCACATTTGGGTGGTGTTGTTGGTTTTGTTTTAACTTGTCGAAGTGTCTTGTAGAACCGGGATGCCGAGCCTGTTCGGAATGTCTCGGGAGAAGGTATGTCCTTCGTTGACCGTGAGAGCTTGTCACGGGCTAAGTTGGGACTCCCCTGCAGGGATTGAACTTTCGAAAGTCGTGCCCGCGGTTATGGGCAGATGGGAATTTGTTAATGTCCGGTTGTAGATAACTTGAACCTTAACTTAATTAAAATGAATCAACCGTGTGAGTTACCGTGATGGTCTGTTCTCGGCGGAGTCCGGGAAGTGAACACGGTGTTGGAGTAATGTTTGACGTAGGTTGTTTAGGATCACTTCTTGATCATAGTTCTTTGTTCGCGCTTTGCCTTCTCTTCTTGCTCTCTTTTGCGAACAGGTTAGCCACCATTGATGCTAGTCGCTTGCCGCAGCTCCACATATATTTACCTTACCTTACCTATAAGCTTAAATAGTCTTGATCGCGAGGGTGCGAGATTGCTGAGTCCCTGTGGCTCACAGATTACTATTAAACCAGATGCAGGGCCTGATGATTCCGCTCCAGGTGATGCGCTCGAGCTCAAGTGGGAGTTCGACGAGGACTCTCAATGTTACTATGTATCTTTCCCCGATGATCAGTAGTGGTGTCCAGTCGGGGTGATCGGGACCGTGTCGCATGTTGGGTTGTCTTTTATTTTGGTGCCGTATTCGGGCCATGAGTGTATTGGATGATGTAATGTTATTTATGTACTTGTTTGACGTGGCAAGTGTAAGCCAACTATGTTATCTTCCCTTTTATTATCTATATTACATGGGATGTTGTGAAGATTGCCAAACTTGCGACATATGCCTTCAATGTGATTATGCCTCTAAGTCGTGCCTCGACATGTGGGAGATATAGTCGCATCGAGGGTGTTACAAGTTGGTACCAACTTGTAACGCCCCGGACACACCCGCCGGTGGTCGTTACTCCTGGCGGGATCTAGACTAGCCCCACAGATCAATACTAGTCTTTTCTGCACACTTTGTCCTCACTCATGCGCACCCGGGAGCAACTTCCCGGTTGGTCACCCATCCTGACACTACTCCAAGCTGAGCATGCTTAACTTTGGAGTTCTGTCCGAATTTGCTCCTGGAAAAGAAGGAATTTCTTATTGATATGAGTAGTCTAATATCCCTAATAAGCCAGGTCATCACATACACCCCCACTCAGAGGAACTGACGTCCTCGTCGGGCCACATGAATGTTCCCTCTTGGCACATACGTCTGTGCATCCAGTCCGGTACATGTACCATGCCGTGTGCCACGATGGGTCACAATCGTCATGAACAACATGACTACGCACCTGTCCGCAAACATCCGTGTAACCATGAGGATTGGCTCTGATACCAACTTGTAACGCCTCGATGTGGCTATATCTCCTACATGTCGAGGCACGACTTAGAGGCATAACCGCATTGAAAGCAATGTCGCAAGTTAGGCAATCATCACAACATCCAATGTAATACATATTAAGGGATAGGTAACATAGTTGGCTTACACTCGCCACGTCAATCAGAGTACATAAATAGCATTACATCAACTAATCACTCATGGCCCGACTACGGTGCCAAAATAAAAGACCAACCTAACATGCGACACGGTCTCGATCACCCCGACTGGGCACCACTACTGATCATCAGGAAAGGAAACATAGTATCGTTGAGAGTCCTCGTCGAACTCCCACTTGAGCTCCAGCGCGTCACCTGGAGCGGAATCATCAGGCCCTGCATCTGGTTTAATAGTAATCGGTGTGCCACAGGGACTCAGCAATCTCGCACCCTCGCGATCAAGACTATTTAAGCTTATAGGTAAGGTAGGGTAAATATATGTGGAGCTGCGGCAAGCGACTAGCATATATGGTGGCTAACCTGTTCGCAAAAGAGAGCGAGAAGAGAAGGCAAAGCGCGATTGAAGAACTATGATCAAGAAGTGATCCTAGACAACCTACATCAAACATTACTCCAACACCGTGTTCACTTCCCGGACTCCGCCGAGAAGAGACCATCACGGTAACTCACACGGTTGATTCATTTTAATTAAGTTAAGGTTCAAGTTATCTACAACCGGACATTAACAAATTCCCATCTGCCCATAACCGCGGGCATGGCTTTCAAAAGTTCAATCCCTGCAGGGGAGTCCCAACTTAGCCCATGACAAGCTCTCACGGTCAATGAAGGAATAGACCTTCTCCCGAGATATTCCGATCAGGCTCGGCATCTCGGTTCTACAAGACACTTCGACAAGTTAAAACAAAACCAGCAACACCGCTCGAATGTGCCGACAAATCCTGATAGGAGCTGCACATATCTCATTCTCAGGGCACACTCAGATGAGACATCCTACGAGTAAAACCAAACCTCAAGTTGCCCCGAGGTGGCCCCGCAGTCTGCTTGGTCGGACCAACACTCAGAGGAGCATTGGACCGAGGAGGTTTAAATAAGATGACCCTCGGGCTCCGGAAACCCAAGGGAAAAAGAGGCTAGGTGGCAAATGGTAAAACCAAGGTTGGGCATTGCTGGAGAAGCTTTATTCAAGGCGATTTGTCAAGGGGTTCCCATTATTACCCAACCGCGTAAGGAACGCAAAATCCGGGAACATAACACCGATATGACGGAAACTAGGGCGGCAAGAGTGGAACAAAACACTAGGCAAAAGGCCGAGCCTTCCACCCTTTACCAAGTATATAGATGCATTAAGATAACAAGATAATATAGTGATATCCCAACAAGTAAATAATGTTCCAACAAGGAACGGTCTCCAATCTTCACCTGCAACTAGCAACGCTATAAGAGGGGCTGAGCAAAGCGGTAACATAGCCAAACAACGGTTTGCTAGGACAAGGTGGGATAGAGGCTTGGCTGAACAATATAGGAGGCATGATAAGCAAGTGGTAGGTATCGTAGCTTAAGCATAGCAAAATAGCGAGCATCTAGCAAAGCAAAGATAGAAGTGATTTCGAGGGTATGATCATCTTGCCTGCAAAGTTGTCAGAGTTGACTGGATCCTCGAAAGCAAACACAACGGGCTCCTCGTTAGCGAACTCGTCTCCCGGCTCTATCCAAGCAAGACAAACAAGCAAAAGGAACACAATCAACCACGTGCACAACTCAAACAACATGATGCAAACATGGTATGCTATGCGGGATGCGATGCAGGACTCATATGCAAGATTTGACAAGGAATGATTGAACTTGGCCTCAGCTTGGAAATCCAAGAGTGCCACTGGAAAGGTGAGGTGATTTCGGTTGAAATTGATATAAAGATCACCGGAATCGGAGTCACGGTTTGGAAATGGCAAGCAAAACAAGTAAGGCACCGGTCCGCGATATACAACAAGTAGCCAACTAAATGCATCAAGATAATTATGCTACAGCACCCAAACATGGCAGGGATCCATTCAAGATGCTTAACAAAAGATGAACAATGAGCTACGGCCAATTCATCCATTAACATGTTCAAACAAGCATGGCAAAAGTGCAAATGGAAAACAGATCTCAGACTTAGTGAAATTAACACTTGTGTGGAATTTCAGATCAGGTAGCACACTTTGGAGCATGAAAACTATATGATACAGGAAACTATCATGGCAAAGTAAAGCATGGCATGGAGCTACTCAAAGAGCTTAACAAAAGTCCCTTAGTGACCTTGAGCCAAAAGGGATCAGAAAATACATTTGCAAGCATGTGAACATGGCAAAAACATAATCAGGTTACAGACTTAGTGAAAACTGGAGCATGCTGAAACAGATATCAAGTAGGCATGTTTACGAGCTCGATGCACTCACTACGGAGCAAGTCATGACAAACTAAGCATACACCCATCAAGAATACACATTATATTGGCTAGACATGGCAAGAACAATAACATGGCATGCACGGATCAATAACAACATCCTCGGCAAAATCGCTAACAAGTAGACAATCTGCCAGGAATCACAAAATAGCAAAAGTAGAGCTCGATTGACTCAAGCTAGGTTGCTCCATAATTGCAAACAAAGACATGGATGGATAGAGCACTACAAGATTAACAAAACATCCTTACTGATCATCCTCAAAAGAGGCACGGATCACTGGGAAACAACATGAACATATGGCATGATGAGATAAATAGACCAAGGACTTAGTGGAAATGATAAGTCCCTGAAATCAGCAATAACAAGTGCACCACTTTGCAAGCTTGTGCTAGTCAACACACACATCACAAAAATACATGGGTTGCACCTCTGGAAAGATGGCAAAACCCTTAACAAAACATATGTAGAGCTCATGGGCATATCATGCACACTATAATCATGGCAAAAATGAAAAAAGTCTAAATGGAGTAGCAGATCTGACAATAATCTCATATAGCACTCTTCTAACAGCATTTCGGGCATCAAGATGAACTCAAATGAAAATGATGCAATGGAATGAAATGTTCATCTCTCTGTGCATCCAGTCCGGTACATGTGCCATGCCGGGTGCCACGACGGGTCACAAATGTCATGAACAACATGACCGTGCACCTATCCACAACCATCCGTGTAACCGCGAGGGTCGGCTCTGATACCAACTTGTAACGCCCCGGACACACCCGCCGGTGGTCGTTACTCGTGGCGGGATCTAGACTGGCCCCACAGATCAATACTAATCTTTTCTGCGCACTTTGTCCTCACTCATGTGCACCCGGGAGCAACTTCCCGGTCGGTCACCCATCCTGACACTACTCCAAGCTGAGCATGCTTAACTTTGGAGTTCTGTCCCAATGGGCTCCCGGAAAAGAAGGAATTCCTTATTGATATGAGTAGTCTATCATCCCTAATAAGCCAGGCTATCACAATAAACTCAAGCAATATGATATAAACCCCATGTTTTTATCCTCGATGGAAACAATACAATATGTGTCGTTTCCCCTTCTGTCACTAGGATCGAGCACCGCATGATTGAACCCAAAGCTAAGCACTTCTCCCCTTGCAAGAAAGATCAATCTAGTAGGCCAAACCAAACTGATAATTCGAAGAGAATTGCGAAGATATCAAATCATACATAAAAGAATTCAGAGGAGATTCAAATATTGTTCATAGATAATCTTGATCATAAACCCATAATTCATCGGATCTCGACAAACACACCGTAGAAAGAGTTACATCGAATAGATCTCTAAGAGAATCGAGGAGAACTTTGTATTGAGATCCAAGGAGAGAGAAGAAGCCATCTAGCTAATAACTATGGACCCGAAGGTCTGAGGTAAACTACTCACACATCATCGGAGAGCCTATGGTGTTGATGTAGATGCCCTCCGTGATCGATGCCCCCTCCAACGGAGCGCCGGAAAAGGCCCCAAGATGCGATCTCACGGGTACAGAGAGTTGTGGCGGTGGAAATAGGGTTTCGTCGTGCTCCTCGATGTTTTTGGGGTATAAGAGTATATATAGGTGAAGGAAGTCGGTCAGGGGAGCCACGAGGGGTCGACGAGGGTGGGGGGCGCGTCCAGGGGGCAGACGCGCCTCCCTGCCTCGTGGCCTCCTCGTTGGTTGCTTGACGTCCACTCCAAGTCCTCTGGATCACGTTTGTTCCAAAAATCACGCTCCCGAAGGTTTCATTCCGTTTGGATTCCGTTTGATATTCTTTTTCTGTGAAACACTAAAATAGGCAAAAAAAACAGCAATTTGCACTCGGCCTTGGGTTAGTAGGTTAGTCCCAAAACTAATATAAAAGTGCATAATAAAGCCCATCAAACATCCAAAACAGAATATATAATAGCATGGAACAATCAAAAATTATAGATATGTTGGAGACGTATCAAGCATCCCCAAGCTTAATTCCTGCTCGTCCTCGAGTAGGTAAATGATAAAAACATAATTTTTTGATGTGGAATGCTTCCTAGCATATTCTTCAATGTAATTCTCTTTATTGTGGCATGAATATTCAGATCCGAAAGATTGAAGATAAAAGTTTAATATTGACATAAAAAATAATAATACTTCAAGCATACTAACTAAGCAATTATGTCTTCTCAAAATAACATGGCCAAAGAAAGTTCATCCCTACAAAATCATATAGTTTGGTCATGCTCCATTTTCGTCACACAAGAATGCTCTCATCATGCACAACCCCGATGACAAGCCAAGCAATTGTTTCATACTTTAGTAATCTCAAACTTTTTTTCAACTTTCACGCAATATATGAGTGTGAGCCATGGATATAGCACTATGGGTGGAATAGAATATGATGATGGGGGTTATGTGGACAAGACAAAAAGGAGAAAGTCTCACATTGACTTGGCTAATCAACGGTCTAGGGAGATGCCCATCAATTGATGTCAATGCGAGGAGTAGGGATTGCCATGCAACGGATGCACTAGAGCTATAAATGTATGAAAGCTCAACAAAAGAAACTAACTGGGTGTGCATCCAACTTGCTTGGTCATGACGACCTAGGGCATTTGAGGAAGCTCATTGTTGGAATATACAAGCCAAGTTCTATAATGAAAAATTCCCACTAGTATATGAAAGTGACAAAACTATAGAATCTCTATCATAAAGATCATGGTGCTACTTTGAAGCACAAGTGTGGAAAAAGGATAGTAGCATTGTCCCTTTATATATATATATATATATATATATATATATATATATATTGGGACAATGCTCTATGAATGATGATCATCACACTTCTATTTATTTACAACTCGATACTAGAACAAAGTATGAATGATGATGCCCATCCCGGTACATATATATATATATATATATAACAAGGCTCTATGAACTATATATATATATATATATATATATATATATATATTGGGACAATGCTCTATGAATGATGATCATCACACTTCTATTTATTTACAACTCGATACTAGAACAAAGTATGACTCTATATGAATGCCACCGGCGGTGTACCGGGATGGGCGATGAATCAAGAGTGACATGTATGAAATAATATGCATGGTGGCTTTGCCACAAATACGATGTAAACTACATGATCATGCAAGGAAATATGACAATGATGAAGCGTGTCATGATAAACGGAACGGTGGAAAGTTGCATGGCAATATATCTCGGAATGGCTATGGAAAGGGTGATGCAGTAAAGTAGCATAAGTATTTCCCTCAGTTTTTTAGAACCAAGGTATCAATCTAGTAGGAGACCACTCTCAAGTCCCTCTTACCCACACAAACAAATAAGAACCTTGCAACCAACGCGATAAAGGGGTTGTCAATCCGTTCACAAACACTTGCAAAAGTGAGATCTGATAGAGATGATAAGATAATATTTTTGGTATTTTTATGATAAAGACTAAAAGTAAAGAAAGCAAAATAAACGGTGATAGAAATAGAGGGAGATTAATATGATAGAGAGTAGACCCCGAGGCCATAGGTTTCACTAGTGGCTTATCTCAAGAGCATAAGTATTAAGGTGGGTGAATAAATTACTGTCGAGCAATTGATGGAATTGAGCATTGTTATGATAATATCTACGCATGATCATGTATATAGGCATCACGTCCGCAACAAGTAGACCGACTCCTGCATGCATCTACTACTATTACTCCAAACATCGACCGCTATCCAGCATGCATCTAGAGTATTAAGTTCATAAGAATAGAGTAACGCATTAGGCAAGATGACATGATGTAGAGGGATAAACTCAAGCAATATAATATAAACCCCAACTTTTTATCCTCGATGGCAACAATACAATACGTGTCGTTTCCCCTTCTGTCACTGGGATCGTGCACCGCATGATTGAACCCAAAGCTAAGCACTTCTGCCATTGCAAGAAAGATCAATCTAGTGGGCCAAACCAAACTGATAATTCGAAGAGACTTGCAAAGATATCAAATCATACATAAAAGAATTTAGAGGAGATTCAAATATTGTTCATAGATAATCTTGATCATAAACCCATAATTCATCGGATCTCGACAAACACACCGCAAAAAGAGTTACATCGAATAGATCTCCAAGAGAATCAAGGAGAACTTTGTATTGAAATCCAAAGAGAGAGAAGAAGCCATCTAGCTAATAACTATGGACCCGAAGGTTTGAGGTAAACTACTCACACATCATCGGAGAGGCTATGGTGTTGATGTAGAAGCCCTTCGTGATCGATGCCCCCTCTGGCGGAGCGCCGGAAAAGGCCCCAAGATGGGATCTCACGGGTACAGAGAGTTGCGGCTGTGGAAATAGGGTTTCATCGTGTTCCTGGATGTTTTTGGGGTATAAGAGTATATATAGGCGAAGGAAGTCGGTCAGGGGAGACACGAGGGGCCCACAAGGGTGGGGGGCGCGTCCAGGGGGGCAGGCGCGCCTCCCTGCCTCGTGGCCTCCTCGTTGGTTGCTTGACGTCCACTCCAACTCATCTGGATCACGTTTGTTTCAACAATCACGCTCCCAAAGGTTTCATTCCGTTTGGATTCCGTTTGATATTCTTTTTCTGCGAAACACTGAAATAGGCAAAAAAACAGCAATTTGCACTCGGCCTTGGGTTAGTAGGTTAGTCCCAAAAATAATATAAAAGTTCCTAATAAAGCCCATCAAACATCCAAAACAGAATATATAATAGCATGGAACAATAAAAAATTATAGATACGTTGGAGACGTATCAAGCATCCCCAAGCTTAATTCCTGCTCGTCCTCGAGTAGGTAAATGATAAAAACATAATTTTTGATGTGGAATGCTTCCTAGCATATTCTTCAATGTAATTCTCTTTATTGTGGCATGAATATTCAGATCCGAAAGATTCAAGATAAAAGTTTAATATTGACATAAAAAATAATAATACTTCAAGCATACTAACTAAGCAATTATGTCTTCTCAAAATAACATGGCCAAAGAAAGTTCTGTTGGGTAACGTAGTAATTTCAAAATTTTCCTACGCACACGCAAGATAATGGTGATGCATAGCAACGAGGGGGAGCGCATGATCTACGTACCCTTGTAGATCGCAACGGAAGCGTTGACACAACGTAGTGGAAGTAGTCGTACATCTTCTTCCCGATCCGACCGATCCAAGCACCGTTACTCCGGCAGCTCCGAGTTCTTAGCACACGTACAGCTCGATGACGATCCCCGGGCTCCGATCCAGCAAAGCTTCGGGGAGGAGTTCCGTCAGCATGATGGCGTGGTGATGATCTTGATGTTCTACCGACGCAGGGCTTCGCCTAAGCACTACAACAATATGATCGAGGTGGAATATGGTGGCAGGGGGCACCGCACATGGCTAAGGAACGATCTCAAAGATCAACTTGTGTGTCCTAGGGTGCCCCCTGCCCCGTATATAAAGGAGCAAGGGGGAGGCCGGCCGGCCCCATGGGGCGCGCCAAGGGGAGGGGGAGTCCTCCTCCTAGTGGGAGTAGGACTCCCCTTTCCTAATCAAATTAGGAAACCCTAAGGGGGAAGGAAAGAGGGGGAGAGGGAGAGGGAAAGAGGGGCCGCGCCCCCCTCCCTAGTCCAATTCGGACTCCCCATGTGGGGGGGGGGGGGGCGCAACCTCCTAGGCCGCAGCCCTCTCTCTCCCCTAAGGGCCAATAAGGCCCATTACTTCCCCGGAGGGTTCCGGTAACCCTTCCGGTACTCCGGTTTTCTCCGAAATCATCCGGAACACTTTCGGTGTCCGAATATAGCCGTCCAGTATATCAATATTTATGTCTCGACTATTTCGAGACTCCTCGTCATGTCCGTGATCACATCCGGGACTCCGAACTAACTTCGGTACATCAAAATGCATAAACTCATAATAACTGTCATCGTAACGTTAAGCGTGCGGACCCTACGGTTCGAGAACAATGTAGACATGACCGAGACACATCTCCGGTCAATAACCAATAGCGGGACCTGGATGCCCATATTGGCTCCTACATATTCTACGAAGATCTTTATCGGTCAGACCGCATAACAACATACGTTGTTCCCTTTGTCATCGGTATGTTACTTGCCCGAGATCCGATCGTCGGTATCCAATACCTAGTTCAATCTCATTACCGGCAAGTCTCTTTACTCGTTCTGTAATACATCATCCCGCAACTAACTCATTAGTTGTAATGCTTGCAAGGCTTATGTGATGTGCATTACCGAGAGGGCCCAGAGATACCTCTCCGACAATCGGAGTGACAAATCCTAATCTCGAAATACGCCAACCCAACATCTACCTTTGGAGACACCTGTAGAGCTCCTTTATAATCACCCAGTTACGTTGTGACGTTTGGTAGCACACAAAGTGTTCCTCCGGTAAACGGGAGTTGCATAATCTCATAGTCATAGGAACATGTATAATTCATGAAGAAAGCAATAGCAACATACTAAACGATCGGGTGCTAAGCTAATGAAATGGGTCATGTCAATCAGATCATTCAACTAATGATGTGACCTTGTTAATCAAATAACAACACTTTTTTTATGGTTTAGGAAACATAACCATCTTTGATTAACGAGCTAGTCAAGTAGAGGCATACTAGTGACACTAAGTTTGTCTATGTATTCACACATGTATTATGTTTCCGGTTAATACAATTCTAGCATGAATAATAAACATTTATCATGATATAAGGAAATAAATAATAACTTTATTATTGCCTCTAGGGCATATTTCCTTCAGTCTCCCACTTGCACTAGAGTCAATAATCTAGATTACACAGTAATGATTCTAACACCCAATCCTCTAAGTGATCACGTGATCCAAATCAACTAAACCATAACCGATCATCATGTGAGATGGAGTAGTTTTCAATGGTGAACATCGCTATGTTGATCATATCTACTATATGATTCACGCTCCACCTTTCGGTCTCCGTGTTCCGAGGCCATATCTGCATATGCTAGGCTCGTAAAGTTTAACCTGAGTATTCTGCGTGTGCAAAAACTGGCTTGCACCCGTTGTAGATGAACGTAGAGCTTATCACACCCGATCATCACGTGGTGTCTGGGACGACGAACTTTGGCAACGGTGCATACTCAGGGAGAACACTTCTTGATAATTTAGTGAGAGATCATCTTATAATGCTACCGCCAATCAAAGCAAGATAAGATGCATAAAAAGATAAACATCACATGCAATCAATACAAGTGATATGATATGGCCATCATCATCTTATGCTTGTGATCTCCATCTCTGAAGCACCATCATGATCACCATCGTCACTGGCGCGACACCTTGATCTCCATCGTAGCATCATTTTCGTCTCGCCAATCTCATGCTTCCACGACTATCGCTACCGCTTAGTGATAAAGTAAAGCATTACATCGCGATTGCATTGCATACAATAAAGCGACAACCATATGGCTCCTGCCAGTTGCCGATAACTCGGTTACAAAACATGATCATCTCATACAATAAAATTTAGCATCATGTCTTGGCCATATCACATCACAACATGCCCTGCAAAAACAAGTTAGACGTCCTCTACTTTGTTGTTGGAAGTTTTACGTGGCTGCTACGGGCTTAAGTAAGAACCAATCTCACCTACGCATCAAAACCACAACGATAGTTTGTCAAACAGACTTCGTTTTAACCTTCGCAACGACCGGGCGTAGCCACACTCGGTTCAACTAAAGTTGGAGAAACTGACACCCACCAGCCACCTGTGTGCAAAGCACGGCGGTAGAACCAGTCTCGCGTAAGCGTACGCGTAATGTCGGTCCGGGCTGCTTCATCCAACAATACCGCCGAACCAAAGTATGACATGCTGGTAGGCAGTATGACTTATATCGCCCACAACTCACTTGTGTTCTACTCGTGCAAATAAGATCAAACCATAAAACCTAGGCTCGGATGCCACTGTTGGGTAACATAGTAATTTCAAAATTTTCCTACGCACACGCAAGATCATGGTGATGCATAGCAACGAGGGGGAGAGCATGATCTACGTACCCTTGTAGATCGCAACGGAAGCGTTGACACAACGTAGAGGAAGTAGTCATACGTCTTCTTCCCGATCCGACCGATCCAAGCACCGTTACTCCGGCACCTCTCAGTTCTTAGCACATGTACAGCTCGATGACGATCCCCGGGCTTCGATCCAGCAAAGCTTCGGGGAGGAGTTCCGTCAGCACAACGGCGTGGTGACGATCTTGATGTTCTACGGACGCAGGGCTTCGCCTAAGCACTACAACGATATGATCGAGGTGGAATATGGTGGAAGGGGGCACCGCACACGGCTAAGGAACGATCTCAAAGATCAACTTGTGTGTCCTTGCGTGCCCCCCTGCCCCCGTATATAAAGGAGCAAGGGGGAGGCCAGCCGGCCCTATGGGGCGTGCCAAGGGGAGGGGCAGTCCTCCTCCTAGTGGGAGTAGGACTCCCCTTTCCTAATCCAATTAGGAAACCCTAAGGGGGAAGGAAAGAGGGGGAAAGGGAGAGGGAAAGAGGGGCCGCGCCCCCTCCCTAGTCCAATTCGGACTCCCCATGTGGGGGGGGGGGGGGGCGCCACCTCCTAGGCCGCAGCCCTCTCTCTCCCCTAAGGCCCAATAAGGCCCATTACTTCCCCGGAGGGTTCCGGAAACCCTTCCGGTACTCCGGTTTTCTCCGAAATCATCCGTAACACTTCCGGTGTCCGAATATAGCCGTCCAATATATCAATCTTTATGTCTCGACCATTTCGAGACTCCTCGTCATGTCCGTGATCACATCCGGGACTCCGAACTAACTTCGGTACATCAAAATGCATAAACTCATAATAACTATCATCGTAACGTTAAGCGTGCGGACCCTACGGTTCGAGAACAATGTAGACATGACCGAGACACGTCTCCGGTCAATAACCAATAGCGGGACCTGGATGCCCATATTGGCTCCTACATATTCTACGAAGATCTTTATCGGTCAGACCGCATAACAACATACGTTGTTCCCTTTGTCATCGGTATGTTACTTGCCCGAGATTCGATCGTCGGTATCCAATACCTAGTTCAATCTCGTTACCGGCAAGTCTCTTTACTCGTTCTGTAATACATCATCCCGCAACTAACTCATTAGTTGCAATGCTTGCAAGGCTTATGTGATGTGCATTACCGAGAGGGCCCAGAGATACCTCTCCGACAATCGGAGTGACAAATCCTAATCTCGAAATACGCCAACCCAACATCTACCTTTGGAGTCACCTGTAGAGCTCCTTTATAATCACCCAGTTACGTTGTCACGTTTGGTAGCACACAAAGTGTTCCTCCGGTAAACGGGAGTTGCATAATCTCATAGTCATAGGAACATGTATAAGTCATGAAGAAAGCAATAGCAACATACTAAACGATCGGGTGCTAAGCTAATGAAATGGGTCATGTCAATCAGATCATTCAACTAATGATGTGACCTCGTTAATCAAATAACAAGACTTTGTTTATGGTTTAGGAAACATAACCATCTTTGATTAACGAGCTAGTCAAGTAGAGGCATACTAGTGACACTAAGTTTGTCTATGTATTCACACATGTATTATGTTTCCGGTCAATACAATTCTAGCATGAATAATAAACATTTATCATGATATAAGGAAATAAATACTAACTTTATTATTGCCTCTAGGGCATATTTCCTTCAAGTTCATCCCTACAAAATTATATAGTTTGGTCATGCTCCATTTTCGTCACACAACAATGCTCTCATCATGCACAACCCCGATGACAAGCCAAGCAATTGTTTCATACTTTAGTAATCTCAATCTTTTTTCAACTTTCACGCAATATATCACTACAAGAGATCAGGCCTACTGTGATGTGCCAAAATATGTCATCGAATAGCAAATAACGTCACAAATTACCCTTGAGTGACGTTTCATGGGCGTCACAAGCATCGTCATGGAATCCCCGTTACAGACTACTCCTAGTGACGCCATGCACAAAAATGTGTCACTGAAATTGGGACCTTCGGTGACGTTTTCTAGAACGTCAACAACTTGCTATTTCTGTGACAGTCGACTAATGTCACATGTAGGAGCAAAGATGCCATATTGTACTATATTCAGTGACGGAGCAACGTCACCGACTTCATGCCACACCAACATCGAGCAGATTATACCACTACTAGCATCACTACTTTCATTATTAATGAAAAGGATATCATCAAAATATATTTATTTTATTTCAAATAATTTACAATGTATTATCAAATCTACTATATTGAAATGAAAAACAAATTATATTATACATCCAATCGTCTCACCCATATCATCTACTAAGTAGAAATGATAATAAAAATAACACGACTCAAGTTTGACACGACAATAGACAAGATAAAAAGTAATATTTTGATAACTAAAAGATCACATGTGTTGTCCTAATTATTGCAATGTATGATTCAACAAGGATGGCCTTCATGCACCATCAAGTTTCGTCTGATTTGCTTGTTGAGTTGCTTGAGCCCTTGAGAGAATACCAATCAGTTTATCTGTCTCATGTTGCTTCTTTTCCCAGGCTTCATTCTTCTCTTGTCAGCTCTTCTTCACAACTTCCAATTCTTCTTGATGCTTCCTCTACATCTTTCAAATGATCTGTCTTATGCTTTAAGTCTCACGGGTAACTCCTCCTTGTGCCTATAAGTTGACGAAACACAACGTGTTTCATCTTAATGAGATGAAAAGATAACAAGGACTAATAGTACCACTAAGAAGCTTACAAGTCATCAAATTATGCATCTGAGATCATTATTAAATGACATGCAATCAAGAATAACTCATGACGGTTCAAAAAACATTACTACTGCATAATTTATGAAATCCTAACATTATTAAATGACAGGCAAGCAAGTCTTGTTTGCATGGGTGTCTTTGGAAAACTCAACGGGACTTGGGTCATGATTATTGTACTTGTCTTTTTTCTACACGATATATGAAATCCTAACATTACTACTCCATATATAATGTGGTAGACATAGGACTAGAAGTAAGGAATTTGGAATTCTTAAAAGTTTACCGAAATGGGCAACATAAGACCTAGATCCAATCCTTTGGTGATGCCTGACATCTTCTTGGTTTTCCTTGTTCAATTGACATATTACCTATATGAAGAAAATGAATATTAGTGTGGTGAGGTGATGTGTTTGTTGGACTTGGTCCATACTGTTCTTGATGGTTTGTACCTTCAACTGACTCAATTGTTGCGGTAGCTCTAGATCTTGTTATTCTTGAGGTAGGAGCTGCACTATTCGTGGATCTGACACACTTTTATCTTTTTGGCATGGTAGAACCTTCAGGTGCCTGGGTCAAACACGTCAGGTAAAACAAGGCAGCGAATCAACATTCACTTATGCAATGTCAACAGTAGTTCAAATAGGAATGTAGTGAACAAAAAAATCATAATCAAGATTAATTAGTAGGAGAGTAAAGGAGTGGAGGAACAGAAGCTGTGAATCAATCTTTAGTCAGTTATTTGTGATACTTATAGTGCACAGTGACATACACATGATACGAGCAATGCAGAATTAAAGCCGCTTAATCCACATTGAAGTGCATATTATTGAAGATGTATGTTCACACGATATATTACCATTGCTTTCGACATAGGAAGAGCGGCTTCCTCTTCATCTCCTTTCCTTCCTCCCCTTTCCTTCAAATACGCCTCACCCTTTATTTTCCGTTCCGCAAGATATGCCCTGCTTCCCCACCGGTGGCATGATTTTAGTAACTTAAGCTAGAAAAGATGATAGGGAGTGAACTAAATGAATTGCCAAAAGACATAGATTGTGTAAAATAATTGTAAACATCTGACACTGCTAACAAGCAGTTCATGTCAGATTACATAAAGAGAAAATGAAGACTTCATGCGTTCTGATATAACAAGTGAAGCTAGCAACATGTAAGATGCAACCGGGGCATAGTCAAGGAGAAGCAGCCAACAACCCTAGAAAAACAAGACCAGGAAGTTTAGAACAAAAAACAACAAAAATAATATCATTACTGTAGGTTCTGTCATAGTTCAGAAAAGCAGAAAGTTTAATATACTGCTTCAAAACTAAGGCTTGATGGATGATGCTCTATGTTTCTAAAGTAGGAGCAGCTTATTCAAGTAGTGGACACTCCACTTATAGCTAGACCTTTATGTAGCAAGTTAACAATCAGCTTTGATTTTACCAGTTTAGTAAAGGAAAATTGAGTGTTGGTCAAAGCTTATTTTTTCGAAACTTGCAACGTATCTCCCAATTTCCATGAATTTAACTACCACTGAATCATTTTTCACAAAGAGACCATGATTCCTCAAGGGAAAAATAAAGGAAAACTCGTACCAGCTTGAAGTGTCGACATGTGAGGAACAGAACAACCCAAAAAGAACAAATAAAATTTAGAGTAACCATAGGCAGTCATGCAAATATTGTCTACGAAAAGGTATGTTGGTACTAACTAATTCCTGCGGCTCTGCACTGGAAATCATGCAAGTGTAATCGATGATAATGATCATAAGACCCTATGAAATGTACACCGACCATCCTATATAACATGCCATGGTGTCTGGCAAAAATTCAAATCTTCACAGTACCTGTGCCGACTCAAATATACCAATACCAAAATTCTAATCTGGGAAAGCCCATGAACATCATCTTCACACTAACATATAATTTTCTGTATGCAAGAGTATCCATACAAGCACATACCAAACAAACAGCATATGTAATACAGCATCCAAGCTGCCATCATCTTTACATATATTTATTTTATATACACAGAATGTAAATAGTTAATGAAGCTGTGAAAGATATAAGAACCATCAAAAATCTTACTCGGCTATTCTCTATGAATAAGGTTGGATGCGCTTTGGAGTAACCTTCTGAAAATCTAAAATAGAAAACAAAGCTCATGCCTTCCCCATCGGTTTTCATTCTCTAAGTGTGAAAGCAGGATATAGTGGAACCTGATAAAAATGCATAAAAGATGACATTGTCAAACCACTGATTACAAAAGGTAACAACGACAAAGAATGTGAGTATGAAAAGAACTCTAGTTAAGCAAAATTTCAAATTCATTAATCTTAATTACACAACTGATAATTCGCCGATTTACTGCAATAGAATTCAGGCACGTCATTCTCCTTAGACACAGTTGATTAGGGGCTCTATCATGCCCCTTTGTATCAGGATTGGGCAATAGACGACTGGTTACTGGGAGCACTAGCGACTCCTTGGAGCCTAGTTCAAATCCCTATGGCGCGAAACTAAAGCTTGTTGATTTGTTTTGTAGAATGAACTAGACATGCCGTAAAGAAATCTCTAAACTAAGGTCGTGCATCTGATAGTTAACTACATTTTGCGTAATGGCTAACTGACTGCAGTAACATATCTTCAGATTCAGGCCTTTTTTTACCATAGCTACTGTAGCAAACGCAAAACCAGGTTCACTACTGCAGTTTTGAACAGATCTATCAATAGGATATAAAGTAAAGTTATCTAGTAGGAGGCTCAGACTTTTTACCATAGCAGGCTATGGTAAATCCTAATTACAGAGAAGGACGGGATGATGAGTAGTATGCATGAACCCTAACCATTGAACATCAAGGGGTGGCGGGATGAGGAAGTCACAAAGAGACACCGCCAATCGCAGGGGAGAAGAGAGCCGGGTGCTCGCAGGGCGGGTTGATGCGGTGGATCTATGTTCGGCGGTGCCACGGTGGGGCGGCCTCCTCCAATCTTCCGTAGCCGGTTGCTGCAATTGGGGGGAGAAGAGGGCCGTGTCCTCGCAGGGCAGGATGTTGAGGTAGATACGAGATCAGCCGGTGGGACGGCCTCCCCCGATCCGCCGTCGCCGATCGCTGTAATCGGGGCTGTAGTCATGGGGAGAAGAGAGAGCCGGTTAAATCGGGGGAGAAGATAAATGCGGGGTAGGCGGTGGCTCTTCGCGGGTGAAATAGAAGGGAGGAAAATTGGATGTGTCTCTGACGGGTGGGGACACAGGGTCGATGCGGGAAAATTTAGAGAAGTGGAGGGTGGAGAGAGAAAGTTTTTTCGTTGGGGAGATGGTTTATTTTCAGAATTTCATTTCCACTTTAATTCGAAATAAATAGCAAATAATTATTAAAAAATGTAAATCTTACATACACACTATGATGTGGTATTTTTCATGTTCTTTTTTGGGAAAACTGTAAATAAATATGTGGAAGGTTGTACACCAGGGCTCTTAACTACGAGTATGTGATTTGAAGAAAAAATACAAATGACTAAATATTTCTTTTAACTCTTTTAGTAAATAAAACCTTTTTTAATGTATAAAACTCCTTTTTGATCACGAGCTCTCACTGGCGGTGGCATGTGCAAATAGACAGGAGATCGTTCGATCACTTTACCCAACACACTAATCAATTGACTTAAAATTGGACCTATTGTTCCTCTAAGTATCCACGATAGACATCTTTTTTTGCCGGCCACTACCTACCATTTTTATTTTGAGATAGAACCAAGCAAATACAACGCCATATGCATTACCTCACGAATGCATGTAATATCCTCTTTCTGCCACTGGTTATTTATATTAGATATTATAAAATAATTATCACTCGATAGCCTGTGAAGAAACAATGGTGCGCCCCACTATCAACATTGATGTGTGGGTCCTACCATTCAATAAGTTGTGAAAGTTGTGAAGCAGTTGCGGTGGGTCCCGTTGCTAGATGTTACATGACAAAAAAAATTAGCATCACACATTCTTAATATTCGATGACTCTAATAGGTTCGTCATCAAAATTACCAAATCGTCATAGAAATTGACAGACAGGTGGCACTCAACTGTGGAGGCGATTTTGTGACGTTAACTGTCACCGATTAACAGAGATCAGTGACTCCACCTATAAAACGTCACACATCAGGTATTTGTGTGACGTTGTCCACCACCGTCACAAGGATTTTCGTCACAGTATCTCAATTTTCTTGTTGTGTATGAGCGTGAGCCATGGATATAGCACTATGGGTGGAATAGAATATGATGATGGGGGTTATGTGGACAAGACAGAAAAGGAGAAAGTCTCACATTGACGCGGCTAATCAACGGGCTTGGGAGATGCCCATCAATTGATGTAAATGCGAGAAGTAGGGGTTGCCATGCAACAGATGCACTAGAGTTATAAATGTATGAAAGCTCAATAAAAGAAACTAAGTGGGTGTGCATCCAACTTGCTTGCTCACGAAGAGCTAGGGAATTTGAGGAAGCCCATTGTTGGAATATACAAGCCAAGTTCAATAATGAAAAATTCCCACTAGTATATGAAAGTGACAAAACTAGAGACTCTCTATCACAAAGATCATGGTGCTACTTTGAAGCACAAGTGTGGAAAAAGGATAGTAGCATTGTCCCTTTATATATATATATATATATATATATATATATTGGGACAATGCTCTATGAATGATGATCATCACACTTCTATTTATTTACATCTCAATGATTACAACTGAATACTAGAACAAAGTATGACTCTATATGAATGCCGCCGGCGCTGTACCGGGATGGGCAATGAATCAAGAGTGACATGTATGAAATAATATGCATGGTGGCTTTGCCACAAATACGATGTCAACTACATGATCATGCAAGGCAATATGACAATAATGAAGCATGTCATGATAAACGGAACGGTGGAAAGTTGCATGGAAATATATCTTGGAATGGCTATGGAAATGCCATAATAGGTAGGTATGGCGGCTGTTTTGAGGAAGATATAAGGAGGTTTATGTGTGATAGAGCGTATTGTATCATGGGGTTTGGATGCACCGGCGAAGTTTGCACCAACTCTCAAGGTGAGAAAGGGCAATGCACGGTACCGAAGAGGCTAGGAATGATGGAAGAGTGAGAGTGCGTATAATCCATGGACTCAACATTAGTCATAAAGAACTCACATACTTATTGCAAAAATCTACAAGTCATCAAAAACCAAGCATTACGTGCATGCTCCTAGGGGGATAGATTGGTAGGAAAAGACCATCGCTCGTCCCCGACTGCCACTCATAAGGATGACAATCAAAGAACACCTCATGTTTCAAATTTGTTACATAACCATTACCATAGCAAATTTCAACACAAGTATTTCTCAAATTCACAATTGCTCAACTAGCACAACTTTAATATCACTACCTCCATATCTCAAAACAATCATCAAGTATCAAACTTCTCTTAGTATTCAATGCACTTTATGTGAAAGTTTTTATTATACTAATCTTGGATGCCTATCATATTAGGACTAATTTTATAACCAAAGCAAATTCAAGTTCATGTTTATGGACACATCTCCGCCGCCGCCACCGCTGGCCGTGGAGCCGTTCCTCGACCTCCGCCGCCGCCACCGCCGGCCATTGTGGAAGATGTGGCCATGCCGATGGCCACCGCCTCCAACATGTTCAATGATATGTCGCAAAGGTAAAAAAAATCTTTTGTGCTCTCGTTTGTTGTTTCAAATTGAATGTGATGTTGAATGTTTGTACATCCAATTGTTGTCTTGATGATGAAGCTTTCATGCACGCGACAAATGTGGAAAATGATGATTATGTGTTGCACGAGTATGTGTTACAAGAATATGAAACCTGATATGGTGATGACAATCCTAACATGGACGATGAGGGCTTTGTTGCGAAGGGAAGAAGTGGAAATTATACCAGTGCAGATGATGTGTTGATATGCATCGCATGGAAGAAAGTTTCGCAAGATGCATCCATTGAAAGCAACCAAACGGTAAACACCTGTTGGTAACGTACGCATCAAGGATTACTTCAATGAGCGCAACATAAGTGGTCACTTCCGTTTGAGTGACTCTCTTCGCCAACGTTGGTCCACCATCTACGCCGAATGCCAAAAGTGGGCCGGTTGCTTGTCAAATTTTGCTCGCATGAACCCTAGTGGTTGCGGTGTTCCACATTTTGATGACGATGTGTTGGTTGTTTTATTGTAGAAAATAATTGCGTGAGGATTTTTTTCGAGAGAGGAACATGAAAGGCGAGAAGAAGAAGAAGAAGAAGAAGAAGAAGAAGAAGAAAGGAAAAGTTTTCACTTTTCATCATTGCTACAAAGAGCTCAAGGACGAGGATAAGTGGAAAACTAGAGAGACTTTTGATTCTTTGAAGAAGAAGAGTGTGATGATTGAGGATGAAGAAGATGTCGCCGGTGAGGAGAGAAGGCACCCCACTCCTCACTTCGCGACAAAATCTTATAGGCCCGACGGAAACAAGAAAGTGAAGGGAGCCAAGGCCGGAGACAATGATCTCAAGGAAGGATTTGATGCCATTGTCACGGCGAGGAAAGAGTGTGCCAAAGAAAAAAGAATGTTGAATCTCAAGGAAATAGAGTAGAGGAGTGAGGCCAAGCGGCGAAGAGCGGCGACCGAGGGGAAGAGGGCGGCGGCCGAGGAGAGGCTGGCAGCGGGCGAGGAGAGGAAGGTGGACCTAGAGGAGAAAAAGGCCGCGGCCGAGGAGATGAAGATGGTCGAGGAGAAGGCACTCATGTTTCTATTTATGGACACATCTACTCTCGACCCCAAGGCAAAGGCCTATGTTGAACTTTGCCATGATGAAATGCTCATGAAGAAGCAAATGCTCATGAGGCAAATGATGATGGGAGGAGGCATGGGAGGTGCCATGTGAGGAGGCATGGGAGGTGCCATGGGTAGCTACATGAACATGATGAGAGGTGCCATGAATGGTGCATTTGGCGGAAACATGGGAGGTGGCTTCGGTGCCAACATGGAAGGTGGCTTTGGTGGCATGGGAGGTGGCTATGGCGGCAACATGAGTAGCGATGGAGGTGGCTTCGTCGGCAACATGACCGACATGGGAGGTAATGAAGGTGCTTCCGGTGGTGCCCCCGGCAACGAGACTTCATCTCTTCACAACGTCGACAAAGAAGCCAGTGATGATGATGATCGTACCACGGTTCACAACGCCGGTGGTGTTGATGACCCGCATGAATGATATTCATGTGCATTTTAATTTGTAGGGCAAAAAACTTTGATTGGGACGATGCACTTTTGGTAGAGGGATTTGAAACTATGATGATGATGATGCACTTTTGTTAGGGATTTGAAACTATGATGATGATGCACTTTAATTTGAAATTTTAAGTGATATTTCAATGCAAAACCGCGGTTGTACAGCGTCTGAACAACAGCCGCGCGGCTGTCAGCCGGTTTTACATCTTCGTTTTGAACCGTCTGTTGGAGTTGCTCTTTTACATCTTTGTTTTGAATCATCTGTTGGAGTTGAGCCTTTTTCAAAGATGTAAAAAGCACTTTTTGGTGCTCCAAAATTTTACATCACCGGTTTAAAGCACCAAAATATACATCATCTATTGGAGATGCTCTAAATCGTTGATACTACCATGAGACGACATAAATGTACTAGCTAAAGGATATCTCCTTTGTTTTTATTTACTACTCCCTCCGTTTCTCTTTAGTCTGCATATAAGCTTTGATCAAAATCAAACTTTATAAAGTTTGATTAATTTTGTAGGAAAAAACATCAACATTCACAGTATGATATCAATATTATTAGATGCATCATCAAATTAACTTTCATGCCATATAACTCTAGTATTGTAGATTCTGATATTCTTTGATAAATTTTGGTCAAACTTTGATTACTTTGACTTTGATCAAATTTTATATACAAAGTAAAAAAGAAACGGAGGTAGTAAGTATATTAGCTTTGACACCAGTCAAACTTTATAAATTTTGACAAAATCTACGGGAAACATATAAACATTGACAATAACAATTATATATGACGTGAAAACATATTCAATGATGAATCTCATGAAATCGTTTTGGTATTGTACATGTTAATATATTTTCTATAAATTCAATTAAAGCTGACAAAGTTTTACTTAAGAGACAAAACTAATATATGAAGTAAATAAAAACAGGGGGAGCATATGGAAGAGAAGAGAGACACGGTATGTCACCGGTGGGAACGAGTATCTTCATGTTGAGGATTTGTGGTAGTATGAAAGTCAGATCACCGGTTCACTTTTCCTTTTGACGCGATGCACGCCTACCTGGCGACCTTCCTCAATGAAGTCTCAGGAGAGACCAGGCGCGCGCATGTGTCAGGCCATTGGATAGGCATCTTTAGTTACCGCTTGGCATGAGTGGTTCCCTATCTCAAAAAACAATCTACAGTGGATACGCATATTTAATTCTCTGCCAAGGATAGATTGTGGAATTTGGGGTAGTGCTCAAAGCGTCAAACGACCGGCAATGAGAGCGTCTACAGCCGTGTCTCTTATACCCGTTTCAAACATCCCGACAGGCTGTTCGGTCAGTGACCGATCCCAAAAATTCGTTTTAATCAGACCTTTCAAACGGGTCTCAAATGTCCGGACTGATCGACACCTCTTCTATCCAACCCAAATATAGGATATATATGGAGCGATCCGGGCACACCGGGCACGCCCGCCTG
Source organism: Triticum monococcum (assembly GCA_034509565.1). Lineage (NCBI taxonomy): Eukaryota > Viridiplantae > Streptophyta > Magnoliopsida > Poales > Poaceae > Triticum > Triticum monococcum. The sequence goes on from CM067842.1 coordinate 691,124,075, forward strand.
ATAAGTCCAGCTCGCCGTGGACACCACAAAAAATCCCAATCCACGTGGCAAGCTCAAACCTTAGCTTACTCTCTCACTCCGTCCGTCCATTCCTCTTCCTCTTCGTTCCGATCCCATCCACCACCATGAGCAGCTCCGGCAGCGACTCTAGCTCGGAGCTCGACTACGAGGAGGAGATGGCCTTCCGCATTGCGCTGGAGCGGTCCAAGGTGGAGACCGGCAACAGCTCCGGATCTGGAGCGTTGCCGCACCTCCCTCGCCGGCGCAGCGCGGACGCTGGAGCTGGACCTTCCCGGCCTGCGCGTATCGACACCCGGTCAGCATAATACACGCCGGCCCCGCGTCATCTCCTTCCCTCGCCAGCCGCTCCTACACGCGGCCAACGCTGGGTGCTTGTGCCCGCGCCTCCAGCGCGCACGCGCAATCTAGAGTCGGAGGCGCGCCGTGAGAGGCAGCGTGCACGAGAGAGGGAGGCGACAGAGCAGTCCTCGCGCCGCCACGGAGGGACGAAGCCGGATGCCGACTAGGACGCGCGTCTCCTAGCCTGGGTGTACCGCCGCTCCCTCAAGACGGTGGAGACGGACGCTCGCCGCCTCCGACAGAAGAACGCCAAGGCGCTCTGGCTAGCCATTAAGAAGTCAGAGCGCGAGGTGAAGGAGGCAGCGGTGGAGAAGGCTCGGGTGGCAAGGCTGAAGTGCGAGCAGAACAGGGCGGTCCATCAGAAGAAGGGGCTCATCGTCCTCTCCGATTCCGACTCCGACGGCGGTGACAGCTGCACCTCGTCGTCCGACGATCAAGACCCTCCACCAGCCGCGGACGCCTACAGCTACGCCGGCGACCGGAAGGGCAAAGGCCCGACGAGGATGTGGTGATTCGGCCCCCCTCCTTCTCAATGTTTATATAGTTTAAGTTGTAGAAGTTTGTGAACTTGTCTATAGACGAACTATGATCTTATAATAGGCCGGTACTAGTAGTACCTTATAGGCCCCTGTTCCTACGTATATCATCCCCTCTTCCTCTTGCTATGGCTACGCTGTTCAACTGTTGGCCTCTGTCTTGGTTGACCGCCTCATTTTTTTTTTGAACAAAGCAAGGCACCAGGAAGGTGCCCAATTTCCATTGACAGCTTAAAGAGTCATTACAAGGTTCAGAGGCCAAAGAATACAGAGCAGGAGATACAGCCAGAAAAAGAAGCTGAATGGAATAGCAAAGATAGGTTGAAACAAGTCAACCAATTGATCTTCAGCTAAAAGAATGCGAGAAGGTCACTTAGTAGATTTATCCTGAAAGTAAGAAGTGTGAAGGTGTCTTCAATCCTGAAGAAAGCTTTGAAGAAGAAGTCTAGAAATCACAACTTTGTCGAAGCGTCCTCTGAGCTTAGTAGCAGTACACCTTGTGAAGACGGTAGCCTGTGATAGAGAAGTGAGGTAAAGCTGCCGCCACTGGACAGAGGTCTGCAGCGTGTGATCGAGTTGAGCAAGACATTATAGGTTGATTTGTTGCCTGATACACCTGCAGAGCAAGGTTGTGAGCTACTCCATTTAGATTCCTGGAAATATGAAAGACCTGAGCATTGAGATTAGTATAACTTTTAATAAAAGAAGCCAAGTAATTTCTGATATTCCAAGGCGTAGCTGGATCGGAAATATTCTTAGAAGTTGCTGCAAGAGCAAGTGGAAGACAGTCAGTTAAAAAAGTAGGCTGCTGCACATTTAAGAAGTTTGCTAGTAGAGCAGCACAAGCCAGGGCTTTGGCTTCCGCCTGAATGGGATCAATGGTTACAGGTGCAGAAGCTTGAATCTGAATATTGAGCTCCCCATGATCAGCAGGGAGAGAAAAGTAGATACCAATACCTGTACCAACCTGTCCTCGAAGAGCACCTGGTATTTTTGAAGTTCGAAAAGCCGCATCGGAATAAATCTTCGGCCCCTTAATCATGAGATCAGATTGGATGGATTTGCCCTGCATAGGAATTTGCTGTTCATTATGAAGATTGTTAGCAATACTATGTTGGTCATCAGATGACAGAAGTGCCTCAGCCTGCATTGCACAATCCATAGTAGCAGCCAAAACGTGGATCCTATTAGGATGCCCTTTCCTGCGCTCAAAAAGACAATCGTTCCTAGCTTTCCATAAAGTCCATAAAAAGTTGAAAATATTCTGGAACGAAGCATGAGGATGATGTGAACCCATTAAAGAAGTAATGGTGGTAAGCAAAGAGTCCTGATTATGAACGAGAGCATCAGTTCTAATATACCAAGGATGAGCAAACCAGGCAGCTCTAGCAAAATGACAAAGGAAAAAAAGATGAAAATCATCCTCTTGTTGAGTACATCTGGAGCAAATTTGAGGAATATGGTTGGAAAATCTTCCTGCTCTCATACCAGTAGGCAGAGCCTTGCTGAGAAGACGCCAAGCAAACGTTTTAATTTTAGGAAGCAAAGATTTGTGCTTCCACACCATATTGAGAAAGTTTTTTAAGTCCGCAGAAACTTGAAAGGGAGTTGTTCTAGGATGGGCATGAATGTTTTGTAAGCAGATTTAGGAGAACAACTACCATTCGGCGCTAAAGGCCAACAAAGCAAATCATCATTATCATCCTGAATAATGTCAGTATTAATGATATGAGAAGCCAGCGGCTCCCGGAAAAGTTGAAAGATGAGATGATGGTTCCAAGTCTTGTTATCAGCCATCCAAAGATCCCTAACTAAAGATGGATAAACAAAGCCTAAATGCTGAGGAATGAGATAGTCATGAATAGTATTCCAGTGGGTACACCAAGGCATACTCCATAAAGAAATATTTCCTTGAGTAAGCTGGTAGAAAGCATGATTCTTAATATTGGGAAACATTTTGAGGATAGAAGCCCAAAAAGCAGATTTGGGAGGAGCAGGAGTAGCCTTCCAAATTGTGGTGTTAGGGAAATATTTCGCTCGGAGAACAGAGTATAAATGTGAAGATGGATTATTTGCTAACCTCCATGCTGCATCCAGAATGAGACTCTCATTGATCGCCTTCAAGTTTCTTATACCTAACCCTCCTTCTGATTTGGAATTGGAAATGTCCTTCCAAGCTCGAAGACAAAGGCTTTTCTTGGAATCTGTTTCTCTAATACCTGTCCACCAGAAGTTCCTGATTATTGCAGTAAGTTTTGCAATGAATTTTTTAGGAAAAAGAATATTGGACATATAATAAACAGGAATGGCCGAAAAGACAGAGCGAATTAATTCTAATCTAGCAGCATGAGAGAGCATGTTAGCTTTATAAGAGGGCAACTTATTTAAAAATTTGTCCAAGACAAAGTTGTAAGCAGTTGCTCTATTATTAGCAGGAAGGATGAGAGGATGACCAAGGTGAGTAAAGTTATTATCAAGGGTAGCCACTGGAAAAATGATTTTAATGTCATCCATAACCTGTTGGGGAACATGGGAACTGAAAAGAATAGCAGATTTGTTCCAATTGGGTGTTTGACCAGAGCTAGCACAAAAATGATGAATGAGGTTGGCCATAGCCTGAGCTTCCTGACAAGTGGCCTGTCCACACACAAGGAGATCATCTGCAAACAACAAAGAATGCACAGAAGGGCAATTTGGTCCAAGTGAAATACCTTGTAAATGATTGGCCCTCAAAGCTTCATTCACCATAATGGAGAGCTCATTAATGGCCAAAACAAACAAATAAGGTGACATGGGACAGCCCTGTCTGATACCTCTGGAACTCTTAAATTTTTGAGAGGGCTGACCATTAATAAGCACAGAGAAAGTAGGTGAGGAGATACACGCATGAATCAAATTAATGAAATGACCATGCAGCCCTTTACATGTCAAGGCAGAAACTATGAAGTTCCATTCCAAACGATCAAAAGCTTTAGCAAGATCTATTTTTAGCATGAAAGCAGTATAATTCCAAGATTTAAGGGAAAAAGAGTGAGCAATCTCTTGAGCAATAATGATGTTATCACTAATACGCCTGCCTTGAATAAAAGCTTGTTGAGCATGATCAATATAATCAGGAAGGTGAGATTTAAGTCTATTAGCCAAAGATTTGGCAATGATTTTGTAAATGACGTTACAAAGGCTAATAGGCCTGTAATCAGTAGGAAGCAGGGGCACCAATTTTTTAGGAATGAGAGCAATATTGGTGTTATTAATATGAGAAGGAAGGGTAGCTGTTTGATAAAAATTAGTAACAAGTTGAGTTACCTCTTCCCCAATCCAGTCCCAAGTAGCTAAATAAAATTCAACATTGAAACCATCAGGTCCAGGAGAAGCGTTAAGCTTCATATCTTTAAGAATCTGCAAGATTTCAGCGTTATCCGGAATGGAATAAGTAGGATCATTGTTATGATTGTACCCCTGATGAAGAGGAAAAGGTGGGCAAACATTCACATTAGGGGATGAAAAAATATAGTTGAAGTAGTTCACAAAGGTTTGCATAATGGCATTAGGATTACAGTGAATGAGGTCATGTTCATCTTTAATAGAACAGATAGTATTTCTCTTCCTACGCTTAATAACAGCGTGATGAAAAAATTTAGTATTACGGTCACCTTTAGAAACCCAATTCTTCTTACTCCTTTGCTTATAATATTGATTAATCTTAGAAAGCGTTAATTCATACCTTGCCGTAAGAGAACATTGGAGATCTTGATTTTGGTGATGAAGAGGAAGTTGTTGCAGTTCATTGATTTTTGACTCTAAGGCCGAAAGCTCATTTTGAAGTGATTTTTTCTTCCTGCACCACGTTTTGAGAGATCCTGCAAGATAGGAAGATTTCGCTGCAAAAGAAATATGAGAAGCATTGATCCAAACATTCTTAGTGGAGGAGTGGAAGTCTTGTTCCATAAGCCACCAGTTTTCAAATTTGAAAGTTTGTTTAGGTCTCACAAAATTACCATCAGTAGAGATTAAAATAGGGGCATGATCACTGAAAATGATAGGCAGATTTAAAACCTTAGTGTTGGGATAAAAAGAGCACCACTGAGAGTTGACCGCCTCATTTGACATCCGCCATACGACAGGGAAAACGATGAGAGCTCTCGCTCGTTGATTAGCATTTTACTACTAGGGCATGCGACACGTTCCCCTGTCTTTGAACTTGAACATCCATGCATGCACACACGTAAGTACCGTTGGTTGCTAAGGACAGGCTGATGTCACCTAGTACTACTTATTAATTTCCCTAACTCCTGCTGCTCAATCGGCTCGTGTTTTCGTCCTAATCCTATTTACTCATGGATTCGTGTCCTATCTTGAGTCTGCTTGTACTATAGCTCCGAGAAGGCCAACGTGCTTACTTTTCGTGCAATCATGGCTTCTTCCGGCCAGCACCGCCTTACATGTGCCCACACATTGAGGCTGCATGCATGACGCTGCATTAGACCGCCCCTGACGCCCTGTGCGCCGTTGCAAACTGAAATTAACCGCTCACCAGGAGCCCCAGTACTTTTCGCCTGCCATGTCGTGCACATGCACATGCATCACCATATAAGTATCTAGGGAGAACATGGGCCTCCTCATAGCTCAGCCACTCTCGACCGTCGGATCAATTTTTTGATGCGATTTTGGGCGTCTGATCAAGAGGTGAAAGGAGCTGGGCCGTCGGATCGGGCCGGCGACACTGCTACAATGAATAGTTATCTCCCGCTGTAAAAGATCTCGTGCCACCGCGTGTAATTCCCGTGCCATGCCGAGGGCATTTTCGTAATTTCACTATGCTGTATAAAAGTGCAGCACCATAGGGTTTCTCCCCAATCGGCTTCCTCCCCTCGTCCTGTATACGCGAGGGAGAGCCGCCGCCGCCTCCTCCCCTTCCAAACCCTCTTCCCCGCCTCCCCTCGCGCCCAGCTCCTCCCACCTCACCGCCTCCTCCTCTCCCCTCCCGCGCGCCTCCTCTCCTCCCACCCACACCGCCGCCGCTACCTACTGGCGCGAGCTCGCATTGGTCTTGGTCCCCATCTCCTCCATGCTCGACACAAGTGCGGGTCGCCGCCGCACTGCACAAGGCGGGGCTACATCCCAGGCCCCCGCTTTCTCCTTCGCCCAAACGACCAAGCCCTTCGCATCGAGCTCCTCTACGCCGACACCGCCGCTCGTCCTACTCCCTCCATGTTCTTCCCCTCCCCTAACCCTAGAAACAGACAAGGAGGCCGATTCACCGCCAGCCATCGGCCATGGAGCCTCCTGCTTGACGATGTTGAGGGGGACGGTGCCGACTGTCGAGCCCCCCTGCTTAATCCCGAAGATTTAGTGAAACAGCTGGAGGCCTCGCCCCATCTTGCGATCCGCCACCAAATCACACTGTTTCCTGCCGTGTGGTACCATGGGAGATGTTCTTTCTTGATTCTTCGGTTACTCTTTCGTTTCTACTAGATTTGTGATGTTCTGCTGCTCATGTAGGTCTCGTGTTACTGTTTTGGCCTTATCTAAACCGACTCCTTTAGCTCATCTCAGTTTATTCTTTGTGTTGTTTAGGATGTGGTTAGGGCTGGTGGTTGTTCATTAGTTTTCTCTTTGCTGGTTGCCCTTTGCTAGTGCTCTTGTCCATTGGATTTCTAGGATCTGCCGTTCCAGTTGCTAGAGATTGGCCGGTTCCCCTTTTGGTTGACATTCCCATTGCAGGTGATATTTTTTTATCAGTTTCTTTGTTTAATATGCTTTTATTGCGTGTTCTAATTTATAAACTGCTTCTCATGTATTGATTGTGGCTTATTAAATCGTGAGCTTAGTTAATTTTATTTCAGATGATATTGGCAGGAACTCGAGAAGCCTCCATTTCAGAGGTGTTGATGTTGCTGCGGGTTGGTGCTTGAGGTTGGCAGTAGTGTCTCCATGGACAGTTTCATTTCTTAATCATACTAGCTTAGTTGTAGTGTTAAATTGTGAGCTTAGTTACTTCTTTAGGTTGCCATGCTGGATGCCATTTTTAGGTTGATGTGTACCTAAAAATAGTTCATTGGTCCATGCATTCAATGGTTCATACCTACTATCTGTAGGAACTAGATTCTTTTTATTAGATGAAGGTTCTTTTTTTCACTGGAACAACATGTTATTTTAACTTGTAATTCTAGGTTATTTGATTCGTATGCAAATGCTTGCATGATATTATTCATTCGCCATATTGCACTTGGTCAGACCATTTATCATGAATGAGGAAGAGGAGATCCTGACCACTTCACCGCCTCTTCCATAGGCTTGTGGCAAGGATTATATCCCCAGCATCCTCCTCCAAGCTTGCAATTACTGCCTCCCCAAGTAACATCAGTCTACATCAGCAAGGTGAGCCTCACAGTTTTTTCCTAGGCTTTTACTTTATCATGTATGCACCATTGTTGCATGCCTCTAACTGTGTATGCTGCTAAGTAATACCCACGATGCGGCTATATCTCCCACGTGTTGAGGCACGACTTGGAGGCATAACCGCATGGTGGTTTTATCGCAAGAAGGGTGATCTTCACACAATCCCATGTAATGAACAATAATGGGATAAAGAGTTGGCTAACAATCGCCACTTCACACAATACATTAATTCATACATCATCAGAGTACACACATAGTCCGACTACGGACAAATCCAAATAAAAAAAAGAAGATAACCCAACTGCTAGATCCCGATCGTCCCAAACTGGGCACCACTACTGATCATGCAGAAAAGAAACATAATAACGACCAAGGTCTTTGTCGAACTGCCATTTGAGCTCGGTTGCGCCACCTACACTGGGTTCATTGGCTCTTGCAACTGTTTGGTAGTAAACTGTGAGTCACGGGGACTCAGCAATCTCACAACCCGCGAGATCAAGACTATTTAAGCTCATGGGTAGGATGTGGCAATGAGGTGGAGCTGCAGCAAGCGCTAAGCAAATATGGTGGCTAACATACGCAAATAAGAGTGAGAAGAGAAGCAACGCAACGGTCGTGAGGCTAGAAGTGATCCTGAAACTACTTACGCACAACCATAACACAAGAACTGTGTTCACTTTCCGGACTCCGCCGAAAAGAGACCATCACGGCTACACATGCGGTTGATGCATTTTAATTAAGTCAAGTGTCAAGTTCTCTACAACCGGACATTAACGAATTCCCATCTGCCACATAACCGCGGGCACGACTTTTGAAAGACAATACCCTGCAGGGGTGCTCCAACTTAGCCCATCACAAGCTCTCACGATCAGCAAAGGATATTCCTTCTCCCGGAAAGACCCGACCAGTCTCGGAATCCCGGTTACAAGACATTTCGACAATGGTAAAACAAGACCAGCAAGACCACCCAACTATGCCGACAAATCATGATAGGAGCTGCACATATCTCGTTCTCAGGGCACACCGGATAAGCTAAGCGTACAAGTACCAACGTAACCCAAGTTGCCAAGGAACGGTCCTGCACGGTGCTCTAGTTGGGACCAACACTCAGAGGAGCACCGGCCGGGGGGGGGGGGGGGGGTAAATAAAGATGACCCTTGAGTCTGCAGAACCCAAGGGAAAAAGGCTTAGGTGGCAAATGTTAAAACCAAGATTGGGTCTTGTTGGAGGAGTTTTATTCAAAGCGAACTGTCAAGGGGGTCCCATAACCCCAACCGCGTAAGGAACGCAAAATCAAGGAACATAACACCGGTATGACGGATATTAGGGCGGCAAGAGTGGAACAAAACACCAAGCATAAGGCCGAGCCTTCCACCCTTTACCAAGTATATAGATGTATTAATTAAAATAAGAGATATTGTGATATCCCAACATAATCATGTTCCAACACGGAACCAACTTCATCTTCACCTGCAACTAGCAACGCTATAAGAAGCGCTGAGCAAAAGCGGTAAGATAGCCAAACAATGGTTTGCTAGGAAGGTGGGTTAGAGGCTTGACATGGCAATATGGGAGGCATGATAAACAAGTGGTAGGTAGTGCGACATAGCGATAGAGCGAACAACTAGCAAGCAAAGATAGAAGTGATATCGAGGGTAATGGTCATCTTGCCTAAAATCCCGCTAGGAAGAAGAACGAGTCCATGAAGTAGACGAACCAACGTAGTCGAACGAATCCTCACAATCGCAACGTAACCGGAACTATCAAGGAGAAGCACAACCAGAAAGGAGCAAACAACATGGTAAACAACCATCACATCAACATGGCATGATGCACAATCAAGTATGATGCATGTCCGGTTTAAATAGTCAAGGCATGGCAAAGTGCAACAAACAACACTACAAATTAAGTGGAGCTCAACATGCAACGAGTTGCATATTGACGAAACACCACATTCAAGTTATTTAGTTCGCTCTCACTTATGTACCCAACAATATTAAATGTTGTTAAACATGGCAAGAGGTGAAGCATATATAAACTATCTATTTAGGCAAGTTTAAATAAGGTCGAAAACAACAAACAACAATTCCAGAAAATCCACATATGCATATTTTGAATTTGGTATTGTTCTGTCTAAAACCATATTTTATCGTTGTTAAACATGCAAAGTAAGTGCACCATGTTAAACTAGGCATTTTCTACCCCATTTACATATAAAGAACATATAAATTGGAGCTACGGTTATTTAGTTATGAAATAAAAAATTTTAACATGGCATTTAGCAAATTAAATGCAAACATCATTTTAAACATTTCTAACATGGATAAAAGTGGCATATTATGAAACTAGACAGAATTCTAAGCCTTTTTCATATATAAAGCATTTTAAACCCATGCATGGTTGGTGATCTATTATATGCATGAACAACATAGGGCAAACTATAAGCATGCAGTTTTCTGGATAATTGGACAAATTCGCAGTAGCAGAAAAAATAACTACGGGCCGAATTTGACTGGCCGAACAGAGCAAAGGGGCTGGAGGGCTTCTCACCCATGCGCTCGGCCCAATCGGTGGTGAGGTGAGGCCGGAAGGGGGCGCTGGGTCTTGCCGCTAGCAGGCCGGTTGCAGCACTGCGTGTGTGGTCGACCTGGTCAATGTGCGGGAGACGCGCTGGCGTGGCTCGAGGCAGGGGGTTCGAAGCGAAGCAGGCAATAGTGGTTCGAGTAGAGAAACAGGGGAGCAGTCGCAGCAGGACTTGGCGCGCGGGCAACGCTGGAAGCGGAGGAACAACGCAACGACGAGGGCGGTGCGCCAGCGTGAGGTAGCGGAAGTAGCCGTGAAACCTGGCGGTAGGGGAGGCACAGATCCGGGCGAAGGAGGTAGCAGGCCGGCGGCGACGGCGGCTATTACAGAGAACCAAAGAGAGAGAGAAAGAGATCGGGAGTGAGTAGCGGCAGGAGGAAGAAAAAGAAAGAAGAAGGGAGGCGGGGCATGGCAAGGACCTGGCCCGGCAGGTCGCCGTCGAGGGCTGGAGACGCAGCAATGGGCGCACGGAGCTTGGACACGGCGAGGTCCCCATAGCGTCGGTGCTGTGAATAAGAAGCACAGAGAGGGAGACATGCATGAGAGAAACAGAGAGCTGAAGGGGAAGGAGAAGAATGGAAAGGAGAGGGGCAATGGGGGCGGGGTTCCTGGTGGATGCTGTTGCTCGCCGGCAACATCCGGATCGGTGACAGGGTCGAGGTACAGCGGTAGCGAGGTAGGACGGCCGCGGGGCAGCGAAGGCAGAGGCGGCAGCTGGTCTCGGGAGGAGCTCGCCTCCTTGGGTTGACGAGGAGAGCGAGGATGCTCAGCGTGTGGCTGCAGGCGCAGTGGTTGGTCGGAGCGAGGTGGATCGAAGGGTGTGCTGGTTGGTGGGCTGGATCGGGAGGGGATCCCGAGGGGAAGATTTGGTTGGCGAAGGGACAAGCTCCCGAGGAACATGGGTGGCGGCGGCGGGAGGATTAGATGGATCGATGGAATAGGGCTAGGGTTATGCTGCTACTCATAGCATTGGATTTTTGGTTAGGGCTATTTTGGAACCTTCAATTAAAATCAAATGGTAGAGAATAAATAGCTTAGGAGATTCAAACGAGAAATCGATGATGATTTAGGGATGTTTGGGGATGATCCGGATCCAACGGTGATGACTGCCCGAGTCGGGTCCGCGTAAGTTTTCAGACTAGGTTGCGAGGGGTCTGTGCACTATGCAGAGAGAGAGAGATAAGACCATTGTGTGCAAGTGTGTGGTTGGTCTTGGAATGGACAACGAAAACAATGGAGAGACACGGCAACTACGAACGGACTAAGAATTTTATGAAAACATGCTGATGCAAAGCAGATGATGCGATGATGAATGCAACAAACAAAAAAAATCACATGTCGAATCTCGAAATCAATGGAAGGCATCTGGAGCGTCGATCTCGGGGCATCACAACACTCCACCACTACAAGAGGATCTCGTCCCGAGATCTAGGAATGACATCGGAGAGAAACGGAAGAGGAAGAGGTAAATAAAGTTGCTTCTTCGACAAACGAGTGAAACCATGAACCTTGATAGGTTGAAAACTTGAAAAGAAAAAAGAACACCATAGAGTTGAACGAAGTTGAGAGCACTCCAGTAGAAAATAGAAATAAGGAACACCATGTGAACCTTGGAGGGTGCAAAGCTATGAATGACGAGCACAATGGACAAGAAGGAATTTAAACCACTCTAGTTGAAACGAGATAAAGAAGGAACAAGGAATAACAAATTCGGATAGCACTCCGATTGAAAAGTGGAGGAGAACTTGATAAGATGAGAGAACTCGAATGAAAACACAACACTCCGGCTAAACGGATAAGTAAGGGAAAGAACATGATCTTTACAAGACAAGATGCTGGGTGAGGAGAGCAACATCACAATGCATCCGGAACAAATGAATGGAAAACTAGATGGTTGGAAAGAAAAGAACAGAGAAGAAGAATGACCACTCTGCCAATTAAAATTGAAAGAGCATCCTTCCAAGAAGGTTAGAACGGAGTTGCTGGAAAACCAACAACGAAAAGAATAAAATTTTTGTGGGCTTATGAGAACATCTCAAAATTATGAGGTGACAACCGGCCACTAAAGGAAACAATTGGTTGGATTGATATCAACTAGGAGACCAAAAAAACTTATTTCACCGGGAGGATAAATGAAGAACTAGGGTCATTTATAAGCACCATAAATAGCAACAATCCTTAGGGAAAGCTTTTGGTGAAATATAACCCAAGATAACTCCAATGAAGAGATTGATGGGTTGCAAAGGATCTCCTAAACGAAGAGAAAATGGCGGGTTTACATATCTCATCCGTGACAACTTGCGAATCATGAAACACGAAGGGAAATTGTCAAGAATGACATAAGACCACCTCAACATATAATGTAGAAAGAATTGCACTTTGGAATGCACGATGAACAATGCTTGAACTCCTCAAAACAAAGCATGTGTTGAGCACCCTGTTTATTTTAGAGTTTAGCTTGGCATATCTTAACTCCGAGAGAAATCTTGAAGAACAATTGAAGAATGAAAGGAATCCTTGATGAACCACAATGTAGAGCTTCCATGAAGAACTCCTGTAATAAAAGGATGATGAAAAGAAAGAGAAGTTGAAAACACAAAGTGGAGCCTTGCGATGATTTAGATGGAGCTTTGCGACGAGATAATGCAGAAAACTTGGAACTCCGAAAAGAAAAGATGAAGGATCCCGAACCGAGAATGTGACATGATGAACAACTCTAGAAAGAAGAAATTAGATCACTTGGATGAAACAATAATAAGAATTACGTTATGCATATCCTTCACCAATTTAAATTGATGACAAGCAATGGATTTGGCATACTACTTATTCTCGTAGAAAGGATTAAGAGAGATATAGCGTAAACTTGAGAAGGTCTTGATGGAACCACCGGTAAGATTGAAACAACGAATAAATTAATATGAGAACATAGGAAGAGGAATCTCGAACGAACCACCGTAAGAATTAAAAATGAAAGTAGCAAAGGCACAATTCACCGGGAATAATTGGAAAATGAGTGAAGATACTTGAGGGGATTTAGATACAAGAGAATGAAGAGATGACAAGTAGGCTAGAGAATACTTGAACGATGCATCGGTAAGATTTGGCGAACAAGAGCTGAAAGCTGGAAGAATAATTCTGAGATGACGAGCTTCGTAGAATGAAAAGAATTCTCACAATCGCAACAATTATGAGAGGATGGCATGAAGCTAGAACCATGAATCTTCATGAGAACGGAGCAATATTTTTAGAAGAAATCTCTTGCTCGGTCTTCAAAATCTGAGAATGACGACGAGAAACACCACCAAAAATTGTTGAGATACTCCGAGATGATAATTAGAAAGATTGAACCAATGATGAAAAGAATTTGAAAGATCTTGGAGAAAGACATTTGACTGATGATAATTCATTCTTACGTCAAACTTTGAAAAGAATTTGAGAATAGCTCCAAAAAATTAAAAGAGTCAGGTAAGATCCTAGGAAAAGACCTGTGGGTTAGGGCCCACTCAAAAGAAACACCATTGAACGATTTAAAAGATAGATTGCGTCGGTTGAATTAAATGGCTTGAATAAGGTAAGACCTCGAAATAGCTTGAAAGGGTTACGAATAGAAACTTGAATCTTCTGGGATATCTTCAGCACTCCAGATAAACATGAATAGCAAGAGGTGGATGATTAAGAGGTGCACCGACATGATAAAACATTTGAAATGAGGAGAGGAATGTGATCAACACTGAAGGCTTGAATTGTATCTACCGGAGAGGAAAACGAGTGAAGACTAACGAACTTGAAGCTCTCTTAGTATCTTCCTGAGAATCACCGGATAAGAACATTGAATGGAAAAATGAAGAGAATTCCCATCAATAAAATGGATACCCGATTAAGAAATGTGCATCCTTGAAGAAATGGGTGGGAGGGCGGGAAAACAAAGGCAACTTGGGATGGATGAAACGAACGCCATTGAGAAAAAAACTTAGAATTGATCTTGCGAATGTTGGAATGATCGGATCCACTTGAAGAGAAGCATGTCGGTTGGAATAGAATTAACATGGCAACCTCGATGATCAAGAAGGATTAGTATTCACATAGAAATTTGAGAACATCGTTTAGGGAAGGTATGGAATCAACACTTGGCATTGAAGCAAGTCGAATACCACAAAACAACAAAAACAAAGGATTTGGCTTGCAGGATAAGCCGGAAACAAGCATATGATAGATCCCATATCGTATCATGTGTTTGTTGGAAAGATATCCTACGAGATACTTGAATTCCCACCTATAAACTCCCAAAACTTTCTGGTTATGCAATCTGGTGTTGGGGATACCGGGGACGCAATATATCTCACCCAAACTAACAATCCCTAGATCCAGCTGTATCCATCCGTCAACACATAACCAAGAAAACTCCGGAAATCGTGTACCTCAACCTTCGAAAAGCATCCGTTATACGAATTATGGCAATACTCCCGAACTCCCGCCCAGTACTCGGTGGCGTCGAGGTAATCTCACCAACAACTGCATAAAAGAGATTTTCGATGTCGGCAAACACTCAGGTATTCCAGAACTGCAATGATAAAATTGTGATGACAACACCTCGGAGCTCAACTCCCCGGGACACTGCCACAACCCCTAAATGTCAGGAGGCACCAAGAACAATGTTCTCGTCACAAGAATATCCGAACGATCCCAAGATACCCGCGTGATCCTAATTTTTTTAGTGAAATGTGAGGAGAGGAAAGACAAAACATCTACGTCAGGAGGCCTCACCAGAGCGACGAAGGGACTGAGGAGTAAAAATAATCCTACTCTCCGATATATATAATCCTAAAACTCAAAACATTTTTGTTCTAAACTCAACAACGTAAGTGATTCGATCAAGCAGGGGGCTCCTAAGTCGGGGATGGATCTGATTACCAACTTGTAACACCCACGATGCGGCTATATCTGCCACGTGTCGGGGCACGACTTGGAGGCATAACCGCATGGTGGTTTTGTCGCAAGAAGGGTCATCTTCACACAATCCCATGTAATGAACAAGAATGGGATAAAGAGTTGGCTTACAATCGCCACTTCACACAATATATTAATTCATACATCATCAGAGTACACACATAGTCCGACTACGGACAAATCCAAATAAAAAAGAAGATAACCCAACTGCTAGATCCCGATCGTCCCAAACTGGGCACCACTACTGATCATCCGGAAAAGAAACATAATAACGACCAAGGTCCTCGTCGAACTGCCATTTGAGCTCGGTTGCGCCACCTGCACTGGGTTCATCGGCTCCTGCATCTGTTTGGTAGTAAAGTGTGAGTCACGGGGAGTCAACGATCTCACAACCCGCGAGATCAAGACTATTTAACCTTATGGGTAGGATGTGGTAATGAGGTGGAGCTGCAGCAAGCGCTAAGCAAATATGGTGGCTAACATACGCAAATAAGAGTGAGAAGAGAAGCAACGCAACGGTCGTGAGGCTAGAAGTGATCAAGAAGTGATCCTGAAACTACTTACGCACAACCATAACACAAGAACTGTGTTCACTTTCCGGACTCCGCCGAAAAGAGACCATCACGGCTACACATGCGGTTGATGCATTTTAATTAAGTCAAGTGTCAAGTTCTCTACAACCGGACATTAACGAATTCCCATCTGCCACATAACCGCGGGCACGACTTTTGAAAGACAATACCCTGCAGGGGTGCTCCAACTTAGCCCATCACAAGCTCTCACGATCAGCGAAGGATATTCCTTCTCCCGGAAAGACCCGTCCAGTCTCGGAATCCCGGTTACAAGACATTTCGACAATGGTAAAACAAGACCAGCAAGACCACCCAACTATGCCGACAAATCATGATAGGAGCTGCACATATCTCGTTCTCAGGGCACACCGGATAAGCTAAGCGTACAAGTACCAACGTAACCCAAGTTGCCAAGGAACGGTCCCGCACGGTGCTCTAGTTGGGACCAACACTCAGAGGAGCACCGGCCGGGGGGGGGGGGGGGTAAATAAAGATGACCCTTGAGTCTGCAGAACCCAAGGGAAAAAGGCTTAGGTGGAAATGTTAAAACCAAGATTGGGTCTTGTTGGAGGAGTTTTATTCAAAGCGAACTGTCAAGGGGGTCCCATAACCCCAACCGCGTAAGGAACGCAAAATCAAGGAACATAACACCGGTATGACGGATATTAGGGCGGCAAGAGTGGAACAAAACACCAAGCATAAGGCCGAGCCTTCCACCCTTTACCAAGTATATAGATGTATTAATTAAAATAAGAGATATTGTGATATCCCAACATAATCATGTTCCAACACGGAACCAACTTCATCTTCACCTGCAACTAGCAACGCTATAAGAAGCGCTGAGCAAAAGCGGTAAGATAGCCAAACAATGGTTTGCTAGGAAGGTGGGTTAGAGGCTTGACATGGCAATATGGGAGGCATGATAAACAAGTGGTAGGTAGCGCGACATAGCGATAGAGCGAACAACTAGCAAGCGAAAATAGAATTGATATCGAGGGTAATGGCATCTTGCCTGAAATCCCGCTAGGAAGAAGAACGAGTCCATGAAGTAGACGAACCAACGTAGTCGAGCGAATCCTCACAATCGCAACGTAAGCGGAACTATCAAGGAGAAGCACAATTGGAAAGGAGCAAACAACATGGTAAACAACCATCACATCAACATGGCATAATGCACAATCAAGTATGATGCATGTCTGGTTTAAATAGGCATGTCATGGCAAAGTGCAACAAACAACACTACAAATTAAGTGGAGCTCAATATGCAACGACTTACATATTGATGAAACACCACATTCAAGTTATTTAGTTCGCTCTCGGTTATGTACCCAACAATATTAAATGTTGTTAAACATGGCAAGAGGTGAAACATATATAAACTATCTATTTAGGCAAGTTTAAATGAGGCCGAAAACAACAAACAACAATTCCCGAAAATCCCGATATGCATATTTTGAATTTGGTAGTGTTCTGCCTAAAACCATATTTTATCGTTGTTAAACATGCAAAGCATGTGCACCATGTTAAACTAGGCATTTTTCTACCCCATTTACATATAAAGAACATATAAATTGGAGCTACGGTTATTTAGTTATGAAATAAAACATTTTAACATGGCATTTAGCAAATTAAATGCAAACATCATTTTAAACATTTTTAGCATGGATAAAAGTGGCATATTATGAAACTAGACAGAATTCTAAGCATTTTTCATATATAAAGCATTTTAAACCCATGCATGGTTGGTGATCTATTATATGCATGGACAACAGGGGGCAAACTGTAAACATGCAGTTTTCTGGATAATTGGATAAATTCGCAGCAGCAGAAAAAAATAACTACGGGCCGGCTCTGACTGGCCCAACAGAGTAGAGGGGCTGGACGGCTGCTCACCCATGGGCTCGGCCCAGTTGGTGGTGAGGTGAGGCCGGAAGGGGGGCGCTGGGTCTTGCCGGCAGCAGGCCGGTTGCAGCACTGCGTGTGCGGTCGACCTGGTCAACCCGCGGGCGACGCGCTGGCGTGGCTCGAGGCAGGGGGGTTCGAAGTGAAGCAGGCAGCAGCGGTTCGAGCAGAAAAACAGGGGAGCGGACGTAGCAGGACTTGGCCCGTGGGCGACGCTGGAAGCGGAGGAACGATGGAATGACAAGGGCGGCGCGGCGGCGTAGGTAGGGGAAGCAGCCGCGAAGCCTGGCGGCAGGTGAGGCACGGATCCGGGTGGCGGAGGTAGCAGGCCGGCGGGGACGGCTGCTGTTATAGAGAACCAAAGAGAGAGAGATCGGGAGTGAGTAGCGGCAGGAGGAAGAAAAAGAAAGAAGAAGGGAGGCGGGGCATGGCAAGGACCTGGCCCGGCAGGTCGCCGTCGAGGGCTGGAGACGCAGCAATGGGCGCACGGAGCTTGGACACGGCGAGGTCCCCATAGCATCGGTGCTGTGAATAAGAAGCACAGAGAGGGAGACATGCATGAGAGAAAGAGAGAGCTGAAGGGGAAGGAGAAGAATGGAAAGGAGAGGGGCAATGGGGGCGGGGTCCTGGTGGATGCTGTTGCTCGCCGGCAACAGCCAGATCGGCGATAGGGTCGAGGTACAGCGGCAGCGAGGTAGGACGGCCGCGGGGCAGCGAAGGCAGAGGAGGCAGCTGGTCTCGGGAGGAGCTCGCCTCCTTTGGTCGACGAGGAGAGCGAGGATGCTCAGCATGTGGCTGCAGGCGCGGTGGTTGGTCGGAGCGAGGTGGATCGAAGGGTGTGCTGGTTGGTGGGCTGGATCGGGAGGGGATCCTGAGGGGAAGATTTGGTTGGCGAAGGGACAAGCTCCCGAGGAACATGAGTGGCGGCGGCAGGAGGATTAGATGGATCGATGTTACACGGCTACGGTTAGGCTGCTACTTATAGCATTGGATTTTTGGTTAGGGCTATTTTGGAACCTTCGATTAAAATTGAACGGTCGAGAATAAATAGCTTAGGAGAGTTCGATGATAAATCGATGATGATTTAGGGATGTTTGGGGATGATCCGGATCCAACGGTGATGACTGCCCGAGTCGGGTCCGGGTAAGTTTTCAGACTATGTTGCGAGGGGTCTGTGCACTGTGCAGAGAGAGATAAGACCAATGTGTGCAAGTGTGTGGTTGGTCTTGGAACGGACAATGAAAACAACGGAGAGACGCAGCAACTACGAACGGACTAAGAGTTCTATGAAAACATGCTGATGCAAAGCGGATGATGCGATGATGAATGCAACAAACAAAACAAATCACACGACGAATCTCAGAATCCATGGAAGGCATCTGGAGCGTCGGTCTCGAGGCGTCACACTAAGAGCTTATATAGTAATGTATATGTTCCAAGAAATAAAGCACAACCACTGAGAGTATGGTGTTGAGAGCTAGAAGATTTTAGAAGTGCATTGATTGAGAATTAGCAAATAGGTCTCTCATATGGACATATATATTGCATTATTGCTACAAAGATCTAGCCCATGGTTACTTGTGTTGTCAATTCCCATGCCAAAAGAATTATGTGTGGTCATCCTCCTACCGCACACGCTGCTGGTTTGCGATTTCCCGTCTATAGGCTATAATTGACTACACTTTACTCTGCTTTCTTTTCTGGATACATTGATTAAATGCTTTCTACGCGATGGTCTCCACTGCCTCTTACTCTTTTACATATAGTTTATTTGTAAGGCATGCCCTTTTATCTTGTATTTGAACTAACAACCTTGGTCCTCCAAAATGTAACTGCATGAATTTGGATTTGTCCATCAAGCTTTAGAAGGTTTTTCTTGAGCTGTATGTACTAATTGAGCATCAAACTGAATAACTGATTCACAATGCAAAGTTACATATGCCATGGTCATGCATATTCTTTCAAAGAAAAGTAGTAGCTGGTCAAAGCGAAGGGTTGACTTGATGAATGCTTGCTTGAGTTTCATTTTCTTTGATTTTCTTTGTTTGCAATCCATACTTAATCTTCAAAAAAAGGAGACTGATAGGTTTAGACAATTCTATGTCTAATTGGTAGGTTAGTAGACTTATATTGAACTAAAACCATGAAACATATTTTGGGATGGAGGGAGTAGTAGTTGTCTGCTTCAAGTGACTATGGTGCATGGTTATGGTTTCTTTTTGAAGGTAATATTCTACCCATTCCAGTAGTATGCAGCTGGTATTTTTGCATCGCCAATCCTATGGTTCTTTGTTACCAAAAACATATTTGGTGGAGCTGTTATGGTTTTTACATTCTACTCCAGTTCACATTCTTATGCATACTCCTCCTACTTATGCTTCATATAATTGTCTTGATACGCTCAATATTCATATATTGTACTGAGTTTTCTATCTGAATGTTTATATATTTATGTGTATACATGAATAAATAGTCAGACTCAACTTGAAAAACTCCCTTAACACTACTTTATGGAGCACCTCTATTTTATATGAAATGCTCAATTAAGCTGTAATGTCAATTTACACTTGTGTAACAAGTTGGAAATAAATGAGAGATGCTCAACAAATATTGGTCGAGCAGATTCTTATGAATGGGCAAAGTTAGGACTCTCATGGAATTAATTAGGATAGTTCATATTACTTTGTTTGTAGTTTCCCAGCTGTAAGGTTTTGTTGCTCTAGAATACCCATTTTAGTAGTTTGTTCAGAAAGACAGAATAACCTTGCTTAGAGATGTAGTCAACTGACTGTATGTTAACCCAGACCCCCCTTCTCTCGAAGGCATGTTGAGTTCATTTATCCTACTAATCAATTAGAACAAGTTGAGCCAATCCTACTAATTAGTTAGGACAATTTGAGCCAATATAGGCGTTATCTGTTCTTGTTTGCGTTTTCTTTTGTTGATATTCATGCCTAACCACACCAAACTTTTCTACACCTTTACTTATAATGTGGATAAATAAACCATAAATTTCATGATTCAATTTCCTTTCTTTGGGGAAATAACAAAAAAAAGTGATGCGTTAAGCTTTTGGTGAGTCAGTCTCCGGTAGTCTTGTAACATCCCATTGTTTGGTATGGTAGATACTAAACTTATGTTGTATGTGTACTCAATGTCGATTTGTTCATTTGCAGGGGTTTTGGATCATAAGGGGCAGAGATGCAGTCCACCAGAGCTATCGGGAAGAGGAAAAGATGGTTAAGCTCCTATTCCTCTTCTATGTTCATTTAGCAGATGAAAAAATTAGGAAAAGGATTAGAAAGAGTATCTGCAGATCTATGGTTGTGCTCTCAGTCTCATGATTTATGCTATAGCAAGTATCTTTCATGTGCATACCCTATGTGTTGGGGAACGTAGTAATTTCAAAAAAATTGCTACGCACACGCAAGATCATGGTGATGCATAGCAACGAGAAGGGAGAGTGTGTCCACGTACCCTCGTAGACCGTAAGCAGAAGCGTTAGCACGGCGCAGTTGATGTAGTCGTACGTCTTCACGATCCGACCGATTAAGCACCGAACGTACGGCACCTCCGAGTTCTGCACACGTTCAGCTCGATGACGTCCCTCGAACTCCGATCCAGCCGAGTGTTGAGGGAGAGTTACGTCAGCACGACGGCGTGGTGACGATGATGATGTTCTACCGACGCAGGGCTTCGCCTAAGCACCGCTACGATATTATCGAGGTGGATTATGGTGGAGGGGGGCACCACACACGGCTAAAAGATCAATTATCAATTGTGTGTCCAGAGGTGCTCCCCTGCCCCCGTATATAAAGGAGCAGAGGAGGAGGAGGCAGCCGGCGAGGGGAGGCACGCCAAGGGGGAGTCCTACTCCCACTACGAGTAGGGCTCCTCCTATTCCTAGTAGGAGTAGGAGAGGGGGAAGGAAAGGGAGAGGAGGAGAGGGGGCCGACCCCCTTGACCTAAACCAATTCGGTTTGGGCCTTGGGGGGGGGGCGCCCCACACTCCCCTTGCTGCCCTCTATTTCCACTAAGGCCCATGTAGGCCCATTAAGCCCCCCCCGGGGGGGGGGGGGTTCGGTAACCCCCGGTACTCCGGTAAAATCCCGATTTCACCTGTAACACTTGTGTTATCCAAATATAGGCTTCCAATATATCAATCTTCATGTCTAGACCATTATGAGACTCCTCGTCATGTCCATGATCACATCCGGGACTCAGAACAACCTTCGGTACATCAAAACATATAAACTCATAATAACTGTCATCGAAACGTTAAGCATGCGGACCCTACGGGTTCGAGAACTATGTAGACATGACCGAGACATGTCTCCGGCCAATAACCAATAGCGGAACCTGGATGCTCATATTGGCTCCTACATATTCTACGAAGATCTTTATCGGTCAAACCGCATAACGATATACGTTGTTCCCTTTGTCATCGGTATGTTACTTGCCCGAGATTCGATCGTCGATATCTCAATACCAAGTTCAATCTCGTTACCGGCAAGTCTCTTTACTCGTTCCGTAATGCATCATCCCGCAACTAACTCATTAGTTGCAATGCTTGCAAGGCTTATAGTGATGTGCATTACCGAGTGGGCCCAGAGATACCTCTCCCACAATCGGAGTGACAAATCCTAATCTCGAAATATGCCAACCCAACAAGTACCTTTGGAGACACCTGTAGAGCACCTTTATAATCACCCAGTTACGTTGTGACTTTTGGTAGCACACAAAGTGTTCCTCCGGTAAACGGGAGTTGCATAATCTCATAGTTATAGGAACATGTATAAGTCATGAAGAAAGCAATAGCAGAATACTAAACGATCGTGTACTAAGCTAACGGAATTGGTCAAGTCAATCACATCATTCTCCTAATGATGTGATCCCGTTAATCAAATGACAACTCATGTCTATGGCTAGGAAACATAACCATCTTTGATCAACGAGCTAGTCAAGTAGAGGCATACTAGTGACACTCTGTTTGTCTATGTATTCACACATGTATCATGTTTCCGGTTAATACAATTCTAGCATGAATAATAAACATTTATCATGATATAAGGAAATAAATAATAACTTTCTTATTGCCTCTAGGGCATATTTCCTTCAGTCTCCCACTTGCACTAGAGTCAATAATCTAAATCACATCGCCATCTGATTTAACATTAATAGTTCACATCACCATGTGATTAACACCCATAGTTCACATCGTCATGTGACCAAGACCCAAAAGGTTTACTAGAGTCAATAATCTAGTTCACATCGCTATGTGATTAACACCCAAACAGTACTAAGGTGTGATCATGTTTTGCTTGTGAGAGAAGTTTAGTCAACGGGTCTGCTACATTCAGATCCGAATGTATTTGCAAATTTCTATGTCAACAATGCTCTTGCACGGAGCTACTCTAGCTAATTGCTCCCATTTTCAATATGTATCCAGATTGAGACTTAGAGTCATCTAGATCAGTGTCAAAACTTGCATCGACGTAACCTTTTACGACGAACCTTTTTGTCACCTCCATAATCGAGAAACATATCCTTATTCCACCAAGGATAATTTTGACCGCTGTCCAGTGATCTACTCCTAGATCACTATTGTACTCCCTTGCCAAAATCAGTGTAAGGAATACAATAGTTCTGGTACACAGCATGGCATACTTTTATAGAACCTATGTCTGAGGCATAGGGAATGACTTTCATTCTCTTTCTATATTCTGCCGTGGTTGGGCTTTGAGTCTTACTCAATTTCACACCTTGTAACATAGGCAAGAACTCTTTCTTTGACACCTCCATTTTGAACTACTTCAAAATCTTGTCAAGGTATGTACTCATTGAAAAAGCTTATCAAGCATCTTGATCTATCTCTATAGATCTTGATGCTCAATATGTAAGCAGCTTTACCGAGGTCTTTTTTGTTGAAAAACTCCTTTCAAACACTCGTTCATGCTTTGCAGAATAATTCTACATTATTTCTGATAAACAATATGTCATTCACATATACTTATCAGAAATGTTGTAGTGCTCCCACTCACTTTCTTGTAAATACAGGCTTCACCGCAAGTCTGTATAAAACTATATGCTTTGATCAACTTATCAAAGCATATATTCCAACTCCGAGATGCTTGCACCAGTCCATAGATGGATCGCTGGAGCTTTGCACACTTCGTTAGCACCTTTAGGATCAACAAAACCTTCTGGTTGCATCATATACAACTCTTCTTTAATAAATCCATTTAGGAATGCAGTTTTGTTTATCCATTTGCCAGATTTCATAAAATGCGGCAATTGCTAACATGATTCAGACAGACTTAAGCATAGATACAAGTGAGAAACTCTCATCGTAGTCAACACCTTGAACTTGTCGAAAACCTTTTTGCAACAATTCTAGCTTTGTAGATAGTAACACTACTATCAACGTCCATCTTCCTCTTGAAGATCCATTTAATCTTAATGGCTCACCAATCATCGGGCAAGTCAATCAAAGTCCATACTTTGTTCTCATACATGGATCCCATCTCAGATTTCATGGCCTCAAGCCATTTTGCGGAATCTAGGCTCATCATCGCTTCCTCATAGTTCGTAGGTTCGTCATGGTCTAGTAACATGACCTCCAGAACAGGCTTACCGTACCACTCTCGTGTGGATCTTACTCTGGTTGACCTACGAGGTTCAGTAACAACTTGATCTGAAGTTTCATGATCATCATCATTAACTTCCTCACTCATTGGTATAGACGTCATAGGAACCGTTTTTTATGATGAAGTACTTTCCAATAAGGGAGGAGGTACAGTTACCTCATCAAGTTCTACTTTCCTCCCACTCACTTCTTTTGAGAGATACTCCTTCTCTTGAAAGGATCCAAACTTAGCAACAAAAGTCTTGCCTTCGGATCTGTGATAGAAGGTGTACCCAACAATCTCTTTTGGGTATCCTATGAAGACACATTTCTCCGATTTGGATTCGAGCTTATCAGGTTGAAGCTTTTTCACATAAGCATGGCAGCACCAAACTTTGAGAAACGACAACTTAGGTTTCTTGCCAAACCACAGTTCATAAGGCGTCGTCTCAACGGATTTTAGATGGTGCCCTATTTAACGTGAATGCAGCTGTCTCTAATGCATAACCCCAAAATGATAGTGGTAAATCGGTAAGAGACATCATAGATTGCACTATATCCAATAAAGTACGGTTATGACGTTCGGACACACCATAATGCTATGGTGTTCCAGGTGGCACGAGTTTGTGAAACTATTCCACATTGTTTTAATTGAAGGCCAAACTCGTAACTCAAATATTCTTCTCCACGATTAGATCGTAGAAACTTTATTTTCTTGTTACGATGATTTTCCACTTCACTCTAAAATTATATGAACTTTTCAAATGTTTCAGACTTGTGTTTCATTAAGTAGATATACCCATATATGCTCAAATCATCTGTGAAGGTCAGAAAATAACGATACCTGCCGCGAGCCTCAACACTCATTGGATTGCATAGATCAGTATGTAGTATTTCCAATAAGTCAGCTGCTCGTTCCATTGTTCCGGAGAACGGAGTCTTAGTCATCTTGCCCATAAGGCACGGTTACAAGCATCAAGTGATTCCAAAATCCCATCAGCATGGAGTTTCTTCATGCTCTTTACACCAATATGACCTAAACGGCAGTGCCACAGATAAGTTGCACTATCATTATTAACTTTGCATCTTTTGGCTTCAATATTATGAATATGTGTATCACTACGATCGAGATCCAACAAACCGTTTTATTGGGTGTATGACCATAGAAGGTTTTATTCATGTAAACAGAACAACAATTATTCTCTAATTTAAATGAATAATCGTATTGCAACAAACATGATCAAATCATATTCATGCTCAACGCAAACACCAAATAACACTTATTTAGTTTCAACACTAATCCTGAAAGTATAGGGAGTGTGCGATGATGATCATATCAATCTTGGAACCACTTCCAATACACATCGTCACTTCACCCTTAACTAGTTTCTGTTTATTCTGCAACTCCCTTTTCGAGTTACTACTCTTAGCAACTGAACCGGTATCAAATACCGAGGGGTTGCTATAAACACTAGTAAAGTACACATCAATAACATGTATATCAAATATACCTTTGTTCACTTTGCCATCCTTCTTATCCGCCAAATATTTGGGGTAGTTCCGCCTCCAGTGACCAGTCTCTTTGCAGTAGAAGCACTCAGTTTCAGGCTTACGTCCAGACTTGGGCTTTTTCACTTGAGCAGCAACTTGCTTGCCATTCTTCTTGAAGTTACCCTTTCTTCCCTTTGCCCTTTCCTTGAAACTAGTGGTCTTTGTCAACCATCAACACTTGATGTTTTTCTTGATTTCTACCTTCGCCGATTTTAGCATCGCGAAGAGCTCGGGAATTACTTTCGTCATCCCTTGCATATTATAGTTCATCACAAAGTTCTACTAACTTGGTGATGGTGACAAGAGAATTCTGTCAATCACTATTTTATCTGGAAGATTAACTCCCACTTGATTCAAGCAATTGTAGTACCCAGACAATCTGAGCTCATGCTCACTGGTTGAGCTATTCTCCTCCATCTTTTTGGCAAAGTACTGTCAGAGGTCTCATACCTCTCGACACGGGCATGAGTGTGAAATACCGATTTCAACTCTTGGAACATCTTATATGCTCTGTGGCGTTCAAAACATTTTTGAAGTCCCGGTTATAAGCCGTAAAGAATGGTGCACTTAACTATCAAGTAGTCATCATACCGAGCTTTTGTCAAAACGTTCATAAAGTGTGCATCTGCTCCTGCAATAGGTCTGTCACCTAGCTGTGCATCAAGGACATAATTCTTCTGCGCAGCAATGAGGATAAACCTCAGATCACGGATCCAATCCGCATCATTGCTAATAACATCTTTCAACTTAGTTTTCTCTATGAACATATCAAAACATAAACGGCGAGCAACAACGCGAGCTATTGATCTACAACATAGATATGCTAATACTACCAGGACTAAGTTCATGATAAATTTAAGTTCAATTAATCATATTACTTAAGAACTCCCACTTATATTGACATCCCTCTAATCCTCTAAGTGATCACGTGATCCATATCAACTAAACCATGTCCGATCATCACGTGAGATGGAGTAGTTTCAATGGTGAACATCACTATGTTGATCATATCTACTATATGATTCACGCTCGATCTTTCGGTCTCAGTGTTTCGAGGCCATATCTATTATATGCTAGGCTCGTCAAGTTTAACCTGAGTATTCTGCGTGTGCAACTGTTTTGCACCCGTTGTATTTGAACGTAGAGCCTATCACACCCGATCATCACGTGGTGTCTCAGCACGAAGAACTTTCGTAACGGTGCATACTCAGGGAAAACACTTATACTTTGGTAATTTAGTGAGAGATCATCTTATAATGCTACCGTCGTTCTAAGCAGAATAAGATGCATAAAAGATAAACATCACATGCAATCAATATAAGTGATATGATATGGCCATCATCATCTTGTGCTTGTGATCTCCATCTCCGAAGCACCGTCATGATCACCATCGTCACCGGCGCGACACCTTGATCTCCATCGTAGCATCGTTGTCGTCTCGCCAATTTATGCTTCCACGACTATCTCTACCGCTTAGTGATAAAGTAAAGCATTACAGCGCGATTGCATTGCATACAATAAAGAGATAACCATATGGCTCCTGCTAGTTGCCGATAACTCAGTTACAAAACATGATCATCTCATACAATAAAATATAGCATCATATCTTGACCAAATCACATCACAACATGCCCTGCAAAAACAAGTTAGATGTCCTCTACTTTGTTGTTGTAAGTTTTACGTGGCTGCTACGGGCTAAGCAAGAATCGTTCTTACCTACGCATCAAAACCACAACGATAGTTTGTCAAGTTAGTGTTGCTTTAACCTTCGCAAGGACCGGGCATAGCCACACTCGAATCAACTAAAGTGAGAGAGACAGACACCCGCCAGTCACCTTTAAGCAACGAGTGCTCGCAGCGGTGAAACCAGTCTCGCGTAAGCGTATGCGTAATGTCGGTCCGGGCCGCTTCATCTCACAATACTGCTAAACCAAAGTATGACATGCTGGTAAGCAGTATGACTTATATCGCCCACAACTCACTTGTGTTCTACTTGTGCATATTACATCAACGCATAAAACCAGGCTCGGATGCCACTGTTGGGGAACGTACTAATTTCAAAAAAATTCCTACGCACATGCAAGATCATGGTGAAGCATAGCAACGAGAAGGGAGAGTGTGTCCACGTATCCTCGCAGACCGTAAGCGGAAGCGTTAGCACAACGCGGTTGATGTAGTCGTACGTCTTCACGATCCGACCGATCAAGCATCGAACGTACGGCACCTTCGAGTTCTGCACACGTTCAGCTCGATGACGTCCCTCGAACTCTGATCCAGCCGAGTGTTGAGGGAGAATTACGTCAGCACGACGGCGTGGTGACGATGATGATGTTCTATCGACGCTGGGCTTCGCCTAAGCACCGCTACGATATTATTGAGGTGGATTATGGTGGAGGGGGGCACCGCACACGGCTAAAAGATCAATTATCAATTGTGTGTCCAGAGGTGCCCCCCTACCCTCGTATATAAAGGAGTAGAGGAGGAGGAGGCAGCCGGCCAGGGGAGGCGCGCCAAGGGGGAGTCCTACTCCCACCAGGAGTAGGGCTCCTCGTATTCCTAGTAGGAGTAGGAGAGGGGGAAGGAAAGGGAGAGGAGGAGAGGGGGCCGCCCCCTTGCCCTAAACCAATTCGGTTTGGGCCTTGGGGGGGGGGGCGCCCCACACTCCCCTTGCTGCCCTCTTTTCCACTAAGGCCCATGTAGGCCCATTAAGCCCCCCCCCCCCCCCGCCGGGGGGGGGGGGGTTCCGGTAACCCACGGTACTCCGGTAAAATCCCGATTTCACCCGGAACACTTCCGTTATCGAAATATAGGCTTCCAATATATCAATCTTGATGTCTCGACCATTTCGAGACTCCTCGTCATGTCCATGATCACATCTGGGACTCCGAACAACCTTCGGGACATCAAAAACATATAAACTCATAATAACTGTCATCGAAACGTTAAGCGTGCGGACCCTACGGGTTCGAGAACTATGTAGACATGACCAAGACATGTCTCCGGTCAATAACCAATAGCGGAACCTAGATGCTCATATTGGCTCCTACATATTCTACGAAGATCTTTATCGGTCAAACCACATAACAATATTCGTTGTTCCCTTTGTCATCGGTATGTTACTTGCCCGAGATTTGATCGTCGGTATCTCAATACCTAGTTCAATCTCGTTACCGGCGAGTCTCTTTACTCGTTCCGTAGTACATCATCCCGCAACTAACTCATTAGTTTCAATGCTTGCAAGGCTTATAGTGATGTGCATTACCGAGTGGGCCCAAAGATACCTCTCCGACAATCGGAGTGACAAATCCTAATCTGGAAATACGCCAACCCAACAAGTACCTTTGGAGACACCGGTAGAGCACCTTTATAAGCACCCAATTATGTTGTGACGTTTGGTAGCACACAAAGTGTTCCTCTAGTAAACGGGAGTTGCATAATCTCATAGTTATAGGAACATGTATAAGTCATGAAGAAAGCAATAGCAGAATACTAAACGATCGTGTGCTAAGCTAACGGAATGGGTCAAGTCAATCACATCATTCTCCTAATGATGTGATCCCGTTAATCAAATGACAACTCATGTCTATGGCTAGGAAACATAACCATCTTTGATCAACGAGCTAGTCAAGTAGAGGCATACTAGTGACACTCTGTTTGTCTATGTATTCACACATGTATCATGTTTCCGGTTAATACAATTCTAGCATGAATAATAAACATTTATCATGATATAAGGAAATAAATAATAACTTTATTATTGCCTCTAGGGCATATTTCCTTCACTATGTTAGTGAATCACCCGCTATGTGGACTGGGTTTAGGCAGCGTGCGGCAAGCTACATTCCGTACCTGTTAATGTACTTCTTAACATTTGGGCAACGTATGCTGAGAAGGGAAAATGTCGGTTCTCTTAAAATACACCTCTGCTAAGATGGACATATGAGTCACTTGTGCACCTGCTCAATGATGCCTTTAAAAGTAATCACACTTGCTTTATTTTTCTTTCTACACATAGCTACCAATTTTTCTTTATGTAGATAACCTGAAGGCATATGTTATGTCGGATGGCAGCAGTTCGTATGCTGAAATTATTTTTTCTCTTCCTTTTCTTCCATTATTTTCATGTGTGTCAATCAGAGGAATTAGATTTTATAGTTGTGCTTACTAATTAACTAGAACAAGTTGAGCCAATATTTAGACGTAGGAGTCAGCATGAATAGTTTTATGAGTAATGCTTATAGTTTAATGTCAACTACTTTTACTGATGGCTTATGTTTTATATAGGTTGTGACCGTAATTGTAAGCCTTATGGGAGGAAACTCACTGGATAAATATAATGGAGCCTGAGTGGTGAATTTGGTAGCTTTCAAAATGGGTCTTACTCTCTGGCTTTTCCTTCCACGACAACATGGTATACGAGTCGGCATGACGCTGTGTAAGGTACTGATGATCTCTGGCGTGAGATATTATGTGATTCTAACATCGATGTCTCCCTTGTCAAGCATAACAAGGTTCTGGTCGATTTATTAATATCACTGGATTTCCTTATATTTTCCTTTGTGCTCATCTATCCTGCGAGTTATTGTTCATGAACCCCCATTCTTATGCTGAAGAAAAAACATGTGAATGATTTTGTAGGAGTTTTGGGTACTATGAGCATCTCAAGGTTCACACCACAACAACTGTCGGAGCAGGCATTCACCTCAATGCAGGGAACATATGGTCGGTAACTATCTTCTCCCGTTTAATTAGCCTTTGCTGCTCCATTTTAAATCTCCTCCCGCTTGAAAGTCTTTTGTTCCTTTCTTTCTTCTTGCTGAGTACTTCATGGCCTGGTTGTGTTTGACCCCTTCATGGTCCTGACCGGTGTGCCGCCCCGTGAGAGCCAACATGAACAATAGGAAGTAGAGAGGGAGGTGGGGAGGACTTATGTACAGATGATTAGGGGGTCATAGATTTGTGTAGTAGGCTAACATGGCTAATCCTGTGTCTGCTGCACAAATAGATTGAGTGGTATTTCGTTTTTTCTCCAACTAACAATATTTTTGTTATATCATTTTGAATACCCAGCCAAGCAACATTTCATTCATGTGAAACTCAACATTTGATAGTTCAAATACAAGATAAAGGGGCATGCCTTACAAATAAACTATATATAAAGAGTAAGAGGCAGTGGAGACCATCGCGTAGAAAGCATTTAATCAATATAGACCGTCGGGCTGTACATGTACCGCTATCTCTTTGAGATCACCATGAGAGTGAGATTTGTAGATTCTACCTTGAATCAGTTAACACTTTCCCTTTGTTGTCCAAACTTTTTGTTCTTATGATGGTACCATACTTACTAATTATAAGAGGTACAAATAAACTATTCCTTTGTTTGTCTAGAGATTTTTTTTTAATTTCTATGCTTGAAGAGATGGCGAATCCCTTGCTACATGTACTAGGGTGATGCCCAGGTTCAGGAAAGGGTCTTTTCATGCATAAAAAGAGAGTATATCTTCTAGCTATTATCAGTTTGTATGTGCACATAGTTATTGAGTACCATGACATAATCATCAACAGTTTCGTGAAATTTGAAATCCCATGTCTTTATCATATTATTCATTTTGCACTCGGCTTTCATAAAAGATAAAGGTTTGTTTTGTTTTGTTCATATGACCTATTTTGGCTTTTGAGATTAGTTTCAGTCTCTTGGTACTTTGAAGTTTATACTGCACTTCACATAAAAATACCTGGTCATATGTTTTTTTTATTCAGCAAAGTGAACATCTATACTGACATAACGACTCTTTTTCAAAGGCATCTCACCATTGAATTTATTACTGATGGAAGGATCTCCATGCCGATTGCTGTTGGGAATCATTTGCCTCTACACCGATGACCCTCTCTTGTTGTATTATATCTTGAGCTACCATGCCGTCCTCCACTGACCGCTATTTGAACCTCAGTGCAAATTCTTCTGTAAAAATGACTCGCATAAAGTCTTTTGCACTTTCCTCTCGACTTTCTAAATGTGGATCATACTATGTGTTGTTGCTTTCTTTGAGATATATCAATGGCCATCAATTTCCTTTTATCTGTCATAGCCTTCATACCTTTCTATTCTGGAATTTATATGGTGTACTACTAAGCTATCTCGGTTTGGTCCTGATTCGGTTGGCATGTGGCATGCAACTAAACTTAATTGTACTGGACCATTATTGTTATATAAGTATCTATACCTCTTTTTGTTAAGGTCCCGTCGAAACTGAGGCATTATAGATGTCTAATTTTATTTGGGTCGCTTCATGGATGGTACTTTTGGTAACCTATATCTTGATATGTTCTAATTTATGTGCAATGCTCAAGTTTCTTTGTTACCAGGTTGGATATGGCTGCATCTGGCACGGGTGGGCAAACCGCATTTTCTACCAGATTTGGTATGACCGCACCCAGCAGAGGTGCGGGGGTGCGGCAAGCCGCACTTTCCATCTAGTACATAATGAGGAACCTCTCGGCCGTAAGGGCAACTCGCCCATGACCCAAGAGACGTTCATTTTTTTTTCCGGATTTCATTCGATTGGGGTGGTAATGGAGTGACATCAGACCGGATCTCTGGATGCGCCGGCTGGGCACCCAATGCGCGGTCGCATTTCGGCCGCGTCTAGTCCGCCGGAGACCATTTATACTAGAATCAAGCATAGCAAATAGTTCAAATTAAACATAGCAAATAGTTCCACATCTAAAATAGTCTTACAACCCAATCGAAACAAAAACAATATCAATAGTCTTACAACCCAATCGAAATTTGTTTGCATGAAAAGGTATTAAACCGATAGATCTACTTGTTGCCAATGTGAGTTCACATGTGATCAACCAAGTCATTTTGGAGATGCACATGAGTATGTCAATCACGCATTTCACGATGGAATTGGATAAACTGTTGAAAGGTTGCAGGAGGTGGCTGCTCAGGCTCAACATTTTCACCCTAGAAATCAAACCCTTGGTCGTAGATGCTATCACCACGCTCATCCTCCACGATCATGTTGTGCATGATCACACAAGCAGTCATCACCTCCCAAAGCTTCTGACTGATGCATGTAAATGCAGGGTTTCAAACGATACCCCATCGAGATGGAAGCACACCAAAAGCATGATCCACGTCCTTCCTAGCACTCTCCTGCATTTGGGCAAACTTTTGTCTGTTTTCTCCTTGCGGATTGGGTATGGTCTTCACAAGAGTTGACCAATGAGGATAGATACTATCAACTAGGTAAATGCCTTGTTATAATGGTGGCCATTGATCTCAAAGTTGACCTTTGGGGAGTGGCCTTCCGGAAGCCTTGCAAACACTGGAGAATGCTGAAGCACGTTGATATCATAGTGAGAACCAGCCATGCCGAAGAAAGAATGTCATATCCATAGATCTTGTGAGGCCACCATTTCAAGTATGATAGTGGAACCATTCACATGCCCCTTGTACCGCTCCTGCCAAGCAAATGAACAGTTCCACTTCCAGTGCATACAGTCTATACTACCAAGCATGCCAGAAAAGCCCCTATTGGCATTGATCCCCAACAACCTCTCAAATGGACAGTTCTCCCACTTCTAGTGCATACACATGTCTCCTCATTCGGAATCGGTGACGAAATTGATGTGGTCTGAAGAGTGCGGCATTCTCAAAATAATCGGCATAGAGAAGGGTGTGGCCTTTCTCCCTATTGCGGTTCAGGCCAGAGCATGGCCGGGGATTGATCCCCTGAACTAAGGCCACTTCCTACTAATGTGGTCATGGATGACCAATGCAACCACCACAAGCTCTTCATCAGCCGAGAACAAATCATCCGACGACCAAATGAAGTTGTGAAAGAAATACTCATCCCCGCTATCCATTGTACCTTGTGAGAAAAGCGTCGAACACCATGCGATCGTGATGGAGACGCAGCCAGAAAGAGCACGTCGAGCTCCCCTCACAGGCAGCAAATCAAGTTTGGGTCGGTGGTGGGGCCGGGCGCCCTACGGCAATGCAGCGTCTGCCGAAACTTGTTGTGGTCGACGTGCGACGCCGGTGGCCTTAGCTTCTATCCCACCGACAACAAGGAACCACGAATGCCGACAGAAAGCTTTCCATAACATGGGCGCGGGACGACTATGGCATGGTATGGTCGTGGTAAGGACGGCCTTGGTGGAAGGCAACGCGGCCGTGAACGGGGCCGGCGGCGGCGATGGCATGGGATGGAAGGCGAAGGGAGGGCAGGGGAAGAGAAAAGGGGCTTCTGTGCCACTAGCGGGCATGCCAGGTGAGGACAAGGGCACGCTCCCCGCCCGTCCGCACATGTCCGTTTTGATGCAAACGCGGCCCAAAGTTGGGTCGGGAATGGGTCAAAAGCGGACCGAAAATGGACATTGGTTCGTTTAATCCCACGCCTTGGGCCACATTTTTTTGCTGTTTACCCCCAAACGGACGCGACCGTACCATTTGCAGTCGTGCATTGGAGTTGCCCTAAGGGCATCAACCACATCCGTCCGCGGACAGGGTCTAGTCCATGGACACAGATGGGGAGGACACCATCCAACGCTAGTCGCATACATTATGAAAACATTTCAAACTAACCGGACAAAACTCATCCAAACGAGGCCATATTTCATACAAACACGACGGATTTTCATTACATTTCAGAGTTTTAGAACAAAAAAGGACCCGATCCTAAACCTATCCTATGGCGGTTGCGCACGGTGTCGAAGCACGTGTCGTCCTCCATACGCCGTCTCCATGAGCACCGGCAATAAGACAGATGAAGTGAAGGTGCGGTCTCCGGCGAGGAAGAGTGGAACATGGGAGACGGACTAGCCCACATGAGAGACAAGGCATCGCCGCCTCCGGTGGTATACTCATCCTCGAGGGAGTCCCCGACCTGTCCGTCGCCGGTGGACGTGAGGTCCACGATGGAAATGGTGGCGCCAGCGCTGTCTTCGTCCAACTGGGTGATAAGTCTCCAACGTATCGATAATTTTTTGTTGTTCCATGATATTATTGTATCAATTTTGGATGTTTTATATGGAATTTATATTGTTTTTTGGGACTAACCTATTAACCTAGTGCCCAGTGCCATGATATTATATGTTCAACTGGATGTTTTGTATGTTCCATGATATTATTTGTATCAATTTTTTATTGTTACTATTTTTTGCTTGTTTTGGCTTTTCAGAAAATCAATAGCAAACAAAGTCCAAATGGAGAAAAAAACTTTGGATTAATTTTTCTCGACCAAAAGGGACCCTCGAAGGTTTTGGAGAAGAACGGGCGAGCCACGAGGGAGCGACAAGCTCACCAAGCGCGGCTTCAGGCGGCTCCTCTCAGGCTTGTGGGCCCCTCGTGGCACATCTTACCTAATTCCACCTCTGTAAATTCTCAAATATTCCCAGTACATCAGAGAGCCACCCGAAATATTTTTTCCGCCGCCGCAAGCTTCTGTTCCCGTGGATCCCATGTTGGGGCCTTTTTCGGCGATCTGCCGGAGGGGGATTCGATCACGGAGGGCCTCTACATCAACCTTGATGCCCTTCCAATGATGCGTGAGTAGTTTACTATAGACCTACGGTCCCATAGCTACTATCTAGATGGCTTCTTCTCTCTCTGATCTTCAATAAAATGTTCTCCTCGAAGTTCTTGGAGTTCTATTCGATGTAATCTTTTTTGTGATGTGTTTGTTGGGATCCGATGAATTGGGTTTATGATTAGATTATTCATGATTATTAATTGAGCCTTCTCTGAATTCTTTTATGCATGATTATTATAGCATTTTATTTCTCTCTGATCTATCCATTTAGTTTGGCCAACTAGATTGATTTTTCTTACAATGGGAGCGTTGCTTTGTGATAGGTTCAATCTTGCGGTGCTCAATCCCAGTGACAGAAAGGGACATGGCACGTATTTGTATTGTTTCCATTAAGAATAAACAGATGTGTTTTATTCATATTGCTTGGGTTTAGTTTTTCTACATCATGTCATCTTCCTTAAGGCGTTACTCTCTTTTTATTAACTACCCTAGATGCATGCTGGATAGTGGTCGATGGGTGTAGTAATAGTAGCAGATGCAGGCAGGAGTCGGTCTACTTGTCTCGGACGTGATGCCTATGTACAAGATCATTGCCTTGAATATCGTCATAACTATGCACTTTTCTATGAATTACCCAACTTATCTATGCACTCTCGTTGTCATGGTTTCGCAATACACTTTCAATACATTATAGTATGAACCTATCATGTGCCAACTATCCTTACTTCTGGAGCTCCCAACAGGGAGCCTGTTTTTTGTGTAGTTGTGCCAGATCATATTATTGTATGCACCAAATTACACCACACAAGGGCTCTCTCATCTAGATCAAGTGATAGCACACAAGGGTTTACAAGGAGCCCCTATAATATTGGAATATCCTCTCCATTACAAAGATAATCTCACTACTATTTATGTTTTCATGCTTCTCAAATATTGAACAAAATCACAATGAATATGAGAATGCGCACATCAGAAGAGTATCGTGGAATAGTGCAGTGACTAACAAACATGGCATCAAGGCATTGAGTTCCATTCTGGATGGAATGAAGCCCACACGCTCAACACCTGTGGATTCATGTTCAGAATATGATCCTAATGACTATTCTGAGCTTAAGGAGTCAAAGGCAGATGGCCTATCATGTTCTCCCTACAAGGTGCCTGTTCTAATTTGGCAAGGTTTTATTAGTTGCACGTAACTTGCATAAGCTGTCTTGCGTTTCTTCTGCTTCTTTGCACCGCCATATGCTTAGTTTGCTCATCATATATGTGAAGTTGCCATGCCCACTCATTATCAATAGGCATTCCATTTGTCATCATACCATGTTGTTCCATTCAAATGTTGTTCTTGTGTATCAGACTCGAGAGAGAATCCTCTAGTGAAAACTATGGCCCCGGGGTCTATTTCCTATCATATTAAAACTATGGCAAATAGATAGGAAATAGACCCCGGGGGCATAGTTTTCACTAGAGGCTTCTCTCGAGAAAATATCATACGGTGGGTAAACAAATTATTGTTGGGAAATTGATGAAGAGCAAATAATTATGACGATATCCAAGGCAATGATCATGTATATAGGCATCACGTCCAAGATTAGTAGACCGACTCCTGCCTGCATCTACTACTATTACTCCACACATCGACCGCTATCCAGCATGCATCTAGTGTGTTAAGTTCATGGAGAAACGGAGTAATGCAATAAGAATGATGACATGATGTAGACAAGATCTATTCATGTAGAATAGACCCCATCTTTTTATCCTTAATAGCAATAATACATGTGTGCCTCGCTACCCCTTCTGTCACTGGGTGAGGACACCGCAAGATCAAACCCATCACAAAGCACCTCTTCCCATTACAAGAATAATCAATCTAGCTGGCCAAACCAAACAAAAGTTTTGGAGAAGAAATACAAGGCTATAATAATCATGCATATAAGAGATCAAAGAAGACTCAAATAATATTCATGGATAGAACTGATCATAAACTCACAATTCATCGGATCTCAACAAACAGACCACAAAAAGTCATTACATCAAATAGATCTCCAAGAACATCGGGGAGAACATTGTATTGAGAATCAAAAAGAGAGAAGAAGCCATCTAGCTACTGCCTACGGACCCGTAGGTATATGGTGAACTACTCACGCATCATCGGAGGAGCACCAATGAGGATGATGAACCCCTCCGTGATCATGTTCCCCTCCGGCAAGGTGCCAGAATAGGGCTCTAGATTGGATCTCGTGGTTCCGGAACCTGCGGCGGTTGGAATTGTGTTTCGTCGACTCCCTAGGGTCTTTGGAATATTTGGGTATTTATAGAGCTGAGAGGCGGTGGAAAGGACCTCCATGGGCCCCACCACCCATCAGGGCGCACCAGGGGCCTCTAGCGCCCAGGTGGGTGGTGGTCCCCACGGACCTCCCTCTGGTACTTCCTTGGCTCCCAAGTTGTCTTCTGTGCAGAAAAAATCTGCAAAAAGTTTCGTGGAATTTGGATTTCATTTGGTAGTGATATTCCGTGAAGTAAAAAACAAGCAAACAACATCAAGTGGCACTGGGCAATATGTCAATAGGTTAGACCCCAAAAATGATATAAAGTTGCTATAAAATGAATGCAAAACATCCAAGAATGATAATATAACAACATGGAACAATAAGAAATTATAGATAAGTTGGAGACGTATCAGATGCTGGAAGGGCCAGCTCGGACCTGGTTGAAGAACTTGCCCCCAACTCCATCAACACTTGGGCGGAGTTGAAAGTGCGCTTAATCAAACACTTCCAGGGAACTTACAAGCGTCCCATGATGATTTTTGATTTGCAGCATTGTGTCCAGCGCGAAGGTGAGTCGGCTCATCATTGGTCCCGTCGGGTCGCAGATATCATCCATTCCTCGGATGGTATATTGGCAGCTCAAGACATTTTGATCCTAGAGAAAAACTGCCATTTTGGCCACCTCGTTCAGAAGCTCGGGTGACTCAAGCGGATTGTTATGGACATGGGCAACTCATGGATGTCCTAACCCGGTATGCAGAGTCAGATACCATGAAGGATCCCAACCCAGAAGATGACCAGACCGGCAAAGGGAAGAAGAATGGTGGCGGCAAGGGTCAGCAATAGGGTAACCAGGGGTTGAACGACAACTATGGTGGTCAAGGCAACAACGACAAGCTCAAAAACCTAGAGGGTTGGTCAGATCTTGTTCCTAACACCAACACTGGTTTCAAGGGCCAAAGGCAGAATAGTTCTGGGAGGCCATTCAATGCCAATATAGCTCGTAATTTCAAGAAGCCCTCAAAGGTCTGTGTCCAAAGCACAGTATCCCAGATAGGCCAGCAAGCCACTCTTGCGAAAATTGTCATATCATGCAGGCTTATCGCAATCGAGTGCACCAGAACCATCAGGGTGGCCGTGGTGGCAACCCTAGACAACCAGGGGCTGGCGGGTAAAATTTCCTAGGAGGCGGCTCATCGGGTAGTTATCAAGACCCAGGTTATCAGGGCTCAGGTGGCTCAGGATCCGGATATCAGGGATCTGGCAATCATGGTGGAAATCAGCATTCTGGCCAAGGTACACAACACCAGACCAACCAGACAGGTTTTCAGAGAAATCCTAAGCAGTTAACTAGTTTGTGGTATCATGCCTTTACCAATAGTACCTGCGAGAGGGATAGCAAGGTTCAGAAACGAGCTATTAATTTGGTTGATCTGGTGGTTCTTCGGTATTTGAATTGGTCAGGGAAACTAGTCACTTGGAGTAGGACCGATCATCCACCCCTGGTTGAAAATCCCGGTGGCCTGGCTTTGGTGGTGGCGCCTCAAGTTTGTGGATATAATCTCACGAACGTACTCATGGACGGAGGAAGCAGCATCTACATCCTATATTATGACACCTTTAGGCATATGAACTTATCAGAGAAGAGACTCTCACCTTCTTCAATTGTTTTCCATGCGATCGTTCCCGGGAATTCTACCTACCCCATCGGGCGAATCAAGTTAGAGGTTGCTTTCGGTGATGAGTATAATTATAGAATAGATTTTTTGACGTTTGTGGTGGTCAAGATCAAGAGTCCTTATCACGCATTATTTGGCCAGCCGGCTTATGCTCGTTTCATGGCCTGACCCTGTTATGTCTACCTCAAGCTCAAGATGCCCGGGCCGAAGGGTACTATCACAGTTAATGAGGACAGAAAGATTGATCGCGAGTGTGAAGAAGGGGACACAGCTTATGCTGAGTCGGCTTGTGCAGCGGAGGAGTTGAAATTCTATACATCCACCATTGACCTGGCTGATATGACATCTCCAAACAAGCCCACCGAGAATCTGACCCACCCCTTAAGTTCCAGAAGGCTAAGGACATAAAACAAGTTGACCTCACCATTGGGACTGGCATGGATCCCAAATAGGAAAGCACACTCATCGAATTCATCCATGAGAATCGGGACATCTTTGCATGGAAACCTTTTGACATGCCTTGCATACCGAGAGAATTCACTGAGCACCACCTCAATGTTGATCCTATGATGAAACCAGTTCGGCAATACCTTCGTCATTTAAACGAGGAGAGACGCAAGACCATTGGGGAAGAAGTAGCCCGACTCCTAGCTGCCGGGTTCACCGTGGAAGTATTCCATCCCGAGTGGCTGGCCAATCCTGTGCTTGTTCTAAAGAAGAATGGCATATGTGTGTTGACTACACAGATCTTAACAAGGCTTGTCAAAAAGACCCATTTGCCTTCCCCCGTATTGACCAGATCATTGATTCTACTGCGGCGTGTGATCCTGGATACTTACTCCGGCTATCATCAGATTAAGATGGCTTTTAAGGACTAAGAGAAGATGATCTTCATCACTCCTTTTGGCGCTTTCTACTATGTCTCCATGCCTTTAAGGGTTAAGAGTGCAAGGGCGACTTATTAGCGCACAGTGCAGAATTGTTTTAACAAGCAGATTGGGCGCAATGTTCATGCTTATGTCGACGATATCGTCATCAAGTCTCGGAAGAAGGAGACTTTGTTGGATGACCTTAAGGAGACCTTTGACAATCTTCGGCGGTACAAGATGATGCTTAACCGGACCAAGCATGTCTTTGGAGTTCCAGCAGGCAAATTATTCGGTTTTCTAGTGTCTGAACGAGGAATTGAAGCTAATCAAGAGAAAATCAAGGCAGTGACCTCCCTCTCTAAACCGGCCAGTATCAATGATGCGTTGGGGAACGTTGCATGGAAAACAAAAAATTTCTACGCACACACAAGATTTATCCATGGAGATGCGTATCTACGAGAGGGGAGAACATCTTCATACCCTTGAAGATCGCTAAGCGGAAGCATTTATCAACGCGGTTGATGTAGTCATACACCTTCACGATCCGTCCCGATCAAGTACCGAACGTACGGCACCTCCGCGTTCAGCACACGTTTAGCTCGATGACGTCCTTGCTTTCTTGATCCAACAAGACGGGCGAAGTAGTAGATGAGTTCCTGCAGCACGACGGCGTGGTGAAAGTGGTGGTGAAGAACAATCTCCACATTGCTTCGCCAAGCACAACGGAAACTATGACGGAGGATAAACTAGAGGGACGAGGTTGCCAGCACACGGCTTGGTGTATCTTGATGTGTCTTGGGTGCTAGCCCTGCCCCTCTATTTATATGTTGAGCCCTGGGGTTGAAACTTGGAGTAAAAGCCTCCTCAAAGTCGGTTTTGCCTGAAAGGCAAGAGTCCTTCTTGGACTCCAGGGCTAGACGCCATGGTTCCTGGCGTCTACCCCCCATATGCTAGGGTTGCTGACGTCTGGCTCCTAGCCTCCACAAAACTCCCTTTTTCACTTTCCACAAGCCTCGTGGGCTTTCCCCATTGGCCCAAATAAAGTGTTCTCATACCCAAACATTTCGGGAAACATCCGGAACCCTTCCGGAGACCAAACACTATTATCCCATATATCAATCTTTACCTCTGGACCATTCTGGAGCTCCTCGTCATGTCCGTGATCTCATCAGGAATTCCGAACAACATTCGGTCACCAACATACATAACTCATATAAAACTATATCGTCAACGAACATTAATCGTGCGGACCATACGGGTTCGAGAACTATGTAGACATGACCGAGACACCTCTCCGGTCAATAACCAATAGCAGAACCTAGATGCCCATATTGGCTCCGGCAAATTCTACGAAGATTTTTATCGGTCGAACCTTTATGACCACATACGTAATTCCATTTGTCCATCGGTATGTTACTTGCCCGAGATTCAATCGTCGGTATCTTCATACCTAGTTCAATCTTGTTACTGGCAAGTCTATTTACTCGTTCTGTAATACTTCACCTCATGACTAACTCCTTAGTTGTTTGCTTGCAAGCTTATGATGTGTATTACTGAAAGGGCCCAGAGAAACCTCTCCGATACTGGGAGTGACAGATCCTAATCTCGATCTATGCCAACTCAACAAACACCTTCGGAGATACCTGTAGAGCATCTTTATGATCACCCAGTTACGTTGTGACGTTTGGTAGAACACAAGGTATTCCTCTGATATGTGGGAGTTGCATAATCTCATAGTCAAAGGAATATGTATTTGACATGAAGAAAGCAATAGCAATAAAACTGAACGATCATTATGCTAAGCTAACGGATGGGTCTTGTCCATCACATCATTCTCCTAACGATGTGACCCCATTATCAAATTATAACAAATTTCTATGGTTAGGAAACCTTAACCATCTTTGATCAACGAGCTAGTTGATAATCCCCAAATGCAAGGAATCATCATAGCAATTCCCAATGGTGGAAGTGATAAGTATGGAGTGTCAAACCCACAAGGAGCTAAAGGTAACATCAATATTCTCTCAAGTCCTATTTGCCATTGATACGACTCTACGTACACCAACGTTTGCTTCCATCTAGAAACGAGAAATAAAACTACGTTGTGGGTACAAAGAGGATAACTTTGCATGATATCGGAGAAATAAAATAGAAAAGTAGGTGTTGTTAACATATAGTTAGAATATATTGAAGGAAATATGCCATAGAGGCAATAATAAAGTTGTTATTTATATTTCCTTATATCATGATAAATTTTTATTATTCATGCTAGAATTGTATTAACCGGAAACTTAGTACATGTGTGAATACATAGACAAACAGAGTGTCACTAGTTTGCCTCTACTTGACTAGCTCGTTGAATCAAAGATGGTTAAGTTTCCTAGCCATAGACATGAGTTGTCATTTGATTAACGGGATCACATCATTAGAGAATGATGTGATTGACTTGACCCATTCTGTTAGCTTAGCACTTGATCTTTTAGTATGTTGATATTGCTTTTTTCATGACTTATACATGTTCCTATGACTATGAGATTATGCAACTCCCGAATACCGGAAGAACACTTTGTGTGCTACCAAACGTCACAACGTAACTGGGTGATTATAAAGGTGCTCTACAGGTGTCTCCAATGGTAGTTCGGAATCTTGAATATGATCACGGACATGACTAGGAGACTCGAAATGGTCGAGACGTAAATATTGATATATTGGACGGCTATATTCGGACACCCAAAGTGTTCCGGGAGGTTTCGGATAAAACCGGAGCGCCGGAGGGTTATCGGAACCCTCCCCCCGAGAAGTTATTGGGCCCTTAGTGGGCTTTAGGGGAGGGAGAGGGCAGCAGCCAGGAGGTGCCCCCCCAAGGGAGTCCGAATTCGACTAGGGGAGGGGGGCGCGGCCCCTCTTTCCCTCTCCCCCTCTCCTTCCTTCCCCCTTCCCCTTCCTAGTAGGACTAGGAAAGGGGGAGTCCTACTCCTACTAGGAGGAGGACTCCTCCCCTCCTTGGCGCGCCCTAGGGCCGGCCGGCCTCCCCCTTGCTCCTTTATATACGTTGGCAGGGTGGCATCCTAGAACACAAAAACAGACATTGTCTTAGCTGTGTGCGCTGCCCCCCTCCACCATAATCCACCTCGGTCATATCGTTTCAGTGCTTAGGCGAAGCCCTACGCCGGTAGCTTCATCATCACCGTCATCACGCCGTCGCGCTGACGAAGCTCTCCCTTGACACTCAGTGATACGTACATTTTGCATCATGCTTTTATATCGATATTTATTGCATTATGGGCTGTTATTACACATTATGTTACAATACTTATGCCTATTCTCTCTTATTTTAGAAGGTACACATGTAGACGGAGAATGCTGGCAGCTAGAATTCTGGGCTGGAAAAGGAGAAAATACTAGAGACATATTCTGCACAACTCTAAAAGTCCTGAAACTCCACGGAAGTCATTTTTGGAATTAATAAAAAATACTGCGCAAAGAAAATACCAAAGGGGGCCCACACCCTGGCCATGAGGGTGGGGCGCGCGCCCCCCTGCCTCGTGGGCCCCCTGGCAGGCCTCCGGTGTCCATCTTCTACTATATGAAGTCTTTTACCCTGGAAAAAAAAAATCATAAGCAAGCTTGCGGGACGAAACACCGCCGCCACGAGGTAAAACCAATCTAGGGCTCTGGCAGAGCTGTTCTGCCGGGGAAACTTACCTCCGGGAGGGGGAAATCATCGCCATCGTCATCACCAACGACCCTCTCATCGGGAGGGGGTCAATCTTCATCAACATCTTCACTAGCACCATCTCCTCTCAAACCCTAGTTCATCTCTAGTATCCAATCTTTGTCTCAAAGCCTCAGAATTGTACTTGTAGGTTGCTAGTAGTGTTGATTACTCCTTGTAGTTCGTGCTAGTTGGTTTACTTGGTGGAAGATGATATGTTCAGATGCATTATGCACATTAATACCACTCTGATTATGAACATGAATATGCTTTGTGAGTAGTTACATTTGTTCCTGAGGACATGGGAGAAGTCTTGCTATAAGTAGTCATGTGAATTTGGTATTCGTTCGATATTTTGATGAGATGTATGTTGTCTCTCCTCTAGTGGTGTCGTGTGAACGTCGACTACATGACACTTCACCATTGTTTGGGCCTAGAGGAAGGCATTGGGAAGTAATAAGTAGATGATGGGTTGCTAGAGTGACGGAAGCTTAGACCCTAGTTTATGCGTTGCTTGATAAGGGGCTGATTTGGATCCATATGTTTCATGCTATGGTTAGGTTTACCTTAATACTTCTTTTGTAGTTGCGGATGCTTGCAATAGGAGTTAATAGTAAGTTGGATGCTTGTCCAAGCAGGGACAGCGCCCAAGCACCGGTCCACCCACATATTAAAATATCAAAGTACCGAACGCGAATCATATGAGCGTGATGAAAACTAGCTTGACGATAGTTCCCATGTGTCCTCGGGAGCGTTTTCCTTCATATAAGAAATTGTCCAGGCTTGTCCTTTGCTACAAAAAGGATTGGGCCATCTTGCTGCACTTTATTTACACTTGTTACTTGTTACCCGTTACAAATTACCTTATCATAAAACTATCTATTACCAATAATTTCAGTGCTTGCAGAGAATACCTTACTGAAAACCGCTTGTCATTTCCTTCTGCTCCACGTTGGGTTCGACACTCTTACTTATTGAAAGGACTACGATAGATCCCCTACACTTGTGGGTCATCAAGAATCTTTTCTGGCACCGTTGCCGGGGAGTGAAGCGCCTTTGGTAAGGAAAAGTTTATATAGTGTGCTGAAATTTACTGTCACTTGTTACTATGGAAAGTAAT
Organism: Triticum monococcum; assembly: GCA_034509565.1. NCBI lineage: Eukaryota > Viridiplantae > Streptophyta > Magnoliopsida > Poales > Poaceae > Triticum > Triticum monococcum. Next base: position 691,168,748 of record CM067842.1, read on the forward strand.
CCTTTGAGGGGCTTGTTCGGGGTATCTTCACCTCGACCAGTAGAGCTAAGAGTTGCTCCTCAACCTTCTGAACCTACTGAAAATGTTTACTTTGAAATTCCTTCGGGTATGATAGAGAAACTGCTGGCTAATCCTTTCACATGTGATGGAACATTGCATCCTGATTTACACCTAATCTATGTGGATGAAGTTATTTAAGCTTGCAGGTATGCCCGATGATGTTATCAAGAAGAAGGTATTCCCTTTATCTTTGAAGGGAGAGGCATTGACATGGTATAGGCTATGTGATGATATGGGATCATGGAACTACAAATGATTGAAATTGGAATTTCATCAGAAGTTTTATCCTATGCATCTTGTTCATCGTGATCGTAATTATATATATAATTTTTGGCCTCGCGAAGGAGAAAGCATCGCTCAAGCTTGGGGGAGGCTTAAGTCAATGTTATATTGATGCCCCAATCATGAACTCTCAAGAGAAATAATTATTCAAAAAATTTATGCTCGACTTTCTCTCAATAATCGCTCCATGCTCGATACTTCTTGTACTGGCTCTTTTGTGATGAAGACTATTGAATTCAAATGGGATTTATTGGAAAGAATTAAATGCAACTCTAAAGATTGGGACCTCGATGAAGGTAAAGAGTCAGGTATAACACCTAATTTTGATTGTGTTAAATCTTTTATGGATACCGATGTTTTGCATGAATTTAGCACTAAACATGGACTTGACTCTGAGATAGTAGCTTCTTTCTGTGAATCATTTGCTACTCATGTTGATCTCCCTAAGGAGAAGTGGTTTAAATATAATCCTCCCATTGAAGTAAAAGTAGTTGCACCTATTAAAGTTGAAGAGAAGACTATCACTTATAATGATCCTATTATTCCTACTGCTTATGTTGAGAAACCACCTTTCCCTGTTAGAATAAAGGATCATGCTAAAGCTTCAACTGTTGTCAACAAAAGTAATATTAGGACACCTAAACCCCCTGAGCAAATTAAAGTCAAACCTAATATTGCTATGGTTAAAGATCTCTTGGCTGGTAATATTGATGGGCATGTTGTTTACTTCTGTGATGAAGCTGCTAGAATTGCTAAATCTGGTGCTAAAGAGAAACATAGACCTGTGGTAGGCATGCCTGTTATCTCTGTTAAAATAGGAGATCATTGTTATCATGGCTTGTGTGATATGGGTGCTAGTGCCAGTGCAATACCTCATTCTTTATATGAAGAAATTATGCATGATATTGCAGCCGCTGAGTTAGAAGGTATTGATGTTACAATTAAGCTTGCCAATAGAGATACTATATCACCGATTGGGATTGTTAGAGATGTTGAAGTCTTGTGTGGGAAGGTTAAATATCCTGCTGATTTTCTTGTTCTTGGTTCCCCACAAGATATTTTTTGTCCCATTATATTTGGTAGACCCTTCTTGAACACTGTTAATGCTAGGATAGACCGCGGAAAGGATATTGTTACCATTGGTTTGGGAGAGATGTCTCATGAATTTAACTTTGCTAAATTTCGTAGACAACCCCGTGATGAGGAATTGCCTAATAAGGATGAAATTATTGGTCTTGCTTCTATTGCCGTGCCTCCTAATGATCCTTTAGAACAATATTTGCTTGACCATGAAAATGGTATGTTTACAAATGAAAGAAGGGAAATAGATGAAGTATTCTTTAAACAGGGACCCATTCTGAAACACAACTTGGCTGTTGAAATCCTAGGGGATCCTCCTCCACCCAAGGGTGATACCGTGTTTGAGCTTAAACCATTACCTGATACTCTCAAATATGGTTATCTTGATGAAAAGAAGATATATCCTGTTATTATTAGTGCTAACCTTTTAGAGAAGGAAGAGAAATTATTGAAAACTCTGAAGAAGCACTGTGCTGCTATTGGATATACTCTTGATGATCTTAAGGGCATTAGTCCCACTCCATGTCAACACAAAATAAATTTGGAGAAAGAAGCCAAACTAGTTATTGATCACCAACGACGGGTAAATCCTAAGATGAAAGAAGTGGTAAGAAAGGAAATATTAAAGCTCCTTGAGGTAGGTATAATTTATCCCGTTGCTAATAGTCAGTGGGTAAGTCCTATCCATTGTGTTCCTAAGAAGGGAGGTATCACTGTCGCTCCTAATGATAAAGATGAATTGATCCCCAAAGAATTATTACAGGTTATAGGATGGTAATTGATTTCCGAAAATTAAATAAAGCTATTAAAAAGATCATTACCCTTTGCCTTTTATTGATCAAATGCTAGCAACATTATCCAAACATACCCATTTTTGCTTTCTAGATGGTTACTATGGTTTCTCTCAAATACCTGTGTCAGCTGAGGATCAAGAAAAGTCCACTTTTACATGCCCTTTTGGTACTTTTGCTTACAGACGTATGCCTTTTGGTTTATGTAATGCACCTGCTACCTTTCAAAGATGCATGATGGCTATATTCTCTGACTTTTGTGAAAATATTTGTGAAGTTTTCATGGATGATTTCTCTATTTATGGATCCTCTTTTGATGATTGCTTGAGCAATCTTGATCGAGTTTTGCACAGATGTGAAGAAACTAATCTTGTCTTTAATTGGGAGAAATGCCACTTTATGGTTAAGGAAGGCATTGTCTTGGGGCATAAAATTTCTGAAATAGGTATTGAAGTTGATAAAGCTAAAGTTGATGCTATTGAAAAGATGTCGTGTCCTAAGGACATCAAAGGTATAAGAAGTTTCCTTGGTCATGCCGATTTTATAGGAGGTTCATTAAGGACTTCTCAAAAATTTCTCGGCCTCTGACTAATCTATTACAAAAAGATATACCTTTTGTCTTTGATGATGATTGTGTAGAAGCATTTGGAATAGTTAAGAAAGCTTTGATTTCTGCACCTATCGTTCAGCCACCTGATTGGAATTTACCCTTTGAAATTATGTGTGATGCTAGTGATTATGCTGTAGGTGCTGTTCTAGGGCAAAGAGTTGATAAGAAATTAAATGTTATTCAGTAGGCTAGTAAAACTCTAGACAATGCCCAGAGAAATTATGCTACTACTGAAAAAGAATTTTTAGCAGTTGTATTTGCTTGTGATAAGTTTAGACCTTATATTGTTGATTCAAAAGTAACTGTTCACACTGATCATGCTGCTATTAAATATCTTATGGAAAAGAAAGATGCTAAACCTAGACTTATTAGATGGGTTCTCTGGCTACAAGAATTTGATTTGCATATTATTGATAGAAAGGGAGCTGAGAATCCCGTTGCAGACAACTTGTCTAGGTTAGAGAATGTTCTTGATGACCCACTACCTATTGATGATAGCTTTCCTGATGAACAATTAGCCATCATAAATGCTTCTCATAATGCTCCATGGTATGCTGATTATGCTAATTACATTGTTGCTAAATTTATACCAACTAGTTTCACATACCAGGAAAAGAAAAAGTTTTTCTATGATTTAAGACATTACTTCTGGGATGACCCACATCTTTATAAAGAAGGAGTAGATGGTGTTATTAGACCTTGTATACCTAAGCATGAAGAGGAGCAGATCCTACGCAACTGTCACTCCGAGGCTTATGGAGGGCACCACGCTGGAGATAGAACTGCACATAAGGTACTACAATCCGGTTTTTATTGGCCTACTCTTTTCAAGGATGCCCGTAAGTTTGTCTTGTCTTGTGATGAATGTCAAAGAATTGGTAATATTAGCAGATGTCAAGCAATGCTTATGAATTATTCACTTTTTATTGAACCATTTGATGTTTGGGGCTTTGATTATATGGGGTCGTTTCCTTCCTCTAATGGGTATACACATATTTTAGTTGCTGTTGATTACGTTACTAAGTGGGTAGAAGCTATTCCAACTAGTAGTGCTGATCATAACACCTCTATTAAGATGCTTAAAGAAGTTATTTTTCTGAGGTTTGGAGTCCCTAGATATCTAATGACTGATGGTGGTTCACATTTTATTCATGGTGCCTTTCGTAAGATGCTTGCTAAGTATGACGTTAATCATAAAATTGCATCTCCATATCAGCTGCAGTCTAGTGGTCAAGTAGAATTGAGCGATAGAGAGCTCAAATTAATTTTGCAAAAGACGGTTAATATATCTAGAAATAATTGGTCCAAGAAACTTGATGATGCATTATGGGCCTATAGAACTGCATATAAAAATCCTATGGGTATGTCTCCGTATAAGATGGTTTATGGAAAAGCATGTCACTTACCTCTCGAACTAGAACACAAGGCATATTGGGCTATTAAAGAGCTCAACTATGTTTTCAAACTTGCCGGTGAGAAGAGGCTATTTGACATTAGCTCACTTGATGAATGGAGAACCCAAGCCTATGGAAATGCCAAACTGTTTAAAGAAAAAGTTAAAAGATGGCATGACAAAAGGATACAAAAGTGTGTGTTTAATGTAGGTGATTATGTGTTGCTATTCAACTCTCATTTAAGATTTTTTGCAGGAAAACTTATCTCTAAATGGGAAGGTCCTTACGTTATCAAGGAGGTCTACCATTCCGATGCCATAAAAATTAACAACTTCGAAAGCACAAATCCAAAGGTGGTGAACGGTCAACGAATCAAACATTATATTTCAGGTAATCCCATAAATGTTGAAACTAATATTATTGAAACCATAACCCCGGAGGAATACATAAGGGACACCCTCTAGAATGTTTCAGACTCCGAAAAGGAATAGGTACGTGGTACGGTAAGTAAACCGACTCCAAAACAGTTCTAATGGCAATTTTTCTCTGTTTTGGAATATTTAAGAAAATAGGAAAATAAGAAGCAGTCCAGGAAGGACACGAGGCTTCCATGAGGGTAGAGGGCGCGCCCTACCACCCTGGGCATGCCCCCTGACTCGTGGGCACCCCATGTGCTCTCCGGACTCCGTTTTCTTGCACCATACTTCTTTTGGTCGGTAAAAAATCATTATATAATCTCCCGAAGGTTTTGACTCTCTTATCACGCAAATATCCCCTGTTCTTGTTTCGAGCTATTTCTGTGGCAGATTTGGAGCAAGATGTCATCTCAGGATTCCGACGGAGAGAGCTATGTCTCACACCTCATTGCTGATCCAAAGACCTATGGGGATCTATCTCCTTGTGGTCGAACTACGGATGAGGAGGAGGATGCTCATTTGATGAGGATCAATGATTCAAGTTCAGTGGAGGAGGATGTCCCTCTACCTCAACCTTGGGATATGCATGTGAAGTTCAAGAAGTCTAGTCTCCCTAAGAGGGCTAAACTATCCAACAATCGATCTACTCCTTCTCGTTTTCGGTAGAAGAGCAAAGGAGATTTATGTGACAAGATCTTGAAGCTGGAATCGGAGATCGATGATTTACAGGAGGAAATTGCTCTTCTCAATTAAAATATGAAAAAGCTGAAGGCACAGTTGTCATCATCACCCCCATCATCATCACCATCCTCTTTGCCAGTAAAGGAGATATAATCACATGGGTATGGGCACTCCGCTTGGCAACTACCAAGCCTGGGGGAGGTGCCCCGGTATCGTATCACCATCACACTCCTATCTTTACCATTTTTCTTAGTTTGATCCTTTTGGCATTATCTTGATCTAGTAGAATAAAGTTTTAGTATGATCTAATTGTGAGTTTTGCTTTATGATCCTTCTACGTAATCGAGTCCGTGAGCTATATATAATGAAGATTAGTGTTGAGTCAAGGGCTTGATTATCTTGTTTTGATCTTGAGTGAATAAAAGAGAAAGAAAGAATAAAAAGAAATAAAGAGATCATACTGATCTTATGGAGAGTAATGACTTCACATATAAAGATTATGATGATTAAAAGTTGTTGAGAGTTGACAAACATTGTTTTGGTCATTGTTGCAATTAATAGAAGTGATAAAGAAAGAGAGGTTCCACATATAAATACACTATCTTGGACATCTTTTATGATTGTGAGCACTCATTAAAATATGACATGCTAAAGAGTTGATGTTGGACAAGGAAGACAACGTAATGGGTTATGTTTTCTTATATCCGAAATAAAGTATATGGTCATGGATCATCCAACATGTTGAGCTTGTCTTTCCCCCTCATGCTAGCCAAATTCTTTGCACCTAGTAGAAATACTACTTGTTCTTCCAAATATCCTTAAACCCAATTTTTTTTCATGAGAGTCCACCATACCTACCTATGGATTGAGTAAGATCCTCCAAGTAAGTTGTCATTGTTGCATGCAATAAAAATTGCTCTCTAAATATGTATGATTTATTACTGTGGAGAAAATAAGCTTTATACGATCTTGTGATGTGGAATAAATAAAAGCAACGGACTGCATAATAAAGGTCCATATCACAAGTGGCAATATAAAGTGACGTTCTTTCGCATTAAGATTTCGTGCATCCAACCCTAAAAGCACATGACAACCTCTGCTTCCCTCTACGAAGGGCCTATCTTTTACTTTTATCTTCTACCCTTATGCAGGAGTCATGGTGATCCTCACCTTTCCTTTTTACATTTTATCCTTTGGCAAGCACATTGTGTTGGAAAGATCCTGATATATATATATCCAATTGGATGTAAGTTAGCATGAACTATTATTGTTGACATTACCCTTGAGGTAAAAGGTTGGGAGGCGAAACTTAAAGCCCCTATCTTTCTCTGGGTCCGATTAAAACTTCATAACCACAAGTATTGCGTGAGTGTTAGCAATTGTGAAAGACTAAATGATAGTTGAGTATGTGGACTTGCTGAAAAGCTCTTACATAGACTCTTTCCGATGTTATGATAAATTGCAATTGCTTCAATGACTGAGATTATAGTTTGTTAGTTTTCAATGAAGTTTCTGATTCATACTTTACATTGTGAATAGATTGTTACTTTAGCGTAAGAAATCATATGACAAAATACATATATGCTTCTGTTTTAAGAATGATCATGATGCCCTCATGTCCGTATTTTATTTTATCGACACCTGTATCTCTAAACATGTGGACATATTTATCGTTATTGGCTCCCGCTTGAGGACAAGCGAGGTCTAAGCTTGGGGCAGTTGATACGTCCATTTTGCATCATGCTTTTATATTGATATTTATTGCATTAGAGGCTGTTATTACACATTATGTTACAATACTTATGCCTATTCTCTCTTATTTTACAAGGTCCACATGAAGAGGGAGAATCCCGGCAGCTGGAATTCTGGGCTGGAAAAGGAGCAAATATTAGAGACCTATTCTACACAACTCCAAAAGTCCTGAAACTCCATGGAAATCATTTTTGGAATTAATCAAAAATACTGAGCGAAGAAAATACTAGAGAGGACCCACACCCTGGCCACGAGGGTGGGGGGCGCGCCCCTACCTCGTGGGCCCCCTGGCAGGCCTCCGGTGTCCATATTCTGCTATATGAAGTCTTTTACCCTGGAAAAAGATCATAAGCAAGCTTGCAGGACGAAACACTGCCGCCACGAGGTGGAACCTTGGCGGAACCAATCTAGCGCTCCGGCAGAGCTGTTCTGCCGAGGAAACTTCCCTCCGGGAGGGGGAAATCATCGCCATCGTCATCGCCAACGACCCTCTCATTGGGAGGGGTTCAATCTTCATCAACATCTTCACTAGCACCATCTCCTCTCAAACCCTAGTTCATCTCTTGTATCCAATATTTGTCTCAAGGCCTCAGATTGGTACCTGTAGGTTGCTAGTAGTGTTTATTACTCCTTGTAGTTGATGCTAGTTGGTTTACTTGGTGGAAGATCATATGCTCAGATCCATTATGCACATTAATACCCCTCTAATTATGAACATGAATATGCTTTGTGAGTACTTAAATTTGTTCCTGAGGACATGGCAGAAGTCTTGCTATAAGTAGTCATGTGAATTTGGTATTCGTTCGATATTTTGATGAGATGTATGTTTTCTCTCCTCTAGCGGTGTCGTGTGAACGTGGACTACATGACACATTCACCATTGTTTGGGCCTAGAGGAAGGCATTGGGAAGTAATAAGTAGATGATGGGTTGCTAGAGTGACAGAAGCTTAAACCCTAGTTAATGTGTTGCTTCGTAAGGGGCTGATTTGGATCCATATGTTTCATGCTATGGTTAGGTTTACCTTAATACTTCTTTTGTAGTTGCGGATGCTTGCAATAGGGGTTAGTCATAAGTGGGATGCTTGTCCAAGCAAGGACAGCGCCCAAGCACCGGTCCACCCACATATCAAATTATCAAAGTACCGAACGCGGACCATATGAGCGTGATGAAAACTAGCTTGACGATAATTCCCATGTGTCCTCGGGAGCGTTTTCCTTCATATAAGAAATTGTATAGGTTTTTCCTTTGCTGCAAAAAGGATTGGGCCATCTTGCTGCACTTTATTTACAGTTGTTACTTGTTACCCGTTACAAATTACCTTATCATAAAACTATCTATTACCGATAATTTCAGTGCTTGCAGAGAATACCTTACTGATAGCTGCTTGTCATTTCCTTCTGCTCCTCGTTGGGTTCGACACTCTTACTTATAGAAAGGACTACAATAAATCCCCTACACTTGTGGGTCATCGCTCAGCTGGATCAAGAGTTCGTGGGACGTCACCGAGCTGAACGTGTGTTGATCGCGGAGGTGCCGTACTTCCGGTACTAGTATCGGTCGGATAATGAAGACGTACGACTACATCAACCGCGTTGTCATAACGCTTCCGCTTTCGATCTACGAGGGTATGTAGACAACACTCTCCCCCCTCGTTGCTATGCATCATCATGATAGATCTTGCATGTGCAACAACACCAACAACAAGAACAACAACAAAGCCTTTAGTCCCAAACAAGTTGGGGTAGGCTAGATGTGAAACCCATAAGATCTCGCAACCAACTCATTGCTCTGGCACATGGATAGCAATCTTCCATGCACCCCTGTCCATAGCTAGCTCTTTGGTGATACTCCAATCCTTCAAGTCTCTCTTAACGGACTCCTCCCATGTCAAATTTGGTCTACCCCGCCCTCTTTTAACATTCTCCGCACGCTTTAGCGGTCCGCTATGCACTGGAGCTTCTGAAGGCCTGCGCTGAATATGCCCAAACCATCTCGGACGATGTTGGACAAGCTTCTCCTCAATTGGTGCTACCCCAACTCTATCTCATATATCATTATTCCGCACTCGATCCTTCCTCGTGTGGCCACACATCCATCTCAACATACGCATCTCCGCCACACCTAACTGTTGAACATATCGCCTTTTAGTCGGCCAACACTCCGCGCCATACAACATTGCGGGTCGAACCGCCGTCCTGTAGAACTTGCCTTTTAGCTTTTGTGGCACTCTCTTGTCACAGAGAATGCCCGAAGCTTGGCGCCACTTCATCCATCTGGCTTTGATTCGATGGTTCACATCTTCATCAATACCCCCATCCTCCTGCAACACTGACCCCAAATACCAAAAGGTGTCCTTCCGAGGTACCACCTAGCCATCAAGGCTAACCTCCTCCTCACACCTAGTAGTACTGAAACCGCACATCATGTACTCGGTTTTAGTTCTACTAAGCCTAAACCCTTTCGATTCCAAGGTTTGTCTCCATAACTCTAACTTCCTATTTGCCCCCGTCCGACTATCGTCAACTTGCACCACATCATCCACAAAGAGCATACACCATGGGATATCTCCTTGTATATCCCTTGTGACCTCATCCATCACCATTGCAAAAAGATAAGGGCTCAAAGCTGACCCCTGATGCAGTCCTATCTTAATCGGGAAGTCATCGGTGTCGACATCACTTGTTCGAACACTTGTCACAACATTATCGTACATGTCCTTGATGAGGGTAATGTACTTTGCTGGGACTTTGTGTTTCTCCAAGGCCCACCACATGACATTCCGCGGTATCTTATCATAGGCCTTCTCCAAGTCAATGAACACCATATGCAAGTCCTTCTTTTGCTCCCTATATCTCTCCATAAGTTGTCGTACCAAGAAAATGGCTTCCATGGTCGACCTCCCAGGCATGAAACCAAACTGATTTTTGGTCACGCTTGTCATTCTTCTTAAGCGGTGCTCAATGACTCTCTCCCATAGCTTCATTGTATGGCTCGTCAGCTTAATTCCATGGTAATTAGTACAACTCTGAGCATCCCCCTTGTTCTTGAAGATTGGTACTAATATACTCCGTCTCCATTCTTCTGGCATCTTGTTTGCCCGAAAAATGAGGTTGAAAAGCTTGGTTACCATACTATTGCTATGTCCCCAAGAACTTTCCAGACCTCAATGGGGATACAATCAGGGCCCATCGCCTTGCCTCCTTGCATACTTTTTAAAGCCTCCTTCACCTCAGACTCCTGGATTCGCCGCACAAAACGCATGCTGGTCTCATCAAAGGAGTCGTCCAGTTCAATGGTAGAACTCTCATTCTCCCCATTGAACAGCTTGTCGAAGTACTCCCGCCATCTATGCTTAATCTCCTCGTCCTTCACCAAGAGTTGGCCTGTTCCGTCCTTGATGCATTTGACTTGGCCAATGTCCCTCGTCTTCCTCTCTCGGATCTTGGCCATCTGATAGATGTCCCTTTCACCTTCCTTCGTGCCTAACCATTGGTAGAGGTCCTCATATGCCCGACCCGTTGCTTCACCAACAGCTCGCTTTGCGGCCTTCTTCGCCATCTTGTACTTCTCTATCCAGGTATATTCGTCTGAAGCAATCTTTCTTCTCTTTAATCGCCTTCTAGACGTCATCATTCCACCACCAGGTATCCTTATCTTCGCTTCTCCTTCCCCTGGACACTCCAAACTCCTCCGAGGCCACCTTACGAATGCAAGTCGCCATCTTCATCCACACATTGTTCGCATCCCCTCCTTCCTCCCAAGGCCCTCCTTAATGACCTTCTCCTTAAACACCTGAGCTACCCCCCCTTGAGCTTCCACCACTTCGTTCTAGCGACTTTGGCACGCTTATCCCGCTGGACATGAATCCGAAAGCGGAAGTCAACAACCACCAGCTTATGCTGGGGTACAACACTCTCTCCATGTATCACCTTACAGTCTAGGCACGCATGCCTATCTTCTCTTCTCGAGAGGATGAAATCAATCTGGCTAGAGTGTTGGCCACTACTAAAAGTCACCGGATGTGATTCTCTCTTTCTAAAGAGGGTGTTAGCTACAATCATGTTGTAGGCTAGAGCAAAGCTTAAGACATCTTCTCCTTCTTGATTCCTGATGCCATAGCCAAAGCCCCCATGCGCCCCTTCAAAATCTGTGTTAGATGTACCCATGTGGCCATTAAGGTCTCCTCCTATGAAGAGCTTCTCACCAATCGGTACACTCCTAACCATGTCTTCCAGGCCTTCCCAGAACTCCCTCTTGGTGTTCTCATTGTGGCCTACTTGAGGGGCATACGCGCTGATAACATTGAGAACCAAGTCCTCAACTACCAGCTTGACCAGGATAATCCGGTCCCCACGTCTCTTGATGTCTACCACTCCATACTTGAGGGTATGTAGGAAATATTTTTGAAATTACTACATTCTCCAATAGTGGTATTAGAGCCAGGTCTATGAGTAGATGTTATATGCATGAGTAGAACACAAATGAGTTGTGGGCGATAATAGTCATACTGCTTACCAACATGTCATACTTTGATTCGGCAATATTGTTGGATGAAGCGGTCCGGACCGACATTACGCGTACCCTTACGCGAGACTGGTTCTACCGACGTGCTTCGCACACAGGTTGTTGGCGGGTGTTAGTTTCTCCAACTTTAGTTGAATCGAGTGTGGCTATGCCCGGTCCTTGTTGACGAAAAATCGTTGTGGTTTTGATACGTAGGTAAGAACGGTTCTTGCTCGGCCCGTAGCAGCCACGTAAAATTTGCAACAAAAAAGTAGAGGACGTCTAACTTGTTTTTGCAAGGCATGTTGTGATGTGATATGGTCAAGAAATGATGCTAAATTTTATTGTATGAGATGATCATGTTTTGTAACATAGTTATCGGCAACTGGTAGGAGCCATATGGTTGTCTCTTTGTTGTATGAAATGCAATCGCCATGTAATTGCTTTACTTTATCACTAAGCGGTAGCGATAGTCGTAGAAGCAATAGTTGGCGAGACAACAACGATGCTTCGATGGAGATCAAGGTGTCAACCCGGTGACGATGGTGATCATGACGGTGCTTTGGAGATGGAGATCAAAGGCACAAGATGATGATGGCCATATCATATCACTTATATTGATTGCATGTGATGTTTATCCTTCATGCATCTTATTTTGCTTAGTTCGGCAGTAGCATTATAAGATGATCACTCACTAAATTTCAAGGTACAAGTGTTCTCCCTGAGTATGCACCATTGCGAAAGTTCGTCGTGCCAAGACACCACGTGATGATCGGGTGTGATAAGCTCTTCATTCACATACAACGGGTGCAAGCCAGTTTTGCACACGTGGAATACTCGGCTTAAACTTGACGAGCCTAGCATATGCAGATATGGCCTCGGAACACTGAGACCGAAAGCTCGAGCGTGAATCATATAGTTGATATGATCAACATAGTGATGTTCACCACCGAAAACTACTCCATCTCACGTGATGATCGGACATGGTTTAGTTGATTTGGATCACGTGATCACTTAGATGATTAGAGGGATGTCTGTCTAAGTGGGAGTTCTTAAGTAATTTGATTAATTGAACTTTAATTTATCATGAACTTAGTACCTGATAGTATTTTGCATGTCTATGTTGTTATAGATAGATGGCCCGTGTTGTTGTTTCGTGGAATTTTAATGCGTTCCTAGGGAAAGCTAAGTTGAAAGATGATGGTAGCAACTACACGGACTGGGTCTGTAACTTGAGAATTATCCTCATTGCTACACAGGAAGAATTACATCGTGGAAGCACCGCTAGGTGCCAAACCCACTGCAGGAGCAACGCCAGACATTATGAACATCTGGCAGAGCAAAGCTGATGACTACTCGATAGTTCAGTGTGCCATGCTTTACGGCTTCGAAACGGGACTTCAATGACGTTTTGAACGTCATGGAGCATATGAGATGTTCCAGGAGTTGAAGTTAATATTTCAAGCAAGTGCTCGGATTGAGAGATATGAAGTCTACAATAAGTTCTACAACTCCAAAATGGAGGAGAATAGTTCTGTCAGTGAGCATATACTCGAAATGTCTGGGTATAACAATTACTTGATTCAACTGGGAGTTAATCTTCCTGATGATAGTGTCATTGACAGAATCCTTCAATCACTGCCACCAAGCTACAAGATCTTCGTGATGAACTATAATATGCATGGGATGGATAAGACAATTCCCGAGCTCTTTGCAATGCTAAAGGCCGCGGAGGTAGAAATCAAGAAAGAGCATCAAGTGTTGATGGTCAACAAGACCACCAGTTTCAAGAAAAAGGGTAAAGGGAAGAAGGGGAACTTCAAGAAGAACGACAAGCAAGTTGCTGCTCAAGTGTAAAACCCCAAGTCTGGACCTAAGCCTGAGACTAAGTGCTTCTACTGCATAGGGAGTGGTCACTGGAAGCGGAACTGCCCCAAGTATTTGGCGGATAAGAAGGATGGCAAGGTGAACAAAGGTATATGTGATATACATGTTATTAATGTGTACCTTACTAATGCTCGCAGTAGTACCTGGGTATTTGATACTGGTTCTGTTGCTAATATTTGCATCTCGAAACAGGGACTACGGATTAAGTGAAGATTGGCTAAGGACGAGGTGACGACGCGCGTGGGAAATGGTTTGAAAGTCAATGTGATCGCCGTCGGCACGCTAGCTCTACATCTACCTTCGGGATTTGTTTTAGACCTGAATAATTGTTATTTGGTGCCAGCGTTGAGCATGAACATTATATCTGCATCTTGTTTGATGCGAGACAGTTATTCATTTAAATCTGAGAATAATGGTTGTTCTATTTATATGAGTAATATCTTTTATGGTCATGCACCCTTGAAGAGTGGTCTATTTTTGTTGAATCCCGATAGTAGTGACACACATATTCATAATATTGAAGCCAAAAGATGCAGAGTTGATAATGATAGTGCAACTTATTTGTGGCACTGCCGTTTGGATCATATTGGTGTAAGCGCATGAAGAAACTCCATTCTGATGGACTTTTGGAATCACTTGATTATGAATCACTTGGTACTTGTGAACCATGCCTCATGGGCAAGATGACTAAAACTCCGTTCTCTGGAACAATGGAGCGAGCAACAGATTTATTGGAAATCATACATACTGATGTATGTGGTCCGATGAATACTGAGGCTTGAGGCGGGTATCGTTATTTTCTCACCTTCACCAATGATTTGAGCAGATATGGGTATATCTAATTGATGAAACATAAGTCTGAAACATTTGAAAAGTTCAAAGAATTTTAGTGTGAAGTAGAAAATCATCATAACAAGAAAATAAAGTTTCTACGATCTGATCGTGGAGGAGAATATTTGAGTTATGTGTTTGGTCTTCATTTGAAACAATGCGGAATAGTTTCGCAACTCACGCCACCTGGAACACCACAGCGTAATGGTGTGTCCGAACGTCGTGGCCGCACTTTATTAGATATGGTGTGATCTATGATGTCTCTTACTGATTTACCGCTATCATTTTGAGGTTATGCTTTAGAGACGACTGCATTCACATTAAATTGGGCACCATCTAAATCCGTTGAGATGACACCTTATGAACCGTGGTTTGGCAAGAAACCCAAGTTGTCATTTCTTAAAGTTTGGGGTTGCGATGCTTATGTGAAAAAGCTTCAACCTGATAAGCTCGAACCCAAATCAGAGAAATGTGTCTTCATAGGATATCCAAAGGAGACTATTGGGTACACCTTCTATCACAGATCCGAAGGCAAGACATTCGTTGCTAAGAATGGATCCTTTCTAGAGAAGGAGTTTCTCTCGAAAGAAGTGAGTGGGAGGAAAGTAGAACTTGATGAGGTAATTGTACCTGCTCCCTTATTGGAAAGTAGTTCATCACAGAAATCAGTTCCTGTGATCCCTACACCAATTAGTGAGGAAGCTAATGATAATGATCATGAAACTTGAGATCGAGTTACTACTGAACCTCGTAGGTCAACCAGAGTAAGATCCGCACCAGAGTGGTACGGTAATCCTGTTCTTGAGGTCATGTTACTTGACCATGACGAACCTACGAACTATGAGGAAGCGATGATGAGCCCAGATTCCGCGAAATGGCTTGAGGCCATGAAATCTGAGATGGGATCCATGTATGCGAACAAAGTGTGGACTTTGGTTGACTTGCCCGATGATCAGCAAGCCATCGAGAATAAATGGATCTTCAAGAAGAAGACTGACACTGACGGTAATGTTACTGTCTACAAAGCTCGACTTGTTGCAAAAGTTTTCCGACAAGTTCAAGGAGTTGACTACAATGAGACTTTCTCACCCGTAGCGATGCTTAAGTCCCTCCGAATCATGTTAGCAATTGCTGTATTTTATGATTATTGTCGTGGAATTGTCACGGCAGATGTCCTAGTAGAAGGACTTAGTCGCAGGGCCATCACAACTAGGAAGCAAGAAGGGGTTAATCGGGACAAAGGACATGAGGGTTTATACTGGTTCGGCCCCTTACGGTGAAGGTAAAAGCCTAGTCCAATTGAGGTGTCACTAAGGTTTTGATGAGTAGGGAGCGAACCCCCTTGACCTAGCCCTTGATTTGATCTTACTTTCCCTAAGCCGCCACTGGGCTGCCCCCTTATATACTCGGGTCAACACCAGGCGGCTCACAGAGTCCTGGCCGGCTCATAAACAGTGTCTGGCTCGGTGACTAGTTAATCTTTCCTTACAATACAAGTCATGCCTCCACGGCGGGTTATCACTACGGGCCTTAAGTCGCCATTGGGCCTTGGCACTTGCTTGAACCGCCATCTTTAGAGTATAACATGGGCTTTGCGTGACGATTCGTCTGGTGTGACCCGGCCCCTCCTGGGCGGGTTACACCACTAGTTATATCCCCAACATTAGGCCCCAGATTGATTTGAACCGGTTCATGTCAATCATCAATGCTTCAGAAAATCTTCCGCCTTATCTGCACAAAGAAAATTATAACCCGCCATGACATCATCTTCTGGATCCACGATAACCTGCCATGACGTCATCTTCTTATTTAACTAATATCTCGCTTCACTGTATCTCAATGGATCCTTATCTTTAATGACCATTTCGAAAATCGAGCCGTCCGGCTAGTTGGATAATCATTTGTAACCTCCTCGTTTGTCGCGCCCTCTTTAACTCCTTCCTTATAAATAGGCACGACTGGGTCTTATTCTTCTTTCTCCTCATCTTCTTCCTCTCGCCTCCTCTATTGCCCGAGCTCCGCCGCCGCCGCTGCACTCCGTGTCTTCCTCGACCCCGACCGCTGCATCAACCTGAGCTCGTCCAGAGATTCGGCGGCGACCCTGTGGAAGAAGTCCAACGCTGTAAGCTCTCATCCCTTCGCATCTCAACTCCTCCACCACGGCCTCTTTTGATCCAAAAAGAACATCAATCTCGCGCAGTCGTAGTTTCGTATCCATCTTAAATGCTTACGGATCTCGTCTGACCCGCATAATACTTCTTTAGAACTAGCGAGCTCCTTTGTTCTTCATACTTAGGTCTTAATATTTTCTTTTCCGGACTGCTGTTTGATCCAAAACGCTAGCTACAACTTACGACACCTGTTTATGCAACACTTAGACGAAATTTGTTAGATCCACTTTGACATGGCATCTCATGGTACCAGATTTTAGCGTGTAAATCTCGAATAGATATCCCTGACCGCTCGTGGTGGCTCTTAATAACCTTCACTGATTACGGCGGTTTAATCAATCCGCCATGATTACCTGTATACCATTAGCCCTCTTTAAACTGCCGTTTCAAATGTACATCTTATGTCTTGTTCCGGCTTAAGTTTGACCCGGACTTCATTTTTTGTCATAGGCTATCATCATGCCGCCCACAGCAGCCAAAGTTTCTGTCACTTGCAACTGGGTCCGGTCCATCATTACGGACACCATTCTTGACAATTTCGTTAAGCATGGCTATCTGCCGAAGAAAGATTTGATGTCTTATCGTGCTCCTGACCCATTTGAAGAGAAACCTCACCCTAAGGAGGGAGAGGTTGTAGTTTTCACTGATCACATGACCCGGGGCTTTGCACCGCCAGGCTCAAAGTTCTTCAGAGATGCGTTACACTTCTTCGACCTCCGACCTCAAGATATTGGGCCCAATTCTGTGTCAAATATATACAATTTACAAGTATTTTGCGAGGTTTATTTGGGAGAAGAGCCCAACTTGCTACTCTTTTGAGAACTGTTTTATTTGAACCGCCAGAATGAGCGTGCCAACAGGCCCAGCCTGGAACTTGGTGGTATCTCAATCCAATGGCGCAGGGATTGCCTTTTCCCCTATGCTGAGCTGCCAAGCCACCCCAAGGATTGGAATCAGACGTGGTTCTACTGTCAAGACACCTCTCCGGTTGATGAGCATCCTCTACCCGGCTTTCGCGCTCTGCCTCTTGAGTCCAACCATCCTTTGCCAGACAAGTTATCCACTACTGAACGTCAGAAACTCGTTCTAACTCTGAAGAAGATTAGGGCTCTTTTGGGGAATGGCCTGACTGGTGTAGATCTGGCCTGGGTGTGGGTATCCTGGCGGGTTATTCCTCTGAGCCGCCGTCCCAGGTTGATGTGTGACTACACTAGCGATAAGGATGATCCTCTGCGCCATAGTTCTGACGATTTACCTGATGATATGGTGGATGAGATCACCAAGTCCCTTCTGAATGAGAGTTTAGCAAACTGTGGCACTCTCGGCTTAGTTCCGTTTTGCAAAACTAACCCGGCCCCTCCTGTAAGCCGCCTTTCTTAAATTTCTTTACTTTTACCTTTGATAATCTTTGTCGTTTACTCGAAATCTGTTATTGCCATTCACAGGCTACTGACGCCGTTTGGAAGGCTAAGTATGATCATGAGGCCGCCAAGACGGCTAGGAAGGCCAAGAAAACCGTTCGGAAAACCGCCGCCCGGAAGAAAGGAAGCAAGACCAGCACCTCGGAGTTGTTTCGACTAGATGATTCCTCTGAGTCGGAGGTAGTCCTTGACTCTCTTGGCCCGTTTTTTAACCATCTTATTGACACTGACTCTCAGCAGGAGGACACGGGAAACAGCCAAGGCAGAGCTAAAGAGGTAACTATCGTTTCTTCCGACTCCGAGACCTTGCCAAGACAGAAAATCCGAAGTGTAACCCGGAAAGTAAGGCTCTCACATCCTTTAGCTTACCTCGATCCTCAATTTCTTTTGAAGCAACAAATGTACGAAAGCCAGAGGCAGACCCAGACCAGCAAAGACGCAGAGATCTCCTCTGGCTTGCCTGATGTAACAAGGAAGCGCCGGACCGAGGTTTCCTCCGATTTATATTTATCTTACCCTCTGGCGGGTCTCATTCGTCAACCGCTCAACTCTTCCGACTCCAAGTACCAGGAAACTTCTCCTTCCTTTGGCGAGTCAATGCAGTCCAGCCTTCTAGCTTTCAAGACTGCTCTGGGGTACGAATAACTTACTTAACCTTTGTATTTATTTCAATTTAAACTTATACTAACCTTTATTTTACTTGAAGTGGACAAGCCAAACTCAGCAAGAGGGCCAAGAAGAACCCGCCGGCCGAAGAATCAGACAGGACTGAGCCGGAGGCTGAGATATCCGTCCCTGAGTCCTCCGCTCCTGAACCGCCGCCCCAACAAACTCCAGCTTCACCAACACCGACCGCTGACCCACCGGCCTAGCAAACCAGCACCGGCTCCAGAGACCCGGATGCTCCAAACCCGGCAAGTACAACTGCTCCTCAAGATGTTGATGTGGAGATCATTAAGACCAGCTACATTGAGACGGGGAGGCCAACTGTACTGGCCAAGTGTACAGCCAAAGAAGAGCTACTTGAACACCGAAAGGCCAAGCTGGGTGTTACTGATTACACTCAGCTGAGCATTAATGAAGCCTTCTCCGGCTTTGTAGCGACCAGACCCGAATGGATCAAGTCTACTGTGCTCCGGTGTCATCCCTGGATCAGCAATGCTGACACCACACAGTACATCGAAGGATTTATAGAAGAGTGGCAATCACACACTTATTACATCGATGTCTCCGAAGAGAACTTATTACAATAATATGGCTTAAGGCCATCTAATATCGATAACAGCGGAAGACTTGGAAGATAAATGGGTCCATCAACTCCAACGGCATCACTGAGTATAGAACTATGACCCAAAAGCACCTTAATCGTCGTCTGAAAAGTCTGCAACATTAACGTTGCAGCCCGAAACGGGTCAGCACATGGAATATGCTAGCAAGGTAACACACAGAGAGTAATGGAATGAAACAGCTATACTATATGCATATTTGGCTGGTGGAAAGCTCTATGGTTACTGTTTTGCGTAAAGCCAATTTTTCCCTACTGCAAAGGAATAAATTTATTTAACTATCATGGTGGTTGTTAAATATTGAGAATGGTTGACAGCATTTTCAATCGCAATTAAAAGTAGTCATTAAAACCCAACAATATTAATTAGAAGTAACATGATGAGATTCACATGATATTCAAGTACTAGATACTCAAGACTGTCCATAACCGGGGACACGGCTAATCATGATTAGTTTGTTACACTCTGCAGAGGTTTGCGCACTTTTCCCCACAAGACTCGATCGCCTCCGTTAGATTTCTCGCACTACTGGTGTTTGAGAAACGAATGACCGAGACACAGTCTTTCAGAAGCGCTACCACCTTACGATGGATAGACCGGTACACCTACTTTCCCCTACATCTGCTAGTCTACCCTGTAAGAGTTCGCACGACTTAGTCAACTATGCCAGAGCCCATAATGGCTTGTGGCTGCACACGTAAGTTTCTAGCATGAAAGATCTTATGATCCCTTTGAGCCTAGGTGGCGGTCCAAAATAAAACAGGCAAGTCCTGATAGACATCAAGTGGCTCAATCCATCCAGATGTGTGTTTAAGTTGCCACCTTAGATAAACCCTTAAAATTATCAATCTCACATGTGTCATGGATATCACTCACCCAATCCACGTCTACTAGCATAGCATGGCGTAATAAGCAAACGTAGAAGTAACTCCCAAAGGTTTTATAATAAATAGGTAATAGGTACTACTTCATCTACTTCCCATCCCACAATTTAATTAGATCCTAATCATGCAATGTGTGAGGATGGATCTAATGCAATAAAACTGGGTTGTAGAAAAGGTATGATCAAAGTGTTACTTGCCTTGCTGATGATCCGCGAGTCCTAGGGATTCGAAGTAACAGGCGGCGCAATCCGGGTAATCTATCGCAGACAAATAACAGGTGGCGCAATCCGGTTGCAAAGAAAGAAAGAACCGAACAAAGAAACCGAAAACAAACGGCTGAAAACAACTCGGTTCTAGCAAGTTGAAACTAGGTCAAATTTTACCGTAGCAAAAACTTAGTTAAAGTTGATTAGTCGGAACAGCAGTTTCAAAACGAAACTCCAGGCGCTTGAATCACCTGATTCCGATAAATGAGCGAGAAGATAAACTAGAACGAAGATCGGATGTGAGATCGCGATCGCGAAATAAATCCGACGAAAAGAAAAAGAAGAACGGTCAAACGAACGGGCGTTCGTTAACCTAGAAGAATCCTGTGATCACGTTCGTTAGGACGAACGGTCCGGCGAACGGTCTCTAGGCAACTAAACCGGAAAAGAAGACGAATCCGATCTAGGGTTTCGAGAAAAGAAAACCGAACGAAAAACCGATCTAGAAAACCGGAATGGTTTAGAGAAGAAAAGAATCGGAACGGTTTAGAAGAAAAACGATCCAAGGAAAAGAAGAGATGCGGCGCGGGGCTACCTCCGGCGAGGTCCCCGGCGAGGGGCTCCGGCGTCGGCGAGCAAGGGCGGCGGCGACGGCGCACAAGGGCGGCGGCGGCGGTAGCGCGTGACGCAGGGCGACGCGGCGCGGGCAAGGGCGCGGGGTGGGGCGCGGCTTGGGGCTTGGGGCTTGGTGTGGGTTTAGAGGGGGGGTGTGGGGGAATATAAAGAGGGGAGAGGAGAGGAGACTTGGGGGAGGGGGCAAGAAAAAAGAGGAGGAAAAAGAGAAGGAGAGGGAGATTGAAAAAAAAACAAATGGAGTCCAACTAGGACTCCTAGGCGGCGGCTCCCTCCTGCGCTGGGCGCGCGCGCGCGGGTGAGGCCTGGCCTGGCCGGCCGGCCCGCTGGCTGGGCCTTGGCCTAAGGCGCTGCGATTTTTTTTATAAATTGGTTACGCGCGCAGAAAAAAACAAAAGAAAAGAGAACTAAACGAACTCCAAAACTTCTAAAGTAAATTTTCCCCGAGTCCTAAAAATGAGTCGAACAAAATGAACTTTTCTCGGGACCTAAATTGCAATTTTTGAAAACGCACATTTTCCCCTATCCAAATAAAAGGCAAATGAAACTCCGACAAATCCAATGATCATCTTTTCAAAATTTGAGAAAACTCAAATATGAAAATGACGAAATCTCCAACTCTCTCCGTGGGTCCTTGAGTTGCGTGAAATTTCTAGGATCGGCAAAATGCAAGAAAATATGATATGCATGATGATCTAGTGTATAACATTCCAAATTGAAAATTTGGGAACGTACCCCCCTTAAGATGAATCTCGCGCTCGAGATTCGGGTTGGCTAGAAAATAGGTGAGGGTGGTCCTTGAGCAAATCTTCTTCTCTCTCCCAGGTGGCTTCATCCTCTGAGTGGTGGTTCCACTGAACTTTACAAAACTTGATAACCTTGCTGCAGGTAACTCTGCTGGCATAATCGAGAATCTTGACTGGTTTCTCCTCATACGTTAGGTCGTCCTTCAACTGAATCGCTTCAAGCGGTACTGTATCTCTTAGCGGTACCTCCTCCATCTCGGCGTGACATTTCTTCAGCTGAGAAACATGGAATACATCATGAACTCCTGACAGTCCCCCTGGTAATTCCAAATTATAAGCGACTTCTCCCATACGTTGCAAGATCTTATATGGTCCAATGAAACGCGGTGCTAATTTTCCCTTAACTCCAAAGCGCTTAACTCCTCGTAGTGGGGATACTCGGAGATACACTCTGTCTCCGGTTTCGTAAACTGTCTCCTTGCGTTTAGAATTTGCGTAGCTCTTCTGCCTGGACTGGGCTACCGTGAGCCTATCGCGAATCAACTTCACCTTCTGTTCAGACTCTTTAATCAGATCTGGTCCAAAGAATTGACGGTCTCCAACTTCGTCCCATGACAACGGTGTCCAGCACCTCCTTCCGTATAGAGCTTCGAAAGGTGCCATCTCCAAACTGGTTTGGTAACTATTGTTATAGGAAAACTCCGCATACAGCAAGTTATCGTCCCAACTAGATCCATAATCTAGTGCACAAGCTCTCAGCATATCTTCCAAAATCTGATTGACTCTCTCGGTCTGTCCATCTGTCTGCGGATGAAATGCGGTGCTGAACTCTAGCCTGGTTCCCAAAGTTTCATGCAACTGATTCCAAAACTTTGAGGTAAATTGTGTTCCTCTGTCTGATACAATACTCCTTGGAACTCCATGCAAACAAATGATCCTAGTCATGTATATCTTTGCCAACTTAGCACTGGTGCAAGTGGTCTTGACTGGAATGAAATGTGCTACCTTCGTCAAACGATCAACTACTACCCATATCGAGTCATATCCTGCCTTCGTCCTGGGTAGTCCTGTGATAAAATCCATGCCTATATCCACTTCCATTCGGGTATCGGCAATGGTTGCAACAATCCGGCTGGCTTCTGATGTTCTGCCTTCACTCTATGACATACGTCAGAAATTGCTACATAGGCTGCAATATCCTTCTTCATTCCGGTCCACCAGAATGTCTGCTTCAAATCCAAATACATCTTGGTATTTCCTGGGTGAATCGAATATGGTGAATCATGTGCCTCTTGTAGAATCAACTTCCTGATCTCCGGGTCATTTGGCACATAAACACGGTCCTCAAACCATATGGTATCATGCTCGTCCTCACAAAATCCCTTTGCTTTTCCTTTGCTTAGTTTCTCCTTTATAGAAGCAATCTCCTTATCATATTTCTGAGCTTCTCTGATTTCATCCATCAATGTTGACTGAATCTCCAATGCTGCCACATAGCCTTTCGGAACTATCTCTAAACTTAGTTCATGAAGGTTTTCTGCTAACTCCTTGGGTATTTCTCCCGTTATTATCGTATTGACATGGCTCTTATGGCTCAATGCGTCAGCTACTACATTAGCTTTACCGGCATGGTAATGCAATCTCATATCATAATCCTTGATGAGCTCCAACCATCTCCTTTGTCTGAGATTCAACTCCTTCTGTGTGAAAATGTACTTCAAACTCTTGTGATCCGTGTACACCTCACAATGATTTCCAATGAGGAAATGTCTCCATGTCTTCAATGCATGCACTACGGCTGCTAACTCCAAATCATGGGTGGCATAATTCAATTCATGAGGCTTCAGTTGTCGTGAGGCATACGAAACAACTCTACCTTCCTGCATAAGCACTGCTCCAAGTCCTCGACGTGAAGCGTCGCAATACACCTCATAATCCTTGGTCTGATCTGGCAAAATCAACACTGGTGAGGTAACCTAACGTTTCTTCAACTCCTGGAAACTAGCCTCACACTCCTTAGTCCAATTGAACTTGGTATCCTTCTTCAACAACTCCGTCATAGGCTTCACAATCTTTGAAAAGTTCACAATAAATCTCTGGTAGTATCCTGCGAGTCCAAGAAAACTCCGGATCTCTCCAACTGTCGTTGGTGCTTCCCATTCGGTTACGGTCTCAACCTTTGCGGGGTCAAATGCTATCCCTTCTACGGATATAACGTGTACGAGGAATCCTACTTCCTTCAACCAAAACTCCTTAATCTGATTCTTAATTTCTACCAAATCTTTTGCTGGCATCTGGTATGGTCTCTTTGATATTGGGCCTGTACCTGGCAACAACTCAATCAGAAACTCAATGTCTCTATCCGGTGGCATGCTTGGCAACTCTTGTGGAAATACATCAGGAAAATCCTTTACCACTGGTACTTCCTCCTGCACAACTCCTGTTAGGCAGTTTATTTGGGTCCTATTTGGCACATGCCTGGATACATACTTGATCCTTCTTCCTTCTGGCGTTGTGAGCAAAATTGTCTTACTAGCACACTCAATATTCCCTTCATACTTTGATAACCAATCCATGCCTAATATCACATCCAATCCTTGAGATTCCAATACTATTAGGTCTGAGGGAAAAACATAGTTACCAATCCTTAATGGTAAATCTGGGGTCACGTCTCGGAGGCATTTGAGGGTTTAGAAAAGATGAGATATAAGAATAGAATGAGGTCTAAAGAGAAAACACTACCCCAATGCACATGAGCAAATGCACACAAAATCACTTCATTCAATCAAACAAGGGCATACAATCGATCTAGAACTATCGCAAAAGTGCTCGAACTATAGTGTTTACATGGGGGGAATACTACTAATAGTTGGTGGTCATCTAGAAATTTGAACCGGTGGAAGACTCCATGATGTCCGCTCCAGCTTCGTCTTCAAAGTCGGGTTCACTTGGATCCGAATCGGTGTCGTCGATGATGATGTAGTTGTCTGGACATGCGACGTACATGTCTTCCTTCCTGGATGCTAACTCCCTCTTGAGTTCTTCAATCTCCTGCTTAAGATCGACGTTGTGTCTTGCTAGAGCTACGATCTCGTCCATGTAGTCCTTGCGTGTAGCCTTCAGTTCTTCTTCTAACTCGATGATCCTTGACTTTGCATTCTTCAACTCTATCATATAATTGCACATCTGGTTCTCGTGGCGTCGAATGTGCTGGTTTAACTCCTGGATGAAAGCTGCAATGGATCTATCCTTCTTGGTGGTGACTAACTCCCATTGTTCATCTCGGCGTCCGCAAATCTGGTAGATAGTATCCTTGAGGTCTTCTTGATAAACTTCTCCAATGTGTCCTATGGTGATATGGGCTACCATACTCCTTCCTAGACTCCAGGTTGGTGCATTGAAAACACTATCTATGGGTTTTGTGATTGGCGCGAATGTTCTTCCCGGAACGCGAGCTTGAATCTTCCAGCGCTCCTCTTCACGCAGAGTGGCGTTGAAGGTTCCCGTGAAGATTGGTAATGCAATGTTTAGGTACTTGGTGACTTCCTTCAAGTGAAATCCAAAAGGTGTGCCTTCATCCGGTTGAGCGTACTTAATCTTCGCGTCCTTCATCCTAAAGAGTAGAAAAGATGAGGAGTTAGAAAATGAGTAGAGAATAGTGATCTATGGCTTTAACTTAGTGGTCGTGTCCTACAGTCAGCGTGTGCTCTGATACCATCTCTGTAGCGACCAGACCCGAATGGATCAAGTCTACTGTGCTCCGGTGTCATCCCTGGATCAGTAATGCTGACACCACACAGTACATCGAAGGATTTATAGCAGAGTGGCAATCACACACTTATTACATCGATGTCTCCGAAGAGAAATTATTACAATAATATGGCTTAAGGCCATCTAATATCGATAACAGCGGAAGACTTGGAAGATAAATGGGTCCATCAACTCCAACGGCATCACTGAGTATAGAACCATGACCTAAAAGCACCTTAATCATCGTCTGAAAAGTCTGCAACATTAACGTTGCAGCCCGAAACGGGTCAGCACATGGAATATGCTGGCAAGGTAACACAAAGAGAGTAATGGAATGAAATAGCTATACTATATGCATATTTGGCTGGTGGAAAGCTCTATGGTTACTGTTTTGCGTAAAGCCAATTTTTCCCTACTGCAAAGGAATAAATTTATTTAACTATCCTGGTGGTTGTTAAACATTGAGAATGGTTGACAGCATGCTCAATCCCAATTAAAAGTAGTCATTAAAACCAAACAATATTAATTAGAAGTAACATGATGAGATTCACATGATATTCAAGTACTAGATACTCAAGACTGTCCATAACCGGGGACATGGCTAATCATGATTAGTTTGTTACACTCTGCAGAGGTTTGCGCACTTTTCCCCACAAGACTCGATCGCCTCCGTTAGATTTCTCACACTACTGGTGTTTGAGAAACGGATGACCGAGACACAGTCTTTCAGAAGCGCTAGCACCTTACGATGGATAGACTGGTACACCTACTTTCCCCTACATCTGCTAGTCTACCCTGTAAGAGTTCGCACGACTTAGTCAACTATGCCAGAGCCCATAATGGCTTCTGGCTCCACACGTATGTTTCTAGCATGAAAGACCTTATGATCCCTTTGAGCCTAGGTGGCGGTCCAAAATAAAACAGGCAAGTCCTGATAGACATCAGGTGCCTCAATCCACCCAGATGTGTGTTTAAGTTGCCACCTTAGATAAACCCTTAAAATTATCAATCTCACATCTGTCATGGATATCACTCACCCAATCAACGTCTACTAGCACAGCATGGCGTAATAAGCAAACGTAGAAGTAACTCCCAAAGGTTTCATAATAAACAGGTAATAGGTACTACCTCATCTACTTCCCATCCCACAATTTAATTAGATCCTAATCATGCAATGTGTGAGGATGGATCTAATGCAATAAAACTGGGTTGTAGAAAAGGTATGATCAAAGTGTTACTTGCCTTGCTGATGATCCGCGCGTCCTAGGGATTCGAAGTAACAGGCGGCGCAATCCGGGTAATCTATCGCAGACAAACAACAAGCATACAATAAGTACTCATCTAGTGCACAGGTAAAACTCGAACAAGAGATCGAACCAGATAGTTCAACTTAAGAACTCCGGTTGCAAAGAAAGAAAGAACCGAACAAAGAAACCAAAGACAAACGGCGGAAAACAACTCGGTTCTAGCAAGTTGAAACTAGGTCAAATTTTACCGTAGCAAAAACTTAGTTAAAGTTGATTAGTCGGAACGGCGGTTTCGAAACGAAACTCCAGGTGCTTGAATCACCAGATTCCGATAAACGAGCGAGAAGATAAGCTAGAACGAAGATCGGATCTGAGATCGCGATCGCGAAATAAATCCGACGAAAAGAAAAAGAAGAACGGTCAAACGAACGGGCGTTCGTTAACCTAGAAGAATCCGGTGATCACGTTCGTTAGGACGAACGGTCCGGCACACGGTCTCTAGGCAACTAAACCGGAAAAGAAGACGAATCCGATCTAGGGTTTCGAGAAAAGAAAACCAAACGAAAAACCGATCTAGAAAACCGGAACGGTTTAGAGAAGAAAAGAATCGGAACGGTTTAGAAGAAAAACGATCCGAGGAAAAGAAGAGATGCGGCGCGGGGCTACCTCCGGCGAGGGGCTCCGGCGTCGGCGAGCAAGGGCGGCGGCGGCGGCGCACAAGGGCGGCGGCGGCGGTGACGCAGGGCGGCGGCGGCGGCGCGTGACGCAGGGCGGCGCGGCGCGGGCAAGGGCGTGGGGTGGGACGCGGTTTGGGGTTTGGGGCTTGGTGTGGGTTTAGAGGGGGGGTGTGGGGGTATATAAAGAGGGGAGAGGAGAGGAGACTTGGGGGAGGGGGCAAGAAAAAAGAGGAGGAAAAAGAGAAGGAGAGGGAGATTGGGAAAAACACAAACGGAGTCCAACTAGGACTCCTAGGCGGCGGCGGCTCCCTCCTGCGCTGGGCGCGCGCGCGCGGGCGGGGCCTGGCCTGGCCAGCCGGCCCGCTGGCTGGGCCTTGGCCCAAGGCGCTGCGATTTTTTTTAAATCGGTTACGCGCGCAGAAAAAAAACAAAAGAAAAGAGAACTAAACGAACTCCAAAACTTCTAAAGTAAATTTTCCCCGACTCCTAAAAATGAGTCGAACAAAATGAACTTTTCTCGGGACCTAAAATGCAATTTTTGAAAACGTGCATTTTCCCTATCCAAATAAAAGGCAAATGAAACTCCGACAAATCCAATGATCCTCTTTTCAAAATTTGAGAAAACTCAAATATGAAAATGACGAAATCTCCAACGCTCTCCATGGGTCCTTGAGTTGCGTGAAATTTCTAGGATCGGCAAAATGCAAGAAAATATGATATGCATGATGATCTAGTGTATAACATTCCAAATTGAAGATTTGGGATGTTACAGGCTTAATGAGCCAAATACACAGCAGCCGGGACATCGAGATTGATATTGTGAAGCATATCTGTCAAAAATCTGAGGTATGAATTTCGTTCACATTCATTCTCTCTTAACATACTAGCCCCCAAGTCTATTGCTTATGATCAATATGCTGTAGACTTTCAGAAACATTTTGGTAAGGTTAGTAACATAGTTAAAAAATAATGATAAGAACTCCGGCTTACTGCCTAGTCCCCAAGTGGCGGGTTAACCAATGTGATTGAACCGGCTCTTCATATTGTTTACAGAAAAGACTTAAAAACTTTAAACAGTAATATGCATTAGTCCCCAAGTGCCAAGCTACTTTGCTTTGCAAAGTACTTGGGACTTTAGAATGATAAACTGCCACCATAAATAACAAATTTCTTTAACATACATTAGCCCCCAAGTGCTAAGTATCTTTTCTTGTAAAGTACTTGGGACTTAATTCGTACCTTATAATGACCCAAATTTTAACCCGGTTTTTGTACAAGCCATCACAAGTCAACTTGAGTCGGAGCTAGCCGACCTGAACAGCCGCCTAGAAGCACAAGAACTAGAAACCCAGAAAGCCAATTCTAAGTTCAAGTTTAGCATCGCTGAACAAGAAAAATTAACAAAGGGCTTTGCTGCGGAAAATAAAACTTGGGCAGACGAGAAGGCCGCCTTAACCACACGGGCCGAAGCAGCTGAAACGGCTCTTGCAGAGACGACACCTAAACTTACCGGCTTAAAAGGCCATATCTCGCAGATGGTTTCAGCGATCTTTGGTAAGTCGCCGTGCAGATACTAAATTGCTTAAATATTTCTGATAAACATCAGCTAACCTAAGCTTACCATGCAAGTCGATGGAGCTCCAACTTGAATCAGAACATGCTGATCAAACTCAAGGCGGTTTACACACTGGTGGAGCAACTGTATGCCGGCTCTCAACGTGCCTTGGCCGTTGTGTCTCTCTCCAATCAAGTCCCCACACACTTAGCAGACGTGTTGAAGAGGCTTGCTGTGCTACCTGAGCGGGTGAATGAGCTGAGAAGAGCGTCTGCCAGAGCCGGAGCAGTGACTGCCTTGCGCCGGGCCAAAGCGTGGATACCAGAATTAGACCCGGCCGATATTGCTAATTGCTATCCCAGCTTTAAAGAAGACGGCACAACTTTTGAGCAATCAGATTTTGCAGCATGCGTGAACGAGGTGCGCCCTGTGGCCACGGTGCTAGGCAACGATGCTGATCTTACCAAGTACCAGCTGGGTTATGACGCCAATAACCAGCGCATTCCAACTCCTCGTTATGAAGAGCGCACTTTGATCCCTCCGACACGTAAGCATACCTTTGCCCCTGAAGTTAACCCGGCTGGGTTAATTGATGATGAGGCCACATTTCAAGCTTTGAGTGGCATTGACTGGTCGTCATCAACCTTCCAGGAGAAAGAACCAGTCGCCGAAGTGGAGAGGGATGACCCGGAGGCGGCAGGCCAGCCTACTGATTGATCCAGCCGGCGAATTATATCCGTGCTAGAAACCAATGTTAAATTATTTGACTTGAAGATTCATGTAATAGGATAGATGCACTTAACTCTTTTGTGGTCTGATGGCAATTTTGCTAAGTCGCCATCTAATATATATATATTATGCCTTGTTTTATCTTCTCTGCTCTGGATGTTTCAAAGAAGGCTTTTTGACTTGCCTGCATACAACGAAAAAATAGTACCAATACCTCGGCGGCTTACTACAAGCCGGGTCATAAACATGACATACCTTAGTATTGCTCCTGCGGCTGCTTGGAACAGTCCCGGGTTAACTATGAACCAAATCGGGTTAGATGTAAACCGAACTGGGTTAACTGTAAACCGGTTGCATACTTTGATAAGAAACTCTTGGAGTAAATATGACAAGTAATACTTATGAAAACAAACTTTAAACAAAAGATGAACCTTTAAAGGCTTCCTGATTCGAACACGATCAGTGAACCGGTCCAAAGGGGTTGAGCTAAGATTCGAATACGATCATATAAACCCCCAGTGGCTTTGGCGTTGCGCCGATCAAGTGGGTACCGACAACTATGCTCTCTTTGGTTCGAATACGACCTATGTTTGAGTAGGAAGCCCCCAAATGACCTTGAGAGGTTTTTAACGACCCTGATTCGAATACGATCCAAGTCGGACCCAAAAGAGGTTAAGGTATGATTCGGATACGATCAGGAAGCCCTCTGATGAGTTTGGTAGTGTGCCGATCAAAAGGGTTTCGATAGCTATGTTCTCTTTGGTTCGAATACGACCTATTGAATAGGAAGCCCCCAAGTGACCATAATTTTAACGGCTAGATTCGAATACGATCATAAGCCGGATCAAAGAGAAGAAGATTCAAATATGACCATCCCTCCTTTGATCATCTGCACAAAAAAGGTAACATAATAGACTCATGATTTGTTGATGAGGACAGAGGTCCTACCTTATTATTTATATACATTGATAAAGTATGTACATCACGAGAGCCGGTGGCTCAAGTATAGTAGGGCCGGAGATGAGCGATGTTCCACGGCCGGCGGGTCTCCTCCTCCGACTTTTGTGAGTCTTTATGCTCTCGAACGTCAATGAGGTAGTATGACTCGTTGTGCAAGTTCTTACTGACCACAAAGGGCCCTTCCCAAGGCGGGGACAACTTGTGTGCATCTGCTTGATCCTGGATGAGCCGGAGCACCAAGTCACCTTCTTGAAAGGTCCTGGATCTAACCCGGCGGCTGTGATAGCGGCGTAGGTCTTGTTGATAGATCACCGAACGAGCTGCTGCCAAGTCACGATTCTCATCCGACAGGTCAAGTGCATCCTGACGAGCCTGCTCATTATTAGCTTCCATTTAAGCCGCCACACGGGGTGAGTCATGACGGATGTCACTTGGGAGCACTGCCTCAGCGCCATAGACCATGAAGAAGGGCGTGTAACCCGTGGACCTGTTGGGGATGGTATTGATGCTCCATACCACAGAGGGAAACTCTTCTACCCAGCAACCCGGCGTCCTCTTCAAAGGAACCATGAGCCGGGGCTTGGTGCCCTTCAAGATATCCTGTTTGGCTCTTTCAGCTTGCCCATTGGACTGAGGATGAGCTATAGAAGAGACGTCAAGCCGGATGTGCTCACGTTGACAAAACTCCTCCATGGCACCCTTGGACAGATTTGTACCATTGTCAGTAATAATGCTATGTGGAAAACCAAAGCGAAAAATCACCTTTTTCATAAAGTGAACCGACGTGGCTGCATCACACTTACTGACCGACTCTACCTCAACCCACTTGGTGAATTTATCAACCGCCACCAAGAGGTGGGTCTTTTTATCCGCCGACCTTTTGAAAGGCCCGACCATATCAAGTCCCCAGACGGCAAACGTCCAAGTTATTGGAATCATCCTCAACTCTTGAGCCGGCACGTGAGCCCTTCATGCGAACCTTTGAAAACCATCACACTTGCTAACCAGATCTTCTGCGTCAGCATGAGCCGTCAACCAGTAAAAACCATAACGAAAAGCCTTGGCCACAAGAGATTTTGAGCCGGCATGATGACCACAATCCCCTTCATGAATCTTACGGAGTATCATATGACCCTCCTCAAGAGAGACACAACGTTTAAACACCCTTGTGGTACTGCGTCAATGGAACTCTCCATTAGCAATCGTCATTGACTTAGACCATCGGGTTATCTGCCTGGCCAAAGTTTCGTCTTCTGGTAACTCTCCCCGGGTCATATAAGCCAAGTATGGTACTGTCCAATCTGGAATAGCATGGAGAGCTGCCACCAACTGCGCCTCCAGGTCTGGGACCGCCAAGTCTTCCTCCGTTGGCAACTTAACAGAAGGGCTGTGCAAAATATCCAAGAAAGTATTAGGCGGCACCGGCTTACGCTGGGAGCACAGCCGACTTAAGGCGTCAGCCGCCTCGTTCTTTCTGCGATCAATGTGCTCCACTATGTAACCCTTGAAGTGTCCAGCAATAGCATCAACCTCACGTTGATAAGCCGCCATGAGAGGATCTTTGGAATCCCACTTGCCTGTTACTTGCTGAGCCACCAAATCTGAATCGCCGAAGCATCTTACCCGGCTCAAGTTCATCTCCTTGGCTATCCGGAGACCATGAAGCAAGGCCTCGTATTCAGCTGCATTATTAGTACAGGGAAACATTAACCATAGCACATAACAAAACTTGTCACCTTGAGGGGAAGTTAAGACAACTCCAGCCCCCGAGCCCTCCAGTTGCTTGGATCCATCGAAATGTACTGTCCAGTATGTGTTATCCAGCTTCTCCTCAGGCACTTAAAGCTCTGTCCAATCATTGATAAAATCCACCAACGCCTGAGATTTGATAGCCGTGCGTGGTACATACTTGAGACCATGAGGCCCAAGCTCAATGGCCCACTTGGCGACTCGTCCTGTGGCTTCCCTGTTTTGAATTATATCTCCCAAAGGAGCAGAACTTACCATAGTAATAGGATGGCCTTGAAAGTATTGCTTAAGCTTCCGACTTGCCATGAACACCACATACACAAGCTTCTGCCAATGTGGATAACGTTGCTTAGACTCAATCAGCACCTCACTAACGTAATGAACCGGTCGTTGAACTGGATACTCCTTGCCAGCCTCCTTGCGCTCGACAACAATGGCTACACTGATGGCTCGTGCATTAGCCGCCACGTATAGTAACAAAGGCTCCTTATCAACCGGAGCAGCAAGGACTGGCGGCTCAGCGAGTTGCCTCTTCAAATCCTCAAAAGAAGCATTAGAAGCGTCACTCCAGACGAAATCGTCTGTCTTCTTCATCATCTGATACAGTGGTATGGCCTTCTCACCCAGCCGGCTTATGAATCGGCTTAAAGCAGCGATGCGACCCGCCAAGCGCTGAACATCATTGATACACTTTGGTTTGGCCAAAGAAGTGATTGCCTTGATCTTCTCCGGATTAGCCTCAATACCTCTGTTAGAAACCAGAAAACCCAAAAGCTTGCCTGCTGGTACTCCAAAAACACACTTCTCCGGGTTAAGCATCATCTTGTAGACCCGGAGATTGTCAAAGGTTTCCCTTAGATCATCTATTAAGGTCTCCTTCTCTCTGGACTTTACCACAATGTCATCCACATAAGCGTGCACGTTGCGCCCGATCTGCTTGTGAAGGCAATTCTGTACACATCGTTGATAAGTCGGCTGGGCACTCTTAAGCCCAAAAGGCATAGATACATAGCAAAAGGCTGCAAAAGGAGTGATGAACGTTGTCTTCTCCTTGTCCTTAACTTCCATTTTGATCTGATGATAACCAGAATAAGCATCCAAAAAACTTAGGCGCTCACAACCCGCCGTAGCATCAATAATTTGATCAATACGAGGGAGAGCAAAAGGATCTGCCGGACAAGCTTTGTTTAAGTCCGTGTAGTCCACATACATGCGCCAGGTGCCTTTCTTCTTTAGCACAAGCACCAGGCTAGCCAACCACTCTGGGTGAAAAACCTCAACAATAAACCCGGCAGCCAAGAGCCGGGCCACTTCCTGACCAATAGTCTCACGCCTTTCTTCATTAAACCGCCGGAGGAACTGCCTGACCGGCTTAAACTTTGGATCAATATTAAGAGAGTGCTCAACAAGTTCTCTCGGTACACCCGGCATGTCAGAAGGTTTCCATGCAAAGATGTGCTGGTTCTCACGGATGAACTTGATGAGCTCGCTTTCCTATTTAGGATCCAAGGTCACACTGATAGTAAACTGCTTGGATGAATCGCCAGGGACGAAATCGACAAGCTTGGTATCATTAGCCGACTTAAACTTCATCACCGGCTCATGCTCCGTAGTTGGCTTTTTCAGAGAAGTCATGTCCGCCAAGTCAACATTGTCCTTATAAAATTTCAACTCCTCTGCCGCACAAACAGACTCAGCATACGCCGCATCCCCTTCTTCGCATTCCAGGGCTACCTTCCGGCTTCCATGCACTGTGATGGTTCCCTTATGACCCGGCATCTTGAGCTGCAGATAAACATAACAAGGCTTGGCCATGAACCTAGCATAAGCCGTCCGCCCAAACAAAGCGTGATACGGGCTTCGGATCTTAACCACTTCAAAAGTCAGCTTCTCAGCCCGAGAGTCATACTCATCTCCAAAGGCCACCTCCAGTTCAATCTTGCCTACTGGATACGCCGACTTACCAGGCACCACTCCATGGACAACCGTATTGGAAGTTCTCAAATCCTTATCAGTCAACCCCATGCAACGAAAGGTATCATAGTAGAGGATGTTGATACTGCTACCTCCATCCATGAAGACTTTGGTGAATTTGTACCCTCCAACTTGGGGTGCCACCACCAAGGCTAAGTGACCCGGATTATCCACCCTTGGGGGGTGATCTTCTCTGCTCCACACAATCAGCTGCTCTGACCACCTTAGATAACGTGGAACTGTCGGCTCAATAGCATTAACCGCCCTTTTATGAAGCTTTTGATCCCTTTTGCATAAGCTAGTGGTGAATACATGATACTGCCCACTATTCAATTGCTTCGGGTTACTCTGGTACCCGGACTGCTACTGCTGATTTCCTTGTCCAGAATGCTGATTATAACCGCCTTGGCCACCCGGGGGGCCTTGACAATTCGGATGTGGGCCGCCTCCCGAGCCATGAAAGCTGCCTCCGCCTGAGCCGCCAGCGGGCCCAGGACCTCCATCGTATATGTTGGAATTCTTAAAAGCCTTCACGATCGTATAATCCTTACACAGATGCATGGTCAGCTTCTCCCGAGTGCCGTGTCTTGGGCAAGGCTCATTCAACAACTGCTCAAGAGTGGGACCTGACCCACCGGACCGAGGAGGGGGCCTCCCCTTACGTCGCTGATTGTTACCCTGTGTGTTGGTCACGAACTCCGAATTACCATCCGCCTTACGCTTGTTACCTCCTTGGTTTTCCGGGTTAGGCTGATTACCCTTGCCATTGCCGCTCTTCTTTCCCTTCCCTGTCTTTTCCTCATCAGACACAAGGTCCTTGGTACTATCAGAGTCAGCATACTTTACTAGAGCTGCCATCTGCTGCCCCATAACATTACAATCACGCTTGAGCCGCCCCGGCTTCTTCTTTAAAGGCTCGAAACGGCAATTCTTTTCCAACATTAGGACTGCAGAGCCGGCATCCATCTTATCAGATGAATGTATTATCTCCTTAACCCGGCGCACCCAATGAGTTGTGGACTCGCCTTCCTATTGCTTGCAATTGGTTAAATCCACAATTGACATGGCCTGCTTACATGTGTCCTTGAAGTTCTGGATAAACCGGGCCTTTAACTCGGCCCAGGACCCAATGGAGTTGGGTGGCAGTCCCTTTAACCAGGTTCGGGCCGTTCCATCTAACATCATGGTAAACTATTTAGCCATGGCCGCATCACTGACCTCCAACAGCTCCATTGCCATCTCATAGCTCACAATCCAGGCCCCAGGCTGTAAGTCGGCCGTGTAGTTTGGCACCTTTCGGGGCCCTTTGAAATCCTAGGGCAGACGCTCATTATGAAGAGCCGGCACTAAACATGGGACACCGCCGGTCCTTGTGGCCACATTTGTCTCGATTGAAGCTGCGGGGTAAACCGGAACAGGTGGTAAGCCGCCTGCTCAACTGCCTGATGATTCAACTCGTGCGCCGGGTTATGTCCATGCCGCTGCGCGTTACTCGACATGGCTGCGGAATCCATTCACCTGCTATAACTCGGGCTCCGGCTTGGGCGAGGCATCGAATGAATCCTGTCTCGACTGTAAGAATAAGCCTCCTGCTGTGCCAAAGCTGTCTGAAGGAGTTCTCTGACTCTTCCTGTTTCGATCACCGTCGGAGAGTCGCCCTTCGCTGGAAGAGCCGCCAAGCGCGCCGTTCAGCGATCATGTTCTCCAGCTGGTTAGAGTAATGACCCGGTGGTGTCGGTACATACTGAGGTGGTGTAAGGTTCAAACAAGGGGGCTCCACCACGCGTGGCTGACCCGGTGCTCCCGCCCCGGGTATCGCTACCAGGTTCGCATCTGGCGGGTTACTGGGACCCTCGCCGGGTGTGCGGAAGAGATTCTTAGGATCATATACTGGTGGTAGGCGAGACTGAGACTTTTGGTGCCTCCTCCTCATCACCTCATTGGATGCGTTTAAGTCCATCGTGAGCCGGAATGCCTCTGACTGCAGCTGCTGGGCCCGAGCGTCCAAAGCCGCCCGCTCTGCAGCCAATCTGGTGTCCTCGGCTGCCAAGTCTCCCTTGGCTTGTGCTATCTCCTCACGTACCCGGGCTACCGCCACATCGTGTTCCACCTGGTCTGCCGGGTTAACTGTAGTGGTTAACAAGGCCATCAGCTTGTCCGTGAGATCTATCAGAACCTGAGCCGGTGGGCGCACAAGGCCTCCTGCCCCGGCCGTCATTGACCCGGAGATTATTGTTGCTGCAGCTGTAGAGTTTTGACCGGGTTGTGTACCAGCCATGAAGATCCCTACCCTTCTAGGCGGCTCAGAGGAGTCCGGAATGCTGGTGCCATCGGAACAGCCCCCAAGCCCGTCGTCCTGCACTTGATAAAATGAATTCGTCTCACCTGTAGACGACACATCATCAGAGTAGATAGCCGTTTCACCACCATCCACAGATGCCTCCGAAAATTCCTCCCCATGGACGCAACCCACGAAAGCACGCTTCACGGCGGGCTGAGCTCGGGCGGGTCTCGCATGCTGAGCCGTCTCGACGGTGTCGGTGCTGATGTTCGGCTCAGGGCCTGGCTCACCAAAGGGGACCCGGTATCCGTACTCGATTGAGCCGGCGTCGGGCCACAGCCTTCATCATCAATGTAGAGCTTGCCACGACGACTCTTGGTCATCCGGCCCACAATGTATCCCTTGAGCCCTTCGAAGTTGCCCTTCAAGAACTCAAATCCACCGTGCGCTGGCCCCATGTTGGGCGCCAACTGTCGTGGAATTGTCACGGCAGATGTCCTAGCAGAAGGACTTAGTTGCAGGGCCATCGCAACTAGGAAGAAAGAAGGGGTTAATCGGGACAAAGGACACGAGGGTTTATTCTGGTTCGGCCCCTTACGGTGAAGGTAAAAGCCTAGTCCAGTTGAGGTGTTACTAAGGTTTCGATGACTAGGGAGCGAACCCGCTTGACCTAGCCCTCGATTTGATCTTACTTGCCCTAAGCCGCCGCTGGGCTGCCGCCTTATATACTCGGGTCAACACTAGGCGGCTCACAGAGTCCCGGCCGACTCATAAATAGTGTCCGGCTCAGTGACTAGTTAATCTTTCCTTACAATACAAGTCATGCCTTCACGGCGGGTTACCACTACGGGCCTTAAGTCGCCATTGGGCCTTGGCCCTTGCTTGAACTGCCATCTTTAGAGTATAACATGGGCTTTGCGTGACGATTCGTCCGGTGTGACCCGGCCCCTCCTGGGCGGGTTACACCTCTAGTTATATCCCCAACAATTATGAAATTTGGCAAATGGATGTAAAGACTGCATTCCTGAATGGATTTCTGGAAGAAGAGTTGTATATGATGCAACCAGAAGGTTTTATCGATCCAAAGGATGCTAACAAAGTGTGCAAGCTCCAGCGATCCATTAATGGACTGGTGCAAGCATCTCGGAGTTGGAATAAACGTTTTGATAGTGTGATCAAAGCATATGGTTTTATACAGACTTTTGGAGAAGCCTGTATTTACAAGAAAGTGAGTGGGAGCTTTGTAGCATTTCTAATATTATATGTGGATGAAATATTATTGATTGGAAATGATATAGAATTTCCAAATAGCATAAAAGGGTACTTGAATAAGAGTTTTTCAAAGAAATACCTCGGTGAAGCTGCTTATATATTGGGCATTAAGATCTATTGAGATAGATCAATACGCTTAATTGGACTATCACAAAGTACATACCTTGATAAAGTTTCGAAGAAGTTCAAAATGGATCAAGCAAAGAAAGGGTTCTTGCCTGTATTACAAAGTGTGTAGTTGAGTCAAACTCAACGCCCGACCACTGCAGAAGATAGAGAGAAAATGAAAGTTGTTCCCTATGCTTCAGCCATAGGCTCTATCATGTATGCAATGTTGTGTACCAGACCTGATGTGTGCCTTGCTATTAGTTTAGCAGGGAGGTACCAAAGTAATCGAGGAGAGGATCACTGGACAGCGGTCAAGAGCATCCTGAAATACCTGAAAAGCACGAAGGATATGTTTCTCATTTATGGAGGTGACAAAGAGCTCGTCGTAAATGGTTACGACGATACAAGCTTTGACACTGATCCGGATGACTCTAAGGCACAAACCGGGTACGTATTTATATTGAATGGTGGAGCTGTCAGTTGGTGCAGTTCTAAGCAAAGCGTCGTTGCAGGATCTACGTGTGAAGCGGAGTACATAGCTACTTCGGAAGCAGCAAATAAAGGAGTCTGGATGAAGGAGTTCATATCCCATCTAGGTGTCATACCTAGTGCATCGGGTCCAATGAAAATCTTTTGTGACAATACTAGTGCAATTGCCTTGGCAAAGGAATCCAGATTTCACAAGAGAACCAAGCACATCAAGAGTCACTTCAATTCCATCTGCGATCAAGTCAAGGAGGGAGACATAGAGATTTGCAAGATACATACAGATCTAAATGTTGCAGACCCTTTGACTAAGTCTCTCTTATGAGCAAAACATGATCAGCACCAAGACTCCATGGGTGTTAGAATCATTACAGTGTAATCTAGATTATTGACTCTAGTGCAAGTGGGAGACTGAAGGAAATATGCCCTAAAGGCAATAATAAAGTTGTTATTTATATTTCCTTATATCATGATAAATGTTTATTATTCATGCTAGAATTATATTAACCGGAAACTTAGTACATGTGTGAATACATAGACAAACAGAGTGTCACTAGTTTGCCTCTACTTTACTAGCTCGTTGAATCAAAGATGGTTAAGTTTCCTAGCCATAGACATGAGTTGTCATTTGATTAACGGGATCACATCATTAGAGAATGATGTGATTGGCTTGACCCATTCGGTTAGCTTAGCACTTGATCGTTTAGTATGTTGCTATTGCTTTCTTCATGACTTATACATGTTCCTATGACTATGAGATTATGCAACTCCTGAATACTAGAAGAACACTTTGTGTGCTACCAAACATCACAACGTAATTGGGTGATTATAAAGGTGCTCTACAGGTGTCTCCGATGGTGTTTGTTGAGTTGGCATAGATCGAGATTAGGATTTTTCACTCCAATTGTTGGAGAGGTATCTCTGGGCCCTCTCGGTAATGCACATCACTATAAGCCTTGCAAGCAATGTGACTAATGAGTTAGTTGCGGGATGATGCATTACGGAACGAGTAAAGAGACTTGCCGGTAACGATCTTGAACTAGGTATTGAGATACCGACGATCGAATCTCGGGCAAGTAACATACCGATGACAAAGGGAACAACGTATGTTGTTATGCGGATTGACCGATAAAGATCTTGGTAGAATATGTGGAGCCAATATGAACATCCAGGTTCCGCTATTGGTTATTGACCGGAGACATGAACCCGTAGGGTCCGCATGCTTAACATTCGGTGATGATCGGTATTATGAGTTTATGTGTTTTGATGTACTGAAGGTAGTTCGGGGTCTAGGATATGATCACAGACATGACGAGGAGTCTCGAAATAGTCAAGACATAAATATTGATATATTGGACGGCTATATTCGGACACCTGAAGTGTTCTGGGAGGTTTCGGATAAAAGCGGAGTGCTGGAGGGTTATCGTACCCCCCCCCCTGGGGAAGTTATTGGGGCCTTAGTGGGCTTTAGGGGAGAGAGAGGGCAGCTGCCAGGAGGTGGCCCCCCCAAGGGAGTCTAAATTGGACTAGGGGAGGGGGGCGCGGCCCCTCTTGCCCTCTCCCTCCCCCTCTCCTTCCTTCTCCCTTCCCCCTCCTAGTAGGACTAGGAAAGGGGGAGTCCTACTCCTACTAGGAGGAGGACTCCTCCCCTCCTTGGCGCGCCCTAGGGATGGCCGACATCCCCCTTCCTCCTTTATATACAGGGGCAGGGGCACCCTAGAACACAACAACAAACATTGTCTTAGCCGTGTGCGGTGCCCCCCTCCACCATAATCCACCTCGGTCATATCGTTGCAGTGCTTAGGCGAAGCCCTACGCCGGTAGCTTCATCATCACCGTCATCATGCCATCGTGCTGACGAAGCTCTCTCTCGACACTCGGCTGGATCAAGAGTTCATGGGACGTCACCGAGCTGAATGTGTGCTGATCGCGGAGGTGTTGTACTTTCAGTACTAGGATCAGTCAGGTCGTGAAGACGTACGACTACATCAACCGCATTGTCATAACACTTCCGCTTTCGGTCTACGAGGGTATGTAGACAACACTCTCCCCTCTCCTTTCTATGCATCACCATGATAGATCTTGCGTGTGCGTAGGATTTTTTTTGAAATTACTGCGTTCCCCAACATATATTACTATATATATTATAAATAGCGAGTGTGGAATAATGATGGATCGGTGTGCAGAATTGTCCTAGGCAATTGTTAACAAGATCGGTAGTCGTTATTGCAATTTTACATGAGGGAGAGGCATAAGCTAACGTACTTTCTCTTCTTGGATCATATGCACTTATGAATGGAACTCTAGCAAGCATCCGCAACTACTAAAGATCATTAAGGTAAAACCCAACCATAGCATTAAAGTATCAAGTCCCCTTTATCCCATACGCAACAACCCCCTTACTCGGGTTTAAGCTTCTGTCACTCTAGCAACCCACTATAAGTGAATCATGAACGTATTGCAACACCCTACAATGGGAATCCTTCACGTGTGCGCGGAACGAATGGCATCATAGGACAGCACCAAAATAAAACATACAGCTCAAACCAATCTAGATCATCAATCAACCCAAAGGACAAAAGAAATCTACTCAAAACATCATAGG
Source organism: Triticum monococcum (assembly GCA_034509565.1). NCBI lineage: Eukaryota > Viridiplantae > Streptophyta > Magnoliopsida > Poales > Poaceae > Triticum > Triticum monococcum. Next base: position 691,209,777 of record CM067842.1, read on the forward strand.
ATGGAAACACATCATTGGATCATAATATGTGGCATAAAGCACCATGTTCAAGTAGGGGATTACAGTGGGGTGCGTGAGAGTGGACCACGTAAAAGAGATGAGGATGGTGATGTTGATGACGACGATCACCGCGGCGATAGTTCCCCTCGTGGCACTCCGGCACCACCGAGAGAGAGGGGGGAGACTCTCCCCCTTGTGCTTCCTCATCCATGGCCTCCCCCCTAGATGGGGAGGGTTCTCCCTCTGGTCCTTGGCCTCCATGGTGATGATGGCCCCCTCCGGGATCCTCTTCCATGGCTTCCGGTGATGATGGCCCCCTCCGGTAGGGTGCCAGAGAGGGCCTAGATTCATTTTTCATGGCTACAGAGGCTTGCGGCGGCGGAACTTCCGATCTAGGTTTCTTTCTGGGGGTTTTGGTATTTATAGAAATTTTTGGCATCAGTCTCACGTCAAGGGGGTCCACAAGGAGGCGGCAAGACAGGGGGCGCGCCCTCCATCCTTGCGCTTCCTCGTGAAGCTCCTGGTCTAACTCTTGTGCTTCGGGGTTCTCTTTTGGTCCATAAAAAATCACCGTAAATTTTCAGCCCATTCCGAGAACTTTTATTTTTGCACAAAAAATGACACCACGGTAGTTCTGCTGAAAACAACGTCAGTCCGGATTAGTTCTAATCAAATCATACCAAAAACACATAAAATTGTTGTAAACATGGCATGAATACTTCATAAATCATAGATAAGTCAGAGACATATCACTAGACTAGTAGAGGCATACTAGGGACAAGGTGTTTCTTTATGTATACACACATGTATTTAAGTTTCCGATCAATACAATTCTAGCATGAATAATAAACCTTTATCATGAATAAGGAAATATAAAATAACAACTTTATTATTGCCTCTAGGGCATATTTCCTTCAGTCTGCTACTTGCACTAGAGTCAATAATCTAGATTACATTGTAGTGAATCTAACACCCATGGAGTCTTGGTGTTGATCAAGTTTTGCTCGTGGAAGAGGCTTAGTCAACGGGTCTGCTACATTCAGATCCGTATGTATCTGGCAAATTTCTATGTCTCCATCCTTGACTTGTTCACGAATGGAGTTGAAGCGTATCTTGATGTGTTTGGTTCTCTTGTGAAATCTGGATTCCTTCACCAAGGAAATTGCTCCAGTATTATCAGAAAAGATTTTCATTGGAACCAATGCACTAGGTATTACACCCAAATTGGATATGAACTCCTTCATCGAGACTCCTTCATTTGCCGCTTCCGAAGCAGCTATGTACTCCACTTCACACGTCGATCCCGCCATGACGCTTTGCTCGAAACTGCACCAACTGACAGTTGCACCATTCAATATAAATACGTATCCAGTATGTGACTTAGAGTCATGTGGATCAGTGTCAAAGCTAGCATTAACGTAACCATTTATGACAAGCTCTTTGTTACTTCCATAAACGAGAAACATATCCTTGGTCCTTTTCAGGTACTTCGGCATCTTCTTGACCAGTGTCCAGTGATCCACTCCTGGATTACTTTGGTACCTCCCTGCCAGACTTATGGCAAGGCACACATCAGGTCTGGTACACAACATAGCATACATGATAGAACCAATGGCTGAGGTATAGGGAATGACTTTCATTTTCTCCCAATCTTCTGTAGTGGTCGGGCTTTGAGTCTGACTCAACTTCACACCTTGTAACACAGGTAAGAACCCTTTCTTTGATTGATCCATTTTGAACTTCTTCAAAACTTTGTCAAGGTATGTGCTTTATGAAAGCCCTAGTAAGCGTCTTGATCTATCTCTATAGATCTTGATGCCCAATATATATGCAGCTTCACCAAGGTCTTTCATTGAAAAACACTTTTTCAAGTATCCTTTTATGCTATCCAGAAATACTATATCATTTCCAATCAGAACTATGTCATCTACATATAATATCAGAAATGCTACAGAGCTCCCACTCACTTGCAAATACAGGCTTCACCGAAAGTCTGCATAAAACCATATGCTTTGATCACCTCATCAAAGCGTATATTCCAACTCCGAGATGCTTGCACCAGTTCATAGATGGATCGCTGGAGCTTGCACAGGTTGCAAAAGAATCCCGTACTTGACAGAACAGATTTGGATATTCCGCACTACCATTTTTTAGCGGGTCAGCGGGATATGAAGTCCTTGTAGAGTAGAGTAATCCACTGAGGGTATACCTTTGTGGCTCCACATGTAGTCTGGCCACTAACTGACTTGGGTATCCAGAACCTGATGGTCATGCAAAAATCATCATACCATTGCTATCAGCCTCATCCTTTTGATGGTCATGATTTTCTTTGTCAGGATATCTTACTGAAATAGGTTGGCCACATATATCTTTGATTCTTCGCATGACCATGGTCGTGGCTAGTGCAATATTTTTGTCATTATACCTGGTGCTTAGGTTTTGCACGTATATGATGTATTCTCGGGGCTTGTAGATGTACAAAGCTCATTGTTGAGGCCAACCGTACAAGAGGGTGACAAGAGTTCATGAGATCTCCTTGTCGGTGCGGGAATTTTGGCCTTGGTGGCCACTGTCAAGACTGTTGATTCTGTAATGTCTGATCCAAATCTTGTCGATCCTTGTAATTTATGAGATGTATCTCTACTTATCTTCATTTGCATGATTCATGAGGCTGTAGGATCCTTACTTTCCTTAGGTATATCTGCTGGTTCCTTGCCGCATCTCGTTTGAGCGACTGATATGACTGGGAATACATGCTCACCATATATGTGGAAAGATGTGTAGCCGAACATTTGATTTCTTAAGCAGACATATGCTTTGGCTGACCTGTACTTGGGACCAAAATATTGCTGATCTGACTCTTGAGATGTACTGCCGGATATTTCCAACTCATCATATAATCTCTAAGGACAGTGCAATACTGTGGTATTGATGTGGACCGAGTGGCTTACGAGAGAAGCCATCCGAGTAGCTTGTTAAAGAAAACTCGTTAGCTTCTACTTGATGCTTTAGTCTGGGTAGCATGCAAAAGAAGGCTCAATAGCTCACACGAGAAGCTTGACCTGATTATTGTGCTGGAGAAGTCTAAGTTCCGTACTTGAGAAGCTTCTCCTCGGGTTTGCTTGTTGAGAAAAATTCATTTTCGTCTGTCTAAAGCTTTTACCGAGGTATCTTGCTAAGAAAGACCGGGTATCTTGGACCGGAAATTGTTCACATATGATGCTGAGGAAATTTGAGGAGCCTTGCATCATAAATTTCTTCCGATAACGTGTGGAAGAAGATTGAGTTTCTTACAACCAAAGCTTCATACTAATATGCAGACTGAAATCTACACACACGCCCATAATATTCTGTGGCTGATTATTTGCATGAGAAAATTTGTTTGACTGTCTTCCTTGAGCATATCACATTCTGACTTTATTTCGGATGGTAACATATCTCAAGCATCATGCATTGCTGAGCCAAAATTGTGTATATGATCCATACCTTTGACTGAAAATATACTATTGCTCTTGTACCTGACTTGATCATTACTGATGTGAGGATTTTGTAGTCATGTAGACTTGAGTTATCAGTACTGTTGTGAGGAGTGTCCATTAATGCAAAATTGATTATCAGTCTCAAAACCAGACATTCCCCATTTCACTGTAGTGGGCTGAGAATTCCATTCGTTTTCGTTGATTTTCCAAATATTTAAACTCCTTGTTGCTTCTTTGAGTCCAGTGTTGGTTGATGATCAACTTTTTATAGGGGAAAAATAATGTAACACCGGGGCCCAAAAGAAAGAAGCAAAAGAAAACTCAACTAAGCAAAAGCACACAACAACAATCAATTCACACACAATCAATGTCACATATTACTGCTAGTCACACAATATACATGCCTACTTAAGCACACAAATCTCGCGGGATGTCCGGTTCTACGATCTAGCATGCTGTGACGGTGTGCACGAGGACGAATAAATGTGTGGAAGAATTGGTGTAAACAGCGCTACACCAAGTGGTAGCTTAGCCAGGTAGCAACCTAGACTAGCTCAGAGGCGAGGATGCACTCGATAAACCTGTAGTGGGACATGAAGGTCGCAACCACATTATTATCAAGCGGACGGGAAAATATCCGTACTCATCCAAGGAATAGGATAGTAGGGGAAAACAGAGGCTGGTGACATTGCCCTTTCTTGATAACTGAGATCATTAAGGCCTGCCAACACGACAAAATAAAAGAGCGATTCGGGATAGAAGCATGTCCATCACCGAAAAGATAGGCGGGGCTGAAAGGAGGATATCGGCGAGATACCTGAGCACCATTTTTCAAACAGTGTCGGGATCACTTGGCATCACTCTGCTAGGACAAAAATGACACCAAACACTGAAGAACAAGCAAGAAAAGAAAGCTGGAGAAATGCAATTGCTGAGCTGTAGTAGATCTGAACCGATTCCAGCTACACTCACCAGATAAACCATTAGCAACAAATACTAAGGCTATATGCATGCTATGCAACAATCAAATGTAGAAACCAAATGCAATAAGCAAGCCGGACTTTAAACTACCGATTTCTACCGGTTTCTATCGCTCACGCTGACTAGGGCGTCCTATAGGCAGACCTGCTCTGATATCAAGCGCTGCATCACCCCGGCTCAGAGAAACTGGAACGCCCCATATTCCAGCCCAGAGATCGGGGAGAAGTCTTCTGGAATACGACACTGCTTAGTATAGAACAAACCATCTTTCTATCATTACACGAATATGAATACAAGGTCTCCAATATTACAATGAATAACATTGGCACAGCGACACTATGCCATCCTCAGTTGCTCTATGCAAGCAGCAGAATAACTCGAAGCAGCGGAAAAACTTCTAGCAGCGGAACATCGACGACGGTGATGAACTACACTCTGCAGGGACTCTGGCTGTAACGCTTATCCTAGCTCGCACGAACGGAAACCATGACAAGAAAGCAATCAAATCCGACATGACCTGCAAACTGGCATGGCACGTCAGGTCAGTACATTGAATGTACTTGCAAGCTCAGAATAACCAGAAGTATTCAAGACATACAACAGCATGGCAATTAATGTTAAACATGGATTAACGTTATATTATGCGAACAACATAGCCTGAACAACATGATACAGCTAGAACAATATGAGCATGGCATGGACATATAGACATGATGACACTATCATGCAACATGATGACATTATCATGCACCCACTTACTCTGTTCGGGTTACCTCGTAACCAACACATGCCTCACTTACCAACCTCGGACATCACACGAACATCTCAGGATCAAATCAAGCTATGTATAAACAATACCGCGGTAATCATTAAATGACCACAAGGAGCTTGATCTTTACCCACGATTCTCGCACAATATCACGAATATCCAACAATTTGGTATCCTCGATACCACGGTGATCATTCACGGATCACAAGCGGAACCACTCTGGGCTCAACGGGTTACCTCGTAACCAAACGGTGATCATTCACGGATCACAAACGGAACTCCTCTGGGCTCAATGGGTTACCTCGTAACCAAACGGTGATCATTCACGGATCACCTAACCAACTTATCTCATCATCGAACCAGTGTTGTTATTAATCAAGTTATTATTAATTATTGTTGACCCATAGTGTGACCGACACGAACTGGGCCCTTATTCGCGGGCACGACTATCGATAGATTTAGTATACATTTTGCAGAGGTTAGCACACTGTACCCACGCCACGGAATCCATGGCCTCGCACTCCCATTCGGGTGGACCAACAGCGTTCCGATAGAACCGTCCTAATGCCATGATCCCTCCCGACAACTCCGACAAACTCCCCTTTGGGCTATGTCCTGGGTGGCCCCATGCCTACCAAAGGCACCAACGGCCACCGTTGTGGCAAAACATAAACGGTCCCAAACGGGGACAACGTACCAAAACAACAACAACGGGCACACAAGGCTTATGTACGCCTACCTGATCAGGGTAGAGCGCGCCCATAACCTTCCCTCCTTGGCGGCACCGGTGAGAGGCACGACAATAGACCCAGTTAGGACCTTCCCATAAAGGTAAGCGTGGTTGCACTGGTCAGCTCGATATGGTGGCACCATGACTCAGCCAACAATTGTTCAAGTTCAATTTAATCTGGTTAAACTTGAATGCAATATGCCGAGCCATGATAAAATAACATGATGCAATTACAATGCATGAGCAAGATATCAACATGGGCATGCGGGTACAACATAACTATCAACCATATCAACAATGAATCATATCCAACTGAGCATGGCATAGTGGCGAGCATGAATATGACAAGTACAACACTACTCATAGTATAACATGACCACTAACATCAACAATAAATACCATGCAATAACACATCAACAATATTACCGAGTAAACAATTAACCAACTAAGAGCAAAGGAACAATGCATATCAATGGTACTCGGTAACCGACGTTAATCATGCACCGAAGAACATGACCAACCCAACATGTACTACTAACAAGCATGGCAATATGAAAGTAATACTAGCAAGTAGAATATGATAACAGAGTGCAAGAAACATAGCATGACGGTCATCACCGATCCATAAGCATAACTAAAATAACGACAGCAGTAGAAAAAAAAATACAGTTATTAAAGATTCAAGTTGAAAACCAATGCTAATGCATGGCTATCATGCAAATGGTGGTTGTGGCTTGCCTGGGGATGAAGAAATCACCGGGACAAAGTGCGAGAAGCTTGCAGAAAGAATCGCCAGAAAACGTTCTCTCTCGGAGGGAGCTGATTATCCGTAAGTGCAAAATGGTCATTTTCAGAATATTAACACATGGTGAAAATGATACCAATATAATGGGCTCAACGAGACGAAGAAGTGGGCTTTGGATTCGCCTGATTTGGAGCTATGGGTAAAAAGATATCATAGTTTTTCTATTAGGGACCTATCTGTAAAATGTTTTATGCAAACAAGCCCTTGACTGAGAAAACTAAAAACGCATTCGGGCAAAAATACGCTTTTTGTAAAAAGAAAACGCACTTTCAGCCGAAGTAGACAGGGAATACGCTTTTGAACAAGGAAAACGTATTCTGGACAAAGGCCGCGGAGGTTTATGCTTTCACTTACCGAAAACGTAAATGCCGGAAATACGTTTCCACTTATCCCGCATGGCAGTGGGGCCCGTGGCACTGGGTCGCTGATGAGAGGGTCCCGCGGGCTTTCTCTCTCTCTCTCCTGGCTCCCTTCTTCTTCCTCTCGCGTATGCGCGCATGGCCGAGGGAGGAGCTCGCCCCGACGGCGATTGCCGGTGGCACAGGTCACCTCAGACGGCGCCCGGCCTACCGGCGGGTTCAGGAGATCGAGGCGCGCACACCCATGTAGGTCTGCACCGCCGTGGAGCTTGGGAAAAGCGGGGCATCGACCGTGGCGGAGCATGCCATCGGCCACCTGTGAGCTCACGGCTAAAAGCCACAGCAGGAGGAGGAGAGGTGATGAGGTGGTTCGGTAGTCATGGTGGAGGCCTCTGGAGATGGTGGAGCGGAGGGAGATGGCCAGGGTCGCCGGAATCGAGTGGACCCGAGGCAGTGATGGAAGAGCATGGGAGCAGCTCGAGCTCAAACGAGAGGCTGGGGAGGTTGCTAGGAGTGGGGTGAAGCTGGTGGTGAGCTCGGACGAGGCCGGGGATGGCTATTTATAGCCGGGCGAGGGAGGTCGAGGTCGGGTGTCGCCACGGGGATCCGGCCAAGGCTCTGACGAGCTTAGCGAGCACGACAGGGCGCGGGAACCTGACGAGCCATTGATTCAGAGATCACGGAGGGGTAGACGATGCTAGAGAGCAGAGGAAGAGGATCAACTGAGCTCGGAGCCAAACGGAGCACTGTGCCCCCGTGGCTGTTCGGCCGCAAGCGTCGGTGAGGAAACGAACGGAGGGGGAGAGGGTTCCAGGGGAACGTCGACGACAAGAGGAAGACAATGTGCATGGTCATGCGCGCGAAGGCGACGAGAGGAGGAGGTGCCGAAGCACAAACGGCCACTGGACGCGGCCACTGCAGACAGAGCGCGTGCACTGTGATGCCATTAACACGGTCACCGCATGCACTGTCATGTAGCGGGGGAGATGGGCTTGAAATTGTTGTCTAGTGGTGAGTTGTTCCAGGGGAGGTTTCAACTGCGGTGGTAGATCGATGAAAAGCTCTGTGGTTAAATGGTAATCATCCTCTGAAGTTTACTGGAGTAAACTTGAACATGAACTACTGATCATCAGGAAGGAGATTGGGAGCAATGGAGTTGTCTGCGAGGTTTAGTGTAAGAAGGACTTTCATCCTGGTAACTTTGAGAAGATTTGGACCAGTAATGAATATAGTTGCTTCACTACTGCATTTTTGATCCAGAAATAAGATTTCGATGATGCACTCACATGGACCATCAACTTGAGCTCAAATTTGGCATAGGATGATGATTTGATCATATAATGATGCTGTATAAGTTTCATACCAATTGGATTCACCAAAATGGTACTTGCTTCATAAACATCCTTGGTGACCAGAAACTTGCAATAATTTTGGAGAAATATTGGCTTAATGAAATGGTGCCAAATTTGGTGGAGAGATGTTATTTGGGTAGGAGAACAATCTGGTAATTTATCAAGATTTTTGAAGCAATATAAAATGCATTTGCTTCACAACCTGAAAATTTTACCAAAAGCAAAGATTTGGTCCTGTGCTCACATAGATGATTGGATGGGGCTGAAATTTGTAGGAGTTAGATAATATGAGCAGAATAAGAGACATGAAAAATTTCAACTCATTTGGATTCTCCTAGCTAGTACTTCATTCACAGTGGCTTCTGTTTGACAGAAACTTTGAAAAATCACTGAGGAAGATTGGCTAGGCAAATAAAGTTGAATTTTGGCATGTGGCAATTATTTGGACATAAAAGAATTCCCAACAAGTTTGGGAGCAAACAAGATAATATAAATGACACTTCCTTCACAAAGTTTCACTCTGGACAGAAAGGAAGAATAATTATTGGGGAATTATTCTTGGGCTAGGATACGAAAGTTTGCGCACATTTGAGCAACATATGACCCAAAGTAATTATGAGAATTATTTGGGAATTTTTGTATCGATAGAAATATAGGTTGCTTCACAATCTAGGGCAGACATGGTTATTCCCTTAATAGAAAAAGGAATATTCCTGGGAAAAAGAAATTAGAGTTTGGTCAAGCAGTGAAGTGACATGATCTTGGCAAGGTTTTGAGAATCACGAGTCACTTGGGAGAGGAAATGAAGATGATTTCCTAGGTGACAAGGCCACAGAACCTCTCCAAAAAGAAAAACAGAGCAAAAACCAATAATTCAAAAAGAAAAAGAAAAGGGCCAAAAACCAGGAAGTTACCAACCTTCCCCCCTTAAAGAAATCTCGTCCTCGAGATTTGGTTGCTCAGGGAACAAGTATGACTTGAGGACACCGTTTCCAGCTGGGGTATCCTTTTTCCTTTATTTATTGTTTCCCCAAGAATTTCAGATGATTAACTTACCTTGCTTTGGGGTGGCTTGCTTCACCTTTCCCCATATTCTGACGGGTCTTTGCTCATATACCAATTCTTTTTTTACTGACGTTGATTCTCCATACCATCATGAAAACCTTTTCACTCTTGTCATGGGGTTGCTTCAAACAAATGCAGGCCTTCTGGTTTCAATAAATGCTGAGAATCATGGCCATCTTCTGACGGGATCTGACTGATCATAAGTGGTACTGATATATTTGATTTATTTCTTTGGCTCGATCATGGGATATCTACCAATGATTTGACTGCCTTCTGTCGTGAGAAATATAACAGGGTATAGACTTATAACTGTAGCATACCTCAAATATTAACATCTTGAGACTGTCCTGACAAGTATGCTGGTGGGAAGATACTTTTCATGATAGGCTATCCGGGTACTAGGTTACACAAGTGGATATACCTAGTCTGAGCTAATGGTTCAATTTTTGATTTGCCCATGTTGTCGGTATACCCAGATGTGGTAATAAGCTGTGCGATGCTTTATACTGTCGCTAAAGTCAAACTGCTGAGGTTACAAAAGAATCTTGGACTTGACAGAACAGATTTGGATATTCTGCACTAACCATCTTTAGCGGGTCAGTGGGATATGATGTCCTAGTAGAGTAGAGTAATCTACTGAGGGTATGCCTTTGTGGCTCCATATGTAGTCTGGCCACTAACTCACTTGGGTATCCGGAACCTGATGGTCATGCAATAATCATCATACCGTTGCTATCAGCCTCATCCTTTTGATGGTCATGATTTTCTTTGTCAGGATATCTTACTGAAATAGGTTGGCCACATATATCCTTGATTCTTCGCATGACCATGGTCGCGGCTAGTGCAATATTTTTGTCATTATCCCTGGTGCTTGGGTCTCGCAGTATATGACGTATTCTCGGGGCTTGTAGCTGTATAGAGCTCATTGTTGAGGCCAACCATACAAGAGGGTGACAAGAGTCCATGAGATCTCCTTGTCGGTGTGGGAATATTGGCCTTGGTGGCCACTGTCAAGACTGTTGATTCTGTAATGTCTTATCCAGATCTTGTCAATCCTTGTAATTTATGAGATGTATCTCTGCTTATCTTCATTTGCATGATTCATGAAGCTGTGGGATCCTTACTTTCCTTAGGTATATCTGCTGGTTCCTTTCTGCATCTCGTATGAGTGATTGATATGACTGGGAATACATGCTCACCATATATGTGGAAAGATGTGTAGCCAAACATTTGATTTCTTAAGCAAACATATGCTTTGGCTGACCTGTACTTCTGACCAAAATATTGCTAATCTAACTCTTGAGATGTACTGCCGGATATTTCCAACTCATCATATAATCTCTGAGGACAATGCAATACTGTGGTATTGATGTGGACCGAGTGGCTTACGAGAGAAGCCATCCGAGTAGCTTGCTGAGGAGGACTCGTTAGCTTCTGCTTGATGCTTTAGTCTGGGTAGCGTGCAAAAGAAGGCTCAATACCTAACACGAGAAGCTTGGCCTGATTATTGTGTTGGAGAAGCCTAAGTTCTGTACTTGAGAAGCTTCTCCTCGGGTTTGCTTGTTGATAAATAATTTTTTGTCTGTTTGAAGCTTTTACCGAGGTATCTTGCTGAGAAAGACCGGGTATCTTGGACCGAAAATTGTTCACATATCATGCTGAGGAAATTTTAGGAGCCTGGCATCATAAATTTCTTCCGATAACGTGTGGAAGAAGACTGAGTTTCCTATGTCCAAAGCTTCATACTAATATGCAGACTGAAATCTACACACACGCCCATAATATTTTGTGGCCGATTATTTGCATGAGAAAATTTGTTTGATTGTCTTCCTTGAGCATATCACATTCTGACTTTATTTAGGATGGCAACATATCTCAAGCATCATGCATTGCTAAGCCAAAATTGTGTATATGATCCATACCTTTGACTGAAAATATACTATTGTTCTTGTACCTTACTTGTCTTTGCTGCCGACTTGATCATTAGTGCATGAGGATTTTGTACTGATGTAGACTTGAGTTATCAGTACTTTTGTGAGGATTTCCCATTAATGCAAAATTGATTATCAGTCTCAAAATCAAATATTCCCAATTTCACTTCAGTGGGCTGAGAATTCCATTCTGTTTAGCTGATTTTCCAAATATTTAAACTCCTTGTTGCTTCTTTGAGTCCGGTTTTTAAATTCTAGTAAATCCAAAACTCATATGAAATTCATGAAACTTGGCATGCTATCATGGAGCGGCATCAACATGCCGTGTTATAAATTTTGTCCCATTTGGGGCAGGTTTGCGTATATGCTTCTCATGAACCGGAGCTTCTCACAACAAGCATGATGGTTTTCGGTAGGGAACATCCCACCTTTGTGGATGAAATGATATCCATTGCCTCTTATTGCTTTCATTTTTTTCTCGTGTCAACATAGAACAACAGGTGTGTTGTGTGATTTTTTGTGATTTTTCGGAGTTCATTTGGACATTTTTATGCATTAATTGAGTTTTCAATGCATTTATGTGCATAATTCAAATTTGAACTACATGCACATGCTCCAGTGCATATAAATTGGTTGAAAAATCAAATATGTGTCCTTGGGTGCATGCTTAGGTCCTATGCAAGAAATGTGAATGAATTTCAAACACCAGGGCACCGTTGATTGCTGGCAAAACATTGAGATGCCTGGTTTTTAAATTCTAGCAAATCCAAAATTATGTTAACCATTCACGTGACGCCACGTGTCTTGGTTTTAATGGCGATAGGAGGTGCCATGCTGACAGCTGCTTGACCTTGGCTGAACGGGAGGCGTGCGGGCGCCGTCCGGTGCGCAGGCTGACCGAGGGGCATGCAAGCCGTCCTTGAGTGCGCAGGCTCACCGGGAAGCATGTGAGCTGTACGCTGCAAAAGCTCACTGGGAAGCGAGCCCTTTGAATTCCATGGCCGCCTGCCTTGCTTGCATCCTCTCCATTAATGGCGCCCAAGCCGCAGTTTAATTCGCTTTTTAAATATAAAACACTCATCACAAACGTTTTAGTTAGAACACCCGTATGCAAACCGACAGCTTCCCCAGGAAGCCAAGATAAAATGTGCCAAGCAGGATTTCTGCAGCTCTTGATCGCAAACGTTTTAGATAGAACACCCGTATGCGAAGTGAGAGCAGCGCAGGATTTGTGCATCCCTTCAACGCAAACAGTTGTTTTGGATGACCCGTGTGGAACCACATACAAACAATTTGGTAAGATTTGTCAATCCTATAACACTGCGATTTGTCAAAATATGAAGCTAAAAATCACTAGCAGTATCTAATTTTTCCAACTAAAATTCAATAATTAAGCATATATTGCATTCATAGATTAAGCAGCCGTTCTTAATTTATACAAACAGTTCAACTCGACAGCTGAACCGACCAAACTTTTCCCCAATTGTTGCCAACCACGTACTAAAATAGCTAGTTCAACTATATATACTAGCTAATTTTAAGTATGTTGTACAGTTCCACCACATCTATCGTCAGATGAACTGAACAAAATAGCCCCTAAATACTACTACTACTGCGGAGGGGCTTTGTACTACTTCCGGATGCCTCTCCTCTGCCGAGCGTGCTCAGTAAGAGGCGGCGGAGGAGGAGCCTACCGATGAGCTGGGCAACCGCAATGCAGTGCCTGCCGCTAATACAGCTTCAGCGATGCTCGCCTCGAACACCCTCTGCTGCTCCAGACGACCCCTCTCGAAGCGGTGGTTCTCCTCGTAGATCTCCTAATTCCTCGCCTCTGAGGCGGCGTGTGCCGCTGCCACTGTGGCGGTAAGGCTCTTTGTATGCTCGACGAGGCACTCCTCCTCCTCCCGCAAGAACTCGGTGTAGCGCGCAAGGTCGCTGTCACACGTGCGGGCATCCACCTCCGCCTCCCGCCTTCGGGCAACAGTGGCGGAGTGGGTGATGACCCCAGCGGTCGATGGTGGGCTAGCGGCCACGGCGGCCGACGACGGGGTGGCGGCAACGACGGCGGCGGCAGAGCGGGCGATGGCCCTGGAGCAGGCGATGACCCCCATGGAAACTGATGACGGGGGCCGGAGCCGAATACCGCTCCGGACACCCATGCAGCTCCGGAATCGAGCGAGCAGCCCTCTTTAAAGGAGGGGTGAGCTCCGACTCCACCGACGGCCTCCATCCATTCGGAGGCGCCGGATACTTTGGGGGAAGCACTTCGATGTGCTTCCGTCATGGAGGAGCACCGTACCCTGATGGGTATGGTGATTGAGAAGGTTTAGTCCGCAAAAAGCAGGCTGGACGAAGCTTTCACTAGTCTACTAACAGGCTTTGAGGTATGTGATGTAATATTCTTAGCCGTTTTTGCATGTGTAAAAAATATGCCTGTGTATAGATAGTAGCCCCTGAGACTCTGTTCGTCTTTTTTGAAAAAAGGGCTGGATAGAGGATCAAATATTCCGAAGATAACAAACTTGTCTATTTTGATAAACAGGCTTCACTGCTAGTAGCTTCAGCGAAGGGCGCGGAAGTTTCCGAACTCTAGCGGAAACTGAAGCTGGCTAATGATGAGATTGACCATATTAACAAGTGGTTTGATGGGGCCCAAGGGATGCATTTAAAAAGACCCCTTACAAGCCTGAATTGTAATGCAAACTTAGAGTTTAAGGTCATGTGCTGCTATGTGTATGATTGTAGGCATCCCGACCAAGGTCGAGACCCTCAAGAGTGCTCTTGCCGAAGCCAAGGAGGAGGCGAGGGGAAGCAAAGTGGCCGCAGACAAATCGGCTGTGGATTTAAAGGTCGAACAGGTCGCTCACCAACAGTGTGAGGAGAGGGTGACTGAAGTGGAGCAAGCGCTCCAGGATGCCGCCAACAAGTGTGAGTTCTTGGAGGAGAGTAATAAGTCCCGAGCGACCAAACTCACCAAGGCTCTTCAAGAGGCGAAGGAGGTGTAGACCGAGTCCCGTGCGGCTCGCGAGGAGATCAAGCAAGCCGGACAAATAGCGGCTGATAAGCCTTTTCTTTTATAGAGTATATTTGGCAGTTGGAGATATGCTTTGCTAAATCGACTATGGAGTGCTCCAGACACCTTTGCGGATCTCCCGAGGAGCGCTGCCGATGCCACATAGTATTTCCGGGCCCAAGAAGGGAACACTACGGAGAAGCTCTTCTGGTCGCAGTACCTGGCGCCGGAGCGGCCAACGCTGCTAAACAACCAGATGATGCAGCTGGCCGAGCTGCATAGGTTCTCTGGTTTGCCCATGAAGGACATCATAGTCCGGTTGTGGCCAGCCAGACCCATTCCTAGCAGCTACTTCGGTCTAGTCAAGCGGCTCGGTGACGCCTTGCCCCGAGTTGATGCTGTGAAGCGATCGGCGTGCATAGAAGGTGCGTGGATGGCCTTTGCCCGTGTCAAGATGCACTGGACGAAGATGAAGGCCGCCGTCGTGGCGGTTGAGGGCCAGCCCGGAGACAAGGACCACCGCAAGCCGAAGCACTATTTTGAAGATGTCCTCGAGGGCGCCCGTTTGATAGAGGGCCAATGCTCAAAGGATATCTTGTTTGAGTAAATGTATCCGGGCTACCCGGACAATGTATTATAAACCAAGGCTTTTGTAATATATTTGTGCCTTTTTTTAAAAGTATTTTTCCTCCCGTGCGACCGTTTTTTATTCTCGAGAGTTTACGAGTCGTCGGCTTCAGCCCCCACATAGATACTACGGGGGTGTTTAGAATAGCACATGGCCACACTTGACCCAACGTCTTGCTCCGTAAAGGAGGTGTCAGTGCGGCGAACTAGGCAATCGGACTATGCGGCTTTATCACTCTCACATAGCCATCAGAGTTTGACAATGTTGGGGAACGTAGTAATTTCAAAAAAATTCCTAGGCACACGCAAGATCATGGTGATGCATAGCAACGAGAGGGGAGAGTGTGTCCACGTACGCTCGTAGACCGAAAGCGGAAGTGTTAGCACAACGCGGTTGATGTAGTCGTACATCTTCACGACCCGATCGATCAAGCACCGAACGTACGGCACCTCTAAGTTCTGCACACGTTCAGCTCGATGACATCCCTCTAACTCCGATCCAACCGAGTGTTGAGGGATAGTTTCGTCAGCACGACGGCGTGGTGACGATGATGATGTTCTACCGACGCAGGGCTTCGCCTAAGCACCGCTATGATATTATCGAGGTTGATTATGGTGGAGGGGGGCACCGCACACGGCTAAAAGATCAAATATCAATTGTTGTGTCTAGGGTGCCCCCTGCCCCCGTATATAAAGGAGCAAGGGAGGTGCGGCCGGCCAGGAGAGAGGGCGCGCCAGGAGGAGTCCTAGTCCCACCGGGAGTAGGACTCCCCCCCTTTCCTAGTTGGATTAGGACTTGGGAGGGGGAAAGAGTGGAGGAGAAGAAGGAAGGGGGGCGCCGCCCGCCTCTCCTTGTCCTATTCGGACAAGGGGGGAGGGGCGCACGGCCCTTGCCTCTCCTCTTCCCAACAAGGCCCACCAAGGCCCATTAATTCCCAGGGGGGGGGGGGTTCCGGTAACCTCCCAGAACTCTGGTAAAATCCCGATTTCACCCGGAACACTTCCGACATCCAAACATAGGCTTCCAATATATCGATCTTCATGTCTCGACCATTTTGAGACCCCTCGTCAAGTCTGTGATCACATTCGGGAGTCCGAACAACCTTCGGTACATCAAAACATATAAACTCATAATAATTGTCCTCAAAATGTTAAGCGTGCGGACCCTACGGTTCGAGAACTATGTAGGCATGACCGAGACACGTCTCTGGTCAATAACCAATAGCGGAACCTGGATGCTCATATTGGCTCCTAAGTATTCTACGAAGATCTTTATCGGTCAAACCGCATAACAACATGCGTTGTTCCCTTTGTCATCGGTATATTACTTGCCCGAGATTCGATGTCGGTATCTCAATACATAGTTCAATCTCGTTACCGGCAAGTCTCTTTACTCGTTTCGTAATACATCATACTGCAACTAACTCATTAGTTGCAATGCTTGCAAGGCTTATAGTGATGTGCATTACCGAGTGGGCCCACAGATACCTCTCCGACAATCAGAGTGAAAAATCCTAATCTCGAGATACGCCAACCCAACAAGTACCTTCGGAGACACCTGTAGAGCACCTTTATAATCACCCAGTTATGTTGTGACGTTTGGTAGCACACAAAGTGTTCCTCTGGTAAACGGGAGTTGCATAATCTCATAGTTATAGGAACATGTATAAGTCATGAAGAAAGCAATAGCAGAATACTACACGATCGTGTGCTAAGCTAACGGAATGGGTCAAGTCAATCACATCATTCTCCTAATGATGTGATCCCGTTAATCAAATGAAAACTCATGTCTATGGCTAGGAAACATAACCATCATTGATCAACGAGCTAGTCAAGTAGAGGCATACTAGTGACACTCTGTTTGTCTATGTATTCACACATGTATCATGTTTCCGGTTAATACAATTCTAGCATGAATAATAAACATTTATCATGATATAAGGAGATAAATAATAACTTTATTATTGCCTCTAGGGCATATTTCCTTCAGACTCCCACTTGCACTAGAGTCAATAATCTACATCACATCGCCATGTGATTTAACATCAATAGTTCACATCATCATCTGATTAACACCCATAGTTCACATCGTCATGTGACCAACACCGAAAGGGTTTACTAGAGTAAATAATCTAGTTCACATCGCTATGTGATTGACACCCAAAGAGTACTAAGGTGTGATCATGTTTTGCTTGTGAGAGAAGTTTAGTCAACATGTCTGCTACATTCAGATTCGTATGTATTTTGCAAATTTCTATGAACAATGCTCTTGCATGGAGCTACTCTAGCTAATTGCTCCCACTTTCAATATGTATCAAGATTGAGACTTAGAGTCATCTGGATCAGTGTCAAAACTTGCATCGATGTAACCTTTTATGATGAACCTTTTTGTCACCTCCATAATCGAGAAAAATATCCTTATTCCACTAAGGATAATTTTGACCGCTGTCAAGTGATCTACTCTTAGGTCACTATTGTACTCCCTTGCAAAAATCAGTGTAAGGTATACAATAGTTCTGGTACACAGCATGGCATACTTTATAGTACCTATGGCTGAGGCATAGGGAATGACTTTCATTCTCTTTCTATCTTCTGCCATGGTCGGGCTTGGAGTCTTACTCAATTTCACACCTTGTAACACAGGCAATAACTCTTTCTTTGACTGTTACATTTTGAACTACTTCAAAATCTTGTCAAGGTATGTACTCATTGAAAAAACTTATCAATTGTCTTGATCTATCTCTATAGATCTTGATGCTCAATATGTAAGCAGCTTTACCGAGGTCTTTCTTTGAAAAACTCCTTTCAAACACTCCTTTATGCTTTGCAGAATAATTCTACATTATTTCTGATCAACAATATGTCATTCACATATACTTATCAAAAATGTTGTAGTGCTCCCACTCACTTTCTTGTAAATACAGGCTTCACGGCAAGTCTGTATAAAACTATATGCTTTGATCAACTTATCAAAGCGTATATTCCAACTCTGAGATGCTTGCACCAGTCCATAGATGGATCGCTGGAGCTTTGCACACTTTGTTAGCACCTTTAGGATCGACAAAACCTTCTGGTTGCATCATATACAACTCTTCTTTAATAAATCCATTTAGGAATGTAGTTTTGTTTATCCATTTGCCAGACTTCATAAAATGCGGCAATTGCTAACATGATTTGGACAGACTTAAGCATAGATATGAGTGAGAAACTATCATCGTAGTCAACGCCTTGAACTTGTCAAAAACCTTTTTGCGAAAATTCTAGCTTTGTAGATAGTAACACTACTATCAGCGTCCGTCATCCTCTTGAAGATCCATTTAATCTTAATGGCTCACCAATCATCGGGCAAGTCAATCAAAATCCATACTTTGTTCTCATACATGGATCCCATCTCAGATTTCATGGCCTCAAGCCATTTTGCGGAATCTGGGCTCATCATCGCTTCCTCAAAGTTCATAGGTTCGTGATGGTCTAGTAACATAACCTCCAGAACAGGATTACCGTACCACTCTGGTGCGGATCTTACTCTGGTTGACCTACGAGGTTCAGTAACAATGTGATCTGAAGTTTCATGATCATCATCATTAACTTCCTCACTAATTGGTGTATTAGTCACAGGAACAAATTTCTGTGATGAACTACTTTCCAATAAGGGAGTAGATATAGTTATCTCATCAAGTTCTACTTTCCTCCCACTCACTTCTTTCGAGAGAAACTCCTTCTCTAGAAAGGATCCAAACTTAGAAACAAAAAGTCTTGCCTTCAGATCTGTGATAGAAGGTGTACCCAACAGTCTCTTTTTGGTATCCTATGAAGACACATTTCTCCGATTTGGATTTGAGCTTATCAGGTTGAAGCTTTTTCACATAAGCATCGTAGCCCCAAACTTTAAGAAACGACAACTTTGGTTTCTTGCAAACCACAGTTCATAAGACATCATCTCAACGGATTTTAGATAGTGCCCTATTTAACGTGAATGCAGGTGTCTCTAATGCATAACCCCAAAACGATAGTGGTAAATCGGTAAGAGACATCATAGATTGCACTATATCCAATAAAGTACGGTTATGACGTTCAGACACACCATAATGTTGTGGTGTTCCAGGTGGCAAGAGTTTGTGAAACTATTCCACATTGTTTTAATTGAAGACCAAACATGTAACTCAAATATTCTCCTCCACGATTAGATCGTAGAAACTTCATTTTCTTGTTACAATGATTTTCAACTTCACTCTGAAATTCTTTGAACTTTTCAAATGTTTCAGACTTGTGTTTCATTAAGTAGATATACCCATATCTACTCAAATCATCTGTGAAGGTGAGAAAATAACGATACCCGCTGCGAGCCTCAACATTCATTGGACCACATACATCAGTATGTATGATTTCCAATAAGTCAGTTGCTCGCTCCATTGTTCCGGAGAATGGAGTCTTAGTCATCTTGCCCATAAGGCATGGTTGCAAGCATCAAGTGATTCATAATCAAGTGATTCGAAAATCCCATCAGCATGGAGTTTCTTCATGGTCTTTACTCCAATATGACCTAAACGGCAGTGCCACAAATAAGATGCACTATCATTATTAACTTTGCATCTTTTGGCTTCAATACTATGAATATGTGTATCACTATGATCGAGATCCAACAAACCGTCTTATTGGGTGTATGACCATAGAAGGTTTTATTCATGTAAACAGAACAACAATTATTCTCTAATTTAAATGAATAATCATATTGCAACAAACATGATCAAATCATATTCATGCTCAATGTAAACACCAAATAACACTTATTTAGTTTCAACACTAATCCCAAAAGTATAGGGAGTGTGCGATGATGATCATATCAATCTTGGAACCACTTCCAATACACATCGTCACTTCACCCTTAACTAGTTTCTGTTTATTCTGCAACTCCCGTTTCGAGTTACTACTCTTAGCAACTAAACCAGTATCAAATACCGAGTGGTTTCTATAAACACTAGTAAAGTACACATCAATAACATGTATATCAAATATACCTTTGTTCACTTTGCCATCCTTATTATCCGCCAAATATTTGGGGAGTTCTGCCTCCAGTGACCAGTCCCTTTGCAGTAGAAGCACTCAGTTTCAGGCTTAGGTTCAGACTTAGGCTTTTTCACTTGAGCAGCAACTTGCTTGCCGTTCTTCTTGAAGTTCCCCTTTCTCCCCTCTGCCCTTTTTCTTGAAACTAGTGGTCTTTGTCAACCATCAATACTTGATGTTTTTCTTGATTTCTACCTTCGCCGATTTTAGCATTACGAAGAGCTCGGGAATTACTTTCATCATCCCTTGCATATTATAGTTCATCACAAAGTTCTACTGACTTGGTGATGGTGACTAGAGAATTCTGTCAATCACTATTTTATCTAGAAGATTAACCCCCACTTGATTCAAGCAATTGTAGTACCTAGACAATCTGAGCACATGCTCACTGGTTGAGCTATTCTCCTCCATCTTTTAGGCAAACTACTGTCAGAGGTCTCATACCTCTCGACACGGGCATGAGTGTGAAATACCAATTTCAACTCTAGGAACATCTTATATGCTCCGTGGCATTCAAAACATTTTTGAAGTCCCGGTTATAAGCCATAAAGCATGGTGCACTTAACTATCAAGTAGTCATCATACCGAGCTTTTGTCAAAACGTTCATAACATCTGCATCTGCTCCTGCAATAGGTCTGTCACCTAGCGGTGCATCAAGGACATAATTCTTCTGCGCAGCATTGAGGATAAACCTCAGATCACGGATCCAATCCGCATCATTGCTACTATCATATTTCAACTTAGTTTTCTCTAGGAACATATCAAAACATAAACGGCGAGCAACAATGCAAGCTATTGATCTACAACACAGATATGCTAGTACTACCAGGACTAAGTTCATGATAAATTTAAGTTCAGTTAATCATATTACTTAAGAACTCCCACTTAGATAGACATCCCTCTAATCCTCTAAGTGATCACGTGATCCATATCAACTAAACCATGTCCGATCATCACGTGAGGTGGAGTAGTTTGAATAGTGAACATCACTATGTTGATCATATCTACTATATGATTCACGCTCGACCTTTCAGTCTCAGTGTTCCGAGGCCTTATCTATTATACGCTAGGCTCGTCAAGTTTAACCTGAGTATTCTGCGCGCGCAACTGTTTTGCACCCGTTGTATTTGAACGTAGAGCCTATCACACCCGATCATCACGTGGTGTCTCAGCACGAAGAACTTTCGCAACGGTGCGTACTCAGGGAGAACACTTATACCTTGATAATTTAGTGAGAGATCATCTTATAATGCTACCGTCAATCAAAGCAAGATAAGATGCATAGAAGATAAACATCACATGCAATCAATATAAGTGATATGATATGGCCATCATCATCTTGTGCTTTTGATCTCCATCTCCGAAGCACCGTCATGATCACCATCGTCACCGGCGCGACACCTTGATCTCCATCATAGCATCGTTGTCGTCTCGCCAACTTATGCTTCCATGACTATTGCTACCGCTTAGTGATAAAGTAAAGCATTACAGCGTGATTGTATTGCATACAATAAAGCGACAACCATATGGCTCCTGCCAGTTGCCGATAACTCGGTTACAAAACATGATCATCTGATACAATAAAATATAGCATCATGCCTTGACAATATCACATCACAACATGCCCTGTAAAAACAAGTTAGACGTCCTCTACTTTGTTGTTGCAAGTTTTACGTGGCTGCTACGGGCTGAGCAAGAACCGTTCTTACCTACGCATCAAAACCACAACGATAGTTTGTCAAATTGGTGTTGTTTTAACCTTCGCAAGGCCCGGGCATAGCCACACTCGATTCAACTAAAGTGAGAGAGACAGACACCCGCCAGTCACGCGTAAGCGTACGCGTAATGTCGGTCCGGGGCGCTTCATATCACAATACCACTGAACCAAAGTTTGACATTCTGGTAAGCAGTATGACTTATATCGCCCACAACTCACTTGTGTTCTACTCGTGCATATTACATCAACGCATAAAACCAGGCTCGGATGCCACTGTTGGGGAATGTAGTAATTTCAAAAAAAATCCTACGCACACACAAGATCATGGTGATGCATAGCAACGAGAGGGGAGAGTGTGTCCATGTACCCTCGTAGACCCAAAGCGGAAGCGTTACCACAACGCGGTTGATGTAGTCGTACGTCTTCACGATCCGACCGATCAAGCACCAAACGTACGGCACCTCCGAGTTCTGCACATGTTCAGCTCGATGACGTTCCTCGAACTTCGATCCAGCCGAGTGTTGAGGGAGAGTTTCGTCAGCACGACGGCGTGGTGACGATGATGATGTTCTACCGACACAGGGCTTCGCCTAAGCACCGCTATGATATTATCGAGGTGGATTATGGTGGAGGGGGGCACCGCACATGGCTAAAAGACCAAATATCAATTGTTGTGTCTAGGGTGCCCCCTGCCCCCGTATATAAATGAGCAAGGGGGGTGCGGCCCGCCAGGAGAGAGTGCGCGCCAGGAGGAGTCCTGCTCCCACCGGGAGGAGGACTCCCCCCCTTTACTAGTTGGATTAGGACTTGGGAGGGGGAAAGAGTGGAGGAGAAGAAGGAAGGGGGGCGCCGCCCCCTCTCCTTTTCCTATATGGACCAGGGGGAGGGGCATGTGGCCCTTGCCTCTCCTCTTCTCCACAAGGCCCATTAAGTCCCCGGGGGGTTCCGGTAACCTCCCGGTACTCCGGTAAAATCCTGATTTCACCCGGAACACTTCCGACATCCAAACATAGGCTTCCAATATATCAATCTGCATGTCTCGACCATTTCGAGACCCCTCGTCATGTCCGTGATCACATCCGGGACTCTGAACAACCTTCGGTACATCAAAACCTATAAACTCATAATAACTATGATCGGAACGTTAAGCGTGCGGACCCTATGGGTTCGAGAACTATGTAGACATGGCCGAGACACGTCTCCGGTCAATAACCAATAGCGGAACCTGGATGCTCATATTGGCTCCTACATATTCTACGAAGATCTTTATCGGTCAAATCGCATAACAACATATGTTGTTCCCTTTGTCATCGGTATGTTACTTGCCCGAGATTCGATCATCGGTATATCAATACCTAGTTCAATCTCGTTACTGGCAAGTCTCTTTACTCGTTCCGTAATACATCATCCCGCAACTAACTCATTAGTTTCAATGCTTGCAAGGCTTATAGTGATGTGCATTACCGAGTGGGGCCAGAGATACCTCTCCGACAATCGGAGTGACAAATCCTAATCTAGAAATACGCCAACCCAACAAGTACCTTCGGAGACACCTATAGAGCACCTTTATAATCACCTAGTTACGCTGTGACGTTTGGTAGCACACAAATTGTTCCTCTAGTAAACGGGAGTTGCATAATCTCATAGTTATAGGAACACGTATAACTCATCAAGAAAGCAATAGCAGAATACTACACGATCGTGTGCTAAGCTAATGGAATGGGTCAAGTCAATCACATCATTCTCCTAATGATGTGATCCCATTAATCTAATGACAACTCATGTCTATGGCTAGGAAACATAACCATCATTGATCAACGAGCTAGTCACGTAGAGGCATACTAGTGACACTCTGTTTGTCTATGTATTCACACATGTATCATGTTTTCGGTTAATACAATTCTAGCATGAATAATAAACATTTATCATGATATAAGGAAATAAATAATAACTTTATTATTGCCTCTAGTGCATATTTCCTTCAGGCAATGGTGCTGTAAAATAGCCCCTGGTGCGTATGCGGCTATCCAAACTTGGATGCCTTAATCGTGTGATTGGAAAGATCCAGTCCTTCGTGTAATACGAAAGAAAATCGCTAGACATTTAGTAAGTCACCGAATTGCTTACCAGCTCTCGCCACATAACGACAGTCAGTTTTCGGCTTTCTCTACTGAGGTGCTTGACCGGGCGAACCAGAAACAGAATCGTAGTAGTTCTCCCTTTACTACCTTAGCCGAACAAGCGGAATGTAAGGTAGAAAACACAGGAGCCGGGCAACCCAACTATTGACCAAAGACATGACTCGAAGCTGATGCATATAATGCAGTATTTGGGATGCCGAAGTCTACTCTGAGAGTGTTCGAACTTTCTGTTTCAAAAATATATATGGCTGATAGAGCCCCTGGCGATTTAAATTGTGCCAAGGTGTATATGCCAATCTGACGTAAAGGGGAAAGACAGATTAAGAAATAAGCCAATACCGAACAAGGTTGGGCAAAACTGTTTCCATTAAAGTCTGATTGGTACATCAAAACGTATTTTTACTGAAGATGCCATAAGCATCAACGCTATTTTACATGCCGAGAACAAGCGAAAGTTCTATATAGGTCCTAAAATTGAAAAGATGATCTTGAAGATCCTTTGGACACTCTACCACACGTCTGCGCCGCTTTTCGCCTTGGTGTATGATCCTTTGAGAGGATCAACGATCGAGTATACATAAGGGGCCGGGAAAAGGGCCCTTGGTATCATTGAAACGTAAAGTGGGTTCTAAACAACCTAAAAGATAAAAATAAGAAGAAAAAGGGGAAAATATGAAGGTCCAGATAGGGTCGAGCTGTATTGTGGACCTTATTTTCAGTATGCCTTCGTCCTTGCCCTTGGTATCTTTAGTGCGTAGTTATGTACGCGCGGTACATATGCCGCTATCAGGTTGGGGCTTTGACGGAGGCCGAATTGCTAATCTAGCTCTGGATGAGCCGGACTGTGATTCTGCAGGGTAGACCAGACTCATTTGATAGTGTCCGAGGGCTTGACTGCCGATTTAGTATTCGGGTCAACAAGGCCACCCTGTACTTTGGCTGCGAGGGCCGCGGTATGCTCCTCCGTATGGAGGGAGCGCTCCGTGTTTCCATTAACTGTAATAACACCGCGGGGTCCAGGCATTTTGTGCTTTAATTAAGCATAATCCGGGACCGCATTAAAGCGGACGAAGGCGGTTCTCTCGAGTAGTGCATGGTAACCACTGCGCAAAGGAACGACGTCGAAGATCAAGTCTTTGCTTCGGAAGTTATCCGACAAACCGAAGACCACTTCCAATGTTATTGAGCCCATGCAGCGGGCTTCTACACCGGGTATTAGTCCTTTGAAGGTGGTTTTGGTGGGCTTGATTCTTGATGGATCGATTCCCATTTTGCGGATGGTGTCATGATAAAGAAGGTTAAGGTTGTTGCCGCCGTCCATAAGGACTCGTGTGAGATGCGATCTGTCGATAATTGGGTCGAGGACCAATGCTGCCGAACCTCCATGACAGATACTGGTCGGATGGTCTCTCGGATCAAAAGTGATCAGACAGGCTAACCATGGGTTGAATTTTGAGTGACATAGATCATGTTCACTGTTTTCACCTCGGGGGGGGGGGGGGTTATTTTGCCCCCCTGTGTTCATTGGGCGAGGCTCTTCATCGTCGTCCTTGCTGGGCGGCCCTTTCCCCTTGTGTTTGGTGTTTAGCTTATCGACCTGTTTAAAGACCCAACAATTTCTGTTGGTTTGATTGGCAGGCTTGTCAGGGGTGCCATGGATCTGGCAAGGTCGATCGAGTATTCTTTCCAAACTAGATGGACCATCTTTGAATGGCTTCTTCCGCTGACTGGGTTTAAAGCCACCGAATCCGGCGTTGACCGCCGTGTCTATGGTATCTTTATTGTTGTTTCAACGCTTTTGTTTGTTGCATCATGGCTTGCCATTGCCATCTCTGGCTTCGGAGGTTCCAGGGTCACTGGTGCGGTTGCTTCTACGACCTAACCAGCTGTCCTCTCCCGCGCAAAAGTGGGTCATGAGTGCGGTGAGAGCTGCCATAGACATCAGTTTTTCTTGGCCGAGGTGTCGGGTGAGCCACTCGTCATGGACGCTGTGTTTGAAGGCCGCAAGGGCTTCGGCGTCCGGACAATCAACAATTTGGTTCTTTTTAATTAAGAACCTAGCCTAGAGTTTTCGGGTTGACTCTCCGGGTTGCTGGACTATTTGACTGAGGTCATCGACATCTGGGGGGCGAACATAGGTACCTTGGAAGTTGTCTCTAAAGGCATCTTCCAAATCTTCCCAGCTACAAATGGAGTTTTCTGGGAGGCTGTTTAGCCAGTGCCGAGATGGTCCCTTTAATTTTGGTGGGAGGTACTTGATGGCATGGAGATCATCACTGCGAGCCATGTGGATATGGAGAAGAAAATCTGCAATCCATACTGTGGGATCTGTCGTTCCATCGTATGATTCAATGTTCACGGGTTTAAACCCTTCTGGGAACTGGTGCTCCATTACCTCATCAGTGAAGGATAGGGGGCGTGCGGCACCTCTGTATCGGGCGATGTCACGACGTAGTTCGGATGAAGTCTGTATGCGGTTTTCGGCTCGGGTGAGGTTGTGCTTGTCATGCCAGGCCTGGTGACCGTCTTCTTGTGTTGGAGCACGCCCCCTTGATCCATAGATTGATCTGGTCTGACCGGCTCTATTGTCCAGGTACTTACGTAGGTCGTAGATGTAGCCCGTAGCTGCTACCTCCTTACCTCTACGGCGGGGAGGTGCTGGCTGATGTTCGGTGTGAGTAGCCGCTCTGTCCTGCCCACATGGTGGTCGGTCAGGTTCGTCAGCAGGTTTATACTTTGGCAGTATTGTCTCAAGAGCCTCGTCGTCAAATTGTGGTAGTAGCTTGCGCTTCGGGTAGCTCTTTGTTGGGCGTTCGAGGCTGTATTCTTTGGCTGCCAGGACTTTAGTCCATCTATCTATGAGCGTGTCATGTTCGGCTTGAAGCTGTGGCTGCTTCTTTTTTAGGCTTCTCGCAGTGGTGATTAGCCGGCGCTTAAAGCACTCTTGCTCGAGGGGTTCCTCTGACTCGATCAAATCTTCGTCGCCGAGGCTCACATCATCTTCAGAGAGTGGAAGATAATTGCTATCCTCTGAATCCTCGTTCCCGACTAGATCGTCAGGGTTAACTTGCCCCTCCTCCCAATCATCTTGTTCGGATGTTGGTTCGACGGGGGGCTTCGGGTTCTTCGGCGTTCTCCGGAGTGTCATTGTCTCCGGTGCTGGTATTGCTGTCTTTTCCGCGACGCGATTTTGAGCGGCGCCGCTGACGTTGATGCTTTGGAGGTGCCTCAGCAGGCTTATCCTCAACCAGATCCTTCCTACCATCATCATCATCTTTGGGTGTGTCCACCATATACACGTCGTATGAGGAGGTGGCTATCCAACATCCGGTAAACAGCGGGTCTTGGCCTTGTTCGTCTCCGGCATTGTCGTCCATACCGTTGATATCTTCGTAGGCGTAGTCCAGCATGTCGGTTAAATTTTCGATAGTGGATATGAAGTGGGTGGTGGGTGGGACGTGAAATTCCCTACTCTCAGCCCCTAGTCCGGGCTGGGCGTAATTTGGAAGCGAATCCTCTGTAATGGCGAGCGATCGCATTAAGTCCAGAGCCTCGTTTAAGAGCGAGGTTTGGACAGGGAAGCGAGAGTCCGTGGGGCTGGCCAGGGTGAGAGCTTCCTGGCCATGCTCGCTTGGCGCGGACTTCGCGAGTTCAGATCTGGAGTCCGGGGGCGAGTTCGGCTTTCCAGTGACAAGGGGAGCTCGGTTCGGCTCCGGGTTCGCCGATGACGCAGTCCCCTCTGGATCTTCGGTAGTGAGCTCCATAATTGCAGATAGTTCGGCGGGCTCTAAACTCCCATCTTCGGATCTGGTAGTCTGCTCTGGATCTAGGGCCAGAATGGTGGTTGGGGCCGCGAACCCTTCGAAGATCAAGTCTCCTCAGATATCGGTGACATAGTTCAGATTTCCAAAACTGATCTGATGACCAGGGGCGTAGCTGTCGATCTGCTCAAGGTGGCCAATCGAGTTGGCACGCAGTGCGTAGTAGCCGAATACGAAAATTTGGCCCGGGAGGAAAGTCTCCCCTGAAACGGCATCGTTATAGATGATCGATCGAGCCATCGAACCTTCTGTCGACGGCACAGTGGAACCCTCAATGAAAGCACCAATGTCGATGTCAAAACCGGCCGATCTCGGGTAGGGGTTCCCGAACTATGCGTCTAAGGATCGAAGGTAATAGGAGGCGGGGGACACGATGTTTACCCAGGTTCGGGCCCTCTTAATTGAGGTAATACCCTACTTCCTGCTTGATTGACTTTGACGAGTATATGGGTTACAAGAGTTGATCTACCTCGAGATCGTAATGGCTAAATCCTAGATGTCTAGCCTGTATGATTTGTCTTAGCCTCTACGGACTAAACCCTCCTGTTAATAGAGACACTGGAGGGGCCTAGGGTTGTACAAAGTTAGTTTACAGAGAAAGGAAATTATACATCCGAATGCCAAGCTTGCCATCCATGCAAAGGAGAGTCCAATCCGGACACGGGGGAAGGCCTTCTATCTTGTATCTTCACGTCCCACAAGTCCGGCCATGTCACATAGCCCGGACGCCCGGCGACCCCCTAATCCAGGACTCCCTCAGTGGGTCATCAGGCAAATTTGCAAGCCTAGACAAATTATCAGCTACTGGGTTCTCAGCTCCATTTCTATCAATGATATGTTAATCAAATTCTTCTAACAAGAGAACCCATCAAATAAGTCTAGGTTTAGCATCTTTCTTTTCCACAAGATATTTAATAGCAGCATGATCTGTGTGAACAGCTACTTTGGAATCAACAATATAAGGGATAAATTTATCATAAGCAAACACAACTGCTAAAAATTCTTTTTCAGTAGTAGCATAATTTCTTTGAGCACTGTCTAGAGTTTTACGAGCATAATGAATAATATTCAGTTTCTTATCAACTCTTTGTCCTAGAACAACACCAACAGCATAATCACTAGCATCACACTTGATTTCAAAAGGTAAGTTCCAATCAGGTGGTTGAACTATAGGTGCAGAAATTAAGGCTTTCTTGAGTGTTTCAAAGGCTTCTAAACAATCATCATCAAAAACAAAAGGAATATTCTTTTGCAAGAGACTAGTGAGAGGCCTAGAAATTTTAGAAAAGTCTTTGATAAATCTCCTATAGAAACCAACATGACCTAGGAAACTACGAATACCTTTTATATCTTTAGGACATGGCATTTTCTCAATTGCATCAACCTTACCTTGGTCCACTTCAATACCTCTTTCAGAAATTTTATGACCCAAGACAATGCCTTCATTGACCATAAAGTGGCACTTCTCCCAATTCAAGACAAGATTTATTTGTTCACATCTCTGCAAAACTCGCTCAAGATTGCTTAAGCAATCATCAAATGACTTCCCATAAACAGAGAAGTCATCCATGAAAACCTTGCTACCTCTTGAGCATGCGTTGGTTTTCCCTTGAAAAGGAATGGGTGATGCAGCAAAGTAGCGTAAGTATTTCCCTCAGGTTTTGATAACCAAGGTATCAACCCGGTAGGAGATAACACGCAAGTTACCTAGTACCTGCACAAACAATCAAGAACCTTGCAACCAACGCGATAAAGGGGTTGTCAATCCCTTCACGGTCACTCGCAAAAGTGAGATCTAATAAAGATAATAAGATAAATATTTTGGTATTTTTGTTGTACAGATTGGAAAGTAAAGATTGCAAAATAGTAAAACAAGATGTGATGTAAATAAAAGAGATGCAATATAATGAGAAGGAGACCCTGGGGCCACAGGTTTCACTAGTCGTTTCTCTCAAGATAGCCTATATTATGGTGGGTGAACAAATTACTGTCGAGCAATTGATAGAAAAGTGCATAGTTATGAGAATATCTAGGCATGATCATGAATATAGGCATCACGTCCGTGTCAAGTAGACCAAAACGATTCTGCATCTACTACTATTACTCCACACATCGACCACTATCCAGCATGCATCTAGAGTATTAAGTTCATAACAACAGAGTAACGCATTAAGCAAGATGACATGATGTAGAGGGATAAACTCAAGCAATATGATATAAAACCCATCTTTTTATCCTCGATGGCAACAATACAATACATGCCTTGCTGCCCCTACTGTCACTGGGAAAGGACACCGCAAGATTGAACCCAAATCTAAGCACTTCTCCCATTGCAAGAAAGATCAATCTAGTAGGCCAAACTAAACCGATAATTCTAAGAGACTTGCAAAGATATCAAATCATGCATATAAGAATTCAGAGAAGAAACAAACATTATTCATAGATAAACTTGATCATATATCCACAATTCATCGGATCTTGACAAACACAGCACAGAAGAGCATTACATCGAATAGATCTCTAAGAACATCAAGGAGAACTTTGTATTGAGAATCAAAGAGAAAGAAAAAGCCATCTAGCTAATAACTATGGACCCAAAGGTCTGTGGTAAACTACTCACACATAATCGGAGAGGCTATGGTGTTGCTGTAGAAGCCCTCCATGATCGATTCCCCCTCGGGCAGATCGCCGAAAAAGGCCCCAAGATGGGATCTCATAGGTACAGAAGGTTGCGGCTCCCGCTGATGTTTTTAGGGTATAAGAGTATATATAGGTGAAAGAAGTACGTCGATGGAGCTCCGTGGGGCCCAAGAGGGTGGGGGGCGCGCCTACCTCCCAGGGCGCGCCCTCCTGCCTCATGGTCGCCTCGCGGAGTTCCAGACTTCAACTCCAAGTCTTCTGGATTGCGTTTGTTCCAAGAAAGATCATCGCGAAGGTTTCATTCCGTTTGGTATTCCTTTTCTGCAAAACACTAAAATAGGCAAAAAACAGAAACTGGCACTGGGCCTTCGGTTAATAGGTTAGTCCCAAAAATAATATAAAAGTGCATATTAAAGCCCATTAAACATGTAAAACAGATAATATAATAGCATGGAACAATAGAAAATTATAGATATGTTGGAGACGTATCAAGCATCCCCAAGCTTAATTCCTGCTCGTCCTCGAGTAGGTAAATGATAAAAACAAATTTTTTTTGTTGTGCAATGCTACCTAACATAATTTTCAATGTAAATTTCTTTATTGTGGCATGAATATTCAGATCCGAAAGATTCAAGACAAAAGTTTAATATTGACGTAAAAATGATAATAGTACAAGCATACTAACCAAGCAATTATGTCTTCTCAAAATAACATAGCCAAAGAAAGCTCATCCCTACAAAATCACATAGTTTGGCCATGCTCCATCTTCATCACACGAAATGATCCAATTATGGACAACCCCGATGACAAGCCAAGCAATTGTTTCATACTTTAGTATTCTCAAACTTTTTCAACTTTCACGCAATGCATGAGCGCGAGCCATGGACATAGCACTATAGGTGGAATAGAATGGTTCTTGTGAAGAAGACAAAAAAGGGGGAGATGGTCTCACATAACTAGGCGTATTAATGGGCTATGGGGATGCCCATCAATAGGTATCAATGTGAGTGAGTAGGGACTGCCATGCAATGGATGCACTAGAGCTATAAATGTATGAAAGCTCAACAAAAGAAACTAAGTGGGTGTGCATCCAACTTGCTTGCTCACGAAGACCTAGGGCACTTGAGGAAGCCCATTGTTGGAATATACAAGCCAAGTTCTATAACAAAAATTCCCACTAGTATATGAAAGTGACAAAATAAGAGACTCTCTATCATGAAGATCATGGTGCTACTTTGAAGCACAAGTGTGGAAAAAGTATAGTAACATTGCCCCTTATCTATTTTTCTCTCTTTTTTTGGGCCTTCTCTTTTTTTATTTAGCCTTTCTTTCTCTTTTTTGGGCCTTCTCTTTTTATTGGCCTTTCCTTTTTTTATTTCCTCACACGGGACAATGCTCTAATAATGATGATCATCACACTTCTATTTATTTACAACTCAAGGATTACAACTCGATACTAGAACAAAATACAACTCTATATGAGTGCCTCCGGCGGTGTACCGGGATGGGCAATGAATCAAGAGTGACATGTATGAAAAATTGTGAATGGTGGCCTTTCCACAAATACGATGTCAACTACATGATCATGCAAAGCAATATGACTATGATGAAGCGTGTCATAATAAACAGAATGGTGGAAAGTTGCATGGCAATATATCTCGGAATGGCTATGGAAATGCCATAATAGGTAGGTATGGTGGCTTTTTTGAGAAAGGTATATGGTGGTGAGGGAGTCCTGGATTAGGGGGTGTTCGGGTAGCCGGACTATACCTTCAGCCGGACTCCAGGACTATGAAGATACAAGATTGAAGAATTCGTCCCGTGTCTGGATGGGAGTTTCCTTGGCGTGGAAGGCATGCTTGGTGATGCGGATATTCAAGATCTCCTACCATTGTAACCGACTTTGTGGAACCCTAATCCTCTCCGGTGTCTATATAAACCGGAGGGTTTAGTCCATAGGACAACTTCATCATACAACAATCATACCGTAGGCTAGCTTCTAGGGTTTAGCCTCCTTGATCTCGTGGTAGATCTACTCTTGTACTACCCATATCATCAATATTAATCGAGCAGGTCGTAGGGTTTTACCTCCATCAAGAGGGCCCGAACCTGGGTAAAACATTGTGTCCCTTGTCTCCTGTTACCATCCGCCTAGACGCACAGTTCGGGACCCCCTACCCGAGATCCGCCGGTTTTGACACCGATATTGGTGCTTTCATTAAGAGTTCCTCTGTGTCGTCGCTTTTAGGCCCGATGGCTCCTTCGATCATCAACAATGATGCGGTCCAGGGTGAGACTTTTCTCCCCGGACAGATCTTTGTCTTCGGCGGCTTCGCACTGCGGGCCAATTCGCTTGGCCACCTTGAGCAGATCGAAAGCTACGCCCCTGACCATCAGGTCAGGTTTGGAAGCCTAAACTACACGGCTGACATCCGCGGGGACTTGATCTTCGACGGATTCGAGCCACAGCCAAGCGCGCCGCACTATGTTGATGGAAATGATATAGCTCTGCCGCCGAACAGCGCCTTGGAGGCCGCACACGCATCGGTTCTGACCATTGATTCGGCGCCTACTGCGCCGATCGAGGATCAGCGGTGGGATGCTGCCTCAGGGGCTGCGATCTCAGAGACGATCGAGCCGAACTCCAGCCCCGCACTCCGCATGGCCCGTGACTCCGAAGAGCCGGATTCCTTTCCGAACTCCGACCCCCCGCGCCCCTACCGATCGAACCCGATTGGGCGCCGATAATGGAGTTCACCGCCGCAGACATCTTTCAGCACTCGCCCTTCGGCGACATCCTGAATTCGCTAAAGTCTCTCTCTTTATCAGGAGAGCCCTGGCCGGACTACGATCAGCAAGGATGGGATTCGGATGATGAAGAAATTCAAAACCCACCCACCACCCACTTCGTAGCCACTGTCGACGACTTAACCGACATGCTCGACTTCGACTCCGAAGACATCGACAGTATGGACGACGATGCAGGAGACAACCAAGAACCAACGCCTATAGGGCATTGGACAGCCACCTCATCTCACGATGTGTACATGGTGGATACCCCTAATGGAAGCAACACCGAGGAAAACGGGGATGGAAAGAGGGATCGATCTCTCGAAAAACAATCAAAGCGTCGGTCTAAACGCCGACCCAAGCCCCGCCTTGATAAAGACCCAGCCATAGAACAGGATGAGCTGGTAGACGACGAGCATGTCTTAAAGCAACCGTCCGAACAGGACAACCCGGATAGAGAAACTGAACATCCCTCCCCCGGCGAAAATGGCATTACGGACAATCCTACGCTAGACAAGCCCATGAAGCAGAAGAACCTCCACAAACGGCTCGATGCAACCGCACGCAGCCTGAAAAAGCAGAAGCGGAAGCTAAAAACTGCGGAAGATGCACTCAGGATCATATGGAGTAAAGTAATCAACACCGCAGACGAGGAGGCCTCAGAGCCCTCGCATTCAAAAAGTAAGAAAGCAACACGGTCGGATAGACGACCCCATGGCCAGCATAAAGCGGCAAGCAGTGCCGCACTTAAGCTGGCATGCGACCCACTTAAGGATTCACATCATGGCCCAGCCAGGTCCATTTACCGGCCAAGAAAGCAAGCTCTCGTAAGCAATGCACTAGAGCCATTATAAGAATCCGGCACGCCCAAATACAAGGGTGCCGCACACACCCTATGTTTCACCGATGAGGTCTTGGATTATGAATTTCCAGCGGGATTCAAACCCGTAAACATAGAGGCATATGATGGAACAACAGACCCTGGAGTCTGGATTGAGGATTATATCCTCCACATACATATGGCTAGAGGAGATGACCTCCACGCCATAAAATACTTACCCCTCAAGCTTAAAGGGCCAGCCCGGCATTGGCTCAAAAGCCTTCCTGAAAACACAATCGGAAGTTGGGAAGAGCTCGAGGACGCTTTTCGAGCAAATTTTCAAGGGACCTATGTCCGCCCTCCGGATGCAGACGATCTTAGTCACATAACTCAACAGCCCAGAGAGTCAGCTCGGCAATTCTGGAATAGATTTCTTACTAAAAAGAATCAGATAGTCGACTGTCCGGACGCTGAAGCCTTAGCAGCTTTCAGGCATAATATCCGAGACGAATGGCTCGCCAGACACCTCGGCCAAGGAAAGCCAAGAACAATGGCCGCACTAACAAGCCTCATGACCCGCTTTTGCGCAGGAGAGGACAGCTGGTTGGCAAGATGCAGCACCAGCGACCCAAGTACATCCGAAACTAGGGATGGAAACAGAAAACCGCGACGCAATAAGGACCGTCGCCGGACTAAGGAAAAAAGTCCGTAGAGCACGGCAGTCAACGCCGGATTCAAAAGCTCACGACAGAATCAGAAAAAGCCGCCCCTCCAAGATAACAGGGACGACCTATCCAACCTAAACAAAATCTTGGATAGGATATATCAAATACACAGTACTCCCGGAAAGCCTGCTAACCATACCCACAGAGATTGTTGGGTTTTCAAACAATCCGGCAGACTCAACACCGAACACAAGGGGCTCGACACACCAAGCGAAGACGAGGACGTACCCCAAAAGCAGAGTACCAGGAAACAAAAGAATTTCCCACAAGAAGTAAAAATAGTAAACTTACTCCACATAACAAAACGTGCGTCGCCCATAAA
This sequence comes from Triticum monococcum, assembly GCA_034509565.1. NCBI lineage: Eukaryota > Viridiplantae > Streptophyta > Magnoliopsida > Poales > Poaceae > Triticum > Triticum monococcum. Next base: position 691,244,929 of record CM067842.1, read on the forward strand.
GGTACGCGCCCCACGGCCTATCCCAAAGGAATCCCGCCACTGGTTGTCAAAACCAATCATCTTCGATCATCTGGATTATTCTAGAAGTATCAGGAACCCAGGCTGAACTACCCCTGGTACTCGATCCAATAATTGGCGGACTCCAGTTTTCAAATATCCTTATGGAAGGTGGCAGCGGACTCAACCTGATATATCAGGACTCAATCCGCCACATGGGGATCGACCCAAAAAGAATTCGCCACAGCAAAACCTCCTTTCAAGGAGTAACGCCAGGTCCGGACACCCATTGCATGGGTTTTCTCTGGCTCGAGGTTATTTTCGGCTCTGCCGATAACTTCCGTCACGAAAAGCTGATTTTCCACATCGTCCCATTCTCAAGTCGCTATCAAGCACTACTGGGACGCGAAGCTTTCGCCCGCTTTAACGCAATACCGCATTATGCATCTCTTACGCTTAAGATGCCCGGTCCACGCGGTATCATCTCCTTAAAGGGGAAGCAGTGAGGGTGCCTCCCCCAAGCGGAGGATTGTGGGGCCGCTTTAACAAGCCCCACAATACAATGGCTTCACCAGCCAGAACATCGGAACAGGTCATTAAAGACCACGAACACGGATAGACGAGTCTGGCACAAAACTATCGTTGATAAAGGCTTGGTAGCCATATACCCCTGCACTAGGGGCTTCACACGTATAAAATAAGAGACAATAAAGCTCAATTTTCCATATTTTGCATTACACTTTGTTTATTTCATATAACTTTTGTTCGGCACGCCCCTTTTTCAACTTAGTTGCTCTCTTTTTTATAAATGAACGTCGTGCTGCGCCCGTCCAGGATACGGCACAACGGAGACACAAGCGCAGACGTGCAGTAGGGACCCGTTCCAAGGATTCTTTTCAGATTAAGACCCTGCGTAAACCTTTTTTACTGTCTCTTGTTGATACACATCCCCTGGTTCTATGACCAAGGAGGAGGCTGGCGTCTTGGCATGTGGCCACGTCAGAATTCTTGCGCGTACCTGGACACTAGGGGCTTATACCTCAGAGCATTACCTCGCCCGCTCTCATAAAGACCGAATACCTTAGGGAGTGTTCAGTGTCGTGAGTTTGGCCTTATATGCATCAGCTCCGAGTCATGATTTTGGTCAAATGTTGGGTTGCCCGGCTCCTGTGTTCGGCCGCCTTACGTTCCGCTCTATCGGCTAAGGCGGCACCAGGAGAACTACTGCGATTGTGCCCTGGTTTGGCCAGGCGAGCACCTCAGTAGACAAAGCCGAAAACCGACTGTCATGATATGGCATGAGACTGGTCAACCACTCGAGGACTCTCCGGAATATGTAGGATTCCTCCGCATTAACGAAGGGCTGTTTCCCGGCCAGGCACATACGCATCCCGGATTCGGGCGAGCGTAGTCGCCACCAGGGGCTACCTAAATAGTCCCATTGTCAAGCTCCTATGGCTAAGTGAAAGTGTTAAAGCATTATAGTCCGGTTGCCTAGCTCGTTGTGCTATCACCTCCTTTGTAGGACCAAGACGTTGGATGAAGTGTGAAATGCGCCTTCTGCGAGCACCCCCGCACTATGTGCATGGGGGCTGAAGCCAATGACTGCCATCTTTCAGATTTTGTATATATATCTTAAAACGGCCGCACAGGAGGTGTTCCAAAAACTTGAAGGCACAAGTATAAAAGGCTACTACAATTCATCAAAATATTGCTTTATAATTACATATGCTATCAGAACATAGCATCCTTCGAGCACTGCGTCTCTATTACACAAGCGCCTTCAAGGACTTCCTGAAAATAGTGCTCGGAGGGTACTCGGCTTTTGTCGGAATCTCGGGACGCAACAACGGTGGTTTCCATCTCTGCCCAGTATGTCTTGACACGGGCAAGAGCCATCCGTGCGCCCTCTATGCATGCTGACCTCTTCATCGCATTGATACGTGGCACCGCACCAAGGAATTGCTGCACCAAGCTGAAATAACTCTTCAGCTCCGATCTCCCGGGCCACAGATGACCCATGACGTACTTCATGGCGAGTCCGGACAATCTATTCAGTTCGGCCCATTGAGCCAGACGATCGTCCACTGCCAGTGGACGCTCTGGATTGTGGAACTGCGACCAGAAAAGCCTTTCCACTTCGCGATCTTCTTGATCTCGAAAGTGTTCCGTCGCATCAGCAGCACTCGCTGCCAAATCCAGATAGGTGTCCTCCACACTCCACATCCGGTCCAACAGAGCAAACTTTCGATCGCAAAACTTCCTCCATAGCATAAAGGGCTTTCCAGCCGCAATCCGTCCGGCCTGACGCAGCTCCTCCTTCGCAGCTCTCATCGTAGAGCGAGCATCCTTGGCATCAGCAACGGCCTTCTCTAAATCCGTCTGTCTCGCCCGGTCTTCTTTCTCAAGAAGCTTGCACCGGTCAGCAGCGCTTTTTAACTACACGGCCATCCCGGCCATCTCCTTCTTGCTTCAGCAGTGAGCAGCCTGTTCAGCTCTCAGCTCTTCAAGGGCTTCTCAGCAACCGCATCACTTTTCCTAGCTTGTTCCTTAGCTCGGGCAAGTTCCGCCCGACGACTATCCACGGCGGCCGCACCATCTGCCTCTAGCACACATACTGTAAGATACTGGCATAAAGCTCCTCTTACCAGATGCCGCCCGAGGAATTGCATACCTTGAGCCTCATCAAGCCGCTCGTTGACGAGCGCGATGTCGGCATCTGCCACGTCAAGTTGCCGCTTTAGTTCGGCAAAATCATCAGTTCGACTCGATTCCGGACACTTCGCCACCTGTATACAAAGGCAACATTTTAGACCTCGGATTATGATCCTCTGCGCGCCGTCAATTTTGACAACACACAGAATCTCAGGGGCTACTATCTACACAGGGCGCATCTTGTTTGTGCGCAACTAACAAAGAAGTACATTATCAAACGTACCTCAAAACCCGTCAGCAAACTTCTGACAGCCTCATGCAATCCGCTTTCCGCGGACGAAAGCCTTCCAATCACCGTACCCATCAATGCACGGTGCTCCTGTGAGATAGAAGCTCGCCCCAGCAGAATCATCAGCTCCTCCGATCGCGCATCGGACGGTGCCGGACTCGTCCTATGACCTACATCGAAGGCCGGACGCGGAGAACCTTGGGGGGCCGTATGGCTACCTTCCACCCCTGCCGGATTCGGAGAAACCCTCTATGACGACACCTCGGGGTCGCCCGCCTCGCTAGGTGGTACGGCAGGGGGAGGCGTTCCACTCTCTATCATCTCCGGAAGAAGATCCCCCGAAGACGAGCTCTGCTGAGAAGGGCTGAGGTCCGAGCTACAAAGTAAAATTTCGGTTAATCTTCTCCGATAAAAAGCAAGGATTTCTCTCATCTCTCTAAAGGAAAATCTTTCTCTACTTACGGCTCGCCGGAGGGCTCATCCCTTTGAGGGCATAGTTCGGCCGAGGATCTCCCCGACGTCGGAACCTCTAACGAGGACTTTTTCCCCCGCTTTGAGGCCATGGTCTTCGGGTCGTCAGAGGCGGCCCTCTTCTTCCCCTTAGGAGAGGAATTGTCAGGTCCTTCCTTCGGAGCAGCCTCGTTCGAGGAGGACATAGTTTCCTTGTCCTCCCCCTCACTTCCCTCCAAAGGCACGATCTTCGACATCCTGACTAGCACGGGATCCGGCTTGGTCTCAAGAAGGGGAGCCGAACACCTGATCAGCTTTGCCTTCGCTATCCACTCCTTTTTAAAAGGACAGCTCTTTTAGGGGCGAGTTTATGACAATCTTACGGGTAGCAAGTCCGGGCACAAGGTTACTTACTTGAGTATCCGGGTGATTGCAGCTTAAACCTGCATCCTCGGTCAAATCCAGGCACATCGCTTGTGTTCCGAAGAACATTTTATACATCTCCACGGGCGTTGCGCCCATAAAATGCTGGAGAGCTCGTGGGCCCTCCGGATTAAACTCCCATAGACGAAGGGAGCGACGTTTGCCAGGCAGTGTTCGGCGAATCAGCATGACCTGCGTCACCTTTACCAGGTTGAGGTCTCTTTCTAAGAGATCCCTAATGCGGCCCTGCAACAAGGGCACATCTTTGGATAACCTCCAATCTAATCCTTTGTTGACCCATGACGCTAGTTGTGGTGGGGGACCCGAGCGAAAGGCAGGACGTGTCACCCACTTGGCGCTCCTAGGAGCGGTGATATAGAACCACTCTCGTTGCCACAAACCGAGCTCCTCTTGAAAGGAGCCCTCGGGCCATGGAGCATCAACATTCTTACTTATGACAGCGCCTCCACACTCTGCGTGCCGTCCCTTGATCATCTTCAGCTCCACTCCAAAAGTCTTGAGCCATAATCCGAAGTGAGGAGTAACACGGAGGAACGCTTCGCACACAACGATGAATGAGGAAATATGGAGGATGGACTCTGGAGCTAAGTCATGAAATTCCAGCCCATAATACAACATCAGCCCCCTCACGAAGGGATCCATCGGGAAGCCTAACCCCGGAAGGAAGTGAGACATGGACACCACGCTCTCACCGGGCTGGGGACTGGGAATAGCCTGCCTTTGATCAGGCAACCTATGCGAAATTTCGGCGGTCAAGAACTTAGCCTCTCTCAACTTTAGCACGTCCTCCTCCATGACGGAGGAGGGCATATCCATCGGCCTTGAAGGTCGGAACCGGACATTGTTGAAGGTCCGAAGCGCCTGGAATCTGGAGCCTAGGGTGTTGGAACTCGAGGCGACGGGCGAACTTGTTTTGAGATTGGAGAAAAGGAGTAAGGCCTTGGTCTCTTTATAAGAGGTTGAATACCAGGAGCCCTCCCCGTAACCGTTTGGGACTCGCCTTTAATCGAGAAGACATGCTAACGGGCATGATTGGGTTACCCACGTCCGTATTGATGAGAATCACGTAAGTAAAGGGGGCACGATCTCTGCTTTGACAAGACGTGCCAAGGAAACCGCCTCGCAAAACACGCTGACATGGAGAAGTGAAAACGATTCGAATAAAGGCTTGGCCGTAGTGTGATGTCACGCTGCGGAATACGTTAGCAGATTAGATTTTTGTTAATATTATTCTCTCTATGGCAATGCATGGAAACTTATTTTGCAGAGCCGGACACTACTCTTGGTGTTTACAAACTTTTATGAAGAATTTGGAGGAGGAATCCGCCTTGCAATGCCGAAGACAATCTGCGCGCCGGACTCGTTATCATTGAAGCCTGGTTCAGGGGCTACTGAGGGAGTCAAAAATTGCGAAAATATCTCCTTTTAATTGGCGACTATCAAATAGATCAGAAAATGTTACGAGACTGGATTAGGGGGTGTTCGGATAGCCGGACTATACCTTCAGCCGGACTCCAGGACTATGAAGATACAAGATTGAAGACTTGTCCCGTGTCCGGATGGGACTTTCCTTGGCGTGGAAGGCAAGCTTGGCGATGCGGATATTCAAGATCTCCTACCATTGTAACCGACTTTTTGTAACCCTAATCCTCTCCGGTGTCTATATAAACCGGAGGGTTTAGTCCGTAGGACAACTTCATCATACAACAATCATACCATAGGCTAGCTTCTAGGGTTTAGCCTCCTTGATCTCGTGGTAGATCTACTCTTGTACTACCCATATCATCAATATTAATCGAGCAGGACGTAGGGTTTTACCTCCATCAAGAGGGCCCGAACCTGGGTAAAACATTGTGTCCCTTGTCTCCTGTTACCATCCGCCTAGACGCACAATTCGGGACCCCCTACCCGAGATCCGCCGGTTTTGACACCGACAGGTGGGTTTATGGTACCGGCGAAAGTTGCGCGGTACTAGAGAGGCTAGCAATGGTGGAAGGATGAGAGTGCGTATAATCCATGGACTCAACATTAGTCATAAAGAACTCACATACTTATTACAAAAATCTACAAGTCATCAAAACCAAGCACTATGCGCATGCTCCTTGGTGGATAGATTGGTAGGAAAAGACCATCACTCGTCCCCGACCGCCACTCATAAGGAGGACAATCAAAGAAACACCTCATGCTTCATAATACATGCATGCTACGGGGCTTGCAAACGTCAACACAAGTATTTCTCAAATTCACAATTACTCAACTAGCACGACTCTAATATCACCATCTTCATATCTCAAAATAGTCATCTAGTATCAAACTTCTCATAATATTCAATGCACTTTATACCCATCTTGAATGCCCATCATATTAGGACTAGTTTTATAACCAAAGCAAATTACCATGCTATTCTAAAAGGCTACCAAATAATATAAGTGAAGCATGACAGATCAATAATTTCTATAAAATAAAACCACCATCGTGCTCTAAAAAGATATAAGTGAAGCACTGGAGCAAAATTATCTAGCTGAAAAGATATAAGTGAAGCACATAGAGTATTCTAATCAATTCCTATTCATGTGTGTCTCTCCAAAAAGGTGTGTACAGAAAGAATGATTGTGGTAAACTAAAAAGCAAAGACTCAAATCATACAAGACGCTCCAAGCAAAACACATATCATGTGGTGAATAAAAATATAGCCTCAAGTAAAGTTACCGATAGACGAAGACGAAAGAGGGGATGCCTTCCGGGGCATCCCCAAGATTAGGCTTTGGATTGTCCTTGAATTTTACCTTGGGGTGCATTGGGCATCCCCAAGCTTAGGCTCTTGCCACTCCTTATTCCAAAGTCCATCAAATCTTTACCCAAAAACTTGAAAACTTCACAACACAAAACTTAACGGAAAATCTCGTGAGCTCCGTTAGTATAAGAAAACAAACCACCACTTTAAATTACTGTAATGAACTCATTCTTTATTTATATTGGTGTTAAACTTACAGTATTAAAACTTCTCTATGGTTCATACCCCCCGATACTACCCATAGATTCATTCAAATAAGCAAACAACACATGAAAAACAGAATCTGTCAAAACAGAACAGTCTGTAGCAATCTGATTCGTATGCATACTTATGGAACTCCAAAAATTCTGAAATAAATTGGTGGACGTGAGGAATTTGTCTTTTAATCATCTTCAAAAAGAATCAACATAAAATCGCTCTCCATTAAAAAATGGCATCTAATATCGTGAGCGCAAAAGTTTCTGTTTTTTACAGTAAGATTGCAAAGACTTCACCCATGTCTTCCCAAAGGTTCTACTTGGCACAAACACTAATTAAAACATAAAACCACATCTAAACATAGGATAGATGAATTATTTATTAATAAACTAGAACAAAAAGTAAAAACAAAAATAAAATTGGGTTGCCTCCCAACAAGCGCTATCGTTTAACACCCCTAGCTAGGCATAAAGCAAGAATTGATCTAGGTATTATCATCTTTGGTATGCAATCCATTTGTGGCTCTCATAATAGATTCATAAGGTAATTTAATTTTCTTTCTAGGAAAGTGTTCTATGCCTTTCCTTAATGGAAATTGGAATCTAATATTTCCTTCTTCCATGTCAATAATTGCACCAATCGTTCTAAGGAAAGGTCTACCAAGAATAATAGGGCATGTAGGATTGCAATCTATATCAAGAACAATGAAATCTACAGGCACATAATTCCTATTTGAAATGATAAGAACATCATTAATCCTTCCCATAGGTTTCTTAATGGTGGAATCCGCAAGGTGCAAATTTAAAGAACAATCATCAAATTCACGGAAACCTAACACACCACACAAAGTTTTTGGAATCGTGGAAACACTAGCACCCAAATCACACAAAGCATAGCATTCATAATCTTTAATCTTAATTTTAACAGTAGGTTCCCACTCATCATAAAGTTTTCTAGGGATAGAAACTTCTAGTTCAAGTTTTTCTTCATAGGATTGCATTAAAGCATCAACAATATGTTTAGTAAAAGCTTTATTTTGATTATAGGAATGAGGAGAATTTAACACGGATTGCAACAAGGAAATACAATCTATCAAAGAGCAATTATCATAATTAAATTCCTTGAAATTCAAAATAGTGGGTTTGATGTCTACTACACAACCTTCTTCTTGTAGACGTTGTTGGGCCTCCAAGTGTAGAGGTTTGTAGGACAACAGCAAATTTCCATCAAGTGGATGACCTAAGGTTTATCAATCCGTGGGAGGCGTAGGTTGAAGATGGTCTCTCTCAAACAACCCTGCAACCAAATAACAAAGAGTCTCTTGTGTCCCCAACACACCCAATACAATGGTAACTTGTATAGGTGCACTAGTTCGGCGAAGAGATGGTGATACAAGTGCAATATGGATGGTAGGTATAGGTTTTTGTAATCTGGAAATATAAAAAAGCAAGGTAGAAAGCGATAAAAGTGAGCGTAAACGGTATTGCAATGCTAGGAAACAAGGCCTAGGATTCATACTTTCACTAGTGCAAGTTCTCTCAACAATAATAACATAATTGGATCATATAACTATCCCTCAACATGAAACAAAGCGTCACTCCAAAGTCACTAATAGCGGAGAACAAACGAAGAGATTATTGTAGGGTACAAAACCACCTCAAAGTTATCCTTTCGGATCGATCTATTCAAGAGTCCATAGTAAAATAACACAAAGCTATTCTTTCCGTTCGATCTACCATAGATTTCGTACTAGAATAACACCTTAAGACACAAATCAACCAAAACCCTAATGTCACCTAGATACTCCAGTGTCACCTCAAGTATCCGTGGGTATGATTATACGATATGCATCACACAATCTCAGATTCATCTATTCAAACCAACACAAAGTACTTCAAAGAGTGCCCCAAAGTTTCTACCGGAGAGTCAAGACGAAAACGTGTGCCAACCCCTATGCATAAGTTCACAAGGTCACTGAACCGGCAAGTTGATCACCAAAACATACATCAAGTAGATCACGTGAATATCCCATTGTAAAAATATGAAGCATATGAGGCACCTTCAATTCCATTTTTTTGTAGTTTTCTTTTATATACTAAACTAGTGATAAAACAAGAACTAAAAGATACGATTGCAAGATCTAAAGATATGCCTTCAAGCACTAATCTCCCCAGCAACGGCGTCAGAAAAGAGCTTAGTTGACGGGGTGTGAGTGTCTCTTACCTAGCTTCCCCGGCAACGGCGCCAGAAAAGAGCTTGATGTCTACTACACAACCTTCTTCTTGTAGACGTTGTTGGGCCTCCAAATGCAGAGGTTTGTAGGAAAGTAGCAAATTTCCCTCAAGTGGATGACCTAAGGTTTATCAATCCGTGGGAGGCGTAGGTTTAAGATGGTCTCTCTCAAACAACCCTGCAACCAAATAACAAAGAGTCTCTTGTGTCCCCAACACACCCAATACAATGGTAAATTGTATAGGTGCACTAGTTTGGCCAAGAGATGGTGATACAAGTGCAATATGGATGGTAGATATAGGTTTTTGTAATTTGAAAATATAAAAACAGCAAGGTAACTAATGATAAAACTGAGCACAAATGGTATTGCAATGCGTTGAAACAAGGCCTAGGGTTCATACTTTCACTAGTGCAAGTTCTCTCAACAATAATAACATAATTGGATCATATAACTATCCCTCAACATGCAACAAAGAGTCACTCCAAAGTCACTAATAGCGGAGAACGAACGAAGAGATTATTGTAGGGTACGAAACCACCTCAAAGTTATCCTTTCTGATCTATCTATTCAAGAGTCCGTAGTAAAATAACATGAAGCTATTCTTTCTATTCAATCTATCATAGAGTTTGTACTAGAATAACACCTTAAGACGCAAATCAACCAAAACCCTAATGTCACCTAGATACTCCAATGTCACCTCAAGTATCCGTGGGTATGATTATATGATATGCATCACACAATCTTGGATTCATCTATTCAACCAACACATAGAACCTCAAAGAGTGCCCCAAGGTTTCTACCGGAGAGCCAAGACAAAAACGTGTGCCAACCCCTATGCATAGATTTCCAAGGTCACGAAACCCGCAAGTTGATCACCAAAACATACATCAAGTGAATCAATAGAATACCCCATTATCACCACCGGTATCCCACGCAAGACATACATCAAGTGTTCTCAAATCCTTAAAGACTCAATCCGATGAGATAACTTCAAAGGGAAAACTCAATCCATTACAAGAGAGTAGAGGAGGAGAAACATCATAAGATCCAAATATAATAGCAAAGGTCTTGATATATCAGGATCGTGCCAAATCAAGAACACGAGAGAGAAAGAGAGAGAGAGAGAGAGAGAGAGATCAAACACATAGCTACTGGTACATACCCACAGCCCCTAGGGTGAACTACTCCCTCCTCGTCATGGAGAGCACCGGGATGATGAAGATGGCCAACGGTGGGGGTTCCTCCCTTCGGTAGGGTGCTGAAACAGGCCCCGATTGGTTTTTGGTGGCTACAGAGGCTTGCGGTGGCAGAACTCCTGATCTAGGTTATTTTCTGGTGGTTTGTGTATTTATAGGAAATTTTGGCGTAGGTCTCACGTCAGGGGGGGTCTCCGAGCCGTCCACGAGATAGGGGGCGCACCCAGGGGGGTAGGGCGTGCCCCCACCCTCTTGGGCAGCCCGGGACTCTTTTGGCCGAACTCTTTTACTCTGGGGGCTTCTTTTGGTCCATCAAAAATTGGCACGTCAATTGGACTCTGTTTGGTATTCCTTTTCTGTTAAACTCAAAAATAAGGAAAAAACAAAAACTGGCACTGGGCTCAAGGTTAATAGTTTAGTCCCAAAAATCATATAAAATGGCATATAAATGCATATAAAACATCCAGGATTGATAATATAATAGCATGGAACAATAAAAAATTATAGATACATTGGAGACGTATCAGGGTTCATTGCTATGTAAAGTTTTGACCTGTTCAATCTCACTTTTATTAATTTTAGCATCAAGATCTAAAAACTCCGAATCATTGGGACGCCTTTTAACTAAAGTTGACTCATCTCCAGTCCCATCTTTATCAATATTCATATTGGAAAACAAAGATTTAATAGGAGTCACATCAGTTACTTTTAGATCTTCATCATTATTATCATGAAAACTAGAAGAACACGCTTTCACAAAGCAATTTTTTTAGCATGCATCCTAGCGGTTCTTTCTTTGCACTCATCAATGGAAATTCTCATGGCTTTGAGAGACTCATTGATGTCATGCTTAGGTGGACTAGATCTACTTTCAAAGAATCAACATCAAGAGAAATTATATCCACGTTCCTAGCCAAGTCATCAATCTTAGGCAATTTTTCTTCAAGCAAAGCATTAAAATTCTTTTGCAAAATCATAAATTCTTTAACAGTAGTCTCAAAATCAGAGGGCATCTTATTAAAATTTCCATAAGAGTTGTTGTAGGAATTACCATAATTATTAGAGGAATTACTAGGAAACGGCCTAGAATTAAAGTTTCCTCTATACGCGTTGTTACCAAAATTGTTCCTGCCAACAAAATTCACATCCATAGATTCATTATTATTCTCAATCAAAGTGGACAAAGGCATATCATTAGGATCATAAGAAACACTCTTATTAGCAAAAAAATTCATAAGTTCATCCATCTTTTGACTCAAAACATTAATCTCTTCAATCGCATGAACTTTTTTACTAGTGGATCTTTCGGTGTGCCATTGAGAATAATTAACCATAATATTATCTACGAGTTTAGTAGCTTCTCCTGAAGTGATTTCCATAAAAGTGCCTCCCGCGGCCGAATCTAAAAGATTTCTAGAACAAAATTCAATTCGGCATGATTTTTTTGTATAATCATCCATAAATTCAAACCATGTGTAGGGCAATTAAGTATCATTAATTTCATCCTCTCCGAAGCTTGTGTAACATGCTCGTGATCAAGTTGCTTAAAATTCATAATATCGTTTCTAAGAGAGATGATCTTAGCGGGCGAAAAATACTTAGAGATAAAAGCATTTTTGCACTTATTCCATGAATCAATACTATTTTTAGGCAAAGAAGAGAACCAAGTTTTAGCACGATCTCTAAGAGAAAACGGAAATAGCTTCAATTTAACAATATCATTATCCACATCTTTCTTCTTTTGCATATCACACAAATCAACAAAGTTGTTTAGATGGGTAGCGGCATCTTCACTAGGAAGGCGAGAAAATTGATCTTTCATGACAAGATTCAACAAAGCAACATTAATTTCACAAGATTCAGCATCGGTAATAGGAGAAATCAGAGTGCTAATAAAATCATTATTGTTGGTATTGGAAAAGTCACATAATTTAGTTTTATCTTGAGCCATCGTGACAAACAACCAATCCAACACACAAGCACCCAAGAAGAAAGTGAAAAGAGGCGAACGGAAAAGAGGCAAAGAAAAGGCAAAGGTTTTTGAAAATCGTTTTAGAAGTGGGGGAGAGGAAAACGAGAGGCGAATGGCAAATAATGTAATGCGAGGGAGAAGAGTTTGTGATGGGTACTTGGTATGTCTTGACTTGAGCATAGATCTCACCGGCAACGGCACGAGAAATCCTTCTTGCTACCTCTTGAGCATGCGTTGGTTTTCCCTTGAAGAGGAAAGGTGATGCAGCAAAGTAGCGTAAGTATTTCCCTCAGTTTTTGACAACCAAGGTATCAATCCAGTAGGAGATAACACGCAAGTCACCTAGTACCTGCACAAACAATCAAGAACATTGCAACCAACGCGATAAAGGGGTTATCAATCCCTTCACGGTCACTCGCAAAAGTGAGATCTAATAAAGATAATAAGATAAATATTTTTGGTATTTTTGTTGTATAGATTGGAAAGTAAAGATTGCAAAATAGTAAAATGAGATTTGATGTAAATAAAAGAGATGCAATATAATAAGAAAGAGACCCCGGGGCCATAGCTTTCACTAGTGGCTTCTCTCAAGATAGCATATATTACGGTGGGTGAACAAATTACTGCCGAGAAATTGATAGAAAAGCACATAGTTATGAGAATATCTAGGCATGATCATGAACATAGGCATCACGTTCGTGTCAAGTAGACCGAAATGATTCTGCATCTACTACTATTACTCCAAACATCGACCGTTATCCAGCATGCATCTAGATTATTAAGTTCATAAGAACAGAGTAATGCATTAAGCAAGATGACATGATGTAGAGGGATAAACTCAAGCAATATGATGTAAACCCCGTATTGTTATCCTCGATGGCAACAATACAATACGTGCCTTGCTGCCCCTACTATCACTGGGAAAGGACACCGCAAGATTGAACCCAAATCTAAGCACTTCTCCCATTGCAAGAAATATCAATCGAGTAGGCCAAACTAAATTGATAATTCGAAGAGACTTGTAAAGATATCAAATCATGCATATAAGAATTCAGAGAAGAACCAAATATTATTCATAGATAAACTTGATCACAAATCCACAATTCATCGGATCTCGACAAACACGCCGCAAAAGAGTATTACATCGAATAGATCTCCAAGAACATCGAGGAGAACTGTGTATTGAGAATCAAAGAGAGAGAAGAAGACATCTAGCTAATAACTATGGACCCGAAGGTCTGTGGTAAACTACTCACACATCATCGAAGAGGCTATGGTGTTGATGTAGAAGCCCTCTGTGATCGATTCCCCTCTGGCAGATCGCCGAAAAAGGCCTCAAGATGGGATCTCATGGGTACAGAATGTTGTGGAGGTGGAAAAGTGGTTTTTTGGCTCCCCCCTGATGTTTTTAGGGTATAAGAGTATATATAGGTGAAAGAAGTACGTCGGTGGAGCTCCATGGGGCCCACGAGGGTGGGGGCGCGCCAACCCCCCGGGGCGCGCCCTCCTGCCTCATGGCCGCCTCGCGGAGTTCCACACTTTAACTCCAAGTATTCTGGATTGCGTTTGTTCCAAGAAAGATCATCGCGAAGGTTTCATTCTCTTTGGATTCCGTTTGGTATTCCTTTTCTACAAAACACTGAAACAGGCAAAAAAACAGAAACTGGCACTGGGCCTTCGGTTAATAGGTTAGTCCCAAAAATAATATAAAAGAGCATATTAGACCCATTAAACATCCAAAACAGATAATATAATAGCATGGAACAATAAAAAATTATAGATACGTTGGAGATGTATCAAACCTCAACAATCTTTTTGCAAAAATCAGAGAATATAGCAGTCATACATCTTTGAAAGGTAGCAGGTGCATTACATAAACCAAAAGGCATACGTCTATAAGCATAGGTTCGAAAGGGACAAGTAAAAGTGGTCTTTTCCTGATCAGGTTGAGAAACAGGTATTTGTGAAAAGCCAGAATATCCATCGAGGAAGCAAAAGTGAGTGTGCTTAGATAATCTTTCAAGCATTTGATCAATGGGTAATGATCTTTTCTAGTTGCTTTGTTTAATTTTCTAAAATCAATCACCATCCTACAGCTTGTAACAATTCCTTGTGGAATAAGTTCATTCTTATCATTAGGAACAACAGTAATACCTCCTTTCTTAGGGACACAATGAACAGGACTTACCCATCTACTATCAGCTATGGGATAGATTATACCTGCTTCTAGAAGTTTTAATATTTCCGTTCTTACCACTTCTTTCATCTTCGGATATAACCGACATTGGTGATCAACAACAGGTTTAGCATCAGGTTCCATATTAATTTTGTGCTGGCATAGAGTGGGACTAATGCCCTTTAAATCGTAAAGAGTATATCCAATAGCAGCTCGGTGCATCCTTAGAACTTTCAATAATCTTTCTTCTTCATGTTCTGAAAAGTTAGCACTAATAATAACAGGATATATCTTCTTTTCATCAAGATAAGCATATTTCAAAGTGTGTGGCAATTGTTTTAATTCAAACACAGGATCACCTTTAGGTGGAGGTGGACCTCCTAGAGTTTCAATAAGCAAATTGTGTTTAAGTAGAGGACGTTGTTCAAAGAAAATTTTATCTATTTCATTTCTTTCATGCATATGTAAATCATTTTCATGGTCTAGAAAATATTGTTCAAAAGGATCAGTAGGTGGTACAATAATAGAAGCAAGACCAATTAATTCATCCTTACTAGGAAATTCTTTTTCATGAAGCTTTCTACTAAACTTGGGAAAATTAAACTCATGAGACTCATCACCAAAGCTAACACCGACAGTTTGTTTCTCACAATCTATCTTAGCCTTAACGTGTTCAAGAAAGGTCTACCTAAAATAATGGGAAAGAAGTCATCTTGTGGGGAACCAAGAACGAGGAAATCAGTAGGGTATTTTATTTTCCCACACAAGGCTTCAACATTAGCAAGTTTAATAGTAACATCTATGTCTTCTATCTCTACGGGTGCTATGTCATTCATCATTTCTTGATATAAGGTGTAAGGAATAGCACTCACACTAGCACCTATGTCACATTAACCATGATAGCAGTGATCTCCTATTTTAACTGAGATGACAGGCATGCCAACCACAGGTCTATGTTTATCCTTTTTATCAGGTTTGGAAATTCTAGCAGCTTCTTCACAAAAGTAAATAACATGTCCATCTATATCTTCTTCTAAGAGATCTTTAACCATAGCTGTGCTAGGTTCAACTTTAATTTGTTCATCGGGTTTAGGTGTTTTAATATAGCTTTTGTTAACCATAGTTGAAACTTTAGCATGTTCCTTTACCCAAACAGGGAAAGGTGGTTTCTCAATATAAGCAGAAGGAACAACTGGATCAACATATAAAGTATAGTTTCTTCTTTAATTGGTACCGGTTCTTTGATTTCTTCTTTAATAGGTGGGTGATATTTAAACCACTTCTCTTTAGGGAGGTCAGTATCAGTTGACGAAGCTATGTACCTAGGGTAGGGTTACAGGCCTGTCCTAGACACCCTCCTCAAGGACATTACCCTAAAGTTAGAAGCATTGGAGGGATATCATCATCCACTCGACCAGATACGTTCCACTCAGAAGGATCAAATTCACTCGACCGTACCAGAAACCACTCGACACACAGAAGGTCTAAGGTCACTCTGAGCAGCAACGGCCGAGCGTTCACTCTGTAGATTTAATGATCATTTATCACACTTTACTGCTGGCGTTACCTGTAACGTCCCACCTTAATGTACATTGAACCCTTGGCTTCGTGGGCTGGCCGGGGTCCTGGCGCACTCTATATAAGCCACCCCCTCCACAGGCACAAGTGTTTGCACCCTTGTAATCACATACACATATAATCCAGTCGACCGCCTCCGGGCTCTGAGACGTAGGGCTGTTACTTCCTTTGAGAAGGGCCTGAACTCGTAAAACTCTTGTCTACAACTTCACCGTAGCTAGGGTCTTGCCTCTACATACCTACCCGCCTTTCTACTGTCAGCATTAGTACCACGATAGTTGACGCCCACCATGGGGCAGGTGTCTTAGCGTTTTTCCGGTGAAAGTTGCATTTTCCCCGACTCCCGTCATCATGGTTTCCGGTGGAGTTTTGGACGAGGGCCGCGAGATCCATCTTGGCGCGGTCACCTTCGTCGCCGGCGACTCCGCTTGGCTCCAGGAGGCTCCACTCGACGTCGACGCGCTCCCCGTCCACAGGGTGACACACTTTCGCGCGTGCGTCCGTGGCGTTCTCCTCCGTCAGCCGTCGACTCATTATCGGTCGGCTCCCGTGGCATCCTCACTCCCCGCTATCCGCCGGCGTAAGCGTTCCGGTCGGTCACGTCTCCAGCGGTGGGTGAGGCATGCGGTGGCACGCCAGTCAGCTGCCCCACAGGTTGCGACAATCGAGCCCGACGAAAATCTCTACGGCCTGTTCGACTGGCTCCGTCGAGACTGCATCCGAGTGCGGTAGCAGTGACCTTGCGGCGGAAGTCCTGATGGTCGATTAACCACGCAGTCCTCCTAGCTTCGACCGCAACGGTGGTGGTAACGGTGGTGGCGATCCGTCGCATGCTCACGAAGAGTACCACCCGAGTCTCTTTCTTCGCGGCAGAGGGAAGAGCTCCGCCGCCGCAACATGGATGCACTTCACACTCCTATTGTTGGAGAGACCCCTAAGGCCCGAGCCTTGCAGGAGGCGCGCCAGGCCAACTTGGCTAAGCACACTCGACTGGAGAAGGTCCAACACGCACTGGACAAGCGTGCTCGGCAGCGGATTCCAGAATCCAGTCGGCGACAACTTTTTCCGCCTCCAACTCAGGTATACTGAACTCCGATTCAGAATCTCGCAGCCGCAACCCGAATAGCAGAGTCGATCCAGCCTTCTCAGTCAGAGGCTGGCAGAGGTTTAGTGCAGATCCGAGATTTGCTACGGGCAGCCGGAGAGTTGAACACAGCAGTGTCTCTGTCGCAGAATAGGATTGACAGTAGGTCATCAAGGGCAGACACAGTTCATTCAGCCCATAGCCCAAGATCGCCCCTGCGGCGTGAGGGACGTGGGGACCAGCGAGATCAGTACAGACACCATGAGCAGCCTGATTAACGAGTCCCTAATGATCGGCGTCGAGTGCCCACACCTCCTCCGAGGAGTGGGTCTTATGTGCCTCGGCAGTACGGTGACCGACGTCCTCGCAGTGGTGGACGAAGAATTCTAGTCGACCCCAGAGAGCCAGGTTTTGATGCGAGGTCTATCCTCGTTCAAGGTCTGGTCGACAGGAACAGAGCATACAGGGAAGGCCCTGACAGAGATCACCCAACTAGCAGGAAAGTACATGTTTCTGGTCCAGAGTGCTTTAGCAGAGCCATCAGAGCAGTAGTGATTCCTCCCAACTTCATATTGGTGACTGGAATCAGTAAGTTTACCGGAGAGTCCAAGCCCGACACTTGGCTTGAGGACTACCGAGTGGCTGTGCAGATTGGCGGACGTACTGACGATGTGGCCATGAAACACCTTCCTTTGATGTTGGAAGGCTCGGCCAGGGCGTGGTTGAATCAGCTAGCGCCTGGCAGCATATACATTTGGGAAGAGCTGGCCCGAGTGTTTGTTAGAACCTTTGAGGGCACATGCAAACGACCGGCGGGGTTGACAGAGTTGCAGTCTTGTGTGCAGAAGCCAGGTGAAACCTTGAGGGATTATATCCAGAGGTGGATCACATTGAACCACACGGTAGAGGGTGTGTCAGATCATCAAGCAGTTTGTTCCTTCAAGGAGGGCGTTAAGTATCGAGAGTTGAACTTGAAATTCGGTCGGACTAGGGACATGTCCTTGAGTCGAATGATGGAAATTGCCACCAAGTATGCTAACGGTGAAGAGGAAGACCGACTCCGGAGTGCCAAGCACAAAACAGTCGCCCAGGAAACCGGAGGAGGAAACTCCAGTCGAAAGCTGAAACGGAAGGCCGAACCAGCATCTCCTAGTGAAGCTTTGGCAGTAACTCAAGGAAAGTTCAAGGGGAAGCCCAAAGGGCCATGGAACCCCAAGAAAGTGAAAGATCAAGATGGAAGTGACGTGTTGGATTTGCCATGCCACATTCACACCAAAAAAGATGAAGTGGGCAATTTCATTTACCCCAAACATACCACTCGACAGTGTCGGCACCTGATCCAGCAGTTTCGAGATAAACAGCTCAAAGAGAAGGAGAAGGAGTCGGACAGAGGTGAAGATAGGGATGAAGATGATGATGGTTTCCCCAACGTCAATTCTACTCTGATGATTTTTGCTGATGTTGAGAGCAAAAGTCAATTGAAAGTCATAAACATAGAGGTGAACATGGTTGCCCCGGCAACACCAAGTTATTTGAAGTGGTCCCAGACTGCCATCACATTCGACCAGTCCGATCACCCAGCACATATAGCCACCCCCGGGAGGCAGGCGCTGGTGGTCCACCCAGTGGTTGAAGGCACTCGACTGACTAAAGTGTTGATGGATGGTGGTAGCGGCCTAAATATCCTATACGCGGAAACCCTGAAGGGAATGGGCATTCCGATGTCCAAGCTTAGCATGAGCAATATGAGTTTCCATGGTGTTATCCCTGGCAAGAAGGCTGAGTCACTCGGCCAAATTGCGCTTGATGTGGTTTTCGGTGATTCCAAGAATTACCACAAAGAAAAGTTGACATTTGAAGTGGTAGATTTCCAGAGTGCCTATCATGCTATATGCGTGTTGCACGGCTCGACCGTGTTATGTGTACCTGAAGTTGAAGATGCTGGTCCCAGGGGAGTAATCACTATCACTGGTAATTGGCAGAAAGCGGAAGAGTGCTTCCAGAAGGGCTCAAAGATTGCCGATGCACAAATGGCAGCAGTGGAGATGCAAGAGTACCGGAAAAATGCAGATCCGAGTGATTTGCTGCGATCCAAGAAGCCTGCAACCGACTCTGCATTTCAGTCGTCCGGTGAAACCAAGCCTATTCATATTTCAACCACCCTCGACAGCAAATAGGAAGAAGCGCTCATCCAATCCCTCCGTGACAACTAGGAAATCTTCGCATGGAAACCTTCTGACATGCCGGGTGTACCCAGGGGACTGGCTGAGCACCGTTTGCGAGTCAACCCAAAGATAAAACCAGTCAAGGAACATCTTCGACGGTCCTCCATGCAGAAGAGGAAAGCAATTGGTGAGGAGGTGGCTCGACTCCTGTCAGCAGAGTTCATCAGAGAAATATACCACTCTGAGTGGCTCGCCAATGTTGTCATGGTCCCAAGAAGGATGATTCACTTCGCATGTGCATTGACTTCAAGCATATCAATCGGGCCTGCCCGAAAGATCATTTTCCTCTCCCCCGTATCAACCAAATCATCGACTCGACTGCGGGGTGTGAGAGATTGTCTTTTCTGGACGCCTATTCCGGGTACCATCAGATCCGACTGTATGGACCCGACGAGATAAAAACACCTTTCATTACTCCATTCAGATGCTTCTGTTATGTCACCATGCCGTTCGGCCTAAAGAACGCTGGAGACACATTCATGAGGATGATTCAGAAGTGTCTGCTCACTCAAATCATTCGGAATGTGGAAGCATACATGGATGACATTCTGGTCAAGTTGCGAAAGGGTTCCGACCTGCTGACTGACCTTGCGGAAACCTTTGCCAACCTTAGAAGATATGATATCAAGCTTAATCCATCAAAATGCACATTTGGAGTTCCTGGTGGAAAGTTACTCGGCTTCCTCGTTTCCGAACATGGGATCGACGCTAACCCAGAGAAAGTTGGTGCTATACTCCGAATGAAACACCCTGTGCGTGTGCATGATGTCCAAAAGCTTATGGGATGTTTGGCCGCCTTGAGTCGATTCATTTCTCGCCTTGGTGAAAAGGCATTGCCTCTTTACCGACTGATGAAGAAGGCTGTCAAATTCGAGTGGACTGATGAAGCTGACGCAGCGTTTGCAGAGCTCAAAGCCCTGCTTTCCACCCAGCCGGTGCTCGCTGCCCCAATCAGCAAAGAGCCTTTACTGCTTTATATTGCAGCCACTGGACAAGTTGTTAGCACTATGCTCACGATCGAGCGAGAAGAGGAAGGAAAAGCTTATAAGGTTCAGCGCCCAGTATACTATCTCTCCGAAGTTCTGACCCCATCAAAGCAAAGATATCCACATTATCAGAAGCTTGTTTATGGGATATACATGACCACGAAGAAAGTTGCTCACTATTTCTCTGATCACTCCATTACAGTCGTCAGCGATGCACCACTTTTAGAGATCCTGAATAATAGAGATGCAACTAGTCGAGTGGCAAAGTGGGCGATTGAACTCCTTCCCTTAGGCATTGAGTTTGAGGCAAAGAAAGCTATCAAGTCCCAAGCAATAGCAGATTTCTTGGCCGAGTGGATTGAACAGCAATTGCTGACTCAAGTTCACTCGGAGCACTGGACCATGTTTTTTGACGGCTCCAAGATGTTGAATGGTTCCGGCACTGGGGTACTATTGGTATCCCCCCAAGGAGACAAACTCAGCTATGTTCTCCAGATTCACTTTGACTCCTCTAACAATGAAGCTGAATATGAGGCACTTCTATACGGGTTGCGTATGGCCATTTCACTCGGCGTCCGTCGCCTCATGGTCTACGGCGACTCAGATTTAGTGGTCAATCAAGTGATGAAGGAGTGGGACGTCAGAAGCCTAGCTATGACTGGTTACTGTAATGCGGTAAGAAAGCTGGAAAAGAAGTTTGAGGGGTTGGAGCTTCATCACATACCCCGACTGAAAACTCAAGCGGCCGATGATCTGGCAAAGATAGGTTCCAAGAGGGGAGCCATTCCCAGCAATGTGTTCTTGGAACATATTCATTCACCTTCAGTACAAGAAGATCCCTTCACTAAAGAGCCCCTGCAACCGAAGAGTGCCACGAATCCGACTAAAGTTGAAGTCCCCGCCATGGTCGACTTGATCATGGAGGTTTTGGTCGTCACTCCCGACTGGACAGTACCATATATTGCGTACATTCATAGAAAAGAACTCCCAGAAGATGAAGAAGAGGCTCGGCAGATTGTCCGTCGATCCAAAGCCTTTACATTGATAAGAGGGCAGTTGTTCAGAGAGAGTGCGACTAGAGTCTGCCAGAAATGTATAAGACCAGAAGAAGGTCGAGTGATTCTCAATGATATCCACTCGGGGACCTGTGGTCACCATGCGTCCTCTCGGACCATCATGGCCAAAGCATACCGAGCAGGTTTTTATTGGCCACGGGCGAATGAGATGGCGAAAGAAATAGTCGACAAGTGTGAAGACTGCCAGTTTTACTCCAACATGTCGCGCAAGCCTGCATCAGCCTTGATGACCATTCCACTCGTCTAGCCTCTTGCGGTCTGGGGATTAGATATGGTTGGACCTCTTAGGACTGGAAGAAGCGTCTTTACTCATGTGCTTATAGTAGTCGACAAGTTCACCAAATGGATTGAAGCCAAGCCTATCAAGAACCTTGAAGCCAGTACTGCTGTTACCTTCATTAGAGAGTTAACGTTCAGATATGGTGTTCCACACAACATCATCACTGACAATGTATCAAACTTTGATTCTGATGAGTTCAGAGCCTTCTGTGCTTCCCAAGGTACTCGAGTCGACTATGCTTCAGTCGCCCACCCCCAGTCGAATGGACAAGCTGAAAGAGCAAACGGATTGATTCTCAAGGGATTGAAACCCCGGCAGATGCGTGACCTCAAACATGCGGCAGGGGCATGGGTCGATGAACTCCCACCAGTGATGTGGGGACTGAGGACGACTCCCAATCGGTCGACTGGCTAAACTCCATTCTTCTTGGTATATGGAGCTGAAGCTGTACTTCCGAGTGACTTGCTCCACAATGCACCCCGAGTCTAACTTTTCTCAGAAGATGAAGCAGAACAAGCACGACAGGATGCAGTTGATATCCTAGAAGAAGAAAGAGAGATGGCCCTGATCCGGTCGACCATCTATCAACAAGACCTGCGTCGATTCCACGCCAAAAACGTGAGGGGTTGGGCGTTTCAAGAGGGATATTTGGTTCTCCTAGTGGACCAGCAGAAACCACACAAGCTTGCTCCTGCCTGGGAAGGCCCCTTCATCGTCACCAGAGTGCTCCACAATGGAGCGTACCACCTTTACAATGTCAAACACAAGAAAGACGAACCCCGAGCTTGGAATGCGGAGTTGCTCCGCCCCTTTTACACTTAAGAACTCAGTCTGCTGGGATGTCATAAAAGATACCTTTGTAGTTTTGTTCATCAAAGACAAGAGCTTTTCGGTATGTCAAAATGATTGTAGTTGCTTATATTTGTGTCTAAAAATCCCCCAGTGGGTGACTTAGCCACGAATCCGTTTCGCCTAAGTTTACAGAATCTTACCGAGTGGAGAGCCAGCCTCCCACTCGGGCGCTTAGTCGCGAATCCGATCCGCCTAAGTTAAAAAAATCCTACCGAGTGGTGAGCAAGCCTCTCACTCCGGGGCTTAGCTACAGTCCAATACTCACCTAAGTTACGAAAATCCTACTGAGTGGTGAGCAAGCCTCTCACTCGGGGGCTTAGCTGCAGTTCAGTACTCGCCTAAGTTATGAAAATCCTACCGAGTGGTGAGCAAGCCTCTCACTCGGGGGCTTAGCTGCAGTCCAGTACTCGCCTAAGTTACGAAAATCCTACCGAGTGGTGAGCAAGCCTCTCACTCGGGGGCTTAGCTGCAGTCCCGTACTCACCTAAGTTACGAAAATCCTGCCGAGTGGTGAGCAAGCCTCTCACTCGTGGGCTTAGCTGCAGTCCAGTACTCGCCTAAGTTACCAAAATCCTACTGAGTGGTGAGCAACCCTCCCGCTCGGAGGCTTAGCTGCAGTCCCGTACCCGCCTAAGTTACCAAAATCCTACCGAGTGGTGAGCAACCCTCTCACTCGGGGGCTTAGCTGCAGTCCCGTACTCGCCTAAGTTACCAAAATCCTACCGAGTGGAGAGCAACCCTCCCACTCGAGGGCTTAGCTGCAGTCTCGTACTCGCCTAAGTTACCAAAATCCTACTGAGTGGTGAGCAACCCTCCCACTCGGAGGCTTAGCTGCAGTCCCGTACTCGCCTAAGTTACCAAAATCCTACCGAGTGGTGAGCAACCCTCCCACTCGGAGGCTTAGTTGTAGTCCTGCACTCGCCTAAGTTACGAAAATCCTACCAAGTGGTGAGCCACCCTCCCACTCGGAGGCTTAGCTGCAGTCCCGTACTCGCCTAAGTTACTAAAATCCAACCGAGTGGTGAGCAACCCTCTCACTCGGAGGCTTAGCTGCATTCCAGTACTCGCCCAAGGATAAAACGCAGTCCGAGTAAGATCCGATCTGCTCGCTCCATCCTGATCCGCAAGGATGACGAGGTGCGGGTCGACTGCAACCTTCTCCTCTGAGTTGCGCCACAAGTATAGTGTGCGCTCCGTCCTGATCCGCAAGGACGACGAGGTGCGGGTCGACTGCAACCTTCTCCTCTGAGATGCGCCACAAGTACAACGTGTGCTCCATCACTATCCGCAAGGACGATGAGGTGCAGGTCGACTGGAACTTTCTCCTCAGAGCTGCATCTCAAGTTCAAAAATCATCTCCAAGAACAAAACGCAAGCAAATTCAGACATAAACTAAGTTCAGATACATTCTAAGTATTCCAGAGCACGGATAAAAGTACTCAGACACCAAGCCCGAAGGAGTTTAACGGTTACAAGACCACTCGGCATTCCGAGGCAAATTTAAGCATGTCATAAAGTTTTTCACTCCTCAGCAGGAGGACTGGCAGGCTCGACGAACTCGCCCAGGTCGATCCCATCCGCGATCCGAGTGGCTGCATCGATGAAGGTCTCCAGGAAGGATTGAAAGTTGAGCTTCTTTGTGTTGGCAACCTTGAGCGATGCGAGCTTGTCTTCCTTCACCTCCTTAAAGTGGACCCGGACTAAGGACAAGGCCACGTCATCACCGCAACGGGCAGAGGATTTCTTCCATTCCAACACTCGGTCTGGGATCTGGTTGAGTCGGGCCATCAGAGACTCCAAGTCATTCCGAAGAGTGGCTTTGGGCCAGAGTGCAGTGCCGACTCGTGAAACCGCCACTTTCAGACGAGCAATGTAGTCGGTGACGCTTGCGAGACGGGATTCCAGTCGGAGCACGTGCATGGCAGCTTAATCTTTGATAGGGGAGTTGATGGGATCCAAGTTTGTTTCGATCCGCCCGGTCTCCTCTTCGAAGATCTGGCAGAATTCTGTGTGCAAAAACAAGAAGTGAGTCGACGATGGTATGACGAGTCAAAAACAACAGAGCAATCGGAAAAGAAATACCTTCAAGCATAAGAGATAGTTTTTGGGCGAGCCCTCCCAAATAAACCTCCAGCTCGTTCCTCTTCTGCGCCAAGTCACTAGCTTTGTCCGTCAACGTATCCTTATCTTTCTTCAGTCGAGTCGACTCCTTGTTAGCTTCGTCAAGAGCGATCTTCAGCCTGGCGTTCTCCTCCTCCAACTTGCCGATTGAAGCCAACTTCTCCTCAGCAAGTTTGGTCTTCGCTAGAGCTTCCTTCTATGCCTCAGCAAGGTCACGGTCTTTCTTCTCCAGAGCCTCCTTCATTTTCTCTACAAGAAATGACAGTCGAGTCAGAGCAAGGAATGGGAAGACAGAGCGGAAGACAATCGACAAAGTTCACACCGAACGTACCAGTTGCTTCATCCTTGGCCTTCTGCAGGTTCTCCTGAGCAAGCTTCAGGTCCAGGTCGAGCTGAATCTGCTTCTTTTCTAGCTCGGTATAACGAGCCCCGAGCTCACAAGATTTCTGCAAAAACAAACAGTCATTCGACGAGCATATAGTTTAATTGCTTCTGAGCAATGAAGAACAATTCCAACAAGTTCTAAGACTACTGCCGAATCAAACATCCAACAGTAGTCTCGGGGACTACACACAGTGGGTGCACTTAGCGCGCCCCCACTGGTACAGTTTCCACTCGGCGTGGTCCGTCCAGGATGAGTAAAAAAAAGAGAAGAGTCAAGTTGTTTTCAGACCGTAGTCGACTGCCAGCAGTTGACCACGGTCTCGGGGAGTACACCTAGTGGGTGCACTTAGCGTGCCCCCACCGGTTCAGTTTCCACTCGGCTTGGCCAGTCCAGGCCGAGTGAAGAATTTAGCTCCTCAGACCACAGTCGACTGCACGCAGTCAACTACGGTCTCGGGGACTACACCTAGTGGGTGCACTCAGCGTGCCCCCACTAGAAGTCCAATCAACTCAACTTAGTCATCCGAAGATACAAGATTGCTCAGAGGCAAATCAGAAACACCCAGTGGGTGTACAAACCCGAAACGCAGACAGATGAAAAGAGTTTTTAGGTACCATATCCTAACAGAACAAGCAGAGGAGTCGGTAGATCATCAACTAACCTGGACATTACTCTGGAGAGCTGAACTTGCATCATAAGCAGCCTGGCTAGCTTCCCGGACCACCTTCATTTGCTCCATCATGAGGCCCGCCTGGCGTATAGCCTCCTTAGGAGCCCCCACTTGGTCCTCCGGGACGTGGTGCGCAGTGAAGAGCGAAGGAGAGTCAGTTGGAGGCTGCATAGTCGACGTCGAAGGCCGGGCACTCGTCAAAGGTTCAGCAAAGGTTACGGCAGTATGAGTAGTGTTGCTTCCCTCCTGGGCCACTAACTCCGTCACCGGTGTCGACTGAGGCGTTTTTCCTGCTGACGCCTTCTTGTTCTTCCGAGGCCTCAGGGGCGCTTCATCGTCGTCATTCGAAAGGTTAATGATTTGGGGTGGAGCTGTAGAGAGAATCAAGTATGAGAAATTCAATCGACCAATAAAGCGTCCGAGTAAACAAAGACAAGATTGTGAGAATCGTCCCAAGATTGGAGGTGGTGGAATCTTCCGCTTCTTCGTCCTTATACTTATGGCCGGAGGTCTCGGAAGTACCAGCACTGCAATTTTCGAGATTCAGTCGGCCGTAACAGTGAATCGACCAAAACTCAGTTCATACTAAACAAGGAATTCAGATTCAGTTATTACCCAGAAATAGTGGGGATGGTCGTTTTGATTTTGGGCAAGGCTTTTGGCGGTTTTGATGGCGCGGCTTTCGTTTGCTTTGGCGCCCTTTCAGTCGGCGCTGGAGAGGTCGTCCGAGGGCGCTTGGATGGCTGACCAGTCAGCGCGGCAGCTTTGTCGCGGTCGCTCGATGGATCGTGAGCGAACTTGGATCGCCTTTCCTCACAAGGAGGAGAATCTACCTCTTCTTCGTCACTCGGGTCGTCGCTGTCTTCCTCCTCCTCACCATCAGACTGCCACTCGACGCTTTCGCGTCCACTTGCCTCCACCTCCACGTCCTGCTCCTGGTCGCCATTGGGCATCGAATACCACTCAGTAAGGGCCTAGAAGAAAACAAGCAAGACAAAAGTCACTCGGTTGGTAATAAGCAGTTACATGATGATTCAAGGATATACTCGACGACTCTGAATTGTACCTGGTCCACTTCGTACGTATCGTTGAGTGGAGGAATCCTCCTGGACCCTCTAGGGTTATCCTTGTTGCCGGTAATGCTCTTCAGCCACCGCTCCAGCATAACCTCCGAGACTTCCTCTGGGTGGACCTGAGTGGTATCATCGGCGCTCGAGTACATCCACATCGAATGGTCACGGGCTTGAAGCGGCTGGATGTGTCGCCTGAGGAAGACCTCCAACAGGTCCATGACGGTCATGCCGTCTCGGACAAGTAGAACTACCATGTCGACCAGCACCTTCACCTGTGCCCTCTCCTCCGGGGTCACTTTCAAGGCGGCGGGCTTTTCCACTCGGGCCAAAGAGAAGGGGGGAAGTCTAGTCGACTGCCCCGGAGTCGGCTGATCTTGGCAGTAGAACCAGGTCGACTGCCACCCTCGAACCGACTCGGGAAGGGTCATGGCCGGAAAACAGCTCTTTCCTCTCATTTGGATCGCAAGGCCCCCACACATCTGGATCACCTTCATCCTCTCGTCACTCGAATTGGCCTTCTTGGCCGACTGGGAGCGGCAGGTGACAATGTGTTTGAAGAGGCCCTAGTGTGGTCGGCAGCCCAAGAAGTTCTCACACAAAGAAACGAAAGCGGCGAGATAAACGATGGAGTTGGGAGTGAAGTTGTGGAGTTGTGCACCGAAAAAGTTCAAAAACGCTCGGAAAAAAGAATGCAGCGGCAGAGAAAACCCCTGGTAGATGTGGGTGGCGAGGAGAACACACTCACCATCTTGCGGCTGGGGCTCGGTTTTGTTCCCCGGGAGCCGCACAGCTCCGTGGGGGATCAATCCCTCTTGAGCCATATCCGTGATGTCGTCCTGCCGAATCATCGACCGGAGCCAGTCGCCCTGGATCCAGCCGCGCGGCAAGCTGGCCCTTGACGAGGATCCGCCCCGGTAGGATTTCTTCCCCTTCGCCTTCGTCGTCGCCTTCTTCGCGCGCTCCAGGGCCACCATCTTGTCCTTTCCCATTGTGGTGGATGGAGCTCGAGCAGTGGAGCAGCGCTAGGGCGAGAGCGGGCGAGGCTGAGAGAACAGAGGAGGAAGGGGAAAACTAGAGATGTACTGTTGAAAAACCCCAGCCTGATACCTTATATGAAGCGGGTTCCGAGTGGCTGACCAGTGGCCCCGGGCGATCTTATCAAATCCCATAACAGCCGCGCACACGGTACGTGGCGAAAAAGGTGGCGCGGGAATCGAGGCGGCCCTGCCTAATCCGGTCCGATTACTGCGGCCTCCTCCGCCCTGCGCGCTTCCCAATATTCGAATCCGGTGAAATCTGCGGACGACAGAGCAACTTATTAGATGAAAGATTTTTCTCCATATCAACACTCGGGACTTAGTAGCAAAAGTTCACTCGACACAAATCAAGAATGGATCAAGGCGACTGAAAAAGAAGTTGATGTCATCACGTTGAATCAGTTCATCCCAACGAGACTCTTCCGAGGCGCGAAAATTGAGTCGGAAATACTTTCAACTCCTTCTCCACTCAAACCCTGAACCATTCGGGGGCTAATGACGAAGCTATGTACCTAGGTTAGGGTTACAGGCCTGTCCTAGACACCCTCCCCAAGGACATTACCCTAAAGTCAGAAGCATTGGAGGGATATCATCATCCACTCGACCAGACACGTTCCACTCAGAAGGATCGAAGTCACTCGACCGTACCAGAAACCACTCGACACACAAAAGGTCTAAGGTCACTCTGAGCAACAATGGCCGAGCGTTCACTCTGTAGATTTAATGATCATTTATCACACTTTACTGCTGGCGTTACCTATAACGGCCCACCTTAATGTACATTGAACCCTTGGCGTTGTGGGCTGGTTGGGGTCCTGGCGCACTCTATATAAGCCACCCCCTCCACATGCACAAGGGTTCGCACCCCTGTAATCACATACACATATAATCCAGTCGACCGCCTCTGGGCTCCGAGACATAGGGTTGTTACTTCCTCTGAGAAGGGCCTGAACTCGTAAAACTCTTGTCTACAACTTCACCGTAGCTAGGATCTTGCCTCTACATACCTACCCCCCTTTCTACTGTCAGCATTAGTACCACGACATCAGTAGCAAATGATACACAAAAGGAGGCTACTATCTCAGATTCAAGTCCATATTTAGTGCCAAACTTTTGAAAAGCGTCGGTATCCATAAAAGATTTGACACAATCATACTTGGGTTTAATACCTGACTCTTTACCTTCATCGAGTTCCCAATCTTCAGAGTTGCATTTAATTCTTTCCAAAAGATCCCACTGAAATTCAATGGTCTTCTTTATAAAAGAACTAGCACAAGAAGTATCAAGCATGGTTTGATCATTACGAAAAAGTCGAGCATAAAAATTCTGGATAATAATTTCTCTTGAGAGCTCATGATTGGGGCATGAATATAACATTGACTTAAGCCTCCCCCAAGCTAGAGCGATACTTTCTCCTTCATGAGGTAAAAAATTATATATATAATTCCGATCATGATGAACTAGATGCATAGGATAATTTTTTTGGTGGAACTCCAATTTAAAACGATTCTAATTCCAAGATCCAATATCATCGCATAGCCTATACCATGCCAATGCTTTTCCCTTCAAAGATAAAGGGAAAACCTTTTTCATCACTTTATCTCTGAGTAAACCTGCAAGCTTAAACAATCCACAAATTTGTTCTACATATATCAAGTGCATATCAGGATGTTCGGTTCCATCTCCTACATACGGATTAGCTAGCAGTTGTTCTATCATACCCGAAGGAATTTCATATTCAATATTTTTAGTAGATGCAGTAGGTTGAGGGGTAGCTAATTGTGGTTCCAGATGAGGTGAAGATACCCCGAACAAACCCCTCAAAGGATTGTCTTCCATAGTAACAAGTGACAATAAATTTCAGCACACTATTTAAATGTTTCCTTACCAAATTCCACTTACCAAAGGCGCTTCACTCCCCGGCAACAGCGCCAAAAAATAGCCTTGATGGCCCACAAATATAGGGGATCAATTGTAACTCTTTTCGATAAGTAAGAGTATCGAACCCAACGAGGAGCAGAAGGAAATGACAAGTGGTTTTCAGCAAGGTAATCTCTGCAAGTGCTAAAATTGTAAGTAACGGAGTGGTTTGATAGTAAGATAATTTGTCACGAGCAAGTAACGGTAGTAGTAACAAAAGTGCAGCAAGGTAGCCCAATCCTTTTGAGGCAAAGGACAGGCCAAGACAGTCTCTTATGATAAGCAAAGTGTTCTTGAGGGTACACGGGAATTTCATCTAGTCACTTTCATCATGTTCGTTTAATTTGTGTTTGCTACTTTGATAATTTGATATGTGGGTGGACCGGTGCTTAGGTGTTGTTTACTTGAAAAAACCTCCTACTTATGATTAACCCTCCCGCAAGCACCCGCAACTATGAGAAAAGTATTAAGAATAAATTCTAACCATAGCATTAAACTTTTGGATCCAATCTGTCCCTTACGAAATAGCGCATAAACTGGGGTTTAATCTTATGTCACTCTCCCAACCCATCATCTAATTGATACTCCACAATGCATTCCCTTAAGCCCAAATATGGTGAAGTGCCATGTAGTCGACGTTCACATGACACCACTGAGGGAATCACAACATACATACTATCAAAATATCAAACACATATCAAGTTCACATGATGACTTGCAACATGATTTCTCCCGTGACCTCAAGAACAAAAGTAACTACTCACAAATGATAAACATGCTCATGATCAGAGGAATATTAAATAGCATATTGGATCTGAACATATAATCTTCCACCAAATAAACCATATAGTAATCAACTACAAGATGTAATCAACACTACTAGTCACCCACAAGCACCAATCTATAGTTCCGGTAACAAGATTGAACACAAGAGATGAACTAGGGTTTGAGATGAGATGGTGCTCTTGAAGATGTTGATGGAGATTGTCCTCCCCAAGATGGGAGAGTTGTTGGTGATGATGATGATTTCCTCCTCCGGGAGGGAAGTTCCCTCGGCATAATCGCTCCACCGGAGGGCAAAAGTGCTCCTGCCCAAGTTCCACCTCGAGACGGTGGTGCTCCGTCCTGAAAGTCGTCTCCCTATTTTTCCAGGTCAAAATGACCTATATACGAGAAGATGGGCACCGGAGGTGGGCCTGGGTGATCACAACCCACCAGAGCGCATGGGCTCCCTGTGTGCCCAGGTGGGTTGTGTCCACCTGGTGGGGCCCATATGGTAGTTATTTCCTCCAATAATTCTTAAATATTCCATAAAAGATCTCCATGAAGTTTCAGCTTGTTGTGTGGTGTGTAGAATAGGTAGCCTGACGTAGCTTTTCCAGGTCCAGATTTCCAGCCGTCCGAATTCTCCCTCTTGGTGTGTACCTTGCAAATTATGAGAGAAAAGGCATTAGAATTACTCCAAAAACCATTATTATGGATAAAAACATCATAAATAATAGTAAGAAAACATGATGCAAAATGGATGTATCAGAGATGGGCTTCAAACAGGACTTTGACTGGTCTTAGCCACCTTTGAAGAAATTCAAGAAGGTCAAAGTTCCTCGGCACGTTGCCAGCTCATATTCTTCATCGCGTGAGATAGATGAAGTTGAAGACTTGAATGACACCGCAGCAGGCCCTGCTGGGGAACGTAGTATTTCAAAAAAAATTCCTACCATCACGCAAGATCTATCTAGGAGAAGCATAGCAACGAGCGGGGAGAGTGTGTCTACATACCCTTGTAGACTGAAAGCGGAAGCGTTTAGTAACGCGGTTGATGTAGCGAACGTCTTCGCGATCCAACCGATCTAGTACCGAATGCACGGCACCTCAGCGATCTGCACACGTTCAGCTCGATGACGTCCCTCGACTATAGATCCAGCTGACGCTGAGGGAGAGTTTCGCCGGCACGACGGTGTGGTGACGGTGATGATGAAGTTACAGACGCAGGGCTTCGCCTAAGCACTACGACAATATGACTGAGGTGGAAAACTACGAAGGGGGCATCGCACACGGCTAAAGATCAACTTGTGTGTCTATGAGGTGCCACCTTCCCCCGTATATAAAGGAGGGGAGGAGGAGGCCGGCCAGCCACAAGGGGCGCGCAAAGGGGAGGGGAATCCTACTCCTAGTAGGAGTAGGTCTCCTCCTTTCCTAGTCCAAGTAGGAGAAAGGGGGGAAGGAGGAGAAGGACAGAAGGAAGGAGGGGGCGCCACCCCCTCCCCGTATCCAATACGGATTGGGGCAAGGGGGGCGTGCGCCACCTCCTGGCCAGCCCTCTCTCTTGTCCACTAAGTCCCATGAGGGCGAATAGCTTCCCGGGGGGGTTCCGGTAACCCCCAGTACTCTAAAACTTATCTGACACGACCAGAACCATTCCGGTGTCTGAATATAACCTCCAATATATGAATCTTGATGTATCGACCATTTCGAGACTCCTCGTCATGTCCGTGATCTCATCCGGGACTCTGAACAACCTTCGGTACATCAAATGACATAAACCCATAATATCAATCATCATCGAACGTTAAGCGTGCGGACCCTACGGGTTCGAGAACTATGTAGACATGACTGAGACACATCTCCGGTCAATAACCAATAGCGGAACCTGGATGCTCATATTGGCTCCTACATATTCTACGAAGATCTCCATCGGTCAATCCGCATAACAACATATGTTGTTCCCTTTGTCATCGGTATGTTACTTGCCCGAGATTCGATCGTCGGTATCATCATACCTAGTTCAATCTCGTTACCGGCAAGTCTCTTTACTCGTTCCGTAATGTATCATCCCGCAACTAACTCATTAGCCACATTGCTTGCAAGGCTTATAGTGATGTGCATTACCGAGAGGGCCTAAAGATACCTCTCCGACAATCGGAGTGACAAATCCTAATCTCGATCTATGCCAACTCAACAAACACCATCGGGGACACCTGTAGAGCATCTTTATAATGACCCAGTTACATTGTGACATTTGATAGCACACTAAGTGTTCCTCCGGCATTCGGGAGTTGCATAATCTCATAGTCATAGGAACATGTATAAGTCATGAAGAAAGCAATAGCAATAAACTAAACGATCACAGTGCTAAGCTAACGGATGGGCCTTGTCCATCACATCATTCTTTAATGATGTGATCCCATTCATCAAATGACAACACATGTCTATGGCTGATACGTCTCCAATGTATCTATAATTTTTGATTGTTCCATGCTATTATATTATCTCTTTTGGATGTTTAATGGGCTTTATTATACACTTTTATATTATTTTTGGGACTAACCTACTAACCAAAGGCCCAGTGAAAATTGATGTTTTTTTCCTATTTTAGTGTTTTGCAGAAAAGGAATATCAAACGGAATCCAAATGGAATGAAACCTTTGGGAGAGTGATTTTTGGAACAAACGCAATCCAGGAGACTTGGAGTGGACGTCAAGAAAGAAACGAGGAGGCCGCGAGGCAGGAGGGCGCGCCCAGGGGGTAGGCGTGCCCCCCACCCTCGTGGGCCCCTCGTGGCTCCTGACCGACTTCTTTCGCCTATATATACTCATATACCGTGAAAACATCCGAGAGCACCACCAAACCCTATTTCCACCGCCACAACCTTTTGTGCCCGTGAGATCCCATCTTGGGGCCTTTTTCGGCGCTCCGCCGGAGGGGGAATCGATCACGAAGGGCTTCTACATCAACACCATAGCCTCTCAGATGATGTGTGAGTAGTTTACCACAGACCTTCGGGTCCATATTTATTAGCTAGATGGCTTCTTCTCTCTCTTTGGATCTCAATACAAAGTTCTCCTCGATCTTCTTGGAGATCTATTCGATGTAATTCTTTTTGTGGTGTGTTTGTCGAGATCCGATGAATTGTGGGTTTATGATCAAGATTATTTATGAACAATATTTGAATCTCCTCTGAATTCTTTTATGTATGGGTTGTTATCTTTGCAAGTCTCTTCGAATTATCAGTTTGGTTTGGCCTACTAGATTGATCTTTCTTGCAATGGGAGAAGTGCTTAGCTTTGGGTTCAATCTTGCGGTGTCCTTTCCCAGTGACAGCAGGGGCAGCAAGGCACGCATTGTATTGTTGCCATTGAGGATAAAAAGATGGGGTTTATATCATATTGCTTGAGTTTATCCCCCTACATCATGTCATCCTGCCTAATGCATTACTCTGTTCTTATGAACTTAATACTCTAGATGCATGTTGGACAGCGGTCGATGTGTGGAGTAATAGTAGTAGATGTAGAATCGTTTCGTTCTACTTGTCACAGATGTCATGCCTATATACATGATCATGCCTAGATATTCTCATAATTATGCACTTTTCTATCAATTGCTCGACAGTAATTTGTTCACCCACCGTAATACTTATGCTATCTTGAGAGAAGCCACTAGTGAAACCTATGGCCCCCGGGTCTATTTTCCATCGTATAAGTTTCCAATCTATTTTACTTTGCAATCTTTACTTTCAATCTATATCATAAAATACCAAAAATATTTATCTTATTATCTCTATCAGATCTCACTTTTGCAAGTGGCCATGAAGGGATTGACAACCCCTTTATCGCATTGGTTGCAAGGTTCTTATTTGTTTGTGTAGGTACGAGGCGACTTGTGTGTAGTCTCCTACTGGAATGATACCATGTTTCTCAAAAACTGAGGGAAATACTTACGCTACTTTGCTGCATCACCCGTTCCTCTTCAAGGGAAAACCAAAGCAGTGCTCAAGAGGTAGCAATGGCTAGAAAACCTAACCATCTTTTATTAACGAGGTAGTCTAGTAGAGGCATACTAGGGACACTCTGTTTGTCTATGTATTCACACATGTACTAAGTTTCCCGTTAATACAATTCTATCATGAATAATAGACATTTATCATGATATTAGGAGATATAAATAACAACTTTATTATTGCCTCTAGGGCATATTTCCTTCAGTCTCCCACTTGCACTAGAGTCAATAATCTAGATTACATAGTAATGATTCTAACACCTATGGAGTCTTCATGTTGATCATGTTTTGCTCGTGAGAGAGGCTTACTCAATGGGTCTACAACATTCAGATCTGTATGTATCTTGAAAATCTCTATGTCTACCTCCTTGACTTGATCGCGGATGGAATTGAAGCGTCTCTTGATGTGCTTGGTTCTCTTGTGAAATCTCGATTCCTTTGCCGAGGCAATTGCACCAGTATTGTCACAAAAGATTTTCATTGGACCCGATGCACTAGGTATGACACCTAGATTGGATATGAACTCCTTCATCCAGACTCCTTCATTTGCTGCTTCCGAAGAAGGTATGTATTCCGCTTCACACGTAGATCCCGCCACGACGCTCTACTTGGAACTTCACCAACTTACAGCTCCACCATTCAATGTAAATACGTATCCGGTTTGTGACTTAGAGTCAGCTGGATCGATGTCAAAGCCTGCATCGACGTAACCATTTACGGCGAGCTATTTATCACCACCATAAACGAGAAACATATCCTTAGTCCTTTTTACGTATTTCAGGATGTTCTTGACCGATGTCCAGTGATCCGCTCCTGGATTACGTTGGTAGCTCCCTGCTAAACTAATAGCAAAGCACACATCAGGTATGGTACACAGCATTGCATACATGATAGAACCTATGGCTGAAGCATAGGGAATGGCTTTCATTTTCTCTCTATCTTCTACAGTGGTCGGGCATTGAGTCTGACTCAACTTCACACCTTGTAACACAGGCAAGAACCCTTTCTTTGCTTGATCCATTTTGAACTTCTTCAAAACTTTATCAAGGTATGTGCTTTGTGAAAGTCCAATTAAGCGTCTTGATCTATCTCTATAGATCTTGATGCCTAGTATATAAGCAGCTTCACCGAGGTCTTTCATTGAAAAATTCTTATTCATGTATCCTTTTATGCTATCCAGAAATAAAGTATCATTTCCAATCAACAATATGTCATCCACATATAATATCAGAAATACTACAGAGCTCCCACTCACTTTCTTGTAAATACAGGCTTCTCCAAAAGTCTGTATAAAACCATATGCTTTGATCACACTATCAAAGCATATATTCCAACTCTGAGATGCTTGCACCAATCCATAAATGGATCGCTGGAGCTTGCACACTTTGTTAGCACCTTTTGGATCGACAAAACCTTCTGGTTGCATCATATACAACTCTTCTTTAAGATATCCGTTAAGGAATGCAGTTTTGACATCCATTTGCCAAATTTCATAATCATGAAATGCGGCAATTGCTAACATGATTAGGACGGACTTAAGCATCGCTATGGGTGAGAAGGTCTCATCATAGTCAACTCCTTGAACTTGTCGAAAACCTTTCGTAACAAGTCAAGCTATGTAGACATTAGCATTACCATCAGCGTCAGTATTCTTCTTGAAGATCCATTTATTCTCTATGGCTTGCCGATCATCGGGCAAGTCAACCAAAGTCCACACTTCGTTCTCATACATGGATCCATCTCAGAGTTCATGGCTCAAGCCATTTCGCGGAATCTGGGCTCATCATCGCTTCCTCATAGTTCGTAGGTTCGTCATGGTCAAGTAACATGACTTCCAGGACAGGATTACCGTACCACTCTGGTGTGGATCTTACTCTGGTTGACCTACGAGGTTCGGTAGTAACTTGATCAGAAGTTTCATGATCATCATCATTAGCTTCCTCACTAATTGGTGTAGGAACACTGGAACTAATTTCTGTGATGAACTACTTTCTAATAAGGGAGCAGCTACAATTCCTTCATCAAGTTCTACTTTCCTCCCACACACTTTTTTCAAGAGAAACTCCTTCTCTAGAAAGGATCCATTCTTAGCAACAAATATCTTGCCTTTGGATCTGTGATAGAAGGTGTATCCAACAGTTTCCTTTGGGTATCCTATGAAGACAAATTTCTCCGATTTGGGTTCAAGCTTATTAGGTTGAAGCTTTTCACATAAGCATCACAGCCCCAAACTTTAAGAAACGACAACTTTGGTTTCTTGCAAAACCACAGTTCATATGGTGTCGTCTCTACGGATTTAGATGGTTCCCTATTTAACGTGAATGCAGCCGTCTAAAGCATAACCCCAAAATGATAGTGGTAAATCAGTAAGAGACATCATAGATCGCACCATATCTAAGAAAGTTCGATTACGACGTTCGGACACACCATTACGTGTGGTGCTCCAGGTGGTGTAAGTTGCGAAACTATTCCGCATTGTTTCAAATGAAGACCAAACTCGTAACTCAAATATTCACCTCCACGATCAGATCGTAGAAACTTTATTTTCTTGTTACGATGATTTTCCACTTCACTCTGAAATTCTTTGAACTTTTCAAATGTTTAAGACTTATGTTTCATCAAGTAGATATACACATATCTGCTCAAATCATCTGTGAAGGTCAGAAAATAACGATACCCGCCGCGAGCATCAACACTCATCGGACCGCATACATCAGCATGTATTATTTCCAACAAGTCTGTTGCTCGCTCCATTGTTCCGGAGAACGGAGTCTTAGTCATCTTGCCCATGAGGCATGGTTCACAAGCATCAAGTGATTCATAATCAAGTGATTCCAAAAGCCATCAGCATGGAGTTTCTTCATGCGCTTTACACCAATATGACCTAAACGGCAGTGCCGGAAATAAGTTGCACTATCATTATTAAACTTATATCTTTTGGCTTTAATACTATGAATATGTGTATCACTACTATCGAGATTCAGTAAAAATAGACCGCTCATCAAGGGTGCATGACCATAAAAGATATTACTCATATAAATAGAACAACCATTATTCTCTGATTTAAATGAATAGCCGTCTCGCATCAAACAAGATCCAGATATAATGTTCATGCTTAACGCTGGCACCAAATAACAATTATTCAGGTCTAAAACTAATCCCGAAGGTAGATGTAGAGGTAGCGTGCCGACGGCGATCACATCGACCTTGGAACCATTTCCCACGCGCATCATCACCTCGTCCTTAGCCAATCTTCGCTTAATTCGTAGCCCCTATTTCGAGCTGCAAATTTGAGCAACAGAACCAGTATCAAATACCCAGGCGCTACAACGAGCATTAGTAAGGTACACAACAATAACATGTATATCAAATATACCTTTCACTTTGCCATCCTTCTTATCCACCAAATACTTGGGGCAGTTCCGCTTCAAGTGACCAGTCCCTTTGTAGTAGAAGCACTCAGTCTCAGGCTTAGGTCCAGACTTGGGCTTCTTCACTTGAACAGCAACTTGCTTGCCGTTCTTCGTGAAGTTTCCCTTCTTCCCTTTGCCCTTTTTCTTGAAACTAGTGGTCTTGTTGACCATCAACACTTGATGCTCCTTCTTGATTTCTACCTCCATAGTCCATAGCATCGCGAAGAGCTTGGGAATCGTCTTATCCATCCCTTGCATATTATAGTTCATCACGAAGCTTTTGTAGCTTGGCGGCAGTGATTGAAGAACTCTGTCAATGACACCATCAATTGGAAGATTAACTCCTAGCTGAGTCAGGTGATTGTGGTACCAGACATTCTGAGTATATGCTCACTGAGAGAACGATTCTCCTCCATTTTGCAGCTATAGAACTTATTGGAGACTTCAAATCTCTCAATCCGGGCATTTGCTTGAAATATTAACTTCAACTCCTGGAACATCTCATATGCTCCATGACGTTCAAAACATCGTTGAAGTCCCGGTTCTAGGCCGTAAAGCATGGCACACTAAACTATTGAGTAGTCATCAGATTTGCTCTGCCAGGCATTCACAATGTCTGGCGTTGCTCCTGCAGCGGGTCTTGCACCTCGCGGTGCTTCCAGGACGTAATTCTTCTATGCAGCCATGAGGACAATCCTCAAGTTATGGACCCAGTCCGTGTATTTGCTACCATCATCTTTCAACTTAGCTTTCTCTAGGAACGCATTAAAATTCAACAGAATATTAGCACGGGCCATTTACCTACAATAACCTAGACATGCAAAATACTATCAGGTACTAATTTCATGATAAATTAAAGTTCAATTAATCATATTACTTAAGAACTCCCACTTAGATAGACATCCCTCTAATCATCTAAGTGATCACGTGATCCATATCAACTAAACCATGTTCGATCATCACGTGAGATGGAGCAGTTTTGAATGGTGAACATCACTATGTTGATCATATCTACCATATGATTCACGCTCGACCTTTCGGTCTTAGTGTTCCGAGGCCATATCTGCATATGCTAGGCTCATCAAGTTTAACCAGAGTATTCTGCGTGTGCAAAACTGGCTTGCACCTATTGTATGTGAACGTAGAGCTTATCACACCCGATCATCACGTGGTGTCTCGGCACGACGAACTATAGCAATGGTGCAAACTCAGGGAGAACACTAATACCTTCAAATTTAGTGAGAGATCATCTTATAATGCTCCCGCCATACTAAGCAAAATAAGATGCATAAATGATAAAGATCACATGCAATCAATATAAGTGATATGATATGGCCATCGTCATCTTGTGCCTTTGATCTCCATCTCCAAAGCACCGTCATGATCACCATCGTCACCGGCTTGACACCTTGATCTCCATCGAAGCATCGTTTTCGTCTCGCCAACTATTGCTACTACAACTATCGCTACCGCTTAGTGATAAAGTAAAGCAATTATATGGCGATTGCATTTCATACAATAAAGCTACAACCATATGGCTCCTGCCAGTTGCCGATAACTATTACAACACATGATCATATCATACAACAATTTATATGTCATCACGTCTTCACCATATCACATCACAGCAAGCCCTGCAAAAACAAGTTAGATGTCCTCTACTTTGTTGCTGCAAGTTTTACGTGGCTGCTACGAGCTTCTAGCAAGAGCCGTTCTTACCTACACATCAAAACCACAATGATTTTTCGTCAAGTTTGTTGTTTTAACCTTCAACAAGGACCGGGCGTAGTCACACTCGATTCAACTAAATTTGGAGAAACTGACACCCACTAGCCACCTGTGTGCAAAGCACGGCGGTAGAACTAATCTCATGAACGCGGTCATGTAATGTCGGTCCGGGCCGCTTCATCCAACAATACCGCCGAATCAAAGTAAAAAGTTGGTGGTAAGCAGTATGACTATTATCGCCCACAACTCTTTGTGTTCTACTCGTGCATATAACATCTACGCATAGACCTGGCTCGGATGCCACTGTCGG
Source organism: Triticum monococcum (assembly GCA_034509565.1). Taxonomy (NCBI): domain Eukaryota; kingdom Viridiplantae; phylum Streptophyta; class Magnoliopsida; order Poales; family Poaceae; genus Triticum; species Triticum monococcum. The sequence goes on from CM067842.1 coordinate 691,284,847, forward strand.
GGAACGTAGTATTTCAAAAATAAATCCTACGATCACGCAAGATCTATCTAGGAGAAGCATAGCAACGAGCGGGGAGAGTGTGTCCATGTACCCTCATAGACCGAAAGCGAAAGCATTTAGCAACACGATTGATGTAGTCGAACGTCTTGGCGGTCCAACCGATCTAGTATCGAACGCACGGCACCTTCGCGATCTGCACACGTTCATCTCAGTGACGTCACTCGAACTCTAGATCCAGCTGAGGACGAGGGAGAGTTTCGCCAGCACGACGGCGTGGTTACGGTGATGATGAATACCGACGCAAGGCTTCGCCTAAGCACTACGACAATATGACCGAGGTGGAAAACTATGGAGGGGGGCACCGCACACGGCTAAAGATCAACTTGTGTGTCTATGGGGTGCCCCCTCCCCCATATATAAAGGAGGGGAGGAGGAGGCCGGCTGGCCACAAGGGGCGCATCAAGGGGGAAGGAATCCTACTCCTAGGAGTAGGTTTCCTCCTTTCCTAGGCCAAGTAGGAGAAAGGGGGGAAGGAGGAGGATAGAAGGAAGGAGGGGGCGCCGCCCCTCCCCTTATCCAATTCGGATTGGGGCAAGGGGGTGCGCGCGACCTCCTGGCCAGCCCTCTCTCTTCTCCACTAAGGCCCATGAGGCCCAATATCTTCCCGGGTGGGTCCGGTATCCCCCGGTACTCTGAAACTTATCCGATACGACCCGAACCATTCCAGTGTCCGAATATAACCTTCCAATATATGAATCTTTATGTGTCGACCATTTCAAGACTCCTCCTCGTCATGTCTGTGATCTCATCCGGGACTCTGAACAACCTTCCGTACATCAAATGACATAAACTCATAATACCAATCGTCATCGAACGTTAAGCGTGCGGACCCTATGGGTTGGAGAACTATGTAGACATGACCGAGACACATCTCCGGTCAATAACCAATAGCGGAACCGGGATGCTCATATTGGCTCCTACATATTCTACGAAGATCTTTATCGGTCAAAGCGCATAACAACATACGTTGTTCCCTTTGTCATCGGTATGTTACTTGCCCGAGATTCGATCGTGGTATTATCATACCTAGTTCAATCTCGTTACTGGAAAGTCTCTTTACTTGTTCCGTAATGTATCATCCCGCAACTAACTCATTAGCCACATTGCTTGCAAGGCTTATAGTGATGTGCATTACAGAGAGGGCCTAGAGATACCTGCCTGACAATCAGAGTGAAAAATCCTAATCTTGATCTATGCGAACTCAACAAACACCATCAGAGACACCTGTAGAGCATCTTTATAATCACCCAGTTACATTGTGACGTTTGATAGCACACTAAGTGTTCCTCCGGTATTCAGGAGTTGCATAATCTCATAGTCATAGGAACATGTATAAGTCATGAAGAAAGCAATAGCAATAAACTAAACAATTATAGTGCTAAGCTAACGGATGGGTCTTGTCCATCACATCATTCTCTAATGTTATGATCCCGTTCATCAAATGACAACACATTTCTATGGCGAGGAAACTTAACCATCTTTGATTAACGAGTTGGTCTATTAGAGGCATACTAGGGACACTCTGTTTGTCTATGTACACTTTTATATTATTTTTGGGACTAACCTACTAACCAAAGGCCCAGTGAAAATTGATGTTTTTTCCTATTTTAGTGTTTCCCAGAAAAGGAATATCAAACGGAATCCAAACGGTTTGAAACCTTCGGGAGAGTGACTTTTGGAACAAGTGCAATCTAGGAGACTTGGAGTGGACGTCAAGAAAGAAATGAGGAGGCCACGAGGCAGGAGGGCGCGCCCAGGGCATAACCGCGCCCCCACCCGCATTGGCCCCTCATGGCTCCTAACCGACTTCTTTCGCCTATATATACTCATATACCCTGAAAACATCCGAGAGCACCACGAAACCCTATTTCCACCGCCGCAACCTTCTGTACCCGTGAGATCCCATCTTGGGGAATTTTCCGGCGCTCCGCTGGAGGGGGAATCGATCACGAAGGGCTTCTACATCAACACCATAGCATCTACGATGATGTGTGAGTAGTTTACCACAGACCTTCGGGTCCATACTTATTAGCTAGATGGCTTCTTCTCTCTCTTTGGATCTCAATACAAAGTTCTCCTCGATCTTCTTGGAGATCTATTTGAAGTAATTCTTTTTGCGATGTGTTTGTCATGATCCGATGAATTCTGGGTTTATGATCAAGATTATCTATGAACAATATTTGAATATCCTCTGAATTCTTTTATGTATGATTTGTTATCTTTGAAAGTCTCTTCGAATTATCAGTTTGGTTTGGCCTACTAGATTGATCTTTCTTGCAATGGGAGAAGTGCTTAGCTTTGGGTTCAATCTTGCGGTGTCCTTTCCCAGTGACAGCAGGGGTAGCAAGGCACACATTGTATTGTTGCCATCAGGATAAAAAGATGGGGTTTATATCATATTGCTTGAGTTTATCCCTCTACATCATGTCATCTTGCCTAATGCGTTACTCTGTTCTTATGAATTTAATACTCTAGATGCATGCTGGATAGCGGTCGATGTGTGGAGTAATAGTAGTAGATGCAGAATTGTTTCGGTCTACTTGTCACGGACGTGATGCCTATATACATCATCATGCCTAGATATTCTCATAATTATGCACTTTTCTATCAATTGCTCGATAGTAAATTGTTCACCCACCGTAATACTTATGCAATCTTGAGATAAGCCACTAGTGAAACCTATGGCCCCGAATCTATTTTCCATCGTATAAGTTTCCAATCTATTTTACTTTGTAATCTTTACTTTCAATCTATATCATAAAAATACCAAAAATATTTATCTTATTATCTTTATCAGATCTCACTTTTGGAAGTGGCCGTGAAGGGATTGACAACCCCTTTATCGCGTTGGTTGCAAGGTTCTTATTTGTTTGTGTAGGTACGAGGCGACTTGCGTGTAGTCTCCTACTGGATTGATACCTTGGTTCTCAAAAACTGAGGGAAATACTTACGCTACTTTGTTGCATCACCCTTTCGTCTTCAAGGGAAAACCAATGCAGTGCTCAAGAGGTAGCAATGGCTAGGAAACTTAACCATCTCTGATTAACGAGGTAGTCTAGTAGAGGCATACTAGGGACACTCTGTTTGTCTATGTATTCACACATGTACTAAGTTTCCGGTTAATACAATTCTAGCATGAATAATAAACATTTATCATGATATAAGGAAATATAAATAACAACTTTATTATTGCCTCTAGGGCATATTTCCTTAAGGCCCTACTCCAACGGACGACCCCAACAACGCTGGCGCTCCTCCTTCGACATCTTGATGATATTCTTAAGGGGCGTTAGTCCTCATTTTCGTCCCTTTTGGTCATTCGATGACAAAGGGAGAGAAATTTGAGTTAGTCTTCAAGAGGTTCTTTATATATGGGCATTTTTTTGTTAAGTGACAACTCTCGCTCTTCTGAAGTGTTTGTTGATCGAGTTGTAAACTTAGGTCCTATGGTGGTCTGATACTTTTGCTTTGTTATTTGCATGCTATTTCCTCAAGTTCGTTAATGCACACATGCTAAATTTCATCAGACACCATATTTTATCATGCATTTCAAATTCTTCATATCATATGTTAAATGCGTGTATGAATTACAAGACATAGGGGGAGATCTCCATGATTCTACTCTACTATGTGCATTTGCTAATCAAAGCAAATTCCTCAAATATGCACATCTTCTGGGGGAGTTCTTCTATATCTTGCAATCAAATTCTTCAATATCAGTATTTACACTTCATATGTTTATCCCCGTTGAAAACTTAATCTATATTGTCATCAATCACCAAAAAGGGGGAGATTCTAAGTGCATCTAGTGCCCCTTAGTGATTTTGGTGTATTGAAGACTTATAGGTTAAGGGACTAATGAGTTTGTGCATGTACACAGGTCTATAAGTCTATGAGGAGTTTGATATTTATGATGAAAGTCGACCCCTAAAAATGAATGTCTTCAGCTGAAGACTTCAGTTTTCTTGAAGACTTTGAAAGTGAAGAAATTGGTGTGACCATCAAGACTTGATATTCATGCGAGGATTATGAAGCGCGAAGACTTTTGTTTTCATAGTTTTGTTTTCTCTTTCTTGATGAAGGAAATATGCCCTAGAGGCAATAATAAAGTTGTTATTTATATTTCCTTATATCATGATAAATGTTTATTATTCATGCTAGAATTGTATTAACCGGAAACTTAGTACATGTGTGAATACATAGATAAAACAGAGTGTCCCTAGTATGCCTCTACTTGACTAGTTCGTTAATCAAAGATGGTTAAGTTTCCTGACCGTAGACATGTGTTGTCATTTGATGAACGGGATCACATCAGTAGAGAATGATGTGATGGACAAGACCCATCCGTTAGCTTAGCATACTGATCGTTAAGTTTTATTGCTAATGCTTTCTTCATGACTTATACATATTCCTCTGACAATGAGATTATGCAACTCCTGAATACCGGAGGAACGCCTTGTGTGCTATCAAACGTCACAGCGGAACTGGGTGATTATAAAGATGCTCTAAAGGTGTCTCTGAAGGTGTTTGTTGGGTTGGCATAGATCAAGATTAGGATTTGTCACTCCGTGTATCGGAGAGGTATCTCTGGGCGCTCTCGGTAATGCACATCACTATAAGCCTTGCAAGCAATGTGGCTAATGAGTTAGTTGTAGGATAATGCATTACGGAACGAGTAAAGAGACTTGCCGGTAACGAGATTGAACTAGGTATGATGATACCGACGATCGAATCTCGGGCAAGTAACATACCGATGACAAAGGGAACAACATATGTTGTTATGCGGTTTGACCGATGGAGATCTTCGTAGAATATGTAGGAGCCAATATGAGCATCCAGGTTCTGCTATTGGTTATTGACCGGAGATGTGTCTCGGTCATGTCTACATAGTTCTCAAACCTGTAGGGTCCGCACGCTTAATGTTCGATGACGATTGATATTATGGGTTTATGTCATTTGATGTACCAAAGGTTGTTCAGAGTCCCGGATGAGATCACGGACATGACGAGGAGTCTCGAAATGGTCGATACATCAAGATTCATATATTGGAGATTATATTCGGACACCGTAATGGTTATGGTCATATCAGATAAGTTTCAGAGTACTGGGGGTTACTGGAACCCCCCGGGAAGCTATTGGCCCTCATGGGACTTAGTGGAGAAGAGAGAGGGCTGGCCAGGAGGTGGGGCACGCCCCCCTTGCCCCAATCCGTATTGGATACGGGGAGGGGGCGGCGCCCCATCCTTCCTTCTCTCCTTCTCCTCCTTCCCCCCTTTCTCCTACTTGGACTAGGAAAGGAGGAAACCTACTCCTACTAGGAGTAGGATTCCCCCTCCCCTTTGCGCGCCCCTTGTTGCTGGCCGGCCTCCTCCTCCCCTCCTTTATATACGGGGGAAGGTGGCACCTCATGGACACACAAGTTGATCTTTAGCCGTGTGCGGTGCCCCCCTTCGTAGTTTTCCACCTCGGTCATATTGTCGTAGTGCTTAGGCGAAGCCCTGCGTCTGTAACTTCATCATCACCGTCACCACACCGTCGTGCTGGCAAAACTCTCCCTCAGCCTCAGCTGGATCTATAGTTCGAGGGACGTCATCGAGCTGAACGTGTGCAGATCGTTGAGGTGCCGTGCATTCGGTACTAGATCGGTTGGATCGCGAAGACGTTCGCTACATCAACCGCGTTACTAAACGCTTCCGCTTTCAGTCTACAAGGGTACGTGGACACACTCTCCCCGCTCGTTGCTATGCTTCTCCTAGATAGATCTTGCGTGTTGGTAGGAATTTTTTTGAAATACTATGTTCCCCACCAGGGCCTGCTGCGGTGTCATTCAAGTCTTCAACTTCATCTATCTCACGCAATGAAGAATATGAGCTGGCAACGTGCCGAGGAACTTTGACCTTCTTGAATTTCTTCAAAGGTGGCTAAGACCAGTCAAAGTCCTGTTTGAAGCCCATCTCTGATACATCCATTTTGCATCATGTTTTCTTACTATTATTTATGATGTTTTTATCCATAATAATGGCTTTTGGAGTAATTCTAATGCCTTTTCTCTCATAATTTGCAAGGTACACACCAAGAGGGAGAATTCCGACGGCTGGAAATCTGGACCTGGAAAAGCTACGTCAGGGAATGACGTATGTTGTTATGCGGTTTGACCGATAAAGATCTTCGTAGAATATGTAGGAACCAATATGAGCATCCAGGTTTCGCTATTGGTTATTGACCAGAGATGTGTCTCGGTCATGTCTACATAGTTCTCGAACCCATAGGGTCCGCACGCTTAACGTTCGATGACGACTTGTATTATGAGTTGTGTGTTTTGGTGACCGTTTGTTAGAGTCCCGGATGAGATCACGGACATGAAAAGGATTCTCGAAATGGTTGAGAGGTAAAGATTGATATATTGGAAGGTTATATATGGACACCGGAATGGTTCCGAAGCGGTTCGAGGATTTTTTGGAGTACCGGGAGGTTACCGGAACCCCCCGGGAAAGTTAATGGGCCTCATGGGCCATAGTGGAGAGAGGGAGACAGGCCACAAGAGGTGGCGCGCGCCTCCCCCCTACCCAATACGAATTGGACAAGGGGTGGGGGCGCCCCCCCCCTTTTCCTTCTCCCTCTCCCCTATTTCCCCTTTCCCCCTCTCCGTTGGAAGGAAGGGGGCCGAATCCTACTAGGAGTGGAGTCCTAGTAGGACTCCCCCCCCCTTGGCGCGCCTCCTCCTGGCCAGCCACCTCCTCCCCCTCTCCTTTATATACGGGGGCGGGGGGCACCCCAAAGGCTCATCAATTGTTCTCTTAGCCATGTGTGGTGCCCCCCTCCATAGTTTACTCCTCTGGTCATAGCGTCGTAGTGCTTAGGCGAAGCCCTGCGCCGATCACATCACCATCACCGTCACCACGCGTCATGCTGACAGAACTCTCCGTCGACCCTCTGGTGGATTAAGATTTTGAAAGACGTCATTGAGCTGAACGTGTGCTGAACTCGGAGGTGTCGTACGTTTGGTACTTGGATCGGTTGGATCTTGAAGACATTCGACTACATCAACCGCGTTAACCTAACGCTTTCGCTTTCGGTCTACGAGGGTACATGGACACACTCTCCCCCTCTCGTTACTGTGCATCTCCTAGATAGATCTTGCATGAGCGTAGGATTTTTTTTGAAATTGCATGCTACTTTACCCAACACCCACCTCGTTTGCCTGGCGCTGGCGCAGATCCCGAGGAGATACTCCCGCCAAGATCAGCTCCGGGATTGCGACCAGGATCGTCTGTGCCAGTTTCCCCGTATTATCTGTTTGCTGCATAAAATCAAAGGAATTATCGCCTATTTCTTTGCTAGTTTCCTGCATACTTTCAACAGAGCTTTGTGCATGAGCATTAGACATTAACATATGATCATCAGGACCTACTAAACCCCCAGGAACATACGTTGCGGAAGGAAGGAGATGAGATGTAAGGAGGACAAGTTCCTTGCGAAGTTGTGCGCCGACGTTTGGATGGAGGTGTGCAAACAGAAAAACATGCTCGTCAAACACCACATCACGAGAAACATAAACCCGTCCAGTAGAGACATCTAAGCACTTGTACCCTTCGTGAAGGCTACTGTACCCCCAAAGCACACATTGGTTGGACCGAAATTCAAGTTTGTGTTTGTTGAAGGGACGTAGGTTTGGCCACACCGCACAACCAAAAATGCGAAGGAACAAATAATTCGGTTTAGTTCCAAAGAGAAGCTCAAGTGGTGTTTGGTTGGAGATAACACTACTAGGAATACAATTTATAAGGTAAACTGCCATGAGAAAGGCCTCATCCCAAAATTTCAAGGGCATGAAGGCATGAGCAAGAAGAGAGAGGCCAACCTCTACAATGTGTCTATGCTTTCTTTCAGCAGAGCCATTTTGCTGATGGGCATGAGGGCAAGACACTAGTAGAAAACAGGGCTATGGTCCAGGCCGGGTCAGCCCATTAGTCTCGGTTCAGTCTAGAACCGGGACTAATGTGAGCAGTGGTCCCGGTTCGTGCGGCTAAGGCATTAGTCCCGGTTCACTCGGGCCCTTTAGTCCCGGTTTAAGCCACGAACCGGGACTAAAGGGTGCGATGACCTTTAGTCCTGGTTCGTGCCTTAAACCAGGACTAAAGATTAGACCTTTAGTCCCGGTTTGAGGCACGAACCGGAACTAATGGGGTTGAGACCTTTAGTCCCGGTTCGTGCCACGAACCGGTACTAAAGGTCCCATTTTCAAACTCTACCCCCCCCCCCGGTGGATCGCCTTTTCAGTTTTAAAAAAAATAAAATAAAATAATGGAAATGTCAAAAAAATAAAAGAAAATAAGTTTCTCATGTGATATGTGGTCTAGTTGTTGGGAAAATTTGCAAATGTGAATTTTGACTTTATTCGCAAAATCTCTCTGAAATTTGTAAAAATGGGCATAACTTTTGCATACTAACTCGGATGAAAAAGTTTTTTATATGAAAAATCATCTACTCGAAAAGTTACATCCAAATTTAATCGGGGGAACCCCGTTAAACATTTTCAAAATCCTCAAAAACCTAATAGAAAAAAGTTACGGGGCTTTTAAGATCTAGAGTGGAAAAAATTGAAAAATATTTAAACAGTGGGCAAACTGTGGTCAAACAATGGTCAAACTAATTATTCTAGAATATTAGTGTTACTAAATAATTATTTTAATTATTTCAATTTTGGTCAAATCTGGTCAAACTGTGGTCAAACTGTGGTCAAACAATGGTCAAACTAATTATTCAAGAAATATTAGTGTTACTAAATAATTATTGTTTTTTAAAACAATAGTTTCAAACTCAAACAGTGAAATGTGTCACTTCATGCTCAAGCAAAATTCCTGAAGGTTAATAGGATTGACATCTTACTATTGTCAGGAAAACAACAAGTGCAGACTTGGAGCGTGGGAGAATAGAACCCGGAAGTTAAGCGTGCTTGGGCTGGAGTAGTGAGAGGGATGGGTGACCGGTCGGGAAGTTAGATGATTTGGAATGATGAGGGGTGATTAAAGGATAAATTGAGAAGTGATGAGGGGTGGTGATTACAGACTAGAGGTTAAAATAATTCAGAAATTTGAAAATAAAAAAATCAAAAAAAAAAATTCAAAAAAATCATAAAATTTCCTTTAGTCCCGGTTGGTGTTACCAACCGGGACTAAAGGTGGAGCTCCACGTGGCCGCGCCCTTTAGTCCCGGTTCTGGATTGAACCGGGACTAAAAGGGGGAGGTATTAGTACCGACACTTTAGTCCCGGTTCAGGAACCGGGACTAAAGGTCCTTATGAACCGGGACTGTAGGCCCTTTTTCTACCAGTGAGAGACATGGTGGATGATCCAATATTTTCATGAGTGAAGTTTTTGGTATCCCCCCCCCCAATCAGTTTGCATAGCAACAATTTTGCGATCAAAAAGACGTTCAACATGCTTTTGAAAGAGATGGAATTTCTCAAACACATCAGACTTATTCTTGAGTAAATAAACCCAGCTAAACTTACTGAAATCATCAATGAAGCTCACATAATATTTTTGTCTGCCTATAGAAATTGGTCCAGGCCCCACACATCTAAAAAAACAAGCTCTAATGGAGCTTTCGACTCACTAGTAGACCTAGAATAAGGAAGTTGACGCCTCTTGGCCATTTGACATGCATCACAAACCAGATGATGATCTTGTTTATTTGACACTGGAAGACTAAAATGACGAAGAATTTTCTGGACCACCGGTAGCGAAGGATGCCCTAAGCATTTGTGCCACCGTGAAGTGGATGGTTTTTCAACGCCTAGCACTTGACGATGAGGAACACTGATGTTGCTCGAAGCTACATCGGTATTTCCCCAAAGAGGAAGGGATGATGCAGCACAGCTGCGGTAGGTATTTCCCTCAGATATGAAACCAAGGTTATCGAACCAGTAGGAGAACCAAGCAACACAATGTAAACAGCCCCTGCACACAGATAACAAATCCCCGCAGCCCAATGTGTTAAAGGGGTTTAAAATCCCTTCCGGGGTATGGCGCCTCAAGATAGGCAAGCGGACGTGAGATAAATTTGTAGTAGATTGAAAGATAGATCGCAAATAAAATAAATAGAAATAAAATGCAGCAAGGTATTTTTGTATTTTTTGGTTTAATAGATCTGAAAATAAATGCAAGAGAAAAGTAGATCGCAAAGGCAAATATATAAGAAGGAAGACCCGGGGGCCATAGGTTTCACTAGTGGTTCTCTTGAAAAAATAGCAACCGGTGGGTAAACAAATTACTGTTGGGCCATTGATAGAACTTCGAATAATCATGATGATATCAGGCAATGATCATTATATAAGCATCACATCCAAGATTAGTAGACCGACTCCTGCCTGCATCTACTACTATTACTCCACACATCGACCGCTATCTAGCATGCATCTAGTGTATTAAGTTCATGGAAAAACGGAGTAATGCAATAAGAATTATGACATGATGTAGACAAGATCTATCTATGTAGAGATAGACCCCATCGTTTTATCCTTAGTAGCAATGATACATACGTGTTTGTTCCCCTTCTATCACTGGGATCAAGCACCGTAAGATCGAACCCACTACAAAGCACCTCTTACCATTGCAAGATAAATAGATCAGGTTGGCCCAACAAAACCCAAATTTCGGAGAAGAAATATGAGGCTATAAGCAATCATGCATATAAGAGATCAAAGAAACTCAAATAACTTTCATGGATATAAAAGGATATAACTGATCATAAACTCAAAGTTCATCAGATCCCAACAAACACACCGCAAAAGAGTTACATCATATGGATCTCACAGAGACCATTGTATTAAGAATTCACAGAGAGAGATGGAGCCATCTAGCTACTAACTACGGACCCGAAGGTCTACAAAGAACTACTCACGCATCATCAGAGAGGCACCAATGGAGGTGGTGAACCCCATCCGAGATGGTGTCTAGATTGGATCTGGTGGTTCTGGACTCTACGGCGGCTGGATGAATATTTCTTCAACTCCCCTAGGGTTCTGGAATATTGGGGTATTTATAGAGCAAAGAGGTCATCCGAGGAGCACCCGAGGTGGGCACAACCCACCAGGGGGCGCCTAGGCCTCCTGGCGCGCCCTGGTGGGTTGTGCCCCCCTCGGGGCACCCCCCAGGTGCAGCCAGGGCCCGTTGTGTTCCTTCTGGCCCATAAAAAATCTCCATGGAGTTTCGTGGCATTTGGACTCCGTCTGATATTGATTTCCTGCGATGTAATAAACATGCAGAAAACAACAACTGGTACTTGGCACTATGTCAACAGGTTAGTACCAAAAATGATATAAAATGACTATAAAATGGTTATAAAACATCCAAGATTGATAATATAATAGCATGGAACAATAAAAAATTACAGATATGTTGGAGACGTATCAGCATCCCCAAGCTTAACTCCTACTTGTCCTCGAGTAGGTAAGTGATAAAAACAGAATTTTTGATGTGGAATGCTGCCTAACATGTCATGTCATATTCTTTTCTTTATAGCATGGACATTTGGACTTTTATGTGATTCAAAGCAATAGTCTAGTTTTGACATAATAATTTAGATACTCATGCATATCAACAAGCAACCATGTCTTTCAAAATATCAACACTAAAATAATTTATCCCTAGCCCATCATGCTCAACCATTGATCTATTCACGAAACACACTCGCATATTAGCTACACCCAATACTTAAGTACGATCATATTGCCTCCTAGTTGGTGCTTTTATAAGAGAAGATGGAGACTCAAATTCAAAAATAAAAATTGCATAAAGTAAAAGAAAGGCCCTTTGTAGAGGGAAGTAGGGATTTGTAGAGGTGCCACAGCTCAAAGCCAAAAAATTAGAGATAAAAACATTTTGGGAGGTGTATCCATTGAAGGAAATATGCCCTAGAGGCAATAATAAAGTTATTATTTATTTCCTTATATCATGATAAATGTTTATTATTCATGCTAGAATTGTATTAACCGGAAACATAATACATGTGTGAATACATAGACAAACTTAGTGTCACTAGTATGCCTCTACTAGACTAGCTCGTTAATCAAAGCTGGTTATGTTTCCTAACCATGAACAATGTGTTGTTATTTCATTAACGAGGTCACATCATTAGTTGAATGATCTGATTGACATGACCCATTTCATTAGCTTAGCACCCGATCGTTTAGTATGTTGCTATTGCTTTCTTCATGACTTATACATGTTCCTATGACTATGAGATTATGCAACTCCCGTTTACCAGAGGAACACTTTGTGTGCTACCAAACATCACAACGTAACTGGGTGATTATAAAGGAGCTCTACAGGTGTCTCCAAAGGTAGATGTTGGGTTGGCGTATTTCGAGATTAGGATTTGTCACTCCGATTGTCGGAGAGGTATCTCTGGGCCGTCTCGGTAATGCACATCACATAAGCCTTGCAAGCATTGTGACTAATGAGTTAGTTGCAAGATGATGTATTACGGAACAAGTAAAGAGACTTGCCGGTAACGAGATTGAACTAGGTATTGGATACCGACGACCGAATCTCGGGCAAGTAACATACCGATGACAAAGGGAACAACGTATGTTGTTATGCGGTCTGACCGATAAAGATCTTCGTAGAATATGTAGGAGCCAATATGGGCATCCAGGTCCCGCTATTGGTTATTGACCGGAGATGTGTCTCAGTCATGTCTACATTGTTCTCGAACCGTAGGGTCCGCACGCTTAACGTTACGATGACAGTTATTATGAGTTTATGCATTTTGATGTACCGAAGTTAGTTCGGAGTCCCGGATGTGATCACGGACATGACGAGGAGTCTCGAAATGGTCGAGACATAAAGATTGATATATTGGATGAGTATATTCGGACACCGGAAGTGTTCCGGGTGATTTCGGAGAAAACCGGAGAGCCGGAGGGTTACCGGAACCCTACCGGGAGAAGTAATGGGCCATATGGGCTTTAGTGGAGAGAGAGAAGGGCTGCCAGAGGTGGGCCGCGCGCCACCTCCTCCCTAGTCCGAATTGGACTAGGGGAGGGGGGCGGCGCCCCCCCTTTCCTTCTCCCACTCCACCTCTTTCCCCCTCCTAGTAGGAGTCCTACTCCTACAAGGAGGAGGACTCCTCCTTGGCGCGCCACACCTGGCGGCCGGCCTCCTCCCCATGCTCCTTTATATACGGGGGCAGGGGGCACCTCTAGACACACAAGTTGATCCATGTGATCGTTCCTTAGCCATGTGCGGTGCCCCCTGCCACCATATTCCACCTCGATCATATCGTTGTAGTGCTTAGGCGAAGCCCTGCGTCGGTAGAACATCAAGATCGTCATCACGCCGTCGTGCTGACGGAACTCCTCCCCGAAGCTTTGCTGGATCGGAGCCCGGGGATCGTCATCGAGCTGTACGTGTGCTAAGAACTCGGAGGTGTCGGAGTAACGGTGCTTGGATCGGTTGGATCGGGAAGAAGACGTACGACTACTTCCTCTACGTTGTGTCAACGCTTCCGTTGCGATCTATAAGCGTACGTAGATCAGACTCTCCCCCTCGTTGCTATGCATCACCATGATCTTGCGTGTGCGTAGGAAATTTTTTGAAATTACTACGTTCCCCAACATCCATCCCACCAACGAAAACGACTTAGAGTTCCCAACACTTTCCATGCTAGATATATCATAGGCGGTTCCCAAATAGAAAATAAACTTTATTCCTTTTTCCACCATACTTTCACTTTCCATGGCTAACCGTCTCCACGGGTGCCTTCCATACCAACACTTTCCAAGGGATTTATTATTTGACAACATAAAGTAAATTCATTTTTGCATTTCGGGACTGGGCATCCCTAAAACGTTTGCCTTACTCTCATGCAATGACAAGTGAATAAACACCCATCGTGAGAATAACACATCCAGCATGGAAAATATTAGCCACCCCTCACCGCTCCGCGAGCGAAACAAACACACAAAACAGAAGTTTATTTTGAAAATTAGAGATGGCAAGTGCAAATTTGCTTAGAACGGCAAAAGAATACCGCATATAGGTAGATATAGTGGACTCATGTGGCATAACTGGTTTAAAGGATTTTGGATGCACAAGTAGAGATCATACTTGGTGCAAAATGAAGGCTAGCAAAAGATTGAGAAGCGACCAACCAAGAAACGAATAATCTCATAAGCAAGCATTAAGCATAAATAACACTGAATAATGCACCACAAGTAGGATATAATTTCATTGCATGACTATTGACTCTCATACTTGCATAGGGAATCACAAACCTTAACACCAATATTCTTACTAAAGCATAATTACTCATCAACATAACTCACATATCACATCATCATAGCTCAAAACTATTACTAAGAATCAAGTTTATTTTGTCCAATGATCTTCATGAAAGTTTTTATTATATCCTTCTTGGATATCTATCACTATGGGACTAATTTTTAATCTGTTGCTTTTCATAAGCTCAAACAAATATAAGCGAAGATCAAGAGCATAATTCTTTTTTCTTTCTCTCAAAATAATTTAAGTGAAGCAAGAGAGAATTTCTTGAAAATTTTACAAACTCTCAAGTAAATCTAAGTAAAGTAAGATAGCGTGTCCTCAAAAATACTAAGCACACTGTGCTCAAAAAGATATAAGTGAAGCGCTAGGGCAAGTCCATAGCTCATAAAAAAATTAAGTGAAGCATAGAGAGCAATTCTAATAAGTCATGACATAATTTTGGCTCTCTCAAATAGGTGTGTCCAGCAAGGATTGATGACTTAAACACAAAATAAAACAAGCAAAGACTCATAAAATACAAGATGCTCCAAGCAAAACGCATATCATGTAACAAATAAAAATATAGTTTCGAGTAAAATACCGATGGTCATTGGAAGAAATCGGAGATGCCACTCAGGGGCATCCCCAAGCTTAGTTGGTTGCTCATTCTTGGATGACAGCTTTGGATGCCGGGGCATCCCCAAGCTTAGGCTCTTCTATCCTTCCTTCATCATCGTAAGATAACCCAAAACTTGAAAACTTCAATCACACAAAACTCAACAAAACCTTCGTGAGATCCGTTAGTATAAGAAAGCAAACCACTACTACAAGTACTGTATCAAACCAATTCATATTTTGTTTTTGTATTATATCTACTGTATTCCAACTTTTCTATGGCAAAAAGTCATCAAATAAAACCATAGAGCCATCAAATAAGCACACATCACAAAGAAAACCGAATCTTTCAAAACAGAACAGTCTGTAGCAATCTGACTTTTCCGAAAACTTCTTGAACTCCAAAAATTCATAAAAAATAGGAAGACCTGGGTAATTTGTATATTAATCTTCTGCAAAAATAATCAGGGCAAAAGCACTTTTTGACAAAAAACTAGAATTGTTTTCGTGAGTGCAAAGTTTCTGTCTTTTTCAGCAACATCAAACAACTATCACCCAAGAAGATCCTATCGGTTCTACTTGGCACAAACACTAATTAAAACAAAAAAACACAATCATACCAGTAGCATAATTTTGCAAACACACGAAAACAGAAAGTGAAAAGCAAAAATAAAATTTATTCATTGGGTTGCCTCCCAACAAGCGCTATAGTTTTGCGCCCTTAGCTAGGCATAAAGCAAGGATCTAAGTATTGTCATCTTTGGTTCGAGATCCATAATATGCCCTCATGATTGATTCATAATGTGGCTTAATTCTTGTTCTACGAAAGTGTTCCATACCCTTCCTCAAAGGAAATTGGAACTTAATATTGCCTTCTTTCATATCAATCACGGCACCGATAGTGTGTAAAAACGGTCTACCAAGAATAATTGGACAAGACAGATTACAATCAATATCAAGAACAATAAAATCTATGGGCACATAATTCCTATTTGCAAGAATAAGAACATCATTAGTTCTTCCCATAGGCTTTTTAATAGTAGAATCCGCCAACTGCAAATTCAAAGAACATTCTTCAAGATTAGTAAGACCAAGCACATCATATAAAGATTTCGGAATTGTAGAAACACTAGCACCCAAGTCACACAAAGCAAAACACTCATAATTTTTAATCTTGAATTTTATAGTAGGTTCCCATTCATCATGCAATTTTCTAGGAATTGACACTTCTAATTCCAATTTTTTCTTCAAAAGCTTTTATCATAGCATCAACAATATGTTTAGTAAAAGCTTTGTTTTGTTCATAGGCATGGGGTGAATTTATCATGGACTGCAACAAAGAAATACAATCAATCAAAGAGCAACTATCATAATTAAAGTCTTTGTAATCCAAAAGAGTGGGCACATCACTAGTTAAAGTTTTGACCTCTCCAAACCCACTTTCATCAATTTTCTCAACAAGATTTTCACCCTCCGAAATATCGGGACGCCTTCTACCTAAACTTGACTCTTCTCGAGTCCCTTTTCATCAATATTAACTTTACTAAACAAAGAATCAATAGAAGAAACACAAATCATTTTAAGATCTTCATCACTTTTATCTTCTAACGAGGTTGGTTTAGCGTCCATTGGATTTACTAAGGTAGCTTGTGCATCAGATATTTTTCCTCGCAAACTTTCGGCAAAAGCATACTTAGATTGGAGATTGCAAACTTCTCTACTGATATCATCAAGTTGTTTTGTAATAGCATCTAGCACAACATAGTGCTCCTTAAGTTCTTCAGTAAAATACTTATTATGCTCAAATTGTGTAGTCATATATTCCTTAGTACTTTTCTCAATTTCAGGCAAAATATTTGGGTAAGGAACATCATAATATTTTCTTTGAGGCATCATGACTACGCAAACAAGAACACACAGAAAAACAGATCCGGCAAGAAAACGGCAAACGGAAAAGAGAGGCGAATAAAAGGGAAAAATTTTGTGAAGTGGGGGCGAGCAAAACGAGAGGCAAATGGCAAATAATGTAAATTGCAAGGAGATGAGATTTGTGATTCGGAACCTGGTATATGTTGAAGATCCTCCCCGGCAGTGCGCCAGAAATTCCTTTTGATGTCGCTCGAAGCTACATCGGTATTTCCCCAAAGAGGAAGGGATGATGCAGCACAACGGCGGTAGGTATTTCCCTCAGATATGAAACCAAGGTTATCAAACCAGTAGGAGAACCAAGCAACACAACGTAAACAGCCCCTGCACACAGATAACAAATCCTCGCAACCCGACGTGTTAAAGGGGTTGTCAATCCCTTCCGGGGTACGGCACCTCTAGATAACCAAACGGACGCGAGATAAATTTGTAGTAGATTGAAAGATAGATCGCAAATAAAATAAACATAAATAAAACGCAGCAAGGTATTTTTATATTTTTGGTTTAATAGATCTGAAAATAAATGCAAGAGAAAAGTAGATCGCAAAGGAAATATATGAGAAGGAAGACCCGAGGGCTGTAGGTTTCACTAGTGGCTTCTCTTGAGAAAAATAGCAAATGGTGGGTAAACAAATTACTTTTGGGCAATTGATAGAACTTCGAATAATCATGACGATATCCAGGCAATGATCATTATATAGGCATCACGTCCAAGATTAGTAGACCGACTCCTGCCTGCATCTACTACTATTACTCCACACATCGACCGTTATCTAGCGTGCATCTAGTGTATTAAGTTCATGGAAAAATGGAGTAATGCAATAAGAACGATGACATGATGTAGACAAGATCTATCTATGTAGAGATAGACCCCATCGTATTATCCTTAGTAGCAACGATACATACGTGTTGGTTCCCCTTCTGTCACTCGGTGTCGGTGTCAAAACTGGCAGATCTCGGGTAGGGGGTCCCGAACTGTGTGTTTAAGGATCGAGGGTAACAGGAGGCAGGGGACACACTGTTTACCCAAGTTCGGGCCCTCTTAATGGAGGTAATACCCTACTTCCTACTTGATTGACCTTGATGAGTATAGGGGTTACAAGAGTTGATCTACCTCGAGAACGTAATGGCTAAACCCTAGATGTCTAGCCTGTCTGATTATGATTGCCTCTACGGACTAAACCCTCTGATTTATATAGACACCGGAGGGGGCTAGGGCTGTACAGAGTCGGTTTACAGAGAAAGGAATATTCATATCCGCATGCCAAGCTTGCCTTCCACGCTAAGGAGAGTCCCATCTGGACACGGATGAAAGTCTTCCGTCTTATATCTTCACGGCCAATCAGTCCGACCCACGTCACATAGCCTGGATGCCTGAGGACCCCGTAATTCAGGACTCCCTCAGAAGCCCCCGAACCAGGCTTCAATGACGATGTGTCCGGCACGCAGATTGTCTTCGGCATTGCAAGGCGGGTTCCTCCTCCGAACACCTCAAAGTAGTTGATCACCGGTACTATATCCGGCTCTGTACAATAGTCACAATCTTGAACCACAAGGGCAAAATACTTTATGCAAAAATAAGTTCTGTCTTCTAATGATTTTACTGGTGAGACGTTACGTCCAGCCACTTTATTATTTCGAATCATTTTTTGGCCTCCCGTTTTGTGTTTCGAGACGCAGCCTCCGGCGACACGTCTTGTCAAAGCAGAGATCGTGCCCCTTATTACGGGATTCTCATCAATACGGGATTGGGAAACCCAACCGTGCCATTTCGCACGACCCCATGGGAATAGGTGAGCTTTAAGGCTCGTGGGGGATGCATGATATTCACTGCCTTTATAAGGAGATAAGGTCCCCCCTTTTCACCCCACGCCTCATTCTCTCTCTGCCTCTCCAACCCCGAGCTCCAGCGCCCGAGTCCCAAGTTTTTCTCCCCTCTGCAACTCCTCCGACCATGGCCGACTCTCAAGGAAAGTGGGCGGCCTTCTCCGTCACGGAGGAGAACATCAAGGACCTGCGGGAAATGCGGTATCTAACCGCGGAAATCAAGCACAGGCTTTCCGATCCGGCGCAGGTCATCCCTACTCCGGAGCCCGGCGAGAGGGGGGTGTTCATCCCCCACTTCCTTCGCAGACTCGGATTCACCCTTCACCCCTTTGTAAGGGGTCTCATGTTCTACTACAGGCTGGATTTTCATGATCTGGCCCCAAATTCGTTCCTTCACATCTCGGCGTTCATCGTCGTGTGTGAGGCCTTCCTCTGTGTCCCTCCACACTTTGGCTTATGGCTCTAGATTTTTAATGTGAAGCTGAAGGCGGTCAATGGGCAACACGCAGACTATGGTGGGGCCATGGTGAGCAAGCTCCCCAAAGTCAATTGGCCAAAAGGAGTCTTTGTGGACACCATCAAAATATGGCAACAGGAATGGTTCTATATCACAGAACCCCGCGGCTCCAAGTGGGCAGCCGCTCCAGCCTTTAGATTTGGACCCCCGCCGAGGCTCACATCCTAGACCGACAAGGGTCCGGATTGGGGGTCAGTCCATGAGGTGCTGCTGCTGCAGAAACGCGTTAAGAGCATGATAGCGACGGACATTACCCTCGCTAACGTAATCCAAGTGATGCTGATCCGCCGAGTGTTTCCCTGCCAGAGGCGGCCCCTCAACATGTGGGATTCAATCCGGAAGGGCCACGAACCCTACAACAGTTCAACGGCACAGTGCATAAGGGGATCTGGAAGCTGCTTTTTAAGAAGCAGAAATCATGGCCAAGGTCCTCAGACAACACCGGCCTCGACTGCAACCATCCGGCCTCCGGGGTAAATTCTAAAACCTCCGAACACCAATAGGCTCGTCAACCCAAAGGAGAAGTGTTGAGTAATCCATCGCCAAACAGGTCTGGATTAAGAAGGCAGAGCAGATCCGGTGTCCGGCTCCGCTCCCCGAAGACCCAGCCAATCCCCTACTAATGAGGATGCTGGTCCCGGCGCCATATCAGGTGCCGGCAAAGAAGGACAAGAAGAAGAAAAAAAAGAGGACGACACTTCGGTTGCAGTGTCCGGAGATGCTGATGCCTAGTCCTCTCACGAGGGCGATGACGACGATGACGAGGAGGAGGAAGAAAAAGATCCTCCCTGCAAGGGCAAAAAGAGGGCGGCCTCCGAAGACCTGGAGGCCGAAGCATCCAAGAGGGATAAAATTACCCTCCCCGATGACTCGCAGTCAGACGCCGAGGTTGTCCCGAAGCACCGTCGCCGGACTAAGCCCCAAGCCGACTTGTAAGTAGTATGAGATTTTTCACACTTATTCAATCTATGGACGCTGATGATAACTCCAAGTTCTATCTTTTAGTCCGGCCCGCGATCTTCCCCCACTATCCTCGTCCTCAGGGGATCTGCCACCGGAGATGATGGAGAGCGAGCCGCCTCCATTAGCTTCCCCGATGCCTGGGGCGGATGACGCCGAGGTGTCATCTCATAGGCCCTCCCCGAGCCTTGAAGAGACGCGGGGGGGGGGGGGGAGATTTAACGGCGCCAGAGGGTAATACCTTGGCTACCGGAGGGTCGGGGTGACGGCCCCCATGAAGACCGACGACGAGGGCCCCGGTCAATCCGTCCCCCAGCCGCAGACTACTCCAGAGACCCGCACGGCCCCGGAGTCTAGTGAATGACCCCCTGCAGGAGAAGAGGGAGTGGCGACCTCTGCTAATCCGGAGGCGCCGAATACAACGGCGGGCGCACTTCAAAGTGCATCTGTCCTAGACGAGCACCTCATCCTGATGGGTACGGTGTCTAAGAAGAGTCAGTCCGCCAAGAGCGGGCTGAATGAAGCCTTCTCCAGCCCAGGCTTCGAGGTACGCAATGTAATGTTTTTGATCATTTTTATGAGCGATATGCCTGTATATAGATAGTAGCGCCAGAGACTCTATTCGGTTTTTTGAAAGAAAAGAGAGCCGAGGATCAATACATTTAAAACAGGTGGTAACATTCTATTTTATTTGTATTTAAAACAGGCCCCACTGTTAGCGGCGACTGCCCAATCAGCGGAGATTTCCAAACTCAAACGGAAACTAGAGCGAGCCGATGAGGATCTAGTCCTTATAACACATGGCTCGACCAGGCGCAAGGTATATGATACATCTTGCTTATGTGTCTGTTTATGTCCATGCTTCTCTAGAAATTCAAGAGCTGCAATGTGCGTGTTTTGACAGATGGTGCCGCCGCAGTGGAAACCCTCAAGGGAGAGCTTGCTCAAGCTAAGGAGCAAGCAAGGGTAAGCAAGACAACTGCCGATAAGGCAGCTGCGGACTTGACGGCTGAACAGGCCGCTCGGCGCCGTTTTGAGGAACGGGTGACCGATAAGGTGCAAAAACTCAAGGACACCGCCACCAAGTGTGAGTCCTTGGAAATGGAAAATAAGGCGAAGGGGGCCGAACTTGCCAAGGCACTTCAAGATGCTTCGGAGGCGCGGTCCGAATCTCGCGCAGCGCGTGAGGAAATCTGTCAAGCCGGTCAGATAGCGGCTGGTAAGCCCTTTCTTTTATAGGCTAAATTTGGGGACCGGAAGTATGTCTTGCTTAATCAACTAAGGAGTTCTCCAGACGCATATGCGGATCTGCCGAAGAGTGCTGCGGATGCCGCCCAGTTCTTCCAGGCCCAGGAGGGGTACGCGACGGAGAAGCTCTTCTGGTTGCAGTTTGTGGGGCAGCAGCATCTCATACTCCTAAATGACCAGATGGCACAATGGGTGGAGCTGCATAAGATGTCCAGCACGGCCATGAAGGACGTCATAGTCCGGTTGTGGCCGGCTGAAGCCATTCCTGACAACTACTTTGGCCTCGTGCGGCGTCTCGTCGATGCGCTGCCCCGGAGTGACGCCATCAAGAGGTGGTCCTGTATATAAGGAGCGTGTATGGCTTTCGCCTGTGTCAAGATGCACTGGGCGAAGATGAAGGCCGAAAAGGTGGCAGTTGAGTGTCCGCCCGAAAGCAAGGACCACCGCACACCAGAGCGCTATTTTGAGGACGTGCTAAAAGGTGCCCACCTTGTAGAGGGCCAATGCTCTAAGGGTGTAGTGTTCGAATAAACGAGTCCGAACTGTCAAGGGGGTTTGTATTATGAATTAATTATTTTGTAATATATTCATTCCGTGATGAAGAGTTTTATCCTCCTGTGTAGCCGTTTATTATATCTAAGAGTTCCCAGTCATCGGCTTCAACCCCCATGTAAATACTACTGGGGTGTTCGGAATTGCACATGACTACACTTAACCCAATGTCTTGGTCCCTGAAGGAGGTGTCAGTGCGGCGAACCAGGCAATCAGACTATTCAGTTTTATTGCTCTCACTTAGATATAGGATTTTGAGAATGGGTCTATACATTAGCCCCTAGTATGTACGCGGCTACCCTGATGCGGATGCGTTACATATGTGACCGGGAAACCGTCCTTCGTGTAATATGGAAAAATTGCTAATGATTGTAATAAATAGCTGAGTGGCTGACTAGCTCTCGCCACATCATGACAGTTAGTTTTCGACGTTCTCTACTGAGGTGCTTACTGGGCGAACCAGAAACACAATCGCAGTAGTTCTCCCTTTACTACCCTAGCCGATCATACAGAACATAAGGTAGCAAACACAGGAGCCGGGCAACCCAACTATTGACCAAAGACATGATTCGGAGCCGGTGCATATAGTGCTAAGCTCGGGACGCTGAATTGTGCTATAAAGCTATTCCGACTTTGGTTTGGCAACACATATGCTTCCCTATAGAGTGCTACCTCTTGAGCATTGCGTTGGTTTTCCCTTGAAGAGGAAAGGGTGATGCGGCAAAGTAGCATAAGTATTTCCCTCAGTTTTTGAGAACCAAGGTATCAATCCAGTAGGAGGCCACGCTCAAGTCCCTCGCACCTACACAAACAAATAAGAACCTTGCAACCAACGCGATAAAGGGGTTGTCAATCCCTTCATGGCAACTTGCAAAAGTGAGATCTGATAGATATGATAAGACAATATTTTTGTATTTTTATGATAAAGAGTAAAAGTAAAGATTGCAAAGTAAACAGTAATGTAAATAATGGGAGATTAATATGATGGAAAATAGATCCGGGGGCCATAGGTTTCACTAGTGGCTTCTCTCAAGAGCATAAGTATTACGGTGGGTGAACGAATTACTGTCAAGCAATTGATAGAATTGAGCATAGTTATGAGAATATCTAGGTATGATCATGTATATAGGCATCACGTCCGTGACAAGTACACCGACTCCTACCTGCATCTACTACTATTACTCCACACATCGACCGCTATCCAGCATGCATCTAGAGTATTAAGTTCATAAGAACAGAGTAACGCTTTAACCAAGATGACATGATGTAGAGGGATAAACTCATGCAATATGATATAAACCCCATCTTTTTATCCTCGATGGCAACAATACAATACGTGTCGTTTCCCCTACTGTCACTGGGATCGAGCACCGCAAGATTAAACCCAAAGCTAAGCACTTCTCCCATTGCAAGAAAGATCAATCTAGTAGGCCAAGCCAAACTAATAATTCAAAGAGACTTGCAAAGATAACCAATCATACATAAAAGAATTCAGAGAAGATTCAAATATTGTTCATAGATAATCTGGATCATAAACCCACAATTCATCGGATCTCGACAAACACACCGCAAAGAAGATTACATCGAATAGATCTCCAAGAGAATCAAGGAGAACTTTGTATTGAGATCCAAAGAGAGAGAAGAAGACATCTAGCTAATAACTATGGACTCGAAGGTCTGAGGTAAACTACTCACACATCATCGGAGAGGCTATGGTGTTGATGTAGAAGCCCTTCGTGATCAATGCCCCCTCCGGTAGGACACCAGAAAAGGCCCCAAGATGGGATCTCACAGGTACAGAAGGTTGCAACGGTGGAATTAGGTTTTCATGGTTCTCTCCGATGGTTTGGGGGTACATAGGTATATATAGGAGGAAGAAGTAGGTCGGTGGAGCCACGAGGGGCCCACAAGGGTGGAGGGCGCGCCCAGGGGTGGTAGGCGCGCCCACTACAAGAAATATGTCAACTTGTGACCAGCACTATTGGTCACTGAATGGTCACTGTTTTCAATTTGTGACCTTTTTGTGACCAAAAACATAAGGTCAAAAGCTAGCGGTCATAAACTGACTATAGCGACCTTTCTTCTAGAATGGTCGTAGACGTTTATGACCAAAATACGTCTACTGCGGCATTTTGGTCACTAGCAACCTCCCCAGGCCACGTAGGCATCCAGCGTGGCAATCTGATGTGGCACAAGATTCAGCCCGGTCCAATTCGATTTTCTGCATGGGCCTAGCCCAACAATTCAGCCTATTTGTGTTTTTTCTGTGTGTCAATTTTTGGTTAGGTTCATGGGCCAAGCCCAATATTGCAGCCTTTCTATTGTTGGGTTGTGGCCTTTTTGGCTAAACGAATTTAGTTTTTCTTTTTTTTCCAAAAGATGGGTCCAATAGTCAGATGGGTCCCAGTTGTCAGGTTCTAGTAACAGGTTCCCATTTGTCATGTTGTGGTAAGTGGGTCCCATCAATTCAGACTCATATTCTTCATATTTCAAGCATTATTTAGATTTTCGGAGACAAAAACACACATGATACTTAAATAAGAGCAACCAGATCACATAATACAAGCTCTATCCATTCCAATACAGAAGACCATACTCCTTTACAAGCTCTACAAGTGTAACAAGCTCTACAATTGTAATACTAACAAGCTCTACAAGTTCTTAGATTCAGACTCCTAACAAGCTCTACTAGATGAACAACATGCCGGACTCGCTCGACGACCATAGTCAGGGCTGGGAACAAACAAAACAACAACATGGCTTCCACTGTCATCCTGTTACATGAATCAGTGAAGAATTAGAATAACTAGGGAAAATATATGTCGTAGCTAACAAAGTAAGAAACAATAGTTAACAAGTCTGAGTCATAGAAGCTAGAAGTGTCCCTTCAGAGAGACGAGAACTTAGAATTGATGCATGGATCTTATTCTAAATAGCATAAACACCATGGCAATAACAAATTAAAGATAACAAGATCAGTGTTAGCAGAATTAAGTACAAGGCAATCACGGGTACCAATCCAGTGCAAGTTAATAGAGAAAATATGTCAAAGTTACTCAGATTTACTAATGTGTTTTTCATACTACCAAATTGAAGGTAAAAGATGTTTACCGATTCAACACTGCAAACTGATTTCTGAAAGCTTTACCAAAACATTGTTTAGTCACTTAGTGCTAAAGCGATAGATGTTGAACACTAATTGCCAGCGATAGTAACAACCAGCAGGTACTGCACCTGCGACCACCATCACTAGCTTGGAAGCAATAAGCACAGCATAGGTAGGATAGGAATCATCCTAGTTGTGTGTTCACGAATCACCTAATAGGTGTCGTGCCGCATAATTGATTTCCTGAACTCAGTATGCTACACTTGTCTATCCCAAATCAGGGCTCATGAATCCTCATCAAAGTGTGAAATTTTACCTGAAGTAGGGCAGTGGCCACGTCGAAAACCACGTACAGGTCAATGGTCTGCGGGGCATGAGAAGCACATCAGGAACCCGGCAGTCGCAAGGGGCAGACGAAAAAATGCTGCTGGGGAATCTGTACACGAATGAGGCATAGAGTAGCAAAATAAGATATATATATTCATGATCTTCACAGCATGAATCCAAATCCTACGGCTGATAGTGGCCCTTTTTATACTACAAAAGACACATGTACACGACCATTGACACCGTTGAAGAATCACAACTGCACACTAAGAACAATGACAGGCTCCGCAAGCCTGTGACATATTGTACACGGCAATAGGAGCAAAAATCTAATAAATTCATTACAGGCTTGCCAATAAAAATAACAAGTTACCTACACACAAGAAAACATAAACTTGAGAGGTTGAGATCAAGGCCTATCAACTACATCATATATATGCATAAAAAAACAAGGCCATATGGACCAATGCATCATAATTATCAGTTTTAAACACTACAGGATCAGACCGACTGACCAAGCCTGATGAATCAATAGGTGTGAAATGCATTGACACTTTGCTCTGTCTTAAAATTGACAGCTATATTAATTTATATTTATACTCATTAGAGATAGTCATAATATTGGGACGTGGACACTCATCAAGATAACTCTAAAATAGTTTGACAAGATATGCAACCCAGAATGTTTCAGGACTCTACACAGAATATAACTACAAACACTACAGCAGCAATACAGACCCAGGAGATATCTTGTGATAGCAAGCATCCCATAAGCCGCAGAAATGGCCAGAGCAGTGTCACCTGCAATAAGTAAAACAAAAGAACCAAATTAATCTAGGATTATTGGGATGTGTAGCAGAATTGATGCGAAGAGATCAAAAGGGAATCGGATTAATTACCCTGTGAGAGTTCACAGGTTGATGAGGCACCTACACATGTCCAGCCGCCCTTCCATGACCGCCGGGGTTCACCGCCCTCCTCGACATCCCCAGCTCCTTGGTTGCCACCCTGACCGATCGGACCGGTCCACTCGCCCAGGCCTCCATCAACACCTCCCCCTCCTAGCATTTGTTCATTAGCAACACTAACCTACCAAAATAAATCTCAGTTATATAATTCACTATTGAATACAGAGAAAGATAATTGCTTCTATGCAAAATGTTACAGATGGAAGTAACAAAAGGATTTAGTAAAATGCTCACATAATAGATCATATCATCCAAGCTTGCAAAGGCTTAAGATCTAACTGGCCGAATGGATTTGTAATAAGATATTGGATTTATAAAGTTGTTGCAGAAGGGACTGCAACTTTCCTGATAATTTGAGGCTCAGAACTCAAATTCCACTCCATGGTAAATAAGCTGACAGTCATTGGGGAACTTGATTCAGACTTCTTGGTGATGCCCTTAATGGCAGGGGGAACCAATACAGACATTAAAACAGAAAATAAGCATAGCTAAGAAGACCATATTCAACAACCCAGACCTAGGCAAAGGACTGTTCCATCTGAGAAGCCAGCCTAACTACAACACCATGTGATGGTTCTAAAACTGGGTTCAGTTCTGATCCCATGCTCAGATCCTATTCAACTACTCTGTATTTGGTAAAATAGAACTCGACCAATCTCACCTATCCAAGCATACCTAGATACGCAACCAGTATTGCGTGGAGGAGACAAGGTGGGATTGGATGATGGGATGGAGCGGAGGAACTTACGATGGCGTCGGTGGCGCCATCGACGGACCAGAGGGTGATGTCGCCCTTGTGCAGCTTCAGCCCACCAGCCCCCGCCGCAGCCGACGGGGACGAGGACGAGGACGAGGGAGGGCACGAGGGCCTTGGCCTCGTCGGCGGTGTCGGGGCAGATGTTGCCGAGGGTGCAGAGCTCCATGGCGCGGGAGCAGCGGACACCGGGCAGGTTGACGGGGAGCCGCGGCTGCCCAAGCCCCGCCCTGCCGATGGAGAAGGGGGCAAATCCCTCCAGATCGAGGCCTAGATCTGTGTGGGCTTGGCTGCGAGCCCACTGCCATTGTCGCGGGTCCGGAAGGACCGCCTCGGCGGGGAAGGGGATGGGTGCGGAGGTGATGTGAGAGGGGATGGATCGAGGTGGCGGCGGGTGTGTTCTGGGGAGAGGGGGAGAGAGGCGGCGGCGGGATGGGGAGAGGGGAGAGAGAGGCATCGGCGGGTGTGTTCTCGGGAGAGGGGGAGAGAGAGGCGGCCTGCTAGGGTTTGGGCTGGGCTACTGAGATCTGAACGTTGAGTGAGAGGCGTTGGATCCACTAGTTACGGACGGTTCAGATTAGCTATAGTGCGGTGATTCGTGTGAAGAGTTCTGATTGGCTCAGAAAATCAGTGATTTATGAAAGAGTTTCCATGTACTAAAAATAGAGGAATTTTGTGAAGTAGCTACCAAAAATATTTTGCAAAAGGGCACCACACAAATTTTCACTTGATTAGAGCACATTATATGGATGAGCACCAATTTTTATGCATTTCTGATCTGTCTAGCTATTTTTTATCATTTATCTAGTGCCCAAAATGAGTTTTTTTTCTCAAGGATCTACCATATATTTGTTGTAAAATTGGACCAAATCAATTTTCTAAAATACTAGGCCATATTTAATTCACAATTGACCAAATGGTTGGGTGTCAAAAGCTTTTATCCACCTCTGGTGAAAAAGACAAATTTCCGCCGATTTAGTAGGAAGCGGGTCAAATTTGAACTGTAGCTACCTCATAGTTTGCTCTTTATTTTTTCCAAAAATCATTTTTAGGTAAAGAAGTATCTATTTAATCACAGAAACACCAAAAAAAAATTAAGATTCAACAACTAGCTAGGAACGGTCATGCCCGCCGTTTTGACCGCATTTTGAAACGGGCATAAAAAAATCAAAAAAATGGAAAACCTTCGCATTGTGTCATTATATGTGACCAAGTTTCTAGGAAAAATAATAAACTTGTAATACAGCAATTATTTTTAAAAAGTGTTCTAAAAAATGAGCTATCATGCGTGAAGATTCATGGCTTTCAAGCCAAATGATCAATCTTATGGCCACATTCATGGCATAGTTTGTTCAAATGATCTCATTATGTGCACAAAGGTGCATATTGGAATTCCAAACAATGTTGCCTAAGGGAGTCTTCATTTTCTTTGCACGGAAAATTCATTTTCCATTTTTCGAGTGCCCGAAATGAGGTTTTTTTATGAAGGACCTACCATATATTTGTTGCAAAATTGGACCAAATAATTTTTATAAAATACTAGGCCATATTTAATGCACAATTGACCAAATCGTTGGGTGTCAAAAGTTTTGACCCACCTCTGGTGAAAAAGATAAATTTCTGTCGATCTAGTAGGAAGAGGGTCAAATTTGAACTGCAGCTCCCTCATAGTTTGCTCTTTATTTTTTTCAAAAATCATTTCTAGGTACATAAGTATCTATTTAATCAGAGAAACACCAACAAAATTGCAAGATTTAACCACTAGCTAGGAACGGTCACTCCCGCCGTTTTGACCGCATTTTGAAACGGGCATAAAAAAATTGAAAAAAAGTCAAAAAATTGGGAAACCTTCGCATTGTGTCAATATATGTGGCCAAGTTCCCAGAAAAAATAATAATCTTGTTATACGGCAATTATTTTTAAAAAGTGTTCACAGAAACGAGCTATGACGTGTGGAGATCAATGGCATTCAAGCCAAATGGTCAATCTTATGGCCACATTCATGACATAGTTTGTTCAAATGATCTCATATTATGCACAAGGGTGCATATTGGAATGGCAATCAATGTTGATTTGGGGAGTTTTTATTTTCTTCGGACGAAAAAACCATTTTCCATTTTCTGAGTGCCCATAAGGAGGTTTTTTTGTGAAGGACCTCCCAAATATTTGTTGCAAAATTGGACGAAATCATTTTTCTAAAATAATAGTCCATATTTAATGCACAATTAACAAAATGGTTGGTTGTAAAAAGTTTTTATCCACCTCTGATGAAAAAGACAAATTCCCGCTGATTCAGCTGGAAGCGGGTCAAATTTGAACTGTAGCTACCTCGTAGTTTGCTCATTATTTTTTCCAAAAATATTTTATAGGTACATAAGTATCTATTTAATCGGAGAAACACCAAAAAAATTCCAAGATTCAACCGCTAGCTAGGAACGGTCAAGCCCGCCGTTTTGACCACATTTTAAAACGGGCATAAAAAATTCAAAAAAAAATAAAAAGTTGGAAAACCTTCGCATTGTCTCATTATATGTGACTAAGTTTCCGGGAAAAATAATAAACTTGTAATACGATAATTATTTTAAAAAATGTGTTCTCAGAAATGAGCTATCATGTGTGAAGGTCAATGGCTATCAAGCCAAATGATCAATCTTATGGCCACATTCATGGCGTAGTTTGTTCAAATGATCTAATATTGTGCACAAGAGTGCTTATTGGAATGGCAAACAATGTTTCCTAAGGAAGTTTTCATTTTCGTTGGACGAAAAAACCATTTTCCATTTTTCGAGTGCCCAAAAGGAGGTTTTTTGTGAAGGAACTACCAAATAATTGTTGCAAAATTGGACCAAATCATTTTTATAAAATACTAGCTCATATTTAATGCATAATTGACAAAATGGTTGGGTGTAAAAAAATTTGATCCACCTCTCGTGAAAAAGACAAATTTCCACCGATTCAGCAAGAAGCGGGTCAAATTTGAACTGCAGCTGCCTCATAGTTTGCTATTTATTTTTTCCAAAAATCATTTCTAGTTACATAAGGACCTATTTAATCATAAATACATGGTTTGGTGGCGATACATCGAGGTTCGAGCGGTGGCCGAGGGCCCCAACTCTAGAGCGCGTAAACATGCGTGCCCGCCGCGTGGTCACCGCGTGACCGTGGCGTTGCCATGTGTTCTGGGCGGCCTACGCATGTCTAGTGGGTTGGGCACTCCCCAGGATGGTGCTAGGAAGAAAATTACAACATAAGATTCTCACGAGGAGACGATCGATGCTCAAACATGAGTTAGCAGCCAAGTGTTTGATTAGCGGTACGGGAAATGTACATGGCTAATGGGCGTCAGTTTTGGCTGAGGATGATCAGTTACTAAGAAGACCGTCTTCACTAATTTTCAGCTCAAAAGGACGAGCCTAGGTGGTACTTGCTTTGCAAACTACCACACTGGACATAACTACGAATGTTGAAGCTCGGCTCAAAATTGTGAATGGATTGAGCTGGCATTTGGTGGAGGATGGTTATTTGGGCATAGAAAAGCACTGTAGAAAATGGATACTATTTGGACATGCCAAAGTGGCACTTCCTTCACAAACTGTTTTTCTGAACAGAATAGGAAAATGAATATTTTTGAACTAGGCAAGGAAGATTTTTACATATTTGACGAAGATATGACCCAAAGAATTTATGAGATTTTTTTGGGAATTTTGGGAAGGACAGAAATATAGGTTGCTTCACAACCTAGGGCAAAAACTGCCACATGGACATGACACATGGGCAAAACTAATGAGATGGCGCCTAGTCATCGCAACCCACCACAATTTACAAGGCTATGACCATCTATATTGGTCGTTAACAACTAGAAATAAGGTAGCGGACTAGCGTTGTTTGCTTTATGACCATTTCGTGTAAGGAAATTACGACCTTTCTGACCAAAATGGTCGTAATGGTTTAGGGTTTGGAGCCCCCCAAATAGCTTTTGACCAAATGGTCTAAAATGGTCATAGATCTATGACCATTTCTTCCAGGGTCACTGACAGAAGGTCACTAGTTGACATATTTCTTGTAGTGGCCCCCCTGCCTCATGGCCTCCTCGTTGGTTGCTTGACGTAGGGTCCAAGTCCTCTAGATCATGTTTGTTCCAAAAATCACGCTCCCGAAGGTTTCATTCTGTTTGGACTCTGTTTGATATCTTTTTTCTGCGAAACACTGAAATAGGCAAAAAAATAGTAATTTGCACTCGGCCTTGGTTTAGTAGGTTAGTCCCAAAAATAATATAAAAGTGTATAAATAATCCCATTAAACATCCAAACAGAATATATAATAGCATGGAACAATCAAAAATTATAGATACGTTGGAGACGTATCAAGCATCCCCCAAGCTTAATTCCTGCTCGTCCTCGAGTAGGTAAATCATAAAAACAGAACTTTTGATGTGGAATGCTTCTTAGCATAATTTTCAATGTAATTCTTTTTATTGTGGCATGAATATTTAGATCCGAAAGATTCAAGATAAAAGTTTAATGTTGGCATAAAAATAATAATACTTCAAACATGCTAATCAAGCAATTATGTCTTATCAAAATAACATAGCCAAAGAAAGCTTATGCCTACAAAATCATATAGTTAGACCATGTTTCAATATCGTCACACAAACGTTCATCATGCATAACCCCGATGACAAGCCGAGAAATTGTTCATACTTTTTAACGCGCTTCAGCCTTTTCAACTCTTACGCAATACATGAGCACAAGCCATGGATATAGCACTATGGGTGGAGTAAAGTATAATGATGGGGGTTATGGGAGAAGACAAAAAGGTAGAAAGTCTCACATTGACGCGGCTAATCAATAGGCTATGGAGATGCCCATCAATTGATGTCAATGAGAGGAGTAGGGATTGCCATGCAACGAATACACTAGAGCTATAAATATATGAAAGCTCAACAAAAGAAACTAAGTGGGTGTGCATCCAACTTGCTTGCTCACGAAGACCTAAGGCATTTTGAGGAAGCCCATCATTTGAATATACAAGCCAAGTTCTATAACGAAAATTCCCACTAGTATATGAAAGTGACAACATAGGAGACTCTCTATCATGAAGATCATGGTGCTACTTTGAAGCACAAGTGCGGAAAAAGGATAGTAACATTGTCCCTTCTCTCTTTTTCTCTCATTTTTTTCTTTTTTTCTTTTCTCTTTTTCTTGGGCCTTCTCTTTTTTCTTAGTGCAGAATCTCATCCCGACTTGTGGGGGAATCATAGTCTCCATCATCCTTTCCTCACATGGGACAATGCTCTAATAATGATAATCATCATACTTTTGTTACTTACAAGTCAAGAATTACAACTCAATACTTGGAACAAAATATGACTCTATGTGAATGCCTCCGGCGGTGTATCGGGATATGCAATGAATCAAGAGTGACATGTATGAAATTATGAATGGTGGCTTTTCCACAAATACGATGTCAAGTACATGGTCATGCAAAGCAATATGACAATGATGAAGCGTGTCATAATAAACGGAACAGTGGAAAGTTGCCTGGCAATATATCTCGGAATGGCTATGGAAATGCCATGATAGGTAGGTATGGTGGCTGTTTTGAGGAAAATATAAGGAGATTTATGTGTGATAGAGCGTATCATATCACGGGGTTTGGATGCACCGGCGAAGTTTGCACCAACTCTCAAGGTGAGAAAGGGCAATGCGCGGTACCGTAGAGGCTAGAAAATTGTGGAAGGTTGAGAGTGTGTATAATCCATGGACTCGCATTAGTCATAAAGAACTCATATACTTATTGCAAAAGTTTATTAGCCCTCGAAGCAAAGTACTACTACGCATGCCCCTAGAGGGATAGATTGGTAGGAAAAGACCATCGCTCGTCCCCGACCGCCACTCATAAGGAAAGTAATAAAAGAACACCTATGTGTCAAAATTGTCACACAACTTTTACCATACGTGCATGCTACGGGACTTGCCAACTTTAACACAAGTATTTCTCAATTTCACAATTACTCAACTAGCACACTCTAATATTACCACCTTTATATCTCAAAACACTTATCAAGTATCTAACTTCTCATGATATTCAATGGACTCAATATGGAAGATTAATTTCACAATTAAAGCAAATTACCATGCTGTTTAAGACTCTCAAAATAATATAAGTGAAGCATAAGAGATCAATAATTTCTAGAAAATACAACCGCCACCGTGCTCTAAAAGATATAAGTAAAGCAATAGAGCAAAAACTATATAGCTCAAAAGATATAAGTGAAGCACATAGAGTATTCTAACAAATTCCGAATCATGTGTGTCTCTCTCAAAAGTGTATTCAGAGAGGATGATTGTGGTAAACTAAAAAAGGAAAGACTCAAATCATACAAGACGCTCCAAGCAAATACATATCATGTGGTGAATAAAAATATAGTTCCAAGTAAAGTTACCGATGGATGAAGACGAAAGAGGGGATGCCTTCCGGGGCATCCCCAAGCTTAGGCTTTTGGTTGTCCTTGAATTTTACCTTGGGGTGCCTTGGGAATCCCCAAGCTTAGGCTCTTGCCAATCCTTTTGCCATAGTCCATCAAATCTTTACCCCAAACTTCAAAACTTCACAACACAAAACTTAACAGAAAATCTCGTGAGCTTCGTTAGCGAAAGAAAATAAAACACCACTTCAAGCTACTGTAATGAACTCATTATTTATTTATATTGGTGTTAAACCTACTGTATTCCAACTTTTCTATGGTTCATAAACTCCATTACTATCCATAGATTCATTAAAATAAGCAAACAACACGCGGAAAACAGAATCTGTCAAAAATAGAACAGTCTGTAGTAATCTGTAACTAACGAAAACTTTTGGAACTCTAAAAGTTCTACCAAAATAGGAAGACCTAGATAATTTGTTTATTGATCAACTGCAATTGGAATCAGTATTTTATCATGTTCTGGTGATTTTTAACAATTGTTTTCGTGAATAGAAAGTTTCTGGAATTTTCATCAAGATCAAATAACTATCATCCAAGAAGATCCTATAGTTTAACTTGGCACAAACACGAATTAAAACACGAAACCACATCTAAAAGAAGCTAGATGGATTATTTATTCCTAGACAGAACCAAAAAGCAAAAAACTAAAATAAAATTGGGTTGCCTTCCAACAAGCGCTATCGTTTAACGACCCTAGCTAGGCATAAAAGCAAGGATAGATCTAGGTATTGCCATCTTTGGTTGGAAATTCTTCAATAAGACACCTATAACTCCTAGGAGTTTCTTCCTTTTTGTTAATTATCAAACTTCTAGGCACGAAATCGAGAAAATCATTTGTAGCAAAAGGTTCCTTAAGGATAGCAAGAAAATTGGGGTGAATACTTATGGATTTGAGGTCTGCATTTCCCTTACTAGAAGTTTCACCCTTATTTTAGGAACATACATCAATTTGGCAATCTTAGCATTAGAAGGAGTGTTTTTCACGGAAGAAAAGGCAGACCCTAGGTTGGTAATAATATCCTCAATTTTATCAATTCTAGTGGAATATTGATCTATCTTTTCATTAACCATAGGTTCCTTTTCTTTAAAAATTTTAAGAGCAACTCCTACCTTAGATCCGTATTGGGTAATTTGGTTATGGATCTTTCTATTCAAATGTTCAACCAACTCTACGGTGGCAACTTTATTTTCAATAATTTCAAGCCGTTGCATCACATGTTCCAAAGTTAAAATAGTTCCATTAACCAAAAGAGGTGGTGGGCCAAACAAATCTATCATAGCATTGTAAGAATCAAAAGTATGGCTACCCAAGAAATTTCCACCGGTAATGGTATCAAGAATATATCTATTCCAAGTAGTGATGCCTACATAAAAATTGCGAAGAAGAACGGAAGTAGATTGCTTCCTAATAGATCTATTTTGTGCATTGCAAATTCTGTACCAAGCATCTTTTAGATTTTCTCGCTCTCTTTGTTTAACATTAAGAACTTCATTCTCGGGACACAAAGGAGTAGATAAAGGACTAGCCATGATGGCACACGGGACACAAAAGGCAAGCAAAAAAGAGGGCAAACGGAAAAGCGGGCGAATAAAACGGCAAGGGTCAAGTGGAGGAGAGGAAAATGAGAGGCGAATGGCAAATAATGTAATGCGAGGGATAAGAGTTTGTG
This sequence comes from Triticum monococcum, assembly GCA_034509565.1. NCBI lineage: Eukaryota > Viridiplantae > Streptophyta > Magnoliopsida > Poales > Poaceae > Triticum > Triticum monococcum. The sequence continues at coordinate 691,320,137 of CM067842.1, forward strand.
ATGGGTACTTGGTATATTGATTTGTGCGTAGAGTCCCCGGCAACGGCGCCAGAAATGGCTCATTATCGGGAGTTCAAATCTTGACTTGACTTTGCGTAAGCCTCCCTGGCAACGGCGCCTGAAATCCTTCTTGCTACCTCTTGAGCACTCCGTTGGTTTTCCCTTGAAGAGGAAAGGGTGATGCAGCAAAGTAGCATAAGTATTTCCCTCAGTTTTGAGAACCAAGGTATCAATCCAGTAGGAGGCCACGCTCAAGCCCCTTGCACCTACACAAACAAATAAGAACCTAGCAACCAACGTGTTAAAGGGATTGTCAATCCCTTCACGGCCACTTGCAAAAGTGAGATCTGATAGAGATGATAAGATAATACTTTTGGTATTTTTATGATAAAGAGTAAAAGTAAAGATTGCAAATTAAACAGTAATGGAAATAATAGGAGATTAATATGATGAAAAATAGACCCGGGGCCATAGGTTTCACTAGTGGCTTCTCTCAAGAGCATAAGTATTATGGTGGGTGAACGAATTACTGTCGTGCAATTGATAGAATTGAGCATAGTTATGAGAATATCTAGGTATGATCATGTATATAGGCATCATGTCCGTGACAAGTAGACCGACTCCTTCCTGCATCTACTACTATTACTCCACACATCGACCGCTATCCAGCATGCATCTAGAGTATTAAGTTCATAAGAACAGAGTAACGCTTTAAGCAAGATGACATGATGTAGAGGGATAAACTCACGCAATATGATATAAACCCCATCTTTTTATCCTCGATGGCAACAATACAATACGTGTCGTTTCCCCTACTGTCACTGGGATCGAGCACCACAAGATTGAACCCAAAGCTAAGCACTTCTCCCATTGCAAGAAAGATCAATCTAGTACGCCAAACCAAACTGATAATTCGAAGAGACTTGCAAAGATAACCAATCATACATAAAATAATTCAGAGAAGATTCAAATATTGTTCATAGATATTCTAGATCATAAACCCACAATTCATCGAATCTCGACAAACACACTGCAAAAGAAGATTACATCGAATAGATCTCCAAGTGAATCGAGGAGAACTTTGTATTGAGATCCAAAGAGAGAGAAGAAGACATGTAGCTAATAACTATGGACCCGAAGGTCTGAGGTAAACTACTCACACATCATCGGAGAGGCTATGGTGTTGATGTAGAAGCCCTCCGTGATCAATGCCCCCTCCGGCAGGACACCGGAAAAGGCCCCAAGATGGGACCTCACGGGTACAGAAGGTTGCGGCGGTGGAATTAGGTTTTCATGGTGCTCTCCGATGGTTTGGGGGTACGTAGGTATATATATAGGAGGAAGAAGTAGGTAGGTGGAGCCATGAGGGGCCCACGAGGTTGGAGGGCGCGCCCAGGGGGTAGGCACGCCCCCTGCCTCATGGCCTCCTTGTTGGTTGCTTGACATCCACTCCAAGTCCTCTGGAGCATGTTTGTTCCAAAAATCACGCTCCCGAAGGTTTCATTCTGTTTGGACTCCGTTTGATATCTTTTCTCTGCGAAACACTGAAATAGGCAAAAAAAACATCAATTTGGGTTGGGCCTCCGGTTAATAGGTTAGTCCCAAAAATAATATAAAAGTGTATAAATAAGCCCATTAAACATCCAAAACAGAATATATAATAGCATGGAACAATCAAAAATTATAGATACGTTGGAGATGTATCATAGAGCCCCTGGCAATTTTGTGCCGAGGTGTGTGTGTGAGACAACTGACGAGACGGAATAAAGTCTATAAGTAAAGACGATACCGAATAAGGATTTGGTTCACTGGGATCTGATTGATACGTCAAAGCGCAATCTTACAGATTTTATTATAATCAGCAAGGCCATTATACATGCCAGGGGTCTAGGGCTAAAAAGCTCTATACAGGTTCTTGAGTAAAGTTGTGGTCTGCAAAATCCTTTGCACCTTCCTGCCGCACGTCTGCGCCACTTTCACCCAAGTAAGAAAGATTCCTTTAGAGGAATGGTCTTCGGCTATGTATGCGGAACCGGGCTCGAAGAGAGTCCTTGTGAGTCGAGTAGGTTTTGATTCACCTGTGTTAAAAAAGAAAAGATGATTAAAGAAAGGGGAAGGCCGTATAAGGTCGAACCGTGCTATAGGCCTGTCCATATATCTCCTCTGTTGATGCCCAAGGTATTTTGAGTGCATATTGTGCATTAGCGGTACGAATTTCGCTGACGTTCGTGGCGATCGATGGAGGCAAAACTACTAATCCATCCCTGGAATTGTCGGGCTGCCGGCATGCAGAACTGACCGGCCTTGCGCGATGAAGTCCGACGGCTTAATAGCTGATGAGGTGTGCGGCTTGACAGGGCCGCTTTGTACTTCGTCCATGATGGTCGCAGTATGCTCCTCAGTATGGAGGGAGCGCTCCATGTTCCCTTTGATTGTAATGACGCCGCGTGGACCGAGCAGCTTGAGCTTTAGATAGGCATAGTGCAGAACCGCATTCAAGCGGGCGAAAGCGGTTCGTCCGAGCAGTGCGTGATAACCGATGCGGAAGGGGACGATGTCGAAGATCAAGTCTTCACTTCAGAAGTTGTCCGACGAACCGAAGACGACTCCCAGTGTGATTGAGCCCATGCAGCGGGCCTCTACACCAAGTATTACTCCTTTGAAGGTAGTTTGAGTGGGCTTGATTCTTGACGGATCGATGCCCATTTTGTGGGCAATGTCTTGATAGAGCAGATTGAGACTGCTGCTGTCGGTGTCAAAACCGGTGGATCTCGGGTAGGGGGTCCCGAACTATGCGTCTAGAATTGATGGTAACAGGAGACAGGGGACACGATGTTTACCCAGGTTCGGGCCCTCTCTATGGAGGTAATACCCTACTTCCTGCTTCATTGATCTTGATGGATATGAGTATTACAAGAGTTGATCTACCACGAGATCGTAATGGATAAACCCTAGAAATCTAGCCTATGTGTATATGGTAATGAATCTGTCCTATCCGAACTATGCTCTCCGGTTTATATAAGCACCAGAGAGATCTAGGGTTACATGGAGTCGGTTACAACAGAGGGAATCTTCATAGTCGGTCGCCTAGCTTGCCTTCCACGCCAAGGAGAGTCCAATCCGGACACTGGTATAGTGTTCGCCCTTCATGTCTTCATAGCCCATCAGTCCGGCCCAATGGATAACAGGCCGGATGCCCGAGGACCCCTTAGTCCAGGACTCCCTCAGTAGCCCCTGAACCTGGCTTCAATGACGAGGAGTCCGGTGCGCAGATTGTCTTCGGCATTGCAAGGCGGGTTCTCCTTTTTCCGAACTCCAAGATAGTCTTCGGATGCGATGATTGTATCCAGACCTGTAACGCACACCACACACAACCACAGAGAGAATATAATATTTGCACGAATCCAATCTGTCGACAGCTTTTTCAACACGACATTATGTCTTCCCGGTCATAATCTCAAACTGTTTTTCATCTGCCATCCCACGTTTCGAGATGTGGTTGTTATTGGCACGTCTTGTCGAAGCAGGGATCATGTCCCCTCATTGCGGGATTCTCATCAATGCAGGCATGGGTAACCCAACCGTGTCGTTTATACAGCCCCTGGGGAACAGGCGGATCTTAAGGCGAGCGAGGAGGCGTTTGATATATGCTGCCTTTATAAGGGGATAAGGATTCCCTCTTCCTCTTCTCACGCTCTCTCTCTGTCTCCGCCTTTCTAATCTCGAGATCCAGCGCCCAAGTTCTCATCTCCTTTACACTCAAGCAACCATATCCGGATCCGGTGGTCAGGGCAACTGGATGGTCTCCTCCATCAAAGAGGACATTACTGAGCTCCGGGCGGCCGGATATTTGGCGAAGGAAATCGCCCACCGCTTGTCGGCCGAGGGACAAATCGTCCCCACGCTAGAGCCCAACGAGAGGGTAGTATTCCTCCCTCATTTGTTCCATGGACTAGGCTTTCCACTCCACCCTTTTGTTTGTGGGCTGATGTATTATTACGGGATAGATTTCCATGATTTGTCCCCGAATTCCTTCCTCAACATCTCAGCATTCATCGTCGTGTGTGAGGCCTTCCTCTGCATCCAACCCCACTTCGGGTTGTGGCTCAAAGTCTTCAACGTGAAGCCGAAGGTGGTGGATGGCCAGCACGCGGAATGCGGAGGGGCAATGGTGAGTAAATTGTCCAATGTCTCCTGGCCTAAAGGCACTTTTGTGGAGATGGTAAAGGAGTGGCAGAAGCAGTGGTTCTACATCACAGAACCACGCGGCACCACCTGGGCCGCAGCTGCCGAATTCCGCTCCGGCACTCCTGTGTGACTCACCTCCTGGGTCGAGAAGAGTCCGGACTGGTGTCCTCTCGACCAGCTGATAGCACTGCAGATGCATGTTCAGGGTATGGTAACCAAGAGCGTCAAGCTCGTCGATGTGATCCAGGTGATGTTAGTTCGTCGGATCCTTCCATGCTAGCGCCGAAGCCGCCCGCTATGGGAATTCAATCCGAAGAAGGACCAGACCCTAGTGAGGCTCTTCGAGTCTACGCACGAAGGCGCATGGAAATTGCTCTTCAAGGGCAATGAGAAACCACCAGCCACGGATTCAGACCGTGGTCATGATTGTACACACCCTGCCAGCAAGGTATGTTGTTTCGAACGCTTCCTCAACCTAATTGTTTCAAGGATGATGTCTAAGCTTTTGTTATTTCTCCTTCAGGACTGGACGGAGAGGGCGAAGCAGATCCAGTGTCTGGCTCCGCTACCTGAGGAACCAGTCATCCCGCGTCTAGCGAAGATGCTGGTACCGGCGCCATATAACGCACCAGAGAAGAAGGCCAAGAAGAAGGCAAAGGGGGCCAAGAGTGGCCCCCATCGTAAGGGTACTTCGGACATGGTGTCCGAAGACGACGAAACTCATTCCTCTGTTCCTAAGGACAATGACGGGGAAGAGGAGGAGGAGGAAGAAAACAATCCAACCCATGAGGAGAGGAAGAAGAAGAGGGCGGCTCCAGCGCATCCAGAGGCGGCAGCGCCCAAAAAGGGGAAGGGCGTTCCAGTGGTCAACACCGTGTGGGACGTTGACAGCAGTCCAGAACGACGCCCCCGCACTAAGCCCCAGGCCACGTCGTAAGTGACATGGCTTATTTATGCGCACATCCAACCCTTTCTCTCCATTATCTTGATGTAGTTAACTTTACCATTGCAGTTCGGCCCGCGACCTAATCCAGCGATCCTCGTCTGGAGGTTTGTTGGCTCCGTCAGAGATGGTGAGCTAGTCGCCACCGCCTGCTTATTCCCCTGGGGCTAGGGATGAAACCGAAGTGTTGTCCTAGAGGGCCGATCCGAACCGGGGAGGAACCCAGGACACTGTTCGGAAGGTGCCATGAGGCGAGGCCTCCCCTCCCGGACATATGGAGGGGACTATCCCCAAGGAGACTGGTGAAGAGGGCCATATCCAGCTCGGCCCTCAGCCAAATACTATTCCGGAGACCCATATGGCTCCGGAGTCGGGCAGGCAGCCCCCTTTGAAGGAGGGGGTGCACCACTTCCGCCGGTGTTCCCTATCCATCCAGGGTTGCCGGACAACCTGATGGAGGCGCTACGAGGTGCCTCCGTTATGGACGAGCATCGTCTCCTTTTGGGCACAATGATTGAGAAGGTTCGGTCTGCCAAGAGTGGACTGAACGAAGCCTGCAGCAACCTGTTGACAGGTTTCGAGGTAAGTGACATAGAAAGAGAAAAAACCCATGTAGTCAGTAGCCCCTGAGACACTGTACGATGTTCGGCGAGGAGAACCGGACAGAGGATTGATCCTGTATTGTAGGAGACTAACATATTATGTATGCATAAGCAGGCATCGCTGTTGGCCGCAACCTCGCATGCTGCCGAATTCTCTGAATTGAGGCAGAGGCTGGAGCGGACCAAGAACGAGAACGAGCTCAGCGAGGCTACAATGCGGCTTCAAGAGAAGCAAGGTGAGTAATGTCTTGTTGTGTGACCGGAATGCATAGGCGTTGTGTATTGACTGTAATGTCGTAATATGTACAGGAGCCGCAACTGAGATCGAGGCCCTGAGGAAAGCCCTGGGCGAGGCTGAGGGGAAAGTTGTCCAGTAGTAGGCCGCTCATAAGAAGCTCAAGGCCCGGGTCAATGAAGTCCAGCAGGAGCTCCAGGATGCCGTAAAAAATGTGAGATCTTGGAGAAAGATGCGTCGGCTCAAGAGGCCGAACTCACCAAGGCTCATCAGAGCGCGGAGTCCGCACGGAAAGAGGCCCAGGCCACCCTCCAGGAGATCCAGGAGGCCAGGAAGATCACTGCGGGTAAGGCATTTAAGATGCAAAGCAAGTATGCGAAGAAGCAGTACCTTTTACTAACCTGGGTTCGGAGTTCCCCAGAGGCTTTTGCGGATCTTCCACGCAGCGTATCAGACGCTGTCGATTTCTACCGAGTCGAAGGAGGAGGTTCTATGAAGAAGCTATTCTGGTCACAGTATACGACGTCGGAGCATCCCGTATCCTTCACCGATCAGCTGAAGCAGCTGGTGGAGTTGCACAGGGTGGCCGAACTAGCCATGAAGGACTTGACAATCCGGCTATGGCCAGCCAAAGCTATGCCCGGTAGCTACTTCGGACTCGTGAGGCGGCTAGTGGAAGCCTGTCCGCGGTTGGACCTTGCCAAGCGCTTTGTCTGTATTGAAGGGCTCGTATGGCCTTCGCTCGTTGCAAGATGTGGTGGGCGAAGATGAACGCCGTTCAAGTTGCCAGCAGGCCGCCGGAGGGCAAGGAGCACCGCACGCCCGAGAGATATTTTGCGGATGTCATAGAAGGGCCTCGACTTGCGGCAGCTCAATGTTCGAAGGATGTTGAGTTTGAATAAATATATACATGTTGCCCTTGCTTTGTATTATGGAAACAAAACATGTAGTGTAATTTTGTTATGCTTTAATTGTTTCCTCCTCTGCGGCCGTATTATTTGTAATCTGAGGGTTAGCCAGTCGTCGGCTTCTGCCCTCATGTAGGTAGTACGGAGGTGTTTGGGATGGGATCTAAACAATCTTGATCCAATTATATGGTCCTTTGAAGGAGTTGTTTAGCGCAACGAACAAGGCAATCAGACTATACGGCTTAAACGCCCTCACTTAGCCATAGGAGTGTTATAATTAAGCAGGTGCGGAACCCTTGGTCCGAGCCGGGGTGCTATCCGCATCCAATCGGGAAGTGTCGATCCTTCGCATCACGCGGAAGAAACCTCCAATGATTTTGTAACCCTCGAACAGCTGACCGGCTCTCGCCGTATCATGACAGTTAGTTTTCGGCTTTCTCTACTGAGGTGCTCATCTGGTCGAAGCCAGGGCACAATCGCATTAGTTCTTCCTTTACTACCCTAGCCGATAGAGCGGAACGTAGGGTAGCAAGCACAGGAGCCGGGCAACCCAACTATTGACCAAAGACATGATTCGGAGCCAATGCATATAATGCTAAATTCGGGGTGCCGAACTTTTATACAAGAAGTGTTCGGACTTTGTTGCCGTGTTATGGGGTGATAAGCAGCCCCTGGCGAATGTGAAACGTACAAAAGAGTACCGATGTAGCTGATAAGCAGATCGAAATAAAATGAAGTAAGAAGCGAAAACCACAGAAACTGGGCCGCAAATCATTTTTATTATAACTGAATGGATACATCAAGGTGTATCTTATACAAATAGTGTGATAAGCTCCCGGACTATTTAGCATGCCGGAACCAAGAAGGAGCAGCGTGCGGGTCCTGGGAAGTAAGTAAAAATATCGTCAAGAAGAACGTATGGAGGTTACCTTACGCACCTATGCTGCATGCCCCCTTTGTATGCCGATCCTTTGAAGGGGCAGGTGATCAGGCTCGCGGGAAAAGGAACCTAAAACGGAAAGGAAAAGTGTATCCGGGGTCAATCTAGCCGAACTGTAGATCCCGGGTTAGCTTGTGCCTCCGTCGATGTCCATGGAATTTCGAGTGCGTAATTATGTACGCGTGGTGCGAATGCCACTACTTTATCAGGACTGGGTCGGAGGCTGAATTGCTAGGCGAGCTCATGACAAGCCATGCTGTCCTGCTGCAGTGTAGTTCAGAACCTCTTGATGATGTCTGAGGGCTCGGCAGCCGCACTATGGTGCTGCTTGAGAAGGCCTCTCTGTACCTCTACAGCTAGGGCAGCGGTGTGCTCCTCTTTTCGGAGGGAGCATTCCGTATTGCCATTGACTATTATGATGCCACATGGACCGGGCATCTTGAGCTTTAGATAAGCGTAGTGTGGCACTGCGTTGAATCTAGGAAACGTTGTTCGTCCGAGAAATGCATGATAGCCGCTGCGGAAGGGGAAGATGTTGAACATTAACTCCTCGCTTTGGAAGTTGTCCGGAGAACCGAAGACCACTTCCAGCGTGATTGAGCCCGTACAGCGGGCCTCGACGCCTGGTATGACTCCTTTGAAGGTGGTCTTTGTTGGTTTGATTCGTGAGGGGTCAATGCCCATCTTCCACACTGTGTCTTGATAGAGCAGGTTGAGGTTGCTACCCCCGTCCATCAGGACTCGCGTGAGGTGAAACCCGTCAATAATTGGGTTAAGGACCAGTGCGGCCATACCACCGTGGCGGGTACTAGTTGGGTGGTCTCGTCCATCGAAGGTGATCGGGAACGACGACCAAGGATTGAATTATGGGGCGACTAGCTCTACCGCGTAGACGTCCCTAAGTGCTTGCTTACGCTCCCTTTTGGGGATGTGTGTAGTGTATATCATGTTCACCGTTTTGACTTGAGGGGGAAATTTCTTCTACCCCCCAATGTTCGGTTGCTGGAGCTCTTCATCCTCGTCCTCATTTTGTGCTCCCTTTTCTTTGTTTTCGGCATTTAACTTGCCAGCCTGGTTAAAAACCCAACAATCCCTGTTGGTATGGTTGGCTTGCTTGTCCGGGGTGCCGTGTATCTGGCATGGATGGTCGAGTATGCGGTCTAGGCTAGAAGGTCCTTCATTATTTCTTTTGTATGGCTTCTTCTGTTGGCCGGACTTGGAGCCAAAGAATCCAGCGTTGACTGTGGTGTCATCGGTGTTGTTGCCATTGCTTCGGCATTTGTGTCTATTGTGCCGGACCTTGCCAGTGCTATTCTTGGCCTCAGAGGGGCCTGTCTTGCTGGCTGTGTTGTTACTACGGGCCAGCCAACTGTCCTCTTCGCGCAAAAGCGGTTCATGGGTGTCGTGAGGGCTGCCATGGACTTCGGCTTTTCTTGGCCGAGGTGGCGTGCTAACCATTCATCACGGATGCTGTGTTTGAAAGCTGCTAAGGCCTCAGCATCCGAACAGTCAACGATCTAGTTCTTTTTGGTTAGGAACCTAGTCCAGAATTTTCTGGCTGATTCTCCAGGTTGTTGAACTATGTGGCTTAAGTCATCGGCGTCTGGTGGCCGGACATAGGTTCCTTGGAAGTTGTCCAAGTAGGCTTCTTCCAAGTCCTCCCAGCTGCCGATAGAATTTTCAGGCAGGTTGTTAAGCCAGTGCCGAGCTGGCCCTTTGAGCTTAAGTTGGAGGTATTTAATGGTGTGGAGGTCATCTCCTCGAGCCATATGTATATGGAGAAAGAAATCCTCGATCCATACTGCAGGATCGGTTGTGCCGTCATATGATTCGATATTGACGGGCTTGAATCCCTCAGGGAATTCGTGATCCAGTACTTCATCTGTGAAGCAGAGAGGGTGTGCGGCGCCTTTGTACCGGGCTGCATCGTGGCGTAGCTCTGATGGAGTCCGTCTGTGGTATTCGGCCCGGGCGTGGTTAGGTTTGTCACGTCCAAATAGGTAGCCGCCTTCATGCCTCGAGGCACGCCCTTGTGATCCTTAGATTGATCTTGTATGTCCTGTTCTATTGTTCAGGGTCTGCTGAAGGTCGTATGTGTGACCCCGAACTCCTTCATTTTTATTTTTGCGGGGCGGTGGGGCAGGATGCTATTCGGCCTGAGTTGCCGTTTTATCCCGACCATATGGTGGTTGGTCATACGCCCTGTCTCGACCATGTGGTGGTCGTTCCGCTTTACGCGGGGGAGATGTGTGCTCCGGTGCCTCCTCGTTGAATTGAGGTAGCAGCCTGTGTTTCGGGTAGCTCTTGGCTGGGCGCTTGAGGCCGTATTCTTCGGCAGTCAGGACGTCAGTCCATCTGTCGACGATCAGATCTTGTTCGGCTTGAAGCTGCTGCTATTTCTTTTTAAGGCTCCTAGCGGTGGCAATGAGCTGAAGCTTAAAGCACTCCTGCTCCAGAGGATCCTCAGGCACGATGAATTCTTCGTTGCCGAGGCTTGTCTCCTCCTCAGAGGGTGGATGGTAACCATCGTCCTCTGAGTTATCTTCCATGGCCTGTTCATTAGGGTTGTCTTGCGTGTTGTCATGTTCCTCCTGTTCGGATGCAGCTCCGACAGGGTCTTCCGTGTTTTCGGCGTCGCCTAGAGTACAATTTTCTCTGGTGCCAGCGTTGCCATCCTTTGAGAGACGAGGCTTAGAATGCTGTTTTGAGCACCGACGCTTGGACTGCGTTTCCGAAGGTTTATTCGCATCTGGCTCTTCTTTGTCATTGCCAGATCCTTTGGGTGTATCAACCATGTACACGTCGTACGAAGAGGTGGCCGTCCAGTGTCCAGTGAATGGCGGGTCATGGCCTTGCTCCTTGTTGGCATCGTCGTCCATGTTGTCGATGTCTTCGGAGCCATAGTCAAGCATGTCGGTTAAGTCGTCGACGGTGGCTATGAAGTGGGTGGCGGGTGGGAAGCAAAATTCCTCGTCGTCCGCCTCTAGCTCGAACCGAACATAGTTCTGTTGTGAGTCATCCTCCAAGGACAAGTTCTTCAAAGAGTTTAGTACGTCACCCAAAGGCGAATGCTGGAAGATGTCTGCGGCGCTAAATTCGAAAATCGATAACCGATCCAGCTCGGTGTCCGCAGGCGCACTTGATCCGGAACGTGTAGCCGGAGAAGAGTCCGGAGTCCCAATGACGCGAGCATTGCCGGATGTCGAGTCCATGTGCGGCCCCAACGCCGCGGACTTTGTGGCCTCGGAGGGCACGATCTGCTTCGTTCCTGAGGCCTTCGCAGCAACAGGATCCATCTCCTGGATGTGGTCCGATGACAGATTTAAGTCATGTTCATCAGAACAAGGGGGAGCGATCGCGACGGTTTCAAACCCATCGAAGATCGAGTCTCCTTGGGTGTCCGCAACATATTTCACGCTTCCGAATCTGACCTGGTGGCCAGGGGCGTAGCTATCGATCTGCTCCAGATGGCCAAACGAGTTGGCCTGCAGTACGAAGCTGTCAAACACAAAGATTTGTCCGGGGAGGAAGGTTCTTCCCTAGACAGCGTCATTGTTGACAATTGAAGGGGCCATCAAAGCTTTTGTCGACGACACAGTGGAACTCTCAATGAAAGCACCAATGTCGGTGTCAAAACCGGCGGATCTCGGGTAGGGGGTCCCGAAGTGTGCGTCTAGGATCGATGGTAACAGGAGACAGGGAACATGATGTTTACCTAGGTTCGGGCCCTCTCTATGGAGGTAATACCCTACTTCTTGCTTCATTGATCTTGATGGATATGAGTATTACAAGAGTTGATCTACCACGAGATCGTAATGGCTAAACCCTAGAAGTCTAGCCTATGTGTATATGGTAATGAATCTGTCCGAACTATGCTCTCCAGTTTATATAAGCACCGGAGAGATCTAGGGTTACATGGAGTCGGTTACAACATAGGGAATCTTCATAGTCGGTCGCCTAGCTTGCCTTCCACGCCAAGGAGAGTCCAATCCGGACACTGGAATAGTCTTCGGCCTTCATGTCTTCATAGCCCATCAGTCCGGCCCAATGGATAACAGGCCGGACACCCGAGGACCCCATAGTCCAGGACTCCCTCAGCTGCCGCCATCCATGAGGACTCACATGAGGTGGAATCCATTGATAATTGGATCAAGGACCAGAGCTGTCGAACCTCCATGACGAATACTGGTTGGGTGGTCCTTTAGATCAAAGTTGATCGGACAAGCCGACCGTGGGTTGAATTTTGGCGCGACCGGCTCTATGGCGTAGACGTCCCGTAGTGCGCGCTTGCGCTCCCTCTTAGGGATATGTGTGACATATATCATATTCACTTTTTTACCTCGGGGGGAAATTGCTTCTGTCCCCGTGTGTTCGGTTGATGAGGCTCTTGGTCATCGTCATCGCTGGGCGACCTCTTTCCCTTGTGTTCGGCATTGAGTTTGCCGACCTGTTTAAATACCCAACAATTTATGTTGGTATGATTGGCAGGTTTATCGGGGGTGCCATGAATCTGGCAAAGTCGATCAAGTATTCTGTCTAAACTGGATGGGCCATCTCTATTTGCCTTGAATGGCTTCTTCCGTTTACCGGGTTTGGAGCCGCTGAATACGGCGTTGACCGCCGTTTCTTGGGTTCCTTCATTATTGCTTCGACGCTTGTGCTTGTCGCATCGTGGCTTGCAATTGTCGTCCCTGGTTTTGGAGGTGCTAGGGTCGCTGGTGCTATTGCTTCTATGAGCAAGCCAACTATCCTCTCCCACGCAAAATCGGGTCATAAGTGCGGTGAGGGCTGCCATGGACTTCGGCTTTTCTTGACCAAGGTGTCGGGCGAGCCACTCGTCCCGGACGCTATGCTTGAAGGCCACGAGGGCTTCGGCATCCGGACAATCCCCAATCTGGTACTTTTTAATTAGGAACCTGGTCCAGAGCTGCTGGGTCAATTCCCCGGGTTGCTGGATTATGTGACTAAGGTCATCGGCGTCTGGGGGCCGAACATATGTACCTTGGAAGTTGTCTCTGAATGCATCCTCCAGGTCTTCTGAGCTACCAATAGAGTTTTCTGGTAGACTGTTCAGCCAGTGCCGTGTTGGTCCCTTAAGTTTGATGAGAAGGTATTTGATGGCGTGTAGATCGTCACCGCGAGCCATATGAATGTGGAGAAGAAAATCTTCAATCCATACTGCGGGATCTGTTGTGCCATCATATGATTCAATGTTTACGGGTTTAAACCATTCTGGGAACTGGTGCTCCATTACCTCATTGGTGAAGCATAGGGGGTGTGCGGCGCCTCTATATCGGGCCATGTCACGACACAGTTCGGATGAAGTCCGTATGTAGTTTTTGGCCCGGGCATGGTTGTGCCCACCGCGCTAGGATTGATAACCGTCCTCTCGCGTCGGGGCACGCCCTCGTGATCCATAGATTGATCTAGTCTGACCTACTCTATTTGCAGGTCCTGTCGAAGGTCATATGTGTATCCCTGAGCTGCTGTTTCTCTGCTTTTATGGCTAGCTGGTGTTGGCTGGTGTTCAGCTTGAGTTGTCGTTCTATCCCGGCCACGGGGTGGTCGGTCAGGTCCATCGGCCGCGTTGCGCGCGGGTGGTATGGGCTCCAGCTCCTCATCGTCGAATTGGGGTAGCAGCTTACGCTTCGGGCAACTCTTTGTTGCGTGTTCGAGGCCGTATTCTTCGGCTGCCAGGACATTAGGTGTTCGGCTCCACTTCCCGAAGACTCAGCTGATCCTGTGTTAATGAGGATGCTGGCCCAGGCGCGGTATCAAATGCCGGTGAAGGAGGACAAGAATAAGAGCAAAATGGTTGAAGGTGGCCTCCGCTCTAAAGGTATACTGGATGCTACGTCCGGGGAGACTGAAGCTCCCTCTTCTGAAGATGAAGACAAAGGGGTAGAAGAAGGGGATATCCCTTCCCCCCATGGGAAGAAAAGGACTGCCTCCAAAGACTTGGAGGTGGAGGCACCAAAGAGAGGGAAGATATCCCTGTCAGATGGTTTGGGTTCGGAAGCCGATGTTGACGCAGAGCTCCTCTCTAGGGACAAGCCCTTTGCCAAATCGTAGGTGAACAAGGATGCTCTAGAAATGTTCCATTCTTTTCCGTTTTCAAGGGTAACATTTAAGCTATATGTTTGCAGTCCAGCCCGCTATCTACCTCAATAGTCCTCCTCATCGGGGGACTTGCCTCCGGAGATGATGGAAAGCAAGACGCCTCCACAAGCTTCCTCGCCCCTAAGGGTGGACGACTTCGAGGTGTCATCCCGGAGGATCTCCCCTGACCATCCAGCGGCGCGGGGAACAATGAAGACAGCGCCTGAAGGTGATACTTCGACCGTCAAGGGTCCAGGGGAGGCAGCCCCCACGGGGACCAACAGTGAGGGCCCCGAACTATCCGATTTATAGCCGAAGACGACTCCAGGGTCGAGTAAGCGTACCCCTTTGAAGGGAGTCCGTACTCCCGCAACAGCCTCCAGGAATTCGGAGGTGCTGGATACACTGATGGGCACATTGCAAAGTGTGTCCATCTCAGAGGAACATCGTACCTTAATGGGTACGGTAGTTGAGAGGATTCTGTTCGCAAGAAGCAGATTGAATGAAGCCTTCACGGGCCTGCTGAGAGGCTTCGAGGTATGCAATGTAATATCTTTAACCGCTCTTTACATGCAAAAATGCGCCTGGCTATAGATAGTAGCCCTTGAGACTCTGGTCGGTTTCCACAGGGAGGCAATCAGAGGATCAAAAAGATATGCTCAGGAAGTAACATTAATTTGAAAACAGGCTGTTATGTCAATGGCGACCGCCCAAGCTGCGGAAGTTGCAGATTTAAAGCATAAACTTGAGTTAGCCGATGAGGACATCACTCTTATTAACAGGCGGCTCGACAAGGCACAAGGTATGTTTTGTGACAGCCCGCTTATGCATGTATAATATTATGAGCACGAAGCTGAAAATTATACAATGTGACATGCATAACTGTAGATGGTGCTACCGCGGTTGAGACCCTTCAGGCCGAGCTTGCCCGGGCCAAGGAGAAGGCCAGGGTGAGTAATGCGGCTGCTGATTTAAAGGCTGAACAGGCCACTCGGCGCCAGTGCGAGGAGAGAATATCTTCCATGGAGCGAGAGCTAAAGGATGCCACTGGCAAATGCAAATCACTCGAGCAGGATAACAAAGCCAAAGCAGTCGAAATCCACAAGGCCTTACAAGAGGCGAGAGAAGCACGGTCCGAGTCTAGAGCGGCTTGGGAGGAGATCTGGCAAGCTGGGGAGATAGCGGTTGGTAAGCCCTTTCTTTTACAGACTAAGTTCGGCGACCCGAAGTACGCTCTGCTTAATCAATTGTGGAGTTCTACAGATGCATTCTTGGACCTGCCGAAGAGTGCCTCCGATGCGGCGCAGTTCTTCCAAGCCCATGAAGGACGTGCTGCGGAGAAGCTTTTCTGGTCACAATTTAATGTGCCACGGCGTTCGGCATTGCTGAACAAACAGATGGCCCAGTGGGCCAAGCTCCACAAGATGTCTGAGCTACCATGAAGGACGTCGTGGTCCGGCTATGGCCGGCTGAACCCATTCTGAACAGCTATTTTGGTTTGGTGCAGCGACTTGTCGATGCAGTGCCGCGTATCGACGCCGTCAAGCAGTCAGTGTGCATAGAAGGTGCCCGGATGGCCTTTAACCCGCGTCAAGATGTACTGGGCAAAGATGAAGGCCACCGATGTTGCAGCTAAGGGCCTGCCCGGAGGCAAGGACCATCGCACGCTGGAGCATTATTTGGAGGACGTCCTAGAGGGCGCTCGCTTGATAGAGGGTCAGTGCTCAAAGGATATTACGTTCGAATAAATGCACCGGAATTGTCAATATTATGATACATTAAGGTTGTGCTATATTCATTCCTTTGCCTGGAAGTTATTTCCTCCTAGGCGGCCTTCTTTTAAAATCTGAAAGTTTGCCGGTCGTTGGCTTCGGCCCCCTCGCATATAATACAGGGGTGTTCGGAATAGCACCTGATCACTCTTGACCCAACGTCTTGGTCCGTAACGGAGGTGTCAGTGCGGCGAACTAGGCAATCGGACTATAGGGCTTTAACACTTTCACTTAGCCATAGGAGTTTTACGGTGGGTGTATGATGTAGCCCCTAGTATGTACGCAGTTATCCGAATATGGTTGCGTTACATATGTGACCAAAAAAATAAAGAACGATCATTCGTGTAGTACGAAAGAAATCGCAAAAGATTCTAATAAGTCGCTGAGTGGTTGACCAGCTCTCACTGCATCATGACAGTCAGTTTTCGGCTTTCTCTACTGAGGTATTTAACTAGGTGAACCAGAAACACAATCGCAGTAGTTCTCCCTTTACTACCCTAGCCGATAGGGCGGGACGTAAGGTAGTAAGCACAGGAGTCGGGCAACCCAACTATTGACCAAAGACATGATTCGGAGCTGATGCATATAATGCCAAACTCGTGACGCCGAAGTATGTTGCAGAGCTGTTCGGACTTTTTGGCAACCCATATGTTGCCGTATCGAGCCCCTGGCGATTTGTGCCGAGGTGTGTGCGTGAAACAAACGAAGAAGCAAAATACAGTTCTATGAGGAAAAGCAAATATTGAAGACGGATTATGTTCACTGGAATCTGATTGATGCGTCGAATGCAATCTTACAGATTATAACACCACTACCCAGGCCATTTTACGTGCCAGGGGTCGAAGGCTGAGGAAAAAGGCTCTATACAGGTTTTAAATAGAGTGTTTGGTCTACAGAAAATCTTTTGGACCTCCTGTCGCACGTTTGCGCTGCCATTGCCACAGCGAAAAGTGTTCCTTAAAAGGAGTAATTTTTGGTTATTTGTACGAAACGGGCTCAGAAAAGAGTCCTTGTAGGTCCGTAGGATGAACCGTTTTTTATTCACCTATGGCAAAAGATAAGATATAGTTAGAAAAGAGAAAAAGGTTGTAGGAGGGCTAACCATATTATAGGCCTGTCCGTATTGTGCCTCCGCCGATGACCAAGGTATTTTAAGTGCATAATTATGCATGCGTGATACGAACTTCACGGGTATATGTGGTGAACGACGGAGGCAGAACTGCTAATCAAGCTTTAAAATTGGTCGGTCATGTGTAATAGATGCTGGCGGCTTAATGGCCGATGAGATATGCGGCTTGACGGGGCCGCTTTGTGCGATGGCCGCGGTATGCTACTCGGTATGGAGGGAGTGTTCCATGTTTCCATTGGTCATGATGACGCCGTGTGGGTCGGGCATCTTAAGTTTTAGATAGGCGTAGTTTGGGACCGCATTGAAACGAGCAAAAGCGGTCCGCCCGAGCAGTGCATGGTAGCTACTGCGGAACAGGACAATATTGAAGATTAGGTCTTCGCTTAGAAAGTTGTCCGACGAACCGAAGAAGACTTCCAATGTGATTGAGCCCGTGCAGTGAGCTTTGACGCCGGTTATTACTCCCTTGAAGGTAGTTGTGGTGGGCTTGATCCTTGAGGGATCAATGCCCATCTTGTGGACAGTGTCTTGGTAGAGTAAATTAAGACTACTACAGCCGTCCACAAGGACTCGCATGAGATGGAATCCATTGATCATTGGATTGAGGACTAGAGCTGCTGAATCTCCGTGATGGATACTGGTTGGGTGGTCCTTGCGATCAAAAGTGATCGAGCAGGCCACCCATGGGTTAAATTTTGGGGCGACCGGCTTTATGGCGTAGACGTCTCGTAGTGCGCGCTTGCGCTCCCATGTAGGGATATGCGTCACATATATCATGTTTACTGTTTTTACTTCGGGGGGAAATTGCTTATGTCCCCCAGTGTTCGGTTGGCGAGTCTCTTCGTCTTCGTTGTTGCTGGGCGGCCCTTCCCTTTATGTTCGGCATTGAGCTTGCCGGCTTGTTTGAAAACCCAGCAATTTTTGTTGGTATGGTTGGCGGGTTTGTCAGGGATCCCATGAATCTGACAGGGTCGGTCCAGTATCTTGTCTAAACTGGATGCACCATCTCTGTTTGCCTTGAATGTCTTCTTCTGTTGACCAGATTTGGGGCTACTGAATCCGGCATTGACCGTCGTGTCTTGGGTTCCTGCATTATTGTTTCGACGCTTGTTTTTATTACGTCGTGGCTTGCCATTGCCGTCCCTGGCTTCGGAGGTGCCAGGATCGCTGGTGCTATTGCTTCTACGAGCAAGCCAGCTATCTTCTCCCGCGCAAAAGCGGGTCATCAGTGCAGTAAGAGTTGCCATGGACTTAGGTTTTTCTTGGTCGAGGTGACGGGCAAGCCACTCATCTCGTACGCTATGTTTAAAGGCCGCGAGGGCTTCGGCGTCTGGACAGTCCACAATTTGGTTCTTTTTAATTAGGAACCTAGTCCAGAGTTTCCTGGCTGACTCTCCGGGCTGCTGGATGATGTGACTGAGGTCATCGGCGTCCGGAGGCCGGACATATGTACCTTGGAAGTTGTCGCGAAAGGCGTCTTCCAAGTCTTCCCAGATGCCAATGGAGTTCTCTGGAAGGTTGTTCAGCCAGTGTCGGGCTGGTCCCTTTAATTTTAGTGGGAGGTATTTGATGGCATGGAGATCATCACCACAGGCCATGTGGATATGGAGAAGAAAATCCTCAATCCATACTACGGGGTCGGTTGTTCCATCATATGATTCGATATTCATAGGTTTAAACCCTTCTAGGAATTTGTGCTTCATTACTTCCTCGGTGAAGCATAGGGAGTGTGCGGCACCTCTATAGCGGGCGACGTCCCGACAGAGTTCGGCGGACGTCTCTATGCGGTTTTCACCCTGAGTGAGGTTGTGTTGATCACGCCAGGCCTGATAGCCGTCCTCTTGTGTTGGGGCATGTCCCGTTGACCCGTAGATTGATCTGGTTAGGCCTGCCCTAGTGTCCAGGTCCTGCCGTAGGTCATAGGTGTAATCCTGGGCTATTGTCTCCCTGCCTTTACGGCGGGGGAATGTGGGTTGGTGTTTGGCTTGGGTAGCCATTCTGTCTCGGCCACGCGGTGGCTGGTCTGGCTTATCGGCTGTGTTACGCACTGATGTCAGGGGCTCCCACGCCTCAACATCGAATTGGGGTAACAACTTGCGCTTTTGGTAGCTTTTGGTTGGTCGTGCGAGGCCGTATTCCTCGGCTGCCAGGACATTAGTCCATCTGTTGTTGAGTGTATCCTGTTCAGCTTGAAGCCGTTGCTGCTTCCTTTTCAGGCTCCTCGCGGTTGCGATGAGCTGTTGCTTAAAGTGTTCTTGGTCGAGGGGTTCCTCTGGCACGATGAAGTCTTCGTTGCCGAGGCTTATTTCGTCTTCGGAGGGTGGCATATAATTGCTGTCCTCCGAGTCCTCGGTTCCGACTGGCTCGTCAGGGTTACCCTGCCCCTCCTCCCTATCATCCTGTTCGGATGTTGGTTCGACGGGGGCGTCTGGGTCTTAGGCATTCTCTAGAGTGTTATCGTCTCCATTGGCGGTATTGCTTTCTTTGTCGCGGCGTGATTTTGAACGGCACCGCTGATGCCGCCGCTTTGGTGGTTTATCGGTGTTATTTTCCTTGATTGGATCCTTACTGCCTTCATCGCCATCCTCTTTTGGCGTATCCACCATGTATGTGCCGTATGTGGAGGTGGCCGCCTAGCATCCGGTATGCGGCGCTTTTTGGCTTTGTTCGTCTCCGGCATCGACGTCCATACCATAGATGTCTTCGGAGTTAGGGTCAAGCATGTCGTTTAGATCCTCGACAGTGGCTATGAAGTGGGTGGTGGGTGGGACGTAAAATTCCCCGCTCTCAGCCCCTAGTCCAGGTTGGGCATAGTTCGGACGTTCCCCTTGTGTAATGACGAGGGATCGCATTAAGTCTAGAGCCTCGCTTAAAGGCGAGGTTTGGCTAGGGAAAAGAGAGTCCATGGAGTACGGCGGGAAGGAAACTCATTGGCCGAGCTCACACGATGTTGACTCCGAGGGTCTGGAGCCAGTGTTCAGAGAAGAGTCTGGCTTCATGATGATTGACAGCGACACTACTTCCTCCGGGTCTCCCGTACTAGGCTCAATAGTTGCAGAGAGTCCGACGGCCTCGGACATCCCGTCTTCAGACCTGGTGACGTGCTCTTCATCTAAGGCCAGAGCAGAGGTTGGGGTCGTGAACCCTTGGAAGATCAAATCTCCTCGAAAATCGGTGACATAATCTAGATTTCCAAAACTAATCTGGTGACCTGGGGCGTAGCTATCGATCTTCTCTAGATGGCCAAGCGAATTGGCCTGCAGTGCGAAGCCGCCAGACACAAAGATCTGGCCAGGGAGGAAGACCTCCCTTAGGGAAACATTGTTGTAGATGATTGATGGAGCCATCAAGCCTTCTATCGACGGCACAGTGGAACTCTCAATTAAAGCACCAATGTCAGTGTCAAAACCGGCAGATCTCCGGTAGGGGATCCCGAACTGTGCGTCTAAGGATCGAAGGTAACAAGAGACAGGGACACGATGTTTACCCAGGTTCGGGCCCCTTGATGGAAGTAATACCCTACTTCCTGCTTGATTATCTTAGATGAGTATGGGGTTTACAAGCGTTGATATACCTCGAGATCGTAATGGCTAAACCCTATATGTCTAGCATGTATGATTATGATTGCCTCTACGGACGAAACCCTCCGGTTTATATAAACACCGGAGGGACCTAGGGTTGCACAGAGTCGGTTTACAGAGGAAGGAATCTTCATATCCGAACATTGATGACCCACAAGTATAGGGGATCTATCGTAGTCCTTTCAATAAGTAAGAGTGTCGAACCAATGAGGAGCAGAAGGAAATGACAAGCGGTTTTCAGTAGGGTATTCTCTGCAAGCACTAAAATTATCGGTAACAGATAGTTTTGTGATAGGGTAATTTGTAACGGGTAACAAGTAACAAAAGTAAACAAGGTGCAGCAAGGTGGCCCAATCCTTTTTGTAGCAAAGGACAAGCCTGGAAAAACTCTTATATAAAGGAAAACGCTCCCGAGGACACATGGGAATTATCGTCAAGCTAGTTTTCATCACGCTCATATGATTCGTGTTCGTTACTTTGATAATTTGATATGTGGGTGGACCGGTGCTTGGGTACTGCCCTTCCTTGGACAAGCATCCCACTTATGATTAACCCCTCTTGCAAGCATCCGCAACTACAAAAGAAGTATTAAGGTAAACCTAACCATAGCATGAAACATATGGATCCAAATTAGCACCTTACGAAGCAACGCATATACTAGGGTTTAAGCTTCTGTTACTCTAGCAACCCATCATCTACTTATTACATACCAATGCCTTCCTCTAGGCCCAAATAATGGTGAAGTGTCATGTAGTCGACGTTCACATAACACCACTAGAGGAAAGACAACATACATCTCATCAAAATATCGAACAAATACCAAATTCACATGACTACTTATAGCAAGACTTCCCCCATATCCTCAAGAACAAATGTAACTACTCACAAATCATATTCATGTTCATAATCAGAGGGGTATAAATATGCATAAAGGATCTGAACATATGATCTTTGTTGGGGAACGTAGTAATTTCAAAAAAATTCCTACACACACGCAAGATCATGGTGATGTATAGCAACGAGAGGGGAGAGTGTGCCCACGTACCCTCGTAGACCATAAGTGGAAGCGTTAGCACAACGCGGTTGATGTAGTCATACGTCTTCACGATCCGACCGATCAAGCATCGAACGTATGGTACCTCCGAGTTCTGCACACGTTCAGCTCGATGACGTCCCTCGAACTCCGATCTAGCCGAGTGTTGAGGGAGAGTTTCGTCAGCACAACGGCATGGTGACGATGATGATGTTCTACCGACGCAGGGCTTCGCCTAAGCACCGCTATGATATTATCGAGGTGAATTATGGTGGAGGGGGCACCGCACACGGCTAAGAGATCAAATCAATTGTTGTGTCTGGAGGTGCCCCCTGCCCCGTATATAAAGGAGCAGAGGAGGAGGAGGCAGCCGGCCAAGGGGAGGCGCCCTAAGCGGGAGTCCTACTCCTACTAGGAGTAGGGCTCCTCCTATTCCTAGTAGGAGTAGGAGAGGGGGGAAGGAAAGGGAGAGGAGGAGAGGGGGCCGGCCCCCTTGGCCTAAACCAATTCGGTTTGGGCCTTGGGGGGCGTGCCCCACACTTCCCTTGCTGCCATCTATTTCCACTAAGGCCCATGTAGGCCCATTAAGCCCCGGGGGGTTCCAGTAACCCTCGGTACTCCGGTAAAATCCTGATTTCACCCGGAACACTTCCGTTATCCAAATATAGGCTTCCGATATATCAATCTTCATGTCTCGACCATTTCGAGACTCCTCGTCATGTCCGTGATCAAATCTGGGACTTTGAACAACCTTCGGTACATCAAAACATATAAACTCATAATAACTATCATCGAAACGTTAAGCGTACGGACCCTACGGGTTCGAGAACTATGTAGATATGACCGAGACATGTCTCCGGTCAATAACCAATAGTGGAACTTGGATGCTCATATTGGCTCCTACATATTCTATGAAGATCTTTATCGGTCAAACCGCATAACAATATACGTTGTTCCCTTTGTCATCGGTATGTTACTTGCCCGAGATTCCATAGTCGGTATCTTAATACCTAGTTCAATCTTGTTACCGGCAAGTCTCTTTACTCGTTCCGTAATACATCATCCCACAACTAACTCATTAGTTGCAATGCTTGCAAGGCTTATAGTGATGTGCATTACTGAGTGGGCCCAGAGATACCTCTCCGACAATCGGAGTGACAAATCCTAATCTCGGAATACGCCAACCCAACAAGTACCTTTGGAGACACCTGTAGAGCACCTTTATAATCACCCTTTTACGTTGTGACGTTTGGTAGCACACAAAGTGTTCCTCCGGTAAACGGGAGTTGCATAATCTCATAGTCATAGGAACATGTATATGTCATGAAGAAAGCAATAGCAGAATACTAAACGATCGTGTGCTAAGCTAACGGAATGGGTCAAGTCAATCACATCATTCTCCTAATGATGTGATCCCGTTAATCAAATGACAACTCATGTCTATGGCTAGGAAACATAACCATCTTTGATCAACGAGCTAATCAAGTAGAGGCATACTAGTGACGCTCTGTTTGTCTATGTATTCACACAAGTATTATGTTTCCGGTTAATACAATTCTAGCATGAATAATAAACATTTATCATGATATAAGGAAATAAATAATAACTTTAGTATTGCCTCTAGGGCATATTTCCTTCAGTCTCCCAGTTGCAGTAGATTCAATAATCTTGATCACATCGCCATGTGATTTAACATCAATAGTTCAAATCATCATGTGATTAACACCCATAGTTCACATCGTCATGTGACCAACACCCAAAGGGTTTACTAGAGTCAATACTCTAGTTCACATCGCTATGTGATTAACACCCAAAGAGTACTAAGGTGTGATCATGTTTTGCTTGTGAGAGAAGTTTAGTCAACGGATCTGCTACATTCAGATCCGTACATATTTTGCAAATTTCTATGTCAACAATGCTCTTGCACGGAGCTACTCTAGCTAATTGCTCCCACTTTCAATATGTATCCAGATTGAGACTTAGAGTCATCTGGATCAGTGTCAAAATTTGCATCGACATAACCCTTTACAACGAATCTTTTTGTCACCTCCATAATCGAGAAACATATCCTTATTCCACTAAGGATGATTTTGACCGTTGTCCAGTGATCTACTCCTAGATCACTATTGTACTCCCTTGCCAAAATCAGTGTAAGGTACACAATAGATCTGGTACACGGCATGGCATACTTTATAGAACCTATGGCTGAGGCATAGGGACTGACTTTCATTCTCTTTATATCTTCTGCAGTGGTCGGGCTTTGAGTCTTACTCAATTTCACACCTTGCAATACAGGCAAGAACTCTTTCTTTGATTGTTCCATTTTGAACTACTTCAAAATCTTGTCAAGGTATGTACTCATTGAAAAAACTTATCAAGCGTCTTGATCTATCTCTATAGATCTTGATGCTCAATATGTAAGCAGCTTTACCGAGGTCTTTATTTGAAAAACTCCTTTCAAACACTCCTTTATGCTTTGCAGAATAATTCTACATTATTTCTAATCAACAATATGTCATTCACCTATACTTATCAGAAATGGTGTAGTGCTCCCACTCAATTTCTTGTAAATACAGGCTTCATCACAAGTCTGTATAAAACTATATGCTTTGATCAACTTATCAAAGCGTATATTCCAACTCCGAGATGCTTGCACCAGTCCATAGATGGATCGCTGGAGCTTTGCACACTTCGTTAGCACCTTTAGGATTGACAAAACCTTCTAGTTGCATCATATACAACTCTTCTTTAATAAATCCATTTAGGAATGCAGTTTTGTTTATCCATTTGCCAGATTTCATAAAATGCGGCAATTTCTAACATGATTCAGACATACTTAAGCATAGATACGAGTGAGAAACTCTCATCATAGTCAACACCTTGAACTTGTCGAAAACCTTTTTGCGCCAATTCTAGCTTTGTAGATAGTAACACTACTATCAGCATCCGTCTTCCTCTTGAAGATACATTTAATCTTAATGGCTCACCAATCATCGCGCAAGTCAATCAAAGTCCATACTTTGTTCTCATACATGGATCACATCTCAGATTTCATGGCCTCAAGCCATTTTGCGGAATCTGGGCTCATCATCGCTTCCTCATAGTTTGTAGGTTTGTCATGGTCTAGTAACATGACCTCCAGAACAGGATTACCGTACCACTCTGGTGTGGATCTTACTCTGGTTGACCTACGAGGTTCAGTAACAACTTGATCTGAAGTTTCATGATCATCATCATTAACTTCCTCACTCATTGGTATAGACGTCACAGGAACCGTTTTCTGTGACGAACTACTTTCCAATAAGGGAGCAGGTACAGTTACCTCATCAAGTTCTACTTTCCCCCCACTCACTTCTTTCGAGAGATACTCCTTCTCTAGAAAGGATCCAAAGTTAGCAACAAAAGTCTTGCCTTCGGATCTGTGATAGAAAGTGTACCCAACAGTCTCTTTTGGGTATCCTATGAAGACACATTTCTCCGATTTGGGTTCGAGCTTATCAGGTTGAAGCTTTTTCACATAAGCATCGCAACCCCAAACTTTGAGAAATGACAACTTTGGTTTCTTGCCAAACCACAGTTCATAAGGCGTCGTCTCAACGGGTTTTAGATGGTGCCCAATTTAACGTGAATGCTGTTGTCTCTAATTCATAACCCCAAAACGATAGTGGTAATCGGTAAGAGACATCATAGATTGCACTATATCCAATAAAGTACGGTTATGACGTTCGGACACACCATAATGTTGTGGTGTTCGAGGTGGCATGAGTTTGTGAAACTATTCCACATTGTTTTAATTGAAGGCCAAACTCATAACCCAAATATTCTTCTCCACGATTAGATCGTAGAAACTTTATTTTCTTGTTACGATGATTTTCCACTTCACTCTGAAATTATATGAACTTTTCAAATGTTTCAGACTTGTGTTTCATTAAGTAGATATACCCATATCTGCTCAAATCATCTGTGAAGGTCAGAAAATAATGATACCCGCCGCGAGCCTCAACACTCATCGGACCGCATACATCAGTATGTATTAATACCAATAAGTCAGTTGCTCGCTCCATTGTTCTGGAGAACGGAGTCTTAGTCATCTTGCCCATAAGGCATGGTTCGCAAGCATCAAGTGATTCCAAAATCCCATCAGCATGGAATTTCTTCATGCGCTTTACACCAATATGACCTAAACGGCAGTGCCACAATAATTTGCACTATCATTATTAACTTTGCATCTCTTGGCTTCAATATTATGAATATGTGTATCACTACGATCGAGATCCAACAAACCATTTTCATTGGGTGTATGACCATATAAGGTTTTATTCATGTAAAAAGAACAACAATTATTCTCTAACTTAAATGAATAACCGTATTGCAGTAAATATAATCAAATCATATTCATGCTCAACGCAAACACCAAATAACATTTATTTAGGTTCAACACTAATCCCAAAAGTATAGGGAGTGTGCGATGATGATCATATCAATCTTGGAACTACTTCCAACACACATCGTCACTTCACCCTTAACTAGTCTCTGTTCATTATGCAACTCCCGATTCGAGTTACTAATCTTAGCAACTGAACTAGTATCAAATACTGAGGGGTTGCTATAAACACTAGTAAAGTACACATCAATAACATGTATATCAAATATACCTTTGTTTACTTTGCCATCCTTTCTTATCCGCCAAATACTTGGGGTAGTTCCGTTTCCAGTGACCAGTTCCTTTGAAGTGGAAGCACTTAGTCTCAGGCTTAGGTCCAGACTTGGGTTTCTTCACTTGAGTAGAAACTTGCTTGCCGTTCTTCTTGAAGTTCCCCTTCTTCCCTTTGCCCTTTTCCTTGAAACTACTCGTCTTGTTAACCATCAACACTTGATGCTCTTTCTTGATTTCTACCTTTGCTAATTTCAGCATCGCGAAGAGCTCGGGAATTACTTTCATCATCCCTTGCATATTATAGTTCATCACAAAGTTCTACTAACTTGGTGATGGTGACTAGAGAATTCTGTCAATCACTATTTTATCTGGAAGATTAACTCCCACTTGATTCAAGCGATTGTAGTACCCAGACAATCTGAGCACATGCTCACTACTTGAGCTATTCTCCTCCATCTTTTAGCTATAGAACTTGTTGGAGATTTCATATCTCTCAACTCGGGTATTTGCTTGAAATATTAACTTCAACTCCTGGAACATCTCATATGGTCCATGACGTTCAAAACGTCTTTGAAGTCCCAATTCTAAGCCATTAAGCATGGTGCACTAAACTATCAAGTAGTCATCATATTGAGCTAGCCAAACATTCATAACGTCCGCAACTGCTCTTGCAATAGGTCTGTCACCTAGCGGTGCATCAAGGACATAATTCTTCTGTGCAGCAATGAGGATAAACCTCAGATCACGGATCCAATCCGCATCACTGCTACTAACATCTTTCAACATATTTTTTTCTAGGAACATATCAAAATAAACGGGGAGCAACATCGCGAGCTATTGATCTACAACATAGATATGCTAATACTACCAGGACTAAGTTCATGATAAATTAAAGTTCAATCTAATCATATTACTTAAGAACTCCCACTTAGATAGACATCTCTCTAATCTTCTAAGTGATCACGTGATCCAAATCAACTAAACCATGTCCGATCATCACGTGAGATGGAGTAGTTTCAATGGTGAACATCACTATGTTGATCATATCTACTATATGATTCATGCTTGACCTTTCGGTCTTAGTGTTCCGAGGCCATATCTGTTATATGCTAGGCTCATCAAGTTTAACCTGAGTATTCCGCATGTGCAACTGTTTTGCACCAGTTGTATTTGAACGTAGAGCCTATCACACCCGATCATCACGTGGTGTCTCAGCACGAAGAACTTTCACAACGGTGCATACTTAGGTAGAACACTTATACCTTGATAATTTAGTGAGAGATCATCTTATAATGCTACCGTCAATCAAAGCAAGATAAGATGCATAAAAGATAAACATCACATGCAATCAATATAAGTGATATGATATGGCCATCATCATCTTGTGCTTGTGATCTCCATCTCTGAAGCACCATCATGATCACCATCGTCACCGGCGCGACACCTTGATCTCCATCATAGCATCATTTTCGTCTCGCCAATTTATGCTTACACGACTATCGCTACCGCTTAGTGATAAAGTAAAGCATTACAACGTGATTGCATTGCATACAATAAAGGGACAACCATATGGCTCCTGCTAGTTGCCGATAACTTGGTTACAAAACATGATCATCTCATACAATAAAATATAGCATCATGCCTTGACCATATCACATCACAACATGCCCTGCAAAAACAAGTTAGACGTCCTCTACTTTGTTGTTGCAAGTTTTACGTGGCTGCTACGGGCTGGGCAAGAACCGTTCTTACCTACGCATCAAAACCACAACGATAGTTTGTCAAGTTGGTGATGTTTTAACCTTCGCAAGGACCGGGCGTAGCCACACTCGATTCAACTAAAGTGAGAGAGACGGACATCCACCGGTCACCTTTAAGCAACGAGTGCTCACAGTGGTGAAACCAGTCTCGCGTAAGCGTACGCGTAATGTCGGTCCGGGTCGCTTCATCTCACAATACCGCTGAACCAAAGTATGACATGCTGGTAAGCAGTATGACTTATATCGCCCACAACTCACATGTGTTCTACTCGTGCATATTACATCAACACATAAAACCTGGCTCGGATGCCACTGTTGGGGAACATAGTAATTTCAAAAAAAATCCTACGCACACGCAAGATCATGGTGATGTATAGCAACGAGAGGGGAGAGTGTGTCCACGTAACCTCGTAGACCGTAAGCGGAAGCGTTAGCACAACGCGGTTGATGTAGTCGTACGTCTTCACGATCCGACCGATCAAGCACCAAACATACGGTACCTCCGAGTTCTGCACACATTCAGCTCGATGACGTCCCTCGAACTCCGATCCAGCCGAGTGTTGAGGGAGAGTTTCATCAGCGCAACGGCATGGTGACGATGATGATGTTCTACCGACGCGGGGCTTCGCCTAAGCACCGCTACGATATTATCGAGGTGGATTATGGTGGAGGGGGGCACCGCACACGGCTAAAAGATCAAATCAATTGTTGTGTCTGGAGGTTCCCCCCTGCCCCCGTATATAAAGGAGCAGAGGAGGAGGAGGCAGCCGGCCAAGGGGAGGCGCCCCAAGGGGGAGTCCTACTCCTACTAGGAGTAGGGCTCCTCCTATTCCTAGTAGGAGTAGGAGAGGGGGGAAGGAAAGGGAGAGGAGGAGAGGGGGCCGGCCACCTTGGCCTAAACCAATTCGGTTTGGGCCTTGGGGGGCGCGCCCCACACTTCCCTTGCTGCCCTCTATTTCCACTAAGGCCCATGTAGGCCCATTAAGCCCCCCGGGGGGGTTCCGGTAACCCCCGGTACTCCGGTAAAATCCTGATTTCACCCGGAACACTTCCGTTATCCAAATATAGGCCTCCAATATATCAATCTTCATGTCTCGACCATTTCAAGACTCCTCGTCATGTCCATGATCACATCCGGGACTCCGAACAACCTTCGGTACATCAAAACATATAAACTTATAATAACTGTCATCAAAACATTAAGCGTGCGGACCCTACGGGTTCGAGAACTATGTAGACATGACCGAGACATGTCTCTAGTCAATAACCAATAGCGGAACCTGGATGCTCATATTAGCTCCTACATATTCTAGGAAGATCTTTATCGGTCAAACCGCATAACAACATACGTTGTTCCCTTTGTCATCGGTATGTTACTTGCCCGAGATTCGATCGTCGGTATCTTAATACCTAGTTCAATCTCGTTACCGGCAAGTCTCTTTACTCGTTCCGTAATACATCATCCCGCAACTAACTCATTAGTTGCAATGCTTGCAAGGCTTATAGTGATGTGCATTACTGAGTGGGCCCAGAGATACCTCTCCGACAATCGGAGTGACAAATCCTAATCTCGTAATACGCCAACCCAACAAGTACCTTTGGAGACACCTGTAGAGCGCCTTTATAATCACCCTTTTACGTTGTGAAGTTTGGTAGCACACAAAGTGTTCCTCCGGTAAACGGGAGTTGCATAATCTCATAGTCATAGGAGCATGTATAAGTCATGAAGAAAGCAATAGCAGAATACTAAACGATCATGTGCTAAGCTAACGGAATGGGTCAAGTCAATCACATCATTCTCCTAATGATGTGATCCCGTTAATCAAATGACAACTCATGTCTATGGCTAGGAAACATAACCATCTTTGATCAACGGCTCGTCAAGTAGAGGCATACTAGTGACGCTCTGTTTGTCTATGTATTCACACAAGTATTATGTTTCCGGTTAATACAATTCTGGCATGAATAATAAACATTTATCATGATATAAGGAAATAAATAATAACTTTATTATTGCCTCTAGGGCATATTTCCTTCAATCTTCCACCGAATAAACCAACTAGCATCAACTACAAGGAGTAATCAACACTACTAGCAACCCACGGGTACCAATCTGCGGTTTTGAGACAAAGATTGGATACAAGAGATGAACTAGGGTTTGAGAGGAGATGGTGCTGGTGAAGATGTTGATGGCGATTGACCCCCTCCCGATGAGAGGATCGATGGTGATGACGATTGTGACGATTTCCCCCTCCCGGAGGGATGTATCCCCGGCAGAACAGCTCCGCCGGAGCCCTAGATTGGTTTTGCCAAGTTTTGCCTCGAGATGGCGGCGCTTCGTCCCGAAAGCTTCCTTCTGATTTTTTCCAGGGCGAAAGACTTCATATAGCCAAAGATGGGCACCGAAGGCCTGCCGGGGGCCCACGAGGCAGGGGGCGCGCCCTGAGGGGTAGGGCGCGCCCCCACCCTCGTGGACACGGTGAGGCCCCCCTCTGGTGCTTTCTTCGTCCAATATTTTTAATATATTCCAAAACTGACTTTCGTGGAGTTTTAGGACTTTTGGAGTTGTGCAGAATAGGTCTCTAATATTTGCTCCTTTTCTAGCCCAGAATTCCAGCTACCGGCATTCTCCCTCTTCGTGTAAACCTTGTAAAATAAGAGAGAATAGGCATAAGTATTGTGACATAATGTGTAATAACAGCCCATAATGCAATAAATATCGATATAAAAGCATGATGCAAAATGGACGTATCAACTCCCCCAAGCTTAGACCTCGCTTGTCCTCAAGCGGAAGCCGATAACGAAAAATATGTCCACATGTTTAGAGATAGAGTTGTCGATAAAATAAAATACGGACATGCGGGCATCATGATCATTCTTATAACTATATATATATATATATATATATATATATTGTCATATGATTTCTTATACTAAAGTAACAATCCATTCACAATGTCAAGTATGAATAAGAAACTTCATTGAAAACTAATAAACTATGATCTCGGTCATTGAAGCAATTGCAATTTATCATAACATCGGAAAGAGTCAATATAAGAGCTTTTCAGCAAGTCCACATACCCAACTATCATTTAGTCTTTCACAATTGCTAACACTCCCACAATACTTATGGGTATGGAGTTTTAATCGGACACAGAGAAAGATAGGGGCTTATAGTGTTGCCTCCCAACCTTTTACCTCAAGGGTAATGTCAACAATAATAGTTCATGATAACTTACATCCAATTGGATATATATATATATATATATATATATATATATCAGGATCCTTCCAACACAATGTGCTTGCCAAAGGATAAAGTGTAAAAAGGAAAGGTGAAGATCACCGTGACTCTTGCATAAGACATAAGACAAAAATAAAAGATAGGCCCTTCGCATAGGGAAGCAGAGGTTGTCATGTGCTTTTATGGTTGGACACACAAAATCTTAATGTGAAAGAACGTCACTTTATATTGCCACTTGTGATAGGGACCTTTATTATGCAGTCAGTCGCTTTTATTGCTTCCATATCACAAGATCGTATAAAGCTTATTTTCCCCACACTAATAAATCATACATATTTAGAGAGCAATTTTTATTGCATGCAACAATGACAACTTACTTGAAGGATCTTACTCAATCCATAGGTAGATATCGTGGACTCTCATGGAAAAACTAGGTTTAAGGATATTCGGAAGCACTAGTATCTCTACTTGGTGCGAAGAATTTGGCTAGCATGAGGGGGAAAGGCAAGCTCAACATGTTGGATGATCCATGACAATATACTTTATTTCGGATATAAGAAAACATAACCCATTACGTTGTCTTCCTTGTCCAACATCAACTTTTTAGCATGTCATATTTTAATGAGTGCTCACAATCATAAAAGATGTCCAAGCTCTTTCTTTATTACTTCATATTAATTGCAACAATGACCAAAACTATGTTTGTCAACTCTCAACAACTTTTATTCATCATACTCTATTATATGTGAAGTCATTACTCTCCATAAGATCAATATGATCTCTCTATTTCTTTTTATTCTTTCTTTAGTTCCCTCAAGATCATAGCAAGATAGCAAAGCCCTTGACTCAAAACTAATATTTATTATATATAGCTCACGGACTCGATTACATAGAAGGATCATAAAGCAAAACTCAAAAATAAATCATACTAAAACTTTATTCTACTAGATCAAGATATTACTAAAAAGGATCAAACTAAGAAAATGGTAAAGATAGGAGTGTGATGGTGATACGATACCGGGGCACCTCCCCCAAGCTTGGCAGTTGCCAAGGGGAGTGCCCATATCCATGTATTTATGTCTCTTTCTTCGGAGGTGGTGATGTGATATTCTTGGCGATGATGCCCCTCAGGATACGATTCTCAAGCTTACTGACTTGCTACTTGAGGTACATTATTTCCTTACGGAGCTTACTCGTGACGGCTAAAGCTCCTTTCACCCATGGATGTTGCATAGCTGCGGGAGAACAAGTAACACTCTTTTTCATATTTTCATAAGAAAGAAATCTAACATTGGAAGGGATGACCGAGTTTGGAATAGCTGAGCTCTGTAGTTCCCCCATCTTGAATCCATCTCGGAAACGAGAAGTAACTTCTTGATCCTCTTCCATGGCATCTATCCTTTTCAAGTCAGCCTCCATCTCTTCCTCCGTTGATGGCCCAAAGTGGTTAGCATCACTATTTGCTCCTGGTCTCGGTGTTGGATGAGACACCGGACTCTCCCCGACTGACTCTTGAGAAGACATCTTGCTCTAATCTGTGGTAGAAACAACTCAAAAAGAAAAACAGAGGATATTTGCATGGTACGCTGGTCAAAACCTTCGGGAGATTATATAATGAATTTTTACCGACCAAAAGAAGTATCGTGCAAGAAAACGAAATCCGGAGAGCACACGAGGTGCCCACGAGGCAGGGGGCGCGCCCAGGGGGGTAGGGCGCGCCCTCCACCCTCGTGGATGCCTCGTGTCCCTTTCGGACTACTTCTTATTTTCCTATTTTCTTAAATATTCCAAAATGGAGAAAAAATGCCATTAGAACTATTTTGGAATCGGTTTACTTACCGTACCACATACCTATTCCTTTTTGGAGTTTGAAACATTCTGGAAAGTCTCACTTATGTACTCCTCCGGGGTTACGGTTTCAATAACATTAGTTTCAATATTTATTGGATTACCTGAGATATAATGTTTGATTCTTTGACCGTTCACCACCTTCGGATTTGTGCCTTCAAAGTTGTTGATTTTTGTGGCACCGAAACGATAGACCTCCTCGATAACGTAAAGACCTTCCCATTTAGAGAGGAGTTTTCCTGCAAAAAACCTTAAATGAGAGTTGTATAGCAAAACATAATCACCTACATTAAACTCATGCTTTTGTATCCTTTTGTCATGCCATATTTTAACTTTTTCTTTAAACGGTTTGGCATTCTCATAGGCTTGGGTTCTCCATTCATCAAGTGAGCTAATGTCAAATAGTCTCTTCTCACCGGCAAGTTTGAAATCATAGTTGATCTCTTTAATGGCCCAGTATGCCTTATGTTCTAGTTCGAGAGGTAAATGGCATGCTTTTCCATAAACCATTTTATACGGAGACATACACATAGGATTTTTATATGTAGTTCTATAGGCCCATAATGCATCATCAAGTTTCTTAGACTAATTCTTTCTAGATCTATTAACAGTCTTTTGCAAAATTAATTTAATCTCTCTATTACTCAATTCTACTTGACCACTAGACTGTGGGTGGTATGGGGATGCAATTCTATGATTAACATCATACTTAGCAAGCATTTTACGAAAAGCACCATGAATAAAATGTGAACCACCATCAGTCATTAAGTATCTAGGGACTCCAAACCTTGGAAAAATAACTTCTTTAAGCATCTTAATAGAGGTGTTATGATCAGCACTACTAGTTGGAATAGCTTCTACCCACTTAGTAACGTAATCAACAGCAACTAAAATATGTGTATACCCATTAGAGGAAGGAAATGGTCCCATATAATCAAAGCCCCAAACATCAAATGGTTCAATAAAAAGTGAATAGTTCATAGGCATTTCTTGACGTCTACTAATATTACCAATTCTTTGACATTCATCACAAGACAAGACAAACTTACGGGCATCTTTGAAAAGAGTAGGCCAATAAAAACCGGATTGCAATACCTTATGCATAGTTCTATCTCCATCATGGTGTCCTCCATAAGCCTCGGAGTGACACTTGCGTAGGATCTGTTCCTGTTCATGCTCAGGTACACAACGTCTAATAACACCATCTACTCCTTTATAAAGGTGTGGGTCATCACAGAAGTAATGTCTTACATCATAGAAAAACTTTTTCTTTTGCTGATATGTGAAACTAGGTGGTATAAATTTAGCAACAATGTATTAGCATAATCAGCATACCATGTAGCAGTACGAGAAGCATTTATGACAGCTAATTGTTCATCAGGAAAGTTATCATCAATAGGTAGTGGGTCATTAAGAACATTCTCTAACCTAGACAAGTTGTCTGCAACGGGGTTCTCAGCTCCCTTTCTATCAATAATATGCTAATCAAATTCTTGTAGTAGGAGAACCCATCTAATAAGTCTAGGTTTAGCATCTTTCTTTTCCATAAGAAATTTAATAGCAGCATGATCAGTGTGAACAGTTACTTTAGAATCAACAATGTAAGGTCTGAACTTATCACAAGCAAATACAACTGCTAAAAATTCTTTTTTAGTGTAGCATAATTTCTCTGGGCGCTGTCTAGAGTTTTACTAGCATATTGGATAAAGTTGAATTTCTTATCAACTCTTTGTCCTAGAACAACACCTACAGCATAATCACTAGCATCACACATAATTTCAAAGGGTAAATTGCAATCAGGTGGCTGAACAATAGGTGCGGAAATCAAGGCTTTCTTAAGTATTTCAAATGCTTCTACACAATCATCATCAAAGACAAAAGGAACATCTTTTTGTAAAAGATTAGTCAAAGGCCTAGAAATTTTTGAGAAGTCTTTAATGAACCTCCTATAAAAACTGGCATGATCAAGGAAACTTCTTATACCTTTAATGTCTTTAGGACACGGCATCTTTTTAATAGCATCAACTTTAGCTTTATCAACTTCAATACCTCTTTCAGAAATTTTATGCCCCAAGACAATACCTTCATTAACCATAAAGTGGCACTTCTCCCAATTCAAGACAAGATTAGTTTCTTCACATCTCTTCAAAACTCGATCAAGGTTGCTTAAGCAATCATCAAAAGAAGATCCATAAACGGAAAAATCATCCAGGAAAACCTCAACAATCTTTTCACAAAAATTAGAGAATATAGCAGTCATACATCTTTGAAATGTAGCAGGTGCATTGCATAAACCAAAAGGCATATGTCTATAAGCAAAGGTACCGAAAGAGCAAGTAAAAGTGGTCTTTTCTTGATCCTCTTTTGACACATGTATTTGAGAGAAACCAGAATAACCGTCTAGAAAGCAAAAATGAGTATGTTTGGATAATCTTTCTAGCATTTGATCAATAAAAGGTAAACGGTAATGATCCTTTTTAGTAGCTTTATTTAATTTGCGGAAGTCAATTACCATTCTATAACCTGTAACAATTCTTTGTGGGGTCAATTCATCTTTATCATTAGGAACAACAGTAATACCTCCCTTCTTAGGGACACAATGGACAGGACTTACCCACTGACTATCAGCAACAGGATAAATTATACCTGCCTCCAGAAGCTTTAGTATTTCATTTCTTACCACTTCTTTCATCTTAGGATTTAACCGTCATTGGTGATCAACGACCGGTTTAGCGTCTTTCTCCAATTTTATTTTGGGCTGGCATAGAGTGGGACTAATGCCCTTAAGATCATCAAGAGTATATCCAATAGTAGCACGGTGCTTCTTCAGAGTTTTCAATAATTTCTCTTCTTCCTGCTCTGAAAGGTTAGCACTAATAATAATAGGATATATCTTCTTTTCATCAAGATAAGCATATTTAAGGGTGTCAGGTAATGGTTTAAGCTCAAACACGGGATCACCCTTGGGTGGAGGAGGATCCCCTAGAATTTCAATAGGCAAGTTGTGTTTGATTGCCAATGGGTACTAGTAGACCCACAATTTATGACTTGCTTCCCTTAGTGTATCGCATAGAGAGAAGATTGTCTGCCTCCTCTTGTCTGTTGAACCAGGGCAGCCGGCTACAGCTCTTGAAATCTGTTCTTTCTTCCATGCCAATATACTTCTTGTGCACTCTCTCATTACCTCAAGGAATTTTGAAGCAGATTGAACGCATCATGCGGCAATGTTTGTGGCGAGGCAACTCTGATACACCAAGACAATCATTGGCAGCTTGGGAGTTAATATGTCGGCCCAAGAGTCATGGAGGACTTGGGGTCCTGGACCTGGGCATACAAAATGATGCCTTGTTGATCAAGCATCTCTTCAAAAAATTTAACAAGTTGGATGTACCTTGGGTTTCTCTTATCTGGGACACATATTATGCTGCTGCACCGCCCCAAGTAACTCGAAGTTGTGGTTCTTTTTGGTGGCGTGACGTGATGAAGCTGTATGATAAATTTTGTCAATTGGTTGTCCCTCATGTGCGCTCCGGAGACTCGGTGGTTTTTTGGCTGGATCGGTGGCAATTTAATAACGAGGTGGTTATCATGCAACAGCGTTTCCTGAGGCTCCACTCTTTTGTGATTGATGACACGCTTACCATTAAGGATGTGATGGAGCTGCCTGACCCGACCGACAATTTTCACCTGCCTCTATCAATGGAAGCTTTTGAGGAATTCAACCAGCTTCAGGCTTTAATGCCTCTGATCAATTTGCATGAGGGAGTTAATGATGTCTGGAAATGGCCTTCAAAGACTGGGGATTATCGATCCAGGATCTACTATCTGTTTTGTTTCTCTGAAGTTGTGGTTGACCCCATATTTGGGTGGATCTGGAAATGTTCTTGCACTCTCAAGCTCAAGGTGTTTGGATGGCTCCTTTTGATGGATCGTCTAAACACTAGGGATATGATGCAGCAACGGCATTGGATTATTCAGGACGATACATGTGTTATGTGCTTCTCAGGTTTGCATGAAGATAGAGCTCATCTCTTCTTTGCTTGCAACTTTAGCCAACGTGTCTGGAATTATTTGGGTATCTCATGGAGTGCTCACCCTAACCAGACTACTTTTGGAATGGCTTGCGCGGCCAGGGAGGAATTTGGTCAGCCTTTTTTCACTGAGGTAGTCTTTACGGCTACTTGGAATATTTGGACCCAAAGGAATGGAAGGATCTTCAGAAATGAGTTGCCCACTTTCAGATCTTGGAGGAGGAATTTTATTCATGATATTTCTCTTTTAGCTCATAGAATCAAGTGTAAATATAGAGATAGACTAACCTCTTGGATAGCTTCCCTCCCCTAATCTCTCTCTGTAAGTAGTCTTTCTTTTGCTCTTTGTAATTTTGTACAGCTTACCTATTGTTTTTAATAAAGGGCTGTGAGGTTGTTGCCTTGCAGTATATAGTCAATTCTTTCATTCATAAACATATTATTTTCATGGTCTAGCAAATATTGTTCTAAAGGATCATTAGGAGGCACGACAATAGAAGCAAGACCAATAATTTCATCTTTACTAGGCAATTATTTATCATGGGGTTGTCTACGAAATTTAGCAAAATTAAAATCATGAGACACATCCCCTAAACCAATAGTAACAACATCCTTTTTGTAATCTATCTTAGCATTAACAGTATTCAAGAAGGGTCTAACAAATATAATGGGACAAAAGTCATCTTGTGGGGAACCAAGAACAAGAAAATCAGTAGGATATTTAACTTTCCCACACAAGACTTCAACATCTCTAACAATCCCAACTAGTGAAATAGTATCTCTATTGGCAAGCTTAATTGTAACATCAATACCTTCTAACTCAGCAGGTGCAATATCATGCATAATTTCTTCGTATAAAGAATGAGGTATTGCACTCGCACTAGCACCCATATCACATAAGCCATGAGAGCAATGATCTCCTATTTTAACATAATAATAGGCATGCCTACAACAGGTCTATGTTTATTTTTAGTATCGGGTCTAGCAATTCTAGCAGCTTCATCACAGAAGTAAATAACATGCCCATCAATATTATCGACCAAGAGATCTTTAACCATAGCAATACTAGGTTCAACTTTAATTTACTCAGAAGGTGTAGGTGTTCTAGTACTACTCTTACAAACCTCAGTTGAAGCTTTAGCATGATCCTTTATTCTAGTAGGGAAAGGTGGCTTCTCAATATAAGCGGTAGGAACAATAGGATCAACATTATAAGTGAGTGTCTTTTCTTCAACTTTAATAGGTTCAACTACTTTTACTTTGATGGGAGGATGATATTTAAACCACTTCTCCTTAGGGAGATCAACATGAGTAGCAGATGATTCACAGAAAGAAGCTACTATCTCAGAGTCAAGTCCATATTTAGTGCTAAATTCACGAAAAGCATCGGTATCCATAAAAGATTTAACACAATCAAACTTAGGTGTTATACCTGATTCCTTACCTTCGTCGAGTTCCCAATCTTCAGAGTTGCATTTAATTCTTTTCAATAAATCCCATCTGAATTCAATAGTCTTCATCATAAAAGAACCAGTGCAAGAAGTATCGAGCATGGAGCGATTACTGAGAGAGAGCCGAGCATAAAAACTTTGAGAAATAATTTCTCTTGAGAGCTCATGATTGGAGCATGAATATAACATTGACTTAAGCCTCCCCCAAGCTTGAGCGATGCTTTCTCCTTCGCGAGGCGAAAAATTATATATATAATTATGATCACAATGAACCAGATGCATAGGATAAAACTTCTGATGAAATTCCAATTTCAATCGGTTGTAGTTCCATGATCCAATATCATCACATAGCCTAAACCATGTCAATGCCTTTCCTTCAAAGATAAAGGGAGGACCTTCTTCTTATTAACATCCTTGGGCATACCTGCAAGCTTAAATAATCCACAAACTTCATCCACATAGATTAGGTGCAAATCGGGATGCAATGTTCCATCTCCTGTAAAAAGGATTAGCTAGCAGTTTCTCTATCATACCCGAAGGAATTTCAAAGTAAACATTTTCAGTAGGTTCAGTAGTTGAGGAGCAACTCTTTGCTCTACTAGTCGGGCTGAATATACCCCGAACAAGCCCCTCAAAGGATTACTTTCCATAGTAACAAGTGACAGCAATTTTCAGCACACTATATAAATTTTTCCTTACCAAAGGCGCTTCACTCCCCAGCAACGGCGCCAGAAAAGTGTCTTGATGACCCACAAGTATAGGGGATCTATCGTAGTCCTTTCGATAAGTAAGAGTGTCGAACCCAACGAAGAGCAGAAGGAAATGACAAGCGGTTTTCAGTAGGGTATTCTCTGCAAGCATTGAAATTATCGGTAACAGATAGTTTTGTGATAGGGTAATTTGTAACGGATAACAAGTAACAAAAGTAAACAAGGTGCATTAAGGTGGCCCAATCCTTTTTGTAGCAAAGGACAAGCCTGGAAAAACTCTTATATAAAGGAAAACGCTCCCGAGGACACATGGGAATTATCGTCAAGCTAGTTTTCATCACGCTCATATGATTTGCGTTCGTTACTTTGATAATTTGATATGTGGGTGGACCGGTGCTTGGGTACTGCCCTTCCCTGGACAAGCATCCCACTTATGATTAACCCCTCTTGCAAGCATCCGCAACTACAAGAGAAGTATTAAGGTAAACCTAACCATAGCATGAAACATATGGATCCAAATCAGCCCCTTACGAAGCAACGCATAAACTAGGGTTTAAGCTTCTGTTACTCTAGCAACCCATCATCTACTTATTACTTCTGAATGCCTTCCTCTAGGCCCAAACAATGGTGAAGTGTTATGTAGTCGACGTTCACATAACACCAGTAGAGGAAAGACAACATACATCTCATC
The DNA here is from genome assembly GCA_034509565.1 of Triticum monococcum. Classification (NCBI taxonomy): domain Eukaryota; kingdom Viridiplantae; phylum Streptophyta; class Magnoliopsida; order Poales; family Poaceae; genus Triticum; species Triticum monococcum. The sequence goes on from CM067842.1 coordinate 691,359,959, forward strand.
AAAATATCGAACGAATACCAAATTCACATGACTACTTATAGCAAGACTTCTCCCATGTCCTCGGGAACAAATGTAACTACTCACAAATCATATTCATGTTCATAATCAGATGGGTATTAATATGCATAAAGGATCTGAACATATGATCTTCCACCGAATAAACCAACTAGCATCAACTACAAGGAGTAATCAACACTACTAGCAACCCACAGGTACCAATTTGAGGTTTTGAGACAAAGATTGGATACAAGAGATGAACTAGGGTTTGAGAGGAGATGGTGCTGGTGAAGATGTTGATGGAGATTGACCCCCTCCTGATGAGAGGATCGATGGTGATGACGATGGTGACGATTTCCCCCTCCCGGAGGGATGTATCCCCGGCAGAACAGCTCCGCCGGAGCCCTGGATTGGTTTCGCCAGGTTCCGCCTCGAGACAGCGGTGCTTCATCCCGAAAGCTTCCTTCTGATTTTTTTCGAGGGCGAAAGACTTCATATAGCCAAAGATGGGCACCGGAGGCCTGCCAAGGGGGCCACGAGGCAGGGGGCACGTCCAGGGGGGTAGGGCGCACCCCCACCCTCATGGACAGGGTGTGGCCCCCCCTCTGGTGCTTTCTTCACCCAATATTTTTAATATATTCCAAAACTGACTTTCGTGGAGTTTCAGGACTTTTGAAGTTGTGCAGAATAGGTCTCTAATATTTGCTCCTTTTCCAGCCCAGAATTCCAGCTGCCGGGATTCTCCCTCTTTGTGTAAACCTTGTAAAATAAGAGAAAATAGGCATAAGTATTGTGACATAATGTGTAATAACAGCCCATAATGCAATAAATATCAATATAAAAGCATGATGCAAAATGGACATATCAAACGCCAAGCTTGCCTTCCACGTAACGGAGAGTCCCATCTGGACACGGGAAGAAGTCTTCTGTCTTGTATCTTCATGGCCCATTAGTCTGGCCCACGTCACATAGCCCGGACGCCCGAGGACCCCTTAATCTAGGACTCCCTCAAATGCCTCTGGCGGTGTACCGGGATGTGCAATGAATCAAGAGCGACATGTATGAAAAAATTATGAATGGTGGCTTTGCCACAAATACGATGTCAACTATATGATCATGCAAGGCAATATGACAATGACGGAGCGTGTCATAATAAACGGAATGGTGGAAAGTTGCATGGCAATATATCTCGGAATGTCTATGGAAATGCCATAATAGGTAGGTATGGTGGCTGTTTTGAGGAAGGTAAATGGTGGGTTTATGGTACCGGCAAAAGTTGCGCGGTACTAGAGAGGCTAGCAACGGGAAGGGTGAGAGTGCGCATAATCCATGGACTCAACATTAGTCATAAAGAACTCACATAATTATTGCAAAAATCTACAAGTCATCAAAACCAAGCACTATGCGCATTCTCCTAGGGGGATAGATTGGTAGGAAAAGACCATCGCTCATCCCCGACCACCACTCATGAGGAAGACAATCAAATAAACACCTCATGCTTCAAATTTGTTACACAACGGTTACCATACATGCATGCTACGGGACTTGCAAACCTCAACACAAGTATTTCTCAAATTCACAATTACTCTACTAGCACTAGTGCAGAACCGGGCAATAGCACCGGTTCGTAAGGCCCTTTAGTGCCGGTTCAGGAATCGGCACTAAAGTTTCGGCACTAAAGGCCCCCCCTTTAGTACCACCATCCTCCTATCTTAAAACAATCATAAAGAATCAAACTTCTCATAATATTCAATGCACTTTATATGAAAGTTTTTATTATACCCATATTGGATGCCCATCATATTAGGACTAGTTTTATAGCCAAAGCAAATTACCATGCTGTTCTAGAATCTCAAAATAATATAAGTGAAGCACGAGAGTTCATCTATTTCTTCAAAATAAAACCACTGCCGTGCTCTAAAAAGATATAAGTGAAGCACTAGAGCAAACAACAAACTACTCCAAAAGATATAAGTGAAGATCAACGAGTAGTCGAATAATTATATAACTATGTGAAGACTCCTTCTCATAAATAAAATTTCAGATCTTAAGTACTTCATTCAAATAGAAAGCAAAACAAAATAAAATGACATTGCAAGGATAGCACATATCATGTGGTGAATAAAAATATAACCTCAAGTAAAGTTACCGATAGACGAAGACGAAAGAGGGGATACCTTTCGGGGCATCCCCAAGTTTAGGCTTTTGGTTGTCCTTGAATTTTACCTTAGGGTGCCTTGGGCATCCCCAACCTTAGGCTCTTGCCACTCCTTGTTCCAAAATCCATCAAATCTTTACCCAAAAACTTGAAAACTTCACAACACAAAACTTCAGCAGAAAATCTCATGAGCTCCGTTAGTATAAGAAAATAAATCACCACTTAGGTACTGTTGTGAACCTATTATTTATTTGTGTTGGTGTAATATCTACTGTATTCCAACTTTTCTATGGTTCATACCCTCTGATACTACTCATAGATTCGTCAAAATAAGCAAACAACACATAGAAAACAGAATCTATCAAAAACAGAACAGTCTGTAGTAATCTGTAACTCCTGAATACTTCTGTAACTCCAAAAATTCTGAAATAAATTATTCGACGTTAGGAATTTGTCTACTAATCTTCTGCAGAAACAATCAACTTAAAATCACTCTTCTGTAAAAAATGACAGCTAATCTCGTGAGTGCAAAGTTTTTGTTTTTACAGCAAGATCGCATTAACTTTCACCCAAGTCTTCCCAAAGGTTCTACTTGGCACAAACGCTAATTAAAACATAAAACCACATCTAACCAGAGGCTAGATAGCTAATTTATTACTAAACAGGAGCAAAAGTCAAAGAACAAAAATAAAATTGGGTTGCCTCCCAACAAGCGCTAACGTTTAACGCCCCTAGCTAGGCATGATGATTTCAATGATGCTCACATAAAAGATAAGAATTGAAACATAGCGGGAGCATCATGAAGAATATGACTAGCACATTTAAGTCTAACCCACTTCCTATGCATATGGATTTTTTGAGCAAAAAACTTATGGGAACAATAATCAACTAGCATTGGAAGGCAAAACAAGCATAACTTCAAGATTTCCAACACATAGAGGAAACTTCATATTATTGCAATTCCTACAAGCATATATTCCTCCCTCATAATAATTTTCAGGAGCATCATGAATGAATTCAACAATATAACTATCACATAAAGCATTCTTTTCATGATCTACAAGCATAGAATTTTTATTACTCTCCACATAAGCAAATTTCTTCTCGTGAATAGTAGTGGGAGCAAACTCAACAAAATAACTATCATGTGAGGCATAATCCAATTGAGCATTAAAATCATGCTGACAAGTTTCATGGTTATCATTAATCTTTATAGCATACATGTCATCACAATAATCATCATAGAAAGCAACTTTGTTCTCATAATCAATTGGAACCTCTTCCAAAACAGTGGAATCATCACTAAATAAAGTCATGACCTCTCCAAATCCACTTCCATAATTATCACAATAAGATTCAACACCCTCCAAAATAGTGGGATCATTACTTCCTAAAGTTGACACTCTTCCAAACCCACTTTCATCAATATAATCATCATAAATAGGAGGCATGCTATCATCAAAATAAATATTCTCATCAAAACTTGGGGGACTAAAAATATTATCTTCATCAAACATAGCATCCCCAAGCTTGTGGCTTTGCATATCATTAGCATCATGCATATTCAAGGAATTCATACTAACAACATTGCAATCATGCTCATCATTCAAATATTTAGTGCCAAACATTTTAATGCATTCTTCTTCTAACACTTGAGCACAATTTTCCTTTCCATCATTTTCACGAAAGATATTAAAAAGATGAAGCATATGAGGCACCCTCAATTCCATTTTTTTGTAGTTTTCTTTTATAAACTAAACTATTGATAAAACAAGAACTAAAAGATTCGATTGCAAGATCTAAAGATATACCTTCAAGCACTAACCTCCCCAGCAACGGCGCCAAAAAAGAGCTTAGTTGACGGGGTCTGAGTTTCGCTTACCTAGCCTCCCCGGCAACGGCGCCCGAAAATAGCTTGATGTCTACTACACAACCTTCTTCTTGTAGACGTTGTTGGGCCTCCAAGTGCAGAGGTTTGTAGGACAGTATAAAAATTCCCTCAAGTGGATGACCTAAGGTTTATCAATCCGTGAGAGGCGTAGGATGAAGATGGTCTCTCTCAAACAACCCTGCAACCAAATAACAAAGAGTCTTTTGTGTCCCCAACACACCCAATACAATGGTAAATTGTATATGTGCACTAGTTTAGCGAAGAGATGGTGATACAAGTGCAATATGGATGGTAGATATAGGTTTTTGTAATCTTAAAATATAAAAACAGCAAGGTAACTAATGATAAAAGTGAGCACAAACGGTATTGCAATACGTTGAAACAAGGCCTAGGGTTCATACATTCACTAGTGCAAATTCTCTCAACAATAATAACATAATTGGATCATATAACTATCCCTCAACATGAAACAAAGAGTCACTCCAAAGTCACTAACAGCAGAGAACAAACGAAGGATTATTGTAGGGTACGAAACCACCTCAAAGTTATCCTTTTTGATCGATCTATTCAAGAGTCTGTAGTAAAATAACATGAAGCTATTATTTCCGTTCGATCTATCCTAGAGTTCGTACTAGAATAACACCTTAAGACACAAATCAACCAAAACCCTAATGTCACCTAGATACTCCAATGTCACCACAAATATCCGCAGGTATGATTATACGATATGCATCACACAATCTCAGATTCATCTATTCAACCAACACAAAGAACTTCAAAGAGTGCCCCAAAGTTTCTACCGGAGAGTCAAGACGAAAATGTGTGCCAACCCCTATGCATAAGTTCACAAGGTCACCGAACCCGCAAGTTGATCACCAAAACATACATCAAGTAGATCACGTGAATATCCCATTGTCACCACAGATAAGCACATGCAAGACATACATCAAGTGTTCTCAAATCCTTAAAGACTCAATCCGATACGATAACTTCAAAGGGAAAACTCAATCCATTACAAGAGAGTAGAGGGGAAGAAACATCATAAGATCCAACTATAATAGCAAAGCTCGCGATACATCAAGATCGTGCCAAATCAAGAACACGAGAGAGAGAGAGAGAGAGAGAGAGAGAGAGATCAAACACATAGCTACTGGTACATACCCTCAGCCCCGAGGGTGAACTACTCCCTCCTCATCATGGAAAGCACCGGGATGATGAAGATGGCCACCGGTGATGGATCCCCCCTCCGGCAGGGTGCCGGAACAGGGTCCCGATTGGTTTTTGGTGGCTACAGAGGCTTGCGGCGGCGGAACTCCCGATCTAGGTTTCTTTCTGGGGGGTTTCTGTATTTATAGGATTTTTTGGCATCGGTCTCACGTCAGGGGGGTCTCCGAGTCGTCCACGAGATAGGGGGGCGCGCCCTCTACCATCATGGATGGCTCGGGACTCTTCTGGCCCAACTCTTTTACTCCGGGGGCTTCTTTTGGTCCATAAAAAATCATCAAAAATTGGCACGTCAATTGGACTCCGTTTGGTATTCCTTTTCTGTAAAACTCAAAATAGAAACTGGCACTGGGCTCTAGGTTCATAGGTTAGTCCCAAAAATCATATAAAACAACATATAAATGCATATAAAACATCCAAGATGGGTAATATAATAGCATGGAACAATCAAAAATTTTAGATATGTTGGAGGCGTATCAGATATAAAAAGATATAACTGATCATAAACTCAAAATTCATCAGATCCCAACAAACACACGGCAAAATAGTTACATCATATGGATCTCCAAGAGACCATTGTATTGAGAATTCAGCGAGAGAGAGGAAGCCATCTGGCTACTAACTACGGCCCCGAAGGTCTACAAAAAACTACTCATGCATCATCGGAGAGGCACCAATGGAGGTGGTGAACCCCATCTGAGATGGTGTCTAGATTGGATCTGGTGGTTCTGGACTCTGCGGTGGCTAGATGAATATTTCGTCAACTCCCCTAGGATTTCTGGAATATTGGGGTATTTATAGAGCAAAGAGGCGGTCCGGGGGGCACCCAAGGTGGGCACAGCCCACCAGGGCGCGCCCTACTGGGTTGTGCCCCCCTCGGGGCACCCCCCCCCCCGGTGCAGCTAGGGCCCGTTGTGTTCCTTCTGGCCCATAAAAAATCTCTGTGGAGTTTCGTGGCATTTGGACTCCGTTTGATATTGATTTCTTGCGATGTAAAAAACATGCAGAAAACAGCAACTCGCACTTGGCACTACGTCAATAGGTTAGTACCAAGAAATGATATAAAATGATTATAAAACATCCAAGATTGATAATATAATAGCATGGTAAAATAGAACTCGACCAATCTCACCTATCCAAGCATACCTAGATACGCAACCAGTATTGCGTGGAGGAGACAAGGTGGGATTGGATGATGGGATGGAGCGGAGGAACTTACGATGGCGTCGGTGGCGCCATCGACGGACCAGAGGGTGATGTCGCCCTTGTGCAGCTTCAGCCCACCAGCCCCCGCCGCAGCCGACGGGGACGAGGACGAGGACGAGGGAGGGCACGAGGGCCTTGGCCTCGTCGGCGGTGTCGGGGCAGATGTTGCCGAGGGTGCAGAGCTCCATGGCGCGGGAGCAGCGGACACCGGGCAGGTTGACGGGGAGCCGCGGCTGCCCAAGCCCCGCCCTGCCGATGGAGAAGGGGGCAAATCCCTCCAGATCGAGGCCTAGATCTGTGTGGGCTTGGCTGCGAGCCCACTGCCATTGTCGCGGGTCCGGAAGGACCGCCTCGGCGGGGAAGGGGATGGGTGCGGAGGCGATGTGAGAGGGGATGGATCGAGGTGGCGGCGGGTGTGTTCTGGGGAGAGGGGGAGAGAGGCGGCGGCGGGATGGGGAGAGGGGAGAGAGAGGCATCGGCGGGTGTGTTCTCGGGAGAGGGGGAGAGAGAGGCGGCCTGCTAGGGTTTGGGCTGGGCTACTGAGATCTGAACGTTGAGTGAGAGGCGTTGGATCCACTAGTTACGGACGGTTCAGATTAGCTATAGTGCGGTGATTCGTGTGAAGAGTTCTGATTGGCTCAGAAAATCAGTGATTTATGAAAGAGTTTCCATGTACTAAAAATAGAGGAATTTTGTGAAGTAGCTACCAAAAATATTTTGCAAAAGGGCACCACACAAATTTTCACTTGATTAGAGCACATTATATGGATGAGCACCAATTTTTATGCATTTCTGATCTGTCTAGCTATTTTTTATCATTTATCTAGTGCCCAAAATGAGTTTTTTTTCTCAAGGATCTACCATATATTTGTTGTAAAATTGGACCAAATCAATTTTCTAAAATACTAGGCCATATTTAATTCACAATTGACCAAATGGTTGGGTGTCAAAAGCTTTTATCCACCTCTGGTGAAAAAGACAAATTTCCGCCGATTTAGTAGGAAGCGGGTCAAATTTGAACTGTAGCTACCTCATAGTTTGCTCTTTATTTTTTCCAAAAATCATTTTTAGGTAAAGAAGTATCTATTTAATCACAGAAACACCAAAAAAAAATTAAGATTCAACAACTAGCTAGGAACGGTCATGCCCGCCGTTTTGACCGCATTTTGAAACGGGCATAAAAAATTCAAAAAAAATCAAAAAAATGGAAAACCTTCGCATTGTGTCATTATATGTGACCAAGTTTCTAGGAAAAATAATAAACTTGTAATACAGCAATTATTTTTAAAAAGTGTTCTAAAAAATGAGCTATCATGCGTGAAGATTCATGGCTTTCAAGCCAAATGATCAATCTTATGGCCACATTCATGGCATAGTTTGTTCAAATGATCTCATTATGTGCACAAAGGTGCATATTGGAATTCCAAACAATGTTGCCTAAGGGAGTCTTCATTTTCTTTGCACGGAAAATTCATTTTCCATTTTTCGAGTGCCCGAAATGAGGTTTTTTTATGAAGGACCTACCATATATTTGTTGCAAAATTGGACCAAATAATTTTTATAAAATACTAGGCCATATTTAATGCACAATTGACCAAATCGTTGGGTGTCAAAAGTTTTGACCCACCTCTGGTGAAAAAGATAAATTTCTGTCGATCTAGTAGGAAGAGGGTCAAATTTGAACTGCAGCTCCCTCATAGTTTGCTCTTTATTTTTTTTCAAAAATCATTTCTAGGTACATAAGTATCTATTTAATCAGAGAAACACCAACAAAATTGCAAGATTTAACCACTAGCTAGGAACGGTCACTCCCGCCGTTTTGACCGCATTTTGAAACGGGCATAAAAAAATTGAAAAAAAGTCAAAAAATTGGGAAACCTTCGCATTGTGTCAATATATGTGGCCAAGTTCCCAGAAAAAATAATAATCTTGTTATACGGCAATTATTTTTAAAAAGTGTTCACAGAAACGAGCTATGACGTGTGGAGATCAATGGCATTCAAGCCAAATGGTCAATCTTATGGCCACATTCATGACATAGTTTGTTCAAATGATCTCATATTATGCACAAGGGTGCATATTGGAATGGCAATCAATGTTGATTTGGGGAGTTTTTATTTTCTTCGGACGAAAAAACCATTTTCCATTTTCTGAGTGCCCATAAGGAGGTTTTTTTGTGAAGGACCTCCCAAATATTTGTTGCAAAATTGGACGAAATCATTTTTCTAAAATAATAGTCCATATTTAATGCACAATTAACAAAATGGTTGGTTGTAAAAAGTTTTTATCCACCTCTGATGAAAAAGACAAATTCCCGCTGATTCAGCTGGAAGCGGGTCAAATTTGAACTGTAGCTACCTCGTAGTTTGCTCATTATTTTTTCCAAAAATATTTTATAGGTACATAAGTATCTATTTAATCGGAGAAACACCAAAAAAATTCCAAGATTCAACCGCTAGCTAGGAACGGTCAAGCCCGCCGTTTTGACCACATTTTAAAACGGGCATAAAAAATTCAAAAAAAAATAAAAAGTTGGAAAACCTTCGCATTGTCTCATTATATGTGACTAAGTTTCCGGGAAAAATAATAAACTTGTAATACGATAATTATTTTAAAAAATGTGTTCTCAGAAATGAGCTATCATGTGTGAAGGTCAATGGCTATCAAGCCAAATGATCAATCTTATGGCCACATTCATGGCGTAGTTTGTTCAAATGATCTAATATTGTGCACAAGAGTGCTTATTGGAATGGCAAACAATGTTTCCTAAGGAAGTTTTCATTTTCGTTGGACGAAAAAACCATTTTCCATTTTTCGAGTGCCCAAAAGGAGGTTTTTTGTGAAGGAACTACCAAATAATTGTTGCAAAATTGGACCAAATCATTTTTATAAAATACTAGCTCATATTTAATGCATAATTGACAAAATGGTTGGGTGTAAAAAAATTTGATCCACCTCTCGTGAAAAAGACAAATTTCCACCGATTCAGCAAGAAGCGGGTCAAATTTGAACTGCAGCTGCCTCATAGTTTGCTATTTATTTTTTCCAAAAATCATTTCTAGTTACATAAGGACCTATTTAATCATAAATACATGGTTTGGTGGCGATACATCGAGGTTCGAGCGGTGGCCGAGGGCCCCAACTCTAGAGCGCGTAAACATGCGTGCCCGCCGCGTGGTCACCGCGTGACCGTGGCGTTGCCATGTGTTCTGGGCGGCCTACGCATGTCTAGTGGGTTGGGCACTCCCCAGGATGGTGCTAGGAAGAAAATTACAACATAAGATTCTCACGAGGAGACGATCGATGCTCAAACATGAGTTAGCAGCCAAGTGTTTGATTAGCGGTACGGGAAATGTACATGGCTAATGGGCGTCAGTTTTGGCTGAGGATGATCAGTTACTAAGAAGACCGTCTTCACTAATTTTCAGCTCAAAAGGACGAGCCTAGGTGGTACTTGCTTTGCAAACTACCACACTGGACATAACTACGAATGTTGAAGCTCGGCTCAAAATTGTGAATGGATTGAGCTGGCATTTGGTGGAGGATGGTTATTTGGGCATAGAAAAGCACTGTAGAAAATGGATACTATTTGGACATGCCAAAGTGGCACTTCCTTCACAAACTGTTTTTCTGAACAGAATAGGAAAATGAATATTTTTGAACTAGGCAAGGAAGATTTTTACATATTTGACGAAGATATGACCCAAAGAATTTATGAGATTTTTTTGGGAATTTTGGGAAGGACAGAAATATAGGTTGCTTCACAACCTAGGGCAAAAACTGCCACATGGACATGACACATAGGCAAAACTAATGAGATGGCGCCTAGTCATCGCAACCCACCACAATTTACAAGGCTATGACCATCTATATTGGTCGTTAACAACTAGAAATAAGGTAGCGGACTAGCGTTGTTTGCTTTATGACCATTTCGTGTAAGGAAATTACGACCTTTCTGACCAAAATGGTCGTAATGGTTTAGGGTTTGGAGCCCCCCAAATAGCTTTTGACCAAATGGTCTAAAATGGTCATAGATCTATGACCATTTCTTCCAGGGTCACTGACAGAAGGTCACTAGTTGACATATTTCTTGTAGTGGCCCCCCTGCCTCATGGCCTCCTCGTTGGTTGCTTGACGTAGGGTCCAAGTCCTCTAGATCATGTTTGTTCCAAAAATCACGCTCCCGAAGGTTTCATTCTGTTTGGACTCTGTTTGATATCTTTTTTCTGCGAAACACTGAAATAGGCAAAAAAATAGTAATTTGCACTCGGCCTTGGTTTAGTAGGTTAGTCCCAAAAATAATATAAAAGTGTATAAATAATCCCATTAAACATCCAAAACAGAATATATAATAGCATGGAACAATCAAAAATTATAGATACGTTGGAGACGTATCAAGCATCCCCCAAGCTTAATTCCTGCTCGTCCTCGAGTAGGTAAATCATAAAAACAGAACTTTTGATGTGGAATGCTTCTTAGCATAATTTTCAATGTAATTCTTTTTATTGTGGCATGAATATTTAGATCCGAAAGATTCAAGATAAAAGTTTAATGTTGGCATAAAAATAATAATACTTCAAACATGCTAATCAAGCAATTATGTCTTATCAAAATAACATAGCCAAAGAAAGCTTATGCCTACAAAATCATATAGTTAGACCATGTTTCAATATCGTCACACAAACGTTCATCATGCATAACCCCGATGACAAGCCGAGAAATTGTTCATACTTTTTAACGCGCTTCAGCCTTTTCAACTCTTACGCAATACATGAGCACAAGCCATGGATATAGCACTATGGGTGGAGTAAAGTATAATGATGGGGGTTATGGGAGAAGACAAAAAGGTAGAAAGTCTCACATTGACGCGGCTAATCAATAGGCTATGGAGATGCCCATCAATTGATGTCAATGAGAGGAGTAGGGATTGCCATGCAACGAATACACTAGAGCTATAAATATATGAAAGCTCAACAAAAGAAACTAAGTGGGTGTGCATCCAACTTGCTTGCTCACGAAGACCTAAGGCATTTTGAGGAAGCCCATCATTTGAATATACAAGCCAAGTTCTATAACGAAAATTCCCACTAGTATATGAAAGTGACAACATAGGAGACTCTCTATCATGAAGATCATGGTGCTACTTTGAAGCACAAGTGCGGAAAAAGGATAGTAACATTGTCCCTTCTCTCTTTTTCTCTCATTTTTTTCTTTTTTTCTTTTCTCTTTTTCTTGGGCCTTCTCTTTTTTCTTAGTGCAGAATCTCATCCCGACTTGTGGGGGAATCATAGTCTCCATCATCCTTTCCTCACATGGGACAATGCTCTAATAATGATAATCATCATACTTTTGTTACTTACAAGTCAAGAATTACAACTCAATACTTGGAACAAAATATGACTCTATGTGAATGCCTCCGGCGGTGTATCGGGATATGCAATGAATCAAGAGTGACATGTATGAAATTATGAATGGTGGCTTTTCCACAAATACGATGTCAAGTACATGGTCATGCAAAGCAATATGACAATGATGAAGCGTGTCATAATAAACGGAACAGTGGAAAGTTGCCTGGCAATATATCTCGGAATGGCTATGGAAATGCCATGATAGGTAGGTATGGTGGCTGTTTTGAGGAAAATATAAGGAGATTTATGTGTGATAGAGCGTATCATATCACGGGGTTTGGATGCACCGGCGAAGTTTGCACCAACTCTCAAGGTGAGAAAGGGCAATGCGCGGTACCGTAGAGGCTAGAAAATTGTGGAAGGTTGAGAGTGTGTATAATCCATGGACTCGCATTAGTCATAAAGAACTCATATACTTATTGCAAAAGTTTATTAGCCCTCGAAGCAAAGTACTACTACGCATGCCCCTAGAGGGATAGATTGGTAGGAAAAGACCATCGCTCAACTCATGTCTATGGCTAGGAAACATAACCATCTTTGATCAACGAGCTAATCAAGTAGAGGCATACTAGTGACGCTCTGTTTGTCTATGTATTCACACAAGTATTATGTTTCCGGTTAATACAATTCTAGCATGAATAATAAACATTTATCATGATATAAGGAAATAAATAATAACTTTAGTATTGCCTCTAGGGCATATTTCCTTCAGTCTCCCAGTTGCAGTAGATTCAATAATCTTGATCACATCGCCATGTGATTTAACATCAATAGTTCAAATCATCATGTGATTAACACCCATAGTTCACATCGTCATGTGACCAACACCCAAAGGGTTTACTAGAGTCAATACTCTAGTTCACATCGCTATGTGATTAACACCCAAAGAGTACTAAGGTGTGATCATGTTTTGCTTGTGAGAGAAGTTTAGTCAACGGATCTGCTACATTCAGATCCGTACATATTTTGCAAATTTCTATGTCAACAATGCTCTTGCACGGAGCTACTCTAGCTAATTGCTCCCACTTTCAATATGTATCCAGATTGAGACTTAGAGTCATCTGGATCAGTGTCAAAATTTGCATCGACATAACCCTTTACAACGAATCTTTTTGTCACCTCCATAATCGAGAAACATATCCTTATTCCACTAAGGATGATTTTGACCGTTGTCCAGTGATCTACTCCTAGATCACTATTGTACTCCCTTGCCAAAATCAGTGTAAGGTACACAATAGATCTGGTACACGGCATGGCATACTTTATAGAACCTATGGCTGAGGCATAGGGACTGACTTTCATTCTCTTTATATCTTCTGCAGTGGTCGGGCTTTGAGTCTTACTCAATTTCACACCTTGCAATATAGGCAAGAACTCTTTCTTTGATTGTTCCATTTTGAACTACTTCAAAATCTTGTCAAGGTATGTACTCATTGAAAAAACTTATCAAGCGTCTTGATCTATCTCTATAGATCTTGATGCTCAATATGTAAGCAGCTTTACCGAGGTCTTTATTTGAAAAACTCCTTTCAAACACTCCTTTATGCTTTGCAGAATAATTCTACATTATTTCTAATCAACAATATGTCATTCACCTATACTTATCAGAAATGGTGTAGTGCTCCCACTCAATTTCTTGTAAATACAGGCTTCATCACAAGTCTGTATAAAACTATATGCTTTGATCAACTTATCAAAGCGTATATTCCAACTCCGAGATGCTTGCACCAGTCCATAGATGGATCGCTGGAGCTTTGCACACTTCGTTAGCACCTTTAGGATTGACAAAACCTTCTAGTTGCATCATATACAACTCTTCTTTAATAAATCCATTTAGGAATGCAGTTTTGTTTATCCATTTGCCAGATTTCATAAAATGCGGCAATTTCTAACATGATTCAGACATACTTAAGCATAGATACGAGTGAGAAACTCTCATCATAGTCAACACCTTGAACTTGTCGAAAACCTTTTTGCGCCAATTCTAGCTTTGTAGATAGTAACACTACTATCAGCATCCGTCTTCCTCTTGAAGATACATTTAATCTTAATGGCTCACCAATCATCGCGCAAGTCAATCAAAGTCCATACTTTGTTCTCATACATGGATCACATCTCAGATTTCATGGCCTCAAGCCATTTTGCGGAATCTGGGCTCATCATCGCTTCCTCATAGTTTGTAGGTTTGTCATGGTCTAGTAACATGACCTCCAGAACAGGATTACCGTACCACTCTGGTGTGGATCTTACTCTGGTTGACCTACGAGGTTCAGTAACAACTTGATCTGAAGTTTCATGATCATCATCATTAACTTCCTCACTCATTGGTATAGACGTCACAGGAACCGTTTTCTGTGACGAACTACTTTCCAATAAGGGAGCAGGTACAGTTACCTCATCAAGTTCTACTTTCCCCCCACTCACTTCTTTCGAGAGATACTCCTTCTCTAGAAAGGATCCAAAGTTAGCAACAAAAGTCTTGCCTTCGGATCTGTGATAGAAAGTGTACCCAACAGTCTCTTTTGGGTATCCTATGAAGACACATTTCTCCGATTTGGGTTCGAGCTTATCAGGTTGAAGCTTTTTCACATAAGCATCGCAACCCCAAACTTTGAGAAATGACAACTTTGGTTTCTTGCCAAACCACAGTTCATAAGGCGTCGTCTCAACGGATTTTAGATGGTGCCCAATTTAACGTGAATGCTGTTGTCTCTAATTCATAACCCCAAAACGATAGTGGTAATCGGTAAGAGACATCATAGATTGCACTATATCCAATAAAGTACGGTTATGACGTTCGGACACACCATAATGTTGTGGTGTTCGAGGTGGCATGAGTTTGTGAAACTATTCCACATTGTTTTAATTGAAGGCCAAACTCATAACCCAAATATTCTTCTCCACGATTAGATCGTAGAAACTTTATTTTCTTGTTACGATGATTTTCCACTTCACTCTGAAATTATATGAACTTTTCAAATGTTTCAGACTTGTGTTTCATTAAGTAGATATACCCATATCTGCTCAAATCATCTGTGAAGGTCAGAAAATAATGATACCCGCCGCGAGCCTCAACACTCATCGGACCACATACATCAGTATGTATTAATACCAATAAGTCAGTTGCTCGCTCCATTGTTCTGGAGAACGGAGTCTTAGTCATCTTGCCCATAAGGCATGGTTCGCAAGCATCAAGTGATTCCAAAATCCCATCAGCATGGAATTTCTTCATGCGCTTTACACCAATATGACCTAAACGGCAGTGCCACAATAATTTGCACTATCATTATTAACTTTGCATCTCTTGGCTTCAATATTATGAATATGTGTATCACTACGATCGAGATCCAACAAACCATTTTCATTGGGTGTATGACCATATAAGGTTTTATTCATGTAAAAAGAACAACAATTATTCTCTAACTTAAATGAATAACCGTATTGCAGTAAATATAATCAAATCATATTCATGCTCAACGCAAACACCAAATAACATTTATTTAGGTTCAACACTAATCCCAAAAGTATAGGGAGTGTGCGATGATGATCATATCAATCTTGGAACTACTTCCAACACACATCGTCACTTCACCCTTAACTAGTCTCTGTTCATTATGCAACTCCCGATTCGAGTTACTAATCTTAGCAACTGAACTAGTATCAAATACTGAGGGGTTGCTATAAACACTAGTAAAGTACACATCAATAACATGTATATCAAATATACCTTTGTTTACTTTGCCATCCTTTCTTATCCGCCAAATACTTGGGGTAGTTCCGTTTCCAGTGACCAGTTCCTTTGAAGTGGAAGCACTTAGTCTCAGGCTTAGGTCCAGACTTGGGTTTCTTCACTTGAGTAGAAACTTGCTTGCCGTTCTTCTTGAAGTTCCCCTTCTTCCCTTTGCCCTTTTCCTTGAAACTAGTCGTCTTGTTAACCATCAACACTTGATGCTCTTTCTTGATTTCTACCTTTGCTAATTTCAGCATCGCGAAGAGCTCGGGAATTACTTTCATCATCCCTTGCATATTATAGTTCATCACAAAGTTCTACTAACTTGGTGATGGTGACTAGAGAATTCTGTCAATCACTATTTTATCTGGAAGATTAACTCCCACTTGATTCAAGCGATTGTAGTACCCAGACAATCTGAGCACATGCTCACTACTTGAGCTATTCTCCTCCATCTTTTAGCTATAGAACTTGTTGGAGATTTCATATCTCTCAACTCGGGTATTTGCTTGAAATATTAACTTCAACTCCTGGAACATCTCATATGGTCCATGACGTTCAAAACGTCTTTGAAGTCCCAATTCTAAGCCATTAAGCATGGTGCACTAAACTATCAAGTAGTCATCATATTGAGCTAGCCAAACATTCATAACGTCCGCAACTGCTCTTGCAATAGGTCTGTCACCTAGCGGTGCATCAAGGACATAATTCTTCTGTGCAGCAATGAGGATAAACCTCAGATCACGGATCCAATCCGCATCACTGCTACTAACATCTTTCAACATATTTTTTTCTAGGAACATATCAAAATAAACGGGGAGCAACATCGCGAGCTATTGATCTACAACATAGATATGCTAATACTACCAGGACTAAGTTCATGATAAATTAAAGTTCAATCTAATCATATTACTTAAGAACTCCCACTTAGATAGACATCTCTCTAATCTTCTAAGTGATCACGTGATCCAAATCAACTAAACCATGTCCGATCATCACGTGAGATGGAGTAGTTTCAATGGTGAACATCACTATGTTGATCATATCTACTATATGATTCATGCTTGACCTTTCGGTCTTAGTGTTCCGAGGCCATATCTGTTATATGCTAGGCTCATCAAGTTTAACCTGAGTATTCCGCATGTGCAACTGTTTTGCACCAGTTGTATTTGAACGTAGAGCCTATCACACCCGATCATCACGTGGTGTCTCAGCACGAAGAACTTTCACAACGGTGCATACTTAGGTAGAACACTTATACCTTGATAATTTAGTGAGAGATCATCTTATAATGCTACCGTCAATCAAAGCAAGATAAGATGCATAAAAGATAAACATCACATGCAATCAATATAAGTGATATGATATGGCCATCATCATCTTGTGCTTGTGATCTCCATCTCTGAAGCACCATCATGATCACCATCGTCACCGGCGCGACACCTTGATCTCCATCATAGCATCATTTTCGTCTCGCCAATTTATGCTTACACGACTATCGCTACCGCTTAGTGATAAAGTAAAGCATTACAACGTGATTGCATTGCATACAATAAAGGGACAACCATATGGCTCCTGCTAGTTGCCGATAACTTGGTTACAAAACATGATCATCTCATACAATAAAATATAGCATCATGCCTTGACCATATCACATCACAACATGCCCTGCAAAAACAAGTTAGACGTCCTCTACTTTGTTGTTGCAAGTTTTACGTGGCTGCTACGGGCTGGGCAAGAACCGTTCTTACCTACGCATCAAAACCACAACGATAGTTTGTCAAGTTGGTGATGTTTTAACCTTCGCAAGGACCGGGCGTAGCCACACTCGATTCAACTAAAGTGAGAGAGACGGACATCCACCGGTCACCTTTAAGCAACGAGTGCTCACAGTGGTGAAACCAGTCTCGCGTAAGCGTACGCGTAATGTCGGTCCGGGTCGCTTCATCTCACAATACCGCTGAACCAAAGTATGACATGCTGGTAAGCAGTATGACTTATATCGCCCACAACTCACATGTGTTCTACTCGTGCATATTACATCAACACATAAAACCTGGCTCGGATGCCACTGTTGGGGAACATAGTAATTTCAAAAAAAATCCTACGCACACGCAAGATCATGGTGATGTATAGCAACGAGAGGGGAGAGTGTGTCCACGTAACCTCGTAGACCGTAAGCGGAAGCGTTAGCACAACGCGGTTGATGTAGTCGTACGTCTTCACGATCCGACCGATCAAGCACCAAACATACGGTACCTCCGAGTTCTGCACACATTCAGCTCGATGACGTCCCTCGAACTCCGATCCAGCCGAGTGTTGAGGGAGAGTTTCATCAGCGCAACGGCATGGTGACGATGATGATGTTCTACCGACGCGGGGCTTCGCCTAAGCACCGCTACGATATTATCGAGGTGGATTATGGTGGAGGGGGGCACCGCACACGGCTAAAAGATCAAATCAATTGTTGTGTCTGGAGGTTCCCCCCTGCCCCCGTATATAAAGGAGCAGAGGAGGAGGAGGCAGCCGGCCAAGGGGAGGCGCCCCAAGGGGGAGTCCTACTCCTACTAGGAGTAGGGCTCCTCCTATTCCTAGTAGGAGTAGGAGAGGGGGGAAGGAAAGGGAGAGGAGGAGAGGGGGCCGGCCACCTTGGCCTAAACCAATTCGGTTTGGGCCTTGGGGGGCGCGCCCCACACTTCCCTTGCTGCCCTCTATTTCCACTAAGGCCCATGTAGGCCCATTAAGCCCCCCGGGGGGGTTCCGGTAACCCCCGGTACTCCGGTAAAATCCTGATTTCACCCGGAACACTTCCGTTATCCAAATATAGGCCTCCAATATATCAATCTTCATGTCTCGACCATTTCAAGACTCCTCGTCATGTCCATGATCACATCCGGGACTCCGAACAACCTTCGGTACATCAAAACATATAAACTTATAATAACTGTCATCAAAACATTAAGCGTGCGGACCCTACGGGTTCGAGAACTATGTAGACATGACCGAGACATGTCTCTAGTCAATAACCAATAGCGGAACCTGGATGCTCATATTAGCTCCTACATATTCTAGGAAGATCTTTATCGGTCAAACCGCATAACAACATACGTTGTTCCCTTTGTCATCGGTATGTTACTTGCCCGAGATTCGATCGTCGGTATCTTAATACCTAGTTCAATCTCGTTACCGGCAAGTCTCTTTACTCGTTCCGTAATACATCATCCCGCAACTAACTCATTAGTTGCAATGCTTGCAAGGCTTATAGTGATGTGCATTACTGAGTGGGCCCAGAGATACCTCTCCGACAATCGGAGTGACAAATCCTAATCTCGTAATACGCCAACCCAACAAGTACCTTTGGAGACACCTGTAGAGCGCCTTTATAATCACCCTTTTACGTTGTGAAGTTTGGTAGCACACAAAGTGTTCCTCTGGTAAACGGGAGTTGCATAATCTCATAGTCATAGGAGCATGTATAAGTCATGAAGAAAGCAATAGCAGAATACTAAACGATCATGTGCTAAGCTAACGGAATGGGTCAAGTCAATCACATCATTCTCCTAATGATGTGATCCCGTTAATCAAATGACAACTCATGTCTATGGCTAGGAAACATAACCATCTTTGATCAATGGCTCGTCAAGTAGAGGCATACTAGTGACGCTCTGTTTGTCTATGTATTCACACAAGTATTATGTTTCCGGTTAATACAATTCTGGCATGAATAATAAACATTTATCATGATATAAGGAAATAAATAATAACTTTATTATTGCCTCTAGGGCATATTTCCTTCAATCTTCCACCGAATAAACCAACTAGCATCAACTACAAGGAGTAATCAACACTACTAGCAACCCACGGGTACCAATCTGCGGTTTTGAGACAAAGATTGGATACAAGAGATGAACTAGGGTTTGAGAGGAGATGGTGCTGGTGAAGATGTTGATGGCGATTGACCCCCTCCCGATGAGAGGATCGATGGTGATGACGATTGTGACGATTTCCCCCTCCCGGAGGGATGTATCCCCGGCAGAACAGCTCCGCCGGAGCCCTAGATTGGTTTTGCCAAGTTTTGCCTCGAGACGGCGGCGCTTCGTCCCGAAAGCTTCCTTCTGATTTTTTCCAGGGCGAAAGACTTCATATAGCCAAAGATGGGCACCGAAGGCCTGCCGGGGGCCCACGAGGCAGGGGGCGCGCCCTGAGGGGTAGGGCGCGCCCCCACCCTCATGGACACGGTGAGGCCCCCCTCTGGTGCTTTCTTCGTCCAATATTTTTAATATATTCCAAAACTGACTTTCGTGGAGTTTTAGGACTTTTGGAGTTGTGCAGAATAGGTCTCTAATATTTGCTCCTTTTCTAGCCCAGAATTCCAGCTACCGGCATTCTCCCTCTTCGTGTAAACCTTGTAAAATAAGAGAGAATAGGCATAAGTATTGTGACATAATGTGTAATAACAGCCCATAATGCAATAAATATCGATATAAAAGCATGATGCAAAATGGACGTATCAACTCCCCCAAGCTTAGACCTCGCTTGTCCTCAAGCGGAAGCCGATAACGAAAAATATGTCCACATGTTTAGAGATAGAGTTGTCGATAAAATAAAATACGGACATGCGGGCATCATGATCATTCTTATAACTATATATATATATATATTGTCATATGATTTCTTATACTAAAGTAACAATCCATTCACAATGTCAAGTATGAATAAGAAACTTCATTGAAAACTAATAAACTATGATCTCGGTCATTGAAGCAATTGCAATTTATCATAACATCGGAAAGAGTCAATATAAGAGCTTTTCAGCAAGTCCACATACCCAACTATCATTTAGTCTTTCACAATTGCTAACACTCCCACAATACTTATGGGTATGGAGTTTTAATCGGACACAGAGAAAGATAGGGGCTTATAGTGTTGCCTCCCAACCTTTTACCTCAAGGGTAATGTCAACAATAATAGTTCATGATAACTTACATCCAATTGGATATATATATATATATATATATATATATATATATATATATATATATCAGGATCCTTCCAACACAATGTGCTTGCCAAAGGATAAAGTGTAAAAAGGAAAGGTGAAGATCACCGTGACTCTTGCATAAGACATAAGACAAAAATAAAAGATAGGCCCTTCGCATAGGGAAGCAGAGGTTGTCATGTGCTTTTATGGTTGGACACACAAAATCTTAATGTGAAAGAACGTCACTTTATATTGCCACTTGTGATAGGGACCTTTATTATGCAGTCAGTCGCTTTTATTGCTTCCATATCACAAGATCGTATAAAGCTTATTTTCCCCACACTAATAAATCATACATATTTAGAGAGCAATTTTTATTGCATGCAACAATGACAACTTACTTGAAGGATCTTACTCAATCCATAGGTAGATATCATGGACTCTCATGGAAAAACTAGGTTTAAGGATATTCGGAAGCACTAGTATCTCTACTTGGTGCGAAGAATTTGGCTAGCATGAGGGGGAAAGGCAAGCTCAACATGTTGGATGATCCATGACAATATACTTTATTTCGGATATAAGAAAACATAACCCATTACGTTGTCTTCCTTGTCCAACATCAACTTTTTAGCATGTCATATTTTAATGAGTGCTCACAATCATAAAAGATGTCCAAGCTCTTTCTTTATTACTTCATATTAATTGCAACAATGACCAAAACTATGTTTGTCAACTCTCAACAACTTTTATTCATCATACTCTATTATATGTGAAGTCATTACTCTCCATAAGATCAATATGATCTCTCTATTTCTTTTTATTCTTTCTTTAGTTCCCTCAAGATCATAGCAAGATAGCAAAGCCCTTGACTCAAAACTAATATTTATTATATATAGCTCACGGACTCGATTACATAGAAGGATCATAAAGCAAAACTCAAAAATAAATCATACTAAAACTTTATTCTACTAGATCAAGATATTACTAAAAAGGATCAAACTAAGAAAATGGTAAAGATAGGAGTGTGATGGTGATACGATACCGGGGCACCTCCCCCAAGCTTGGCAGTTGCCAAGGGGAGTGCCCATATCCATGTATTTATGTCTCTTTCTTCGGAGGTGGTGATGTGATATTCTTGGCGATGATGCCCCTCAGGATACGATTCTCAAGCTTACTGACTTGCTACTTGAGGTACATTATTTCCTTACGGAGCTTACTCGTGACGGCTAAAGCTCCTTTCACCCATGGATGTTGCATAGCTGCGGGAGAACAAGTAACACTCTTTTTCATATTTTCATAAGAAAGAAATCTAACATTGGAAGGGATGACCGAGTTTGGAATAGCTGAGCTCTGTAGTTCCCCCATCTTGAATCCATCTCGGAAACGAGAAGTAACTTCTTGATCCTCTTCCATGGCATCTATCCTTTTCAAGTCAGCCTCCATCTCTTCCTCCGTTGATGGCCCAAAGTGGTTAGCATCACTATTTGCTCCTGGTCTCGGTGTTGGATGAGACACCGGACTCTCCCCGACTGACTCTTGAGAAGACATCTTGCTCTAATCTGTGGTAGAAACAACTCAAAAAGAAAAACAGAGGATATTTGCATGGTACGCTGGTCAAAACCTTCGGGAGATTATATAATGAATTTTTACCGACCAAAAGAAGTATCGTGCAAGAAAACGAAATCCGGAGAGCACACGAGGTGCCCACGAGGCAGGGGGCGCGCCCAGGGGGGTAGGGCGCGCCCTCCACCCTCGTGGATGCCTCGTGTCCCTTTCGGACTACTTCTTATTTTCCTATTTTCTTAAATATTCCAAAATGGAGAAAAAATGCCATTAGAACTATTTTGGAATCGGTTTACTTACCGTACCACATACCTATTCCTTTTTGGAGTTTGAAACATTCTGGAAAGTCTCACTTATGTACTCCTCCGGGGTTACAGTTTCAATAACATTAGTTTCAATATTTATTGGATTACCTGAGATATAATGTTTGATTCTTTGACCGTTCACCACCTTCGGATTTGTGCCTTCAAAGTTGTTGATTTTTGTGGCACCGAAACGATAGACCTCCTCGATAACGTAAAGACCTTCCCATTTAGAGAGGAGTTTTCCTGCAAAAAACCTTAAATGAGAGTTGTATAGCAAAACATAATCACCTACATTAAACTCATGCTTTTGTATCCTTTTGTCATGCCATATTTTAACTTTTTCTTTAAACGGTTTGGCATTCTCATAGGCTTGGGTTCTCCATTCATCAAGTGAGCTAATGTCAAATAGTCTCTTCTCACCGGCAAGTTTGAAATCATAGTTGATCTCTTTAATGGCCCAGTATGCCTTATGTTCTAGTTCGAGAGGTAAATGGCATGCTTTTCCATAAACCATTTTATACGGAGACATACACATAGGATTTTTATATGTAGTTCTATAGGCCCATAATGCATCATCAAGTTTCTTAGACTAATTCTTTCTAGATCTATTAACAGTCTTTTGCAAAATTAATTTAATCTCTCTATTACTCAATTCTACTTGACCACTAGACTGTGGGTGGTATGGGGATGCAATTCTATGATTAACATCATACTTAGCAAGCATTTTACGAAAAGCACCATGAATAAAATGTGAACCACCATCAGTCATTAAGTATCTAGGGACTCCAAACCTTGGAAAAATAACTTCTTTAAGCATCTTAATAGAGGTGTTATGATCAGCACTACTAGTTGGAATAGCTTCTACCCACTTAGTAACGTAATCAACAGCAACTAAAATATGTGTATACCCATTAGAGGAAGGAAATGGTCCCATATAATCAAAGCCCCAAACATCAAATGGTTCAATAAAAAGTGAATAGTTCATAGGCATTTCTTGACGTCTACTAATATTACCAATTCTTTGACATTCATCACAAGACAAGACAAACTTACGGGCATCTTTGAAAAGAGTAGGCCAATAAAAACCGGATTGCAATACCTTATGCATAGTTCTATCTCCATCATGGTGTCCTCCATAAGCCTCGGAGTGACACTTGCGTAGGATCTGTTCCTGTTCATGCTCAGGTACACAACGTCTAATAACACCATCTACTCCTTTATAAAGGTGTGGGTCATCACAGAAGTAATGTCTTACATCATAGAAAAACTTTTTCTTTTGCTGATATGTGAAACTAGGTGGTATAAATTTAGCAACAATGTATTAGCATAATCAGCATACCATGTAGCAGTACGAGAAGCATTTATGACAGCTAATTGTTCATCAGGAAAGTTATCATCAATAGGTAGTGGGTCATTAAGAACATTCTCTAACCTAGACAAGTTGTCTGCAACGGGGTTCTCAGCTCCCTTTCTATCAATAATATGCTAATCAAATTCTTGTAGTAGGAGAACCCATCTAATAAGTCTAGGTTTAGGATCTTTCTTTTCCATAAGAAATTTAATAGCAGCATGATCAGTGTGAACAGTTACTTTAGAATCAACAATGTAAGGTCTGAACTTATCACAAGCAAATACAACTGCTAAAAATTCTTTTTTAGTGTAGCATAATTTCTCTGGGCGCTGTCTAGAGTTTTACTAGCATATTGGATAAAGTTGAATTTCTTATCAACTCTTTGTCCTAGAACAACACCTACAGCATAATCACTAGCATCACACATAATTTCAAAGGGTAAATTGCAATCAGGTGGCTGAACAATAGGTGCGGAAATCAAGGCTTTCTTAAGTATTTCAAATGCTTCTACACAATCATCATCAAAGACAAAAGGAACATCTTTTTGTAAAAGATTAGTCAAAGGCCTAGAAATTTTTGAGAAGTCTTTAATGAACCTCCTATAAAAACTGGCATGATCAAGGAAACTTCTTATACCTTTAATGTCTTTAGGACACGGCATCTTTTTAATAGCATCAACTTTAGCTTTATCAACTTCAATACCTCTTTCAGAAATTTTATGCCCCAAGACAATACCTTCATTAACCATAAAGTGGCACTTCTCCCAATTCAAGACAAGATTAGTTTCTTCACATCTCTTCAAAACTCGATCAAGGTTGCTTAAGCAATCATCAAAAGAAGATCCATAAACGGAAAAATCATCCAGGAAAACCTCAACAATCTTTTCACAAAAATTAGAGAATATAGCAGTCATACATCTTTGAAATGTAGCAGGTGCATTGCATAAACCAAAAGGCATATGTCTATAAGCAAAGGTACCGAAAGAGCAAGTAAAAGTGGTCTTTTCTTGATCCTCTTTTGACACATGTATTTGAGAGAAACCAGAATAACCGTCTAGAAAGCAAAAATGAGTATGTTTGGATAATCTTTCTAGCATTTGATCAATAAAAGGTAAACGGTAATGATCCTTTTTAGTAGCTTTATTTAATTTGCGGAAGTCAATTACCATTCTATAACCTGTAACAATTCTTTGTGGGGTCAATTCATCTTTATCATTAGGAACAACAGTAATACCTCCCTTCTTAGGGACACAATGGACAGGACTTACCCACTGACTATCAGCAACAGGATAAATTATACCTGCCTCCAGAAGCTTTAGTATTTCATTTCTTACCACTTCTTTCATCTTAGGATTTAACCGTCATTGGTGATCAACGACCGGTTTAGCGTCTTTCTCCAATTTTATTTTGGGCTGGCATAGAGTGGGACTAATGCCCTTAAGATCATCAAGAGTATATCCAATAGTAGCACGGTGCTTCTTCAGAGTTTTCAATAATTTCTCTTCTTCCTGCTCTGAAAGGTTAGCACTAATAATAATAGGATATATCTTCTTTTCATCAAGATAAGCATATTTAAGGGTGTCAGGTAATGGTTTAAGCTCAAACACGGGATCACCCTTGGGTGGAGGAGGATCCCCTAGAATTTCAATAGGCAAGTTGTGTTTGATTGCCAATGGGTACTAGTAGACCCACAATTTATGACTTGCTTCCCTTAGTGTATCGCATAGAGAGAAGATTGTCTGCCTCCTCTTGTCTGTTGAACCAGGGCAGCCGGCTACAGCTCTTGAAATCTGTTCTTTCTTCCATGCCAATATACTTCTTGTGCACTCTCTCATTACCTCAAGGAATTTTGAAGCAGATTGAACGCATCATGCGGCAATGTTTGTGGCGAGGCAACTCTGATACACCAAGACAATCATTGGCAGCTTGGGAGTTAATATGTCGGCCCAAGAGTCATGGAGGACTTGGGGTCCTGGACCTGGGCATACAAAATGATGCCTTGTTGATCAAGCATCTCTTCAAAAAATTTAACAAGTTGGATGTACCTTGGGTTTCTCTTATCTGGGACACATATTATGCTGCTGCACCGCCCCAAGTAACTCGAAGTTGTGGTTCTTTTTGGTGGCGTGACGTGATGAAGCTGTATGATAAATTTTGTCAATTGGTTGTCCCTCATGTGCGCTCCGGAGACTCGGTGGTTTTTTGGCTGGATCGGTGGCAATTTAATAACGAGGTGGTTATCATGCAACAGCGTTTCCTGAGGCTCCACTCTTTTGTGATTGATGACACGCTTACCATTAAGGATGTGATGGAGCTGCCTGACCCGACCGACAATTTTCACCTGCCTCTATCAATGGAAGCTTTTGAGGAATTCAACCAGCTTCAGGCTTTAATGCCTCTGATCAATTTGCATGAGGGAGTTAATGATGTCTGGAAATGGCCTTCAAAGACTGGGGATTATCGATCCAGGATCTACTATCTGTTTTGTTTCTCTGAAG
This sequence comes from Triticum monococcum, assembly GCA_034509565.1. Lineage (NCBI taxonomy): Eukaryota > Viridiplantae > Streptophyta > Magnoliopsida > Poales > Poaceae > Triticum > Triticum monococcum. Next base: position 691,386,270 of record CM067842.1, read on the forward strand.
TTGTGGTTGACCCCATATTTGGGTGGATCTGGAAATGTTCTTGCACTCTCAAGCTCAAGGTGTTTGGATGGCTCCTTTTGATGGATCGTCTAAACACTAGGGATATGATGCAGCGACGGCATTGGATTATTCAGGACGATACATGTGTTATGTGCTTCTCAGGTTTGCATGAAGATAGAGCTCATCTCTTCTTTGCTTGCAACTTTAGCCAACGTGTCTGGAATTATTTGGGTATCTCATGGAGTGCTCACCCTAACCAGACTACTTTTGGAATGGCTTGCGCGGCCAGGGAGGAATTTGGTCAGCCTTTTTTCACTGAGGTAGTCTTTACGGCTACTTGGAATATTTGGACCCAAAGGAATGGAAGGATCTTCAGAAATGAGTTGCCCACTTTCAGATCTTGGAGGAGGAATTTTATTCATGATATTTCTCTTTTAGCTCATAGAATCAAGTGTAAATATAGAGATAGACTAACCTCTTGGATAGCTTCCCTCCCCTAATCTCTCTCTGTAAGTAGTCTTTCTTTTGCTCTTTGTAATTTTGTACAGCTTACCTATTGTTTTTAATAAAGGGCTGTGAGGCTGTTGCCTTGCAGTATATAGTCAATTCTTTCATTCATAAACATATTATTTTCATGGTCTAGCAAATATTGTTCTAAAGGATCATTAGGAGGCACGACAATAGAAGCAAGACCAATAATTTCATCTTTACTAGGCAATTATTTATCATGGGGTTGTCTACGAAATTTAGCAAAATTAAAATCATGAGACACATCCCCTAAACCAATAGTAACAACATCCTTTTTGTAATCTATCTTAGCATTAACAGTATTCAAGAAGGGTCTAACAAATATAATGGGACAAAAGTCATCTTGTGGGGAACCAAGAACAAGAAAATCAGTAGGATATTTAACTTTCCCACACAAGACTTCAACATCTCTAACAATCCCAACTAGTGAAATAGTATCTCTATTGGCAAGCTTAATTGTAACATCAATACCTTCTAACTCAGCAGGTGCAATATCATGCATAATTTCTTCATATAAAGAATGAGGTATTGCACTCGCACTAGCACCCATATCACATAAGCCATGAGAGCAATGATCTCCTATTTTAACATAATAATAGGCATGCCTACAACAGGTCTATGTTTATTTTTAGTATCGGGTCTAGCAATTCTAGCAGCTTCATCACAGAAGTAAATAACATGCCCATCAATATTATCGACCAAGAGATCTTTAACCATAGCAATACTAGGTTCAACTTTAATTTACTCAGAAGGTGTAGGTGTTCTAGTACTACTCTTACAAACCTCAGTTGAAGCTTTAGCATGATCCTTTATTCTAGTAGGGAAAGGTGGCTTCTCAATATAAGCGGTAGGAACAATAGGATCAACATTATAAGTGAGTGTCTTTTCTTCAACTTTAATAGGTTCAACTACTTTTACTTTGATGGGAGGATGATATTTAAACCACTTCTCCTTAGGGAGATCAACATGAGTAGCAGATGATTCACAGAAAGAAGCTACTATCTCAGAGTCAAGTCCATATTTAGTGCTAAATTCACGAAAAGCATCGGTATCCATAAAAGATTTAACACAATCAAACTTAGGTGTTATACCTGATTCCTTACCTTCGTCGAGTTCCCAATCTTCAGAGTTGCATTTAATTCTTTTCAATAAATCCCATCTGAATTCAATAGTCTTCATCATAAAAGAACCAGTGCAAGAAGTATCGAGCATGGAGCGATTACTGAGAGAGAGCCGAGCATAAAAACTTTGAGAAATAATTTCTCTTGAGAGCTCATGATTGGAGCATGAATATAACATTGACTTAAGCCTCCCCCAAGCTTGAGCGATGCTTTCTCCTTCGCGAGGCGAAAAATTATATATATAATTATGATCACAATGAACCAGATGCATAGGATAAAACTTCTGATGAAATTCCAATTTCAATCGGTTGTAGTTCCATGATCCAATATCATCACATAGCCTAAACCATGTCAATGCCTTTCCTTCAAAGATAAAGGGAGGACCTTCTTCTTATTAACATCCTTGGGCATACCTGCAAGCTTAAATAATCCACAAACTTCATCCACATAGATTAGGTGCAAATCGGGATGCAATGTTCCATCTCCTGTAAAAAGGATTAGCTAGCAGTTTCTCTATCATACCCGAAGGAATTTCAAAGTAAACATTTTCAGTAGGTTCAGTAGTTGAGGAGCAACTCTTTGCTCTACTAGTCGGGCTGAATATACCCCGAACAAGCCCCTCAAAGGATTACTTTCCATAGTAACAAGTGACAGCAATTTTCAGCACACTATATAAATTTTTCCTTACCAAAGGCGCTTCACTCCCCAGCAACGGCGCCAGAAAAGTGTCTTGATGACCCACAAGTATAGGGGATCTATCGTAGTCCTTTCGATAAGTAAGAGTGTCGAACCCAACGAAGAGCAGAAGGAAATGACAAGCGGTTTTCAGTAGGGTATTCTCTGCAAGCATTGAAATTATCGGTAACAGATAGTTTTGTGATAGGGTAATTTGTAACGGATAACAAGTAACAAAAGTAAACAAGGTGCATTAAGGTGGCCCAATCCTTTTTGTAGCAAAGGACAAGCCTGGAAAAACTCTTATATAAAGGAAAACGCTCCCGAGGACACATGGGAATTATCGTCAAGCTAGTTTTCATCACGCTCATATGATTTGCGTTCGTTACTTTGATAATTTGATATGTGGGTGGACCGGTGCTTGGGTACTGCCCTTCCCTGGACAAGCATCCCACTTATGATTAACCCCTCTTGCAAGCATCCGCAACTACAAGAGAAGTATTAAGGTAAACCTAACCATAGCATGAAACATATGGATCCAAATCAGCCCCTTACGAAGCAACGCATAAACTAGGGTTTAAGCTTCTGTTACTCTAGCAACCCATCATCTACTTATTACTTCTGAATGCCTTCCTCTAGGCCCAAACAATGGTGAAGTGTTATGTAGTCGACGTTCACATAACACCAGTAGAGGAAAGACAACATACATCTCATCAAAATATCGAACGAATACCAAATTCACATGACTACTTATAGCAAGACTTCTCCCATGTCCTCGGGAACAAATGTAACTACTCACAAATCATATTCATGTTCATAATCAGATGGGTATTAATATGCATAAAGGATCTGAACATATGATCTTCCACCGAATAAACCAACTAGCATCAACTACAAGGAGTAATCAACACTACTAGCAACCCACAGGTACCAATTTGAGGTTTTGAGACAAAGATTGGATACAAGAGATGAACTAGGGTTTGAGAGGAGATGGTGCTGGTGAAGATGTTGATGGAGATTGACCCCCTCCTGATGAGAGGATCGATGGTGATGACGATGGTGACGATTTCCCCCTCCCGGAGGGATGTATCCCCGGCAGAACAGCTCCGCCGGAGCCCTGGATTGGTTTCGCCAGGTTCCGCCTCGAGACAGCGGTGCTTCATCCCGAAAGCTTCCTTCTGATTTTTTTCGAGGGCGAAAGACTTCATATAGCCAAAGATGGGCACCGGAGGCCTGCCAAGGGGGCCACGAGGCAGGGGGCACGTCCAGGGGGGTAGGGCGCACCCCCACCCTCATGGACAGGGTGTGGCCCCCCCTCTGGTGCTTTCTTCACCCAATATTTTTAATATATTCCAAAACTGACTTTCGTGGAGTTTCAGGACTTTTGAAGTTGTGCAGAATAGGTCTCTAATATTTGCTCCTTTTCCAGCCCAGAATTCCAGCTGCCGGGATTCTCCCTCTTTGTGTAAACCTTGTAAAATAAGAGAAAATAGGCATAAGTATTGTGACATAATGTGTAATAACAGCCCATAATGCAATAAATATCAATATAAAAGCATGATGCAAAATGGACATATCAAACGCCAAGCTTGCCTTCCACGTAACGGAGAGTCCCATCTGGACACGGGAAGAAGTCTTCTGTCTTGTATCTTCATGGCCCATTAGTCTGGCCCACGTCACATAGCCCGGACGCCCGAGGACCCCTTAATCTAGGACTCCCTCAAATGCCTCTGGCGGTGTACCGGGATGTGCAATGAATCAAGAGCGACATGTATGAAAAAATTATGAATGGTGGCTTTGCCACAAATACGATGTCAACTATATGATCATGCAAGGCAATATGACAATGACGGAGCGTGTCATAATAAACGGAATGGTGGAAAGTTGCATGGCAATATATCTCGGAATGTCTATGGAAATGCCATAATAGGTAGGTATGGTGGCTGTTTTGAGGAAGGTAAATGGTGGGTTTATGGTACCGGCAAAAGTTGCGCGGTACTAGAGAGGCTAGCAACGGGAAGGGTGAGAGTGCGCATAATCCATGGACTCAACATTAGTCATAAAGAACTCACATAATTATTGCAAAAATCTACAAGTCATCAAAACCAAGCACTATGCGCATTCTCCTAGGGGGATAGATTGGTAGGAAAAGACCATCGCTCATCCCCGACCACCACTCATGAGGAAGACAATCAAATAAACACCTCATGCTTCAAATTTGTTACACAACGGTTACCATACATGCATGCTACGGGACTTGCAAACCTCAACACAAGTATTTCTCAAATTCACAATTACTCTACTAGCACTAGTGCAGAACCGGGCAATAGCACCGGTTCGTAAGGCCCTTTAGTGCCGGTTCAGGAATCGGCACTAAAGTTTCGGCACTAAAGGCCCCCCCTTTAGTACCACCATCCTCCTATCTTAAAACAATCATAAAGAATCAAACTTCTCATAATATTCAATGCACTTTATATGAAAGTTTTTATTATACCCATATTGGATGCCCATCATATTAGGACTAGTTTTATAGCCAAAGCAAATTACCATGCTGTTCTAGAATCTCAAAATAATATAAGTGAAGCACGAGAGTTCATCTATTTCTTCAAAATAAAACCACTGCCGTGCTCTAAAAAGATATAAGTGAAGCACTAGAGCAAACAACAAACTACTCCAAAAGATATAAGTGAAGATCAACGAGTAGTCGAATAATTATATAACTATGTGAAGACTCCTTCTCATAAATAAAATTTCAGATCTTAAGTACTTCATTCAAATAGAAAGCAAAACAAAATAAAATGACATTGCAAGGATAGCACATATCATGTGGTGAATAAAAATATAACCTCAAGTAAAGTTACCGATAGACGAAGACGAAAGAGGGGATACCTTTCGGGGCATCCCCAAGTTTAGGCTTTTGGTTGTCCTTGAATTTTACCTTAGGGTGCCTTGGGCATCCCCAACCTTAGGCTCTTGCCACTCCTTGTTCCAAAATCCATCAAATCTTTACCCAAAAACTTGAAAACTTCACAACACAAAACTTCAGCAGAAAATCTCATGAGCTCCGTTAGTATAAGAAAATAAATCACCACTTAGGTACTGTTGTGAACCTATTATTTATTTGTGTTGGTGTAATATCTACTGTATTCCAACTTTTCTATGGTTCATACCCTCTGATACTACTCATAGATTCGTCAAAATAAGCAAACAACACATAGAAAACAGAATCTATCAAAAACAGAACAGTCTGTAGTAATCTGTAACTCCTGAATACTTCTGTAACTCCAAAAATTCTGAAATAAATTATTCGACGTTAGGAATTTGTCTACTAATCTTCTGCAGAAACAATCAACTTAAAATCACTCTTCTGTAAAAAATGACAGCTAATCTCGTGAGTGCAAAGTTTTTGTTTTTACAGCAAGATCGCATTAACTTTCACCCAAGTCTTCCCAAAGGTTCTACTTGGCACAAACGCTAATTAAAACATAAAACCACATCTAACCAGAGGCTAGATAGCTAATTTATTACTAAACAGGAGCAAAAGTCAAAGAACAAAAATAAAATTGGGTTGCCTCCCAACAAGCGCTAACGTTTAACGCCCCTAGCTAGGCATGATGATTTCAATGATGCTCACATAAAAGATAAGAATTGAAACATAGCGGGAGCATCATGAAGAATATGACTAGCACATTTAAGTCTAACCCACTTCCTATGCATATGGATTTTTTGAGCAAAAAACTTATGGGAACAATAATCAACTAGCATTGGAAGGCAAAACAAGCATAACTTCAAGATTTCCAACACATAGAGGAAACTTCATATTATTGCAATTCCTACAAGCATATATTCCTCCCTCATAATAATTTTCAGGAGCATCATGAATGAATTCAACAATATAACTATCACATAAAGCATTCTTTTCATGATCTACAAGCATAGAATTTTTATTACTCTCCACATAAGCAAATTTCTTCTCGTGAATAGTAGTGGGAGCAAACTCAACAAAATAACTATCATGTGAGGCATAATCCAATTGAGCATTAAAATCATGCTGACAAGTTTCATGGTTATCATTAATCTTTATAGCATACATGTCATCACAATAATCATCATAGAAAGCAACTTTGTTCTCATAATCAATTGGAACCTCTTCCAAAACAGTGGAATCATCACTAAATAAAGTCATGACCTCTCCAAATCCACTTCCATAATTATCACAATAAGATTCAACACCCTCCAAAATAGTGGGATCATTACTTCCTAAAGTTGACACTCTTCCAAACCCACTTTCATCAATATAATCATCATAAATAGGAGGCATGCTATCATCAAAATAAATATTCTCATCAAAACTTGGGGGACTAAAAATATTATCTTCATCAAACATAGCATCCCCAAGCTTGTGGCTTTGCATATCATTAGCATCATGCATATTCAAGGAATTCATACTAACAACATTGCAATCATGCTCATCATTCAAATATTTAGTGCCAAACATTTTAATGCATTCTTCTTCTAACACTTGAGCACAATTTTCCTTTCCATCATTTTCACGAAAGATATTAAAAAGATGAAGCATATGAGGCACCCTCAATTCCATTTTTTTGTAGTTTTCTTTTATAAACTAAACTATTGATAAAACAAGAACTAAAAGATTCGATTGCAAGATCTAAAGATATACCTTCAAGCACTAACCTCCCCAGCAACGGCGCCAGAAAAGAGCTTAGTTGACGGGGTCTGAGTTTCGCTTACCTAGCCTCCCCGGCAACGGCGCCCGAAAATAGCTTGATGTCTACTACACAACCTTCTTCTTGTAGACGTTGTTGGGCCTCCAAGTGCAGAGGTTTGTAGGACAGTATAAAAATTCCCTCAAGTGGATGACCTAAGGTTTATCAATCCGTGAGAGGCGTAGGATGAAGATGGTCTCTCTCAAACAACCCTGCAACCAAATAACAAAGAGTCTTTTGTGTCCCCAACACACCCAATACAATGGTAAATTGTATATGTGCACTAGTTTAGCGAAGAGATGGTGATACAAGTGCAATATGGATGGTAGATATAGGTTTTTGTAATCTTAAAATATAAAAACAGCAAGGTAACTAATGATAAAAGTGAGCACAAACGGTATTGCAATACGTTGAAACAAGGCCTAGGGTTCATACATTCACTAGTGCAAATTCTCTCAACAATAATAACATAATTGGATCATATAACTATCCCTCAACATGAAACAAAGAGTCACTCCAAAGTCACTAACAGCAGAGAACAAACGAAGGATTATTGTAGGGTACGAAACCACCTCAAAGTTATCCTTTTTGATCGATCTATTCAAGAGTCTGTAGTAAAATAACATGAAGCTATTATTTCCGTTCGATCTATCCTAGAGTTCGTACTAGAATAACACCTTAAGACACAAATCAACCAAAACCCTAATGTCACCTAGATACTCCAATGTCACCACAAATATCCGCAGGTATGATTATACGATATGCATCACACAATCTCAGATTCATCTATTCAACCAACACAAAGAACTTCAAAGAGTGCCCCAAAGTTTCTACCGGAGAGTCAAGACAAAAATGTGTGCCAACCCCTATGCATAAGTTCACAAGGTCACCGAACCCGCAAGTTGATCACCAAAACATACATCAAGTAGATCACGTGAATATCCCATTGTCACCACAGATAAGCACATGCAAGACATACATCAAGTGTTCTCAAATCCTTAAAGACTCAATCCGATACGATAACTTCAAAGGGAAAACTCAATCCATTACAAGAGAGTAGAGGGGAAGAAACATCATAAGATCCAACTATAATAGCAAAGCTCGCGATACATCAAGATCGTGCCAAATCAAGAACACGAGAGAGAGAGAGAGAGAGAGAGATCAAACACATAGCTACTGGTACATACCCTCAGCCCCGAGGGTGAACTACTCCCTCCTCATCATGGAAAGCACCGGGATGATGAAGATGGCCACCGGTGATGGATCCCCCCTCCGGCAGGGTGCCGGAACAGGGTCCCGATTGGTTTTTGGTGGCTACAGAGGCTTGCGGCGGCGGAACTCCCGATCTAGGTTTCTTTCTGGGGGGTTTCTGTATTTATAGGATTTTTTGGCATCGGTCTCACGTCAGGGGGGTCTCCGAGTCATCCACGAGATAGGGGGGCGCGCCCTCTACCATCATGGATGGCTCGGGACTCTTCTGGCCCAACTCTTTTACTCCGGGGGCTTCTTTTGGTCCATAAAAAATCATCAAAAATTGGCACGTCAATTGGACTCCGTTTGGTATTCCTTTTCTGTAAAACTCAAAATAGAAACTGGCACTGGGCTCTAGGTTCATAGGTTAGTCCCAAAAATCATATAAAACAACATATAAATGCATATAAAACATCCAAGATGGGTAATATAATAGCATGGAACAATCAAAAATTGTAGATATGTTGGAGGCGTATCAGATATAAAAAGATATAACTGATCATAAACTCAAAATTCATCAGATCCCAACAAACACACGGCAAAATAGTTACATCATATGGATCTCCAAGAGACCATTGTATTGAGAATTCAGCGAGAGAGAGGAAGCCATCTGGCTACTAACTACGGCCCCGAAGGTCTACAAAAAACTACTCATGCATCATCAGAGAGGCACCAATGGAGGTGGTGAACCCCATCTGAGATGGTGTCTAGATTGGATCTGGTGGTTCTGGACTCTGCGGTGGCTAGATGAATATTTCGTCAACTCCCCTAGGATTTCTGGAATATTGGGGTATTTATAGAGCAAAGAGGCGGTCCGGGGGGCACCCAAGGTGGGCACAGCCCACCAGGGCGCGCCCTACTGGGTTGTGCCCCCCTCGGGGCACCCCCCCCCCCCCGGTGCAGCTAGGGCCCGTTGTGTTCCTTCTGGCCCATAAAAAATCTCTGTGGAGTTTCGTGGCATTTGGACTCCGTTTGATATTGATTTCTTGCGATGTAAAAAACATGCAGAAAATAGCAACTGGCACTTGGCACTACGTCAATAGGTTAGTACCAAGAAATGATATAAAATGATTATAAAACATCCAAGATTGATAATATAATAGCATGGTAAAATAGAACTCGACCAATCTCACCTATCCAAGCATACCTAGATACGCAACCAGTATTGCGTGGAGGAGACAAGGTGGGATTGGATGATGGGATGGAGCGGAGGAACTTACGATGGCGTCGGTGGCGCCATCGACGGACCAGAGGGTGATGTCGCCCTTGTGCAGCTTCAGCCCACCAGCCCCCGCCGCAGCCGACGGGGACGAGGACGAGGACGAGGGAGGGCACGAGGGCCTTGGCCTCGTCGGCGGTGTCGGGGCAGATGTTGCCGAGGGTGCAGAGCTCCATGGCGCGGGAGCAGCGGACACCGGGCAGGTTGACGGGGAGCCGCGGCTGCCCAAGCCCCGCCCTGCCGATGGAGAAGGGGGCAAATCCCTCCAGATCGAGGCCTAGATCTGTGTGGGCTTGGCTGCGAGCCCACTGCCATTGTCGCGGGTCCGGAAGGACCGCCTCGGCGGGGAAGGGGATGGGTGCGGAGGCGATGTGAGAGGGGATGGGTCGAGGTGGCGGCGGGTGTGTTCTGGGGAGAGGGGGAGAGAGGCGGCGGCGGGATGGGGAGAGGGGAGAGAGAGGCATCGGCGGGTGTGTTCTCGGGAGAGGGGGAGAGAGAGGCGGCCTGCTAGGGTTTGGGCTGGGCTACTGAGATCTGAACGTTGAGTGAGAGGCGTTGGATCCACTAGTTACGGACGGTTCAGATTAGCTATAGTGCGGTGATTCGTGTGAAGAGTTCTGATTGGCTCAGAAAATCAGTGATTTATGAAAGAGTTTCCATGTACTAAAAATAGAGGAATTTTGTGAAGTAGCTACCAAAAATATTTTGCAAAAGGGCACCACACAAATTTTCACTTGATTAGAGCACATTATATGGATGAGCACCAATTTTTATGCATTTCTGATCTGTCTAGCTATTTTTTATCATTTATCTAGTGCCCAAAATGAGTTTTTTTTCTCAAGGATCTACCATATATTTGTTGTAAAATTGGACCAAATCAATTTTCTAAAATACTAGGCCATATTTAATTCACAATTGACCAAATGGTTGGGTGTCAAAAGCTTTTATCCACCTCTGGTGAAAAAGACAAATTTCCGCCGATTTAGTAGGAAGCGGGTCAAATTTGAACTGTAGCTACCTCATAGTTTGCTCTTTATTTTTTCCAAAAATCATTTTTAGGTAAAGAAGTATCTATTTAATCACAGAAACACCAAAAAAAATTAAGATTCAACAACTAGCTAGGAACGGTCATGCCCGCCGTTTTGACCGCATTTTGAAACGGGCATAAAAAATTCAAAAAAAATCAAAAAAATGGAAAACCTTCGCATTGTGTCATTATATGTGACCAAGTTTCTAGGAAAAATAATAAACTTGTAATACAGCAATTATTTTTAAAAAGTGTTCTAAAAAATGAGCTATCATGCGTGAAGATTCATGGCTTTCAAGCCAAATGATCAATCTTATGGCCACATTCATGGCATAGTTTGTTCAAATGATCTCATTATGTGCACAAAGGTGCATATTGGAATTCCAAACAATGTTGCCTAAGGGAGTCTTCATTTTCTTTGCACGGAAAATTCATTTTCCATTTTTCGAGTGCCCGAAATGAGGTTTTTTTATGAAGGACCTACCATATATTTGTTGCAAAATTGGACCAAATAATTTTTATAAAATACTAGGCCATATTTAATGCACAATTGACCAAATCGTTGGGTGTCAAAAGTTTTGACCCACCTCTGGTGAAAAAGATAAATTTCTGTCGATCTAGTAGGAAGAGGGTCAAATTTGAACTGCAGCTCCCTCATAGTTTGCTCTTTATTTTTTTCAAAAATCATTTCTAGGTACATAAGTATCTATTTAATCAGAGAAACACCAACAAAATTGCAAGATTTAACCACTAGCTAGGAACGGTCACTCCCGCCGTTTTGACCGCATTTTGAAACGGGCATAAAAAAATTGAAAAAAAGTCAAAAAATTGGGAAACCTTCGCATTGTGTCAATATATGTGGCCAAGTTCCCAGAAAAAATAATAATCTTGTTATACGGCAATTATTTTTAAAAAGTGTTCACAGAAACGAGCTATGACGTGTGGAGATCAATGGCATTCAAGCCAAATGGTCAATCTTATGGCCACATTCATGACATAGTTTGTTCAAATGATCTCATATTATGCACAAGGGTGCATATTGGAATGGCAATCAATGTTGATTTGGGGAGTTTTTATTTTCTTCGGACGAAAAAACCATTTTCCATTTTCTGAGTGCCCATAAGGAGGTTTTTTTGTGAAGGACCTCCCAAATATTTGTTGCAAAATTGGACGAAATCATTTTTCTAAAATAATAGGCCATATTTAATGCACAATTAACAAAATGGTTGGTTGTAAAAAGTTTTTATCCACCTCTGATGAAAAAGACAAATTCCCGCTGATTCAGCTGGAAGCGGGTCAAATTTGAACTGTAGCTACCTCGTAGTTTGCTCATTATTTTTTCCAAAAATATTTTATAGGTACATAAGTATCTATTTAATCGGAGAAACACCAAAAAAATTCCAAGATTCAACCGCTAGCTAGGAACGGTCAAGCCCGCCGTTTTGACCACATTTTAAAACGGGCATAAAAAATTCAAAAAAAAATAAAAAGTTGGAAAACCTTCGCATTGTCTCATTATATGTGACTAAGTTTCCGGGAAAAATAATAAACTTGTAATACGATAATTATTTTAAAAAATGTGTTCTCAGAAATGAGCTATCATGTGTGAAGGTCAATGGCTATCAAGCCAAATGATCAATCTTATGGCCACATTCATGGCGTAGTTTGTTCAAATGATCTAATATTGTGCACAAGAGTGCTTATTGGAATGGCAAACAATGTTTCCTAAGGAAGTTTTCATTTTCGTTGGACGAAAAAACCATTTTCCATTTTTCGAGTGCCCAAAAGGAGGTTTTTTGTGAAGGAACTACCAAATAATTGTTGCAAAATTGGACCAAATCATTTTTATAAAATACTAGCTCATATTTAATGCATAATTGACAAAATGGTTGGGTGTAAAAAAATTTGATCCACCTCTCGTGAAAAAGACAAATTTCCACCGATTCAGCAAGAAGCGGGTCAAATTTGAACTGCAGCTGCCTCATAGTTTGCTATTTATTTTTTCCAAAAATCATTTCTAGTTACATAAGGACCTATTTAATCATAAATACATGGTTTGGTGGCGATACATCGAGGTTCGAGCGGTGGCCGAGGGCCCCAACTCTAGAGCGCGTAAACATGCGTGCCCGCCGCGTGGTCACCGCGTGACCGTGGCGTTGCCATGTGTTCTGGGCGGCCTACGCATGTCTAGTGGGTTGGGCACTCCCCAGGATGGTGCTAGGAAGAAAATTACAACATAAGATTCTCACGAGGAGACGATCGATGCTCAAACATGAGTTAGCAGCCAAGTGTTTGATTAGCGGTACGGGAAATGTACATGGCTAATGGGCGTCAGTTTTGGCTGAGGATGATCAGTTACTAAGAAGACCGTCTTCACTAATTTTCAGCTCAAAAGGACGAGCCTAGGTGGTACTTGCTTTGCAAACTACCACACTGGACATAACTACGAATGTTGAAGCTCGGCTCAAAATTGTGAATGGATTGAGCTGGCATTTGGTGGAGGATGGTTATTTGGGCATAGAAAAGCACTGTAGAAAATGGATACTATTTGGACATGCCAAAGTGGCACTTCCTTCACAAACTGTTTTTCTGAACAGAATAGGAAAATGAATATTTTTGAACTAGGCAAGGAAGATTTTTACATATTTGACGAAGATATGACCCAAAGAATTTATGAGATTTTTTTGGGAATTTTGGGAAGGACAGAAATATAGGTTGCTTCACAACCTAGGGCAAAAACTGCCACATGGACATGACACATAGGCAAAACTAATGAGATGGCGCCTAGTCATCGCAACCCACCACAATTTACAAGGCTATGACCATCTATATTGGTCGTTAACAACTAGAAATAAGGTAGCGGACTAGCGTTGTTTGCTTTATGACCATTTCGTGTAAGGAAATTACGACCTTTCTGACCAAAATGGTCGTAATGGTTTAGGGTTTGGAGCCCCCCAAATAGCTTTTGACCAAATGGTCTAAAATGGTCATAGATCTATGACCATTTCTTCCAGGGTCACTGACAGAAGGTCACTAGTTGACATATTTCTTGTAGTGGCCCCCCTGCCTCATGGCCTCCTCGTTGGTTGCTTGACGTAGGGTCCAAGTCCTCTAGATCATGTTTGTTCCAAAAATCACGCTCCCGAAGGTTTCATTCTGTTTGGACTCTGTTTGATATCTTTTTTCTGCGAAACACTGAAATAGGCAAAAAAATAGTAATTTGCACTCGGCCTTGGTTTAGTAGGTTAGTCCCAAAAATAATATAAAAGTGTATAAATAATCCCATTAAACATCCAAAACAGAATATATAATAGCATGGAACAATCAAAAATTATAGATACGTTGGAGACGTATCAAGCATCCCCCAAGCTTAATTCCTGCTCGTCCTCGAGTAGGTAAATCATAAAAACAGAACTTTTGATGTGGAATGCTTCTTAGCATAATTTTCAATGTAATTCTTTTTATTGTGGCATGAATATTTAGATCCGAAAGATTCAAGATAAAAGTTTAATGTTGGCATAAAAATAATAATACTTCAAACATGCTAATCAAGCAATTATGTCTTATCAAAATAACATAGCCAAAGAAAGCTTATGCCTACAAAATCATATAGTTAGACCATGTTTCAATATCGTCACACAAACGTTCATCATGCATAACCCCGATGACAAGCCGAGAAATTGTTCATACTTTTTAACGCGCTTCAGCCTTTTCAACTCTTACGCAATACATGAGCACAAGCCATGGATATAGCACTATGGGTGGAGTAAAGTATAATGATGGGGGTTATGGGAGAAGACAAAAAGGTAGAAAGTCTCACATTGACGCGGCTAATCAATAGGCTACGGAGATGCCCATCAATTGATGTCAATGAGAGGAGTAGGGATTGCCATGCAACGAATACACTAGAGCTATAAATATATGAAAGCTCAACAAAAGAAACTAAGTGGGTGTGCATCCAACTTGCTTGCTCACGAAGACCTAAGGCATTTTGAGGAAGCCCATCATTTGAATATACAAGCCAAGTTCTATAACGAAAATTCCCACTAGTATATGAAAGTGACAACATAGGAGACTCTCTATCATGAAGATCATGGTGCTACTTTGAAGCACAAGTGCGGAAAAAGGATAGTAACATTGTCCCTTCTCTCTTTTTCTCTCATTTTTTTCTTTTTTTCTTTTCTCTTTTTCTTGGGCCTTCTCTTTTTTCTTAGTGCAGAATCTCATCCCGACTTGTGGGGGAATCATAGTCTCCATCATCCTTTCCTCACATGGGACAATGCTCTAATAATGATAATCATCATACTTTTGTTACTTACAAGTCAAGAATTACAACTCAATACTTGGAACAAAATATGACTCTATGTGAATGCCTCCGGCGGTGTATCGGGATATGCAATGAATCAAGAGTGACATGTATGAAATTATGAATGGTGGCTTTTCCACAAATACGATGTCAAGTACATGGTCATGCAAAGCAATATGACAATGATGAAGCGTGTCATAATAAACGGAACAGTGGAAAGTTGCCTGGCAATATATCTCGGAATGGCTATGGAAATGCCATGATAGGTAGGTATGGTGGCTGTTTTGAGGAAAATATAAGGAGATTTATGTGTGATAGAGCGTATCATATCACGGGGTTTGGATGCACCGGCGAAGTTTGCACCAACTCTCAAGGTGAGAAAGGGCAATGCGCGGTACCGTAGAGGCTAGAAAATTGTGGAAGGTTGAGAGTGTGTATAATCCATGGACTCGCATTAGTCATAAAGAACTCATATACTTATTGCAAAAGTTTATTAGCCCTCGAAGCAAAGTACTACTACGCATGCCCCTAGAGGGATAGATTGGTAGGAAAAGACCATCGCTCAACTCATGTCTATGGCTAGGAAACATAACCATCTTTGATCAACGAGCTAATCAAGTAGAGGCATACTAGTGACGCTCTGTTTGTCTATGTATTCACACAAGTATTATGTTTCCGGTTAATACAATTCTAGCATGAATAATAAACATTTATCATGATATAAGGAAATAAATAATAACTTTAGTATTGCCTCTAGGGCATATTTCCTTCAGTCTCCCAGTTGCAGTAGATTCAATAATCTTGATCACATCGCCATGTGATTTAACATCAATAGTTCAAATCATCATGTGATTAACACCCATAGTTCACATCGTCATGTGACCAACACCCAAAGGGTTTACTAGAGTCAATACTCTAGTTCACATCGCTATGTGATTAACACCCAAAGAGTACTAAGGTGTGATCATGTTTTGCTTGTGAGAGAAGTTTAGTCAACGGATCTGCTACATTCAGATCCGTACATATTTTGCAAATTTCTATGTCAACAATGCTCTTGCACGGAGCTACTCTAGCTAATTGCTCCCACTTTCAATATGTATCCAGATTGAGACTTAGAGTCATCTGGATCAGTGTCAAAATTTGCATCGACATAACCCTTTACAACGAATCTTTTTGTCACCTCCATAATCGAGAAACATATCCTTATTCCACTAAGGATGATTTTGACCGTTGTCCAGTGATCTACTCCTAGATCACTATTGTACTCCCTTGCCAAAATCAGTGTAAGGTACACAATAGATCTGGTACACGGCATGGCATACTTTATAGAACCTATGGCTGAGGCATAGGGACTGACTTTCATTCTCTTTATATCTTCTGCAGTGGTCGGGCTTTGAGTCTTACTCAATTTCACACCTTGCAATATAGGCAAGAACTCTTTCTTTGATTGTTCCATTTTGAACTACTTCAAAATCTTGTCAAGGTATGTACTCATTGAAAAAACTTATCAAGCGTCTTGATCTATCTCTATAGATCTTGATGCTCAATATGTAAGCAGCTTTACCGAGGTCTTTATTTGAAAAACTCCTTTCAAACACTCCTTTATGCTTTGCAGAATAATTCTACATTATTTCTAATCAACAATATGTCATTCACCTATACTTATCAGAAATGGTGTAGTGCTCCCACTCAATTTCTTGTAAATACAGGCTTCATCACAAGTCTGTATAAAACTATATGCTTTGATCAACTTATCAAAGCGTATATTCCAACTCCGAGATGCTTGCACCAGTCCATAGATGGATCGCTGGAGCTTTGCACACTTCGTTAGCACCTTTAGGATTGACAAAACCTTCTAGTTGCATCATATACAACTCTTCTTTAATAAATCCATTTAGGAATGCAGTTTTGTTTATCCATTTGCCAGATTTCATAAAATGCGGCAATTTCTAACATGATTCAGACATACTTAAGCATAGATACGAGTGAGAAACTCTCATCATAGTCAACACCTTGAACTTGTCGAAAACCTTTTTGCGCCAATTCTAGCTTTGTAGATAGTAACACTACTATCAGCATCCGTCTTCCTCTTGAAGATACATTTAATCTTAATGGCTCACCAATCATCGCGCAAGTCAATCAAAGTCCATACTTTGTTCTCATACATGGATCACATCTCAGATTTCATGGCCTCAAGCCATTTTGCGGAATCTGGGCTCATCATCGCTTCCTCATAGTTTGTAGGTTTGTCATGGTCTAGTAACATGACCTCCAGAACAGGATTACCGTACCACTCTGGTGTGGATCTTACTCTGGTTGACCTACGAGGTTCAGTAACAACTTGATCTGAAGTTTCATGATCATCATCATTAACTTCCTCACTCATTGGTATAGACGTCACAGGAACCGTTTTCTGTGACGAACTACTTTCCAATAAGGGAGCAGGTACAGTTACCTCATCAAGTTCTACTTTCCCCCCACTCACTTCTTTCGAGAGATACTCCTTCTCTAGAAAGGATCCAAAGTTAGCAACAAAAGTCTTGCCTTCGGATCTGTGATAGAAAGTGTACCCAACAGTCTCTTTTGGGTATCCTATGAAGACACATTTCTCCGATTTGGGTTCGAGCTTATCAGGTTGAAGCTTTTTCACATAAGCATCGCAACCCCAAACTTTGAGAAATGACAACTTTGGTTTCTTGCCAAACCACAGTTCATAAGGCGTCGTCTCAACGGATTTTAGATGGTGCCCAATTTAACGTGAATGCTGTTGTCTCTAATTCATAACCCCAAAACGATATTGGTAATCGGTAAGAGACATCATAGATTGCACTATATCCAATAAAGTACGGTTATGACGTTCGGACACACCATAATGTTGTGGTGTTCGAGGTGGCATGAGTTTGTGAAACTATTCCACATTGTTTTAATTGAAGGCCAAACTCATAACCCAAATATTCTTCTCCACGATTAGATCGTAGAAACTTTATTTTCTTGTTACGATGATTTTCCACTTCACTCTGAAATTATATGAACTTTTCAAATGTTTCAGACTTGTGTTTCATTAAGTAGATATACCCATATCTGCTCAAATCATCTGTGAAGGTCAGAAAATAATGATACCCGCCGCGAGCCTCAACACTCATCGGACCGCATACATCAGTATGTATTAATACCAATAAGTCAGTTGCTCGCTCCATTGTTCTGGAGAACGGAGTCTTAGTCATCTTGCCCATAAGGCATGGTTCGCAAGCATCAAGTGATTCCAAAATCCCATCAGCATGGAATTTCTTCATGCGCTTTACACCAATATGACCTAAACGGCAGTGCCACAATAATTTGCACTATCATTATTAACTTTGCATCTCTTGGCTTCAATATTATGAATATGTGTATCACTACGATCGAGATCCAACAAACCATTTTCATTGGGTGTATGACCATATAAGGTTTTATTCATGTAAAAAGAACAACAATTATTCTCTAACTTAAATGAATAACCGTATTGCAGTAAATATAATCAAATCATATTCATGCTCAACGCAAACACCAAATAACATTTATTTAGGTTCAACACTAATCCCAAAAGTATAGGGAGTGTGCGATGATGATCATATCAATCTTGGAACTACTTCCAACACACATCGTCACTTCACCCTTAACTAGTCTCTGTTCATTATGCAACTCCCGATTCGAGTTACTAATCTTAGCAACTGAACTAGTATCAAATACTGAGGGGTTGCTATAAACACTAGTAAAGTACACATCAATAACATGTATATCAAATATACCTTTGTTTACTTTGCCATCCTTTCTTATCCGCCAAATACTTGGGGTAGTTCCGTTTCCAGTGACCAGTTCCTTTGAAGTGGAAGCACTTAGTCTCAGGCTTAGGTCCAGACTTGGGTTTCTTCACTTGAGTAGAAACTTGCTTGCCGTTCTTCTTGAAGTTCCCCTTCTTCCCTTTGCCCTTTTCCTTGAAACTAGTCGTCTTGTTAACCATCAACACTTGATGCTCTTTCTTGATTTCTACCTTTGCTAATTTCAGCATCGCGAAGAGCTCGGGAATTACTTTCATCATCCCTTGCATATTATAGTTCATCACAAAGTTCTACTAACTTGGTGATGGTGACTAGAGAATTCTGTCAATCACTATTTTATCTGGAAGATTAACTCCCACTTGATTCAAGCGATTGTAGTACCCAGACAATCTGAGCACATGCTCACTACTTGAGCTATTCTCCTCCATCTTTTAGCTATAGAACTTGTTGGAGATTTCATATCTCTCAACTCGGGTATTTGCTTGAAATATTAACTTCAACTCCTGGAACATCTCATATGGTCCATGACGTTCAAAACGTCTTTGAAGTCCCAATTCTAAGCCATTAAGCATGGTGCACTAAACTATCAAGTAGTCATCATATTGAGCTAGCCAAACATTCATAACGTCCGCAACTGCTCTTGCAATAGGTCTGTCACCTAGCGGTGCATCAAGGACATAATTCTTCTGTGCAGCAATGAGGATAAACCTCAGATCACGGATCCAATCCGCATCACTGCTACTAACATCTTTCAACATATTTTTTTCTAGGAACATATCAAAATAAACGGGGAGCAACATCGCGAGCTATTGATCTACAACATAGATATGCTAATACTACCAGGACTAAGTTCATGATAAATTAAAGTTCAATCTAATCATATTACTTAAGAACTCCCACTTAGATAGACATCTCTCTAATCTTCTAAGTGATCACGTGATCCAAATCAACTAAACCATGTCCGATCATCACGTGAGATGGAGTAGTTTCAATGGTGAACATCACTATGTTGATCATATCTACTATATGATTCATGCTTGACCTTTCGGTCTTAGTGTTCCGAGGCCATATCTGTTATATGCTAGGCTCATCAAGTTTAACCTGAGTATTCCGCATGTGCAACTGTTTTGCACCAGTTGTATTTGAACGTAGAGCCTATCACACCCGATCATCACGTGGTGTCTCAGCACGAAGAACTTTCACAACGGTGCATACTTAGGTAGAACACTTATACCTTGATAATTTAGTGAGAGATCATCTTATAATGCTACCGTCAATCAAAGCAAGATAAGATGCATAAAAGATAAACATCACATGCAATCAATATAAGTGATATGATATGGCCATCATCATCTTGTGCTTGTGATCTCCATCTCTGAAGCACCATCATGATCACCATCGTCACCGGCGCGACACCTTGATCTCCATCATAGCATCATTTTCGTCTCGCCAATTTATGCTTACACGACTATCGCTACCGCTTAGTGATAAAGTAAAGCATTACAACGTGATTGCATTGCATACAATAAAGGGACAACCATATGGCTCCTGCTAGTTGCCGATAACTTGGTTACAAAACATGATCATCTCATACAATAAAATATAGCATCATGCCTTGACCATATCACATCACAACATGCCCTGCAAAAACAAGTTAGACGTCCTCTACTTTGTTGTTGCAAGTTTTACGTGGCTGCTACGGGCTGGGCAAGAACCGTTCTTACCTACGCATCAAAACCACAACGATAGTTTGTCAAGTTGGTGATGTTTTAACCTTCGCAAGGACCGGGCGTAGCCACACTCGATTCAACTAAAGTGAGAGAGACGGACATCCACCGGTCACCTTTAAGCAACGAGTGCTCACAGTGGTGAAACCAGTCTCGCGTAAGCGTACGCGTAATGTCGGTCCGGGTCGCTTCATCTCACAATACCGCTGAACCAAAGTATGACATGCTGGTAAGCAGTATGACTTATATCGCCCACAACTCACATGTGTTCTACTCGTGCATATTACATCAACACATAAAACCTGGCTCGGATGCCACTGTTGGGGAACATAGTAATTTCAAAAAAAATCCTACGCACACGCAAGATCATGGTGATGTATAGCAACGAGAGGGGAGAGTGTGTCCACGTAACCTCGTAGACCGTAAGCGGAAGCGTTAGCACAACGCGGTTGATGTAGTCGTACGTCTTCACGATCCGACCGATCAAGCACCAAACATACGGTACCTCCGAGTTCTGCACACATTCAGCTCGATGACGTCCCTCGAACTCCGATCCAGCCGAGTGTTGAGGGAGAGTTTCATCAGCGCAACGGCATGGTGACGATGATGATGTTCTACCGACGCGGGGCTTCGCCTAAGCACCGCTACGATATTATCGAGGTGGATTATGGTGGAGGGGGGCACCGCACACGGCTAAAAGATCAAATCAATTGTTGTGTCTGGAGGTTCCCCCCTGCCCCCGTATATAAAGGAGCAGAGGAGGAGGAGGCAGCCGGCCAAGGGGAGGCGCCCCAAGGGGGAGTCCTACTCCTACTAGGAGTAGGGCTCCTCCTATTCCTAGTAGGAGTAGGAGAGGGGGGAAGGAAAGGGAGAGGAGGAGAGGGGGCCGGCCACCTTGGCCTAAACCAATTCGGTTTGGGCCTTGGGGGGCGCGCCCCACACTTCCCTTGCTGCCCTCTATTTCCACTAAGGCCCATGTAGGCCCATTAAGCCCCCCGGGGGGGTTCCGGTAACCCCCGGTACTCCGGTAAAATCCTGATTTCACCCGGAACACTTCCGTTATCCAAATATAGGCCTCCAATATATCAATCTTCATGTCTCGACCATTTCAAGACTCCTCGTCATGTCCATGATCACATCCGGGACTCCGAACAACCTTCGATACATCAAAACATATAAACTTATAATAACTGTCATCAAAACATTAAGCGTGCGGACCCTACGGGTTCGAGAACTATGTAGACATGACCGAGACATGTCTCTAGTCAATAACCAATAGCGGAACCTGGATGCTCATATTAGCTCCTACATATTCTAGGAAGATCTTTATCGGTCAAACCGCATAACAACATACGTTGTTCCCTTTGTCATCGGTATGTTACTTGCCCGAGATTCGATCGTCGGTATCTTAATACCTAGTTCAATCTCGTTACCGGCAAGTCTCTTTACTCGTTCCGTAATACATCATCCCGCAACTAACTCATTAGTTGCAATGCTTGCAAGGCTTATAGTGATGTGCATTACTGAGTGGGCCCAGAGATACCTCTCCGACAATCGGAGTGACAAATCCTAATCTCGTAATACGCCAACCCAACAAGTACCTTTGGAGACACCTGTAGAGCGCCTTTATAATCACCCTTTTACGTTGTGAAGTTTGGTAGCACACAAAGTGTTCCTCTGGTAAACGGGAGTTGCATAATCTCATAGTCATAGGAGCATGTATAAGTCATGAAGAAAGCAATAGCAGAATACTAAACGATCATGTGCTAAGCTAACGGAATGGGTCAAGTCAATCACATCATTCTCCTAATGATGTGATCCCGTTAATCAAATGACAACTCATGTCTATGGCTAGGAAACATAACCATCTTTGATCAACGGCTCGTCAAGTAGAGGCATACTAGTGACGCTCTGTTTGTCTATGTATTCACACAAGTATTATGTTTCCGGTTAATACAATTCTGGCATGAATAATAAACATTTATCATGATATAAGGAAATAAATAATAACTTTATTATTGCCTCTAGGGCATATTTCCTTCAATCTTCCACCGAATAAACCAACTAGCATCAACTACAAGGAGTAATCAACACTACTAGCAACCCACGGGTACCAATCTGCGGTTTTGAGACAAAGATTGGATACAAGAGATGAACTAGGGTTTGAGAGGAGATGGTGCTGGTGAAGATGTTGATGGCGATTGACCCCCTCCCGATGAGAGGATCGATGGTGATGACGATTGTGACGATTTCCCCCTCCCGGAGGGATGTATCCCCGGCAGAACAGCTCCGCCGGAGCCCTAGATTGGTTTTGCCAAGTTTTGCCTCGAGACGGCGGCGCTTCGTCCCGAAAGCTTCCTTCTGATTTTTTCCAGGGCGAAAGACTTCATATAGCCAAAGATGGGCACCGAAGGCCTGCCGGGGGCCCACGAGGCAGGGGGCGCGCCCTGAGGGGTAGGGCGCGCCCCCACCCTCGTGGACACGGTGAGGCCCCCCTCTGGTGCTTTCTTCGTCCAATATTTTTAATATATTCCAAAACTGACTTTCGTGGAGTTTTAGGACTTTTGGAGTTGTGCAGAATAGGTCTCTAATATTTGCTCCTTTTCTAGCCCAGAATTCCAGCTACCGGCATTCTCCCTCTTCGTGTAAACCTTGTAAAATAAGAGAGAATAGGCATAAGTATTGTGACATAATGTGTAATAACAGCCCATAATGCAATAAATATCGATATAAAAGCATGATGCAAAATGGACGTATCAACTCCCCCAAGCTTAGACCTCGCTTGTCCTCAAGCGGAAGCCGATAACGAAAAATATGTCCACATGTTTAGAGATAGAGTTGTCGATAAAATAAAATACGGACATGCGGGCATCATGATCATTCTTATAACTATATATATATATATATATATTGTCATATGATTTCTTATACTAAAGTAACAATCCATTCACAATGTCAAGTATGAATAAGAAACTTCATTGAAAACTAATAAACTATGATCTCGGTCATTGAAGCAATTGCAATTTATCATAACATCGGAAAGAGTCAATATAAGAGCTTTTCAGCAAGTCCACATACCCAACTATCATTTAGTCTTTCACAATTGCTAACACTCCCACAATACTTATGGGTATGGAGTTTTAATCGGACACAGAGAAAGATAGGGGCTTATAGTGTTGCCTCCCAACCTTTTACCTCAAGGGTAATGTCAACAATAATAGTTCATGATAACTTACATCCAATTGGATATATATATATATATATATATATATATCAGGATCCTTCCAACACAATGTGCTTGCCAAAGGATAAAGTGTAAAAAGGAAAGGTGAAGATCACCGTGACTCTTGCATAAGACATAAGACAAAAATAAAAGATAGGCCCTTCGCATAGGGAAGCAGAGGTTGTCATGTGCTTTTATGGTTGGACACACAAAATCTTAATGTGAAAGAACGTCACTTTATATTGCCACTTGTGATAGGGACCTTTATTATGCAGTCAGTCGCTTTTATTGCTTCCATATCACAAGATCGTATAAAGCTTATTTTCCCCACACTAATAAATCATACATATTTAGAGAGCAATTTTTATTGCATGCAACAATGACAACTTACTTGAAGGATCTTACTCAATCCATAGGTAGATATCATGGACTCTCATGGAAAAACTAGGTTTAAGGATATTCGGAAGCACTAGTATCTCTACTTGGTGCGAAGAATTTGGCTAGCATGAGGGGGAAAGGCAAGCTCAACATGTTGGATGATCCATGACAATATACTTTATTTCGGATATAAGAAAACATAACCCATTACGTTGTCTTCCTTGTCCAACATCAACTTTTTAGCATGTCATATTTTAATGAGTGCTCACAATCATAAAAGATGTCCAAGCTCTTTCTTTATTACTTCATATTAATTGCAACAATGACCAAAACTATGTTTGTCAACTCTCAACAACTTTTATTCATCATACTCTATTATATGTGAAGTCATTACTCTCCATAAGATCAATATGATCTCTCTATTTCTTTTTATTCTTTCTTTAGTTCCCTCAAGATCATAGCAAGATAGCAAAGCCCTTGACTCAAAACTAATATTTATTATATATAGCTCACGGACTCGATTACATAGAAGGATCATAAAGCAAAACTCAAAAATAAATCATACTAAAACTTTATTCTACTAGATCAAGATATTACTAAAAAGGATCAAACTAAGAAAATGGTAAAGATAGGAGTGTGATGGTGATACGATACCGGGGCACCTCCCCCAAGCTTGGCAGTTGCCAAGGGGAGTGCCCATATCCATGTATTTATGTCTCTTTCTTCGGAGGTGGTGATGTGATATTCTTGGCGATGATGCCCCTCAGGATACGATTCTCAAGCTTACTGACTTGCTACTTGAGGTACATTATTTCCTTACGGAGCTTACTCGTGACGGCTAAAGCTCCTTTCACCCATGGATGTTGCATAGCTGCGGGAGAACAAGTAACACTCTTTTTCATATTTTCATAAGAAAGAAATCTAACATTGGAAGGGATGACCGAGTTTGGAATAGCTGAGCTCTGTAGTTCCCCCATCTTGAATCCATCTCGGAAACGAGAAGTAACTTCTTGATCCTCTTCCATGGCATCTATCCTTTTCAAGTCAGCCTCCATCTCTTCCTCCGTTGATGGCCCAAAGTGGTTAGCATCACTATTTGCTCCTGGTCTCGGTGTTGGATGAGACACCGGACTCTCCCCGACTGACTCTTGAGAAGACATCTTGCTCTAATCTGTGGTAGAAACAACTCAAAAAGAAAAACAGAGGATATTTGCATGGTACGCTGGTCAAAACCTTCGGGAGATTATATAATGAATTTTTACCGACCAAAAGAAGTATCGTGCAAGAAAACGAAATCCGGAGAGCACACGAGGTGCCCACGAGGCAGGGGGCGCGCCCAGGGGGGTAGGGCGCGCCCTCCACCCTCGTGGATGCCTCGTGTCCCTTTCGGACTACTTCTTATTTTCCTATTTTCTTAAATATTCCAAAATGGAGAAAAAATGCCATTAGAACTATTTTGGAATCGGTTTACTTACCGTACCACATACCTATTCCTTTTTGGAGTTTGAAACATTCTGGAAAGTCTCACTTATGTACTCCTCCGGGGTTACGGTTTCAATAACATTAGTTTCAATATTTATTGGATTACCTGAGATATAATGTTTGATTCTTTGACCGTTCACCACCTTCGGATTTGTGCCTTCAAAGTTGTTGATTTTTGTGGCACCGAAACGATAGACCTCCTCGATAACGTAAAGACCTTCCCATTTAGAGAGGAGTTTTCCTGCAAAAAACCTTAAATGAGAGTTGTATAGCAAAACATAATCACCTACATTAAACTCATGCTTTTGTATCCTTTTGTCATGCCATATTTTAACTTTTTCTTTAAACGGTTTGGCATTCTCATAGGCTTGGGTTCTCCATTCATCAAGTGAGCTAATGTCAAATAGTCTCTTCTCACCGGCAAGTTTGAAATCATAGTTGATCTCTTTAATGGCCCAGTATGCCTTATGTTCTAGTTCGAGAGGTAAATGGCATGCTTTTCCATAAACCATTTTATACGGAGACATACACATAGGATTTTTATATGTAGTTCTATAGGCCCATAATGCATCATCAAGTTTCTTAGACTAATTCTTTCTAGATCTATTAACAGTCTTTTGCAAAATTAATTTAATCTCTCTATTACTCAATTCTACTTGACCACTAGACTGTGGGTGGTATGGGGATGCAATTCTATGATTAACATCATACTTAGCAAGCATTTTACGAAAAGCACCATGAATAAAATGTGAACCACCATCAGTCATTAAGTATCTAGGGACTCCAAACCTTGGAAAAATAACTTCTTTAAGCATCTTAATAGAGGTGTTATGATCAGCACTACTAGTTGGAATAGCTTCTACCCACTTAGTAACGTAATCAACAGCAACTAAAATATGTGTATACCCATTAGAGGAAGGAAATGGTCCCATATAATCAAAGCCCCAAACATCAAATGGTTCAATAAAAAGTGAATAGTTCATAGGCATTTCTTGACGTCTACTAATATTACCAATTCTTTGACATTCATCACAAGACAAGACAAACTTACGGGCATCTTTGAAAAGAGTAGGCCAATAAAAACCGGATTGCAATACCTTATGCATAGTTCTATCTCCATCATGGTGTCCTCCATAAGCCTCGGAGTGACACTTGCGTAGGATCTGTTCCTGTTCATGCTCAGGTACACAACGTCTAATAACACCATCTACTCCTTTATAAAGGTGTGGGTCATCACAGAAGTAATGTCTTACATCATAGAAAAACTTTTTCTTTTGCTGATATGTGAAACTAGGTGGTATAAATTTAGCAACAATGTATTAGCATAATCAGCATACCATGTAGCAGTACGAGAAGCATTTATGACAGCTAATTGTTCATCAGGAAAGTTATCATCAATAGGTAGTGGGTCATTAAGAACATTCTCTAACCTAGACAAGTTGTCTGCAACGGGGTTCTCAGCTCCCTTTCTATCAATAATATGCTAATCAAATTCTTGTAGTAGGAGAACCCATCTAATAAGTCTAGGTTTAGCATCTTTCTTTTCCATAAGAAATTTAATAGCAGCATGATCAGTGTGAACAGTTACTTTAGAATCAACAATGTAAGGTCTGAACTTATCACAAGCAAATACAACTGCTAAAAATTCTTTTTTAGTGTAGCATAATTTCTCTGGGCGCTGTCTAGAGTTTTACTAGCATATTGGATAAAGTTGAATTTCTTATCAACTCTTTGTCCTAGAACAACACCTACAGCATAATCACTAGCATCACACATAATTTCAAAGGGTAAATTGCAATCAGGTGGCTGAACAATAGGTGCGGAAATCAAGGCTTTCTTAAGTATTTCAAATGCTTCTACACAATCATCATCAAAGACAAAAGGAACATCTTTTTGTAAAAGATTAGTCAAAGGCCTAGAAATTTTTGAGAAGTCTTTAATGAACCTCCTATAAAAACTGGCATGATCAAGGAAACTTCTTATACCTTTAATGTCTTTAGGACACGGCATCTTTTTAATAGCATCAACTTTAGCTTTATCAACTTCAATACCTCTTTCAGAAATTTTATGCCCCAAGACAATACCTTCATTAACCATAAAGTGGCACTTCTCCCAATTCAAGACAAGATTAGTTTCTTCACATCTCTTCAAAACTCGATCAAGGTTGCTTAAGCAATCATCAAAAGAAGATCCATAAACGGAAAAATCATCCAGGAAAACCTCAACAATCTTTTCACAAAAATTAGAGAATATAGCAGTCATACATCTTTGAAATGTAGCAGGTGCATTGCATAAACCAAAAGGCATATGTCTATAAGCAAAGGTACCGAAAGAGCAAGTAAAAGTGGTCTTTTCTTGATCCTCTTTTGACACATGTATTTGAGAGAAACCAGAATAACCGTCTAGAAAGCAAAAATGAGTATGTTTGGATAATCTTTCTAGCATTTGATCAATAAAAGGTAAACGGTAATGATCCTTTTTAGTAGCTTTATTTAATTTGCGGAAGTCAATTACCATTCTATAACCTGTAACAATTCTTTGTGGGGTCAATTCATCTTTATCATTAGGAACAACAGTAATACCTCCCTTCTTAGGGACACAATGGACAGGACTTACCCACTGACTATCAGCAACAGGATAAATTATACCTGCCTCCAGAAGCTTTAGTATTTCATTTCTTACCACTTCTTTCATCTTAGGATTTAACCGTCATTGGTGATCAACGACCGGTTTAGCGTCTTTCTCCAATTTTATTTTGGGCTGGCATAGAGTGGGACTAATGCCCTTAAGATCATCAAGAGTATATCCAATAGTAGCACGGTGCTTCTTCAGAGTTTTCAATAATTTCTCTTCTTCCTGCTCTGAAAGGTTAGCACTAATAATAATAGGATATATCTTCTTTTCATCAAGATAAGCATATTTAAGGGTGTCAGGTAATGGTTTAAGCTCAAACACGGGATCACCCTTGGGTGGAGGAGGATCCCCTAGAATTTCAATAGGCAAGTTGTGTTTGATTGCCAATGGGTACTAGTAGACCCACAATTTATGACTTGCTTCCCTTAGTGTATCGCATAGAGAGAAGATTGTCTGCCTCCTCTTGTCTGTTGAACCAGGGCAGCCGGCTACAGCTCTTGAAATCTGTTCTTTCTTCCATGCCAATATACTTCTTGTGCACTCTCTCATTACCTCAAGGAATTTTGAAGCAGATTGAACGCATCATGCGGCAATGTTTGTGGCGAGGCAACTCTGATACACCAAGACAATCATTGGCAGCTTGGGAGTTAATATGTCGGCCCAAGAGTCATGGAGGACTTGGGGTCCTGGACCTGGGCATACAAAATGATGCCTTGTTGATCAAGCATCTCTTCAAAAAATTTAACAAGTTGGATGTACCTTGGGTTTCTCTTATCTGGGACACATATTATGCTGCTGCACCGCCCCAAGTAACTCGAAGTTGTGGTTCTTTTTGGTGGCGTGACGTGATGAAGCTGTATGATAAATTTTGTCAATTGGTTGTCCCTCATGTGCGCTCCGGAGACTCGGTGGTTTTTTGGCTGGATCGGTGGCAATTTAATAACGAGGTGGTTATCATGCAACAGCGTTTCCTGAGGCTCCACTCTTTTGTGATTGATGACACGCTTACCATTAAGGATGTGATGGAGCTGCCTGACCCGACCGACAATTTTCACCTGCCTCTATCAATGGAAGCTTTTGAGGAATTCAACCAGCTTCAGGCTTTAATGCCTCTGATCAATTTGCATGAGGGAGTTAATGATGTCTGGAAATGGCCTTCAAAGACTGGGGATTATCGATCCAGGATCTACTATCTGTTTTGTTTCTCTGAAGTTGTGGTTGACCCCATATTTGGGTGGATCTGGAAATGTTCTTGCACTCTCAAGCTCAAGGTGTTTGGATGGCTCCTTTTGATGGATCGTCTAAACACTAGGGATATGATGCAGCGACGGCATTGGATTATTCAGGACGATACATGTGTTATGTGCTTCTCAGGTTTGCATGAAGATAGAGCTCATCTCTTCTTTGCTTGCAACTTTAGCCAACGTGTCTGGAATTATTTGGGTATCTCATGGAGTGCTCACCCTAACCAGACTACTTTTGGAATGGCTTGCGCGGCCAGGGAGGAATTTGGTCAGCCTTTTTTCACTGAGGTAGTCTTTACGGCTACTTGGAATATTTGGACCCAAAGGAATGGAAGGATCTTCAGAAATGAGTTGCCCACTTTCAGATCTTGGAGGAGGAATTTTATTCATGATATTTCTCTTTTAGCTCATAGAATCAAGTGTAAATATAGAGATAGACTAACCTCTTGGATAGCTTCCCTCCCCTAATCTCTCTCTGTAAGTAGTCTTTCTTTTGCTCTTTGTAATTTTGTACAGCTTACCTATTGTTTTTAATAAAGGGCTGTGAGGCTGTTGCCTTGCAGTATATAGTCAATTCTTTCATTCATAAACATATTATTTTCATGGTCTAGCAAATATTGTTCTAAAGGATCATTAGGAGGCACGACAATAGAAGCAAGACCAATAATTTCATCTTTACTAGGCAATTATTTATCATGGGGTTGTCTACGAAATTTAGCAAAATTAAAATCATGAGACACATCCCCTAAACCAATAGTAACAACATCCTTTTTGTAATCTATCTTAGCATTAACAGTATTCAAGAAGGGTCTAACAAATATAATGGGACAAAAGTCATCTTGTGGGGAACCAAGAACAAGAAAATCAGTAGGATATTTAACTTTCCCACACAAGACTTCAACATCTCTAACAATCCCAACTAGTGAAATAGTATCTCTATTGGCAAGCTTAATTGTAACATCAATACCTTCTAACTCAGCAGGTGCAATATCATGCATAATTTCTTCGTATAAAGAATGAGGTATTGCACTCGCACTAGCACCCATATCACATAAGCCATGAGAGCAATGATCTCCTATTTTAACATAATAATAGGCATGCCTACAACAGGTCTATGTTTATTTTTAGTATCGGGTCTAGCAATTCTAGCAGCTTCATCACAGAAGTAAATAACATGCCCATCAATATTATCGACCAAGAGATCTTTAACCATAGCAATACTAGGTTCAACTTTAATTTACTCAGAAGGTGTAGGTGTTCTAGTACTACTCTTACAAACCTCAGTTGAAGCTTTAGCATGATCCTTTATTCTAGTAGGGAAAGGTGGCTTCTCAATATAAGCGGTAGGAACAATAGGATCAACATTATAAGTGAGTGTCTTTTCTTCAACTTTAATAGGTTCAACTACTTTTACTTTGATGGGAGGATGATATTTAAACCACTTCTCCTTAGGGAGATCAACATGAGTAGCAGATGATTCACAGAAAGAAGCTACTATCTCAGAGTCAAGTCCATATTTAGTGCTAAATTCAC
The DNA here is from genome assembly GCA_034509565.1 of Triticum monococcum. NCBI lineage: Eukaryota > Viridiplantae > Streptophyta > Magnoliopsida > Poales > Poaceae > Triticum > Triticum monococcum. The sequence goes on from CM067842.1 coordinate 691,417,163, forward strand.
GAAAAGCATCGGTATCCATAAAAGATTTAACACAATCAAACTTAGGTGTTATACCTGATTCCTTACCTTCGTCGAGTTCCCAATCTTCAGAGTTGCATTTAATTCTTTTCAATAAATCCCATCTGAATTCAATAGTCTTCATCATAAAAGAACCAGTGCAAGAAGTATCGAGCATGGAGCGATTACTGAGAGAGAGCCGAGCATAAAAACTTTGAGAAATAATTTCTCTTGAGAGCTCATGATTGGAGCATGAATATAACATTGACTTAAGCCTCCCCCAAGCTTGAGCGATGCTTTCTCCTTCGCGAGGCGAAAAATTATATATATAATTACGATCACAATGAACCAGATGCATAGGATAAAACTTCTGATGAAATTCCAATTTCAATCGGTTGTAGTTCCATGATCCAATATCATCACATAGCCTAAACCATGTCAATGCCTTTCCTTCAAAGATAAAGGGAGGACCTTCTTCTTATTAACATCCTTGGGCATACCTGCAAGCTTAAATAATCCACAAACTTCATCCACATAGATTAGGTGCAAATCGGGATGCAATGTTCCATCTCCTGTAAAAAGGATTAGCTAGCAGTTTCTCTATCATACCCGAAGGAATTTCAAAGTAAACATTTTCAGTAGGTTTAGTAGTTGAGGAGCAACTCTTTGCTCTACTAGTCGGGCTGAATATACCCCGAACAAGCCCCTCAAAGGATTACTTTCCATAGTAACAAGTGACAGCAATTTTCAGCACACTATATAAATTTTTCCTTACCAAAGGCGCTTCACTCCCCAGCAACGGCGCCAGAAAAGTGTCTTGATGACCCACAAGTATAGGGGATCTATCGTAGTCCTTTCGATAAGTAAGAGTGTCGAACCCAACGAAGAGCAGAAGGAAATGACAAGCGGTTTTCAGTAGGGTATTCTCTGCAAGCATTGAAATTATCGGTAACAGATAGTTTTGTGATAGGGTAATTTGTAACGGATAACAAGTAACAAAAGTAAACAAGGTGCATTAAGGTGGCCCAATCCTTTTTGTAGCAAAGGACAAGCCTGGAAAAACTCTTATATAAAGGAAAACGCTCCCGAGGACACATGGGAATTATCGTCAAGCTAGTTTTCATCACGCTCATATGATTTGCGTTCGTTACTTTGATAATTTGATATGTGGGTGGACCGGTGCTTGGGTACTGCCCTTCCCTGGACAAGCATCCCACTTATGATTAACCCCTCTTGCAAGCATCCGCAACTACAAGAGAAGTATTAAGGTAAACCTAACCATAGCATGAAACATATGGATCCAAATCAGCCCCTTACGAAGCAACGCATAAACTAGGGTTTAAGCTTCTGTTACTCTAGCAACCCATCATCTACTTATTACTTCTGAATGCCTTCCTCTAGGCCCAAACAATGGTGAAGTGTTATGTAGTCGACGTTCACATAACACCAGTAGAGGAAAGACAACATACATCTCATCAAAATATCGAACGAATACCAAATTCACATGACTACTTATAGCAAGACTTCTCCCATGTCCTCGGGAACAAATGTAACTACTCACAAATCATATTCATGTTCATAATCAGATGGGTATTAATATGCATAAAGGATCTGAACATATGATCTTCCACCGAATAAACCAACTAGCATCAACTACAAGGAGTAATCAACACTACTAGCAACCCACAGGTACCAATTTGAGGTTTTGAGACAAAGATTGGATACAAGAGATGAACTAGGGTTTGAGAGGAGATGGTGCTGGTGAAGATGTTGATGGAGATTGACCCCCTCCTGATGAGAGGATCGATGGTGATGACGATGGTGACGATTTCCCCCTCCCGGAGGGATGTATCCCCGGCAGAACAGCTCCGCCGGAGCCCTGGATTGGTTTCGCCAGGTTCCGCCTCGAGACAGCGGTGCTTCATCCCGAAAGCTTCCTTCTGATTTTTTTCGAGGGCGAAAGACTTCATATAGCCAAAGATGGGCACCGGAGGCCTGCCAAGGGGGCCACGAGGCAGGGGGCGCGTCCAGGGGGGTAGGGCGCACCCCCACCCTCATGGACAGGGTGTGGCCCCCCCTCTGGTGCTTTCTTCACCCAATATTTTTAATATATTCCAAAACTGACTTTCGTGGAGTTTCAGGACTTTTGAAGTTGTGCAGAATAGGTCTCTAATATTTGCTCCTTTTCCAGCCCAGAATTCCAGCTGCCGGGATTCTCCCTCTTTGTGTAAACCTTGTAAAATAAGAGAAAATAGGCATAAGTATTGTGACATAATGTGTAATAACAGCCCATAATGCAATAAATATCAATATAAAAGCATGATGCAAAATGGACATATCAAACGCCAAGCTTGCCTTCCACGTAACGGAGAGTCCCATCTGGACACGGGAAGAAGTCTTCTGTCTTGTATCTTCATGGCCCATTAGTCTGGCCCACGTCACATAGCCCGGACGCCCGAGGACCCCTTAATCTAGGACTCCCTCAAATGCCTCTGGCGGTGTACCGGGATGTGCAATGAATCAAGAGCGACATGTATGAAAAAATTATGAATGGTGGCTTTGCCACAAATACGATGTCAACTATATGATCATGCAAGGCAATATGACAATGACGGAGCGTGTCATAATAAACGGAATGGTGGAAAGTTGCATGGCAATATATCTCGGAATGTCTATGGAAATGCCATAATAGGTAGGTATGGTGGCTGTTTTGAGGAAGGTAAATGGTGGGTTTATGGTACCGGCAAAAGTTGCGCGGTACTAGAGAGGCTAGCAACGGGAAGGGTGAGAGTGCGCATAATCCATGGACTCAACATTAGTCATAAAGAACTCACATAATTATTGCAAAAATCTACAAGTCATCAAAACCAAGCACTATGCGCATTCTCCTAGGGGGATAGATTGGTAGGAAAAGACCATCGCTCATCCCCGACCACCACTCATGAGGAAGACAATCAAATAAACACCTCATGCTTCAAATTTGTTACACAACGGTTACCATACATGCATGCTACGGGACTTGCAAACCTCAACACAAGTATTTCTCAAATTCACAATTACTCTACTAGCACTAGTGCAGAACCGGGCAATAGCACCGGTTCGTAAGGCCCTTTAGTGCCGGTTCAGGAATCGGCACTAAAGTTTCGGCACTAAAGGCCCCCCCTTTAGTACCACCATCCTCCTATCTTAAAACAATCATAAAGAATCAAACTTCTCATAATATTCAATGCACTTTATATGAAAGTTTTTATTATACCCATATTGGATGCCCATCATATTAGGACTAGTTTTATAGCCAAAGCAAATTACCATGCTGTTCTAGAATCTCAAAATAATATAAGTGAAGCACGAGAGTTCATCTATTTCTTCAAAATAAAACCACTGCCGTGCTCTAAAAAGATATAAGTGAAGCACTAGAGCAAACAACAAACTACTCCAAAAGATATAAGTGAAGATCAACGAGTAGTCGAATAATTATATAACTATGTGAAGACTCCTTCTCATAAATAAAATTTCAGATCTTAAGTACTTCATTCAAATAGAAAGCAAAACAAAATAAAATGACATTGCAAGGATAGCACATATCATGTGGTGAATAAAAATATAACCTCAAGTAAAGTTACCGATAGACGAAGACGAAAGAGGGGATACCTTTCGGGGCATCCCCAAGTTTAGGCTTTTGGTTGTCCTTGAATTTTACCTTAGGGTGCCTTGGGCATCCCCAACCTTAGGCTCTTGCCACTCCTTGTTCCAAAATCCATCAAATCTTTACCCAAAAACTTGAAAACTTCACAACACAAAACTTCAGCAGAAAATCTCATGAGCTCCGTTAGTATAAGAAAATAAATCACCACTTAGGTACTGTTGTGAACCTATTATTTATTTGTGTTGGTGTAATATCTACTGTATTCCAACTTTTCTATGGTTCATACCCTCTGATACTACTCATAGATTCGTCAAAATAAGCAAACAACACATAGAAAACAGAATCTATCAAAAACAGAACAGTCTGTAGTAATCTGTAACTCCTGAATACTTCTGTAACTCCAAAAATTCTGAAATAAATTATTCGACGTTAGGAATTTGTCTACTAATCTTCTGCAGAAACAATCAACTTAAAATCACTCTTCTGTAAAAAATGACAGCTAATCTCGTGAGTGCAAAGTTTTTGTTTTTACAGCAAGATCGCATTAACTTTCACCCAAGTCTTCCCAAAGGTTCTACTTGGCACAAACGCTAATTAAAACATAAAACCACATCTAACCAGAGGCTAGATAGCTAATTTATTACTAAACAGGAGCAAAAGTCAAAGAACAAAAATAAAATTGGGTTGCCTCCCAACAAGCGCTAACGTTTAACGCCCCTAGCTAGGCATGATGATTTCAATGATGCTCACATAAAAGATAAGAATTGAAACATAGCGGGAGCATCATGAAGAATATGACTAGCACATTTAAGTCTAACCCACTTCCTATGCATATGGATTTTTTGAGCAAAAAACTTATGGGAACAATAATCAACTAGCATTGGAAGGCAAAACAAGCATAACTTCAAGATTTCCAACACATAGAGGAAACTTCATATTATTGCAATTCCTACAAGCATATATTCCTCCCTCATAATAATTTTCAGGAGCATCATGAATGAATTCAACAATATAACTATCACATAAAGCATTCTTTTCATGATCTACAAGCATAGAATTTTTATTACTCTCCACATAAGCAAATTTCTTCTCGTGAATAGTAGTGGGAGCAAACTCAACAAAATAACTATCATGTGAGGCATAATCCAATTGAGCATTAAAATCATGCTGACAAGTTTCATGGTTATCATTAATCTTTATAGCATACATGTCATCACAATAATCATCATAGAAAGCAACTTTGTTCTCATAATCAATTGGAACCTCTTCCAAAACAGTGGAATCATCACTAAATAAAGTCATGACCTCTCCAAATCCACTTCCATAATTATCACAATAAGATTCAACACCCTCCAAAATAGTGGGATCATTACTTCCTAAAGTTGACACTCTTCCAAACCCACTTTCATCAATATAATCATCATAAATAGGAGGCATGCTATCATCAAAATAAATATTCTCATCAAAACTTGGGGGACTAAAAATATTATCTTCATCAAACATAGCATCCCCAAGCTTGTGGCTTTGCATATCATTAGCATCATGCATATTCAAGGAATTCATACTAACAACATTGCAATCATGCTCATCATTCAAATATTTAGTGCCAAACATTTTAATGCATTCTTCTTCTAACACTTGAGCACAATTTTCCTTTCCATCATTTTCACGAAAGATATTAAAAAGATGAAGCATATGAGGCACCCTCAATTCCATTTTTTTGTAGTTTTCTTTTATAAACTAAACTATTGATAAAACAAGAACTAAAAGATTCGATTGCAAGATCTAAAGATATACCTTCAAGCACTAACCTCCCCAGCAACGGCGCCAAAAAAGAGCTTAGTTGACGGGGTCTGAGTTTCGCTTACCTAGCCTCCCCGGCAACGGCGCCCGAAAATAGCTTGATGTCTACTACACAACCTTCTTCTTGTAGACGTTGTTGGGCCTCCAAGTGCAGAGGTTTGTAGGACAGTATAAAAATTCCCTCAAGTGGATGACCTAAGGTTTATCAATCCGTGAGAGGCGTAGGATGAAGATGGTCTCTCTCAAACAACCCTGCAACCAAATAACAAAGAGTCTTTTGTGTCCCCAACACACCCAATACAATGGTAAATTGTATATGTGCACTAGTTTAGCGAAGAGATGGTGATACAAGTGCAATATGGATGGTAGATATAGGTTTTTGTAATCTTAAAATATAAAAACAGCAAGGTAACTAATGATAAAAGTGAGCACAAACGGTATTGCAATACGTTGAAACAAGGCCTAGGGTTCATACATTCACTAGTGCAAATTCTCTCAACAATAATAACATAATTGGATCATATAACTATCCCTCAACATGAAACAAAGAGTCACTCCAAAGTCACTAACAGCAGAGAACAAACGAAGGATTATTGTAGGGTACGAAACCACCTCAAAGTTATCCTTTTTGATCGATCTATTCAAGAGTCTGTAGTAAAATAACATGAAGCTATTATTTCCGTTCGATCTATCCTAGAGTTCGTACTAGAATAACACCTTAAGACACAAATCAACCAAAACCCTAATGTCACCTAGATACTCCAATGTCACCACAAATATCCGCAGGTATGATTATACGATATGCATCACACAATCTCAGATTCATCTATTCAACCAACACAAAGAACTTCAAAGAGTGCCCCAAAGTTTCTACCGGAGAGTCAAGACGAAAATGTGTGCCAACCCCTATGCATAAGTTCACAAGGTCACCGAACCCGCAAGTTGATCACCAAAACATACATCAAGTAGATCACGTGAATATCCCATTGTCACCACAGATAAGCACATGCAAGACATACATCAAGTGTTCTCAAATCCTTAAAGACTCAATCCGATACGATAACTTCAAAGGGAAAACTCAATCCATTACAAGAGAGTAGAGGGGAAGAAACATCATAAGATCCAACTATAATAGCAAAGCTCGCGATACATCAAGATCGTGCCAAATCAAGAACACGAGAGAGAGAGAGAGAGAGAGAGAGAGAGAGAGATCAAACACATAGCTACTGGTACATACCCTCAGCCCCGAGGGTGAACTACTCCCTCCTCATCATGGAAAGCACCGGGATGATGAAGATGGCCACCGGTGATGGATCCCCCCTCCGGCAGGGTGCCGGAACAGGGTCCCGATTGGTTTTTGGTGGCTACAGAGGCTTGCGGCGGCGGAACTCCCGATCTAGGTTTCTTTCTGGGGGGTTTCTGTATTTATAGGATTTTTTGGCATCGGTCTCACGTCAGGGGGGTCTCCGAGTCGTCCACGAGATAGGGGGGCGCGCCCTCTACCATCATGGATGGCTCGGGACTCTTCTGGCCCAACTCTTTTACTCTGGGGGCTTCTTTTGGTCCATAAAAAATCATCAAAAATTGGCACGTCAATTGGACTCCGTTTGGTATTCCTTTTCTGTAAAACTCAAAATAGAAACTGGCACTGGGCTCTAGGTTCATAGGTTAGTCCCAAAAATCATATAAAACAACATATAAATGCATATAAAACATCCAAGATGGGTAATATAATAGCATGGAACAATCAAAAATTGTAGATATGTTGGAGGCGTATCAGATATAAAAAGATATAACTGATCATAAACTCAAAATTCATCAGATCCCAACAAACACACGGCAAAATAGTTACATCATATGGATCTCCAAGAGACCATTGTATTGAGAATTCAGCGAGAGAGAGGAAGCCATCTGGCTACTAACTACGGCCCCGAAGGTCTACAAAAAACTACTCATGCATCATCGGAGAGGCACCAATGGAGGTGGTGAACCCCATCTGAGATGGTGTCTAGATTGGATCTGGTGGTTCTGGACTCTGCGGTGGCTAGATGAATATTTCGTCAACTCCCCTAGGATTTCTGGAATATTGGGGTATTTATAGAGCAAAGAGGCGGTCCGGGGGGCACCCAAGGTGGGCACAGCCCACCAGGGCGCGCCCTACTGGGTTGTGCCCCCCTCGGGGCACCCCCCCCCCCCCCCGGTGCAGCTAGGGCCCGTTGTGTTCCTTCTGGCCCATAAAAAATCTCTGTGGAGTTTCGTGGCATTTGGACTCCGTTTGATATTGATTTCTTGCGATGTAAAAAACATGCAGAAAACAGCAACTGGCACTTGGCACTACGTCAATAGGTTAGTACCAAGAAATGATATAAAATGATTATAAAACATCCAAGATTGATAATATAATAGCATGGAACAATCAAAAATTATAGATGCGTTGGAGACGTATCAAGCACCCTGACGACCGGATACGGGAAACATGCCATCTCTACTCTTGTTTTGAAGAATGGTGCTCCGAGTGGCCCGATCCTTGACAAAGAAAATTTCAGGGTAAATCTCAAGAAGAGCATGATTGTCTTTCATAAGACGATGAGAGGAAAGTAAACTCTGGTCGGCTTGTGGAGCATGGAGGATGTTGTTCAGTGCTAAGGAGGAACCATTAGGGGTAGTAAGAACTGAATGGCCAATATGTGCAACATCCATACCTTTTTTGCGGAAATAATTCTTGTATTACTCAATCAAAGTACAATCACACTTAACAGCATCTAAAACGACCTCTGGTCCCGACCCAAGCCATACAACAGTTCGGCCTTGAGTCCTCCCAAAGTTTGCCAAAACATGACTAGAGGAATTACAACCACGACGGATGTGGGTAATACAAGAACTACGTTCGGACATGTTTTCTTTTATCTCTCTAACAAGAAATGTGTATCTTGATATGTTTGTGTCTCCACTCTTCAACATATTCACAGCCTCCAAATTGTCACTTTCAATGTCAATTGGTAGATTGCTCCACTGTAGGGCTAGCATAAGTCCCTCTCGGATAGCTAAAATCTCAGCCTCCAACACATCATTACATGAAAAAAGTTGCCTACAGGAGCTGAAAATAATACCACCGGAGTGGTCACGAAGTATCATACCTGTACCACCAACCCCACCCAACATGGAGCCATCTGTATTTAGTTTAACACGTCTAGCAGCAGGAGGTGACCAAGGGACAGGGGTAGTAGATGTATTATCGGATGTGCGTATTACCAGTGGGTAGCAGAATTGAACTGGGGATTTTCCCTTAATATGATCATCATTTGGGCATGTTGCAACAGACTGTAAGGAGGATAGATAGCTCGATAGAAACCTGACAGAGAAATCCACAGGGGGTGCGGGATTTGAGTGCACTATCTCATTTCGAACATGCCAGATTCTCCATAAGAGCATAAGAAGTCGAACCCTTGTTGATTCATCTAACTCACAAAGCAGCTGAATAAACCAATCTGGACCAGTGGGCTTGATCGATAGAACATCAGGTAAAGTCCATTCAGAAGCCATTGTCTGCCATAGTGTTCTTGCATTTATACAACTACAGAATGTATGGAAAGAGTCTTCCTCACATGTGCTACATATAGGACATAAGGCATTTGGGTTCCAACTTCCGTTTGTTTTTGTTGCACCACGTAGCAAGGGAATTATTTGCTAGGTGCCAACCGAAGCTCAATAACTTTGGCGGTGCACTGCATGACCATAGGGCCTTCCAACCGTCACGTCGGTCGTCCGGGTGGTGGCTTGAGGAGGTCACGGGCCCATTATGAAGATCATCCGAAGCCAAATGGTACGCACTTCTCACACTGAATACACCAGATTTTTCTTGGGCCCATGCTATGAAGTCCTCGCCAAGATGATGAGAGGGGCGAATTTTCTGGATTTCACAAAATGTCGATTGGGAGAAAGAATTGCTGCAGTTTTGAGTTATCCCAATTTCCATTGTGGTCCATAAGCTCAAAAACCCATTTAAATCTACAACGTCCTTTGGGAGATATGAGTCCACCAGTAGGATCCCTTAAAATCCATCTATCACGCCAAATTCTAATATTTTGGCCATTTGCGATCCTCCACACAACTCCGCCTATGTTGTCTCAACATAGCCGGTCCCAAGCCCGGGTAAAGGAGGAGGGTTGTGATAGGCTTGGCGAGCCAACGTAAAAACTCAGCCACTCTTATGGAGATGAAACCCAAAAGATTTTCGTTGGGGCGTAACCCTCTCAGCGACGCACTACATCGGAACCCGGGTGTGGTGGAAAATGGGCAAGGGCCGGGCCGTCACCCCCAAGGTGGCGCGCTGTATCTTGATCCGGATACGGTGGCAAGTGAGCGAGGATCGGGTCGTCGCATCCTTAGTGGCACGCTACATCGGCGCCCGGATGTAGTGGAAAATGGGCAAGGGTCTTCGCATTTGACTCGACGAGTGCGACGGGTAAGGAAGCTAGCCGAGCCTAGGAGGATTCGCTTAGGTAGCTGGAACGTAGGGTCTCTGACAGGGAAGCTTCGGGAGCTAGTTGATGCAGCGGTGAGGAGAGGTGTTGATATCCTTTGCGTCCAAGAAACCAAATGGAGAGGACAGAAGGCGAAGGAGGTGGAGGATACCGGCTTCAAGCTGTGGTACACAGGGATGGCTGCAAACAGAAATGGCGTAGGCATCTTGATCAACAAGAACCTCAAGTATGGAGTGGTAAACGTCAAGAGACGTGGGGACCGGATTATCCTGGTCAAGCTGGTAGTTGAGGACTTGGTTCCCAATGTTATCAGCGCGTATGCCCCGCAAGTAGGCCATAATGAGAACACCAAGAGGGAGTTCTGGGAAGGCCTGGAAGACAAGGTTAGGAGTGTATCGATTGGTGAGAAGCTCTTCATAGGAGGAGACCTCAATGGCCATGTGGGTACATCTAACACAGGTTTTGAAGGGGCGCACGGGGGCTTTGGCTATGGCATCAGGAATCAAGAAGGAGAAGATGTCTTAAACTTTGCTCTAGCCTACAACATGATTGTAGCTAACACCCTCTTTAGAAAGAGAGAATCACATCTGGTGACTTTTAGTAGTGGCCAACACTCTAGCCAGATTGATTTCATCCTCTCGAGAAGAGAAGATAGGCGTGCGTGCCTAGACTGTAAGGTGATACCTGGAGAGAGTGTTGTACCCCAGCATAAGCTGGTGGTTGCTGACTTCCGCTTTCGGATTCGTGTCCAGCGGGATAAGCGTGCCAAAGTCGCTAGAACGAAGTGGTGGAAGCTCAAGGGGGAGGTAGCTCTAGCGTTCAAGGAGAGGGTCATTAAGGAGGGCCCTTGGGAGGAAGGAGGAGATGCGAACAATGTGTGGACGAAGATGGCGACTTGCATTCATAAGGTGGCCTTGGAGGAGCTTGGAGTGTCCAGGGGAAGGAGAAGCGAAGATAAGGATACCTGGTGGTGGAATGATGATGTCCAGAAGGCGATTAAAGAGAAGAAAGATTGCTTCAAACGCCTATACCTGGATAGGAGTGCAGACATCATAGAGAAGTACAAGATGGCGAAGAAGGCCGCAAAGTGAGCTATTGGTGAAGCACGGGGTCGGGCATATGAGGACCTCTACCAACGGTTAGGCACGAAGGAAGGTGAAAGGGACATCTATAAGATGGCCAAGATCCGAGAGAGGAAGACGAGGGATATTGGCCAAGTCAAATGCATCAAGGACGGAGCAGGCCAACTCTTGGTGAAGGACGAGGAGATTAATCATAGATGGCGGGAGTACTTCGACAAGCTGTTCAATGGGGAGAATGAGAGTTCTACCATTGAACTGGATGACTCCTTTGATGAGACCAGCATGCGTTTTGTGCGGCGAATCCAGGAGTCTGAGGTCAAGGAGGCTTTAAAAAGGATGAAAGGAGGCAAGGCGATGGGCCCTGATTGTATCCCCATTGAGGTGTGGAAAGGTCTCGGGGACAAAGCAATAGTATGGCTAACCAAGCTTTTCAACCTCATTTTTCGGGCAAACAAGATGCCAGAAGAATGGAGACGGGGTATATTAGTACCAATCTTCAAGAACAAGGGGGATGTTCAGAGTTGTACTAATTACCGTGGAATTAAGCTGATGAGCCATACAATGAAGCTATGGGAGAGAGTCATTGAGCACCGCTTAAGAAGAATGACAAGCGTGACCAAAAATCAGTTTGGTTTCATGCCTGGGAGGTCGACCATGGAAGCCATTTTCTTGGTACGACAACTTATGGAGAGATATAGGGAGCAAAAGAAGGACTTGCATATGGTGTTCATTGACTTGGAGAAGGCCTATGATAAGATACCACGGAATGTCATGTGGTGGGCCTTGGAGAAACACAAAGTCCCAGCAAAGTACATTACCCTCATCAAGGACATGTACGATAATGTTGTGACAAGTGTTCGAACAAGTGATGTCGACACTGATGACTTCCTGATTAAGATAGGACTGCATCAGGGGTCAGCTTTGAGCCCTTATCTTTTTGCATTGGTGATGGATGAGGTCACAAGGGATATACAAGGAGATATCCCATGGTGTATGCTCTTTGCGGATGATGTGGTGCTAGTTGACGATAGTCGGACGGGGGTAAATAGGAAGTTAGAGTTATGGAGACAAACCTTGGAATCGAAAGGGTTTAGGCTTAGTAGAACTAATACCGAGTACATGATGTGTGGTTTCAATACTACTAGGTGTGAGGAGGAGGTTAGCCTTGATGGCCAGGTGGTACCTCAGAAGGACACCTTTCGGTATTTGGGGTCAATGCTGCAAGAGGATGGGGGTATTGATGAAGATGTGAACCATCGAATCAAAGCCAGATGGATGAAGTGGCGCCAAGCTTCTGGCATTCTCTATGACAAGAGAGTGCCACAAAAGCTAAAAGGCAAGTTCTACAGGACGGCGGTTCGACCCGCAATGTTGTATGGCGCTGAGTGTTGGCCGACTAAAAGGCGACATGTTCAACAGTTAGGTGTGGCGGAGATGCGTATGTTGGGATGGATGTGTGGCCACACGAGGAAGGATCGAGTCCGGAATGATGATATACGGATAGAGTTGGGGTAGCACCAATTGGAGAGAAGCTTGTCCAACATCGTCTGAGATGGTTTGGGCATATTCAGCGCAGGCCTCCAGAAGCTCCGGTGCATAGTGGACGGCTAAAGCGTGCGGAGAATGTCAAGAGAGGGCGGGGTAGACTGAATTTGATATGGGAGGAGTCCGTTAAGAGAGACCTGAAGGATTGGTGTATCACCAAAGAGCTAGCTATGGATAGGGGTGCGTGGAATCTTGCTATCCATGTGCCAGAGCCATGAGTTGGTTGCGAGATCTTATGGGTTTCACCTCTAACCTACCCCAACTTGTTTGGGACTAAAGGCTTTGTTGTTGTTGCTGTTGCGATCCTCCACACGATCCCTTTCTTTAGCAATTCAAGGCCATGACATATTGCCTGCCAAGTAGGAGACGGGTTACCCGTAAAAACAGTATCTTCCAACCTTCCATTTGGATAATATTTTGCTTTCAGTAGCCTGGCACAGAGACTGTCGGTGCAAGTTAGGAGACGCTACGCTTGGCGTGCTAACAAAGCTTGATTAAACAATCTGAAATGTTTGAAGCCCAAACCACCTTGGCACTTTGGCCTAGTCATTTTGTCCCATGCATACCAATGCGTCTTACGCTTTCCTTTCTCTGCACCCCAAAAATAGTTCCTGACCATGTGGTTAAGATCATCACAAACCTCGAAAGGTAGCTTGAAGACACTCATTAAATAATTGGGGATTGACTGTTCAACGGCTTTGATTAGCACCTCCTTGCCAGCCTGAGTTGGGTGGCCATCAAACGAAAACAAACGCTTTGTAAGTTTAACTTGGAGGTTCTAGAATTTACCCTTGGACATTCTCCCATCCGGGGTCGGCAGTCCAAGGTACTTCTCCTCAAAACCAACAGTTTGCACATCAAGAGCAAGCTTAACCGAATCCACGGTGATCTCAGGGCAGGAGTTACCAAATAAAACAGAGCACTTTGCAGGGTTAATAAGTTGACCTGTGGCATGTCCATAAACTTCCAGAATATTTTTAACCCGGTTGGCTTGTTGGTCACAAGCTTTGAAAAAGAGCAAAGTATCGTCTGCAAATAACAAGTGAGAGATGCCTGGGGCCCTTCTTGTGATTTTCAAAGGAGAGATGTTGCCCACTTCAATTCCTTTACTTATCAGAGCAGACAAACCACCAGCAACAAACATAAACAAATATGGGGATAATGGATCACCTTGTTGAAGACCACGTGTCGGTGCAAAAGAATCCAAGATGGCTCCATTGAATTTCACGGAGTATCTCACAGAGGTTACACAAGTCATTATCCAGTCGACCCATTTGCAAGCGAAGCCAAGCTTTTGCATCATTTGCCTAAGGTATGTCCAATCAACCCGATCATAAGCTTTTGAGAGATCAAGCTTATAAGCACAGAAACTCCTAGTCGGGTCTTTTTCCTGTTTGATATGATGAATGCACTCGAAAGCAATCTGTGCATTATCAGTAATCATACGTCCTGGTATAAAAGCACTCTAAGCAGGGGAGATTATATCATCCAGGACAGGTCCAAGCCTATTGAACAGGCATTTAGACACAACTTTGTAAATAACATTACATAAGCTAATAGGACGAAAATCTGAAACCTTGACTGGGTTATGAATTTTGGGAATCAACACAATTACTGTATCATTTACCTCTGTGGGCATAACTCCTGTGTGAAGAAAACCTTGACAGCGGCGAGAACACTATTCTTGAGCGTAGACCAGTTCTGCTGAAAAAAGCGTGTCGGGAACCCGTCCGACCCAGGAGCCTTCAGGGGACCGATCTGGAAAAGTGCATCGGAGATTTCTTTTTCAGTGAATTCCTCACATAACGTTTTATTTGTTTCCTCTCCTACCAACGGTGCAATAAGATCAATAATAGGCGATGCATCCAGATTACTATCCACGGTGAAGATATCCTCAAAGTACCGACTTGCAGCTACTCCCATCGCTTTCGTATCTGTGTGCATCACACCATTGGCATCTTCTAGTTTTTTTATGCAGCTTTTCTTAGCTCGCCAAACAGACTTAGCATGGAAAAATCTCGTGTTGAGGTCGCCGTCCTTGAGCCAAGTGACACGTGACCGTTGCATCCACATGAGCTCCTCTCTATACAATAATTCATTCATTTTATCAGTCACACTTCATATCTTCGTTCTATCGGCATTCATCAGCATAAGTTCTTCAAGTTGGGTGCATGTTTTTTTCTATTTCCTTTACAACGCTGCCAAATTTTGTTTTGCTCCACTGGCATAATTTACGCATTGTATCCCGTAAAGCTCCATGCACACCGCCTAACGAACTTTTTGTTCGAGCAGCCGACCAAGCTTTTGTAATAACCTCCTGTAATGCCGGTTCACGCTCCCACATCACTTCGTACCTTCTGATTCTTTGTTTGCAAGGCCGGTCCTCGAACTGCTCGCTAACAACATGAAGTGGCGCATGGTTTGAACATGGAGAAGTGAGGTGCGTGACCAGCACCTGATCGACACCATTTCTCCGTGCTGGGTTAGCCACAGCTCTATCCAGACAAACTTTTACATTTGTACTGCCAGCTCTCTTATTATCATACGTATAAGGGAATCCAACAAAGCCTAAGTCAGTTAGCGGCTTAGCGCACAAAGCTCAAGGACATCTCTGAAAGCTTGCATCTGACTAGCTGCCCTTGGCATGGCTGAAAAGTGCTCGAAATCCCACATACATTCGTTGAAATCACCAACTACAAGCCAAGGAAGATCATATTGCGTGCTCATACTCTACAAAAGGGACCACATATTATGACGGTCTTGTACCCTTGGCTCTCCGTAGACACATGTTAGACGCCAAGGTGGGTCATCTGATCCTTCCCTCACAAGCGCATCCATGCAATGTTGACTTGAGAAAACCACCTCAACAGATAGGGATTCATGCCAAAATAACGCAAGGCCACCACTATTACCAATACTATCAATTGTATCAAAACCTTTTAGTCCCAGCGGAACTCGGTACCTTTTCATGCGAGTTTTAGACTGCCGAGTTTCACACAAAAACACCACTTTGGGGGAATGCGACTGAACCAAAGTTGCCAAGTCACGAACTGTCTAGGAGTTCCCCCCACCCCGGCAGTTCCGACTTAGAAGATTCATTTGTCGTGGCGGCGTTCCCCTTGGGAACCCGCCGTTGTGGACAAAGGTTTTGTTTTTGTTACATTTTGATCTGCTCTCAATCTCTTTTCTTCCTGCTTTGAAGAAGGGCTGGGAGGAACACTTTGTACAGGAGCAGTCAGGAGGAGCTGGCCCTTGGCAATGACCGAAGAAGAAATCTGCTTGTTGCTTGCTGAACCCCTCTTCCTACTAGCATCCGGATCATCATCTTTCCCATCTTTCTTGCTTGCATCAACATCCATTGCCTTGCCATCACTTGCCTCAGAATTATTTGCACGTGAGTCATCATCTGTATTACGATTTGCTCGTGCAGCTGTTCCCCATGTGGCTCGTAAATCTTTGAAGATCAGAGCCGACACCGGGTGCATGCCGTCACCATGTTCGGTGTGAAGATGTCCGGTCATACCACACAAAGCACACCAGTCCGGGAGGCGCTCGTACTTAACTCTGAAAAACTGCCTTTTCCTCTTTCTCACAACAGAGACATGGTTCTTCAGTTTGTTTCTGACATCAAGAGTAATTCTAACTCGATAAAAGTTTCCAACCACATCTCTCTCGCTGTTATCTAGGGATTAGAACTTGCCCGCTGTTGCTACAAGAGCTTCAACCAGGGGCTCAAAGCCATCAGGCAAATCCAGAATTTGCATCCAAATTCTAAAGCTATAGAGATTAATGGAGGAAGGTCTTGTAAATCCATCATAAGCAACCATTAGAACTGGGTTACCACGGAAGGTCCAGGCCCCCCCCCTCCATTACCTTGTCCCAATCTCCAATACACGAGAATTGCATTGTATACATGCCATCCCCAAGCGATCTGAACCTAACATCTTGTGCAAGATCCCAGGCGCTGCTCATGTTCTTATAGAACCAGAAGTCGCCAAATTCTTTCGTCATATGCACTCGCCCAATCGCAAGCCAGCGGGCAGCTTCAGTCACCGGCTTCGGGCATACCTCCTCGTAGACCACATCAACCAGATCATTGCCCTCAATGCCCAATTGTTTCATCAGTTCCTGGAGATCATCATCTCCAACCACCGATTCAGCCTCCACAGATGCCATGGTGAAAACAGAACCTAACCCTAGTTTACACAAGGGTCTGAGGGGAGCTCCAAGACACCGATCCCGGGGGAGCAGCCAAGGCCGGGCGGCACCGCGAGGGTGCCCCTGAGTCAGCCCGAGCGCGAGCCCTGGGGAGAACGGCGCGGGAGGATAGGAGTCTCAACGTCGCATTGCCGCAGGCGAGAGGTGCAACATCCATACCTTTGACCACTTGCCATGTGGATTTGTACAGTGTCGGTGTAACGATCACGAACGGCGAGCTTCTCCAACTCTCCTGTCACGTGGTTGGTGGCGCCGGTGTCAAGATACCAACTGGTATCAACTCCATAGGAGTGAGCTGCATTGGCGGAGCGATGTCCTCCACCACTTCTGCCTCCTCCGCCACCGCCGCCCCCTGCGGGGTTGCATACGTTGTTGTTGTAGTTGCGATCAAAGTGTTTCTTGCAACGCCACGCGTCGTGCCCTTCAAGCTTGCAGATCTGGCACTTCTCGCGCTCGCGGTCACCGCGGTCACCACCTCCTTGCCGCAGCCCAACTCCAAAGCCCCCGCCGCCGGGATTGTCAGAGTAGCGGGCGCCCGCGTTGTTGTTGCTGTACCCGCAGAAACCGCCTCCTCAGCCGCTGTTGCCGCCACCCCTTGGGTTGCCGCGACCTCCACCCCTTGCCGCCAGATTGGCAGAGTGGAAGGTGGTGTTCTGGGTGGCGATGCGAGCTTCAGCCGCCAGCAGCAGAGAGAAAAGCTCGCTGAGACCAATCGGTTGTTCGGTGGCGGTGCAGGTGGAGATGGCCGAGACGAAGCCGTTGTAGTCGGGTTCGTGAAG
Source organism: Triticum monococcum (assembly GCA_034509565.1). Classification (NCBI taxonomy): domain Eukaryota; kingdom Viridiplantae; phylum Streptophyta; class Magnoliopsida; order Poales; family Poaceae; genus Triticum; species Triticum monococcum. The sequence goes on from CM067842.1 coordinate 691,434,717, forward strand.
GAGACCTTGCAGGATGTGGTCGACGACGTCGTCTTCATCGATGGGCTTGCCGGCGGCTGCCAGCTCGTCGGAGATGCTCACCATCTTGGTGAAGTAGGCTGCGGCGGACATGTCCCCTTTGCGAGTGTGTTCGATGGTGGAGCGAAGCTGGATTACCCTCGCCCTCGACTGCGAGGAGAAACTCTGCAGCAGGGCGTTCCAGATCGTGGCGGCGGTGGTGTAGAAGCTGACCTGCAGTAAAACTTCACGGGAGAGCGATGAGATAAAAAACGTGAGGATTTGCTGGTCTTGGGTAACCCACACAGCGTGCTCGGGATTTGGCGAGGATGTGATCTCCTTCTTGCTGGAGACATCCTTCTCCGAGAGGATCATAGCGGGAGGCTCCTTGATCAAGCCATCTAGATAGCCCATCAACCCTGCCCCTTGATGTGTGGCAGGACTTGTGCCTTATAGACTAGGAAGTTCTATCGGGTGAGTTTTTCGGTGATGGTGTGACCGAGAAAGGCGATGGAGGGCACGGCTATGGCGACAGATGAGGAGGAGCTCGACATCTAGATGCGATGAAAAAGGTGGACTCTGTATACCATGTGGAAAATTAGGTTAAGCGTATGCCTAGCAGGGACGCATTGCATGTTAATATAGGGCCGAAGCCTGGTTGTTACAGAGGAGATTTATACGCAACTCTCTCACGCTTTTTCTTACTCTCCGGACTCAAGCGACTCGCATGTCCATGGTGATCTAGGTCTTCCCCAAATCCTAATTCCCGTTCCCGGCTGCTATCCTGCTACATCAAGGCTTGGGTGGCCGGCTGCGAATCGCCGCCTCACGCCGGCCCGTTGCGTCTGCTGCATCTAGTTTGCACGGCACCACTGCTGCATTACGCCCCTTCTCGTGATGCATGACAGTATGACACTGCCGGCGCCAGCGCATAATGCGATGAGCGCCAATGAACAGGCAAACGGAAACGGCTGGCTGCTGCCGAAGTAGCAAGCAATGTCAGTTTTGAAAATTGATGTAATGTACTAATGTTCCGACGAGTTTTGTTCTGACTTCTCCGATGGTGTGTAGATTTTGATTGCCATGTGAACTTGATTCAGATCATTAGATGTTAACTCAGTCAACCATGCGTTTGAGTGCCATGTAAATTTCCATCGCCATGGGGTTAACCAGTTTGTACCAATTAAAGTAACTTGATTAAGATGTTATAAATCTGTAAGGCAGTCACAGTATTGGGCAGTGAGCCATGTTTTGATTCAGAGAAGTAATATTTTCTTTTTGAAATAGTAGAACATGCAGTCCTTTTACAAATGAAACAGAGGCAAAGAAAGTGTTAAACAAGAAAAACAATCAGCACAACATGTTGTGAGTTGCACATGTTTTTTTTGCTTTCATTTTGAAAAATGACCCCCTCTTGGTTGATTGTCATGCTCCGCCACTGCCTCCAAGGACTCAATCACAACAGCCTAACAGCCTATACAGAATCTATCCATACGGTTTATACAATACCGCAGGTTTCAATGTTTAACAAAGTAGAGTATCAAAAATTCCCTGATAGTATAGGTGGTATAGCACATGGGATATGGGATCTGTGCGCAAATCAAGATAATTTTGTTAGTTGCTGCCAGTGTTAAGATAACCAAGGAATTTACCATCGGGCTGATTGATCGCCTCAGCCACCTCAGCCACGTTCACCCCACGCAGGGCGAGTACCAACGGCCACGCAATAATAGACGTTGCTAATCCAAGACTTGGCACGACCCTACTGGCCAACACGCCACGCCTTCCCCGAAATTTTAAAGTAAGCAAAGCACGGCGGGGGGTCCATAGGACCGTAACCTCAAAGACACAAACGTAGAAAAAGATGCAGTAAACCGTCCTCCCCTGCCCCTCCCTGCACAGACCCCACCGCCGAATCCAAGATCCAGCAATCCAGAAATAGGAAAACGCGCGGCTGCTGGATGTGCGGGCGGGCGGACGCACGGGATCCCTCCGCGGAACGGCCACCGAGCGCCAGGGCGTACGCACGCGTGGGTGGCTCGGATCCTCTGTACGGCGGAGCCACCTGTGGCCCGTGCCGTTGCGGCTTATTCTGTGGGACCCAGTTGCCATCGATATGCCCGAGAGGTGGGGTCCGAGGGATGGACGGTCGCGGGGGGCAGTCTTCTCCGCCCAGCCCAGTCCACCTGCCGCGACGCGACCGTCCGCTCTGCGCGCCGGCTTGTGCCGCCGTTTCGTTCTCAGCCAGACTTACTCCTCCCTTTTACAGTAGGTGTTTGGGGATGGATACAAGAACGGTTTTCTGACAGCTCCTTCCTTTTCTTTTCTATATCGTACCATGAATTGTATCTCCAACCGGTTACATTCTATTTTTTAATGTAGTAGGAAAAAGATTACAAAAAACTGTGTAAAGCTCCGAATCCTGAATCTGGTACGTGGCATTAGTAATGTTTCTACCCATCTATGCATCCACGTGACAACACATAAGGGTTCAACATGATTCGTACATACATTCACGCAAAGGGAACCCAAGGGTGCAGATCAGGCGACCACCATTGATCGGTTCCAAGCAGAGCAAATGCTCCTGCACGCCAACAAAATAAGATTTGAGCTTTGCTGCCCTTGCAAGACATCGTCGGCGCTGCCTTTGCTAAAAATAATTTCTTGTTCCCCTAATAAAAATCTTGTTGAAGCTGGTTGCCATGTTCTCATGCAAAAGTAGAAAAAAAAAGATAAAGAGCAACGAATGATAATGCGCATACGTTTTCCTTGAACACCTTTCCAACTCGCCTCGAGGAAGGGTTTGCCATGCCATGCGTTTCTTTTTCCAAGCACATATACAAAGAAATGACATAACAAAACGAAGGCGCTTGTCCCCCTTCGCGTGGCACGTAAGGGCTCCATGCGCTAGGGTTTCTTGTGCCTCTCGCTGGCGCCACTGCCGACGCCGGTCTGCCTTGTCTCCTGTAGCCTTAGGGTCATGAAAGCGCGGTGAATCCCAGCCTTTACTATTGGGAAGTCTTTGTTTTTAGATGTTTTTTATTGGTTTTATTATGGTTTGTGTTCTGCTTGAAGCGTTGAGCAGTGGCGGCTCTTTGAAAATGAATAAGGTTCTTCCCGCTTAACCCTGTCCCGGTGATGCTTCTAGCATCATCGGAGGACGTGTGAAGATTTATCTCTGGCGGATATCGCCGGATTCGATCAACGTTTCTCTTTGGCACATGGATCCAATCTTCGTTCGTCTATGTTTGTGTGTTTATAGGTTGGATCCTTTCGATCTATGCTTATTTTCATCGGCGGCGGTTGCTGTTCCGGTGCGCCGACCCTGTAGGGTTTTAGGCCAACTCCATCGCGTGACCCCATTCTGTCCGGCCCCGTCCGTTTGGGGACGGCCTGAACCCATCTGGTCTGTTTTATGTCCGGGCCGACCCATTTCGAGTGCAAACTTGCGCTGGGTTTGAGTCGCCGCAGACACCGAACGGACGCGCCGCTCGTCCGCGTGGCGGGGCGGCCACCTACCTCCAACCCGCCAACATCAATGCGAACGGGCGGCCGGCCCCACCTGTCATCGGCCCAGTGGAAGGTCGTCATCCTTCTTAAACGGGAACCCGTGGACCAGTCGTCGTCCACACTGCCCCACTCCATCCCACGGCCTCCTTGAAACCCGACAGCGCGAAACCCTAGCTCTCCCCCGTTCTCAAGCTCGCCGGCTGGCCACCTCGAAGCCATGGGCTTCTGGAACCGCAAGGGGAAGTACGACCGCGAGGCCGGCTCCTCGTCGGGGCACCGCGCCGGCTCCATGAAGAGGAGCCCGCATCACCACCATGCCGGGCCCCCGCGCCGCCCGCGTTCTCCATCGCCCCCACGTCCGTCAGCGAGCGCGACCGGCATTACATCCGCGCGTCGGTGTGCCGCCGTTATTGGGAGACGAGAACGCCGCTCCCCTGGAGCGACGTCCACTTCCCCAACAACTGGCACTTGTCCGCCGACCGTGTGCCGATCCCGCCGGTCCCGGCGAGCGGCCGTGCGCGCCGTGAAGAGATCGAGCACCGCCGCCACCTCCTCCCCGACGACCTGTACTACGACGACAGGTACGCCTCGGACTCCGCCCTCTGGGACACCTGGCTCAGGGACGAGCGCGACGTGCGGTGTGCCTCCTTCGCCGGCATGGCGTTTGGGCCGCGGCGGCCACGTCGGGAGCACGCAGCGCCTGCTCCTCAGGAGCGCGGGTGTAGGCGGGTGCGCGGCCTCACGCCCATGTCGTTGTCGTCGCCTTCGCCGTCTCCACCACCACCTCCTCGCATGACAGAGGAGGAGGAGGCCCGTCTCATGGCGCGTGTCATGGAAGACTCCATGTACACGCACGATGAGCGCCAATGGGAGGGCCTAGAGGAGATGATGGCCCGCTCCGCCGCCGGCGAGGTAGCCATCCCCGAGCTGGAGATGGTGGCCGCGGAGGAGACGATGGAGGAGGAGCCGATGGCCGCGTTCCACCCGAGCCTGGTGGGCCAGGGGTGGGGCTGGTCCTGCACTTCTTTGGAGATGGCCGCCGCCGTGGGCGTGAACTGGTGCGCCACTCCGCTGCGGTCACCGGAGCGGGAGGCGTCGCCACGGGAGGAGGTGGTGCAAGCACCTCCCGCCGTCCAGCCCGCCCCGCATCTACCACGCACCGCCGGCCCACCTCTGGACGCCACCGGCCTACGTCGACCTTGTCAGCGACGACGACGATGCCGGCGGCCACTGAAGACGGCGACGGCATCGACGGGCACGGGCAAGAGCGCGCTGGCGGCGGCCGTTTTTTATTTTCTTTTTTATGTTTAATTATGTCAAGTTGGACGTGAAACTGGACCGTTTTGTGGCCATGGACCCTAACTTAAGTTTTAAGTTTTTTAAATTGTGTTTATTTACTTTTTAAGTCATTTTATTTAAGTTTTTATGTTTTTTTAAACACGTCCAACACGGACAAGATTTGGGGTGCGGCCGCGCGCTGGGCGCACCCACGACCCATCGGACAGACGCGGACATGGCAAACCCATTGCCGCCCCAAAAGGACAAAATCCGGCCAAACCGGACGCCCGTTCGAGGTCGTGCGGTGGAGTTGGCCTTAGCACGGCGACTTCTTGACTGTTTATTACAACAAATTTTGCCCGACTCTGATAAGAAAGGTGCATAATCGTTCCAGTGCTTGTAGTCGTCGTTAGGTGGTCTATATACCTAGATATTTATTTTTTACTTCTAATATTCTTTGTACTGTCTCAACAATTTGATGGATACATCAAAAGATTTCCGGCAAAAAAATACAAAGTAGCGCCTTGCGGAAGCATTGAGTTTACATTTACAGCTATCTTTGTTTTTTTCTAACAGTATAGCTATCTTTATTGATCATTCGTGGTTAAAGTCTCAAAAGTACAACATAAAAGAATGCCACGTGGCCCGTATATCTAAATAACTACAGTAACCGTCGGGTCACGAACAGTTTTTTTCGCCTCACGTGCGACTCCAGGTGTATATCCACGTCTAGGGTTTTCATGCCTCCTGCCGGCACTTTTGTCGATCTGCCTCATCCTTTATGGCTTTAGAGTTTGTATTCTGCTCACAAAAGCGAGGTGGCGGCAGCTCCTTAAAGATAGAATAAAGTTCTTTCGCTTAGCCCCTGTCCTGGCGGTACGTCTCGGGTCGATGGAGGGCGTGTGGAGTTGGTTTTTTGACGGATCTTACGTGATTAGACTTGTGTTTGTCTTCGGTACATCTACGTGGATTTGGTCTTCATTCCTCTGTATTTGTGTGTCTACAGGTTGGATCTTTCTGAATTGTGCTTCTTTTCATCGACCATAGACATTGCTCTGGTGCTCTAGCCCAACGACTTATCGGTTGTTTATTATAACAAGATTTGCCCGACTCGAGTAAGGGACGGTGGTGCACCTTCGACTCGTTCCAGTGATTATAATTATCGCTGGGTGGGCTATGTACATGGATGCATTTTATGGTTACTTTTGATGTTCTTTGTACTAGCATGATGTTTGGTGAACAAATCATTTAAAAAAATAACCGCCGAACAAAATGAATCCCCTCTACCTATTGTACTCTCTCCATTTTTTTACGAAAATATCAGACCTATTATAAAGATTCATCAGAAGTACAAAGCACCCAAACATAATAAAGATTACATCGAGGTTCATGGACAACCGAATGACCATTTTCGTCACCAGAACAAGCCGCCGATGCGCCGTTGTCGCCATTTCCATACCGGAGCCGACCTGACCTTGACGATGACAGTCGGAAAGCCTTCATGCACGTGCCCCTAAGGACCAGTGTTGGGTAGCCGCAGTCATCGCCATTTGAATCCTTGAATCGATCTGAAGAATCTGACTTCAAATCTCGCTGTTGCATACGCACAACGAGAAACCCTAACCTCGCCGCTCCGAGGAGCTGGCAGGAATCTAGACCGGAGCTCCGTCTAATCCGTCCCGATGAACAAACTTGGGGAGGATCGAAGGCTGAAAGACTGACTTGAAGAAGAAGTGCCGCCATCCATCCGAGCGCCACCCTTGTGAGAATTAAAACTCTACCTATCTAAGCCGAGGCACTAGGAATGCCCTCCCTGTCACCGGTGAATCCACGGGCTCGTCGGTGGAGATCGAAGGGAAGAAGACTTTCCTAGTCACCTTGTGAAAGGAGAAAGAAAAACTTGGCTATTGGGTCTAAGAACCCTCGGCAGAATCACGTGCCCCTCCGTTTTTATTTACTTCACATATTAGCTTAGACGTAAATCAGAATTTATAAAGTTTGACCAAATGTATCCAATTTTTTTCTAAATTTCACAATAATATATATATATATATAGTATGAAGGTTAAAAAAATATACACGGTATGCAAATATATTGAAAGATGGTTCTAATGAATTGATTTTGTATTATGGATGTTAATAATGTTTTGTATAAAATTGGTCAAAATTTTAAAAGTTTGACTCAAGACAAATCTAATATACGAAGTAAATGAAAACGAACGTTAGCATGCATTTTGCGGTGCGAATGATGGGGTGCCCATACGCCATTCCGCGCCAATCGAACCGCTCATTAACATCATTCGCCGTCGGATCGTCGCACCCTACGGCGCAGATTCGCGGACGCCCGCGGAGGCGAAAGCAACCCCACAACAACCAACCAGGCAAACGAATTTTTGTCAAAAAGGACCACCTGCGCGAACGAATTGCCAAAAAAAACCACCTGAAAATGAATTTGACAAAAAAACCCTTAACTGTGGCGGCAGACCTGGAGGCGACACGTGGCATCTGCCGCTGCCGGGCCAGGCGGCAGGCTGCCTGCAACGGGATTTTGGCCGAGCGACGGAACGGGCTGGCGTGGCGGGGCCCGGCCGCCTCCTGGCGTGGCAGCAGTACTGTTTCCAGGCTCCTGTCACTAACTCTCAATTCTGTTAATCTAGACACGCTCGGCTGCAATCCTGGCGCCTCACTGTGTCGCTGTTACGGCGTAGATCCGTGTTGTCGGTCCCGTTCTATAATGTAGTGTCTATAGATTTTTTGAAAAATCAAATTTTACAAACTTTGATCAAGTTTGTAGAGAAAAATATTTATATTTATAATACCAAAAATATATAATGTGAAACTACATCTTATGATGAATCTAGTGATATATATTTCGCACTTTAGATATAAATATTTTTCTTCATAAACTTGATCAAAGTTTGTGAGGTTTAACTCTTTAAAAAATCTATAAACACTATGTTATAAAACGGAGGGAGTACATCCAAAGTAATAATTAATGCGTGCATGTGGGTGTGCGTGGCTGAGATTAGGCTCGGTAATATCGATCGCTGGTCATTTCCTTGGTCTATATCGCTGTCGTGTTGTTCCATTGCACACCTACAGCGCGGGAACAGTACTGCCGCCATGGGGCGAGGCGGCCGGTCCCAGCGGCTCCAGTACCGCCGCCACGCCAGGAGGCGGCCGGGCCCGCCACGCCAGCCCGTTCCGTCGCTCGGCCAGAATCCCTGTTGCAGGCAGCCTGCCGCTTGACCCGGTGGTGGCAGGTGCTTGCCGCCTCCCTCCGTGGTGGCAGGTGCCACGTGTCGCCTGTCAGGCCTGTCGCCACGGATGAGGGGGTCCTTTTTGTCAAATTATTTCGCAGATAGTCTTTTTTGCAATTCATTCGTGCAGGTGATTCTTTTCGACAAAAGGCAAACCACCCAAGCATGTCGGTGGGACCCAACCCACCAGCGCTGGTACTCCCACAGTTTCCAATTTCGCATCCATTTCAGTTTCAACCCCGTCTCCTCTACATTCACTCGCCACTCCCCGCTGCACTGCGCAGTTAGGGCATCTCCACTAGGCCCCCCAAGAAGCCCCCCATGACCACTTTTTAGCCGCCGGCGGTAAAAATATGTCCCAGTCACGCCCCCAAACTCTCGATTTTCGCCGGATTTCGCAAAAACTAGCGCCGGCACTCTCATGCAGAACCCAGCCTGTCGGGGAGCACCTGGGAGCGGAGAGAGAAAATTTTGCATGCATTTGGCCCACAATCAGCCTCCCACTCTCTCTTTCCTCCCTTTTTCTCCGGGTCCCACCCACTTGCATGCCCTCTCTTTTGGTTCTCTCCACCAAACGCAAAACGAGATTCTTCGGGCCGCGCACTGCTCCTTGCACCGGCCGGCGCTGCGCACGGGTCCGCCTCCACCACCGCGCCGCACATTCCTGCGCCGCCGCGCCGCGAAGAAGGAGCCCTGCCCGCGCCCCAATGGGTTGTGCCACTCCAGCAGCTCCCACGGCGGCGCCGCGCTCGGGTCCGCCTCCACGGCAGCAGAACCCGCACAGCTGCGGCCACAGGAAGTGCAGCCCCGGCCACAACGAGCCACGAGCGACCCCGGCTCCTTCGGGCGCTCCACGGGCGGCCAGGGTAGGAGGTCGGGCGGCGCGTGGGGCGGCCGGGCTGGCCGGGGCGTGGCCGGCATGCCCCCCACCTCCTTCTCCTCGACTCCTCCTCCTCTCCATCCTCGTCGGCGGCGGCCAGGGAGGGCGCGCGCGGGGGCGCGGCCACGGCCACGGACGCGAGCGGGCGCGGGCGGCGGGGGCACAGACGCGAGCGGGCGCAGCCACGGGCACGAGCGGGGGGGCTGCCGGCGATCAAATGCCTCCCCCCCTCCTCATCCTGTGTCGCCAGTGGACGCGCATGTTGGGGAACGTAGTAATTTCAAAAAATTCCCTACACACACGCAAGATCATGGTGATGCATAGCAACGAGAGGGGAGAGTGTTGTCTACGTACCCTCGTAGACCGAAGCGGAAGCGTTGACGCAACGTAGAGGAAGTAGTCATATGTCTTCCCGGTTCAACCGATCCAAGCACCGTTACTCCGGCACCTCCGAGTTCTTAACACACGTACAGCTCGATGACGCACCCCGGGCTCCGATCCAGCAAAGCTTCGGGGAGGAGTTTCGTCAGCACGACGGCGTAGTGACGATCTTGATGTTCAACCGTCGCAGGGCTTCGCCTAAGCACCGCTACAATATGATCAAGGTGTAATATCGTGGAGGGGGCACCGCACACGGCTAAGAAACGATCATGAAGATCAACTTCTGTGTCCTAGGGTGCCCCCCTGCCCCCGTATATAAAGGAGCCAAGGGGAGGGGGCGGCCGGCCAAGGAGGGCGCGCCAGGGGGGAGTCCTACACCCACCGGGAGTAGGACTCCTAGTTGGAGAAGGAGAAAGGTGGAAAGAGGAGGAAGAGAGGAAGGAAAGGGGGGCGCCACCCCCCTTCCCTTGTCCTATTCGGACTAGGAAGGGGAGGGGCGCGCGGCCACCTCCTGCCTCCTTCTCTCTTCTCCCTCAAGGCCCATGTAGGCCCAATAACCCCCCGGAGGTTCCGGTAACCCCCCCCCCCCGGTACTCCGGTAAAATGCCGATTTCACCCGGAACGATTCCGATGTCCAATTATAGGCTTCCAATATATCGATCTTTATGTCTCAACCATTTCGAGACTCCTCGTCATGTCCGTGATCACATCCGGGACTCCGAACAACCTTCGCTACATCAAAATACATAAACTCATAATGAAACTGTCATCGCAAATTTAAGCGTGCGGACCCTACGGTTGGAGAACAATGTAGACATGACCGAGACATGTCTCCGGTCAATAACCAATAGCGGGACCTGGATGCCCATATTGGCTCCTACATATTCTACGAAGATCTTTATCGGTCAGACCGCATAACTACATACGTTGTTCCCTTTGTCATCGGTATGTTACTTGCCCGAGATTCGATCGTCGGTATCCAATACCTAGTTCAATCTCGTTACCGGCAAGTCTCTTTACTCGTTCTATAATACATCATCCCGCAACTAACTCATTAGTTGCAATGCTTGCAAGGCTTGAGTGATGTGCATTACCGAGAGGGCCCAGAGATACCTCTCTGACAATCGGAGTGACAAATCCTAATCTCGAAATACGCCAACCCAACATGTACCTTCGGAGACACCTGTAGAGCTCCTTTATAATCACCCAGTTACGTTGTGACGTTTGGTAGCACACAAAGTGTTCCTCCGGTAAACGGGAGTTGCATAATCTCATAGTCATAGGAGCATGTATAAGTCATGAGGAAAGCAATAGCAACATACTAAACGATCGGGTGCTAAGCTAATGGAATGGGTCATGTCAATCAGATCATTCATCTAATGATGTGATCCCGTTAATCAAATAACAACTCTTTGTCCATGGTTAGGAAACATAACCATCTTTGATTAACGAGTTAGTCAAGTAGAGGCATACTAGTGACACTCTGTTTGTCTATGTATTCACACATGTATTATGTTTCCGGTTAATACAATTCTAGCAAGAATAATAAACATTTATCATAAAATAAGGAAATAAATAATAACTTTATTATGGCCTCTAGGGCATATTTCCTTCAGTCTCCCACATGCACTAGAGTCAATAATCTAGTTCACATCGCTATGTGATTAACACGAATAGTTCACATCTTTATGTGATTGGTTCACATCTCCATGTGACTAACACCCAAAGGGTTTACTAGATTCAATAATCTAGTTCACATTGCTATGTGATTAACACCCAAAGAGTGATCATGTTTTGCTTGTGAGAGAAATTTAGTCAACAGGCCTGCCAAATTCAGATCCATATGTATTTTGCAAAATTCTATGTCTACAATGCTCTGCACGGAGCTACTCTAACTAATTGCTCCCACTTTCAATATGTATCCAGATTGAGACTTAGAATCATCTGGATCAGTGTCAAAAACTTGCATCGACGTAACCCTTTACGATGAACCTTTTTGTCACGTCCATAATCGAGAAACATATCCTTATTTCACTAAGGATAATTCTGACCACTGTCCAGTGATCTACTCCTAGATCACTATTGTACTCCCTTGCCAAATCAGTGCAGGGTATACAATAGATCTGGTACACAGCATGACATACTTTATAGAACCTATGTCCAAGGCATAGGGAATGACTTTCATTCTCTTTCTATCTTCTGTCGTGGTCGGGCTTTGAGTCTTACTCAACTTCACACCTTGTAATACAGGAAAGAACTCTTTCTTTGACTACTCCATTTTGAACTACTTCAAAATCTTGTCAAGGTATGTACTCATTGAAAAAACTTATCAAGCGTCTTGATCTATCTCTATAGATTTTGAAGCTCAATATGTAAGCAGCTTCACCGAAGTCTTTCTTTGAAAAACTCCTTTCAAACACTCATTTATGCTTTACAGAATAATTCTACATTATTTCTGATCAACAATATGTCATTCACATATACTTATCAGAAATGATGTAGTGCTCCCACTCACTTTCTTGTAAATACAGGCTTCACCGCAAGTCTGTATAAAACTATATGCTTTGATCAACTCATCAAAGCGTATATTCCAACTCCGAGATGCTTGCACAGTCCACAGATGGATCGCTGGAGCTTGCACATTTTGTTAGCACCTTTCGGATTGACAAAAGCTTCTAGTTGCATCATATACAACTCTTCTTTAATAAATCCATTAAGGAATGCAGTTTTGTTTATCCATTTGCTAGATTTCATAAAATGCGGCAATTACTAACATGATTCGGACAGACTCAAGCAGAGATACGAGTGAGAAGCTCTCATCGTAGTCAACACCTTGAACTTGTCGAAAACCTTTTGCGACAATTCTAGCTTTGTAGATAGTAACACTATTATCAGCGTCCGTCTTCCTCTTGAAGATCCATTTATTCTCAATTGCTTGCCGATCATCGGGTAAGTCAACCAAAGTCCAAACTTTGTTCTCATGCATGGATCATATCTCAGATTTCATGGCCTCAAACCATTTCGCGGAATCTGGGCTCATCATCGCTTCCTCATAGTTCGTAGGTTCGTCATGGTCAAGTAACATGACCTCCAGAACAGGATTACCGTACCACTCTGGTGCGGATCTCACTCTGGTTTACCTACGAGATTCGGTAGTAACTTGATCTGAAGTTACATGATCATCATCATTAGCTTCCTCACTAATTGGTGTAGTAGTCACAAGAACAGATTTTTGTGATGAACTACTTTCCAATAAGGGAGAAGGTACAATTACCTTATCAAGTTTTCTACTTTCCTCCCACTCACTTCTTTCGAGAGAAACTCCTTCTCTGGAAAGGATCCATTCTAAGCAACGAATGTCTTGCCTTTGGATCTGTGATAGAAGGTGTACCCAACAGTTTCCTTTGGGTATCCTATGAAGACATATTTCTTTGATTTGGTTTTGAGCTTATCAGGATGAAACCTTTTCATATAAGCATCACAATCCCAAACTTTAAGAGACGACAACTTTGGTTTCTTGCCAAACCACAGTTCAGATTGTGTCGTCTCAACGGACTTAGATGGTGCCCTTTTAAACGTGAATGCAGCTGTCTTTAATGCATAACCCCAAAACGATAGTGGTAAATCGGTAAGAAACATCATAGGTCGCACCATATCTAATAAAGTACGGTTATGACGTTCGGCCACACCATTATATTGTGGTGTTTCAGGTGGCGTGAGTAGTGAAACTATTTCACATTGTTTTTAACTGAAGGCCAAACTCGTAACTCAAATACTCTTCTCTACGATCAGATCGTAGAAACTTTATTTTCTTGTTACGATGATTTTTCACTTCACTCTGAAATTCTTTGAACTTTTCAAATGTTTCAGACTTATGTTTCATCAAGTAGATATACTCATATATACTCAAATCATCTGTGAAGATCAGAAAATAATGATACCTGTCGCGAGCCTCAATATTCATCGGACCACATACATCAGTATGTATGATTTCCAACAAATCTGTTGCTCGCTCCATTGTTCCGAAGAACAGAGTCTTAGTCATCTTACCCATGAGGCATGGTTTGCAAGCATCAACTGATTCATAATCAAGTGATTCCAAAAGCCCATCAGCATGGAGTTTCTTCATGCGCTTTACACCAATATGACCTAAACGACAGTGCCACAAATAAGTTTGCACTATCATTATTAACTTTACATCTTTTGATTTCAATATTATGTTTGTGTGTATCACTACGATCGAGATCCAACGAACTATTTTCATTGGGTGTGTAACCATATAAGGTTTTATTCATGTAAATAGAACAACAATTTATTCTCTTATTTAAATGAATAACCGTATTACAATAAACATGATCAAATCATATTCATGCTCAACGCAAACACCAAATAACACTTATTTAGGTTCGGCACTAATCCCGAAAGTATAGGGAGTGTGCGATGATGATCATATCAATTTTAGAACCACTTCCAACACACATCGTTACTTCACCCTTAACTAGTCTCTGTTTATCCTGCAACTCCCGTTTCGAGTTACTAATCTTAGCAACTGAACTAGTATCAAATACTGAGGGGTTGCTATAAACACTAGTAAAGTACACATCAATAACATGTATATCAAATATACTTATGTTCACTTTGCCATCCTTTTTATCCGCCAATCACTTGGGGTAGTTCTGCTTCCAGTGACCAGTCCCGTTGCAGTAGAAGCACTTAGTCTCAGACTTAGGATCAGACTTGGGCTTCTTCACTTGAGCAGCAACTTGCTTGCCGTTCTTCTTGAAGTTCCCCTTCTTCCCTTTGCCCTTTTCTTGAAACTAGTGGTCTTGTCAACCATCAACACTTGATGTTTTTCTTGATTTCTACCTTCGTTGATTTCAGCATCACGAAGAGCTTGGGAGTTGTTTCCGTTATCCCTTGCATATTATAGTTCATCACGAAGTTCTACTAACTTGGTGATGGTGACTAGAGAATTCTGTCAATCACTATTTTATCTGGAAGATTAACTCCCACTTGATTCAAGCGATTGTAGTACCCAGACAATCTGAGCACATGCTCACTAGTTGAGCGATTCTCCTCCATCTTTTAGCTATAGAACTTGTTGGAGACTTCATATCTCTCAACTCGGGTATTTGCTTGAAATATTAACTTCAACTCCTGGAACATCTCATATGGTCCATGACGTTCAAAACGTCTTTGAAGTCCCGATTCTAAGCCATTAAGCATGGTGCATTAAACTATCAAGTAGTCATCATATTGAGCTAGCCAAACGTTCATAATGTCTGCATCTGCTCCTGCAATAGGTCTGTCACCTAGCGGTGCATCAAGGATATAATTTTTCTGTGCAGCAATGAGGATAAACCTCAGATCACGGATCCAATCTGCATCATTGCTACTAACATCTTTCAACACAATTTTCTCTAGGAACATATCAAAATAAATACAGGGAAGCAACAACGCGAGCTATTGATCTACAACATAATTTGCAAAATACTATCAGGACTAAGTTCATGATAAATTTAAGTTCAATTTAATCATATTACTTAGGAACTCCCACTTAGATAGACATCCCTCTAATCCTCTAAGTGATCACGTGATCCAAATCAACTAAACCATGTCCGATCATCACGTGAGATGGAGTAATTTCATTGGTGAACATCACTATGTTGATCATATCTACTATATGATTCACGCTCGACCTTTCGGTCTCCGTGTTCTGAGGCCATATCTGTATATGCTTGGCTCGTCAAGTATAACCTGAGTATTCCGCGTGTGCAACTGTTTTGCACCCGTTGTATTTGAACGTAGAGCCTATCACACCCGATCATCACGTGGTTTCTCAGCACGAAGAACTTTCGCAACGATGCATACTCAGGGAGAACACTTCTTGATAATTAGTGAGAGATCATCTTATAATGCTACCGTCAATCAAAGTAAGATAAGATGCATAAAAGATAAACATCACATGCAATCAATATAAGTGATATGATATGGCCATCATCATCTTGTGCTTGTGATCTCCATCTTCGAAGCACCGTCGTGATCACCATCGTCACCGGCGCGACACCTTGATCTCCATCGTAGCATCGTTGTCGTCTCGCCAATCTTATGCTTCCACGACTATCGCTACCGCTTAGTGATAAAGTAAAGCATTACAGTGCGATTACATTGCATACAATAAAGCGACAACCATATGGCTCCTGCCAGTTGCCGATAACTCGGTTACAAAACATGATCATCTCATACAGTAAAATTTAGCATCATGTCTTGACCATATCACATCACAACATGCCCTGCAAAAACTGTTGGGTAACGTAGTAATTTCAAAATTTTCCTACGCACACGCAAGATCATGATGATGCATAGCAACGAGAGGGGAGAGTGTTGTCTACATACCCTCGTAGACCGAAGCGGAAGCGTTGACGCAACGTAGAGGAAGTAGTCGTACGTCTTCCCGGTTCAACCGATCCAAGCACCGTTACTCCGGCACCTCCGAGTTCTTAACACACGTACAGCTCGATGACGCACCCCGGGCTCCGATCCAGCAAAGCTTCGGGGAGGAGTTTCGTCAGCACGACGGCGTAGTGACGATCTTGATGTTCAACCGTCGTAGGGCTTCACCTAAGCACCGCTACAATATGATCAAGGTGTAATATCGTGGAGGGGGCACCGCAC
Source organism: Triticum monococcum (assembly GCA_034509565.1). NCBI lineage: Eukaryota > Viridiplantae > Streptophyta > Magnoliopsida > Poales > Poaceae > Triticum > Triticum monococcum. Next base: position 691,450,697 of record CM067842.1, read on the forward strand.
ACGGCTAAGAAACGATCACGAAGATCAACTTCTGTGTCCTAGGGTGCCCCCCTGCCCCCGTATATAAAGGAGCCAAGGGGAGGGGGCGGCCGGCCAAGGAGGGCGCGCCAGGGGGGAGTCCTACACCCACCGGGAGTAGGACTCCTAGTTGGAGAAGGAGAAGGGTGGAAAGAGGAGGAAGAGAGGAAGGAAAGGGGGGGAGGGGCGCCGCCCCCCTTCCCTTGTCCTATTCGGACTAGGAAGGGGAGGGGCGCGCAGCCACCTCCTGCCTCCTTCTCTCTTCTCCCTCAAGGCCCATGTAGGCCCAATAACCCCCCCTAGCCCCCCCCCCCCGGTATTCCGGTAAAATACCGATTTCACCCGGAACGATTCCGATGTCCAATTATAGGCTTCCAATATATCGATCTTTATATCTCGACCATTTCGAGACTCCTCGTCATGTCCGTGATCACATCCGGGACTCCGAACAACCTTCGGTACATCAAAATACATAAACTCATAATAAAACTGTCATCGTAACTTTAAGCGTGCGGACCCTACGGTTCGAGAACAATGTAGACATGACCGAGACATGTCTCCGGTCAATAACCAATAGCGGGACCTGGATGCCCATATTGGCTCCTACATATTCTACGAAGATCTTTATCGGTCAGACCGCATAACTACATATGTTGTTGCCTTTGTCATCGGTATGTTACTTATCCGAGATTCGATCGTCGGTATCCAATACCTAGTTCAATCTCGTTACCGGCAAGTCTCTTTACTCGTTCTGTAATACATCATCCCGCAACTAACTCATTAGTTGCAATGCTTGCAAGGCTTAAGTGATGTGCATTACCGAGAGGGCCCAGAGATACCTCTCCGACAATTGAAGTGACAAATCCTAATCTCGAAATACGCCAACCCAACATGTACCTTCGGAGACACCTGTAGAGCTCCTTTATAATCACCCAGTTACGTTGTGACGTTTGGTAGCACACAAGGTGTTCCTCCGGTAAACGGGAGTTGCATAATCTCATAGTCATAGGAACATGTATAAGTCATGAGGAAAGCAATAGCAACATACTAAACGATCGGGTGCTAAGCTAATGGAATGGGTCATGTCAATCAGATCATTCATCTAATCCGTTAATCAAATAACAACTCTTTGTCCATGGTTAGGAAACATAACCATCTTTGATTAACGAGCTAGTCAAGTAGAGGCATACTAGTGACACTCTGTTTGTCTATGTATTCACACATGTATTATGTTTCCGGTTAATATAATTCTAGCATGAATAATAAACATTTATCATGAAATAAGGAAATAAATAATAACTTTATTATTGCCTCTAGGGCATATTTCCTTCAGCGCACCCAACGCCGTTGATGGGGCGCGAGCGCGACGCCCGCGGTGAGGACGAACGGCGGCAGCGCGGACGGGCCGTGGTTGCGGAAGAAGCCGAAGTGGCGGGCGGGGAGGCCGGGCGCGCGGGACACGACGCGGCTCCAGCGGCGGCACACCGCCGCGCATCGGCAGCCGCCTGAAGACCTCCAACAGCATGCCGCGGGGTAGCGCGGACGTGATCGGCATCCACGGCCTCATCATCTCCCGCTCCTCCGCCAGCATCCACCCCGTCTTCGAGTACATGGAGCACGACCTCGCCGGACTCGCTTCCTCCCCTGACCACTCCAAATGGAGGGACTGCGCCGCGAGCAGGGCCTGTATGCACCGGAGTGTGCCCACGGCATCGCCTGTGACATGCTCGACGAAATGCCGCTGCCTACTTGAGCCTCAACACTGCTCCTGGGAAGGTGCAACGAGTGGAAAGATTTACGTCCCCAGGCAAAATATTTCGCCGGCAGCCCCCCAAGGGGCGAAAGAAATGCCTCCTGAGGGCCGAACGGCTGGAGATGCCCTTACACCCACCAAACGCACACGAGGGGAGGCAGTGATCGGCGTCGTGGCGGCGAGATGGCGGCGGCGGCGACGATGACGTGGCACGAGGAGCTGGCCACGCTCGTCGGCGACACAGGCGTGCGCCTCCCTGCCGCGGCCGGGGGCGCGGCGCCGGCGCCCAATTCGGCGGCGGCGGTCAGGGGCGGCTGGTACGGGGAGGAGGAGGGGAACGTGGAGGAGGGGTGGGCGCAGCAGGCGAGGGGGTTCGCCGAGTCCACGGCGGAGATGCTCCGGGAGCTGGCCTCGGGGTGTGGGACGTCGCCGTGCAAAGCCTCGCCGGCGCCGAGGACAGCGAGCTCGCGCGGCGGCTGCGGCAGCCGGCGGCGGCCGCGGGCAAGCGCCTCAGCTTCATGAACGAGTACCTCCCCGAGGACCGCGACCCCGTCAGGTGCTGGGTCGTCGTTGCCGCCGTCGCATTCGTCGCGCTCCTCGGTAACCGCCGCTGATCTCTCATCCGCCGCTCTTCTCTACCTCGCGTGCACGTCTCTCTCTACCTCCGGCCGAGCGTGCAACGCGTGCCGTGTCCTCGCGCATCACGATGTGCGCGTTATGCGCAGTATTTCCTGGTTTGAGGGGATGGATCTAACTGACTAGTAACTCTGGGGGTTCGAACTAGAGTGCTGTGCTGCTCTTTTTTGGCGAGGGTTTGCTTCGGATTACAGAATCAGTCTCACTCGTTGTCTACCGGCTTTTGTTTTTCCGAATGTTGACGAGAAAGGGGTTCCAATGTGGGATCCATGCCTACTGCCTAGTGTGCTTGGGCAAACATTTGTTGACGGGGTAAAAAGCAAAGCAGTACACCATGGGTGGATGCTGCAACACTTGTGTGCCAAACAGTCTAGTCCTGAGTATAGGAGGACTTTGGGTTGGTCCTGTGCCAGTCTTCCTCTCCAATTCGTACCGGACAATTGTTAATGCTCTCTTAAATGATTAGTGAATGAGCTTCCGTTGTTTCTATAAAAATAATAAATATACGGAAATGATAAATCCCGAACGTTCAGATTTTAAGCATGGCAACCCGAATGTTTTTCATGATAACTTTAGTTCACGCGAGGTTAGCAAACATGGCAATTTTCTGACAAAAAAACCAAACTTGGACAAAGTTGCCATGTTTTAACAACTAAAGCTGCCACCTTGCGTCAACTAAAGTTGCCATGAAAAAACGTTTGGGACTTATCGGGGTCCTAAATATAAAAGTCACCATGATCTCTTTTAAAATTCTGTTAGATTTGCCAAGTCAACCTAATGAATAATATTACGGGCAGTCAATTGTTTTACTATTGTGTGAGCCTAGCTGCTTACTTCGGGTTCTATTGCTAATTCTAATGGGTTACTGTAGTGTCAGGTCTCGGTGCGAACATAAAGCTTTTTGCTTGTTAAGTGGCAGGTGTTGTTCAGTGTCTAAACGTTAGGTATTTTGTTCAATTTTCTAAATTCATGGTGATATCACCATTCCTGTTATCCTGTTAGGCAAGGAAAATAAAAAGAATAGCAGTATAGAACATCTACCCACAGTGCCATTGCAAATGCTTATAGTCATTGCACAATCATTTTGTCATTGCACAGTGACCGGAAGAACTCTCTTGTATGAAGTGTTTCAGTCAACAGCGAAATTTTATGTGCATGTAGAATAAGAGCACGCACTACCCTAATTTGATTACTTCATTAGTGACACTATTTTTGTGCAGTGTTAGGTGTAGGAAGTAGCGATGATACCCCAGTGGAGCAACCGAAGAAACTTTACATAAGCCCCCCAAATGCTAAAAGATTCCAACTTCCTGATGGACGGCATCTGGCTTACGAAGAAAAAGGAATTTCAGCTGACAGGGCAAGATTTTCACTGGTTGCTCCCCATTCATTTCTTTCGTCAAGGCTAGCAGGTAAGAACAGCTGTTACATTGCTTCTGGGCTATTGTATTGCGCCATGCTGCTGTTTTTATCCATTGTGCTCCTTTCTATGCAGGAATCCCTGGAATCAGCTCATCCCTTCTAGAGGAATTTGGGGCACGACTTGTGACCTATGATCTTCCTGGTTTTGGTGAAAGTGATCCTCATCCGGGCCGAAATCTGAATTCTTCTGCATTAGACATGCTTCATTTGGCCGATGCCCTTGGGATTGTGGACAAGTTCTGGGTTGTAGGCTATTCTGGAGGTGGCATGCATGCTTGGAGTGCTCTGCGCTACATTCCTGACCGGGTGGCAGGTAGCCTACACCAGCTGCTATTCTATGTTCTTTTGCAGTGTTCTGTTCATAAGCCTTCCCTATTCCATATATGTATCCTCCCCTTACTTTGATAAATAGGTCATGATGCTGATATCACCGTTAGTCAGTTTTATTTTTTGTGATTGTGCCTTCTGAGTGTCTGGTATTGACATCATACTTTCTTATGATTGTTACTTAATGTTTGTTCTTACTGCCATGACTTGAGAAAAAGCAGTATTTCAGATGCTCTTAAGCAAATTACCATCCTTTTGATTTGATAAGAATGTAATGGTTACAGAATCAGATGACCAAACATCGTATAATACTGTCTTCGAGATTTTTTTTTTGCTTTTCATTCGTTAAGCAAAACAACAGGATATGCTTCTAATATAGAGCACCAAATGCATGTTCCTTCTTTGGGATTTTAGTTTTGTCAAGACATAGTAATGCCTATTCTTGAGGGCAGGCCTGGCGCAGTGGTGAAGTCCTCCCCACTTATGCCAAGAGGTCCTGGGTTCGAACCAGCCTCTCTGCATTGCACTTTGCAGGGGTAAGACTAGGTTCCTATAATCCCTCCCCAGATCCCACCCTGTGTGGGAGCTTCTATGCAGTGGGTCTGTCCTGTCCTTTATAGTAATGACTATTTTTACTTCCATGTCTATCACTATTCTATCTTAAGCTGTAAAATTATATTCAGTCAAAATCATTTTTTGGGTTATATTCTAACAACATACTAGATCCTACATAATTTTATTTAAGTATTTGTGATATTTTACGCTTACTATATAATTCTTGTCGGTGACACATTGCCGTAAATCCAGGTGCAGCAATGTCCGCCCCTATGGCAAATCCATATGACTCCAAGATGACCAAGGATGAGAAACGTAAAATATGGGACAGATGGTCAACTAAACGAAAACTAATGCACATTTTAGCTCGGAGGTTCCCATCACTGTTACGCCTCTTCTATCACCGAAGCTTCCTTTCTGGAAAGCAAGGACAGCCTGAGAGTTGGTTATCACTGTCAATGGGAAAGAAGGTATGCTGTTATCAGTGTTTCATACAATCTGTTTTTTAGACAAAATGTTCTGTACAATCTTCAGGTGCAAATGCTATCTTGGTTTTCTTTTGTAAATATGGGCCATTGTTTGCTGTACTATCCCCGCCCATTTGGTGAACCGGATGCAGGATTTGTAGTGGGGTATCTTGTAGACATGGAAGATCACATTTGATTGTAGTGGGATACCTCAGACAATGATACAAGAGTAGGCCATGTGTTGAAGTTAAGGAAAAGAGAAACTTGTGATCTTTATAGGAAAATATAACATCACATTTGAATAAAATTGCAACTCAACTCTCCTTATCTAACCAATATAAGACCCTATAGTCTATAGATACATCATTTTTAGCTTTAGTTCTTGAGTGAATTAACGAATAATTACTGTTAGTGGCATTGGTTTGTCATGCCTGCACTGCAATGCCCTCTGAATCATGCTATGTTGTCCTTGTCATACCGTAATTGCAGCATCAGTTTCACAAAGGATAGCAACATTCTCACCATTGTTTTGCTGCATGGAAGTGCTAGTAACTGATTCATTTTCGAAGCTTGAGCATTCACCCTTTTTCATGCCAAATACTAATCCTTTATGCATTACTCAGGACAAAACTTTACTGGAAGCTCCTACATTCAACGCATTCTGGGAAAAGGATGTTGCAGAGTCTGTGCGCCGGGGAGATGCGCAGCCATTTGTCGAGGAAGCTGTGCTGCAAGTATCTGATTGGGGTTTCAGCTTGTCAGACATTCAAATGCAGAAGAAAGAGGATCAGGGAGTATTTGAATTTATCAAGTCTCTGTTCAGTCAGGCTGAACGAGAGTGGGTGGGATTTCTGGGCCCAATCCACATTTGGCAGGTTCGCAGTCTGTGTCCTAGAAATAATTGTTAATTTTGAATTGAGTTGGCATATTCATGCGCAGTTGTAGTTTATTCCAATCATATGGATATTTGAGCTTGATTTCTATTTGAATGAGAGTGACTTGTGGTTAGTACAAAAGAGAATGAAACACACTAGTTTTGTCATTTACACTAGTGCATGACAGAGTTCGGAGTAGGAAGTCGGGTGAATCAAATGGTAGTATAATTGATAAATGTGCATTATTATACAGAAATCATCACTGTGTGTCGTCATTGGAACCGCTAGTTGTCCGGCGCTTGATGAGTCGCATTCTCCTCAGGCTACATGTTTTGCATCCCCATTTGGCTGAGTTCTTTCTTCCTGAAGCACTAAATTCCATTCAATCTTTTAACAGGGAATGGATGACCGAGTTTGCCGGAGGATGGTTCCGGGAGCCACTGTCCACAAGCTTCTCGACGAAGGCCACTTCTCATACTTCTGTTTCTGCGACGAGTGCCACCGGCAGATATTCTCCACCCTGTTTGGCACCCCGCAGGGCCCTCTCAATCCGGCACCGGAATCCAGTGAAGTGGCCCCAGGACCGGCGGAAGAAACAAGCCTTGCATACGAAGAAGTTGCAGAGCAGGAGCAGGAAACATCAGGGCTGGCCTGACCATGTTCAGCCTCAGGATCATGAGTATAGATACAAGAGTACAACAAGACTGTTACTAGTAGGAACCTCAAAGAAAAGATAGGCTTTTCCTTCCTTGCCGCCAGTGGAGAAATGCTGACCGATAGGTGGACTAAGTAGAGCGTCGAGTATAAAACGAAGCTCTGGGTCTCTGGGTCTGGGTGGGGGGCTGCACCGATTGTGCTGGTTCGGTATAATGTACAGGAAAAGTCTTGAAAGGTCTGCAAAAGAAATCACCTTGCTTGGTGCGCCTCTAGCGTAGCTCTCTCGATATTGGCATTCGATTGGCCTGTGATTGCGCGACGCCATTGCGTACCTGTTCTGCACATTTGCTTACCATGTGATGTAATGCGATGGTTGGTTGTATTGCTCTCCCAGCTATGCAGAAGTAGTCTTTGCTGTGCCAGCCTTCCTGATCCTGAAATATAGCATATTTGCTTCCTCTGTAATGTTCTGCGTTTTCCTATTTTTTGAAAGTATGCCATAGGTTGTTGATCTGGAAAACACTAGACATTACAATAAAAAGATAACAAGACACAAAACAAGCAGTATTAGATTTACGTCGAAAACAATACCTGCCATCTTCTTCCTTCGGTTGTACACCACACGCCGGTGCTTGAAAAAGCACTGGCATTAAGTGAAAGACACACCTACCAGGCTTTGAGAACTATTGCCCACTCGCTGCTAGAAACGAAATCTAATAACAGATGAAGAAACGTTAACTAGGCATCATCCCACGTAGTGCAGGATTGCAATCGTTCATCATAGAACGGGACCAAGAGACATCGATGAAGAAATCGATTCATGCCACTGAACAACTCGAATGATGAAATCAATGTCGCCGCACCAAAAGACATCTAAGGGTGTGTTTGATTGGAGTTATGGACCGGAACGTCATGGGTCCGACCCATTCCCAGGACCCGTTTTCGCGTTCGGTTGAGATTTGGATCGGCACCCGGTCATTCCTGACCGAATATTCGGTCCAGATGCGGAACGAGGCGAGACCTCGAAAAGGGCCGGACCACGCGGAACCGCTCGCCCTCACGCTCTCACGCAGCTCTCGTCTCTCCCTAGGTGCGCCGCCTTCCCCTCCTCTCTCTCCCCCTCCATCGATCTGAGCGGCGGCGCCGGCCAGTTCTTCCCTTCCCCGCGGCCGGTTCCTGCCTTCCCCGTCGGCTAGCTCCTCCCTTCCCCGCCGCCCACTAACCCCTCTCTCCCCTCTCGCGATTTGCAGCAGAACAAGGGGGGCTCGATCCGGATCTGGTTGGGGCGGCTTGCAGAGGATTAGCAGCGGGGCGGCGGCGGCTTCCGGCGAGCTCACAGCGGCAGCAGAGGCGCAGCACAGCTCCTCACTCTCAAGGTAAATCATCACTTCCTCTTGTATGTGGTGCTGCTGCTCATGCATATTCCCAGCCGAGAATGACAGAGAGAGGTGGAGACCGTATTGTGTATATGCTGCTGCTGCTCATGCATATTGATGGAGATCTTTATTCCTAATCTGTACCAAAATACATGCTGTCCAGTGTATCTTTGCAATATATATGTTGATGTAAGCATCATTGGTAGCCATATTTTTGATAGTATGCATCACTTGTAGATGGTCAAGAAGATGAACAAAAGAAAAAAGATGGTTAGGGGAGCTGTTGTTTTTGTTGCACTGGCTGCAATGGCAGCCATTGTTCGGGCTGTAATAAGAAAAAGAAGACCACGCATTACCTATGGGCCAGTGCATGAAAGAGACCGAATCAGATTTGATTATCTAAACCAAAAAATATGGCAAAGTGATGTGTTGTGTAAAAACATGTTAAGGTTTGAAAGAGCTGCGTTTTTTAATTTGTGTGCCATATTGAGGGAGCTGTTCGATAGCTGTTCAATGGGAAGAATGGGAGTTCTACCATTGAACTGGACGACTCCTTTGATGAGACCAGCATGCGTTTTGTGCGGCGAATCCGGGAGTCTGAGGTGAAGGAGGCTTTAAAAAGGATGAAAGGAGGCAAGGCGATGGGCCCTGATTGTATCCCCATTAAGGTGTGGAAAGGTCTCGGGAACATAGCGATAGTATGGCTAACCAAGCTTTTCAACCTCATTTTTCGAGCAAACAAGATTCCAGAAGAGTGGAGACGGAGTATATTAGTACCAATCTTCAAGAACAAGGGGGATGTTCAGAGTTGTACTAATTACCGTGGAATTAAGCTGATGGGCCATACAATGAAGCTATGGGAGAGAGTCATTGAGCACCGCTTAAGAAGAATGACAAGCGTGACCAAAAATCAGTTTGGTTTCATGCCTGGGAGGTCGACCATGGAAGCCATTTTCTTGGTACGAAAACTTATGGAGAGATATAGGGAGCAAAAGAAGGACTTGCATATGGTGTTCATTGACTTGGAAAAGGCCTATGATCAGATACCGCGGATGTCATGTGGTGGGCCTTGGAGAAACACAAAGTCCCAGCAAAGTACATTACCCTCATCAAGGACATGTACGATAATGTTGTGACAAGTGTTCGAACAAGTGATGTCGACACCGATGACTTCCCGATTAAGATAGGACTGCATCAGGGGTCAGCTTTGAGCCCTTATCTTTTTGCATTGGTGATGGATGAGGTCACAAGGGATATACAAGGAGATATCCCATGGTGTATGCTCTTTGTGGATGATGTGGTGCTAGTTGACGATAGTCGGACGGGGCTAAATAGGAAGTTAGAGTTATGGAGACAAACCTTGAAATCGAAAGGGTTTAGGCTTAGTAGAACTAAAACCGAGTACATGATGTGCGGTTTCAGTACTACTAGGTGTGAGGAGGAGGTTAGCCTTGATGGCTAGGTGGTACCTCGGAAGGACACCTTTCGGTATTTGGGGTCAATGTTGCAGGAGGATGGGGGTATTGATGAAGATGTGAACCATCAAATCAAAGCCAGATGGATGAAGTGGCGCCAAGCGTCGGGCATTCTCTGTGACAAGAGAGTGCCACAAAAGCTAAAAGGCAAGTTCTACAGGATGGCGGTTCGACCCGCAATGTTGTATGGCGCGGAGTGTTGGCCGACTAAAAGGCGACATGTTCAACAGTTAGATGTGGCGGAGATGCGTATGTTGAGATGGATTTGTGGCCACACGAGGAAGGATCGAGTCCAGAATAATGATATACGAGATAGAGTTGGGGTAGCACCAATTGAGGAGAAGCTTGTCCAACATCGTCTGAGATGGTTTGGGCATATTCAGCGCAGGCCTCCAGAAGCTCCAGTGCATAGCGGACGGCTAAAGCGTGCGGAGAATGTTAAAAGAGGGCGGGGTAGACCAAATTTGACATGGGAGGAGTCCGTTAAGAGAGACTTGAAGGATTGGAGTATCACCAAAGAGCTAGCTATGGACAGGGGTGCGTGGAAGCTTGCTATCCATGTGCCAGAGCCATGAGTTGGTTGCGAGATCTTATGAGTTTCACCTCTAGCCTACCCCAGCTTGTTTGCGACTAAAGGCTTTGTTGTTGTTATTGAGGAAACGCAAGTTGCTAGAAGACAGTCCACATCTTAGCGTGGAGTAACAATTGGCGATGTTTTTGCATACAATTGGGCATAATTTTCAGAATAGGGTTGTGTCAGCCAACTTTTGTAGATCATACGGCACAACCAGCATCTATTTTAGAAAGGCTCTTCTTGCCATAGGAGAGCTTTGTAATGATTATATACGGCCACCATCGTTGGAGACCCCAGCAAAAATTGCAGGAAATCATCGGTTTAACCCATATTTTAAGGTAATTTCTAAAACTATTGCTTAGGTATGTAGGCTATATGATATGATATTTACTACTTGTCACTATATAGGATTGTATTGGAGCTATCGATGGTACACATGTGCGAGCAGGTGTTACCAAAGATGTGGAGCATTCTTTTCGTGGTAGGAAGGCCTTTACAACCCAAAATGTGATGGCAGCGGTAGATTTTGATCTCCGCTTCATGTATGTGTTGGCTGGTTGGGAAGGGTCAGCACACGATGCAACTGTTTTAGCTGATGCGTTAACACGTGAGAGAGGCTTACAAGTACCACCAGGTAAGAAGTTGGCTTAGATAGAAATTGTCCATATGTTCTTTGCCTCATGAAACCATTGTCACAAATATTTGTTTCACCTTTTTAGGAAAGTTCTACCTAGTTGATGCCGGTTATGGAGCGAAGCCCGGGTTCTTACCACCTTTTCGTGGTGTGAGGTACCATTTGAATGAGTGGGGCAAAAATCCAGTCCAAAATGATAAGGAGCTATTCAACCTCAGGCACTCTTCACTACGGGTGATGGTAGAGAGGGCTTTTGGATCTCTCAAGAGGCGTTTCAAAATTTTAGATGATGCCAAACCATTCTTTACTTTCCCGACACAAGTTGACATTGTTATAGCTTGCTCTGTTCTTCACAATTATGCACTATCACAAGGGATTGATGAATTTATTATACCAGAAGTGACATGGACCACCCAATCAATTCGAACATCAAGGCAACAAGCAAGTGACACTAGGACCGTGGTAGACCGTAGGCTACAAATAGCAGCCCAAATGTGGGAAGATAGACAACTCATGTATGCTAATCTATGAGTGTGGCACACTCCGTGTATTTGTATCATTTACTCTATTTGAAACATGTATTTGTGATGTTTAGGCAACTACATTTGAATTTATTTGATGGCTGGACAGATTGTATCCATGGGATAAGATAATATTGGCCTCTTGGGGTTAACTATGATGGCCACCAGCCAGAGTATTAGCATATGATGTAGAAATTTAAATGTTTCAGCACTTCAGTTCACAGAAGAAATAGGTTATAGTACATGACACTTCTTTGGGGAAAATATAAGGTGTATTCCGGTCCTTTAAGAAAAGATTTTGACCAACAATTTCAGTTTGCCATCTTCAGATCACATTCCATGTTAACACATCTATACAGCGAGCATTTTAACACATTAACGCATCTGCATACATGTTTACTCACAACTCACATTCAAAAATTAGGTGGGCCAACACCAACCATTGCGGCTGGTGGTTTTGTCAAGGCGAAGATTCGACTGGGCGGTGAGCTGGAGCTCGAAGTTGGGGGGCTCAGTGATGGCGGATTGGATGGGGGCACCAGCGTCGATCTAGAGGCGGATCTCTCTTTTTCTATGGCGGGGCGAATTCGGGTGACGGCATGGTGAAATGGAGCAGCTTGATCTGGTTCATTCGTTGCCAATCCAACGCTCGGATTGCCAACATTTATCGATATTTTCACTCCAACGACATTTTCACCATCAGCCAGCTTTGCCATCTCCGGCAAACCGCAAAGGTGCCTGTTGCATCGTCCAGTCCTCCGAACGCCAGAGAAACATGAGACCTTAAGGGCTCATCTTGAACGCGAGGATTGTGCAGAGAACAGTTCAAACCCAAAATAATATGTGGAAAAGATATTCTCCAACCACAGTGGCTGGGCCAAGATTTTCTAAATGGTATGCGGAGGCAAGTAAAAATATTGCGGCACAACAATATGGACATGAAAGTTTACAATAGTAACAACAAAAGTACAAATTGTTCTTAGTAGCAATACTCTTCATTTTTCACACCTACAGATCAACAACATACGTCAACAAATTGCTTCTTACTCCCTCCGTGCCATAATATAAGAGTGTCAAAAACGCTCTTATATTATGGGAAGGAGGGAGCACTTTCGATTGAACGCTACAATGAATCAAACAAAATTAAGGATCATCCTCTATTCTCGAATGGGGAAATTTCAGAAAATGAGGAATTGAAACACTCATGCTAGGCCCAATGGATTGGCATTAGCCCCTGCGTGCTGCCTGTTACGACCCGGGCCGTTACGATGGATGGTGGTCAGCGTGCTCCGAGCGCAGTCCTGGTCGTGCCTGCCAAAGTGCCGAGCAGCCGAGGACGAGGCGAGCGCGAGGTGGTAGCGTGCGGGGGACTATGCTCGGTGGCTTGGGGCCGTGCCTGCCGGGCGGGGGTGGCGCTCGGGGCGGCGCTCTCCTCCGATCCAGATGTCCGGTAGGGTTAGCGCCAGCGCCCAGTCCGTTCTTCTGTGCGTGCGCCGTGTCGGGATGAACTGAGGAAGACAGGCTAGGCAGGTCGCTGGGCTCGTCTGGTATCGGACATTCAGGCCTATTTGACCCCTTTTTTCTCTTATGAATGGGCCCGGGGTAGCCTGGTGTTCTTCGGCCCAGGTGGGGAAACTAGGGCGCGCGAGAGCGGTACGTTTCGCTTTTTGCTGAGTTTTTATATACACGTGAAACCCATACTACTGAAGTTTTTCCCGACTCTAGCCGCCACCTAGGTCTCCTGCACCGTCTCGACCCCATGCTTTCTCTTTTTCGGCGGTTCGTCGGTGATCAGATGAGTGGAGAACCATCCCTTATTTTTCTTTAGTTTTATTTAGTATAGGTTTGTGTTTCATTCAGGTTCTGATTTCCTGACGGTACCAGCGAGGTAGCAGCGGCAATGACGCATCCGAATAAGGTCTACCGGGTCCTTTTCTATCTTGACGACGTCCAATCTGTTGTTGATAAAGGGGCGCTGATAGTCTGGGCCTAATACCAAACAGACATCGCAGCCAAACCTAAACATCTAAGACCTGAGGTCCCGACCAGGACGCCTGCCGGGTGTGGGGTATCTACCAGTCCGGCTCACCTCAATGAGGCCGCCGCAGCCACCTGCCACCAAACCATCTTCAGATCTGTAATGTTGCATCTACCTTGCACGGTCTAGCTACCGTCGACGCCACCACGACGCCAGACAGCTCCACCGCTCTGCGCTCGTCCATCCCGACGCGGACACTCTGAAAGATCTGTCGTGCGTAGCACCTGCCGACTAGGCATGACTCAGCGTAGCACCTGTCGGCCAGGCATGACTTGACATCTCTTACCAGACGCATTAGACGCGGTTAGAACGCCGCTCCTCCTGCCAACCACCACACCATTGCCGCTGCTGGAACTGACACACGAAGCCGTTCACCCATAGCAACTCCCCCGAACGCCCAAGCCTCCCAAGACGACGCCTCCATGGAGGTTACGACGCAAAGGGCGCCGCCGCCGTCCAATCCAAGACGGATTTTGGACTTTCGTCCGGGAACGGGACGGAGGTGAATAGGAGGGACCTCGACTTCGCCATCAAGATGGGTAACGACGTCAAAGCCGTCGCCGATGCCGGGCCGAGCTAGCCGACCAAAGTTTCCTCCGGTCCTCTTCCTGTACAACCAATCTCCATCTGCTTTGGATCTGGCAGCAGCCAAGACCCGAAAACTCCAGAGAGGGAAGCACCATAAGGCTCAACACCTCCGGCGTAGATCCACCCAGGCACCGGATCAAGGGACCTGACCTGGCAGCGACGAAAGCCACCATCCTGCGCCGGCCGACGGCGATCAGGCACCGGATCCCGAAGAAACGGACCTGAGACTGACGGCGCACGCGACCACCAGATCCAGCGGCCGGACCACGCCGCGAGCACGAACCCCAACCGCCGGCGCGCAGTGCACGTCGCGGCCAGGATCCATCTGCAGCGCCGCCGCACCCCGCAAGAATACGGCGCCTCCTCTCGATTGGCCGTCCCGCGCCAGCACATTCGGGGGAAGGGGAAGGGAGCCCCGCCGCCGCCCCTGCCGGCCTGGCTTCGCCCGGCGGCGCTACTGGCGGCGGCGAGGATGGAGGAGATGCGGGAGAGTCCGGGCGCCGGCGGCTAGGGTTTCCCCCTGGTCGCCCACGGGGGCGACCCGAGGGGTAGGAGATCTGTTTCATCCAAGTTCTGAGCTCATTTGTATTTTGCAGCAAAGAAGTAACAAAGGAAAAGGAGGATATGGAATGGGAGGTCGTAGAGAAAACAAAAGCTCTGAGCCGAACAGGACCGGTGGAAGGGGCCTATAAGCCTAAGAAGCTCTCGCTAGAGGATGAACTGAAGGTAATGGTTTGTTCATATGCTTAAGAAATTTTTTTCATGATTGGTCTGGCTGATGAGCTCTCCCCCCCCCCCCCCCCCCCCCCTTTGTATTATCATAGGCTTTGCAGCAAAAGGTGGACATAAACAACTACGACTACAAGAGAATTCCCAAACAAAATGAAAACAAGTGAAGTAAAGCGCCGATTATCATGCTAAGGAGTGGGGGATTTTCTTGAGTGAATTCCACTTTTTACCTCATATTTGTACATTTGTGACACCAATTACCCCGTCGAGTGAAAATTCGTCTAGAATACCCCTTTTGAAAGCTTTGGACCCTTGTTTTCTGATGCGTGTCCATCAGGTAAGGTGTGAGTTGATGCCCCGGATCCAAAAATATGTGGGCGGCCACAAGGAACGGAACAGATAGACAAGAGAAGCTTGGACAAGATCGTCAATGATGCCCTCCGATCCTGACAGATTTTTTTACGAATCAATGACGTAACATGCCGATCCTATCGACCATAAACAAAGAAAATGTAAAACTGGGGTAAAACCGTGTTAAAAGTCTTCAAAATCTGATATTTCGATAAAAGTTCCGCTAAATGGGGTAATATGTGTCACAAATGTAAAACTACAAGGTAAAAAGTGGAATTCACTCTTTTCTTAAAAAGCTCTCAAGTAGTTTCTTCGTATTGTTTCTCAGTAAGTTCCTTGGGATGCTGTCCAAGTGTCAAAATGAGATTACGGAGACATTATCATCAGAGAACTCTGTGCTTCATCAGCCACCAGCAGTAGAGACTTAGGTCGATAATCCTTTTGAAGGCTTGAACCGTAGGAATCATCTGTGTAGCGATAGGAGATGGTCATTTTCACAGTCCGCCCAACTGAGTTTCTTTTTTTGAGTTGATCAAATATTCCCTTCCTTATCAAGGGGCCAATAAATTGTAACACGGTACTCGGACGTGTGAACAATCAGATTTTGTATGTCATTTCTTGGAAGCTACTCCCTCCGTCTCATAATATTAAGCGTTTTTGACACAGTACTCTAAGCGTGTGATTGTGAACAATCAGATTTTGTATGCCATTTCTTATATTATTACGGGACAGAGGGAGTAATCAGTTTTGTCATGAGCACTAAAGCTGTATTCTCCCACCCGATGGCCGACGCGTTGGCCGCCGCCGCCGCCGGAGAGACTCCGCCGCTGCAGGCGAACTACGTCTTCGGGAGGGCATGGCCGGATCTCAACGAAGGACTCTCCTACACCGACACGTTCCGCGGCGCTGGTCAGCCTCCCCTCCCCAGCTCTCTTCCTGTTTTTCTTTTTCTACTCCCTCTGATTTATCCACACGCGAGCAGATGCAGAAACCACCGCCTCCTTGATCAACTTCTACTCCGAGAACTACAAGAGCTCGGCGCCATTGCCAGGGTACGTATCTGATGCCCGAGCTCACTTGTTAATCCCCGTGGCTGCCTTCTCCTTTTGCATTTCGTTTCTCTGGACTGGAAGCTGGAACGCCGTGTTGATTTGATTGTGGTGGTTGCACGCCTCTGCAGGTGGATTCATAGGATTCGCAATGGACAGGTAGCATACGCAGCAACCAGTAGTTAATTAGTCATGCTGTTTTTTTTTTTGTGTGTGTGTGGGGGGGGGGGGGGGGGGGGTAAATTAAATCATGCTGTTTGCAATCAGTCGTTTTTTGTTGTTATGAATTGCTAGCTGTTAGGTTTATGAATCCTTCATGCGGATGCCTTTTCTCTTTGCCGTTTTGAGCTTCAAATGCATGCATAAGAAAATTTATGTGCTATCCTGTAGCTAATTAGTACTAGTATGTTTCTGCATTGTAAGTCCCGCGTGTTGAAATACAAATGAAGGCATTGAGATTTTTTTGCAGATAACGGTTGATGGCCAAGTTGTCACTGATCCAGATATGATTCTCAGGTATCCTCTTATGCTGTTTGCAGTACACATTTGCAACAAGAGTGTTATCATTCTTATTCTCCTTCATCGTTTCCTTTATGTTAGTAGCTACCTTTCAAAACTAATATGTATTTCATTTGGACCCCCCTTTTCAGGGAGGGTTCTAAGTTGGTATATCATCGCCTCGCATGGAAGGAGCCATTTGCACCACATTTGCTTCAAGTGCTTTATGAAGATGACGACATGGTATGCACTTCAACCTGGTATTCTTGCTAAATTGCACATAAACATATTCTATCCAACTGTCGATCAGCCTAGCTTGTTGTCAAGGTTCAAGTCCTATCTGTTTTTCATCTATTTTTTGCGAGCCAATGCTCTTTTCCCATTGTCATGTTTGTCTATGGTAGTTGCAAATCTTGGTACCCATTTTCAGCAAGTATGAATCTTCCTTCATCCCTATGTATGTTTAATAAAATTAGTCGTAACACTTAAAGCTATATAATCATAGCCATAAATCAGCTCACCATTTTTTTTTCAGGTCGCCCTTAACAAGCCTTCCGGTTTGCAAGTTCTGCCAAAAGGAATCTTCCAGCAGCACACTGTTCTAGCACAGCTTCAGTGGAAAGAGTGGAAGATGCCCCCATCAAGCTGCTCTAAGAGAAAAAATGTGCAGTTACATCCTGTACCTGTTCATCGATTAGGAAGGGGCACGTCAGGTTTGTAGCTTTTTGTTTAGTTCACTCTGACCAGTTGAGGCCTAGCAGATGTGAATTTTGTTCCTTGCCTATGAAACCAGGAATCTAGGAGATATACATATTTGCTGTTTCTGGAGCTCTTTTTTTTACCATCCTGTAACAAAGAGCCCTTCTGCAATGAAGCCTCATTTTCCTACTAATTTTTTGGTTATAAAATGTGTCTCACAGAAAAATGTTTGTTACCGCTGCATTTCCATATGTAAAAGTGAAACTCTTGCTGATGACCTGCATGTTCCATGTTATTAGGTCTACTGCTTTGTGCCAAGACAAAGCTTGCCAAAGTTCAACTTGCATCTTATTTTGCAGAAGGTGCTGCAAATGCAGAGAAGAAAAGGTGTACAATCTTCTCTTTTAAATTTGGAAAGAGTATCTGTATCGTTAGCACCACCCAGTATTGGTTAAGTGATTAATTTAATTTATAGGGATGAAACTGAGGTTGGCAAAGAACGGAAAATTTCAAAATTCTATCGAGCATCAGTAACTGGTATACTTGAACACGATGAGGTGCTGTCCTTTCCCTACTCACGCCTGTGAATTACACTATCCTAACTGATATCTTGCTTCAAAAATGTGTGTAATGGCCATATTCTTGCAAACCAATATTTATGGTATGATTTTTTTCTTTGCACCTGCAGGATGTGGTTACTCAACCCATAGGATTGGTTCATTACCCTGGAGTTGCAGAGGGACTTTATGTGGCATGTTCCTCAGGTACTACAAGTTTACCGAACCAAGAATGGGCTTACTAAAATCGACAATATAGGTTATATCGAACAAATCTTGCTTGATTTATTAATGCATCTCCAATGCAGTAAGCGTCTAGCGTAAGAGCCTCGATCTCCAATCCAGGCAATTATTTTCCAGGCAATTATTTTACAGACACTTAGGTATTAAATTTTGATTTAAGCATCCATTAATTCCAATGCAAATTTTGCAAGTGCCTATATTCCTGGTTTTAGCGGAAGTCTCCAGAGCTCTCAGCTTCTCAGATAATTCTGTTAGCTAATTAAGGGCTCTCTAAAAGAAAAGAAAAATGTTGCTAGTTAAAGCTGCATGCAGGAGATGGCATTAATTAAGGCAGACATGTAGCGCACAAATCTAATATGCCAAGGAGTACCGGTATAGCACTTGTATCCCGATAGATGAATACAGTCGAGATCGTAACAAACAAGCAAACAAATCAAATGGAGATCACAGTGTAGTGCTGTTGCCTGGCGAAAAATTCTGCCTACATGAATAGCTCGGAGTGTCCGTCTCCAGTTCCAGCAGCGATGCCAGCGCTGATACCAGGAATAAGGCCGAAACTGGCAAAATGACCGTGATTAGTGCCTGCTGTTAGCGCTGCATTGGACATGGCCTTATGTGGTTTTATCTTGCATTATTAATTCTCAGGGAAGCCAGCCATGAGCAAAGTGTGTGTTCTTGAGAGACTTGCGCACCAAAATCAAACGCTGGTCCAGGTATGATGGGGTTCTGTGTCCTGCTTTTACATATTCATTTATATATGCACATCATTCCCTCGAATTACTGATGTGTACAAGGCTTAGATTATGATTTCTTATATATGTCACTGTTTCTTTTCCTTGACTGGTGCAGGTTGAAATTCATTCAGGACGGCCTCACCAAATCCGAATACACCTTGCATACATTGGACACCCTCTTGTTGGTAAGCCAAAGCACTTTTGTTATTTTGATGGGCATGATTTTACTTGAGCTCTTTCTTCCAGGCTTAGCTAAAAGCGTTTTTGCATATCATCGGTAAAAAAATTCTAAATAAAGGGCATGGCAGATCTTATTTTCATTAAATAAATTCCAATGTTCAGACACTGCATGATTTTTCCCCAGATGATCCTCTCTATTGTATTGGTGGGCAGCCTAAATTTCATGACCTGGAGTCTACTAGTACGGATATTTCTTTTGCATATGACGGGTAATTCTTTCATCTTTTAGTTGTGCTGTGAAGTACGTCCATGTATGACCCCCCCTGTTGTTTTATCTAGTTTAACTAACCTTACTAATTCTTTTCAGAGGTTATGAGAGGCCTTTACAGCCTGTTCCCGGAGACTGTGGGTATCACTTGCATGCTCATTGGCTGGTCCTTTCTCATCCAACCACGAATAAGGTAATGAGAAATTAATCTTTCTAAATTGGGTAGTGTTCTCCGCCTAACATGCGCAATAGCTTATGGGCCTTAAGAACTGTTTTATTTAATGAGGAATGAGTTGCAACTAATTTTGTGATTTATTTCTGAATAAGAGATGATTGTAGGGTTTTATTTTTCAGTACAACTATGAGTAAATCTTAACAAATGACAAAGAGTATTTTCTTTCCCTAAAACAATGAAGAATTAGGTTCACTCCTGTATAACTGTATTTGCTACTATTTTGTTAGATTGTTAGACTGAACAAAGCAGGTAGGATATGCTACCAATCATATTACCAAGATGCACAATGATGTTAAAAGAAGCATCAATGGTTCCTCTGAGAGTCTAAATTCTTATACTAACTACGCAGTGACTGCGTCTGTGGGGGTAAGTGGCCGGACGTGCAGCAGGTGACTGCAGATCTACACGAAGACATGGTCATGGGTGTTGTCTAGTCTCATTTACAAAACGGTTCTTTCATTCTATCAGTGCACGAGGAAGCAAGCTTTTGCATTATTTATAAAAGGGAAGAAGAAAAAATCCCCATCAATGGAGAGAAACAGAGAAAGATCAACACTGCTTATTTTTCTCGATGCAGTTATAGTCGTGCAAGAAATACCTCAATATTTTCAATCTAACATTAGAATTGTAAATATAAACTCCAGTATTGTTGTTCAGTTTGTGTTCAGCTTCTAGTTGTTCACTTTAGGTGATCTGGCTGGCAGAACGAACTATGCAATTGACTGTTTGATCATTTATTCATCCTTTCTTTCATAGGAATGCTGACATGATATTTTTCTTGTTAGTCCCTTTCCTTTTAGGTTCACTGACCAACAAACGATAATGACTGAACACCAGGTGTGTGTTTCCCTTACATTTTTGTGGTTGGCTATGCAGATGCTGAAGATAACCGCCCCTCTGCCGCATATCCTACAAACTCGAGAGGAGCGTTGCGATCCACAAGTTGATACTTGAGCTCATAACTTTCCATTTGAAAGTATGTGCATACAATGAGTTGAGCAATCAGTAAGAGTTCACAGGTCATGTTTTACAAGCTTGTGGAGATGGAGGCTATTGAACGCTAACGTCCGCATATGAGGTGTTGAGTGTATCCTACGGAGTGTCAGACTGAGTTTTTGCGTGTGGGGCAGCGTGGACAATACAGGAAATGGTATTGCTGAGTTTAAATGGTCACTGGATGCTTCTGAGAAAGAACCATGAGGAACATTTGTGTTAAATGATGGAACAGAGTAAACTTTTCAGGTCACTGCGTCTGAAGATGCATGCACACAGCCAAAGGATGGACTAACTGCTGTGCGTGCGTGTGCGCGCGTGAGCGTGTGTGTGTGTGTTCGTGTCGTATATATGCACACAACAATCAAAATTCATTAAAATTTTGGCTAAGATTATCATCTGCAAGCATGTAAACTACTCCCTCCGTCTCATAATATAAGAGCGTTTTTTATACCACTAGTGTCAAAAACGCTCTCGTATTATGGGACGGAGGGAGTAGTAGATTACATACTAGTATTCCGAACCAAGTTTGTTTTTTATTTTATTTTTTGCGTATGAACATGTTTGAATGCGATAGCCCAATGGCCCTGCTTTTGAATCGAGGATCATTCAGATTTGATTGCTAAAACTAGAATGAACAGAAATGAATTCATCTCTGAACATGAATCTTATACGGCGGATTTACCAGTAGCGTACACGGAGTGACGGAGTTATGACCGGCCTTTGTGCCGAACGCGTGTTCGCAGCAGCAGAGTTACACGAAACACAGGACACCAGCACAAGGGGACTGCGCGGCGACACCGTCCCTCCCTCCCTCCCTCCCTCCCTCCCTCTCTACACCAATGGAAGGCTCGCCGGCGACGCATCTCCCCGAGGCCGACGCGCTCCCCGATGGCTTCGTCGAGAGCTCCTCCGCCGACCAGGCCCAGCCAGTCTCCTCCGCCGCCGCCGATCCCCTGCATCCCGCCCTCGGCCCTGATCACGAGGGCGCCGCCCGCGCCGACGGCGAGCAAACCCTAGGCGCTCCATCCACCCCCGCCGACGCCGCCGATGCCCTGCGGAGCCTCTTTATGGCCGCCGCCGCTTCGGAGCCGGAGCGTGCCCCCGAGCAGCAGGGGCCCGCCGCAGACATAGGAGGTGATCTCCCCCTCTCCCACGCACTGGCAGCTTCCTGATCTGATGTCATCTAATTTCGACGTCAAATCGTCAGTTACAGTTTAGGGTGAATGAGGCAACTTATTAAGCGGCTTCGCCCATCGCCATTGAAGTCTGTAACATGTTCGCTCACCTTGTTTTGATGCTCTGGCACAGGTGCCAAAGATGCAATGAAGGAGAGCTTTGTGGTAGAGCAATCGGAACCGCTGGCCAATCCAAAGGTTGCCAACGCAGAAATGGATATGGTTTAGATTTCTCTGCCTGCTATATTGGTGTTGGTGGGAAGATAAGTGTGTGCTAAACCGGATTGATTCCATGACTTTGTAGGATAGTGGCGAGCCAAAGCGTAAGGTCGTGAAGCGGAACAGTAAGCTAGAGAAGGACAAGGAGTTGTTGCAACTTGCCCAGAGGTACCATGGAGTGGTAGCGGAGAGGGATGCAGGCAAGTTTCTATTATCCAAAATGTGACCCCGATGCTTAGTTCTCCAACAGTTGAATGTAATGGATAAAAATCCGTTGGTTACTCTCAGTTAAGGATCCACTGTCAAAAACCCCTAAGCTGTCCTTTGTTTGGAATAAAGTTATCTAATAACCATGTTAATATATAACAACCATGTTAATATATAACATGTGGTGATTTGAAAACTTCTGGATTCTTCTCATTAAACAAAAGAAAACCTATGTAACTAAATACTGATTGCTCTGTTTTTTTTCCTTTGTATGCACACTCGTAAAATCCTTACTACCTTAAAATGTATTCTTTTGGTCTTTCATCAGAAATTATAGCATGGAACATCTGCTGGACCAGACACATTTAGCAAGAAGAACATAGCGAAATCTCCTTTCTGCTTCTTCCATGGACAATTGTCCACTCTATATAGAAAAGATGCATTATATGATCGTTCCATCACTATATAAATGTATTCATTTATTTGAAATTTGGGTTAACAATGAACACCGGAAGGATTTTCAACCCCTAGAAAATTTTCCTTTAGAGGCACATGGGATCAGAAAACTAAAAAACTGTGAACACTAAAATTCCTATGGTTTCCATAGTCCATCACCCCAATTCTGTAGAATTCCTAGCCAAGCCTTAGAGCTCTAGAATGTTTTCTGTGTCTGGCAACTGTGGGCTATGGCAATACATCTAATAATCCCTGAAGAAAATCCATGTGTTCTTTTTATGGTGCAACCAGATGATCAAATAGTTTCTATTGTTCATGTGTTTTCAATTCATGCAGGATTCTGTATGTCATGACATTTAGTTACTGTGTATTTTTCTGTTCCTGTGTTTACCATTCATGTATTCTTTTTTTCTTTTTGAGAAAATGCAAAAGCTTTGCATTTCACTGCATTGATAGAGAGAAGAGTCATTACAAGCTCCAAGAAGGACGCACCCAACATACAATAGCCCAAGCAAGGCCATACCCAACGCACAACACAACGCCCCTAGACGCTAGTCGTTGCTCCCTTCAGGAGCAAAGCCGCAAGCCTAGACACGCCCGCCAGAGCCCACACTGCCTAGCCTCCGACTTGATTGTGTTGAGGAGACGGTCGAGGTTGAGCCGAGCATTGTCGAAGATGATTGCGTCATGATGCTTCCAGATGCACCAAACCACTCACGGGGTGACCGAGGACACGCCCTTCCGAGCCGAGGACCCGAGGTAGGAGACAAGAAGCAAGTTTCTTGCCACCAATCCACAAAGTCCGCCCCTCGGCTGGGCCAATAGCAGTCAACCTGAACCAGGAGAGCACTTGCCAGAGAGGAGGTGGGCCATCGTCTCCTTGGACTGGTCGTATAGCACAAAACTCGATGTGTGCTACAAGCCACGAAGCGCAAGACGCTCCGATCTGGTCAAGCGAGCTACTTGAAGAACTTGACGAGCGAGATCCGACCGCGCACTCAAAGAGAGCGTCATAGCAACTCTTGGACATGTACTGCACATCCGCCGTCCAATGGCACTAGAGGGCATCCGTGTGGGGAGCAAGCTGCACCACACGTGCCAACTGGCAGATGGCATAGTGCCAGCGCCCCATGCCGCCCCTGATATCCAAGATCCAACGTTGATGCGATCGGGCATTCCGAAGATTCAGGGAGACTAGCTGGTGCAGCTTGGGTGCTATCTCTGAGATTGCCCGACCATGAAGCCAGCGGTCCTCCTAGAATAAGGCAGTAGCTCTGTCGCCAACCACCATCTTGGTGGATGCGGTGAACATTGCGTGTTCATCCCAGGAGAACTGGAGGCCGAGGCCTTTCCAGGGGCGGTTGGGATCAGTGAGCATCCTCTAGAGCCAACAGACCCGGAGACTGATCGCCACCCTCCTGAGGTTCAGAACACCCAGGCCGCCCAGACAAAGGGGCCTACACACCTAATGCCAGTTGATGTGGCAGTGGCCGCCCTGCCAACCAAAAGGACCCCCCTGAGGATCTTGTCAATCTGGGACCGCTTGTTCAAGCCAAGAACCACCACCTAGTGCAATGGCATGGTGGCTAGGACCGATCTGACTAAGGTTAGGCGCCCAACCTTTGCCATCATCGATGCCCTCCAAGTAGGGAGGCGATCCGTGCTCATGTCAACCAATGGCTCGAGAGCCGCACTTAACAACTTCCGGAGGATGAGGGGGATCCCGAGGTACTTGATCGGGAATGGAGCCAGCTGACACTCCATCACCAATGCAGCCTCGAGGCCACCTCGTCCGAACAACCTATGGTGGACACCAAGCATTTAGCGAAGTTGTTGCAACCCCGACATGTGCCCGAAGAGCGCTAACAAGCCGCAAACAGCGAGCAACTCCCCCCTATCTGGGTGACTGAAGATGACCACGGCATTCGTGTAAAGCGTAGACGCCAGCAAACGAAGTGTGAGGCGCGTGACTACGGAGCACCCCGAATTCCCTGGCCCTGGTCAAAACAAACTGTTGAGGGTGTCTATCACCAACACGAACATGGGGGATAGCAGGTCACCATGTCGCAATCCCTTGTGGCGCCATATCAGCGGCCCCGGCTCACCATTGTGCTTCTCGAGGACGGCAACCCACTCACGGAAGCGTCCAAGTGAGGCCCAAAGCCGATCCTACGCCGCACCTCGAAGAGCAATGCCCAAGACACCAAGTCGAACGCGTGAGAGGTGTATATTCAGAAGAGGCCCAAAATTATTTTGACCGCAGTAGAAATCATTGCCTGGAAGTGTATTGGTTAGAAATCATATTTCCATAGGGTGGTAGCAGAGAGGGATGCAGGCAAGTTTGTATTATGTGAAACCATGATCCCGACTACATGCCTGTTTTTCAACAGTTAAGGGTTCACTGTCCAAACACTACAGCTACACTTTTTTTTGGTTGGTATAATGTTCTATAATATACATGTATTAGGACAAAGCAAAATAGATCTAACTAAATACATGATTACTCTGGGTTTTTACTCTATCCTTCCTACCTACTAAGATGTGCTGTTTGCATTTTGTCTCTTGCAGCCATTGCAGTTGAAGAAAAAATAGAATCTCTTTGTAGAGAATTTCAGCGTCAAAACAAAATGTTAAAGGTATGTTCAGTTAGTTCTGAGATGTGAAACTAGTATTCATAAGTATTTTGCACTTTTGTTCAACCGTGATATATTTTAGGTCTGTGGTTCAGGAAGAGTGCCAAAGGGTGTCAACAGAGGGGCAGAACTTTCGGATGGAGATGTCCGACAAATTCGAGAATGCTATGAAGGTCAATGATACATTATATGACAGTAATCTGAAATAAATATTTATGAATGTCCTTTTTAATTTCATTACCTAAATACATACTCTATGGGATTGGCTGCCCCCCATGAAAAGGGGATAGCCAGCCAGCTTGATCCCTGTATTTTACTTGGTCATTAAATGGAGTACTTTTTATCCTTTATATACCATTATATTCATGATATTTTATTGGCTGTCAGTGTCAAGCTTGAGGAGCAGAAAAACGAATGCATTGCTCAGTTTGAAGAGAACAATTCGTAAGACTACTAAGCTTAGGCATGTCTTCAGTTTTAAGAGTTTCAATAATTGAAACAACCTTGATTCACAACAAAGTTACATACGTGATGATGGCTGCTATTTTGTAGGCTGAGAAATAAACTCAAAGACCTTGCTGATCAATATAATATCATTCAGCAGAAATATGCTCATCAGGTATGCTTGACCAGTATCTCCAAGGATCCAATACTGCCACAAGCCCACAACAATGATTTATGTGTTGTTTATTGTACTTTCTATGAACTTTTGTTTCTCGTTGGCTCGTCACACATGCAGCTGAAAGAAAAGACGCTGGAACTTGAGCTTGCTGATCTGAAAATTCAACAGCATCAAGCGAAAGCAGCTCAAGAACATGCCCAAATGGTATTGTATGCTGAGCAAGTTTCTCAACTTGTCACTACTGAGAAGAACCTGCGGGTGCAGCTAGCTGCTGATGGTGAAAAATTTCAGCAGTTTCAGGTACTTTTGCAGAGAAAATCCTACTCTTAACTCTTAATTCTATTGCTCCAGTTTATCTTAATGGTGGATTTCCCCTCCCCCAGTAGATGAGCACATAAACAGCATTCCAGCTTATCCATTTTAATGGGGATTATAGGTGTAAATGTTGTGTTCCATTATATCGTTTCAGGATGCCCTGTCAAAAAGCAATGAAGTGTTCGAAACTTACAAGAAGGAGATGGAACAGGTTTTTACCCATCTCACTTCACACTCATCACTGTGTCTGCTATTCTGCTTTGAACCTTTCTTCTTATTAATTGCTCTGCCTACAGAACTTAAAATTTATTTTGTTATCTCCACATTAGATGGTGAAGGCGATAAAAGACTTCAGGAAGCAAAATGAAGCCCTGAAGAACAAGTGTGAGAATTCAGATATTGCTCTTGTGAAGCGCATTGAGGAGGTAATGCATACATTATACAAACTAATCAGGATGTTCGAAAACAAGCGCACCTACCTGATCTTATTTGTTTGAAGCTATAGCCACATGCTTTTGATAGCTCATATTAATCTCCTTTAATACCATACCCGTGTGTGGTATCACCTTATTTATTTTTTATGGTTATGCAGTTTCATCTACCTTAGCTTGCATACTAGGAGAATTTTGTGCAAGTTGGTACGCATGTTGCTAACTTAGAACCTATTTTTGGTCATGCGTGCAGCGTGAGGTGATGAAGAAGCAACTAGACAAATATAAGAATCAAAAGGACAAACTCGAGTCCCTGTGCCGGTCGCTGCAGGCAGAAAGGAAACAAAGCCCATCTGTCAGTATTCCTAATGATGCCTCTAACCAAGAAGATGTTACAAGTCAGAAACAAAGCCCATCTTCCAGTATTCCTGATGACGCCTCTAACCAAGAAGATGTTACAAGTCAGCAGCCAGAGGTATAGCGTTTTGGTGCTTCATGGTGCATACCCTTGGTGCTGCTGCTCTCTATGGTATAACTCGGCGAGATTTTCTGAATCCTGGCAAACGGATATAAGCGATACTTTTACCCTGCTTTGCTTGTGATTTTCTGGGAGCTGTGGTATGTGTATATCACACACCCAACCGAAACTATTTGCCTAAATATCTCATCGTTTGAGCAATTTCAGAGTGGCTTTGGTTTCTTGGTGCAAAGAGCTGTTGAGTTCGAGTTTGTAACCAGACCAGCGTTACAATTTGTTCCTTTTTCGTGTGATTGGATGGTAGAACATCAGTCTTTTAGAAACAAACCGAATGTGTGCACTGGTGAACTGATCAACATTCTGTGTTAAGCAAGTTTTATACTTATATTAGCGAGGAGTGTTCTGTCACTGTGTTAAGTCAGTTTTATACTTAGTACTCCCTCTGATCCATGATAAGTGTCGCAGCTTTGAACTAAGGTTGGATCGGGGTGTACTTCATATGGAAGAAATCAAACAATATATACTCCTGGTATCCAGGGAGATAAAAAGAAGGTAAATGGGAGCGGTCATTTTTTTTTGCCACGGCTTTTACAATTGTCGTTTCATGCTGAAATCTTGCAAGCGCTGAAAACTTTTGTCAATGTTTATCACTAAAAATATTTAGACTTTTTTATAAATATTTTTTGGTTTTACTGTTCACCCAAAGTCATTTGAGCTCGGGACTAGAAGAGTACTTTGGAGGTAAATGTTTTTACATTGTTTTTTTGCTTGAAAAGCCGAACGCATTCAACTTGTACAGAAAAACTAGCTAACTACTTGTTCGTTCCTATAGATAAAACAACCTAGGGGCTGGGGCGTACCCATGGCGCGCCTCCTGAGAAGTACGCTCTGTGGTGCCAGGTAGGCATGCGCCCTTTACGGTACCTTTTCACTAATTGGTGATAGACGTTTAGATATCTCTCCCTAATAATAATAAAGCATGGATTGACTTTGTCGGGTTCACTGTCACAATACATTTTTTCCCGTGAATTTACGCTTTCAGTTTTTTCCGTCTATATTATTTTTTACATCCGAGATGGTACTATTTTACCTGCCTATCTTTATTTTTACCTAATATTTATTAAAAGACAGAGGCACGTTTAATCTGGGTCGGTCATTTATTTTTGGCTAGATTTTAGTTGACCGGTTCAATCATTGACCAGTTCAATGGTGTTCTGGCTCAACCCATCGAAGACATAAATGTTTGTGTCTGTTTCGTACACACATGCACGCGAACCTTCACATTGCTTTCCCGGATTTCTTGGAAACAAATCTACCCATCCAGTTGTTTTTTTCTCGTGATCCCTTACAACATGGTCTACCGGTTTGGAATCGAACACAATAACCATCGCCGCCGCCTTTTCTGCCGTCTCTCATAAGTATTGGCTTGTGAGAGAGAGAAGAGGTGTTGAGGGGTGGATCCGTGGAGCGGAGGAGCAGCCGAATAGTACGCAAGTGAGGGTGATCCCATGGGATAATTCATCCGGGTACGAAGTCACGTCGAGGCGATTTTTCAAAAAAAGACACGTCGACTCAACTCGATCGAGAGAGTCATCCTGCTCTGACAGCTGCCATTAGGACCAATTTAGCCTATCGATTCGCTGACGATCGATCGCAAGGCAGGCCGATGAGGAAGGAAGGGCAACGTGTTATTTTTGGCTGGTCGCTTCGAGGAGGCGCGAGGCCACGCTACAGCTTCTATCGCCATCCCCGTCGTCCGCGTCGGCACCCCTCCCTGAAGTGCCTCAATAACGACCTCCCCACTAGGCCGCACATCCCGTTGCTCCCCGTCAGTCTGTACCGTAGCGACCTCCTGCGCAACGGCGCCCCTCCCGACAAGGCAACGATGCCCACCTCCCACATTGACCTTCAATGGCGTTGGCGGAGTCCTGCACTGAGACCTGCACGAAAGTGGGTAAGCAGCTGCTCGCCAAGGTCGCACTAGCACCACCCTAACCACACCTGCGCGAAAGCAGCACTGAAGTGGCCTTCTTGGGAAGGAGAAGGGAAGGTGGGAGATGGAGGCAGGGGATCGTGCTCAGAGGTGTCGCCAAGGTGGCCAGAGCAGATGAAGATGAACTATGCCCCACATCGATTGGGAAGTTCGATGGGATAGACACAGATGACCGGCCGATCTTAGTTGGAGGCGGTGGCTGGTGAAGCCGCTCAGAAGCCAGAGCGATGGGAACATCTGCAAGGAAGATAATGATCACGAGAGAACTAGATGGTGCTGTCGTAGTGGGCACCTGCCACTATATATGCTGTCGACGATACGTGTCTGACTGATCATCAATACAGACCACATGCAAATCCAAGGGAAGACACTAGAAACACACACGTGTAGGCTCTTTGCAAAGGAGAAACCCCTCCTTTGTTTTGTACATTTGATACATGAGAAGGTTGATTCCAATACTCTCAGAAATAGTCTCACCTCGCTTCCCTATAACCAATCTATCTCATTTATATACGCCCTTAATTTTCTGTGTATCAGAAAATCTTCTCGGAGATCACACAGATGAATGAGGAAGGAAAGAGAGGCTAATTAGAGAAGAAATAAAGAAGGAAAGACCTAATTACACAAGAAGTAAAGAAGAAAAAAAGGCTAACGATTCTATATGTGGGATGGGCTATATGCGCTTTTGCATATACTTTAACGGCAGAAAAATAAGGAAGTGATGCGCTGCATAAGACATTGACGTTGGTGATTATGACCCTGATCGATGAACGAAAAAATAGGAAAAATATAAGAGGACCAGAATATTTTGCTGTTGATCGTTTTTAACTGAAGTTTGATGATTGTTTATGTCCTTTACAGACTGCTCCTATTTTTTTTGATCTAACTTTACAGACTGCTACTATACTACGACGCAAAAGCCGGAAAGGAAACGGACATCAGTCCAGTTAGGATTACAGAATGTTGAAATAACATGTATATACATGCTACCACACACGGGAAGCATATATATCTGAACGTGCTATGAAGTATACAACAAAGATTTACATACGAAAGCAGAATACAAAACAATTTATTTTCAGGCGCAGCTTATCTCACCTAGATACACGACTGCGTAATAAACCTTTGTTGCCAAAACATAGACATTTAGAAGTCATGGCCATAGAGTCTGATCTTCGTGAAGTTGTTGTTCCGGACAAGAAAATATGTGCCATGCTTAACGTCCCTGAAGGTGGACGTGCTTCAATCATGTTATGGTTAAAGGATCAGCATTGCGCATACATATGATCAAAGAGAAGAACATGCACGTTGCTCATTGGTGGGTTACCTCAACAAATCTAATTTGGCTGTAGTGGTTAGTGTTTTGCTTTTATTTTATTTTAAAAAAAGTGTGCGTATTTGAAGGAAACTTTCAAAATGGGTTCCTTTAGCCAATTGAGATAAAAAGTTATGATGCATATATTGATAACTTTAACAATAACACGTACATTCAACTGGACGTAAACGGTAATTCCTCATTCTGATGTTTACTCATTAGCGAAGCACAACCCACAACTCCAACAATGAAGGCATTTCCCCCCTCAAAAGGAAAGATCAATGCATCATTTATTGGGCTTTATTTTTGCAAAGATGGCTGGCTTAGAACATAGTGATTGAATTAGGAGTGTTGGAGGAGTCCGATGAATTTTTTTCCCGTTGCAATGCACGGGCCATTTTCCTAGTAAGGCATAACCCTCCTGGACGTACATGTGCATATGGGGTGCCAGGGAGTAAATTGCAAAAAACCACCATAATTGGGTTGAAGTTTTCAATGCTTCAGAAAAAACCACCGGAAAACATGCATTTTGGTGGGTGTTTGATGACATTTGCACAATTGTGGTGGTTTTTTGCAATTTACTCGGTGCCAGGCATAGGCAAACGCCCATTGCTCTGCTCCTTCTGTCAGCGTGTGACAGAAGTGATGCATAGAACTGCCTTGCTTTTGATATGTAATGAAAAGTCACTGAGCTATACAAATGCATTACTTGTAGCTTTGCATTATAAGAAACACACAACAGTGAGAATTGATCCTTTTTACATAACCGAAAGATGTGGACACGGAAGTTAAGTGGAACTGAATAAGTTTGCTGGCATGATATTTGCACAATCTGCTTGACAACAATCCTGAGATATGCTTTGCAACACTATCTTGATGTAGTAATTATGGACAACGCACACAAAAAATTTAACGCGCATAAGATGGAGAACGTCATATGGAGAATAGGTAGCTGCCAGCTTTTTAACCAAAACTATCAGCAATGTAAAATCTCTTATATTTCTATAAATGGGATAATCTGCACACTCAAAACCAACGCTCATGTGTACTCCTCTGTATGGTAAGTATGAGGAGAGCCATTCGGACCTCACCAAGTTACTCTACACGCGAGAAATTCTTGTGCAGCCTAAAGAAACTGAAGTGCCACTCTCTTTTCTGCATCTTTATTGGTCGCACCTAAATGCAACGGAACCATGGCCCTGGTGTAGATATGTAACCCATCATTTAGTAACAATCAAACTCAATAGTAATATTTATGTTATATGTAAAAAGGCATCAATGCCATAGTTGTATGAACCATGACACTTGTTTTGGAATGGAGGGAGTACAACAAAATGTGCGACTAAATATGCAGATGTAGGATAAACTGTCGACATGGCACAATGTTCAGAATTTTCACAAACACAAGTAGAGCAGAAAGTCAGAACAGGTCTGCTGAAGCGCTTGTGACCATCAAAATAACTATCTCATAGTTGGCGCTGCTTCGTCAAACATCCACAATGACACTGTATCAGTAATTCAATACAGGAACCAGAGAAAAAAATGTGGCAGGGAAAAAATATGTGCCAATAGAAGAAATTATAACACTTGCTTGTAAAGCACGGATGATTTCTTTGCAGACAATATTTGTAGTAGTATTTGTTGGAACACCACGGATCATCTTCTGCTAGAATTTCCAGTCCTTTCAGGGATGAAACTTGCGAAACATCAACATATAATTGCCCATGAGAAAACACCCGGTTCTGAAATAAACACGCAATTTGGAAAGTGCTTGCTCTTGACTCTTATTGATAGTCATCCCATAACACAAACAAACAGAAAATTGGCAACGGCGAAGAGTAAACCGCCATTTGGTACTTGGTGCATTCAGGCAATCCTAGGGATACAAATACACTGACCTTTATTAGTTCCAGCAATAACTTCATCTTTAAATATTCTTTCATCAAGCCTTGTGAGTAGTCAGTCCAGAATACCTAGATCATGCAATCACAGACGGGCCATTCTGTACATTCTTGCCCACACGAGTCATGGAAGCATTAAGATGAAGAAATAGCTACAAAGTATAAAAATTAGACAGCCATGGAAGCTAAACCTCAATACATATGACCAATATTTTCACCATTCCTCGTCGATGGACTTTTTTCCTTGTCTAAGATGCCACTGGCCCAGTACAGACACACGCGAATGCAAATTAGTATCAGGTGGATTATTAAACACAACTATGTAGGCTGATGAAAGTGTGGCATGATAAAAAAAATCTCTAATCATTAATCAATGTGCACTATGTCACTAAATGAGGCCCATGTAAGTTACATTGTGAAATCATTGTTACCAATGATGCATGTGCTTGCCATCAATGTCCACTATGCCTACTCTGCAGCAAGATGTAATGATCTAAAAGCTTTAGCTGCACCTAAAGTTAAAATATATGCAATGATCTAAAAACTATGTGGAAACACCTTCAACCGGACAATATTCCTCACTATTAAAATTTCAAGTTACATTGTGCAGAAAAATATGAATGACATAAAATGGCTTCGTAAAGCTTTCAGTGCCTGAATGTACTACCTCCTTTCCCTTTTGATCTTGTCAATGAACCAATTTTTCCTGAAGATGTCACACGGGCACAGTGTTACCACTTCGAATATTTAAAAATTCAGAGTTGCACCGTACAATTGATGGTGAAGCAGCAAGAACAAATGTGTTTGACCTTATGAATTATACATATGAGATACAGAAACAACATGCATAGAGCATATACTATTGTGCCTTGACAAAGATCTTTAATTAGTCTATCGATTTCAGCTGTAACACTATTTTTTTCCTTTCATCTTGAAGTGCATTTTTCTGCTTCAAAAAGTCATTATGATTCTTAATTTCTTATGGTTGTTTGCAAAAGTAAACTCTAGCCTGCCTGACAAAACAAAGTGTCAATCCTCTCTTATCAGAGACCTAGACAGAACCAACGAGAAGGAGAAGTAAGAAATTTTCACAAAAGCAGAGTCAAAACGTGTTCCTACTGGATTTCACCGAGCACGGCAGCAACGTCAAGCAGAGAGGAGCACCTGGTGTTGGCAGGAAGGAGCGAGTCGTTGGGTTCGGGCGATCGGGAGAGGAGCACCTGTTTGTTTGAACTGAACTTCTTGTTTGCTTGCTCTGAAATGTTCAGTTCAGTTCATCCGCCTCCCTCCCTCCCTCCCTCTCAACAAACAAACAGATTCCATGATGTCCGTAATGAATCAATCTGCATCTATAACCCGCATGTTACATGCCGAATCAACAATAGCAGTAACTATACAAAGCAACCGAGAGTAACTAACTGATGAGTGGAATGACAAGCAAGTACCTTAACACCATGGGGCTGTAGTCCATCCACCAAAAACATGGGAGGAATACGGTGCTGTGACTTTTGACACCTCAGGAGGCTCCCATGTCATCCCCGCAGGCCTACTGCCCTAGCGAACAACAAGCAAGGTGACAGGTGAACATCCGCTGGCACCCCAGCGCCTCCTTCCTTCTCCGTTCACTGCCTCCTCCTCCTTGACCCTGCCTCCGCCGAACGACAGCCCGATTTGGCCGTTGGTTCCGATAGAGAGGGATATGGCCACAAGGGTGAGGACTGAGCCTCGATCGGACCCAACGGCGAGCAAGCAAGGAACCTGAGGTAGTAGTGGAGGTGATGGAACTCGTCGAAGTTAACATCGACGTGACGACCGTCCACCACC
Organism: Triticum monococcum; assembly: GCA_034509565.1. Lineage (NCBI taxonomy): Eukaryota > Viridiplantae > Streptophyta > Magnoliopsida > Poales > Poaceae > Triticum > Triticum monococcum. The sequence continues at coordinate 691,484,721 of CM067842.1, forward strand.
AGCCGCCGTAGCTCCACCTCCACCTCAGCGGCGCCCGCGCCGGAGCCACTCTTTGCGCGTGCGCTAGCTTGACCCACCTCGCCGAAGCACATGAGATAAAAAGTGGGGCGACGGCGGCAGCGGCAGCGGCAGCGATAACCCTAGCCGCCACTCGAGGAGGAGAAGAGGAGGGTGAGAATTTTTTTTAGAAGATGAGAGAGGGGTGGGGCGAATTTACCTTGGGGAGGCGTTGTCCTGGGTAGGGGTGGTGCGAATTTACCTTGGAGAGGTGTTATCTGGGTCAATTCGGGTGTGCACAACGCCTTTCCATGCTCTGTGCGTCTAAAGCCGTAAAAATGCACACATTGCGTGACTTTTATTGTGTTTAATTAGATCATTTCAAGTCGCAAGAGACGTTTTGTTCGCGAGATCGCCCCCCTTCTCCACGCATGCATTCCTAAAAGGCCAGGACGGTCGCCGAGGGCTCGCCGGAACACCTATGGACGCGAGACATCCATGGCAAAATCGGCCAATACCTCCTACAGTGGCGCCTGATCGAGGCCACGGCGCTCTCCGACGTGCTCGACCGGCTTGTGTGGATGTGGAATGCTTTTGGCACTTACATTGCCAAATCTGCCTACATGCCTTCCTTTCACGATTGGACCACCTGCAGCACCTAGAAGCTTATCTGGAAGAGTTAGGTGCCTCCAAAAGTGAAATTCTTTCACTGGCTCGTTAGCTTGGATCAATGCTGGACGGTAGGCCGCCTCGCTCGGAGCCTGAGATGATGCGCCATATTCTTCTCAGTTGCCCTTTTTTTCAAAACTGAGGCAAAAGATTTGCCTCATCGATTAATTAAGCAGAAAAGAATTGCCTAGTTAATTGCTCATTTGCCCCTTTTCGGACCACGTCTGGTTTGAGATCCTCTCGTAGATGCGCATGACCTGCAGGCCTCCGGACAATGAAATCGCCCTTCTGGACTGGTGGCACGGCGGCAGACAAGTCACGCCCAAGCCGATGCATAAAGGCTAGCATCCGCGATGCTCCTCAAGTCTTGAATGATTTGAAAGCACAGGAACAACTGCATCTTGAATGACGAGCGCCCTTTAGTTCACGCCCTGGTTGGTAGAATGAAGGAAGAGACCAGACTTTGGGATACGGTAGGCGCCGTTGGGCTTAGAGTAGTCTTGCCCCCAACCTGGGACGTGCATACCTGTTCAATACCTGTAACTCTGCCTCCTAGCCTCCTAGGAGGGTTCTAACCTTAAACTCTCTCTTTTCAATGGAATAAAACGTAAAAGTCCTTTGTATTTTCTTGGAAAAAAAGTCGCAAGTGACGCCAAGCTTATACTACATGGCATGGTCATAAGCAAGCATAGAGATGTTTTCAGACAGTGGATTGAGATAAATTTGTATTAATACTGCCATGAATTTTCCTAGAACAGCCGTTGATCTGTTTTTGGCCTGTACTTTACTTGTAAATAGCTTTATTATGAAAGTTATAATAGAACAATGGTTCCACGGTTCATGGTTAAAAAAAAAGTTTGCTGGTATATTTCAGTGACACTTGCAGGCAAGTTTATCCAACTTTCGGTAGCAGATATAACTTGGGCCAGTTTTTTTTGGCCAATTCTCCAAGAATCTTCAACCCCCATTCATTTACAATTCTAACAAATTAGACCCTAGAAGCATCTTCAATAGATGGTCCATATGTAAAAATACCTAACTTTTGGACCGTCTGGGGCAAAAAACGCTGCCCCAACAGATGGTCCATATGCAAAAAAAATTAGACCACGACCTCCTCATGATGTAAAATACAGCACCTCGCGGTGCAAATTTACATCATGAGGTGCATCTGGTACAAAACCAGCCACCGCCCGCGAACGCCCAACTGCCACTTCATTTCCTTTCTCGCCCGCGCCCGTCCGCCCGCCCGAAGAACAGTCGGCCGGAATCCGCCGCCGCAACCGCCCAAAACCTCATCGTCGGCGCCGCCACCACCCCATATCCCCGCCGCCGCCGCCCCCGTCGCCTCCCTCACCGGTAGCCGGCTCGCAGCCGCCCGGACGCCGCCGAATCGGGAGGCAGCCGACGCGGGATTCGGCGCCTCCGGCGGTCCGGCTGCCACGGTAGGCCTCCGCCGGGTCTTAGGCTGCCGCCGACCTCCTCTCGTCGGCCGTGAGCCTGTCCACGGCCGTTGCGCCAGCCGCACGACCGCCGCACCAAGCCCTCTGCTCGGCTGCCAAACTATTCTTTGCCGCCCGCCAAGCTCCTCTTGGCCGGCCTTCAAGCTCATTTCTTATCACCACCGCCGTCCGGAGCCGACCGCAGCCGTCCGCAGCAGCCAATCCAACCGGCGGCCATCTTCTTCCACCGCGCGCACAAGGTGTTCGACGGAATTCCCCAAGATAAAAAAATGACGAAACTTGATGATTTAACTTGGGATTGGATAGTATGTTTGACAGTGGTTGTGTGCATTGTAGATGAGCTCGATTGACTCCTCTTTCGTGGTTGATTCATCGTAGGACGAGGAATTTGATTTGCATGAAGAAGAGGAGATTGCTATGCTAGTGGCCATGCACAAGAGGAAGAAATCGAAGCACGGTGGTTCCGTTTATGGTCGTGCGTTCATTCAGAGAGAACGGATTGATGCGCACAAACGGTTGGTGCGCAACTACTTTGCATCATCACCTGTTTTTCCGGAGAATTACTTTCGACACCGTTTCAGAATGTCGAAAGACTTGTTCTTCCGCATTTGCAATGAAGTGAAGCGGCATAATCCAGTCTTCGAGCAGAGAAGGAACCGTGTCGGGTTGCTTGGCCATAGCATTGAGCAGAAGGTCACTGCCACTTTGCGCATGATGACATATGGTGTTTCGGCAGATTACATTGATGACAACTTGGCGATGGCAGAGAGCACTTCTATCTTCTATGTCAAGCAATTTGCAATAACTATGGTAGAAGTGTTCAGTCCATAGTACTTGAGAGCACCCAATGCTCAAGACACTCAGAGGCTTTTGGAGATGAACAAAGCTCGAGGGTTTCCAGGTATGCTTGGGTCTGTGGATTGCATGTATTGGAAATGGAAGAATTGTCCAAAAGCATGGCATGGACAATTCAAGGGTCGTGGAAAGGATGCCACTATCATTTTTGAGGCAGTTGCTGATCATGAAATATGGATTTGGCATGCATATTTTGGTATGCCCAGTTCTTGCAATGACATCAACGTGCTCGACCGGTCACCTCTCTTTGCCAACTTAGCAAATGGAGAAGCACCACCGGTGACCTTCGAAGCAAATGGCCACACCTACAACTATGGGTACTATCTTGCAGATGGGATCTACCCGAGGTGGAGTACATTCGTCAAGCCGGTTGCAAAACTTGAAGGTAAGAAAGAACTTATCTTTCATAATGCACAAGCGGCGGCTAGAAAAGATGTTGAGAGGGCATTTGAGATTTTGCAATCCCAATTTGCTATTGTGCGAGGATCATCTAGATTTTGGGATCAAAAGATCCTTTGATACATCATGACCGCTTGCGTGATCATGCATAATATGATCATTGAGAACAAGCTGGAAAAATTTTTATATTACAACTTCTATCAGTTGATGTGCATTTGTGTTAACCCCATGCGCAAAGAGGAGCGCATCAGACGTTTCATGAAGGCGTACAACGAGATTAGAGACACCAATGTGCATGACTAACTCCAGAAAGATTTGATGGAAGAGCATTAAAAATGGCATGGCGAAAGATCCGCATAGATTCATTATTTGTTTGTTCAAAACTACTATGTTGTATTGTGCAAAACTATGTTGTATTTATGTTGCATTTCATCTCCTGGATCTAAAGAACTATGTAATAATTTGATATTGTCGACATGAATTTTTTTTATGTTGTTTTAAAACATGTTTTATGCAATATGTGTGGCTGTACAATGGCTGCTGGCCGGTTTTGGACCATGAATTTGGACCATCTATTGGACTTGCTCTTTTGGACCCTCTGTTGGAGTTGGCCTTTTTTGGAGCTCCAAAACGCATTTTTTGGCGGTCCAAATTTTACATCTCCGGTTTTGGACTGTCAAAATTTGAACCATCTATTGAAGATGCTCTAACTAAGATTATAGGAGAAGCTGGGGAGGGGGCCGATTCTCCCGGAATAAACCAAACTGGCCCATAAACATCGGGAGGGGAGGAACTTTGGATGTTAACAGACCGCCCATTGGTGAAGATTACAGCGGACACCACACCCATTGCCCATGTAAACAAAAAATACACCATCTATATGAACAATATATGGCACAGATATAATTCAGTCGAGTACAAAAAAGCTGTGGTCTTTGTCCAAATGTAAACGAAAATCAACTCATCGCCAAATGAATACAAGGGTCTGGGGTTAAAAAGAACAATGGCTTATGGCCAGGAAAAGCAAAAAAAAACACCACAACTCCAATGGGCTTCTCTTCTAATAAAAGTCCAGCTAGGAGTACATGGGTTCGCGTGCAGCTTCAACGAAGCAAACATCTTGCCATGCCACACAAGTTCTTACCCTCCCTGAGATAGACCAACCATATAATCCATGAGCAGAAACCTGCGCTGAAGTAAGAACATAAGCAACGGTTTGACAGATAATCAAAGTTCAAAAAGGCGCTATTAATCATGCGCTTATGCATGCCTACGCACAAGGTGCTGGCATAACGCCTCGCTTTGGCCATGTGCGCTCGGAAACGCATGACTAGGCTGAGCACCTTTCCTGCTGAAGCACGATTAGGCGCGTGGAATGCCAGAAATCACGTGTAATGGCGCAGAACGGCGGGAAGGGGGTCAGCAGGAATTAGAAGGCGAGGCAGGCAGGCGCGGGACGAGAGCCAAAAGCCCAAAATTATGGCTCGTCTAGGGTTAACCTTGGCTCTCCTCTCATTGCGTCGCCGGGCCTTCCTCGCGCCGCCACAGATCTGAAGCTCGTCCTCGCCTCGGTCGGAACTCCTTCGTCTCGCACCCTCCTCACGCCGCCGGCTGCTGGACGCCGACCTTGCCCGCCACGGATCTCGCGCCCCTCCTCGTGCTCTTCTTCTTTTCAGGCAGGCAAACCCCGTGAGCCCTCCCCGTCTCCCCCTTTGAGCTATCTGCCTCGGTGCCTCCCTCTCCTCTTTTGTCTTGGTTTGCTGTTGGTGTGCTATTTTGCTGCTGCTCACTGCTGGTGCTGCTCCCTCTGTTGCTGGTCATGCTCTGTCGCTGGCTGGCTAGCTACTGCTACTCAAATTTGGTGCCACTAGCTGCTAGCTGCTGTTGTTGGCTGTGCTAATGTGTGGTGCACTTGTGCTGTGCTGTTGTGTTGTGTATTTGTGATGTGCTGCTTTGTTGTGATGTGCTTGTGCTATTAGCTATGTATGGCTATAATCTGCTATTAGTATATACGTGAGCACATGGCTATGAGAGCGATATACTGACAAGGTATTTATCTGTTCAATGATTATATCCCACTCCAAGTTACATTTTAGTTGTATATAGATGGGCACATGGCTATAATCTGCTACATGGAGAGCTATGTATTGACATTCCTATGTTTTCCCAGCTGAAAACTACTTCCCCAGCGATCCCAGCTATGTCCTGCTGGCTTGTCCGTATGGTGTCAGTACAGTAAATTTTTTTTTTGCGGGTGGTGTCAGTACAGTATTGTACAGGATCAGTACAGTATTGTACGGGATACTTAGGCGCGCGCCTAAGCAGCGCATAAGCGAGCTAGGCGCAAGTAGGTCCCAAAACGAACAATTTATGCCTAGTGCCTTTTTGAACTTTGCAGATAATGTGAGTAGGTCAGGTGATTTTATCTCCTGGAGAAAGAAGTTGATATGTGGGAATTATGAGGTAGTCATATCACAAAGAACCTAAAACCCTTCCATAAAAATAATTAGGTAAAATGATATGCATCTCACTTAATTACATATGCTATTTGTAAACTGCTAATCTGAAGCACATTTTAATGGATGGCGACAGCTTATACTTCATGTAAGAGCAGAACAGAGTACTTGTGATGTAGAGATATGGTTATTCATGTCAGAGCAAGATGTGCCAGATGATCAAAAAGTTAAGATATGCTGTGGCTTACATCCTCAATCAGTAGCAACTTTCTTCCTTGCTGCCCTTGCATTATCATACTCAAACTTGAGCACATCTTGAATATGTGAAGTATCCTTGATATAAAACCACCTCCCAATTGCGCTCTCCTCAATCATTGGGAAGTATTGAGCAAGAATGGTGTTGGGGAACCAGTACCAGATAGCACCAAATACAAGGCCGACTACTGCTCCTGCGAAAACCTAATGAACCCATCAAATTGAAATATCTGTCAGTTTTTTAGTGGCAGTCATGACATTTATAAAAGCAATAAAACCAACAATGTTCCAAACAAGCAGGTATGCAGGGAGACCACCAACTTTTCTCAAGGATGATGGCATTAAGCCGAATCACACTGCTGATTCAGGAACAAGTATACTATGAAGAGAGAATACCCAACTTTCAAGTACATATCCACCCAAAATGTAATTGTCCTATGGTTCAAATTCATATGCAAACAGATAGGTCCAACAGATTAACCATATTAATTTCATTCACCTATTGAGTCCATAAGGATAGCGCTTTAGCTGTAATTTTTGTGTTTTCAAAGAAATATTCTTGAGTTTTAGATCCGAATGATTCAATTGATGGATTTCAACCAATTGAAATTCAAATGCAAACAGATATGCAAATTCTAATGTGAATAATCCCTATGGTTTCAACCATACAAACTTTCCCTATGAAGGCCCTTCGGATCAAAGGAATGAAAGCGCCAAAATTCATATGTATTGCTTTCCACCCAATCCCATATGATTGATTCATAGAAAGGTTAGATCACTTTTTTTATTCCTTTGATTCCTGTAGGATATCAATTAGTATCCCAGTGTTTTGCAAATCCTGCATTTCGAAGAAGTCTTAAATTACCTGACTGTAATGCCCAACCATTGGCTAAAAGTGCATCAATCAATAATCAAAATCCCATCGCGTCCGCGTAGATCGGATCCGAAATTCAGGGGCTCTGACCTGCGGGACGGTGTGGTAGCCGAGATACACCCTGGAGAGCATGGTGAGGAACGCGAGAGGCCATGAGAAGGCGGCCATGACGCGGCTCGCCGGCGACCGCCGGAGCACGAAGAGCGAGAGGTAGGTGGCAAAGAAGGTGTACTGCGCGTGGCTGGACGGCCACCCGTGGGAATCGCAGGTCTCGAGCAGCTCGCACGAGGCCGGGCGGGACTACGCGACGGAGTGCTTGATGAGCTCGTTGAGGACCTGTGAGACGAGGAGCCCCAAGGCGAAGCAGATGCCCTGCAGCTCACGGCGGAACATGAAGTGGGAGATGAAGCCGCCGAATTCAGCAACAAAAGCTATCTATTACATAATCAACAGCGTCAGCTGGAATGGGCTCTTGGATAGAAGTTCTGTTGATCAATCCCTGCACCCACATTATTCTTCGTCACCAAACGATCCTTAGGAGCTCTCCTCTTCTTCAATCCAGCAGTAGCAGGCAGTCTTTCATTATTTTTGATTGAGAATCCAAGCATATAATCATCCATCTATGAAGGAGCACACTTACTCTACTCAAAAGAATTCACATTTCTTTCCACACAGCTCCATGAAAACACAACTCATTTATCATAGCCCATAAGCTCCAGATGAAGGCGACACAAGCCATAACTATAACATATTCCTTATTATCTCTATCCCACAAAGAAGATAATTCATTTATATTGTCAAGAGAGATAAAAGTGAAAAGCTTCAACAATATCTTTCGAAATATGTCTTGCAATAATGCAACCAAAAAGCAAGTGATCGGCAATATTCATACTCATTATAAAAAAGACAAGTTAAATTAGCAAAGTGTTCTCTTTTACTCAAATAGTCTCTTGTAAGGATTTTGATATGAACCATCAACTAAACAAACATAATATATCTTTGTGGAACAATTATTTTTCAAAATTTGTCCCGACCAGGGGTAGAAACCCCACCCCATTTGATTTTGTTGTAAAAGAATATAGTAGGATAAATCCTATAAGCTTCAAGAGTCCAAAAAGGTTTATCGGCATCATCAAGAGGTATAAAGTGAGGGTTTTCTATTTTCATGCCCTTGGTTGCTTAGTTGTGCTCAGTTTTACCCCAGTCATCTAACATTGCTCACTTTTCTCCTCCCTCCTTCACCCCCTACTCACAAAAGCCCAAACGGAGCAAGGTCGTCCAGTAAAAGCCTTTAACCATTACCTCTTGGCGAGCGGGGCGCGTTATATCCTGGCAGGTGGGGTTGGGCCACTCTCTCTCCCCCCATAGTGGTGACGCGTTAAATCCTGACAGGTGGGACCGAGGTAAATTATGGCAGGTGGGGCCGAGGCAACTGAGGTAGCTTATGACAGGTAAGGCCGAGGCAACATATGACAGGTCGGGTCTGTTCTCTCTCTCATTTGTGAACGGCAGACTGCACACTACCTTGAGCAACACCCCCACCTCCCAAAGACTAGCCATTGCCGCAGCCTGCCCGCATCGCAGGCTCTGACTCCAGCGGTGAACTACGGATGACTATGCTGAACGTCCGCCACAACACCAATAGTCTTTCCTCTGCTCGCATTGTCCCTCAAAGCCCAACCAACTGCATGTAGAGCTCCCGCCCCGATGATCTAGATTCTTCTGCCATCGAAGAGTGACCAACGACATCGTGGCATTGCTCGCATTTCTTAGTAAGCTCTTCAATCATGATCCGCCCACCGTATTCAAGCCCTTCGGGACCCCTTTCCCATAAACTCATCTGAAACCCTAATTTTAGGTGCGCCTTTGCGGTCAATATCTGGTCGAAGTGGGCACACCAGCGAGGGAGGGGATTCTATCATGTCCTGCCATGTTCATCTAAAAGGGATTCGGGGAAGTGCAGGTAGTTAGTGGGCATCCATTTTGCATCATGTTTTTCTATTGTTATTTATATTTTAAGTTATATTTCACTTTTAAGTGCTATTCTAATGCGCTTTCTCTCGTAAATTGCAAGTTCTATCACAAGAGGGAGATTGCGGGCAGCTGGAATTCTGGACCTGAAAAGAGCTACAACAGAGATAGCTATTCTCCGGAGCTCCAAATGACCTAAAATTTTATGGGAGATTTATTTTGAAATATATAAAAAATATTGGAAGAAAAAGATCCCTGAGGGGGCCCACCAGCGAGCCTAGGGTGCGTCACTTGAGCTTGTGCGACCACCAGCAAGCCTCCGAGGCCCATCTTCTCCTATATGAAGCCAGTTGCCATAGAAAAATAAATAAGAGGAAGACTTTCGGGACGAAGCTCCGCGGTCTTGAGGCGAAACCTGGGCAGGAGCACTTTTGCTCTCCGGCGGAGCGATTCTGCCAAGGATACTTCCCTTCGGGTGGGGGGAAATCGAGCCATCGTCACCACCAACGTTCCTCTCATCGTGGAAGGACTCATCTCCATCAACATTTCACCAGCACCATCTCATCTCTAAACCCTAGTTCATCTCTTGTGTTCAATCTTTGCCCAAAACCACAGATTGGTACCTGGGGTTCGCTAATAGTGTTGATTACATCTTGTAGTTGATGCTAGTTGGTTTATTTGGTGAAAGATCATATGTTCAGATTGTTAATCATACATTATTCTCCTCTGATCATGAACATCAATATTATTTGTGAGTAGTTTCATTTGTTCTTGAGGACATGGGAGAAGTCTTATTATAAGTAATCATGTGAAGTTAGTTTTTGTTCAATATTTTGATGATGTGCTATGTTGTTCTTCCTGTAGTGGCGTCGTGTGAGCGTCCACTACATGACACATAACTATGCTTGGGCCTAGGGGAAGACATTGTGGGATTACTGAGTAGATGATGGGTTGCGAAAGTGACAGAAGCTTAAACCCTAGTTTATGCACTATTCCGTAAGGGGCTAATTCGGATCCATATGTTTCATGCTATGGTTAGATTTATCTTAATTCTTCTCTCGTAGTTGTGAATGCTTGCGAGAGGGGGTAATCATAAGTGGGTTGTTTGTTCAAGTAAGAATGGCACCCTAACACAGGTCCACCCACATAACAATTTATTAAAGTAGTAAACGCGAATTAACGAATCATGATGAAGTTAACTACATGAGATTCCCATGTGTCCTCGAGAACGCTTAGCTCATTATAAGAAGTACGCCCAACTTGTCCTTTGCAATAAAAGGATTGGGCCACCTAGCTGCACTGATACGTCTCAAACGTATCTACTTTTCCAAACACGTATTCTCTTGGTTTGGACTCTAACTTACATGATTTGAATGAAACTAACCCAGACTGACACTGTTTTCAGTATAACTACCTTGGTGTTATTTTTGTGCAAAAATAAAGGTTCTTGGATTGGGCTGAAATTTTACAGAGAATTTTTCCGAAATGTATAAAAATTATTAGCGAAAAGATCTACTACGTCTCCAACGTATCTATAATTTTTGATTGTTCCATGCTATTATGTTATCAATCTTGGATGTTTTATATGCATTCATATGCTATTTTATATGATTTTTCGGACTAACCTATTAACCTAGAGCCCAGTGGCAGTTTCTGTTTTTTCCTTGTTTTTGAGTATCGCAGAAAAGGAAAACCAAACGGAGTCCAATTGACCTAAAATTCGACGGAGCTTATTTTTGGACCAAAAGAAGGCCATGGATTAAAAGAGTTGGGCCAGAAGAGTGCTGCCCACGATGGTGGGAGGCACGCCCACCCCCCTGGGCGTGCCCCCCTACCTCGTGGACAGCCCGGAGACCCCCTGACTTGTTCTCGACACCAAAACAACTTATATATACAGAAACCTCTAGAAAATAACCTAGATTGGGAGTTCTGCCGCCGCTAGCCTCTGTAGCCACCAAAAACCAATCGGGACCCTGTTCCGGCACCCTGCCGGAGGGGGGATCCATCACCAGTGGCCATCTTCATCATCCTGGCGCTCTCCATGACAAGGAGGGAGTAGTTCACCCTCAAGGCCGAGGGTATGTACTAGTAGCTATGTGTTTGATCTCTCTCTCTCTCATGTTCTTGAGGTGGTACGATCTTGATGTATCGCGAGCTTTGCTATTATAGTTGGATCTTATGATGTTTCTCCCCCTCTACTCTCTTGTAATGGATTGAGTTTTCCCTTTGAAGTTGTCTTATCGGATTGAGTCTTTAAGGATTTGAGAACACTTGATGTATGTCTTGCATGTGCTTATATGTGGTGACAATGGTATATTCACGTGATCTACTTGATGTATGTTTTGGTGATCAACTTGCGGGTTCAGTGACCTTGTGAACTTATGCATAGGGGTTGGCACACGTTTTCGTCTTGACTCTCCGGTAGAAACTTTGGGGCACTCTTTGAAGTACTTTGTGTTGGTTGAATAGATGAATCTGAGATTGTGTGATGCATATCGTATAATCATACCCACGGATACTTGAGGTGACATTGGAGTATCTAGGTGACATTAGGGTTTTGGTTGATTTGTGTCTTAAGGTGTTATTCTAGTACGAAATCTATGATAGATCGAACGGAAAGAATAGCTTCGTGTTATTTTACTACGCACTCTTGAATAGATCTTCAGAAAGGATAACTTTGAGGTGGTTTTCTACCCTGCAATAATCTCTTCGTTTGTTCTCCGCTATTAGTGACTTTGGAGTGACTCTTTGTTGCATGTTGAGGGATAGTTATATGATCCAATTATGTTATTATTGTTGAGAGAACTTGCACTAGTGAAGGTATGAACCCTAGGCCTTGTTTCCTATCATTGCAATACCGTTTACGCTCACTTTTATCGCTTGCTACCTTGCTGTTTTCATATTTTCAGATTACAAAAACCTATACCTACCATCCATATTGTACTTGTATCACCATCTATTCGCCGAACTAGTGCACCTATACAATTTACCATTGTATTGGGTGTGTTGGGGACACAAGAGACTCTTTGTTATTTGGTTGCAGGGTTGTTTGAGAGAGACCATCTTTAACCTACGTCTCCCACGGATTGATAAACCTTAGGTCATCCACTTGAGGGAAATTTGCTAGTGTCCTACAAACCTCTGCACTTGGAGGCCCAACAACGTCTACAAGAAGAAGGTTGCGTAGAAGGCATCAGCCACCATAGAGCCACAAGGTCAGGTGGCACGCCCTAGTGCGTGCCACCTGAGCTTGTGGGCCCCTCGAGCCTTCGTTTGCCCTACCTCCAAGTTCGTAAGTACCGTATCATGGAGAAATTTTTTTGGAGAGAAAGTTCCATCAGGTTTTATGATACGTCTCCGACGTATCTATAATTTATGAAGTATGCATGCCATGTTTACAACAATTTTATATGGTTTTCGTATGATTTGATTAGAACTAACCCAGACTGACGTTGTTTTCAGTAGAACTACCGTGGTGTCTTTTTTGTGCAGAAATAAAAGTTCTCAGAATGGGCTGGAAATTTACGGCGATTTTTTATGGACCAAAAGAGAACCCCAAAGCACAAGAGTTGGACCAGAAGAGTCCCGAGGCGACGACAAGGTAGGGGGGGCGCCCTATCCCCCAAGAGGGTGCTCCGACCTTGTCGCTGCCTCGTGGACCTTCTTGACGTGAGATCGATGCCAAAAATTCCTATAAATACCAACCCCCCTAGAAATAAACCTAGATCTGGAGTTCCACCGCCGCAAGCCTCTATAGCCACAAAAAACCAATTTAGGCCCTCTTTGGCACCCTGCCGGAGAGGGCCATCATCACCGGAGGCCATCGAGGAGGATCCCGGAGGGGGCCATCATCACCATGGAGGCCAAGGACCAGAGGGAGTACCTCTCCCCATCTAGGGGGTAGGCCATGGAGGAGGAAGCACAAGGGGGAGATCCTCTCCCCCTCTCTCTCAGCGGCACCATCGCCGCAGTGATCGTCTTCATCAGCATCACCATCCTCATCTCTTTTACACGGCCCACTCTCCCGCACCCCGCTGTAATACTCTACTTGAACATATTGCTTTATGCCACATATTATGATCCAATGATGTGTTGCCATCCTATGATGTTTTGAGTAGATTTCCTTTGTCTTTTGGGTTGATTGATGATCTAGATTGGTTTGAGTTGTATGTTTTATTTTGGTGCTGTCCTATGGTGCCTTTTGTGCCACGCACACGTGAAGGATTCCCGCTGTAGGGTGTTGCAATACATCCATGATTCGCTTATAGTGGGTTGCTAAAGTGGTAGAAGCTTAAACCCGAATAAGGAGGTTGTTGCGTATGGGATAAAGGGGACTTGATGCTTTAATGCTATGATTGGGTTTTACCTTAATGATCTTTAGTAGTTGCGGATGCTTTCTAGAGTTCCAATCATAAGTGCATATGATCCAATAAGATAAAAGTATGTTAGCTTATGCCTCTCCCTCATATAAAATTGCAATGACGACTACCGATCTTGTTAACAATTGCCTAGGATAATTCCGCACACCGATCCATCATTATTCCACACTCGCTATTTATAATATATAGTAATATATTCTAACTTTATATTAACAACACCTATTTTTATATTTTAGTTGTCTGGTATCATGCAAAGCTATCCTCTTCATACCCACAATGTAGGTTTATTTCTCGTTCCTAGTTGGAAGCAAACGTTTGGTGTACGTAGAGTCGTATCAGTGGTTGATAGGACTTGAGAGAATATTGATCTTACCTTTAGCTCCTTGTGGGTTCGACACTCCATACTTATCACTTCCACCTTTGGAAATTGCTATGATGATTCCTTGCACTTGGGGATTATCAAGCTCTTTTCCAGCGCCGTTGCCGGGGAGCAATAGCGTGGGGTTGATATTCTCGTGTGTGCTTGTTTGATCTTCACTAGTAGATTTTGTTTTCCCTTTTTTTGTTTTCTTTATTTGTGGGTGAAACAAAAAATTAAAGAATGAAAATACAAAAAAAGTTACTTGCGTCTTATGCCTAAAAACGTTTTCAAAAAGAGAAGTGATTGGAAGGTTATGCATTGGAGAAGTGAGGGTCGACCTTGAACACTTGTGTTCATGCTCATGGAAACAATGTAGAATTTTTCATGGAAATTTATCAAAAATAAGTATCCCCTTGTATATATCCATTATATTATAAAAATAATGTGTCAATGCTTGGCTTTAGAATTTTTAAATTGCTTGTTTGGTGTGTGCAGCAGAAAAATAGAAACTTTTGCTGTAGTAATTGAATTTACATTTTTTACTGGAGCGTGATAAAATCTTGAAATTTTTACTTAGTACTGCTATGCAAATTTTTTAGGTTGTCTTAATTTCTTAGATTTTTTGGAGTTACAGAAGTATACGAAGTTTCCAGATTGCTACAGACTGTCCTGTTTTTGACAGATTCTATTTTCTATGTGTTGTTCACTTATTTTGATGAACCTATGGATTGTATCGGGGGGGGGGGGGGGGGGGTATGAACCATGGTGAAGTTGGAATACAGTAGATATAATGCTAATATGAAATTGGAATGAGTTTACAACAGTACCTAAAGGTAGTGATTTGCTTTGTTATACTAACGGATCTCACAAGGTTTTTTGTTAAATTTTGTGTGGATGAAGTGTTCGAAGATCGAGGAGTTATCGATATCAGAAGAATAAGGAGAGGCAAGAGTTCAAGCTTGGGGATGCCCAAGGCACCCCAAGTAAATATTTAAAGTATACTCAAGAATCTAAGCTTGGGGATGCCCCGGTTGGCATCCCATCTTTCTTCTTCAACAATTATCGGTATACCCCAGTTTTTGTTTTGTTCACATGATATGCGTCCTTTGTGTTTATTTTTCTTTTATTTTCCTTTATGCACCATGCTAGTATGAGATAGTCATCCATTGATTTATAGAATGCTTCTTGTGCTTCACTTAAATCTTTTGAGTATGGCTTTATAGAATGCTCTTTGTGCTTCACTTAAATCTTTTGAGTATGACTTTATAGAATGCTTCATGTGCTTCACTTATATATTTTGAGATTTGATATTGGTCAATCTATATTAATTGTAGAATGCTCTATGAACTTCACTTATATGTTTTAGAGTATGAATAAAATTATCATCGGAGTTGGGCTTGGAGGAGTATCGTTAAAATATCATTCCTAGCTAAAAAGTCATTAAAGAAAATCGCTTGTTGGGAGACAACCCAATACTTATCCCTACTGTTTTTGTGTTATCTCGTGATTATGCTACTGTAGTAATCATGTTTTATAGCTTTTGTTTCAATAAAGTGCCAAGTAAGACCTTTGGGATGATCTATGGTGATAGATGATTTGATCTTGCTGAAAAATAGAAACTTTTGCACTCATTGCAAGAATTTTAAAAAAAATCACAGAAGCGTGCTTTTGATTTGAATTTTTTAAACAAGATTAATATACAAATTTCCTAGGTGTTCTAAATTTTCAGAATTTTTGGAATAGCAGAAGTATGGTTGTTGTTCAGATCATCACAGACTGTTCTGTTTCTGACAGATTCTGTTTTCAATGCATAGTTTGCTTGTTTTCTAGTTTCTATGGCTTATATTGCTCAATATAAATTGTAGAAATTATATGGTATAGTAGGCATTGTGTGAGAACAATTATGAATCTTATCTTGACAGTACCAAAGTGAATGATTTTCTCTTTATCATACTAACCCATCTCACGAAGTTCCACTAAGTTTGGTGTGATTGAAGTTTTCAAGTTTTGGGTGTGATATCGATACGAGGAGAATAAGGAGTGGAAATACCCTAAGCTTGGGGATGCCCAAGGCACCCCAAGGTAATATTCAAGGAAGACTCAAAGCGCCTAAGCTTGGGGATGCCCCGGAAGGCATCCCTTCTTTCGTCTTCAAAACCATCGGTATACCTTACTCAGAGCTATATTTTTATTCGTCACATTATATGTGTTTTGCTTGGAGCGTATTTTCATTTTACTTTCTGTTTGAATAAAATCATTGGATCTAAAATCTTGAATGAGAGAGACAGTCCTCATATGGCTATTTAACTACTTGATTACTCATTGATCTTCACTTATATCTTTCTGGAGTAGTTTGTCATTTACTCTCATGCTTCACTTATATCCTATGAGTAAATGGCTGAATGAATTGAATATCATAAATCTGAAATTATATATGTTTCATATGCTTATCCCATGGGGAGTAAGGACTTCATATATAAGGAGTGTAGGTGGTTAAATTTATTGAAAGTTAGCAAACACAACATTGGTCACTTGAACAATTCATGAAAGAATATTAAAGGAAGTGAGATTTCACATATAAATATACTATCTTGGACATCTTCTATGATTGTGAGCCCCATTAATTATTTTCAAACTTGAGCAAATTAGTTGAAGTTGGACAAGGAAGAAAACATAATGAGTTATGTTTGGGTATATTTGCATAGAAGTTATATTGCTATGGATCCTCCAACATGTGGTGCTTGCTTAGGATCTTTTGCTAGCCAAAATTTTGTACTAAGTAGAGATACTACTTGTGCATCCAAAACCCTTAAACCCCGTTTCATGCCATGAGTGTCCATCATATCTACCTATGGATTGAATAAGATCCTTCAAGTAAGTTGCCATCGGTGCAAAAAGAAACAAAAATTGCTCCTAAACATGTATGATCTTTTAGTGTAAGGGAAAATAAGCGTTGTACGAACTTGTGATGGTAAAGAAATAAAAGTGACGGACTGCATAATAAAGGTTGCTATCACAAAGGGCAATACAATGTGACGTTCCTTTGCATTAAGGGTTTGCACATCCAAAATTAAAAAGCGCATGACAACCTCCGCTTCCCTCTGTGAAGGGCCTCTCTTTTACTTTTATGTATTTACTTTTATGCAAGTGTCAATAGTATTCCTTCTTATTTCAACCTTAATTATTCTTTAGTTGGCATGCATCATGTGGTGGGAATGATCCAAGCATATATGGCCATTCAAATATATTTGATCATAAATTATTATTGTTGACAATCATCTATATGATAAATAAGTTGGGAGGTGAAACATTAAGCCCCTATCTTTCTCTGTGTTCAACGAATGCTATTTGTTCTAAAAATATGCTTTGAGTGTTAGCAATCATGGACGACTATATGATAGTTGAGTATGTGGAATTTTCTAAATCAAAGCTCTTACATATACCCTTCCTGAAAATAAGATGAACTGAAGTTGTTTTTGTTAGTTTTCAAGAAACTTTATGGTCTATACTTTAACATGTGAATAGCTTGCTACTTGATCATGAGATTTTTTATGAGATGAGGTACTGTTTATGATATAGAATAATTCTAGAAAAAGTGTTTGGAGCTATCATTAATCAAATTTATGCACTATGCTAGCATTCACACTTCATAAATTATTTCTTTTATCATTTACCTACTCGAGGACGAGCATGAATTAAGCTTGGGGATGCTGATATGTCTCCGACATATATATAATTTATGAAGTATGCATGCCATGTTTACAACAATTTTATATGGTTTTGGTATGATTTGATTAGAACTAACCCAGACTGACGTTGTTTTCAGCAGAACTACCGTGGTGTCATTTTTTGTGCAGAAATAAAAGTTCTCAGAATGGGCTGAAAATTTACGGTGATTTTTTATGGACCAAAAGAGAGCCCCGAAGCACAAGAGTTGGACCAGAAGAGTCCCGAGGCGACGACAAGGTAGGGGGGCACGCCCTATCCCCTGGGAGGGTGCTCCTACCTTGTCGCTGCCTCGTGGACCCCCTTGACGTGAGACCGACACCAAAAATTCCTATGAATACCAAAACCCCCAGAAATAAACCTAGATCGGGAGTTCCGCCTCCGCAAACCTCTGTAGCTACAAAAAACCAATCTAGGCCCTCTCTGGCACCCTGCCAGAGGGGGCCATCATCACCGGAGGCCATGGAGGAGGATCCCGGAGGGGGCCATCATCACCATGGAGGCCAAGGACCAGAGGGAGAACCTCTCCCCATCTAGGGGGGAGGCCATGGAGGAGGAAGCACAAGGGGGAGATCCTCTCCCCCTCTCTCTCGGTGGCGCTCAGTGCCGCCGGGGGAACCATCACCACAGTGATCGCCTTCATCAACATCACCATCCTCATCTCTTTTACGCGGTCCACTCTCCCGCACCTTGCTGTAATCCCCTACTTGAACATGGTGCTTTATGCCATGCTACCTCTTGAGCATGCGTTGGTTTTCCCTTGAAGAGGAAAGGGTGATGCAGCAAAGAAGCATAAGTATTTCCCTTAGTTTTTGAGAACCAAGGTATCAATCCAGTAGGAGGCCACATGCAAGTCCCTCGTACCTACACAAACAAATAAGAACCTTGCAACCAACGCGATAAAGGGGTTGTCAATCCCTTCACGGCCACTTGCAAAAAGTGAGGTCTGATAGAGATGATAGGATAATATTTTTGGTATTTTTGTTGTATAGAATGAAAAGTAAAGATTGCAAAATAAACAGCGGCAGAAATAGCTTGTTGACGGGAGATTAGTATGATGGAAAATAGACCCGGGGGCCATACGTTTCACTAGTGGCTTCTCTCAAGATAGCATAAGTATTACGGTGGGTGAACAAATTACTGTCGAGCAATTGATAGAATTGAGCATAGTTATGAGAATATCTAGGCATGATCATGTATATAGGCATCACGTCTGCAACAAGTAGACCGACTCCTGCCTGCATCTACTACTATTACTCCACACATCAACCGCTATCTAGTATGCATCTAGAGTATTAAGTTCATAAGAACAGAGTAACACATTAGGCGAGATGACATGATGTAGAGGGATAAACTCAAGCAATATGATATAAACCCCATCTTTTTATCCTCGATGGCAACAATACAATACGTGTCGTTTCCCCTTCTGTCACTGGGATCGAGCAACGCAAGATTGAACCCAAAGCTAAGCACTTCTTCCATTGCAAGAAAGATCAATCTAGTAGGCCAAACCAAACTGATAATTCGAAGAGACTTGCAAAGATAACCAATCATACATAAAAGAATTCAGAGAAGATTCAAATATTGTTCATAGATAATCTTGATCATAAACCCACAATTCATCAGATCTCGACAAACACACCGCAAAAAGAGTTACATCGAATAGATCTCCAAGAAGATCGAGCAGAACTTTGTATTGAGATCCAAAGAGAGAGAAGAAGCCATCTAGCTAATAACTATGGACCCGAAGGTCTGTGGTAAACTACTGACACATCATCGGAGAGGCTATGGTGTTGATGTAGAAGCCCTCCGTGATCGATGCCCCCTCCGGCGGAGCGTCGGAAAAGCCCAAGATGGGATCTAACGGGTACAGAAGGTTGCGGCAGTGGAAATAGGGTTTCGTGGTGCTCCTTGATGGTTTCGGGGTACGTAGGTATATATAGGAGGAAGAAGTAGGTCGGTGGAGCCACGAGAGGCCCACGAGGGTGGGGGACGCGCCCAGGGGGAAGGCGCGCCTCCCTGCCTCGTGGCCTCCTTGTTGATTTCTTGACGTCCACTCCAAGTCCTCTGGATCACGTTTGTTCCAAAAATCACGCTCCCGAAGGTTTCATTCTGTTTGGACTCCGTTCGATATTCCTTTTCTGCGAAACACTAAAATAGGCAAAAAAACAGCAATTTGCACTAGGCCTTGGGTTAATAGGTTAGTCCCAAAAATAATATAAAAGTGTATAATAAAGCACATTAAACATGCAAAACAAAATATATAATAGCATGGAGCAATCAAAAATTATAGATACGTTGGAGACGTATCATGCCACGTATTATGATCCAATGATGTGTTGCCATCCTATGATGTTTTGAGTAGATTTCCTTTGTCTTTTGGGTTGATTGATGATCTAGATTGGTTTGAGTTGTATGTTTTATTTTGGTGCTGTTCCGATGGTGCCTTCCATGCCGCGCACACGTGAAGGATTCCTGCTGTAGGGTGTTGCAATACCTTCATGATTCGCTTATAGTGGGTTACTAGAGTGATAGAAGCTTAAACCCGAGTAAGGGGGTTGTTACGTATGGGATAAAGGGGACTTGATGCTTTAATGCTATGATTGGGTTTTACCTTAATGATCTTTAGTAGTTGTGGATGCTTGCTAGAGTTCCAATCATAAGTGCATATGATCCAAGAAGATAAAGTATGTTAGCTTATGCCTCTCCCTCATATAAAATTGCAATGACGACTACCGATCTTGTTAACAATTGCCTAGGACAATTCCACACACCGATCCATCATTATTCCACACTAGCTATTTATAATTTATAGTAATATATTCTAACTTTATATTAACAACACCTATTTTTATATTTTAGTTCTCTGATATCATGCAAAGCTATCCTCTTCATACCCACAACATAGTTTTATTTCTCATTTCTAGTTGGAAGCAAACGTTTGGTGTATGTAGAGTCGTATCAGTGGCAGATAGGACTTGAGAGAATATTGATCTTACCTTTAGCTCCTTGTGGGTTCGACACTCCATACTTATCACTTCCACCTTTGGAAATTGCTACGATGATTCCTTGCACTTGGGGATTATCATTTTACGATACGGAGCTGCTGCCACCTCCTATTCTTCATCGGGAGGGCTGATCTGGAGTCCGTTCGGGGCTCTGGAGAGGGGGTTTCGTCACCTTCGTCATCATCAACCCTTCTTATCAAGAATTCCATGATGCTCACCGCAGGGAGTGAGTATTTCCTTCGTAGGATTGCTGGAAGGTGATGGAGTTAGATGAGATTTGTCATGTAATCGAGTCAATTTGTTAGGGCTTGATCCCTAGTATCTGAACATATGATACGGTACTTACGGACTTGGATGTTTTTTGTTCAACATTGTTGTATTATCATTCTTGGATGTTTTATATTCATTTCATAGCAACCTTATATCATTTTTTGGGACTAACCTATTGACATAGTGCCCAGTGCCAGTTGTTGTTTTTACTTTGCAGAATATCGGTACCAAACGAAGTCCAAATGCCACGAAACTTTTTGGAGAATTTTTTTGGACTAGAAGACAACTTGGGAGCCAAGGAAGCACCAGAGGGGAGGCCCGTGGGGCCCACAACCCACCAGGGCGCGCGAGAGGCCCCTGGTGCGCCCAGGTGGCACTACAAAAAATACACTTCCGTGATGATATGTGTTTGTCACAGTAGGTCACGTTTTTTGTCATGCATGTACATCCATGACGATTTTATGACATAATCAAGATAGTCATACCCGTGCTGTCGTAGAAGTGTTCCGTGACAATACAAAAAATATCATCATGGAAGTGTCCACTTCCATGACGATAAATGGCGCGTCACACTTCCATGACGATAAATGGCACGCCATGGAAGTGCTTTCGTCAAGGGTAACTGACACGTGGCATCCACCGTAATGGGTCATTGTTAAGCTATTGGGTTCTGGTTTGGATCCGATAACCCGTTAACAACTCAGACCAATGGGGATTTTCCATGTGTAAAATCATCATTGGCTGGAGGAAACACATGTCGGCTCACCGTTGGGACAGATGTCATCCACTCATTGGACCGAAGGCGCCTATGATATATCGACACGTGGCACAACCCAACAGAGGCCCATTCCTGTGAAAAGGCCGGCCCGTTTGACTTGGTCAAAAGGTAGCGGGTCGGCCCATGGAAAGCCTGTTAACGACATGTTCGCATATAGCCCATTTACAACCCGCTAACCCAGGGCCCGTTACGGCCTATCCGAATTAGGCCTGGTAGCATCATCTAGGCCGCCCAATATGATTCCACACCATTGTAACTTCCGGCCCATGTATGGCCCATGAAGTCTTTCGGCCCATATGGGGCCCTTTGTAACTCTTGGCCCATTAAGAGTAATTCCAATAGTTTGCCTAAAATTTCTCCCCTATATCTCAAAACAGGGGACTCCCCTAAAAAGATTCTCCCCTAAAAATTGCTCGACTCCAGCAGTTCCCCTAAACATCTCCCTTATTTTATATTTTAATAATATTTCATAACTACCAACGGCTAGTTTCCAATGGCTAGTTTCAGCTCTACAAATACACGATCACCTCTCATATCTCTCACAATCCTGATCGTGCCTCCTCTTCTACTTCTCTTTTGCCATCTCTCCACAACGAAATGAGTCACCATCGAAGTTTGGCCCGGCAGTTTTGTGAAGATTCCTCCTCCGAAGATGAGGAACTCATGATGGCTGCAATTGTAGCAGAGGAAGAAGAAGCCCGGTTGGATGCTCCACAACATGGAGGTTCACAACCGGGACGTCAATCTCTTCAGTGCGATTTTGCGGAACGCTTTCAGAACCTCCACAAGGACTATTTTGCAGAGAACCCCACCTTCAAGGCAAGGATGTTTCGCAATAGGTATGAAATTGGTGCATCTGTTTCATTTTCACCATAGTAGTCGCTCTTCATGTCTCATTTAAGTTTTTCTTCACAAGTATAGAATGCATCGTCCTCTTTTTCTGCGCATAGCAAGTGCTATAGAGGCACATGATAGCTATTCTTCGGTCCAGTGCAAATCATTCAGTCCGACATCACTATGCAAAAGATCAAAATAACTCTGATTCTGGTCTTCCATTACCAAAATTTGAAACAAAAAGAAAGGTACATTAAGCTTAAACAACAACAGCGCAAAACCAAATAACTAGTAATAGCAGCATCACTGAAATTTCGAACAAGCTCTCTTTGTTTTCTATGTAAATGTGCAATCTTCAGCAACATACATCAGTTAGCTGCTCTCTGCTAAAACACATCAGCAGCTACCTAGCTGCTCTTTGCTTACGCATATTATTACTAGCGACGCATCACCCATGTAGCCGCATCTACACTAGCTAGCTGCTCTCTGATGTAGAAAAATTTCTGGCGACACACATATGCTAGATGCTCCTTTTTCTACAAAAAATCTGCTAGCTGCTCTCTGATGCAAGCACGCATCAACCAGCCTTTGATACATGCCAGCAAACCCCCACCCCCTTATCCACTGCCGCCGTGCCCCTCCCCGCAGAATCCACTGCCCGGCGGCGGCCACGCCCCTCTCCCCGTCTCATCTTCAGCCACGGCAGCCGCGCCCCTCCCCCAGCCACCGTAGCTACGGCCCTCCTCCATTTCCCGGTGGTGCCCTATCTCCCTCCCCTAGATTCTCTATTCTGCTCGGATCTAAGAGAAAATCAAGGAAGAAACGAACCTGATGATGTAGCAACGGCAGTGGCGTGGTGGCGGGAGGGAGTTTCTTGGGTGCAGTCATTGCCTCGTCTAGCGAGTCGGGGAGGGGATCGGGAAGGTCGTCGTTCCCCCTACATAGAGGGGAGAGAGAGGATGATTTGGGGGAGGCCAGAAAAAGGGGGAGAGGATTGGGGAACTGCTGGAAGCAGTTTTTTTGCTCTGTTCCCCTAAAAGAACGATGAGGGAGGGGATCGGGGAACCGCTGGACTTGCTCTAATGGCCTGTGGTGAAACTGGCTCATAATGAAAAGTGTATCGCTTTATACCCATTAACGGCCCATTATTCCATTGGGTTGTTTCCAGCCCATGTTATCTTTCAACCTTCTCAGGGCCCATTTATTCTTGGGCTCATTTCTAGCATTCGGTTACTTAAGGCCCGTTACTGGCCTTTTCTGGTTATGGGCCAAATTCAGCCCGTGGTTATAGTCGGCCGGTTTGTGGCCCGTTAATCTGTTGGGCCGTTTTCATAGTGTCATCAAATACGGCCAATTAACGACGGCCCATTATGGTCGGCCCATGAATGGATGATTCCAACTCTAGCCCGTTTATGGCCCAGAATGCGGTCCGTTATTGGCCCATGTTTGGCCAATTGATCATACGACCCGTAGATGGCCCATTGATGCTACGCCATATAGAAGGCCCATTGTTTCTACGTCCCGTAGAAGGCCCATTGTTTATATGGCCCGTAGAAGGCCCATTGTTTCTACGGCCCGTAGGAGGCCCAGGGTCACTACAGTAAATATGTGGCCCATGGTTATTGTGGCCTAGTTTTTAAAAATAGGTTATTGCGGCCACTAGCAAACCGCGGAAAAAGAACTGCACTGACTACAAGCAAACAAATAAACAAGACAACAAGGAAATAAATAAGCAAACAACTTACGCTAGGCTATCACGGCTATTACACATATTACATCCATCGGGCATCAAAGTTCGCCACTAGTGCAAATATAGGGAACAAAGCAGCATATCACATACACTGGTTGTCAAAGTTGGCGACCAGTGAAAATAAACGCCGTAGCAAAACAAGTCCAGAACTGAAACCACTTCAGAAAAGCTCAAGAAACAATATCCTGGGTACCCATAATGCTGGCAAGATGCTTAGAAAGCTTATTAACTTTCTCTTGTTTGGCGCTTAAATCCTCCAGCGCTTGCTGTTGCACCAGAAAGTATGCATCTGAATTCTGCATGTACTTCCTCAGTCCTTCTGCTTCCTGTCACAGAACATCTGATCGATGTCTTTCAACTTTAAGTTGAGACTCAAGAAGCCGAACTGATTCAGGGAGTGAGTTCAAAGAGCTGGTGCCAACTGTAGTGGCCAGTAACTCGAACACTACATCAAGACATGACTTTGGGGTTGTCTCAGTGTCTTCAATATAGTTTTTATCAGCTTTCTTGGAGACCATCAGGGATGTCTCACTATCTTCAACCTTATCTGCATCATTTCCTTTACCATTGCATAACGGGGTACTCTTCTCCAATATTTTATCCGCATTCTAAAAGAGAAACAAACAGACACATCACAGGTTTACCATATTGTATATGAAACTCATTTTGGTAAACCAGTTCAGTAGTAAGGTGGACAGGATAACAACATGAAACAAACATATGTCTATGTAGTATGGTCACTGTATGGTCTATATCATTCTAGTTTATGTTGCCAAATCAAGATAGAGACATTTCAAATCATATCTATTTAAGACAAAGCAGCATAGACAAAATATAAGTGTGGGAAACTACACAGCAATAACAACACTTGTAATGTGCATGGCATGAGAACATAACTGTTTATTCAATTGAAACCGAAATCAAGATAGATCAAGTTACAACAGCAAACACGTTAAAGAAACAGGTTTAAAACATACCTGTTGCGCCATTGGAGTTTCAATTGCATCCTTAAAATTTGAAATTAGTTGGTATGAGTAAATACAGTGATGCGAGAGCAAAGGAGTATGAACCATAGCTACGGAACCTGACCTAAGAACAATTCTTCTTCTGCTTTAAGCATTGACTTGGGGTTCGGAGTGGTGGTCCTCGTGCTTTGGGCACTGCAGTTGCCTTACTAACTACTCGTGTTTGGGTGCTCTGTGGTGGAGACGGTGATGTGTCAACTGGAACTGGGTTACTATCTGCTGGGGTTGGGGTTAGAAGGGGTGTAGCTGGTTCTTTGTCTAACTGGGTAGGGGTACAATCTGTGTGAGTCTAGGTTATGTGTGGTGGGGATGGTTCTTGGGCAAGTACAACCATGGTTCTATCTGCATCGACAAGTAGCACAATCTTTTCTGAAGACCGTGTTTTTACTCCCACAGATACTGCCATCACCCCCTCCAATTGAAATGGCTGATAAACAAGAAAAGTAATTGAATGTATAGACATTGTAAGATAGATAGGTGCAATGGATAGATAGGCTTGAAATAATTCACATTTATGTTGTCTAACCAAACATAATAGCATGACATAATTTCACATATATGATGGCTAATTAAACACGATAGCATGACACAATTTCACATATGATGGCTAACTAAACAGGATAGAATGACATACTTCAAAATATGATGACTATGTAAACAGGATGACATAATATAACTATACGATGTGTCTATTAAAGTGGTTGGCATACCATAATTCACAAACATGCCGTCGATGGAAACATGATGGCATGATATAATTCACGGATAGAATGACATAATTCAAAATATGATGACTATGTAAACATGATGAGATGATATAACTATATTATGTCTTTAGAAAATGGGTTGGCATGCCATAATTCAGATACATGCTATCTATGTAAACATCATGGCATGCTATAATTCAAATATATGATTTATATACTAAGCAAGTGAGCAGAGGGCAATCACATATATGATGTGTCAACTAAGGAGATGGCATTCAATATTGTGTATATGATGTAAAAACTAAGCATTGCAAGAGAACATACACATGATATGAGTAATATAACCATGCCAAGTTTGAGCATACACCTGATACGTCTCCAATGTATCTATAATTTTTGATTGTTCCATGCTATTATATTATCCATCTAGGATGTTTTATATGCATTTATATGCTATTTTATATGATTTTTGGGACTAACCTAATAACCTAGAGCCCAGTGCCAGTTTCTGTTTTTTCCTTGTTTTTGAGTATCGCAGAAAAGGAAAACCAAACGGAGTCCAATTGACCTAAAAATTGACGGAGATTATTTTTGGACTAGAAGAAGCCCACGGAGCATCGGAGATGGGCCAAAAGAGTCCCGAGGCACCCACGAGGGTGGGGGGCGCGGCCTACCCCCCTGGGCGCGCCCCCTACCTGGTGGCCGCCTCGGAGACCCCCCTGACTTGTTCCCAATGCCAAAACCTCTTATATATACAGAAACCCCTAGAACATAACCATGATCTTCATGATAGAGAGTATCTTATATTGTCACTTTCATATACTAGTGGGAATTTTTCATTATAGAACTTGGCTTGTATATTCCAACGACGGGCTTCCTCAAATGCCCTAGGTCTTCGTGAGCAAGCAAGTTGGCCACACCCACTTAGTTTCTTTTGTTGAGCTTTCATACGTATATAGCTCTAGTGCATCCGTTGCATGGCAATCCCTACTCCTCGCATTGACATCAATTGATGGGCATCTCGATAGCCCGTTGATTAGTCGAGTCAATGTGAGACTTTCTCCTTTTTTGTCTTCTCCACACAACCCCCATCATTATATTCTATTCCACCCATAGTGCTATGTCCATGGCTCACGCTCATGTATTGCGTGAAAGTTGAAAAACTTTGAAAATACTAAAGTATGAAACAATTGCTTGGCTGAAACCGTTGTGCATGATTTGAGTATTTTGTGTGACGAAGATGAAGCATGGCCAAACTATATGATTTTGTAGGGAAGAGTTTTCTTTGGCTATGTTATTTTGAGAAGACATAATTGCTTGGTTAGTATGCTTGAAGTATTATTGTTATTATGTCAATATTAAACTTTTGTCTTGAATCTTATGGATCTGAATATTCATGCCACAATAAAGAAAATTACATTGATAAATAAGTTAGGTAGCATTCCACATCAAAAATTCTGTTTTTATCATTTACCAACTCGAGGACGAGCAGGAATTAAGCTTGGGGATTCTTGATACATCTCCAACATATCTATAATTTTTGATTGTTCCATGCTATTATATTATCCATCTAGGATGTTTATATGCATTTATATGCTATTTTATATGATTTTTGGGACTAACCTATTAACCTAGAGCCCAGTGCCAGTTTCTATTTTTTCCTTGTTTTTGAGTATCGCAGAAAAGGAAAACCAAACGGAGTCCAATTGACCTGAAAATTGACAGAGATTATTTTTGGACCAGAAGAAGCCCACGGAGCATCGGAGATGGGCCAGAAGAGTCCCAAGGCACCCACGAGGGTGGGGCGCGCCCTACCCCCTGGGCATGCCCCCTACCTCGTGGCCGCCTCGGAGACCCCCCTGACTTGTTCCCGACGCCAAAACCTCTTATATATATACAGAAACCCCCAGAACATAACCTAGATCGGGAGTTCTGCCGCCGCAAGCCTCTATAGCCACCAAAAACCAATCGGGACCCTATTTCGGCACCCAGCCAGACTTCATCATCTCGGTGCTCTCCATGACGAGGAGGGAGTAGTTCACCCTCGGGGCTGAGGGTATGCACCAGTAGCTATGTGTTTGATCTCTCTCTCTCTCTCTCTCTCTTGTGTTCTTAATTTGGCACGATCTTGATGTATCGCGAGCTTTGCTATTATAGTTGGAACTTATGATGTTTCTCCTCCTCTACTCTCTTGTAATGGATTGAGTTTTCCCTTTGAAGTTACCTTATCGGATTGAGTCTTTAAGGATTTGAGAACACTTGATGTATGTCTTGCATGTGCTTCTGTGGTGACAATGGGATATTCACGGGATCTACTTGATGTATGTTTTGGTGATGAACTTGCGGGTTCAGTGACCTTGTGAACTTATGCATAGGGGTTGGCACACGTTTTCGTCTTGACTCTCCAGTAGAAACTTTGGGGCACTCTTTGAAGTACTTTGTGTTGGTTTGAATAGATGAATCTGAGATTGTGTGATGCATATCGTATAATCATACCCACGGATACTTGTGGTGACATTGGAATATCTAGGTGACATTAGGGTTTTGGTTGATGTGTGTCTTAAGGTGTTATTTTACTACGAACTCTAGGTCTGTTTGTGAAACTTATAGGAATAGCCCAATGGATTGATCGGAAAGAATAACTTTGAGGTGGTTTTGTACCCTACAATAATCTCTTTGTTTGTTCTCCGCTATTAGTGACTTTGGAGTGACTCTTTGTTGCATGTTGAGGGATAGTTATATGATCCAATTATGTTATTATTGTTGAGAGAACTTGCACTAGTGAAAGTATGAACCCTAGGCCTTGTTTCAACGCATTGCAATACCGTTTGTGCTCACTTTTATCAATAGTTACCTTGCTGTTTTTATATTTTTTTCAGATTACAAATACCCATATCTACCATCCATATTGCACTTGTATCACCATCTCTTCGCCGAACTAGTGCACCTATACAATTTACCATTGTATTGGGTGTGTTGGGGACACAAGAGACTCTTTGTTATTTGGTTGCAGGGTTGTTTGAGAGAGACCATCTTCATCCTACGCCTCCCACGGATTGATAAACCTTAGGTCATCCACTTGAGGAAAATTTGCTACTGTCCTACAAACCTCTGCACTTGGAGGCCCAACAACGTCTACAAGAAGAAGGTTGTGTAGTAGACATCAACACCTCAGGGTGGTAATAGGACTGGTCATCTGCCTCTGAATCCTCCTCTGAGGAGCTATCTGTAACCAGCAAGGTATCTGCTTCAGCAGGTAGCATTATCTGCTATGATGACCTTGTTTTCACTCCAGATTTCTCCATCACCAATTCAAATGGCTGATGCACAGGAAGAGAAGTTGAATATACAAACATTGTCGATAAATGCAATGAGTAATACAAAAAAAGGACGACATGATATAATTCACATATATGACGCTTGCCTAAACAACATGGCATTGCATAATTCACATACATAATGCCTTCCAACAAGATAGCATTGCATAATTCACATATATAATGTCTTGCAACAAGATGGCATTGCAAAATTCACATACATGGTAATTAGACACTAAACTGGTGGCATTCACACAAAGCATGTCTAAACTAAGCAAATGACATGCCAATGCAAGACACCATATGCACGATATGAGCAATATAACCCTGCCAAGTTAGAGCATGCACCTCAAGGGGGGGGGATAGAAGCGGTCATCTATCTCTGAATCCTCCTCTGAGGATCTATCCGTAACCACCAAGACATGTGCTTCGTCAGATAACATTGTCTGCTCTGAAGACCTTGTTTCCACTCTAGATTTTTCCATGACCGTGTCGAATGGCTGATGCATAGGAAGAGTAATTGAATGTACTAAAATTGTTGACAAATTTAATACGTAATAAAGAATGATGGCATGATATAATTCACATATAAGATGACAGGCTAACCAGGGTGGCATTGCAAAATTCACATATATGATGCCTAGCTAAACAAGATGGCATTGCATGATTCACATATACGATAAAGAAACTAAACATATGACATTCACGCAAAGTATGTCTAAACTAAGCAGATGACATATTTGATGTATAAAGTAAGCAATGCAAGGCACCATATGCATGATATTACCAACATCAGCATGCCAAGTTAGAGCGAAGACCTCAGGGGGTAAATAGGAGTGGTCTTCTCCCTCTGAATCCCCCTCGGAACAGTTATCTTCCTCTTGATTACAATCCGAAATGGGTGGAGGGGGGCTGCTTTTGCACCCACCATGGAGCGACGTCTGCATGAAATTTTATTGCCATGCAAGGCTCATCTCTTTTGCTCTACACTTTCAGTTCCATTGTGTACAATAACTGCCATGCATAGGAATAAAACATAGTGAGATTATGTAAGGAGTGCATGCACAAATCCAGAGTGATGGTAGCAAACTGTGTATAGACCCAAAACCAATGATAGCAGGCAGATAATAGCTTTCGTTAAAAAATACAGATAATGGCTCCTTTAATGTTTGTTTCCACCCAACATGAAACTCATAGTAGACACCCGAGAATAACCAGATAGTAGACATATAGTATTGATTGCTGCCCCAATATGTACCCCACAACCATTTGAAAACTCAAGTTTGAGCATTAGTTTGGACCTGACTCGGAGTCTAATAGGTGAATAGGACGATAAAGTAGCATGTCATCATATTAAGTGATGCATAACGTAAGCAGACACGAAAGAGTGTGGCCTCTCTTGCGGACCCATGTAGTCCTCAAGGTCATCTGCTCAGTTGATGATGGTAATGCAGTTGTCGTGCCTGCCGGCGGCGGGGAAGAAGATTTGAGGCGGTGAAAGATAGTCTGGAGAGCGGATCCCTGCTGCGGTGAAACCTTCCGTCATTGGAGCAGCTGAGCTGGGGTGGAACACAACGCAGCAGGAGCGGGACAAACCACACAAGGTTTTCTTTGACACATATGTGTAACAGAAGTAATTGTGTAAGGGCTTGTTTGAATTTGAGGATTCTAACAATGCAGGGATAGGACATACACTGGAATAGGATAGGAATGCACGTGCAAACAGAGAATTTAAAAACACAGGATTTCTGCCATCTGGGTGCTTGGTTCACAAGAAGTGGAAGATCATAGGATGCAAAGAAGCATGGTGAGATTAAGTCAAACCACAAGAAAATGTATGGTTATAATGCTATTATGCCACTATCTCTTAGTCTTGTGCTTCATGAATAGGAATTTGAAAAGGAGGACAAGTGGATATTAAAATTCCTATGGTTTTTCTTTCAAGGAGACACTAGAGGAACACATCCTACAATTTTCCTTTGCTCCATTCCTTTGAACCAAATGCATGAATAGTAGTACCATAGGAAACTTTCCAATTCCTATGTTTTTCCTTCACTTTTCCTTTCAAGCACTGGCGATTCTAGTAGGCAGGCTTGAGCAGGGAAAAGCCTACACTCAAAAAATGTTTTTGTGCTACTTCTATTACTTTGGACCCAGGCCACTGCCCTACTAGCTCAACTCCCAGGCCCATCTACAAATGCACAGCTCAAACGCGCAGAGATAAATAATGACGACGTTCAAGAGAGTCCATCATAGATAGCTAAGTTGCCTGGTATCTTACTGCTTGTCATATAGTAGGAGAAACTAATCGTATTTCACGTTACTACGTGTGCTCAGTGGACAAGATATATAACATGTAGAGTAAAAAAGAGATGCAACAAGTGTACAACCTCTTTGGCGAAGCCATGTCAATCTCAGCATG
This sequence comes from Triticum monococcum, assembly GCA_034509565.1. Lineage (NCBI taxonomy): Eukaryota > Viridiplantae > Streptophyta > Magnoliopsida > Poales > Poaceae > Triticum > Triticum monococcum. The sequence goes on from CM067842.1 coordinate 691,516,234, forward strand.
ATTGGGTTGGTCGGTGAGGATGCTCGGGCTGATTTGGTTGTCAAAGGAGGGGAAGAAGATCTTAGGCGTCTAGAGATGGAGCCTGGGGTACTGATCCGCTATGATGGAGGGTTTTGTTGTTGGAGCAGCTCCGGTGAGTTGTACGACAGCGAGGCTGAAGCAGGACAAGAGAGACAACGTTAACCTCAGTGGAATTCTAATAGCATCTCCAATAGATGACGTAAAATACATAACCACAAAGTGATAGATGTAAAATGTTGGAAATATGCCCTAGAGGCAATAATAAAATGGTTATTATTATATTTCCTTGTTCATGATAATTGTCTAGTTCATGCTATAATTGTATTAACCAGAGACCATAATACATGTGTGAATACGTAGACCACAATATGTCCCTAGTAAGCCTCTAGTTGACTAGCTCGTTGATCAATAGATGGTTATGGTTTCCTGACCATGGACATTGGATGTTATTGATAATGGGATCACATCATTAGGAGAATGATGTGATGGATAAGACCCAAATCCTAAGCATAGCACAAGATCGTGTAGTTCGTCTGCTAAAGCTTTTCTAATGTCAAGTATCTTTTCCTTAGACCATGAGATTGTGCAACTCCTGGATACCGTAGGAATGCTTTGGTTGTGCCAAACGTCACAACATAACTGGGTGGCTATAAAGGCACACTACGGGTATCTCTGAAAGTGTCTGTTGGGTTGGGATGAATCGAGACTGGGATTTGTCACTCTGTGTGACGGAGAGGTATCTCTGGGCCCACTCGGTAGGACATCATCATAATGAGCTCAATGTGACCAAAGAGTTTATCACGGGATGATGTGTTACGGAACGAGTAAAAGTGACTTGCCGGTAACGAGATTGAACGAGGTATTGGGATACCGACAATCGAATCTCGGGCAAGTAACGTACCAATTGGCAAAGGGAATTGTATACAGGATTGATTGAATCCCCGACATCATGGTTCATCCGATGAGATCATCGTGGAACATGTGGGAGCCAACATGGGTATCCAGATCCTGCTGTTGGTTATTGGCCAGAGAGCTGTCTCGATCATGTTTGCATGATTCCCGAACCCATAGGGTCTACACACTTAAGGTTTAGTGATGCTAGAGTTGTTATGGGAATTAGTGTGCAGTTACCGAATGTTGTTCGGAGTCCCGAACGTCACGAGGAGTTCCGGAATGGTTCGGAGGCAAAGATTTATATATGGGAAGTCCTATTTTGGCCACCGGAAAATGTTCGGGATTTTTCGGTATTGTACCGGGAAGGTTCTAGAAGGTTCCGGAGTGGGGCCCACCTGCATGGGGGGACCCACATGAACGTGGGTAGTGGGGGCAAGGCCCCACACACCTGGTCAAGGCGCACCAAGACCCCCCTTTGAAGGAATAATATCATATCCCGAAGGGATAAGATCAAGATCCCTAAAAAAGGGGGATAACAATCGGTGGGGAAGGGAAATGATGGGATTTTTTCTTTCCCCCACCTTTGCCAACGCCCCAATGGACTTGGAGGGTAAGAAACCAGCCCCCCTCCACCCCTATATATAGTGGGGAGGCGCATGGGAGCCGCACCGCTTCCCCTGGCGCAGCCCTCTCCCTCTCCAACACCTCCTCCTCCTTCGTAGTGCTTGGCGAAGCCCTGCCGGAGAACTGCAAGCTCCACCACCACGCCGTCGTGCTGCTGGAGCTCTCCCTCAACTTCTCCTCTCCCCTTGCTGGATCAAGAAGGAGGAGACGTCCCTGGGCTATACGTGTGTTGAACGTGGAGGCACTGTTGTTCGGCGCTTAGATCGGAATCAACCACGATCTGAATCGCTACGAGTACGACTCCTTTATCCGCGTTCTTGTAATGCTTCTGCATCGCGATAATCAAGGGTATGAAGATGCACTGCCCTCTCTCTCATTGCTAGTCTCTCCATAGATTGATCTTGGTGATGCGTATAATTTTTTTAATTTCTGCAACGATCCCCAACAGTGGCATCATGAGCTAGGTCTATGCGTAGTTTCTATGCACGAATAGAACACAAGTTGTTGTGGGCGTCGATTTTGTCAATTTACTTGCTGTTACTAGTCTTATCTTGATTCGGCGGCATCATGGGATGAAGCAGCCCAGACCGACCTTACACGTACGCTTACATGAGATAGGTTCCACCGACTGACATGCACTAGTTGCATAAGGTGGCTAGCGGGTGTCTGTCTCTCCCACTTTAGTCGGATCGGATTCGATGAAAAGGGTCCTTATGAAGGGTAAATAGAAATTGGCATATCACGTTTTGGTTTTGGCGTAGGTAAGAAACGTTCTTGCTAGAAACCTATAGCAGCCACGTAAAAACTTGCAACAACAATTAGAGGACGTCTAACTTGTTCTTGCAGCATATGCCGTGTGATGTGATATGGCCAAAAGGATGTGATGAATGATATATGTGATGTATGAGATTGATCATGTTCTTGTAATAGGAATCACGACTTGCATGTCGATGAGTATGACAACTGGCAGGAGCCATATGAGTTGTCTTAATTTGTTATATGACCTGCGTGTCAATGAAAACACCATGTAATTACTTTACTTTATTGCTAACCGTTAGCCATAGTAGTAGAAGTAATAGTTGGCGAGACAACTTCATGAAGACACGATGATGGAGATCATGATCATGGAGATCATGGTGTCATGCCGGTGACGATGATGATCATGGCGCCCCGAAGATGGAGATCAGAAGGAGCAAAATGATATTGGCCATATCATGTCACTATTTGATTGCATGTGATGTTTATCATGTTTTTACATCTTATTTGCTTAGAACGATGGTAGCATAAATAAGATGATCCCTCATAAAATTTCAAGAAACTATTCCCCCTAACTGTGAACCATTGCGAAAGTTCGTTGTTTCGAAGCACCACGTGATGATCGGGTGTGATAGATTCTAACGTTCGCATACAACGGGTGTAAGCCAGATTTACACATGCAAAACACTTAGGTTGACTTGACGAGCCTAGCATGTACAGGCATGGCCTCGGAACACAAGAGTCTGAAAGGTCAAACTTGAGTCATATAGTGGATACGATCAACATGAAGATGTTCACCGATGATGACTAGTCTGTCTCACGTGATGATCAGACACGGCCTAGTTGACTCGTATCATGTATCACTTAGATGACTAGAGGGATGTCTATCTGAGTGGGAGTTCATTAAATAATTTGATTAGATGAACTTAATTATCATGAGCATAGTCAAAAGGTCTTTGCAAATTATGTCGTAGCTCACGCTTTGGTTCTACTGTTTTAGATTTGTTCCTAGAGAAATTTATTTGAGAGTTGACAGTAGCAATTATGCGGACTAGGTCCGTAAACTTAGGATTGTCCTCATTGCTGCGCAGAAGGATTATGTCCTTAATGCACCGGTCAGTGTGCTGAACCTCGAGCGTCGGTTGTGGATGTTGCGAACATCTGACATACACGTTTTGATGACTACATGATAGTTCAGTGCGTAATGCTAAATGGTTTAGAATTGAGGCACCAAAGACATTTTTGAAACATCACAGAACATATGAGATGTTCCAAGGACTGAAATTGAGATTTCAGGCTAGTGCCCACGTCAAGAGGTATGAGACCTCTGACAAGTTTCATAAGCCTGCAAACTAAGGAGAAAAGCTCAATCGTTGAGCATGTGCTTAGATTGTGTGAGTACTACAATCGCTTGAATCGAGTGGGTGTTAATCTTCCAGATGAGATAGTGATGGTTCTCCAAAGTCACTACCACCAAGCTACTAGAGCTTCATGATGAACTATAACATATCAGGGATAGATATGATGATCCTTGAGCTATTCACGACACCGCAAAAGTAGAAATCAAATAGGAGCATCAATTGTTGATGGTTAGTAAAACCACTAGTTTCAAGAAGGGCAAGGGCAAGAAAGGGATACTTCATGAAACGACAAATCAGTTGCTGCTCTAGTGAAGAAACCCAAGGTTGAACCCAAACCCGAGACTAAGTGCTTCTGAAATGAGGGGAACGGTCACTGAAGCAGAACTACCCTAGATACTTGGTAGATGAGAAGGTTTGCAAGGCCGAAGGATATTGGATATACATTATAATGTGTACTTTACTAGTACTCCTAGTAGCACCAGGGTATTAAATACCGGTTCGGTTGCTAAGTGGTAGTAACTCGAAATAAAAAGCTATGGAATAAACGGAGACTGGCTGAAGGTGAGATGGCGATATGTGTTGGAAGTGTTTCCATGGTTGATGTGATCAAGTATCGCATGCTCCCTCTACCATCAAGATTGGTGTTAAACCTAAATAATTGTTATTTGGTTTTTGCGTTGAGCATAGACATGATTGGATTATGTTTATCGCAATACAGTTATTCATTTAAGGAGAATAATGGTTACTCTGTTTATTTGAATAATACCTTCAATGGTCTTGCACCTAAAATAAATGGTTCATTGAATCTCGATCGTAGTGATACACATGTTCATGCCAAAAGATATAAGATACTAATGATAGTACCACATACTTGTGGCACTGCCATTTGAGTCATATTGGTATAAAACGCATGAAGAAGCTCCATGTTGATGGATCTTTGGATTCACTCATTTTCTCGAAAAGTTTGAGACATGCGAACCATGTCTATTGGTTTATACGCATGAAGAAACTCCATGTAGATGGATCGTTTGGACTCACTTGATTTTGAATCACTTGAGACATGCAAATCATACCACATGGGCAAGATGACTGAAAGGCCTCGTTTTCAGTGAGATGAAACAAGAGAGCAACTTGTTGGAAGTAATACATTTGATGTGTGCAATCCAATGAGTGCTGAGGCACGCAGTGAATATCGTTATGCTCTTACTTCATAGATGATTTGAGTAGTTTCTAAGTATATTTACTTGATGAAACACAAGTCTGAATTATTGGAAGGTTCAAGTAATTTCAGAGTGAAGTTGAAGATCATCGTGACAAGAGGATAAAATGTCTATGATATGATCATAGAGATGAATACCTGAGTTTGTTTGGTACACAACTAAGACATTGTGGAGATTGTTTCACAATTAATGCCGCCTGGAACACCATAGTGTGATGGTGTGTCCGAACATCATAGATGCACCCTATTGGATGTGGTGCAAACCATGATGTCTCTTATCGAATTACCACTATCGTTTATGGGTTCGGAATTAGAGACAACCGCATTCACTTTAAATAGGGCACCATGTAATTCCGTTGAGATGACACCATATGAACTATGGTTTAGAGAAACCTAAGCTGTCATTTCTTAAAAGTTTGGGGCTACGACGCTTATGTGAAAAGGGTTTAGCCTAATAAGCTCAAACCCAAAGCGGATAAATGCATCTTCATAGGACACCCAAAACAGTTGGGTATACCTCCTATTTCGGATTCAGAAGCAAAAGTGATTGTTTCTAGAAACGGGTCCTTTCTCAAGGAAACGTTTCTCTCAAAAGAATTGGGTGGGAGGATGGTGGAGAATTGATGAGGTTATTGAATCGTCACTTCAACCAGTGTGTAGCAGGGTACAAGAAGTTGTTCCTGTAGCGCCTACACCAATTGAAGTGGAAGCTGATGATAGTGATCATGAAACTTCAGATCAAGTCACTACCAAACCTCGTAGGTCAACAAGGATGTGTACTATTTCAGTGTGGTACGTAATCCTGTCTTGGAGGTGATGTTGCTTGACAACAATGAACCTACGAGCTATGGAGAAACGATGGTGGGCCCGGATTCCAACAAATGGCTCGAGGCCATAAAATCCGAGAGGATCCATGTGTGAAAACAAAGTATAGACTTTGGAAGAACTACTTGATGGTCGTAAGGCTATTGGGTACAGATGGATTTTAAAAGGAAGACGGACAATCATGGTAAGTATCACCATTAAGAAAGCTCGACTTGTCGTTAAGATGTTTTCCGACAAGTTCAAGGAGTTGACTGTGGTGAGACTTTCTCACTCGTAGTGATGCTAAGAGTCTGTTGGAATTGTATTAGCAGTTACTGCATTATTTATGAAATCTTGCAGATAGGATGTCAAAACATTGTTTCCTCGACAATTTTCCTAAGGAAAGGTTGTATGTGATACAACCAGAAGGTTTTTGTCAATCCTAAAAGAGGTTAACAAGTATGCAAAGCTCCAGCAATCCTTCTAAGGACCGGAGTAAGCATCTCGGAGTTGGAATATATGCTTTGATGAGATGATCAAAGATTTTCGGTTTATACAAAGTTTATGAGAAACTTGTATTTCCAAAGAAGTGAGTGGGAGCACTATAGATTTCTGATGAGTATATGTTGTTGACATATTGTTGATTAGAAATGATGTAGAATTTCTGGAAAGCATATAGGGTTATTTGAAAAGTGTTTTTCAATGGAAAACCTGGATTAAGCTACTTGAACATTGAGCATCAAGATCTATAAGGATAGATAAAAAACGCTTAATAGTACTTTCAAATGAATACATACCGTGACAAGATTTTGAACGAGTTCAAATAAGATCAACAAAGGAGTTCTTGGCTGTGTTATAAGGTGTGATCATTGAGTGAGACTCAAGATCTGACCACGGCAGAAGAGAGAGAAAGGATGAAGGTCGTCCCCTATGCTTTAGACGTAGGCTCTACATTATGCTACGTTGTGTACCGCACCTGAAGTGTGCCTTGCCATGAGTCAACCAAGGGGTACAAGAGTGATCCAGGAATGGATCACATGACAGCTGTCAAACTTATCCTTAGTAACTAGTGGACTAAGAATTTTCTCGATTATGGAGGTGGTAAAAGAGTTCGTCGTAAAGGGTTACATCCATGCAAACTTTGACACTAATCCAGATGACTCTGAGTAGTAAACCGGATTCGTATAGTAGAGCAGTTATTTGGAATAGCTCCAAGTAGCGCATGGTAGCTACATCTACAAGATGACATAGAGATTTGTAAAGCACACACGGATCTGAAAGGTTCAGACCCGTTGACTAATAACCTCTCTCACAAGCGAGATATGATCAAACCCCATGGGTGTTGGATTCATTACAATCACATAGTGATGTGAACTAGATTATTGACTCTAGTGCAAGTGGGAGACTGTTGGAAATATGCCCTAGAGGCAATAATAAAATGGCTATTATTATATTTCCTTGTTCATGATAATTGTCTATTGTTCATGCTACAATTGTATTAACCGGAGACCGTAATACATGTGTGAATATGTAGACCACAATATGTCCCTAGTAAGCCTCTAGTTGACTAGCTCGTTGATCAATAGATGGTTACGGTTTCCTGACCATGGACATTGGATGTCGTTGATAATGGGATCACATCATTAGGAGAATGATGTGATGGACAAGACCCCATCCTAAGCATAGCACAAGATCGTGTAGTTTGTCTGCTAATGCTTTTCTAATGTCAAGTATCATTTCCTTAGACCATGAGATTGCGCAACTCCCGGATACCGTAGGAATGCTTTGGGTGTGCCAAACGTCACAACATAACTGGGTGGCTATAAAGGCACACTATGGGTATCTCCGAAAGTGTCTGTTGGGTTGGCACGAATCGAGACTGGGATTTGTCACTCCGTGTGACAGAGAGGTATCTCTGGGCCCACTCGGTAGGACATCATCATGATGAGCTCAGTGTGACCAAAGAGTTGATCGTGGGATGATGTGTTATGGAATGAGTAACAGTGACTTGGTGGTAACAAGATTGAACGAGGTATTGGGATACCGACGATCGAATCTTGGGCAAGTAACGTACCGATTGACAAAGGGAATTGTATACAGGATTGATTGAATCCCCGACATCGTGGTTCATCCGATGAGATCATCGTGGAACATGTGGGAGCCAACATGGGTATCCAGATCCCGCTGTTGGTTATTGGCCAGAGAGCTGTCTCGATCATGTCTGCATGATTCCCGAACCCGTAGGGTCTACACACTTAAGGTTCAGTGACGCTAGAGTTGTTATGGGAATTAGTGTGCAGTTACCGAATGTTGTTCGGAGTCCCGGACATCACGAGGAGTTCCGTAATGGTCCGTAGGTAAAGATTTATATATGAGAAGTCCTATTTTGAGCACCGAAAAATGTTCAAGATTTTTCGGTATTGTACCAGGAAGGTTCAACAAGGTTCTGGAGTGGGGCCCACCTGCATGGGGGGACCCAAATGAATGTGGGTAGTGGGGGCAAGGCCCCAAACCCCTGGTCAAGGAGCACCAAGACCCCCCCTTAGAAGGAATAAGATCATATCCCGAAGGGATAAGATCAAGATCCCTAAAAAAGGGGGATAACAATCGGTGGGGAAGGGAAATGATGGGATTTCTTTCCCCCACCTTTGCCAATGCCCCAATGGACTTGGAGGGCAAGAAACCAGCCCCCTCCACCCCTATATATAGTGGGGAGGTGCATGGGAGCTGCACCGCTTCCCTTGGCGCAGCCCTCTCCCTCCCCAACACCTCCTCCTCCTCCTCCTCCGTAGTGCTTGGCGAAGCCCTGCCGGAGAACTGCAAGCTCCACCACCATGCCGTCGTGCTGCCGGAGCTCTCCCTCAACTTCTCCTCTCCCCTTGCTGGATCAATAAGGAGGAGATGTCCCCGGGCTGTACATGTGTTTAACGCGGAGGCGCCGTTGTTTGGCGCTTACATCGGAATCAACCACGATCTGAATCGCTACGAGTATGACTCCTTCATCTGCGTTCTTGTAATGCTTCCGCATCACGATAATCAAGGGTATGAAGATGCACTCCCCTCTCTCTCGTTGCTAGTCTCTCCATAGATTGATCTTGGTGATGCGTAGAATTTTTTTAATTTCTGCAACGATCCCCAACATAAAATACACTAGCCACTCATCTCTGAACTTAACTGTCGAAACTGAATTTAACTGTCGAAACTAAATTTTGCTATCGAAACTGAATTTTACTGTCGAAATGGAATGCACTAGTAGCAGAAAAGTAGTAGTAGTACTAGCAGCAGTCGCGCCCGGAGCAGCTGCACGTGCGGGAGTCGGGACTACTGGTCATGTAGAAGCATCTAGGGTAGCAGCTGAATGGGCTTGAGGGAGAGCAGGATCTGCTGCCCGTACAGCAGCAGCGCACGCAAGAGCGAGAGCAGCAACGCGAGCAGGAGCAAGATGTAGGATCAAAAGTATGTCTAGAGGGGTGGTGGTGATTAGACTACTTGACCAAATAAAAATCTAGCCTTTTCCCAATTTTAAGTCTTGGCAGATTTTAGCAACTAACACAAGTCAAGCAATCAACCTACACATGCAATTTTAAGAGTATAGCAGCGGAATGTAAATCATTGCATATGAAGGTAAATGGGAGGAGTTTGGAGGGAGCAAACTCAATGTAGACGGAGATTTTTGGCGTGGTTCTGATAGTTGGTGCTATCGCACATCCATGTTGATGGAGACTTCAACCCACGAAGGGTAATGGTTGCGTGAGTCCACGGAGGGCTCCACCCACGAAGGGTCCATGAAGAAACAACCTTGTCTATCCCACCATGGCCATCGCCCATGAAGGACTTGCCTCACTTGGTTAGATCTTCACGAAGTAGGTGATCTCCTTGCCCTTACAAACTCCTTGGTTCAACTCCACAATCTTGACGGAGGCTCCCAAGTGACACCTAACCAATCTAGGAGACACCACTCTCCAAAAGGTAATAGATGGTGTGTTGATGATGAACTCCTTGCTCTTGTGCTTCAAATGACAGTCTCCCCAACACTCAACTCTCTCTCACAGATTTGGCTATGGTGGAAAGATGATTTGAGAGGAAAGCAACTTGGGGAAGGCTAGAGATCAAGATTCTTGTGGTTGGATTGGAATGTCTTGGTCTCAACACTTGAGTAGGTGGTTTTGTCTTAGAAAATGAGTAGTGGAAGTGTAGGCACATTCTGATGGCTCTCTCCTGAATGGAGAAGGGGGTGGAGGGGTATATATAGCCTCCACACAAAATCTAACTGTTACACACAATTTACCAAACTCGATGGGACCGAATAGTGAAACTCGGTGAGACTGACCTGGTTCAAAATGTGAATGTTAGGCTTTTCGGTGGGACCGAGATGATCAAATCGGTGGGACCAATGCGCTAGGGTTAGGGAGAAACCTCATCTCGATGAGACCGGTCACATGAATTCAGTGAGACCAATTTCAGTAATAAGCAAATAGAGACTTGGTCAGGCAAACTCATGGGACCGATCGCTCATTTCAGTGAGACCAAAACGTTACGAAAAGGAACAGAGAGTTTGCATTGCTAACTCGGTTGGACCGATCGCTCATCTCGGTTAGACCGAAACGTTACGAAGGGAAACAGAGAGTTTGCAATCCCATCTCGGTGAGACCGAGATCCCTATCGGCGAGACCGAACTGATTAGGGTTTCTAGCTATGGCTATGTCAAATGAACTCGATGGCACCAGATAGATCAAATCGGTGGGGCCGAGTTTGACTTTAGGTTTAGGACATATGTGGAAATGAGAAAGTGGTTGAGGGCTTTTGGAGCATATCACTAAGCATTTTGAGCAAGCAAGCCATTAAGCAACACCTCATCTCTTTTTAATAGCATTGGATTTTCCTATGGACTCACTGTGATCTTGGATCAGTAAAATGAAAATGTAGAGTCTTGAGCTTTTTGCAATATGCATCCTTATCATTTTGAGGGGTCCACATCTCTAGTCCATGCCATGCCAATCATTGAACTTTCTGAAAAATTAATCTTGAATGGATATTAGTTCAATGAGCTATATGTTGTTATGAATTACCAAAACCACCAGGGGATTAGTTGCACTTTCAATCTCCCCCCTTTTTGGTAATTGATGACAACATATAGATCAAAGCTTCAACAAATGACAATAAGAATGAAATACATCGTTGCTTTGAGAAGTATGTGATAAGCAAGGGCTCCCCCTAAATTTGTGCATTATTTAAAATTTGCTTTTGAATGCAAACGCACAATCGATTAGGATCATGGGTCACTCTTCCATGTCACATACATCTTGGTGGAGCACTCAAAATGATAGAATATGAACTATGCACTCATCACCAAGACAAGATGTGAATGATCATACATGAGAGATAGAATATCATCATTCAAGCACATGAACATATAAGTATCTCACACACACATAAGTAGAGTATCAATCAAACAAGCAAGCAAATAAAGTAGCAAGAGAGACAAAAGAAAGAAAAACACACACTCTCTCTCTCTCGAAGCCTATGATCTATACACTTTCTCCCCCTTTAGCAACAAGTTACCAAAAAGCTTGAAAATGCATAGTGATATACGACACTCTAAGCATGATCTTCGGGAGCTTCGGAGTGCGAAGATGGCGTGGAGATAACAACATCTGCAAAGACTTCGGCTGACGTCTGAGGAGCTGGAGGGGTTGCCACTGGAGGGGCAACTGAGGCTGTGGCCGTAGGAGTTGAGGTTGTGGCTTTGGAGTCAATCACTGGCACTGCTGCAGACCTCTATCTTCTAGGCACCCTCTGATAAGCATTTGTGGTTGTCCTATCACTCCTGTCCTCAAGCTCTTCTTGTATCTTCTCCACTGAAGTCTGAATCTCAGTGATTTTGACATCCAAGTCATGTAGCTTTGTCTCAAAGATCCTCTCAAGGCTCTCTTGATCTCGAGTCAGGGTAGCTAGTCCTTTCTCTATTCTCATAGTGGCCTCAAGCAGATAGCTGAGTTGGTCCTGCTTGGTCTTGAGATTGACTGCAGAAGAATCTGGAATCTTTGAAGCTTTTTCAGCCTGTGCCTTCTCTCTCTTCTCTTGAGCCTCTACAGAAGTTGGATGTGAAGCATCCATCACAATAGTGTTATCTTCAAAATCAGGCCTCAAGGGAAGGTGCTCTCTGTCCAACAGATATGTGCTTGTGCCCATCTTAGAATTTATGAGCATCTGAATGTGTGGAGCATACCCACATGATCTCTTCTGATCTGCTGCAGTTCTCTTGATAGTCTCAACAATCAAACTCATCACTTTAAATTTTTGTGGCACATCAAACATCTGAAGCAAGTTGATGGAGTGGCCTCTGATCATCCTGTGATCTCCTGATTTGGGTAACAAGGTGTGCCTCAATATAGTGTTCATGGTGGCCAATCCAGACAACAAGTAATATACTGAGCCTAGCTTGTGTGTCGCCAAGGCCTTTTCAGGTATCTCCTTGTACATATTGGCCATGGAGTTGTGATCTTTCTTACGCTTGGCATAGACATCAGTGTCATCCTCATGCTCTTTAGGGGCATTGATAAGCTTGGCCCACTCAGCAATTGTAGACTGGTACCTAGTACGTTCAATCATCCAGACAATCTTTCCATCTGGGTAGAAGTGAGATGTTGAATAGAACTGCATGATCAACTCATCATTCCATTTGGTCAATTTTTGACCAACAAATGTGTCAACTTCATTGAGTCTGAAGCTCTGATGAACTCAAGGAAAGTGATCTTCATTGCTATCAATGTATTTCTAGTCCACCCATCTCATGTCACACACAATGGGCTTCTTGTCCAAGAGGACTATCTCATAGAAGTCCTGTTGTTCCCTAGTGTGAAACATGTAGTCCACAACAGTTCTTCTTCTCACAACATATGGGTCTGACTGTCTCCACAATTTGAGTCTTGCATCTTTTCTTTCCTTCATGTTCTCAGCAAATGGATGATTGTCATCATGATCAGGAATCTTTGGTATGAGTTTTCTGAGCACTTGAGGCTCTTCTTCTTCCATTTCAGGCACCGGGGCCTTGTTCTTCTGAGCGGTAGAGATGTTCCTGGTAGATCTCTTTAGTGTTGTAGGCTTAGAAGCTTGAGCAGCAGCCTTGGGGGCAGTCTTGGGCTTTGATGGAGCAGCCCCTGACTTGATGGCATCCCCCATCAACTTCTGTGTCTTGGGTGCTGGTGCAGCATCATGTTCATCATCCTCTTCCTCATCAGATGAATGCTTCTCAAATTCAGCCATAGGATCTACAAGTTTGCACCATCTTCCTCTTTTCCTTTCCTTCTTTTCCTTTTTAGCATCACTTGCTGGCTGGGCCTTCTCTTGAGTAGATGCTCTCACTTTTGACATAGGCTTCCTCTGAGCAGGAGCCTTCTTTTTCATCCCTGGCTTGATGCCAGCATCAACATCAGCAGCTTGCTCTTTCTTTATCAACTTCTTCTTGGAAGTGACCTCTTCATCAGCAATGTAGTCCTCATCTTCAGAATATGAATTTCTCTTCTTCCTTGTCCTTGTTGCTTCCTTGGGCAAGTTGCTTGGGGTGCTTCTGCTACCCTCATCATAGCTGTTAGAGGGACTAGTGCCCTCACTTAAGTTAACCTGTTCCTCAAATCTATTTTGTCTGTCACTCTGGTCTGACATGGCTGAAACTGCAAGCTGACCTTGTGAATAGATATAGTTGAGATAGAGTGGATGAGCATCACAATGTGCAGAGATTTTGCAAAACAGATGAGTCAAAAACTTAGTTTTAGTTTTCTACAGAAAGCATTTCGGAGCTACCGATTTGTTAAACTCGGTGACACCAAAGCAAAATTAGAGTCTAAACTAGTGGAATCGGTCAGACCTAGACACAGTTTGGTGACTCCAAGATCGCTAGGGTTTCATAGAGTATCGAACTCTGTCATACTGATTTGTAAGTTTTGGTCAGATCGAAAATCACAAGTGCAATGGCCTAGGCCAAATCGGTGTGACCGATTCGGTCGGTCTGAGATGAATTCGGCGGAAAACTAACCCTAAATTTTCAAATAAAAACTAATCTAAAGGAAGTTTTTGCTGGATAGAATAATCTCAAACATGGCAAGAATCATGGCATTGTCTTCGTGCTAAGAGTCGGAGTGAGAAAGCACAAAGGATCAAACTCATACCCTAACTTGGCGATGAGCTCGCTATGGCGACAATGATGGCGGAGATATCCGTTGACGGCGGCGGAGACCAACGGCAGGGGGTCGCTGGCGATGAGGAGACAATACGGAGACCTCGAGTTGGCAGGGCTAGATATACTCGGGCGAAGGGTTTCAAAGAAATTTTCAAAATTTGACCCATGGGTATATATATCCAGACCCTGTCGGTGTGACCGAGTGGAACGACTCGGTGGCACCGAGATGCAGAATCGCAAGTGGTTACTGCAACTCGGTGTGACTGAATTGTTCAAATCAGTTGCGCCGAGATTGAAACCTAGATCAACTCAATGAACTCGGTATGACCGAAAGGAATGGATCGGTTAGACCGAAATACATGGAGAGGTTTTGGAAGTTTAAGTCTATGACGAATCGGTGGCTCCGAGTGCTCCTCACCCAGAGGATTTGAATCTGAATTGATCAAACTTTGTGATGTAGCATGAATAGGGTTTGAGATGAGAAAATCATAGATAGCTAGAGGGAGTTCTTAGGCATTCTTATCCATCCATTTGGCAAAAAAAGACCAAACAATCAAAGCAACAAATGGATGTCCTCGAATGAGAAATATATGCACTCAACATGCTCACACAATAAGATGGAAAAAGAAATATGTGGCAAAGCGTGCACACACACTCTAGCATCTATCAAGTAATTGGCGATGACTAGGTCATCTATATATGAGTATATTAACTGAGGAGTCAAATGAGAACATTTGATCATAGGTCATACTCATCGTTTAAGCACAGGTGGGGTTACCACTTTTACATGAAGCGTTGTTGTGTTCACACCATTAGAGTTGCTTTAGCTCAATTCTTAGAGTAAAGCTCCCCTAGATGTGATATCCCCCTTTAGAGGGATGAACTAACCTTGGGTTTTGTCGATGATGACTTCATGTGGGTGTTGAAGATGTAGGTGCTCAATGTTGATGTAGATCATTTGGAGCAATCCATTGGAGTGAGTTGGACTTTCAATACCTACATGGGTTAGTCCCACAAGGAACAAACAAGAATATCCATAGACATAGAGTGAAGTACACACAAGATGATGTCCATGAAAGCATTAGGTTACCTTGTCCCTTGACTTACCAACAAGAGGGTTTGTGACTCCTTGAACTAGTGCAAGATGTGGAAATTGATTGCACTTGTCCTTGCCAAAATGAATATGACTGAAGTGTGTTGGCAGAGTCACCCTCAAGAACTCTCTAGTTCTTCTTCTTCGGGATCCACATCATCTTGATGGGAATCCTTGGAGTTGTAGTCGTACTTGATGAAGTAGAACTTGATGTAGTCTTGGGAACCCACTTGACCAAAGCTTTAGGAGCTTCTTCAAATGCATCAATCTCCTCTTGAAGCTTGTCCTTGCCTTTTAGCTTGTGGTCTTGTGGCGGAAGATCATCTTGAGCTTGTGTCCCCTTGAAGGAAATAGGATCATACTTCTCTTGTTGAGGAACAAACTTCGTCTTGTGGTATTGATCTTCTTCCCACTCAATGCCATTGGCATTGAACTTGCGTTCAAAACCAACACCTTGATTCTTCCGATGCCTTCCTTGCTTGCATACAATTTCCTCAAATTGCTTACTTCTGGCAAGGCTCTTGTAAACACCTTTCTCTATAATTCCCTTCAATAAGCTATTTTCTTGCTCAAGTGTAACTTGGCTAAGAGGATCATTAGTGGAATCAAGAGAACTACTAGAAGCAACAATATTGGATTTAGCATGATTATTGTTACTACTAGAAGAAGAATCTTTCTTACTCTTGTTGCTAGATTTTACTTGTGGCATGTAAGTGGACAAGAGTAAATGTTTGGCAATGTAAGAAGAACTTCTAAGGTAGCTTCTCATGAGTATTTAAAAGCTCTCGATGATCTTCTAAGGTAGTTTCATGAGCTGACTTAAGAGTGTTTAGTTCTTTAGTTAGACGCTCAATCTCCTTCTTATCATCGTCATTCGTTTTATCTTGATTAGCATGATTAACATCAAGTTCATCATAGGTTTCATCACTAGAGTTGTCAACGAGTAAATCATCATCACCTAGCAAGTCATCTTCATCACTTTTGAAATCAACATACTCGGGGTGTGTCGTGGACTTGTCACGGCAGATGTCCTTAGTGTGAGGACTTAGTCATGAGGCCAACGCATCTATGTGGTAGCTTGAGAGGGGTTGATCGGAACCGAGAGACGCGATGTTTTTACCCAGATTCGGCCCCTCGCGATGGAGGTAAAAACCTACATCCTACTTCATTGATATTGATGATGATGATCACGATTACAAGGGTGCTCTATCTCGAGAGCTATTGACTTGTCTGTCTAAACCTAACTTGTGAAAAACTTGTCCCTCTTGGGGTGCCCTGCCCCTCCTTATATAAGTTGAAGGGGCGAGTTACATGAGGAGTCCTAGTAGGACTTGGATTATTCTATCTTCTACTACAAGCTGGATACAAGTCCGGGTCTTGATTCCTTGTAAGGGAAATATTCCTCACACCTTTCCTCTTAAGCCAGCCCACCATATTATGAGCCGGCCATCTGGGCCTTGGGCCTTGTCGTCCGTCTGCCTCGCCCGCCGGGTCACCAGTGAGTCGCCAATCTCCGGGCGGCTTACAAATGAAACGCCAAGTCCCAGCCGGGTCATAACTCCGGCCGGGTCATACCGCGGGGTATATCCCTGATAGGGTGTGATACCTTTGGGACTTTAGCCATGGAGCATCTTCCAATTCCTTCATTTGGTGAGTCAAATATGTCATAGGAGTTGGTTGACACAAGTGCTAGACCGGCAACACCTTCATCTTGAGTATATTCGGAGTCGGAGTGATAACTTCTCTCGGAGTGGTGGTCGGAGTCGGAACCGGATACCCATTCACCAACATGAGCTTGATGTCTTTGTTTTGTATAGCTCCTTGATGACTTGTCCTTCCTTTCCGAATCCTTGCTTCTGCGAGAGGTTCTTCATTCATAACGGTCATCTCTACTCCCTCTCTCCCTTGGAGGTGATTCTTCTCTTTTGCTTCTTCTTTTAGGTTAGTCTTCTCTTCTTTTGTATGGAGTTGTACACTCATTGGAGTAGTGTCCGGGTCTTCCACAATTGTAGCAATTACGTTCTGGACTAAAAGATATTTTGTCATTGTATGACCTTGACTTGGAACTTATTTCTTTGCTTCTACTCTTGTAGAACTTGTTCAAGTTCTTCACCATTGAGCTCAATTCCTCATTAAAGACTTGTTTCTCACTTGATGATGTAGGAGCATCACATGAAGCTTTGTAAGCAACACTAGACTTGTTGTGAAGCTCTTCTTTATCCTTGAGTGACATCTCATGAGCAACAATTCTACCAATGACTTCCGTTGGTTTGAGATCTTTGTAATTGGGCATCATTTGGATCAATGTGCACACGGTATCGTATTTTCTACCCAAGGCTCTTAGGATATTCTTGATGATGAATCTATTGGTCATCTCTTCACTTCCTAAGCCGTAAATCTCATTTGTGATGAGAGCAAGCCTAGAGTACATTTCAACGACACCTTCACCATCGTTCATTTTGAACTTGTCAAGCTGACTTTGGAGCACATCCAATTTGGATTCCTTGACGGAGTCGGTACCTTCATGCATATCAATCAAAGTATCCCAAATTTCCTTTGCATTCTCAAGATGGATGATTTTGTTGAATTCTTCGGGGCACAATCCATTGAAGGGGATATCGCAAGCTTGAGCATTGTATTGCAACATCTTCAATTCTTCAGCGGTAGCTTCACGATTCGGTTCTCTCCCATCGAAGAATTCACCTTGCAAACTAATACACACAATAGCCCAAACGGCGGGGTTATGTCCAAGAATATGCATTTTCATCTTATGCTTCCAACTAGCAAAATTAGTACCATCAAAGTAAGGACCTCTATGGTGGTAATTTCCCTCGCTAGACGCCATAGTCTCCTAGGTTGTGAAACCAAGGCTATGATCACCAAAGCTATGGAAATCAAGGCAAATGGAGACCAAAGCTCTAATACCACTTGTAGGATCGAAAGAATGTCTAGAGGGGGGGGGTGATTAGACTACTTGACCAAATAAAAATGTACCCTTTTCCCAATTTTAAGTCTTGGCAGATTTTAGCAACTAACACAAGTCAAGCAACCAACCTACACATGCAATTCTAAGAGTATAGCAGCGGAATGTAAATCATTGCATATGAAGGTAAAGGGGAGGAGTTTGGAGGGAGCACACGCAATGTAGACACGGAGATTTTTGGCGTGGTTATGATAGGTGGTGCTATCGTACATCCACGATGATGGAGACTTCAACCCATGAAGGGTAACGGTTGCGCGAGTCCACGGAGGGCTCCACCCATGAAGGGTCCATGAAGAAGCAACCTTGTCTATCCAACCATGGCCATCGCCCATGAAGGACTTGCCTCACTTGGGTAGGTCTTACGAAGTAGGCGATCTCCTTGCCCTTACAAACTCCTTGGTTCAACTCCACAATCTTGACGGAGGCTCCCAAGTGACACCTAACCAATCTAGGAGACACCACTCTCCAAAAGGTAATAGATGGTGTGTTGATGATGAACTCCTTGCTCTTGTGCTTCAAATGATAGTCTCCCCAACACTCAACTCTCTCTCATAGATTTGGCTATGGTGGAAAGATGATTTGAGAGGAAAGCAACTTGGGGAAGGCTAGAGATCAAGATTCTTGTGGTTGGATTGGAATGTCTTGGTCTCAACACTTGAGTAGGTGGTTTTCTCTTAGAAAATGAGTAGTGGAAGTGTAGGCACATTCTGATGGCTCTCTCCTGAATGGAGAAGGGGGTGGAGGGGTATATATAGCCTCCACACAAAATCTAACTGTTACACACAATTTACCAAACTCGATGGGACCGAATAGTGAAACTCGGTGAGACTGACCTGGTTCAAAATGTGAATGTTAGGCTTTTCGGTGGGACCGAGATGATCAAATCGGTGGGACCAATGCGCTAGGGTTAGGGCGAAACCTCATCTCGATGAGACCGGTCACATGAATTCAATGAGACCAATTTCAGTAATAAGCAAACAGAGACTTAGTCAGGCAAACTCATGGGACCGATCGCTCATTTCAGTGAGACCAAAACGTTACGAAAAGGAAACAGAGAGTTTGCATTGCTAACTCGGTGGGACCGATCGCTCATCTCGGTTAGACCGAAACGTTACGAAGGGAAACAGAGAGTTTGCAATCCCATCTCGGTGAGACCGAGATCCCTATCGGTGAGACCGAACTGATTAGGGTTTCTAGCTATGGCGATGTCAAATGAACTCGGTGGCACCGGATAGATCAAATCGGTGGGGCCGAGTTTGACTTTAGGTCTAGGACATATGTGGAAATGAGAAAGTGGTTGAGGGCTTTTGGAGCATATCACTAAGCATTTTGAGCAAGCAAGCCATTAAGCAACACCCCATCTCTTTTTAATAGCATTGGATTTTCCTATGGACTCACTGTGATCTTGGATCAGTAAAATGAAAATGTAGAGTCTTGAGCTTTTTGCAATATGCGTCCTTATCATTTTGAGGGGTCCACATCTCTAGTCCATGCCATGCCAATCATTGAACTTTCTGAAACATTAATCTTGAATGGATATTAGTTCAATGAGCTATATGTTGTTATGAATTACCAAAACCACCAGGGGATTAGTTGCACTTTCAATCTCCCCCCTTTTTGGTAATTGATGACAACATATAGATCAAAGCTAAATGACAATAAGAATGAAATACATCGTTGCTTTGAGAAGTATGTGATAAGCAAGGGCTCCCCCTAAATTTGTGCATTATTTAAAATTTGCTTTTGAATGCAAACGCACAATCAATTAGGATCATGGGTCACTCTTCCATGTCACATACATCTTGGTGGAGCACTCAAAATAGGATCAAAAGCTCTGATACCACTTGTAGGATCAAAAGTATGTCTAGAGGGGTGGTGGTGATTAGACTACTTGACCAAATAAAAATCTAGCCTTTTCCCAATTTTAAGTCTTGGTAGATTTTAGCAACTAACACAAGTCAAGCAATCAACCTACACATGCAATTTTAAGAGTATAGCAGCGGAATGTAAATCATTGCATATGAAGGTAAAGGGGAGGAGTTTGGAGGGAGCAAACGCAATGTGGACGGAGATTTTTGGCGTGGTTCTGATAGTTGGTGCTATCGTACATCCATGTGGATGGAGACTTCATCCCACGAAGGGTAATGGTTGCGTGATTCCACGGAGGGCTCCACCCACGAAGGGTCCATGAAGAAACAACCTTGTCTATCCCACCATGGCCATCGCCCATGAAGGACTTGCCTCACTTGGGTAGATTTTCACGAAGTAGGCGATCTCCTTGCCCTTACAAACTCCTTGGTTCAACTCCACAATCTTGACGGAGGCTCCCAAGTGACCCTAACCAATCTAGGAGATACCACTCTCCAAAAGGTAATAGATGGTGTGTTGATGATGAACTCCTTGCTCTTGTGCTTCAAATGATAGTATCCCCAACACTCAACTCTCTCTCACAGATTTGGCTATGGTGGAAAGATGATTTGAGAGGAAAGCAACTTGGGGAAGGCTAGAGATCAAGATTCTTGTGGTTGGATTGGAATGTCTTGGTCTCAACACTTGAGTAGGTGGTTTTCTCTTAGAAAATGAGTAGTGGAAGTGTAGGCACATTCTGATGGCTCTCTCCTGAATGGAGAAGGGGGTGGAGGGGTATATATAGCCTCCACACAAAATCTAACTGTTACACACAATTTACCAAACTCGATGGGACCGAATAGTGAAACTCGGTGAGACTGACCTGGTTCAAAATGTGAATGTTAGGCTTTTCGGTGGGACCGAGATGATCAAATCGGTGGGACCAATGAGCTAGGGTTAGGGCGAAACCTCATCCCGATGAGACCGGTCACATGAATTCAGTGAGACCAATTTCAGTAATAAGCAAACAGAGACTTGGTCAGGCAAACTCATGGGACCGATCGCTCATTTCAGTGAGACGAAAACGTTACGAAAAGGAAACAGAGAGTTTGCATTGCTAACTCGGTGGGACCGATCGCTCATCTCGGTTAGACCGAAACGTTACGAAGGGAAACAGAGAGTTTGCAATCCCATCTCGGTGAGACCGAGATCCCTATCGGCGAGACCGAACTGATTAGGGTTTCTAGCTATGGCTATGTCAAATGAACTCGGTGGCACCGGATAGATCAAATCGGTGGGGCCGAGTTTGAGTTTAGGTTTAGGAAATATGTGGAAAATGAGAAAGTGGTTGTGGGCTTTTGGAGCATATCACTAAGCATTTTGAGCAAGCAAGCCATTAAGCAACACCTCATCCCCTTTTAATAGTATTGGCTTTTTCTATGGACTCAATGTGATCTTGGATCATTAAAATGAAAATGTAGAGTCTTGATCTTTTTCCAATATGTGTCCTTAGCATTTTGAGGGGTCCACATCTCTAGTCCATGCCATGACAATCATTGAACTTTGTGAAACTTTAATCTTGAATGGATATTAGTTCAATGAGCTATATGTTGTTATGAATTACCAAAACCACCCGGGATTAGTTGCACTTTCACAAGAGCAATAACAAGAGCAGACCAGGTAGGGGACCGAGAGCAAGAGCAGAGCAGTAGCGCGAGCGAGAGCCAAAGCAGCAACAACTCCTACTGATGTGGACGTCACCGCCGAGGGAGCGACGCCATGGAGGAAGTGGCCGGCGACGCCTCCGTGGATGGAGCCACGCCATGTCGGCTAGGGACCGAGCGTCGGCAGCGCCGTGAGATCGAATCAAGAAGAAAATGTGGCGATTAGTGTAGAACCTCTTTGGTGGCGCCGATTAGGCCTCAGCTTCATCTGAGGAATCGCGATGATGCCGCAGTTCTGGTGGTGGAGGTGAAGACGGCGGTGTGTGATGTCTACTATGCAACCTTCTTCTTGTAGACGTTGTTGGGCCTCCAAGTGCAGAGGTTTGTAGGACAGTAGCAAATTTCCCTCAAGTGGATGACCTAAGGTTTATCAATCCGTGGGAGGCGTAGGATGAAGATGGTCTCTCTCAAACAACCCTGCAACCAAATAACAAAGAGTCTCTTGTGTCCCCAACACACCCAATACAATGGTAAATTGTATAGGTGCACTAGTTCGGCGAAGGATGATGATACAAGTGCAATATGGATGATAGATATGAGTATTTGTAATCTGAAAATATAAAAAAATCAAGGTAACAAGTGGTAAAAGTGAGCGTAAACGGTATTGCAATGCTAGGAAACAAGGCCTAGGGTTCATACTTTCACTAGTGCAAGTTCTCTCAACAATAATAACATAACTGGATCATATAACTATCCCTTAACATGCAACAAAGAGTCACTCCAAAGTCACTAATAGCGGAGAACAAACGAAGAGATTATTGTAGGGTACGAAACCACCTCAAAGTTATTCTTCCGGATCGATCTATTCAAGAGTTCATACTAGAATAACACCTTAAGACACATATCAACCAAAACCCTAATGTCACCTAGATACTCCAATGTCACCTCAAGTATCCATGGGTATGATTATACGATATGCATCACACAATCTCAGATTCATCTATTCAAACCAACACAAAGTACTTCAAAGTGTGCCCCAAAGTTTCTACCGAAGAGTCAAGACAAAAACGTGTGCCAACCCCTATGCATAAGTTCATGATGTTACGGAACCCGCAAGTTGATCACCAAAATGTACATCAAGTAGATCACGTGAATATCCCATTGTCACCACAGATAAGCACATGCAAGACATACATCAAGTGTTCTCAAATCCTTAAAGACTCAATCCGATAAGATAACTTCAAAGAGAAAACTAAATCCATTACAAGAGAGTAGAGGGGGAGAAACATCATAAGATCCAACTATAATAGCAAAGCTCGTGATACATCAAGATCGTGCCAAATCAAGAACACGAGAGAGAGAGAGAGAGATCAAACACATAGCTACTGGTACATACCCTCAGCCCCGAGGGTGAACTACTCCCTCCTCATCATGGAGAGCGCCGGGATGATGAAGATAGCTACCGGTGAGGGATCCCCCCTCCAGCAGGGTGCCAGAACAGGGTCCCGATTGGTTTTTGGTGGCTACAAAGGCTTGCGGCAGTGAAACTCCCGATCTAGGTTATTTTCTGGAGGTTTCTGTATTTATAGGAATTTTTGGCGTAGGTCTCATGTCAAGAAGGTGCCCGAGTCGTCCACGAGGTAGGCCCAGGCGCCCGGGGGGGGGGGGGGGGGGTGGTGGTGGTGGGCGCGCCCCCGCCCTCGTGGACGGCCCGGGACTCTTCTGGCCCAACTCTTTTGCTCTGGGGTCTTCTTTTGGTCCATAAAAAATCGTTAAAAATTAGCACGTCAATTGGACTCCATTTCAAATTCCTTTTCTGTAAAACTCAAAAACAAGGAAAAAACAGAAACTGGCACTAGGCTCTAGGTTAATAGGTTATTCCCAAAAATCATATAAAATAGCATATAAATGCATATAAAACATCCTAGAAGGATAATATAATAGCATGAATACTTCATAAATTATAGATACGTTGGAGACGTATCAGCATCCCCAAGCTTAATTCCTGCTCGTCCTCGAGTAGGTAAATGATAAAAGAAATAATTTATGAAGTGTGAATGCTAGTAGGTGCACAAGCTTGATCAATGATAATTTCAATCACCTTTTCTAGCATCATTATATGTCATAAAAGTAGCTCAACTCATAAAACTTTTCATGATCAAGTAACAAGCTATTCACATGTTAAAGCATAGATCATAAACTTTCTTGAAAACTAACAAACTATGTTCTCAGTCATCAAACAATTGCAATTCATCTTATTTTCAGGAAGGGTCTATGTAAGAGCTTTGATTTAGCAAATTCCACATACTCAACTATCATATAGTCTTCCATGATTGCTACCACTCGAAGCATACTTTTAGAACATATAGCATCCATCGAACACAGAGAAAGATAGGGGCTTAATGTTTTGCCTCCCAACTTATTTATCATATAGATAATTGTCAACAATAGTAATTCATGATCAAATATATTTGAATGGCCATATATGCTTAGATCTTTCCATCACATGATGCTTGCCAACTAAAGAGTAGGTTGGAATGAGAAGGAATACTACTGACTCTTTCATAAAAGTAAAAGGTAGGCCCTTCACAGAGGGAAGCATGGATTTGCAGAGGTGCCAGAGCTCGAAGCTAAAAGAGAGATGAAAATAATTTTGAGAGGTATGCTTTCATTGTCAACATAACGACCAAGAGTTCCCATTATCTTCCATACTAGATACATTATAGGCAGTTCCCAAACAGAAAGGTAAAGATTTTACTCCCCCTCCACCAACAATCACACTCCACAGCTTGTCTGAAACAACGGGTGCCGTCCAACTATCAACAATCCTGGGGGAGTTTTGTTTAAATTATTTGTGAATTTGTTTTTGATCTTTTGATCATAGGACTGAGCATCCCAGTTACCAGCCATTTTCTCGTGAATGATGAGCGGAGTCCACTCATCGTGAGAATAACCCACCTAGCATGGAAGATACTGACAGCCCATAGTCGCTACATGAGCGATTCGGGCATACAAAATAGATTATTATTTGAAGGTTTAGAGTTTGGCACATGCAAATTTATTTGGAACGGCAGGTAAATACCGCATATAGGTAGATATGGTGGACACTCATGGAATAAACTTGGTTCAAGGAATTTGGATGCACAAGCAGTATTCCCACTTAGTACATATATTTTGGCTAGCAAAGGATTCTAAATAGCAAGCACCACATGTTAGAGGATCCATAACAATATAACTTCTATACAAATATACCCAAGCATAACTCATTATGTTGTCTTCCTTGTCCAACTTCAACTAATTTGCTCGGGTTTGAAAATAATTAATGGGGCTCACAATCAGAGAAGATGTCCAAGATAGTATATTTATATGTGAAATCTCTCTTCCTTCAGTATTCTTCCATGAATTGTTCAAGTGACCAATACAATGTTTGCTAACCTTCAATAAATTAACCTCCTCTACTTCTTATATGTGAAGTCATTACTCCCCATGGGATAAGCATATGAAACATATATAATTTCAGATTTATGATATTCAAATCATTCAACCATTTACTCATAGGATATAAGTGAAGCACACGAGTAAATGACAAACTACTCCAAAAAGATATAAGTGAAGATCAATGAGTAGTCAAATAATTATGTAACTTTGTGAAGACTCTCTCTCATTTAAGAATTTCAGATCTTGGGATATTATTCAAACAGCAAGCAAAACAAAATAAAACAACATTTCAAGGATATCACTCATCATGTGAAGAAGCAAAAACTTAGGCTCAACCGATACTAACCTATAATTGTTGAAGAAGAAAGGTGGGATGGCTACCGGGGCATCCCCAAGCTTAGATGCTTGAGACTTCTTGAAATATTATCTTGGGGTGCCTTGAGCATCCCCAAGCTTGAGCTTTTGTGTCTCCTTAATTCCTCTCATATCACGGTTTCCTAAATCTCGAAAGCTTCATCCACACCAAACTCAACAAGAACTCATGAGATAAGTTAGTATAAACCAATGCAAAAACATTATCATTTTCTATCGTAACAAATCAGTAAAATTATTATTCAACATTGCATACTGAATGCCTCTGCATATTTAATACTCCTATCCTCAAATAGAATCATTAAATAAGCAAACATATGCAAACATAATAGCAATCTGCCAAAACAGTACAGTCTGTAAAGAATGCAAGATTTATCATACTTCCCTAACTCCAAACATTATGAAATTCTACCACATTGTAGTAAATTTATCAAAGCTCAATATTAAAAAAGTTTCAACATTTTATCTGTCGGCATTCTGGGAACAGGGGTCCCCAGACTTGCCTGCCGGCGGCCCACGGCGTGGCGCTGCTAGCGGGTCTGTACGACCCATCTTCATCAACAAGGCATTCAAGACCCTCGCGAGGGGCCAAGCCTCGCGAGGCGTACGACACAAGACCTCCGCAGGAGCGGCCTCCCCAGGTTGCCTCGCGAGGAGTGGAGATATCAAGGCGGGGCAAACCTCGCGAGGCTCTCGTGACGTGAGCCATGAGGCTCGGGATTAGGCGGGCGCCAGCGCGCAACATCCTTGTTTCCTCTTTGATGCCAAGGAGGCAAGCGCAGGCGCGGAGTACCAAGGCATCAGGCAAATGTTTCCATATCAGTGCAATGAGACCAAGACCAGCAGGACAACAAGACGGAGGTCACCATGGAGCCCAAGACGGCGTCACCACCAGAGCCTTTTGCAGGTGAAGACCGCTTTTGTCAGGATAAGCTGTATTAGCTGTCCCCTTTAAAATTGGCCGTTGTTGGCTCCCTTCCCGCTCAATATTTGGGGAGAGGACGAGGGCCTATATAAGTAGAGCTAGCCACCACCATAGGGGCATCGAGAACTCATCTAGAGGCATCTGATCAAATCGGGATCTCACCTGATCTTGAGCCAACCCTTAGCCACACACCGAGCACAAGAACACCTCAACCTCAGGAGGCTGTTCTTCCCCTTTGTACTGTTCATCAGCAGCCCAAGAGGCAATCCACCACCACCACACTGGAGTAGGGTATTGCACCACAATGGTGGCCCGAACCACTATAAATCTTGTGTCCTTTGTGTTGTGAGTTCGTCGAGTTCGTGCGCGAGATCTTAGCGAGCTAGGGTGTGGATCGGTAGGGAGGAAATCTTGGCGCGCACCCCCGTGTTCAAACCTTGAGGGTTTTGCCGGAACCCATGATCCGACATTTGGCGCGCCAGGTAGGGGTGCGCCGGAGCTTCCTTTCCGTTGTTCTGTGTCCAATCGCTCCGTCGTCTCCATGGCGGATGCTCGCCGTGCTCGTGCTGAGCGCCGGGCTGCCCTAGCAACCCGCGTTGCCCAGACGGATCCCATCGATGAGCCACCTCGTCGTTCCCCGTCGCCTGCCGCTAACGCCGCCACCGGCCCGGCGGGGAACGAGCAGCAAGCATCCTCGCTGCACCCCTCGGTGCGGCGGGACAGCCGCACCGCCACTCCAGCGCTGACCACGGACGACTCCTCGTCCCACGCTCGTCGTGCTCCCATGGACGCATGGGCTGCGCTCCTCATGGCGCACAAGCTCCTGCGCTACTGCCCGGTCGACGACCTCTACGAGGACTGGCTCGACCACATCACCGAGCTCGTCCGCGCCGCAGGGGGCTCCCATGCACCGTCCCTCTCTCCGCCTCACGCTCTGCCAGCTACAGGTGACGTAGCTCACGGAGCACCTCCACCACCTCTGCCACAAGACGGCGCCTTGGCTCCAAGGCATGCGGCTCCACGACGTGACCCGCCACATCTGGCGCCCGCGCGTGAAGAAAGAAGCTGTCAAGAAGTTCCTCGACCGCAAGAGAACGCTCCGCCAGTCCTCGCACCACCGTGTCAGGATCGTCCGCCACGGCCGGCCCCCGCGCTACTTGCTGTAGCAGCGCGTGGGCGCCAAGAACAAGCTCCACCTCCAAGATGGGCCCCGGCGACCACGGTCGGCTGCCGCGCCTTCACCCCCGAGCTACGTAGCTTCGCCTGGCCGGGCAAGTTCAAGCCAGATCTGCCTCCTCGCTACGACGGCACCCCGACCCGACGGAGTATTTGCAGCTCTACGAGCTGAGTATCGAGGCGGCGAACGACGACGAGAAAGTCATGGCTAACTAGTTCCCTATGGCGCTCAAAGACGGCTCCCGTTCGTGGCTCCTGAACCTGCCTCCGGGCTCGATCTCCTCCTGGGACGAGATGCGCGATCACTTCGTCGCCAACTTCCAGGGCACTCGTGACCGCCCGCCGGCCACGGGTGACCTGCGTCGCGTCAAGCAACAACCAGGAGAGACCCTCCAGAAGTACATCCAGCGCTTCAACAACATTCACCTCAAGATCCCCAAGGTGACGGACGAGGCTATCATCTCCATGTTCTCTGATGGCGTCCGCGACATCAAGATGAAGGAAGAGCTCGCTATCCACGAGGAGCTGTGCACATCTCAGGAGCTGTTCAACCTGGCGACCAAGTGCGCAAGAGCTAAGGAGGGGCGCCTCTCCCTCCTCGAGCTGCCGGATGCGGACCCGGAGGAGAAGAAAGCCAAGGCCAAGGACATGAAGCGCAAGGGAGCAACCGTGCTCGCAGCGGAGCCGGACACCAAGCGAGGCAGAGACCAACCCGAGTCATCCAAGAGTAGCTGACCATTCTGTGCCTTCCAGAACTTGAACACCCACAACACCAGTGACTACCAAGAGCTCAGGGCCATTCGTGAAGGACTCTTCGATCGACGCCCCGAGTGTGGTGACCAGGGCTACGGCCGAGGAGGAGGACGTGGTGGCGGGAGCTGGGACGACCGTGGCCCGCGCCAGGAGTTGCGCGATCGGCCTCGTGAGGACCGTTGGCAGGATCATCCTCGCGAGGGCGCCTGGAGGGACCAGCCTCATGAGGATAGTCCTCAGGGCAACGCCGGTCTTCCCCCGCTACCGCCACCGCCAAGAAGGAATGACGACCACCATCGAGATGAGGGGGACGGGGGCTTCCAGGAGCCGCATACTATCGCCTGCATCTTGGGCGGAGCCCTGGCCCCAGCCTCGCAGAGTATCTTCAAACAGTTTGCTCGTGAAGTGAATGCAGTCATCCCCAAGCCTGAGGCCACGCGCCCGCTCAGGTGGTCCTAGTGCACCATCACCTTCAACTCGGCAGATCAGCTCAAGTGCGCAGCCACTGCTGGTGCCCTCCCGATGCTTTGTTCACCAGTTATCAGCAACGTTCAAGTCACCGAGACCCTCATCGACGGTGGCGCAGGGCTCAACGTCCTGTCCGTCGACACGTTCGACAACCTCCAAGTGCCGTATGACTAGCTCCAGCCCACCAAGCCTTTCTCAGGAGTGACCGACGGTTCCACCACACCGATATGGAAGGTCCGCCTCCCTGTCACCTTCGGGGAACACAAGAACTACCGCACCAAGCTCATCGACTTCAATGTCACGCACATCCGTCTACCATACAATGCCATCCTTGGGTACCCAACCCTGGCCAAGTTCATGGCGGTGACACACCATGGCTATAATGTCCTCAAGATGCCGGGAGGCGGCAGAATCATCACGGTCCCATGCGAAGAAAGAGACGCGGTGTGCTCCCTCGAGCGTGCCTTTCAAGCTGCAGCAATCGACGACCCCGACAAAAAGGGTGAGGGCCCTCCAGAGACCGTCCCCAAGAAGAAGAAGAAGCTACGCTGTGCCGGACCTCAGGAAGATAGTGTCGCGGCTGGAACCTCGTCCGGATCAGCGCCCGCTCTAGGGGCGCCTCCCTCCATCGCGTAGGAAGGCACGCCCAGTGCCCTCCTCGGGCAGGGTTCGAGGGAGGTGCTCGGGCACCACTTGGAGGCGTGCTTCACGTCACGTTTCCCTCAGGAGGACACATGGCGAGGAGCACCCACCACTCAGGAGTTCATCACCAAGACCACTCAGGAACTACAAGACGCGAGGGCCACGCGCGGCGACCGCCGCTCGCGAGGCGCAGCTCCCTATCCAGGCAAGGATGCCGGGCTGCGTGTCTACATCGACGTACCAGGGCTCAACAGGGCCGCTTCTCGGGAGCTTTTTTGGCCTTCGTGCGTGGGCTGTTGCGAGGGTCCACCACACAGCTATGTTCGCATGCCCTTCGGCCTACCGAGCGTGTCGTCAGCTTATCAGCGCAACTTGCGGTGCATGCTAGCGGCTCAGGGGGCCAGGCACCACGCAGTGCTGACGGAGATGGAGACGGTCCTCAAGGAACTACCCGAGCCCCCAGAGCCTCCCGAGGCTCAGGGCCTCAGTGGCTCGTCAGGAGCAATCCCTTCGC
The DNA here is from genome assembly GCA_034509565.1 of Triticum monococcum. NCBI lineage: Eukaryota > Viridiplantae > Streptophyta > Magnoliopsida > Poales > Poaceae > Triticum > Triticum monococcum. The sequence goes on from CM067842.1 coordinate 691,545,968, forward strand.
TGCATACCTTCAGCTGCCCCGACATCTCTTCATCAACAGAACCAGGTGACATTTTCCAAGTTCATTCAGCTGGGAGCGCCCCTCAGGCTGCATCATTCCCAGGCCGTGTGGGTCCGTCCATGTGGCATGTATCCCCTTTCCTCATGTTTTTAGCTTACCTTGCTGGGGGCGCCCCTCAGGCTGCATCATCCCCAAGCCATTCAGGCCTGACCCAGTGGCATGTATTTTCCTGAATTTACCCAAGCTGATCTGGCTTTCATGCTTAATCTACCTGTGATTATCACCCGCTCAACTTTCACCTCCCACGGGGTCTACTCACGCTGGCACGATGGTTGTGCACGGGTCCGTCCCTGCAACATCGACAAATCTGAGTGGTCGAGCTCTGGCTCGCGGCACGCCCCGCGCACGTCACCTCACCAGGCCCTCAGTGCCCTCATGCCCTCACGGAGCAATCGGTGGCCGATCGGCGATCATGATGGCGGGCTGTGTTTCTCCTTGTGTTGGTTCGCAGGGATCTCATGCGGAGGATAGCAGGCGGCACTGCGAGCTTCCTCTTCACCTGTGCAATCCGCTTGCACGTTAAAGGGGGGCTCCTGAGCATCGCGACTCAGGAGCCCTTACTAGCTCTCCAGCCCTCACCCCTGGCCTTGACCACCGCATCGCGACCTGGCATACCAGTGGCGGCTGAGCTCGCTCGAGGGCCGGGACCTGAGGACGTAGAGCACGAAGGAGAACATGGGAGAAGGGGAGACTCGTATGGGCCCGACCTGGTAACACTTCGGATGCTAGCACACAGGTCTAGCGCACCATAGGGAATCGGCATGGAATTGGCAAGATAAGTCCCACATTCATACCAGCTAATCATTGGAACCTAAATGACATGCTCGCCGCGTCCCTGTTGCGGCCACATTGCCTCCCTTTCTTGCCTTACCATGGCTGCTTGAGCGCTAAAGGGGACCTCCTGAGCATCGTGACTCAGAAGCTCTTACTGGACCTCGGGTCGCTCACCTCCTGGCCTTGACCATGGCATCGCGACCTAGCATACCAGCGATGGCTGCAGCCTGCCTGGGGACCAGGACCTGTCAGCGTAGAGCAACAAGCTGTCGCGAGGTTGGAAAGGGGAGACCAAGCCTAAATAGGACATGCATTCGCAAATTTTCATAACAAGGGTGGAATCAACAAAAGACATTGCAGACCCTTACATGCCCTCGCGGGGTACTTCTTGATTCCTCGCAGGGAACAAAAGATGAGAACATAGGGGAATCCTGTCTGCACCCTCCCGTGGCTGACGCCATCATCAACAGTGGGCCCGGGAGTTCGGCACCAACCTCATCCAGATCAGGGACGGCGACGGCTGGACGCTGCAGCCCTGCTCCTAGCACGACGAGAGCTCGGGGGCATGTAGCTATCGTTGCTCGTCTCCGGAGTCTCGTAGAGCTCGGGAGAACCGCTGTGCACCCAAGAGTCACTGCTACAGGTGGAATCGCGGGCCGGGCGCACGTCGCCCAGGCGCTCCCCCCAGGGTAGCACTCCAGGCGGCGGCCTTCTGCATCAAAGACCTTGAAGAAAAGCATGGAGGCACCGTCAAACTCGAAGTGGATCGCAAGGGCGCCCCTCATGCGGCAGACCCGCGCGACCTCGCCCCAGCAGCGGGCCATGAAGATCTTGCCGGTGGAAGCCGCTTCGACCTCTACTCCGGTTGCCGGAGCATCGCAGTCAGCATGTTGCAGCCATAGCTCCAGGGGCCCCCTCGGCGGCATCGCATCAGAGAAGAACTGCGGGAAGCGGAACCAAGAGCTTGGAGGCATCAGCGCCCATAGCACAAGCTCGCGCGAGGAATCTGTGGCATGGATTCCAAGAGCAACGGCGCATGTCACCATCGCACGGCGACCACGGACGCGGCGCGGACGGCGGCGCTCGTCGCTCCCTCCTCCCGAGCCTCCGGCTTGGGCATACAAGGGTAGCGGATACCCTGGAGGAGGCCGCTCGCACCAAGGCCTCGCCACCACCTGCATCGCCGCTTCGTCACGATGATGAACCGACCTCTTCTTCGGCAGGAGTGGCCCTGGATCATCGCAAGGGCCTTCCCTTTCTCATCGGAGGAAAATCTTCGGATCAGCACCATTGGAGTAGCTACTAGCAGAGGAGCAAGGAAGAAGAAGCAGACGAACCGCGAAGAGATGGGAGACAGGGGCTCTGCCCCCTCCCATTTATAGCGGAAGAAGGCCAACCGGCGCCTCCCACGATCACAGGAATGATGGTTTTTCCTTGCAAGTTGCAGGGACTTGTCAAGTCGAGCAGTTGCCGAGGCAGCATGGGGAAGCGGAGACGCCCACGTCCAATCAACCGCCACGCGTCGACCAAGGCCGCAGGCTTTTGGGGCCCGTGGTGCTCCGCACTTCACCTTTGGCTTCGCCTCAAAGCCAAGCCCGAGCGCACCTTGGGACCGGGGGCTATTGTCGGCATTCTTAGAACGGTGGTCCCCAGACTTGCCTGCCTGCGAGCGGCGTGGCGCTGCTAGCAGGCCTGTACGTCCCATCTTCATCAACAAGGCATTCAAGACCCTCGCGAGGGGCCAAGCCTCGCGAGGAGGACGACACAAGACCTCCTCAGGAGTGGCCTGACCAGGTTGCCTCGCGAGGAGCGGAGATATCAAGGCGGGGGAAACCTCACAAGGCTCTCGTGACATGAGCCATGACGATCAGGATCAGGCGGGCGCCAGGGCGTGCAGCGTCCTTGTTTCCTATTTGATGCCAAGGAGGCAAGCGCAGGCATGGAGTACCAAGGCATTAGGCAAAGGTTTCCATATCAGTGCAATGAGACCAAGACCAGCAGGACATCAGGATGGAGGTCACCATGGAGCCCAAGACGGCGTCACCACCAGAGCCTTTTGCAGGCGAAGACCGCTTTTGTCAGGATAAGCTGTACTAGCTGTCCCCTTTCAAATTGGCCATTGTTGGCTCCCTTCCCGCTCAATATTTGGGGAGAGACCAGTGCCTATATAAGTATAACTAGCCACCACCATAGGGGCATCGAGAACTCATCTAGAGGCATCTAATCGAATCGGGATCTCACCTGATCTTGAGCCAACCCTTAGCCACACACCAAGCACAAGAACTCCTCAACTTCAGGAGGTTGTTCTTCCCCTTCGTACTGTTCATCATCAGCCCAAGAGGCAATCCACCACCACCACACTGGAGTAGGGTATTACACCACAACGGTGGCCCGAAACAGTATAAATCTTGTGTCTTTTGTGTTGTGAGTTCATCGAGTTCGTCCGTGAGATCTTAGCGAGCTAGGGTGTGGATCATTACGGAGGAAATCTTCACGCGCACCCCAGTGTTCAAGTCTTTTCTAGGGAATTTTTGCAATAGCGGTAAACTTTCTGTTTTGAAACAGCAACATGTATTCTTGCAAAATAAGCATGGTAAAGGCTATCCTTGACATTTTTATTGAAAATAGAGATGCAAAACATTATTCTAATTAACAGCAAGAAAATTCTAACAAAAGAAAATGACACTCCAAGCAAAACACATATCATGTGGTGAATAAAAATATAGCTCCAAGTAAAGTTACTGATGAACGAAGATGAAAGAGGGGATGCCATCCGGGGCATCCCCAAGCTTAGGCTCTTGGTTGTCCTTGAATATTACCTTGGGGTGCCTTGGGCATCCCCAAGCTTAGGCTCTTGCCACTCCTTATTACATAGTCTATCGAGTCTTTACCCAAAACTTTATAACTTCACAACACAAAACTCAACAGAAAATCTTATGAGCTCCGTTAGCGAAACAAAACAAATAACCACTTAGGTACTGTTGTGAACTCATTCCAAATTCATATTGGTGTAATATCTACTGTATTACAACTTCTCTATGGTTCATACCCTCCGATACTACTCATAGATTCATCAAAATAAGCAAACAACACATAAAAAACAGAATCTGTCAAAAACAGAACAATCTGTAGTAATCTGCATCAAACGCAAACTTCTGGAACTCAGAAAAATCTGCCAAAATAAGAAGACCTAGATAATTTGATTATTGATCTACTGCAATTGGAATGAGTATTTTATCTCTTTCAGGTGATTTTTAGCAATTGTTTTCGTGAGCAGAAAGTTTCTGTCTTTTTCAGCAAGATCAAATAATTATCATCCAAGAAGATCCTATAGGTCTTACTTGGCACAAACAGTAATTAAAACATAAAACCACATCTAACCAGAGGATATATGATTTATTTATTACTAAACAAGAACAAAAATCAAGGAACAAAAATAAAATTGGGTTGCCTCCCAACAAGCGTTATCATTTAACGCCCCTAGCTAGGCATGATGATTTCAATGATGCTCACAAAGAAGATAATAATTGAAACATAAAGGGAGCATCATGAAACACATTGCAAACACATTTAAGCCTAACTCACTTCCTATGCATAGGGATTTTTTGAGCAAACAACTTATGGGAACAATAATCAAGTAGCAGAGGAAGGCAAAACAAGCAAATCTTCTAGATATTCAACACATAGAGAGGAAACTTGATATTATTGCAATATGTAGAAGCATATGATCCTCTCTCATAATAATTTTCAGTAGCATCATGAATGAATTCAACCATATAACCAACACATAAAGCATTCTTTTCATGATCTACTTGCATAGAAATTTTACTACTCTCCACATAAGCAAATTTGTTCTCATCAATAGTAGTGGGAGCAAACTCAACAAAATAACTACCATGTGAAGCATAATCCAATTGAAAATTAAAATCATGATGACAAGTTTCATGGTTATCTTTATTCTTTATAGCATATGTGTCATCACAATAATCATCATAAATAGGAGGCATGATTTCATCATAATAAATTTGCTCATCAAATCTTGGGGGACTAAACATATCATCTTCATCAAACATAGCATCCCCAAGCTTGTGGCTTTGCATATCATTAGCATCATGGGTATTCAAACAATTCATACTAACAACATTGTAATCATGCTCATCATTCACATATTTTATGCCAAGCATTCTATGTAATTCTTCTTCTAGTACTTAAGCACAATTTTCCTTCCCATCATTTTCACGAAAGATATTAAAAAGATGAAGCATATGAGGCACCCTCAATTCCATTTTTTGTAGTTTTCTTTTTAGACTAAAGTAGTGGTAAAACAAGAAACAAAAAGATTCGATTGCAAGATCTAAAGTTATACCTTCAAGCACTCACCTCCCCGGCAACGACGCCAGAAAAGAGCTTGATGTCTACTATGCAACCTTCTTCTTGTAGACGTTGTTGGGCCTCCAAGTGCAGAGGTTTGTAGGAAATTTCCCCTAAGTGGATTACCTAAGGTTTATCAATCCATGGGAGGCGTAGGATGAAGATGGTCTCTCTCAAACAGCCCTACAACCAAATAACAAAGAGTCTCTTGTGTCCCCAACACACCCAATACAATGGTAAATTGCATAGGTGCACTAGTTCGGCGAAGAGATGATGATACAAGTGCAATATGGATGATAGATATGAGTATTTGTAATATGAAAATATAAAAACAGCAAGCTAGCAAGTGGTAAAAGTGAGCGTAAACGGTATTGCAATGCTAGGAAACAAGGCCTAGGGTTCATACTTTCACTAGTGCAAGTTCTCTCAACAATAATAACATAACTGGATCATATAACTATCCCTCAACATGCAACAAAGAGTCACTCCAAAGTCACTAATAGCAGAGAACAAACGAAGAGATTTTTGTAGGGTACGAAACCACCTCAAAGTTATTATTTTGGATCGATCTATTCAAGAGTTCGTACTAGAATAACACCTTAAGACACATATCAACCAAAACCCTAATGTCACCTAGATACTCCAATGTCACCTCAAGTATCCATGGGTATGATTATACGATATGCATCACACAATCTCAGATTCATCTATTCAAACCAACACAAAGTACTTCAAGAGTGCCCCAAAGTTTCTATCGGAGAGTCAAGACGAAAACGTGTGCCAACCCCTATGCATAAGTTCACGATGTTACGGAACCCGCAAGTTGATCACCAAAACGTACATCAAGTAGATCACGTGAATGTCCCATTGTCACCATAGATAAGCACATGCAAGACATACATCAAGTGTTCTCAAATCCTTAAAGACTCAATCCGATGAGATAACTTCAAAGGGAAAACTGGGGTCTTCTTTTGGTCCATAAAAAATCGTCAAAAATTGGCACGTCAATTGGACTCCGTTTCATATTCCTTTTCTGTAAAACTCAAAAACAAGGAAAAAAATAGAAACTGGCACTGGGCTCTAGGTTAATAGGTTAGTCCCAAAAATCATATAAAATAGCATATAAATGCCTATAAAACATCCTAGAAGGATAATATAATAGCATGAATACTTCATAAATTATAGATACGTTGGAGACGTATCGGTGTGGGAATGGAGGTGGCGCGAAAGACGAGGGGAACATCGGGGCAGATCCTTGGAGGTGGAGGACGGGGTGGCTGAACCAGCGGGACAACAAAGATCAATGACAGATCCTCATCCGGTGCGGTGGATGAGGGACGTCGAGGTTTTGTTGTGGATGACATTGTCGTGGAAGAGGCTCCGGCTGGCTGGCGGACGGAGGAGGGTGTGGCGCTTCGCGGGTTTTCGCGGCCTCGATGTACGAATGGGTGGGCGGATGGGATGGGAGGGGGGAACAATGGCTTAGGGACCCGCTTGTCTGAAATGTTTGGTAAGTTATGAAAGTACCCCCACTAATTTGAGCTAGGCGGTTCTTTCGGTTCAGGGGTATCACGAGCATTTCACGTGTCGGGATTTTGCAGGAGGTGGGAGTTTTTGCGCACGTTGTAATTTTGGGATAGCAAGGCACGGGTTGAGATGGAGGGTGTTTTCGGAGCACACCGAGACAAAGATATATCTAATGTATTTCAGGGTAATAAGGCGCGAGTTCAAGAGGCAGGAGTTTCGCAGCACGATAGACAAAGATGCTAGCTTGAAACTTCGGCACAACAAGGCGCGGTTTGAAATTTCAGGAGAACAAGCTTAACGCATACAAAAAATGCAATTCAAACCTCATCACTAGAGAGAGCCATGTCCCGTTTTACTATATTACTAGAAATGCATTCAAATACAACAACAAAAAACTAAAAAAATTGGGACAACAAACATAACGTGTACAATACCAAATCAATTTGCACTCCCCTCAACAACAACAAAACAATTCATGTTGTCTAGGATATGGACTAAATTTTAGTACATTTTCCCTGTTTGAATGGGATTGTACTCGGGTTAGTTATAGAACCATCTAAGTATTATCTTCACAACACATGACATGAATATAGGATTAGTAAATACCTATATAAATACGAACTACATGTACATACGTTCTCAAATTCAAATATATGTATCCATTTTATATTGAATTCAAATCATAGTACATGTATGCTCTAGCTAGATGTTCGGAATCTAAACCATGTATGATACTACGTACAATGTGTTTAACACGCACAACACACACACACAAACACCATTTAGACTAGTAAGGTACACGTGCATTGCACGCATGAGATTGGCAACCAAATTATGAATAAACACCACATTATAGCATGTAAGCTTTGAGTCATATATGCATGATGTAGGTGTTTGTTTAATTCTTATAGTTCATCTCATTCAAAATCATTTAGTTTTTGTAAAAAATCTAATCTATTTTAAGATTCATGGAATTGTGCATTGTAAAGCATAAAGTAAAAACAAATAATGGCAATTCATGTAGACATTTTTTTGGGCAATTATGAGATGGAAGATTCTGGAACAAAGGAGAAATGCTTGTGTTTTGAGGTTTGTCCATTATGCTTAAGTTCAACCATGGAGTCTTCTAGATTGTACATGTGGGAAAATCTGGTGAAATGTAGATGATATCCGACGGCTAGTAGTGCTCGGATTTGCCATCTCTGCACCGTCGGATTGGCTTCATCCAACGACCCTCTTTCAAAGTTAAAGTTATTCGCACACTATATAGAAAATATAAAATATAATATATAGGGGTATAGATATAGATATGCGATGTGAAAGCCACCCATCATCTCCAATTAGAATAGTGTGTCCATGCACGGATGTAATGTGGCCAAACGATGTCTGCCATCGGTATCTCAAATTCAAACCAGCCTGACCTTGTTTAGTGTTTATATAGTATAGCATGCTCGTTTCCAAACCACACCGCACATATCTCAGTTATATTCATGCATGCATGGGTTTCAAACATCATGATCTCTTATTCAAATATTTGAATTCAACTTTACATTGATTATGACCTCACCTAGTCTTCTACACCCACACAATCGTCTTCTCTTTATAATTGTACCACTAACTTTCTCTCATGCATGCATGCACACACACTACCACTCGGCATTATCCATCGCACACATGCACTCTTTTTCTTCAGGTCGGTCTCCCATGCATGCACACACACACCTCCCCTCTTCATCATATCGGGCATTCTTTATCTCTCACATGCATGCACAACGATCGATGTTCCTCTATGCATGTATTTATAGCCATGTCTTTCCCAGTTTTCCACACAAACTGATCGATCTATATATCTAGTGAGGTCTCACCCTCTTTCTCACGTACACATCGATCAATCTATACCTCTCTATATAGGATTACATAGCTAATACACCCACATTAATTATATATATCCAACGTCCCCCTCTCATCACCCATGCCTTCCGCTTCATCTCTCAGACGCGCGCACAGTGGCGAAGATAGGGGGCAGCAAGGGCCCTGCCCCCTAACATCACTATATATTGAGGCTAATATGAATGTGATCAGTAGATCAATTCCTGGTAAAATGGTTTAAGTTGGTGAATTGGCCCTCCTTGTAAAGTATTAGCAATGCTTGGCCCCCTAGCTAATTTATTTTTCATGGCTTCGCCACAGCTCGCAACAGCGCACGTTCTCGCCCCCTCTCTTTAAATATCGATCTCGCACTTGTGCACTCCTTCATAGTCTCCCTCCACTTGGCCCCTCGCACCATCTTCCAGCCCCCACCATATTTTGCCACATGTACAATCTAGAAGACTCCATGGTTGAACTTAAGCATAATGCACAAACCTCAAAACACAAGTGCTTCTCCTTTGTTCTAGAATCTTCCGCATCATAACTGCCCAAACTTTTTTCTAGTTGAATTGTCATTATTTGTTTTTACTTTATGCTTTACAACACACAATTCCATGAATCATAAAATAGATTTTTTTTTATAAAAACTAATTGATTTTGAATGAGACAAACTATCAGAATTAAACGAACGTCTACATCATGCATATATGACTCAAAGCTTACATGCTATAGTGTGGTATTTATTCATAATTTGGTTGCCAAATCTGATGTGTGCAATGCATGTGTACCTTACTAGTAATTCCAGTATGTGTAAAGCACGTAAATTAGAATTCCAATGGCATGCTACACAGTGTCTCTCTTTCAGTTCATGAAGCCTCATGGCACATGTGGAGGCGTTGTCGCGACCTCCTTGTGTGGATTGATCACAGTGACGTGCTGTTGGTTCCAGAAGAATGTACTCGTCCTCTCTCACGCACACTGGCAGTATATCAGTACTATAGGATGCAATAATCGCAAACGGTGGTGTAAAAACCCGTCAAAAAAGGTGCAAAACGTTTGCGATGATGGATGCATCAAACACGGTTCAGATTTTGGTTGCACGTGCGATGCAGGGCATACGGTTCAGTTCAATGAACTGTTTGCAATGAGGAAGTAGAACTGAAATGGGCAGCCAGATGAAGGCGTGTGCGATATATGGCATATAGTTTACTTGGATTAACTATTTGTGATGAGGCGGAACAACAGAAATGGGCATCTACATAAAGGTGTGTGCGATTGAGGGCATACGCTTCAGAAGGACTAACTATTTGCGGATTAGGCAACAGAACAAAAATGGTCAGCCAGATCAAAGTGTCTGCGATTGATCGCATACACTTCACACGGATGAACTATTTGCGATTAGCCACAACAAACAGAAACAGTTAGACAGATCAACGTGCGTGCGCTAGATGGGCACACATTCTAATTAAAGGAAGCGTGCACGATGGTAATAACAAGCGCGCACGGTTCTTGGAACAAGACGTGTGCTAACATTGCCTATTGCGGTGCACCCTATGGTGCTAACGCCACATACGTGGCCAAGAAAGCATGCCCACGTTACGCCGTCCGAGAATAGTGCTGCACTTAGAAATTATAGAACCATCAATAAATTTTGAGCCTGTGTCCCGTCACATTCCAAATTGCAAACCTGTTCACACCAATAAAAACCTAAACGGCTTCCCACTTAGGAGCGTATTAGTACTCAATTATAAATACTACTACTCCAAGATGACTGCACATTCTTGCTCAGGTCCTCATCCACAAAAACAAACAAGTCATCGTTCCCTTGCGTCTGCCATGGCCAGCGTGAGTTCTGGGTCAAGAGATTGCCACCAGGGAGAGGCGAGCATGGAAGCGGAAGCATGAGAGATGTCCCGCCTCGCTGCGAAAGTAGCCGACATGTCCCGCCGCACGGCTGTAGCAGCACAGAGGTCCCGCCGCGCCACCGAAGCAGCACGGAGGTCCCGCCATGCCGTTGATGCAGGAGACTGGTCCGACCATGCTGCGGAAGCAGAAGAGATGTCCCGCCGCGCCGCGAATGTAGCAGAGATGTCCTCCTGCGCCGCGGTGGCCTAGGAAAATGTCTCACAAGCAGGCGAGGACTCTTACATGTGCATGCATGCCATCGTCCTTAGCCAGATGGATCAGATCTCCGGCTGGGAGACGTTGCAGGATGACATGAAAGCTTTGTTTGAACAGGCTACCAGCGTCATTCGGCAACTAAATGAGAGCAATGCGAAGCTCTGGGACAAGCGCGACCTGCTGAGGGCAAAGATCGTCGGAAGTGCGGAGCAGCAGGAGGAGACCACTGCCTTGTTTAAGAGGACTGGCGTCATCGTCGAGAAACTTATGGACGAGAATGCCATGCTGTGCACCAAGCGCCAAAGGCTGGTGGAGGAATCCGTGGATGCTCTCAAGCATCATCTTGAGGACACGAAAGAGATCATCGCCGCTCATCGCAGAGACTAGTTCCCGCGGCCTGCAGCAACTCATCAAGAAAGTAGAGATCAACGAGCCAGATTGTTGTCTTCCTTCTTCTTTTGCCCATGTGTATTTCGGGCGTTGCCGCATGTGGATTTTTTTAATTATGTTCCTAAATATGTAAGACAATTATTATCCACTGTCATCGTCCTTATATTCATAATGCTTGCTATAAGTCGCAGTCAATGCTATATAGGTCCGTCGGATCTTACATCAAGATCCATGCAAAACTTTCTTTTCAGATTTTCATTTTTCTCTCTTAAATCTCAGTCCAGTGAGACATAGCCACGCCTTGAAACAAGGGCTTGGGCGCCATTAATGGAGACGTTGGGAGGAAGGTGCGCGGCGGATCGAGGTCAAAGGGCTCTCCCCCTGATGAGCACGCACAGGGGTCTGATCGCATGCCTCCCGTACTCAAATAGCTACCCCGCACGTCACCTCCTAGCCAATAAAAAAGGGACGCGTGGCGTCACGTAATTGGTAAGTAGAACCCGACGATTTCAATAATAGTTGTGTTTCTGATTTGTAACGTGACAACACTTGTTCCAAAATGACTTTGTTGATTGTTAATGTGTGCGCCTTTGCAAATCGTACAGAAAAATTACCACAACATGTTGGTGCCATGTCATGACACCATGCCAAGTTTCATGATTTTCAGGCGTGTTTAGGATTTACAGGAATTAAAAAACTAAGTTTCTCAATCTTCCCGGCGGAGCCACGACGCCCAGATGTTTGAATTTCATTCCCATTTCTTCCATCGGACCTAAGCATGCACCCAAGGACACATATTTTATTTTTCAACCAATTTATATGCACTAGAGCATGTGCAGTATTTCAAATTTGAATTATGCACATAAAATGCCTAGAAAACCCAGTTAATGTATAAAAATGTCCAAACGAACCCCAAAAAATTCCAAAACTTAACACAACACTCCTGTTGTTCTATGTTGACACTAGAATTTTTTTGAAAGCAATAAGAGGCAACGGATATCATTTCGTCCCCAAAGGTGGCACGTTCCCTACCGAGACCATCAGGCTTGTTGTGAGAAGCTCTGGTTAGTAAGAAGCATATACCCAAACCTGCCCCAAATGGGACAAAAACTTTACCACGACATGTTGATGCCACTCCATGATAGCATGCCAAGTTTCATGAATTTCAGATGATTTTTGGATTTACTAGAATTTAAAAACGAGGTATCTCAATGTTTTGCCGGTATGGTGCTTGAAATTCATTCCCATTTTTGCATGGGACCTAAGAATGCACCCAAGGACACAGATTTGATTTTTCAACCAATTTATATGTACTGGAGCATGTGCATGTAGTTCAAATTTGAATTATGCACATAAAATGCCTAGAAAACCTAGTTAATGTATAAATATGTCCAAACAAATCCCGAAAAATTCCAAAACTTAACACAACACTCCTGTTGTTCTATGTTGACAGTAGAAATTTTTTGAAAGCAATAAGAGGCGACGGATATTGTTTCATCCCCAAAGGTGGCACGTTCCCTACCGAAACCATCAGGCTTGTTGTTAGAAGCTCTAGTTTGTGAGAAGCTTATACCCAAACCTGCCCCAAATGGGACAAGATTTTTACCACGGCATGTTCATGCCGCTCCATGATATCATGCCAAGTTTCATGAATTTCAGAGGACTTCTGGATTTACTAGAATTACAAAAGCAAGTACGTCGACATTTGCCAGGAGCCACGGTGCCGTGGTGTTCGAAATTCATCCCCATTTCTTGCATGGGATCTAAGCATGCAACCAAGGATATAGATTTGAATTTTCAACCAATTTAGATGCATTAGAGCATGTGCATGTACTTCAACTTTGAATTATGCACATAAAAGCATTGAAAACTCAATTAATGTATAAAATTGTCCAAATGAACTCTGAAAAATTCCAAAAATTAACACAACACCCCTGTTGTTCTATGTTGACACTAGGAAAAAAATTGAAATCAAGAAGTCGCAACGGATACCGTTTCGTCCATAAAGGTGAAATGTTCCCTACTGAAACCATCACACTTGTTGTGAGAAGCTCTGGTTTGTGAGAAGCTTATACCCAAACCTGCCCCAAATGGGACAAAAAATTTACCACGGCATGTTGATGCCGCTCCATGATAGCATGCCAAGTATAATGAATTTCAGACGACTTTTGGATTTACTAGAATTACAAAAGCAAGTACGTCGATGTTTGCCGGAGAGCCATGATGCCGTGGTGTTCGAAATTCATCCCCATTTCTTGCATGTGACATAAGCATGCAACCAAGGGCACGGATTTGAATTTTCAACCAATTTAGACGCATTAGAGCATGTGCATTTAGTTCAAATTTTAATTATGCACATAAATGCATTGAAAACCCAAAGGTGGCATGTTCCATACTAAAACCATCAGGCTTGTTGTGAGAAGCTTTGGTTTGTGAGAAGCTTATACCCAAACCTGCCCCAAATGGGACAAATTTTTTACCATGGCATGTTGATGCCACTCCATGATACCATGCCAAATTTCATGAATTTCAGACGTGTTCTGGATTTACTAGAATTTAAAAACCAGGTATCTCAATGTTTTGCCGGCAATCAACAGTGCCCTGGTGTTTGAAATTCATTCCCATTATTTGCATGGGACCTAAGCATGCACCCAAGGACACATATTTGATTTTTTATCCAATTTATATGCACCGGAGCATGTGCATGTAGTTTAATTTTGAATTGTGCACCTGAAATGGCTAGAAAACTAGATGTATAAAATGTCCAAACGAACCCTGAATAATTCCAATTCTTTTACGACACACATATAGTTGCATGTTCACTGCAGATAAAAGGTCTAGCAATTCAAACCCCATCCATTGCCGCTTTGACCCCATTATGTAATTCAAATCAAGATGAAAAATCAAGTAGATCCCACATAGTTTATTATCACCAACCATGTGAGATGTAGTACAAAATATCCTGGAGCACCGTCGGTGTATAGTACGCCTATGGCTTATGCGAGAAGGTGCGTCAGCTACAGTCCACAGCCGGCGTGTCAAGCACACTAGCTCGCTCCCCAAATACTCCCGCCTCTGCATCCCTCGTAATCTCGAAAATATTACTGCCTCGTAATCTCGAAAATATCTACCGCCTAGAAGGTTTTAATGTTTGATAACACACGATTAGTATGTGCGGACCATGTGCAATGTCTGTTACTCCCGCTCTGCTTCAGTCCCTTGATTCAAATTTTCAGTAGCCCGGGCATTTTACTCCCGCCTCTGCATTCCTTGCAATCTCTAAAATATCTGCTCGCCCTTGATCCAAATTTTCGGGTAGCCCCGCCTTGTTACCCCCACCTAGTAAAATTTCCAATTGCCTCAGTATTTCCTCAAATACCGCCTTGCCCCCCTCCACACACACCACACACTCCCCAAAACCTCCGCTCACACAGACACACACAACCCTCGAAACCATTGGTAGGTTGTCGGTGCCTCCATCCTCAACCTCTGCCTGTGTGCCGGGGAGCTCGAGGAGCCAATGGCCAAAAGAGGTTTATCGTAGCCTTTTCGCCCGACGCCAGCGAGGTGGCCGCTGAGGTGTCCCCGTCGTCCTCCGCGGGCTTGATCCGCCGTCGACGGTCCCCTGATCCGCCCACCGCCACACCCCTACGCCGGTTCGAGGACTTCCCCATCCTCCCTCGGAATCGGTAGCCGACAAGGTCCTACCTCGGGGTCTGGCAGCGGCGATGGGGGACGTGGGTCACCGAGATTACAAATGAGGAGACCGACACCCACTGGTGGATCGGTAGCTTCCACACGTCCGAGCTCGTGGCCATGGAGTATGACCGCTGGCAGGTCCGCTACCATGGTGTGGCGGCTAGGCTCAATCTCCCCTTCGGCACACGTCTGGTCGACCTTGTTCCACCGGAGCCAGGGGTGGTGAGCTCGACTATGGCGCGGGAGGACCGCGAGGCGTGGGAGCGCCTCGAGGCCGAGGCCGCCGATGAGGCCTACATGCAAGAGCTCCGTCGGCAGCACCCGGAGCTCATGGAGGCGTAGCGGGTGATCTTTGCCAACGCGGAGGGCGGCGAGGTTATCGTGCTCTCCTCTGATGACGAGGTCGAAGGCGGCGAGGACGGTGGGGCAGAGGGCGGCGAGGTTATCGTGCTCTCCTCCGATGATGAGGTCGAAGGCGACGGTGACGGTGGCATGGAGGGCGTCGAGGTGGGCCCCGAGGACGAGGAGATCGACGCCAACGAGTGGAGGAGTGCCTTCCCCAATGACCCCGACGACAGCACAGACCCGGACCCGGCTCGATGCACACCGAACATGACGAGGAAGGATTGGCTCGACCTCTACTTCAACCGAAAGTAGTTTAGTTTAGTTTAAATTTATGTTCTATGTTCGGTTATGCAAAACTATCTATGTTTATGTTTGAATGCATGCTATGTTCGGTTGAACCTGCTTTGAACTTGATCAAATTGAAGCTTACAATGTTAAGTTTAGGGGATCGACTAGAAAAGACCAAAAATTGCTGGTGTATATATACTTATATATATATATATATATATATATACACACTAAGGGTTTTAGTCCTTCAACTTTTAAAGGATCGGCTAGATGGCCTTATGACTAGTTTATTTCAGTTCTTCATAATGTGATACTCTATATGTGCACCTATTTGCCGTGGAGTTCAATTTCATCAATAATAGTTTCAACAATACCACTATGAATTACGATATTTGGTTGCTGTTAAGGATATTGCAGTTAACATGCCTTTTCATTTTTTAATAATAACTAGTGTACTTTAGACCTGCACAATACCAGTTTGAATGACTCTTTGCTTGTTTTTAAATGCTATGCCTGATGTAGTTAACAGACCTTTCCACTTCTTGTTTTGCTTAACTAGCGTGCTTAAGCCTACACACTGAAGCTATCATTTGTATATTATGTTGTCTACCATGGATATATTTGGTTGATGTTTAGCTTGTTGTGCTTTACATGCCTTTATGTGTAATCATGCAGGACAATATTGAGAACAGTGTTGTTTTCCATCGAGGATAGTTTCATCGCATTGCTTATATGTACTCACTGTTCAGGATATCGGTAGCTGGTACCATATAGCCTTGGGCTGATAAGGGATTAACCGTCGAATCAGACATTTCACTGAATATATCTGTAACCCATTTATCAGTAGGTTAAATAGGGCCATATTTAATATATCTGAGGCTACATAGCAACATGCATTGTACTGAATGACTAAATATGCAACCCCAGGCTACATAGCAACAAGGAAGAGTGTTACCTTAATGTTCTGATGATGTCTAGATATACATGTAATAAAATCTTATATAATGGGATGGAGGGAGTGTTGTACTACAACATTTTTCAATTGTTGTTTAGCTTCTAATATTAACTTGGTGCTTTTAGGTACATATATCATTGCCAAAGTTCCACACTCCGACCCTTTCTGGGGCAATGAGATATTCATGAACCAGCATCAAGTGAGGAAAGTAATAAAGATTGTTATTAAAATGGGTCCAAAGACATCAATCGAACTATTTGTTTACATTTTATGCAAGACAACAGTGAACTGCAGGATGGTAAGTAAGAACCCTGTAGCCTTCTTTTTACTGCCCATAATGAGTTGTCTTAGATGTCAATGTTTGAATCTTTTTTCTTTTGCAGTGGATCCTGAAGCATTTTACTCAATATTACCTCTCAAACTACATGATTTGCGGCCGTCCATCACAAGGGTTTGGACTAGAGTCCTGCATGCCTTCTGCATCCAGGAGAGCACAATAGGGCCATTCCGCTTCACCTTGTTCAGCAACCGGAATGTTTGTCGCCTCTTTCTTTACCATCTGTAATAGTACAAGTATAGAACCCTGGTTCATCATTCTTTATTTGGTGCTTATGTAATTCTTAAACACATGTACCTGTGAAACGAATAATGCATTGGTTGTTTGAACCTGATGGATATGAATAAAGCTATCGCCTACTTTCAAGTTTAAATTAGGTACAATTTTAAATAGCAGCAATTAAATTAGGGCGAACTTACGGTGTGCAGGTCATTACAGCGCACACGGTTAATAAAGCACAACGTGTGATATACATCATAATCTGACACGGTTCACGGAGAGGAAATGTGTGTAACAATGCACACAGTTGCAGTTTGCAAAGTGTGTGTGGTGTCAGACACTATCACATACGATGCGGGAAAACAAAATGTGTGTGATTGTCTACCAATCGTACACAGTTTATAATCATGAACTGTTTGTGATGTGTCAAGCATTGTAAAACTCCCATGCCTGGAATCTGCCTGGAAAACTCCCGTGCCTGGAATCTGCCTAGTTTAGGTAAAACCACTAAACTCCGACTGCGATGGCAATGCGAGCACAAACGAGTAGCAAGGATGAAGCATTTGGGATATTCAAGATATCGGAAATGGTTTTATAGGGACAACTGTATGCATCAAAGCTCCCTATCCCCGACGGTTTCTGGGTCGTGTGGGAAGGACCCCCCTATCATGGTCACTCACTAGGCGATGGTTCCAAATGCCGTCGCAGAAAGGGGTTAAAAACCGTTTGTATAGCACCAACGCGTACCAGTGCATGCATGAAGTTAAGATGTGCACGCACGCACTCATTCCCTCGCACGCACATGCGGGTACACGGTGGGATGCATTTTTGTACGAAGATCCACCCCATGTGATAATTTGATGCATGTAAAGTCCTTCACTTCATTGATGGTCAACTAATACAGCGCGTGCAAATTGAGTGAACATGAGGGAGGAAGTAGTTGAGAAAGGCATTACTACTGCAATACATGCATGCGAGTAGTTAAATCATGGGTTGCTACTTCCATTGGTCTCCTTCGTATTTTGTGCCAATTTTTGACCATATTTTATGTAACATAATATTTATGCTTGTCACAAAAAGTGGCACAAAAAAGGGGCCAATAAACCAGGACACAGGCAGCATGATCAATTTTTGCTAGGGCTACTGTTGGTGGCCTTTGTATTTAAATATGGACGGAGTGGAGTAGTACTATCTTTATCTTAGCCTCGCAGGGCTCTCCTAGCGCCTAGGCTCGCCTCCCCGGCTCGCCCACCGGATCCCGCCATGGATAATTCCTTAGATCCCAGGATCCCGCGGGCTGCCCTCTCTCTGCGGCCCACAGCACTACCTCCTTTGAGCGAAACCCACATGTGTTTTAGAGGGGATCCATTGATCTGGAATCACATATTGGTGGCGCCGGAGGACATGCCAGGGCTGCGTTTCAGGTGGTGGGTAGCAAGGGCAAATCGGATCGAGGAAGCATCGCATCGATTGAAGAGAAGTTTGAAGGAGATGTGCCTGGGGCAGCACAAGGCGGAGGCGCAAGTCAATCTCAGGGGAGAGATGCCGAGGGATGTCAGCATCTGGCAGCGTCGCATTGATTTCGAGCTAGGGCTAATGGCAGAGATCATATTCATGGAGTCAACTGCGGAGGAAAGAACGCGCATGCCTGTGGAATGGCATGAGCAGCCGGTGCAACTGTTCAAATGGGTGGTAGGAGAAGCCAAATCGCGGGACCAGCTATGGCGGTGCCGCTGGGCATGCATTGTAGGTGAGGTGAGCTTCCCTCCTTCCCCACTAGCGATGTAGTGACCTACTCGGTTGCTACTGCGTGAACTTGCGACGCCATGGCGGTTTGCAACTGTGACAATCACTCCATCTATATGTATTGTATTCCTGTGAAAATACTTGTTCGTTTGGGAAAAGATGGTAATTGATTTATCACTAGTTTTTGAATGCTTGGTCGTGACAATCACCCGAAGCCACAACTAGAAGTCTCCATCGCGTAATACTAACGATCGGTCACACCAATAGACGGTCGGTCGGACCCGCGACACACATTGGCTTGGTCTGACATGTACGACCAGTTACATCACTAACTTGTGCGACCGCATTTGAGCAGTAGTACTTGAAATTTGAGTTCCAGGAAACTCATCGGGAGCCGTTTCGGGCCTCGAAACAAAAACCATCAATTAATCTTTAGCTTGTTCCCATCACATTCCATAGTGTATAGTATAATTAAGTGCAAACTTGCTCACACCTAGTACGTATCAAACCTGAACGTGTTCCCACTATGCAGGTTTTAGTACTAGTGCTAGTACTAGGTTATAAAAAAGGGAACTAGTACCTAGCCGAAAATCACTCTACCTCTTCCTCCTCATAAGTCATTCTTGTTCGTCCGTCCATGCCATGGCCGGTGGCAGAGCTCTAGGTCGAGAACTACTCCTAACAAGGGAGAGGCAAGCAAGGATGCAGAGAAAAAAGAGGGCTCGCCGCTTGGCAGAGACCTCAAAAGATCTCTCACGGGTAGGCGAGGGCTCCCAGGAGCGCCCTAGCCGCGGAGGCGAGGGCTCCCAGGAGTGCCCTAGCTGCAGAGGCGAACATGCCGAGCTGGCGGTGTTGGAGTCGTTATCCCTCGATGACATGCCCGATCAGCTCAATAAGCAGGAGGAGTTCATTGATGGCTTGGTGGAGCTGCTGAAGGAGAGCCTCGATGACATGCCCACTGAGCTCAATGAGCAGGGGGAGTTGACCGCTGGCTTGGTGATGCTACTGAAGAAGAGCATTGCCTTGGATAAGAAGGCGACCGGCGAAATCCTGCAACTTCAGGAGGAAAAGGCGAAGCTCTACCACGAGCTCAACCTGCTGAAGGAGGAGAACGCTGGCTAGAAGAAGCTGCATGAGAAGAGTAGTTCCTTGATGAAGATGCTGCAGGCCCTCATCATGGAACAGAAGGAGGAGTTGGCGAAGCTCCACATTGGGCACCCGACTGCTGTCAAGGTACATAATGCGGCCATGGAATAGATGATGAAGGCTCGCGTCGAGAAATCTCGCGTCATGGACAGAATGAAGAAGATGGCGGAGGAGATGCGCAAGGAGATGGAGGTCGTGGACGCAATGAAGAATCAGTTACGACTCCGCGGCCAGCAACCCTTCATGTAGTAGAGAGCAGCGCCATAGACTTGTGTGTGTGTCTTCCTTATTTTTTGTGGTGATAATATTCCTTCTTCTTTTGCTCCTGTGTTTCTTAGTTTGCTTCGGGTGTTTCGCCGCATGTGTCATGTTCTCTGTGAGGCATGAATAGAACAATGCTAATGATGAGCGGTGCCGTGGGATCGATGACTAGCAAATTAGATCATTTTTATTGCCATATCACACTGGGTTGCCGTGTTTCATGCTCCTCCATCGTACTAGTACTCCAGTGGAAAAATTGAGTATACCGCATGGTTCTTTGCTCCTCCTTAGGTCGTCGGCAACATTTATATGAGCAGTCAAATCACAAGGCCCCACCTTCCAGCAGTAATGAGCCGTCAAATCACAAAGGCCCTAGCCTCTTGTGAAACCGATCAAGCGAGGCTGCCCTGCCCTCTAGCCTTTTAAATGTATACTTATGTACAGTAGTTGTATCGATGGATTGCGCCATGGAGCTAAACTAACAAGATGAAATTAAAGAAAAAAAGGTGGTACATATAGAGAGCACTCGTCGCCAAATTATGCATATAGTACTGTTAAAAAAGCTAGTACGTGCTTAGATGGGGTGCTAAATTCTAGTAAAGAAATTAGCATACCTATTTAATTCTTGGGTTTTTATTATTTATGCCACTAGTTGTGTCTCACTACTCAGTTTTGCCATTAGAAGTTACAACTACTAAAAAATGCCATCGATCCATGACATGCTTGCTCAAAAATGCAATTAGATATCTCAAAAATGCCATTGTTCCGTTAGATGTTTGCTAAAAAATGCCATTAGACATTGTTATTTTCACACCAAACCCGTTGACCATGTTAGATGACAAAAATAAGCCTAGACACCCATGTCGATTCTCTCTATCTCACAATGATAAGTGTAGCCGCGCTTGTGAGGAGTAACCAAGCGAATAATTTTACAGAAAAATAAGAACGCTGTTGGGATCAAGTAGGCCCCACATTTTATTGTACTGTAGTGAGATAGAGGGAGAGCTGACATGTTGGTCCATAGGTATTTATGTCATTATTACATGGCAAAAGAGATTTGAGTCACAATAACGGTGTCAAGCACAACACACCCCTCAAATAAAACTAAGCACCCTGAAATTCTTTGACAACTAAACTGCTGGCTATATGATGTTGGCCATATATATTCAACGTATATAATATGAAGAAACGAGTGGTAGTACTACCAACTACAAGATGAACTATAAGAAATACTAGTATGTACGTACTGAAGAATGAAAGTAACGAGAAGGAACATAACATAGTTCTGTTGGGGGCTCAGCACAACACAACCCTCAAATAAAACTAAGCACCCTGAAATTAAACTAAGCAACTAATCCGGTAGACACTGCATTACAACCACCATGAGCAACGACACTGCCACCTTACTCGGACTCCTCGTCCACATGCTCGACTTCGTCCTTGTCCCTCTTCCTCTTGGCCGATACTTCTTTGCTTTAACCGCACACTTGGCTCTCGCTCTTCATCAAACCCTTGTAGATATTGAAACAAAGGTAGGCATCCATTGCAACGTAATTGATGTGGTCTATATCTAGTACATTCCACTTCCATGCATGATGGAACTTGGGTGGAGGTTTCGTCAGTTTATCATACGAAGGATCAACCATGGCTGCGGCCAGGGTCAGCATTGAAGGCTGACGGAAGGACACCAGCACATTCCTCTGGAGGTCGAAGGGCTCGCCTACAATGAGGCCTATCTGACCCAGGACTTCTTTGTCCTTTGTAAAGTCTACAGAAACAAATTTGACTTTGCTGCCCCGAGGAAGTTCTTAAAATCCTCGCACTCAACGTCGGCATGGCATATGTGGTAGACCAATCACAAGTTGTGCACGCAAACCTGGATCACGGCGGGCTTCTTCTTCTCTTCCTCCTTTAGATTATTCTCTTTTCCCAGCGACCCACTCATCACCCTTTGACTTTTCGAACATGCGTCTGAAGCGAGCAAGGCATCCTTTCACCGTCGCGAAAGAGCAGGTGTAGGTGACGTCGAACTCATCACCGGTGATGGTTCTAACCTTGTACTCACCGCCGATCATGGAGATTTGGGATGCCATGGATTTGGGAGGAGGGTTAGGATTAGTGGAACTACTGTAATGTAAAAGGACGGGATGACTAGGAGCAAACTACCGTAATGTTAAAGGACGACCGGGGACGAGTAGGAGCGAACTGCTAGCGGTTTTTCGATTGTAAAAATGTTGAGTGGGGTGTGCGAACGGAAGGGTAGTGGCTTGCCTAGTGGATAAATGGATTCATGCATAGTACTATGGGAGCCCAATTAGATGTCATGTCTACTAGACACCCAATTAAATGGCTTCATGCATTTGTGTGTTCGCACGTCAAGCATCTTGAAAATTACACGTGATACGAAGCTTTCCATGCTCCCATGATATGAGCTTTCGAGAGCCCTTGGATCTGAGAACGAACGGTTGCATGGAGTGATTCTAGACCTATGGGTGAATATCCTATCCTGGAGGGTTATTCTGCAAAGTTTTAGCAACTTAGTATGCGGCCATTCGATCTCAGATCCAAGGGCTGTCAGCAGCCCGTATCATGGTCGCGTCTACCACGACCGTTGCCTCACTCGCGCCCCTGGAGATTTTAGACGGCTATAAATGAGCATTTTATTGCCTACTTCACATGCATGAAACTACTTCCTCCGTCCAGGTGCGTTATGCTATCTGATGTTGGCATGTCATACATAGTCATCACTTAGTCACTCATACAACAAGGTTAGCTATAAGGTTAACTATAAGAGTATTTTTTTACTTCTCTCTATTTGTTTCTTCATAGTATTTATTGCATTTGCCAAGGAGTGACCTCTTCTAATGAAATGGTGCTTAGATGAGGTGCTAAGAGCATTAGATGGCTTACCAACTCAAGTCCCCAATGCATAGGTGCTTAGTTTTTTGTTGCTAAGCTTGCTTCATTTAATTAGCTATAGACTCAAAATTGTCTTTTCACCTAGGGACATGCACTTAGCACCGTTTCTTCCTGGGGTCACCAAACTAGTCTATCTCTTCTTAATTAACTTGCCACATCAGACTCTATGCCTATGTGGCAGGCTTACCACCTATACTAGCAAGTACAATAGTGGGCTATAAGCCCGCTTACATGGCATTTTTGCATATGTGGAGGAGAGAGGCAAGGAAAAAGTGGAGGAGTAGGCTCTCATGCAAGAGCCAGCCTCTACATGTGCTCCTAGACAAAAGCATTTAATACAAGGAGAAAGATAGACAGAAAGTGAGAAAAGGTTGTAACCTTATATCCAACCATATAGCCAACCCTATTGTATGACTAATAAATAATACTAACTTTTGATGACATGGCATGTTTATATAGCCAACAGCTGGTTATACTATTAACCATTCTCTACACGTTGGAGCATTGGGAGAGGCACCTGCATACCATGGAGGTGGTTAGGAATCAGGAGATTCACGCCGGTCGTAGCACCACACTTAAAATGATAATGGCAAGTCAAATGACATGGCCCCACCTGTCCAGCAGTAACTCGCTGTCAAGTCACACAACACTATGTTTGCAGTAGCCTACTCCCTCATCTTCTTGCCTATCTGTCAAACCAACTAGGCGGAACTGCCCCGCCTACCCCGCAGGAAAAGCCCCGCCCTCGACTTTTAAGTATAATTTTGTATCCATCGATTGCGCCATGGAGCAAAGCTTTAAGAAAACGGTGGTACACATGTATACATCACGCCCATTGTGTTCGCGTCGGACCCCAGACGGTCGATCGGTCTGGCACGCCACTCTCCAAATGGAACGCGCATCATATTGCGTTTGCACACACATGTGGGACCGCAATTGAGAACCGACCATAGGCACACTCCCCAGCCTCGCAAGTCAGGTGAGTTAATAGAAGAGAGAGAGAGACGGGCGATAGTACTATAGCAGTGTTGTACAGACGTCGGTGCCTGGACGATCCCTGCATGACACGGAAGATCAGTTCGTCCATGCATGTGACCAGACTCTAGCAGACGGTTGGATTGGCTATCATCTACATATCGTGCAGGTTGTGTTGTACAGGGCTATAGTTCTGATGAAAAATCTACAAAAAAGGTTTCTTGTCATCTCGCAATATTAGGTGTCATGTGCTTCGGATCACTGCGAGGGTTAAACAGTGACAACTGAGTTCCTCCAAGGCGCTAGTCATAGGGGGCACATACATGAAGACTACTCGGCTGCCATCTAGGTCGAGCTAGCTATGTTAATTAGGACATCTATCAATGGCCCCCTTTTCTCAGAGTTTATCTTTAATTTGAGCTTTGATCCTCGTCTAATTTGTCCGTCTTGATTCATGTTGTCTCCTTGGAGCAGTGAGGTTATGGTTTCTTGTCATGTGGCATTTTTTCGTGTTATATGTTAATCCGGTGCTTCAGATCAAAATGACGATAACTGCACCTCCGGGGCACGTGCATGAAGACTTCTCGACAGTCATTGACGAGGTTAAGCCGGCTTCGGTTGATAAAAGAAAACTACTCCGCTATATAGGCAGGAGCCTCTGCACTTGCTTGCTAGTGTTTCTCTCTTCACACTCTCTCGTCCTCTCCAGATCTAAACACGATAGCGGTGGCCACACTCTCTCTCTCTGCTCACCGTTGGTCACAGATCCAGCCAGATCCTCTCCGCCGGGGAAGGTGAGAAGGTGAAATGTTCACGCGGTCGTCCTTGGCGACGGCTCTTACCCACTACTGATGCGTCCCGATCAGCATGCCTTGACGTTCTCTCCCACACACCGCCGGCTAGGGAGGGCCTCCGACCCCTTCTTCCTCGCTGCCGTAGTGTGGGCAGATCCGGCCTCCCTCAGGTATAACTTCCTTCGAAACCGGTCTTGCTCTACTTCCCCAGCTCCTAATGTCGCTGCATTTGTATCTTTTACTATTTCTCAAGCCCCCTCGTAGATAGGATCGATCGGCTGTTCGAAAGCCACCTAAATTTTTACTGTTAAGAGGTAAAACTAGTTCATGTAGTCGAATCTAGTACTACTTGGTTCATACAAGGAAGAAAGGGGGTGGGGGTGGGGGAAGATTTGTTACCTGAATCTAGGACTTGGTCAAAAGAGGAAATAATGGGGGCAAAAAGTAGCAGAGACCGGCTATCCAACTGGTATGTTGCTCTAATAGGGAAATAAAGGTAAACACAGTACAAACTCAATATAAACCAATCTATTGGTTTAAAAAGGAAAGAAAGTGGGGACTAGGGGACAAGTCAACGGAGTATGTCCAGCACTAGATTTGCTAGCCTCACACAGTATAAGGTGGCTATACCAAACAAAAATGGGACCAACCCAGATATCTTGTTCTGATGTTTGTTGCCCCGAGCCCCTCTTATGTAATGCCACTGGTAAAATGTAGTAGTCGCACTATTAAAAGTAAGTACACATTAAACCAATGTTGTTTTCAATGTAATGCCTCCAGTAATATGAATCAATGGCACATTTTTTCATGTCCTGCTAAATTTCCCATTAAGATAAGTTGCTTCTTTTCATTAGAAATGCAACTGTCCTGGTCCGCCTACTCTCTTGTGCCCAAATACCAACTCTTTAGCAGTTGTTAATGTAATGTTGCTGGTAAAATGAAGCAATGGCACCATTAAAGTAATGCCGTATTTAACAGTTGTCATAGTTAATCCTAATGCCCACACTAATATCTAGCAATGTTGCTGCTTTAGAAATTGCTACTATCCTTGTAGGATTGCCATTCAGATAAGGAACATGCTTCTTTTCATTTGATGTATGTTTTATCACTTGTTAGTCACCCTCCTTTCCACCTTTTTGTGCAAACAGAGATATACATTTCACGCTTGATCGTAGTTAAACTACACAAATGATATCCAAATTATAGTTGAACATTCCACGAGCTTCACAACAAACCTTGATATTGCTCAATTTTATTGCAACTAATGAAGAAGAAGCTGCTAGCTCATGGGACATTGCTTCATTTTAGGTGAGCTGCACAAAAAGGTCCCATGAATTGAATCATCCATGTTGGTGACTAGTGTCATCCCTTCTATGATGGCGTCGACTGTAGATATGGTTCACATCATGAGGTACGTTCCTTTTTGGTATGACCGTTTGCCAAAGATCCTACATGTTGAGTCTGCTCTTGTGCTACTCTTTTGGCACTGCCATGATAAAGCAGTAATGTTATTATTTTGCATCTTAATCTAGTGGCACTATTAATTTGAGGCAATGTTTTTGGCAGCGCTAGTGCCACAGATTTTATATATATATATATATATCGAAAGAGGGGGTTTCCTCTGATTTCATTAAAGAAACCCAACCATAGAGAACCATTATACGACAACATCTCAGTGTAAACGGGCATTTATGCAACTACTACTAGAACGGACTGAGTACTAGCTCGAGACAAGTTTGCCACATAAGCTAGGCAGATAGGGGGACACAGCACCAGCTCGACCAAGTTTGGATTACAACCCAAATGCTACCATAGAAACATCAGGGGGGAACATAGGGACTGAAAGAGCCAGCTTCAACATCCCAGTCTAAGCACCCCCGACCTCCATCCTTGCGACGCACAGTACACCTCGCTTGCCACCAGCTCGACCCTAGTGCCATTGATAAAATGAAGTAATAATACAGTTAAAATAGAGCGAGTGTCCTCTCTATCATTTCATTTCCAATGTAGATAAAGAAAGTGCTTTTCTTTGTTAGTATATGTTTCATCAACTAGTCCCATTGTTAATGTTTAAGCGTTTCTGCAAACTAGGGCGCTTAATTTTAGTTGATCTGCACAAAAATAGAGATTGGAATGTCTCAAGGCCCCTCCTTGTACTACTGTTGTACACTGATGTTCATCACTGGCAGAAGGTGTATCTGAGAGAATTGGGTTGATTTCCAGTATGAGGCCTACCGTATGAGGCGTCGCAGGGCCCATCTCGCCCTCGCAGCATGGCATACTATGATACTATTGCAATATTTTCTACTATTTATTAGTGTATGTTTCATCAACTAGTGCCACTATAGTGTAATCACGCTTTTTCATTATCTATGCAAACAGGGTTACTCAGCTGCATTTTGGTGGAACTGCACAAATGTACGGATGGAACCGACATATATGCAGAGTGCGAGGTGTGCCAAGTAAAAATTACCGACACCAACCATGCTCCATGCAAGCATTGGCATCCACCACCACCAGTGGAATGTGTGGCGCTCTCTGTGGAAGGATCTTTCTCGGCAGCAAATCCTCTAACCAAATACCAGTAGCTTATATTGGAAGATTTCTAGGGAGTACTCTTTTCTGAAAGAAGCACCAATCTATTTTTCTTTATTTGCGCACAGTGTCACAACTTTGCTTTTGGTCCAGAGCTATTTTAGGGTGATTGGTGTATTACTCGGAGACTGATTGTAAGCATGATTTTCATTAGCCGTCACACTGATTGTAAGCATGAGCAGATGGAAGATTAGGTTAGTGCGAAGCTTACCTTAAACCCTACCGCCGCTGTTGAAACGAGGCGAGCATCGAGGGAACTGTGGAGAATGGCAGGGAAGCGACATCGCGCCATCCGATCTCCTCTTGTGGTGGGAGAATGAATACTCCTATGGCTCCGGCTGGCTCTGCACCCTCACGAACGACACACCATACTCGATCGATTCGTTATCCTCTGGATGCTCAACCTTCGATCTGTACGCCCACCACCTCTGCCTGACTTTCGCCTCGAGGGGGTGGCTTTGCAATGGAGAAGAGGGAGAGTCGAGACAGTGGTCTTGCAATGGAGAAGAGGGAGAGGCAAGACGGCAGTTTTGCAATTGAGAAGATGGAGAGGAGAGGGGGTGGTTTTGCAATGGATAGGAGGGAGAGGCGAGATGGTGGTTTTGGAATGGAGATGACGGAGAGGAGAGGAGGTGGTTTTGCAATGGAGAAGAGGGAGAGGAGTGTGCGACAGCGATTTAGGATTGGATGAGAGGGCCGACGCGCTGTGACTGGATCAAAATCAAAATCAATTTACCCTTCAATTAAGAAAGCGACCCCACATTAACTAGTCTCCCTTTTATTCTGGATCATAATTGACCATGATTTTCACAAATAAAATATATGTTATACCTTGCATAAATAATATAATTTGAATGTACATTCAGATACGAACCAAATGATACAATTTTTGGTGACATGCATTCACATTTTGCTTGTCAAATACAATATGTGGTGAAACTTTGACATAAAATACGCAAAACAAAAAATACTTCCAAGTCCAGCGCCGCTCCTCTCCTCTTAATAAACCACCGCCGCTTCTCTCCTGTTCCAATCTAAATCCAACACCGCTCCTCTCCTCTTCCATTTGAAAACCACCGTCCCTCCTCTCCTGTTCCAATCCAAAACCTGCGCCGCTCCTCTCCCGTTCTAATCCAAAACCATCGCCGCTCCTCTCCTCTTCCATTCAAAAACCACCGCCGGCGAGTGAAGGTGCTGTGGAGAAGTAGATCGATGGAGGAGTACAACCGATATGCCGTTTTATTCACCTTCTTTTTCGTTCGCCATTTGCTTGTCAGATCTGATGTTTGCTTGTGCCTTTTATTTTCTTGCATCTTTTCTTGCTAAAAATCTATTGATATGGATCCTCATCCACTTTCTAATCTTTTTAAGAGATCCAATTATGATGAACCAATTGCTAGTTAGTTGAGTGCACTAGATTATCTTTATGAAGTTTTGCTTGAGATTCATGAATCTAAAAATTGTGATAAAGAAATTTATGATGTGATTCATGATAGCTCCTTAAATGAAAAGCATGGTTGCAATGATTTTACTATAAATTCTATTAATGTCAATTGTGCTAATAATATGCAAAACCCCAAGCTTGGGGATGCTGATACATAACGTATCTATAATTTTTGATTGTTCCATGTTGTTATATTATCAATCTTGGATGTTTTATAATCATTTTATATCATTTTTTGGTACTAACCTATTGACATAGTGCCAAGTGCCAAGTGATGTTTTCTGCATGTTTTTTACATCGCCGGAAATCAATATCAGACGGAGTCCAAATGAAACAAAACTTCGCGGAGATTTTTGATGGACCAGAAGACACATAATGGGCCCTGCCTGCACCTGGGGGTGCTCCGAGGAGAGCACAACCCACCAAGGTGCGCCAGGAGGCCCAGGCACGCCCTGGTGGGTTGTGCCCACCTCGGGTGCCCCCTGGACCGCCTCTTTGCTCTATAAATACCCCAATATTCCCAAAACCCTAGGGGAGTCGACGAAATATTGATCTAGCCCCCGCAGATTCCAGAACCACCAGATCCAATCCAGACACAATCTCGGATGGGGTTCACCACCTCCATTGGTGCCTCTCCAATGATGCGTGAGTATTTCTTTGTAGACCTTCGGGTCCGTAGTTAGTAGCTAGATGGCTTCCTCTCTCTCGCTGAATTCTCAATACAATGGTCTCTTGGAGATCCATAGGTGTGTTTGTTGGGATCTGATGAACTTTGAGTTTATGATTAGTTATATCTCTTTATATCCATGACAGTGTTTGAGTTTCTTTGATCTCTTTTATGCATGATCTCTTATAGCCTCGTATTTCTTCTCCGATATTTGGGTTTTGTTTGGCCAACTTGATCTATTTATCTTGCAATGGGAAGAGGTGCTTTGTAGTGGGTTCGATCTTACAGAAGAGGAACCGACACGTATGTATCGTTGCTACTAAGGATAAAACGATGGGGTCTATCTCTACATAGATAGATCTTGTCTACATCATGTCATCATTCTTATTGCATTACCCCATTTCTTGATGAACATAATACACTAGATGCATGCTGGATGGCGGTCGATGTGTGGAGTAATAGTAGTAGATGCAGGTAAGAGTCGGTCTAGTAATCTTGGACGTGATGCCTATATAATGTTCATTGCCTGGATATCGTCATGATTATTTGAAGTTCTATCAATTTCCCAACAGTAATTTGTTTACCCACCATGTGCTATTTTTCTCGAGAGAAGCCACTAGTGAAACCTACGGCCCTCGGGTCTCTTTCTCATATATTTGCCTTTGCGATCTACTTTTCCTTTGCATTTATTTTCAGATCTATTAAACCAAAAATATAAAAATACCTCACTGCATTTTATTTTTATTTATTTTATTTGGCGTTCGATCTATCAATTACTACAATTTTATCTCACGCCCATTTGCCTATCTTGGGGCGCCGTACCCAGAAGGGATTGACAACCCCTTTAACACGTCGGGTTGCGAGGATTTGTTATCTGTGTGCAGAGGTTGTTTACGTTGTGTTGCTTGGTTCTCCTACTGGTTCGATAACCTTGGTTTCATATCTGAGGGAAATACCTACCGCCGCTGTGCTGCATCATCCCTTCCTCTTTGGGGAAATACCGATGTAGCTTCAAGCGACATCAAAAGGAATTTCTGGCGCTGTTGCCGGGGAGGATCTTCAACATATACCAGGTTCCTAATCACAAATTTCATCTCCTCGCAACTTAAATTATTTGCCATTTGCCTCTCATTTTCCTCTCCCCCAATTCACAAAAATTTGTTGTTTTATTCGCCTTCTTTTTTGTTCGCCGTTTTCTTGTCAGATCTGACGTTTGCTTGTGACTTTTATTTGCTTGCATCTTTGCTGGCTAAAAATCTATTGATATGGATCCTCATCCACCTGCTAATCTTTTTAAGAGATCCAATTATGATGAACCAATTGCTAGTTAGTTGAGTGCACTAGATTATCTTTATGAAGTTTTGCTTGAGGTTCATGAATCTGAAAATTGTGATAAAGAAATTTATGATGTGATTCATGATAGCTCCTTAAATGAAAAGCATGATTGCAATGATTTTACTATAAATTCTATTAATGTCAATTGTGTTAATAATATGCAAAACCCCAAGTTTGGGGATGCTAATATTGCTATGTCCACAACTTATTGCAATGATCATGATTGGGGTGATTCTTTTTATGATCTTGAAAATTTATTTAAGCCTCATGATGAATATGTTTTCAATAATATTGGAAGTGGGCTTGGAGAGGTCATGACTTTATTTGATGATAATGCTACTATTTTAAAAGAGTGTCAACTTTTTATGCATGTGGAACATAAAGAGAATATTGTTTATGATAGCTATATTGTTGAATTTGAGTATGATCCTATATGTAATTATTATGAGAGAGGAAAATATGGTTGTACAAATTTTCATGTTACTAATTTACCTCTCGTCATGTTGAGATCATCAATGCTTTATCCTTCTCCTTTGCACATGCTAGTTTTTGCTTGCCTTGATAATTTGTTTGCTCATAAAATGCCTATGCATAGGAAATATGTTAGACTTAAATGTGTTGGTCACATGTTTCATTATGCTCTCTTTGTGTTTCAATTATTATATTTCGTGTGAGCATCGTTGAAATTTTATGCCTAGCTAAGGGCGTGAAACTATAGCGCTTGTTGGGAGGCAACCCAATGAATAAAATTTATTTTTGCTTTTTTGCTTTCTGTTCTTGTGTGTTTGCATAATTATGCTACTGTTATGATTGTGTTTTTTGTGTTTTAATTAGTGTTTATGCCAAATAAAGCCTTTAGGATCTTCTTGGGAGATAGTTGTTTGATCTTGCTGAAAACAGAAACTTTTGTGCTCACGAAAGCAATTCTTATTTTTAACCAGAGCATGATAAAATACCAATTTTTTTGCAGTAGATTAATATACAAATTACCCAGGTCGTCCTAATTTTTCAGATGTTTTGGAGTTTCAGAAGTATTCGAACAAATCAGATTGTTACAGACTGTTCTATTTTGACATATTCTGTTTTCTTTGCATTGTGTGCTTATTTTGATGGCTCTATGCTTTTCTTTGATGAGTTTTTGCCATAGAAAAGTTGGAATACAGTAGATATAATGCGAAAATAAAATATGAAGTGGTTTGACAAAGTACTTATAGTAGTGACTTATTTTTCTTACACTAACGGATCTCACGAAGGTTTTGTTGAGTTTTGTGTGATTGAAGTTTTCAAGTTTTGGGTTATCTTACGATGGATGAAGGAATGAGGAGTAGAAGAGCCTAAGCTTGGGGATGCCCCGGCATCCCAAGCTATTATCCAAAAATGAGAAAACAACTAAGCTTGGGGATGCCCCCGAGTGGCATCCCCTCTTTCTTCTAACGACCATCGGTATTTTACTCGAAGCTATATTTTTATTCGCCACATACTATGTGTTTTGCTGGGAGCGTCTTGTATGATATGAGTCTTTGGTTGTTTTATTCTGTGTTTTAAGTCTTGATCCCTTGCTGGACACACCTATTTGAGAGAGCAAAAATTATGTCATGACTTGTTAGAATTGCTCTCTATGCTTCACTTAAATTTTTTATAAGCTATGGACCTGCTCTAGTGCTTCACTTATATCTTTTTGAGCATGGTGTGCTTTAGTATTTTTGAATAAATGCTCTCTTGCTTCACTTATATTTATTTGAGAGTTAGTAAAATTTTCAAGAAATTCTCTCTTACTTCACTTAAATTATTTTGAGAGAAAGAAAAAAGTATGCTCATGATCCTCACTTATATTTGTTTGAGCTTATGAAAAGCAACACATGAAAATTAGTCCCAAAGTGATAGATATCCAAGAAGGATATAATAAAAACTTTCATGAAGATCATTGGACAAAATAAACTTGATTCTTAGAAATAGTTTTGAGATATGATGATGCTATATGTGAGTTATGTTGATGAGTAATTATGCTTTAGTAAGAATATTGGTGTTAAGGTTTGTGATTCCCTATGCAAGCACGAAAGTCAATAGTCATGCAATGAAATTATATCCTACTTGTGTTGCATTATTCGGTGTTAATTATGCTTAATGCTTGCTTATGAGATTATTCGTTTCTTGGTTGGTCGCTTCTCAATCTTTTGCTAGCCTTCATTTTGCACTAAGTATGATCTCTTCTTGTTCATCCAAAATCCTTTAAACAAGTTTTGCCACATGAGTCCACTATATCTACCTATATGTGGTATTCTTGTGCTGTTCTAAGCAAATTTGCATGTGCCATCTCTAATTTTCAAAATAAACTTCTCTTTTGTGTGTTCGTTCCGCTCGCGGAGCGGTGAGGGGTGACAAATATTTTCCATGCTAGATGTGTTATTCTCACGATGAGTGTTTATTCACTTGCCATTGCACGAGAGTAAGGCAAAGGTTTTAAGGATGCCCAGTCCTGAAATGAAAA
The DNA here is from genome assembly GCA_034509565.1 of Triticum monococcum. Lineage (NCBI taxonomy): Eukaryota > Viridiplantae > Streptophyta > Magnoliopsida > Poales > Poaceae > Triticum > Triticum monococcum. Next base: position 691,579,293 of record CM067842.1, read on the forward strand.
TGAATTTAGTTTATGTTGTCAAATAATAAATTCCTTGGAAAGTGTTGGTATGGAGGGCAACTGTGGATACGACTAGCCATGGAAAGTGAAAGTATGGTGGAAAAAGGAATAAACTTTATTTTCTATTTGGGAATAGCCTATGATATATCTAGAATGGAAAGTGTTGGGAACTCTAAGTCAGTTTCGTTGGTGGGAAGGATACACCTCCCAAAATGTATTTATCTCTCAATTTTCGCTTTGAGCTCTGGCACCTCTACAAATCCCTACTTCCCTCTACAAAGGGCCTTTCTTTTACTTTATGCAATTTTTATTTTTGAGTCTCCATCTTCTCTTATAAAAGCACCAACTAGGAGGCAATATGATCGTACTTAAGTATTGGGTGTAGCTAATATGCAAGTGTGTTTCATGAATGGATCAATGGTTGAGCATGATGGGCTAGGGACAACTTATTTTAGCATTGATATTTTGAAAGACATGGTTGCTATTTGATATGCTTCCGTATTTAAATTATCATGTCAAAAGTAGACTATTGCTTTGAATCACATAAAATTCCAAATGTCCATGCTATAAAGAAAAGAATATGATATGACATGTTAGGCAACATTCCACGTCAAAAAATCTGTTTTTATCACTTACCTACTCGAGGACGAGTAGGAGTTAAGCTTGGGGATGCTGATACGTCTCCAACGTATCTATAATTTTTTATTGTCCCATGTTGTTATATTATCAATCTAGGATGTTTTATAATCATTTTATAGCATTTTTTGGTACTAACCTATTGACATAGTGCCAAGTGCGAGCTGCTGTTTTCTGCATGTTTTTTACATCGCCGGAAATCAATGTCAGACGGAGTCCAAATGCAACAAAAATTCGTGGATAATTTTTATGGACCAGAAGACACATAATGGGCCCTGGCTGTGCCTGGGGGGGTGCTCCAAGGAGAGAACAACCCACCAGGGTGCGCCAGGAGGCCCAGGCGCACCCTGGTGGGTTGTGCCCACCTCGGGTGCCCCCCGGACCACCTCTTTGCTCTATAAATACCCCAATATTCCCAAAACCCTAGGGGAGTCGACGAAATATTGATCCAGCCGCCGCTGAGTCCAGAACCGCCAGATCCAATCTAGACACCATCTCGGTTGGGGTTCACCACCTCCATTGGAGCCTCTCTGATGATGCGTGAGTAGTTCTTTGTAGACCTTCGGGTCCATAGTTAGTAGCTAGATGGCTTCCTCTCTCTCATTGAATTCTCAATACAATGGTCTCTTGGAGATCCATATGATGTAACTCTTTTTGCGATGTGTTTGTTGGGATCTAATGAACTTTCGTTTATGATCAGTTATATCTTTTTATATCCATGAAAGTATTTGATTTTATTTGATCTATTTTATGCATGATCTCTTATAGCCTCGTATTTCTTCTCCGATATTTGGGTTTTGTTTGTCCAACTTGATCTATTTATCTTGCAATGGGAAGAGGTGCTTTGTAGTGTGTTCGATCTTACGGTGCTTGATCCCAGTGTTAAAAGGGGAACCGACACGTATGTATCATTGCTACTAAGGATAAAATGATGGGGTCTATATCTACATAGATAGATCTTGTCTACATCATGTCATCATTCTAATTGTATTACTCAGTTTCTTCATGAACATAATACACTAGATGCATGCTGGATAGCAGTTGATGTGTGGAGTAATAGTAGTAGATGCAGGCAGGAGTCGGTCTACTAATCTTGGACGTGATGCCTATATAATGATCATTGCCTGGATATCGTCATGATTATGTGAAGTTCTATCAATTGCCCAACAGTAATTTTTTTGCCCACCGTGTGCTATTTTTCTCGAGAGAAGCCACTAGTGAAACCTACGGCCCCCGGGTCTCTTTCTCATATATTTGCCTTTGCGATACACTTTTCCTTTGCATTTATTTTCAGATCTATTAAACCAAAAATACAAATATACCTTGCTTGTGTTTTATTTTTATTTATTTTATTTGGCGTTCGAAGATTTCTTTGATCCATGCAGTGTTACTACAACTTTGAGTTTCTTTGATTTCTTTGATCCATGACAGTATTACTCCAATTTTATCTCATGTCCATTTGCCTATCCTGAGGCGTTGTACCCGGAAGGGATTGACAACCCCTTTAACATGTCGGGTTGCGAGGATTTGTTATCTATATGCAGGGGCTGTTTACGTTGTGTTGCTTGGTTCTCCTACTGGTTCGATAACCTTGGTTTCATATCTGAGGGAAATACCTACCGCCCCTGTGCTGCATCATCCCTATCGACGTAGCTTCAAGCAACATCACGCAACCCACGACATGTCGGTTTGTATTTTCTTGAGGGCCGTCATGTATCGACTAGGCTATGGACCTCCCATCCTATGTTTTATTTTTCCTGAAACATTCGCAGCCCAAATTATGTTTTTTTGAAGAAAACACAGAGGTATGTTCTATTTTTCTATATAAGAATAGGAACGCCAGGTCCAACTTATGTTTCCCTTCTAACTATATTATATGATTTATATTATTTTATATGTTATTATATATTATTGTTATTTCATCATATATTTAACACATACTTACATATATAAGAAAACAATATCCCACGTCTTATTAACTTATACAATAATTTTTTAACAATAAAATCCTGGATTTTTTTATATTAAGGCAACGAAAATCCTGGTGATTGTGTACAAAACCTTGGTAAGATTTAAGGACCAATGTAATAATAAATCACTTATTATTTAAATATATTTATAACAAAATGCTCAACCCCTGTTTAGTTTATTGATAACATTGCTACGCCCAACCCAACATTATAATTAGAACCAGCCCAGCAAAATCGTGTATTTGGAGAAAGTGCAAATGGGCTGTAATTTTTTAGGAAAAAATAAATGGGCCGCATGGACGCTACATTATTTGTTCAGCCAGCCCGGCAAATTCGTGTATTTTGAGATAGTGAAAATGGGTTGTAGTTTTAAAAAATGGGCCGCATGGACGCTACATTATTTGTTCACGCAGCCAGCAAATGGACTGTAATTCTCAAAAAAAATCAAATGGACTGTAAATTCTGAAAAAATGGGTTGAATATGTGCCACATTTTTGGAGGCTGAAATATAGGCCAATAGGTCGAAGCCAATGCAAGTCATTGTCAACTTAGTCAACAAATGATTCTGACATCGATAGCCATTGGATTTACATCCAACGACCGACATCCATCTTCAATCTCTCGTCTTCTTCCTCCAGTGCCACTGGGACCACCTTCTCCTCCTCCTGCTGCTAGCAGCTCTGCTTAGCATGCTTCGCTTTGAAGCGCTACCCCACAATCGGCCAAGCCATCCCTCCACCCCTCCACACCTCATGTTCTTCTTCACCGACTGCCGAACCACGCCGCACCAAAACCTGTTAACCCTCGTAGACCTCTCCGTCTGCGACTCCACTCCTATGTCTTCTCATCTCCGGCTCGTTGCTGTCCGGGGCCTCGCCGTCGTCCACCACCTTGGATGCACTCGGCGCGGCGTGGTCAACACGAAAAATGAATACTCCCCTACTAGTTGGGACCCACCATAGTGGGAGGTTGACTTGTGGGCCTACTAAGTTGACGCAGATGGAGGGCTTTGTCAACTTAGTCAATATGAACGATTCTAGCTCTAGTGACCGTATGATGTCCATCCAACGGCCGTAGTGCTTCTTCAACCTCTAGTCTTCTTGCTCCAGCCTCCCAAACCAGCGCCGATCATGCCGCCTGCTCCTGCCTCCCGTGGCCGGCTGTGCTGCCGCAGAGGCCTCCCCGCCCCCTACTTCTCCCACCGCTGGCCAGACCGTCCCTCTACTCACCCACACCCCTTGTTATTCTGCGGTGATGGTAGCCTCACATTGCAGCCGAACCAGTGAATCCTTGTACTCCTCTCCGCGTGGGCATCCTCTGCCGCGTCTTCCTCGGCTCCGCGTCGTCCCCTTCCTAGGCCTTGTCATCGTCCACCGCCTTGGTGCTCTCAGCACGCCGTGGTCAATGTGGTCAAGGAACGACTTCCGTCAGAAGAGTACTGTATGTGGAGAGGCTGGCAGCTGGGTCCACGAACACAGCAAGGAAATGCAACCTTATTACGCGCAAAATAATGATTCCTCCACCTGACAAAAGGGACCCACCGGACGGGCCATCGTATTTCGTGAAAAAACATTTCCTACCTGACTGCTGGGACACACCAGCTACATCTTTGCACGCAAGGAAGTGCATCCATATTATAGGCAAAAAAATGATTCTCACCCCAACAGTTGGGACCCACCAGCTATATCTTCGCACGCAAGGAAGTGTCTCCTTATCCGCCCTGATAGTCGAGACCCACCTGGTTGAAGCGTACGTAGCGTTGTCATTCTAGTCGCGAAGGTGTACGTACAAACTGGTCGGTTGGTCTGTCTGCAGGCTGCAACAATGAACCGTCAAGGAAGGGCATGTGTCGTAGTAGAGGCGCGCATGTAGCATGTCACGCAGTCCCGTCAATACCATGTACATGTACGTACAACCAGGGTGCAAGAAAGTAAATACAGACACGTATGTACATACGGGCGGGGTCTCGAACGCCTACTCGCGCATATGTACGGCCAGGGCTCATGTACATGGAGAGGCAGCGACGGCGTCCTGTTCATCGGCAGCCAACCGGCTGGGTCGGAAGGGAGAAACTGTGTCGTCATGTTCATCGAGAGGCAATAGAATGCGTCATGTTCATCGGGAGCCAACCGGCTTGGAACGGAACAGCCGAAACGAGGCCTGGTGTACCGTAGAACGGAGGAAACGGCCTTGTGTTCGACCGCCTATGGTCGAAACGGGATCCTGTTCACCGGGAGGGATGTGGCGTACCACAAGGAAACCGACTTCTCTTCGACCTCCTACGGTCGAAATAGGGTCCTTTTGATCAGGAGGGGTGTGGCATACCGCAAAACGGAGGAAACAGACTTCTCTTTGACCTCCTATGGTCGAAACGGGGGTCCTATTCATCGGGAGAGGTGTGGCGTACCGCAAAATGGGACTCCACAGGCTACTTCTCATCCACCGTCTACAGCCTCGCTCTAGCCTCCACGGGCTAGTGTTAATCCACTTTCGACCTCCTCGAGCCTCCACCAATGACTGTTCATCCACGGCGTCTCCCTCCTGCCTCCACCAGCTACTATTCATCCACGGGCTCCTGTTCATCCAGCCTCCACTGCTCCACCACTGGCTACTGTTCGGCCAGCCCTCTCCACGAGGTCCTGTTAAACCACCCCTCCACGGGCTACTGTTCATACAGCCCTCCACCGGCTACTGTTCAACCAACCCTCCACCGGCTGTTGTTCATCCAGCCCTCCATGGGGTCCTATTCATCCACCCCCAACCGGCTCAATCTGGGTCCTGTTCATCCAGCGGCAATGGCATCTACTACCACGGGGTCCTGTTCATCCAACCCCCACCGAGAACTGTTCATCCAACCCCCCAACAATGCTCACTGTTCATCAAGAGGCATCAGGTTTGATCGGCTTCATTTAGCAGCAGTAGCGAAGGAATCGCTCGATCGGGTTCAGTAACGCGTAGCCTACTGTGCAATCGCTCGGGTTCAGTAGGCGAACACCTCACTCGTGTTTAGTTAGAGCCCAATGCCTCACACCCATGCATGTACGTGTACAAGAGAAACACGCATCGCTCGGTCCCAACCACCGTAACCGGGAACTCCCCGATATTTTCCTCGCCCTCGCTTCTATCATGGTTTTTTCCGTCATGGATGGCCCAAAGAATGGCATGCAACTCCGTCTCCGGCCCACCCAGGATGAAAACCCCATTTTTTGTCATGATTTTTTGTCATAGAAGTAGGATCCCACCACATCTATGATGATACCGGGTTTTGTCACAATTATCGTCATAGAAGTGTCATAAGCATGAAAGAAGAAAAAATTCGTTCCACCCAAAATGTCACGGATGTGTCTTTTTTTGTACTGTGGGTGGTGGGGCCCATGGGAGTCCTTTCCACCACCTCTCAGCTCTATAAATTCCTAGATATTCCAGAAACCCTAGGGGAGTCGACGAAACACAATTCCAGCCGTTGCAAGTTCCAGAACCACAAGATCCAATCTAGAGCCCTATTCCAGCACTGTGCCGGAGGGGAATTTTTTCCACGATCACGGAGGTGTTCATCATCCTCATTGGTGCTCCTTTGATGATGCGTGAGTAGTTCACCATAGACCTACGGGTCCGTAGGTAGTAGCTAGATGGCTTCTTCTCTCTTTTTGATTCTCAATACAATGTACTCCTCTATGTTCTTGGAGATCCATTTGATGTAATGACTTTTGCGGTTTGTTTGTTGGGATCCGATGAATTGCGAGTTTATGATCAGATCTATATCCATGAATATTATTTGAGTCTTCTTTGATCTCTTATATGCATGATTATTTATAGCCTCGAATTTCTTCTCCGAAACTTTGGTTTGGTTTGGCCAACTAGATTGATTTTCTTGCAATGGGAAGAGGTGCTTTGTGATGGTTTCGATCTTGCGTGTCCTCACCTAGTGATAGAAGGGGTAGTGAGGCACGTATGTATCGTTGCTATTAAGGATAAAAAGATGGGGTCTATTCCTACATAAATAGATCTTGTCTACATCATGTCATCGTTCTTATTGCATTACTCTGTTTCTCCATGAACTTAATACAGTAGATGCATGCTGGATAGCGGTCGATGTGTGGAGTAATAGTAGTAGATGTGTGGAGTAATAGTAATAGATGCAGGCAGGAGTTGGTCTACTAATCTTGGATGTGATGCCTATATTGATGATCATTGCCTTGGATATCATCATAATTATTTGCTCTTCTATCAATTGCCAACAGTAATTTGTTTACCCACCGTATGCTATTTTCTCGGGAGAAGTCACTAGTGAGATCTACGCCCCCCGAGTCTATCTTTTATCATATTTTTTCCAGATGTATTATTCCAAAAACCCAAAAATACCTTGCTGCACTTTTTCTTTACTTATTTTATTTTGCGTTTTTTCTAGATCTATTTATCCAATCTCATACTATTTAATCTATCTTTTTACCGTGAAGGGGTTGACAACCCCTCTTACGTGTTGGGTTGCAAGTATTTGTTCTTTATGTGCAGGTATCATTTACATAGTGTTGCTTGGTTCTCCTACTGGATTGATAACCTTGGTTACATAACTTAGTGAAATACTTGTCGTAGCTATGCTGCATCATCCCTTCCTCTTTGGGGAAATATCGTAGATTCAAGCCACGTCAAAGGAATTTCTGGCGCCATTGCCGGGGAGACATCATCAACATCTATCAGGTTCCTAATCACAAATCTCATCTCCTTGCAATTTACATTATTTTCCATTTGCCTCTCGTTTTCATCTCCCCCACTTCACAAAAATTTGCCTTTTTTTGTTAGGTATATTGTTTGCTTGTGATCTTGCTTGCCCACCTTTTTACTATGTCTAGTTCTTCCTCTATTGCGTGCACCCCCGAGAACGAAGTTCTCAATTTTAAGCAAAGGGGAGGGGAGAATCTAAAAGATGCTTGGTACATGATTTGCAATGCTCATAATAGATCTATTCGTAAGCAATCTACAATTGTTCTGCATCATGCCTTCCTCTTTGGGGAAATACCAACGCAGATTCAAGCCACGTCAATTGTTTACACTTTAGCTTGTGAATGAATTGTCACTTCATCATGATTTTTTTATGATTGATACTTGTTGTTATGATAATGGTCATAATGCTACCGTGTCCATATTTTATTATCGACACCTCTCTCTATAAACTTGTGGGCATGATTAACGAGTTTGATATTCGCTTGAGGACAAGCGGAGTCTAAGCTTGGGGCAGTTGATACGTCCATTTTGCATCATATTTTCCTACTGTTATTCATATTGTTTTAAAGTTATATTTAACTTTTAGGTGCTATTCTAATGCCCTTTCTCTCTTAAATTGCAAGTTCTATCACAAGAGGGAGATTGTCGGCGGCTGGAATTATGGACCTAAAAAGGCTACAACAGAGATAGGTATTCTTTGGAGCTCCAAATGGCCTGAAATTTTATGGAGATTTATTTTGGAATATATAAAAATACTGGAAGAAAAAGCTCCCGGAGGGGACCCATTAGCAAGCCACAAGCTCAGGTGGTGCCCCCCTGGGCGCGCCACATGAGCTTGTGGGACCACTACAGGCCTTTGAGGCCCATTGATACGTCCATTTTGCATCATGTTTTCTTACTATTATTTATGATGTTTTTATCCATAATAATGCTTTTTGGAGTAATTTTAATACCTTTTCTCTCATAATATGCAAGGTATACACAAAGAGGGAGAATTCTGGTTGCTGGAAATCTGGACCTGGAAAAGCTACGTTAGCCACCTATTCTACACAACTCCAAACAAGCTGAAATTTCACAGAGATTTTTTATCAATTATATGATGAATATTGGAGCAAATAAATACTAGAGGGGCTTAGGGATGAAAACGGAGTGGAAACGGACGGAACTGAATGCTATCATATTTGTTTTCATATTTTTTGCAGAAGCGGAAACGAATACAGAAACCCCGGAAATGAATACGGAAACAGATACTACCGGAAACGGACACGGAGCAAATACAAAGCGGATACGGAAACAGAAATAGACATTGATCGGAGCTTAAAAACCCCTTGAATCATAGAAAAATACACACAAAAATAAACAAATTTAATGAGTTGTTAACATGGCTACAAAATAGTATCATTACGTTAGCAACTTAGCGTAGTATTGTAGTAGCACCAGATAATTGCGTTTAGGGTCAAGCTGAGTACATGTGTGGTAGTAGAAGTCTTGCTGGTCTCTTTGGTGGTTGGGCTACAAAGCAGCTATAGGTCTATAGTAAAAACAGAAATTCCATATTCACGGAAACGGAAAGTTCCATTTTCATGCATGTTCCACCGGAAAACACCGTTCCGTTTTTGTTTCCGTTTCCGCATAAAGAATTCCATTTCCACTTCCGTTTTGCAAATTTCCGTTTCCGTTTTCATATTTCCTCTCCGTTTCCATTTTTCCTCCGGAAAAACGGAAAGTTTCCACTCCATTTTCATCCCTAGAGGGGCCCCACCAGGTGGGCACAACCCACCTGGGCGCGCCAGGCAGCCTAGGCGTGCCCTGGTGGGTTGTGCTCACCCAAGCCCACCTCCGGTGCCCATCTTCTGGTATATAGGTCATTTTGACCTAGAAAAAATGGAGAGAGTACTTTTGGGATGGAGTGCCGCCGTCTCGAGGCGGAACATGGACAGGAGCACTTTTGCCCTCCGGCGGAGCAATTCCGCCAGGCGAACTTCCCTCCCGGCGGGGGAAATCATCGTCATCATCATCACCAAAAACTCTCTCATCTTGGGGAGGGCAATCTCCATCAACATCTTCAACAACACCATCTCATCTGAAACCCTACTTCATCTCTTGTGTTCAATCCTATTACCGGAACTATAGATTGGTGCTTGTGGGTGAATAGTAGTGTTGATTACATCTTGTAGTTGATTACTATATGGTTTATTTGGTGGAAGATTATATGTTTAGATCCAATATGCTATTTAATACCCCTCTGATCTTGAGCATGATTATCATTTGTGAGTAGTTACTTTTGTTCTTGAGGTCACGGGAGAAATCATGTTGCAAGTAATCATGTGAACTTGATATGTGTTTGATATTTTGATAGTATGTATGTTGTGATTCCCTTAGTGCTGTCATGAGAACGTCGACTACATGACACTTCACCATATTTAGGCCTAAGGGAATGCATTGTGGATTAGCAATTAGATAATGGGTTGCGAGAGTGACAGAAGCTTAAACCCCAGTTTATGCGCTATTCCGTAAGGGACCGATTAGATCCAAAAGTTTAATGCTATGGTTAGAATTTATTCTTAATACTTTTCTCGTAGTTGCGGATGCTTGCGGGAGGGTTAATCGTAAGTAGGAGGTTTGTTCAAGTAAGAAAAACACCTAAACGCTGGTCCACCCACATATCAAATTATCAAAGTAGCGAACACAAATCAAACCAACATGTTGAAAGTGACTAGATGAAAATTTTGTGTACCCTCAAGAACGCTTGACTTATCATAAGAGACCGTTTTTGGCCTGTCCATTGCCTCAAAAGGATTGGGCTACCTTGCTACACTTTTGTTACTACTATCGTTACTTGCTCATTACAAATTACCTTGCTATCAAACTACTCTGCTACTTATAATTTCAACACTTGCAGGCATTACCTTGCTGAAAACCACTTGTCATTTCCTTCTGCTCCTTGTTGGGTTCGACACTCTTACTTATCGAAAGGAGCTACAATTGATCCTCTATACTTGTGGGTCATCACCCATCTTCTCCTATATGAAGCCAATTGCCCTAGAAAAAACAAGAGTAAGAGTTTTGGGACGAAGCGGCACCGTCTCGAGTCGGAACCTGGGCAGGAGCACTTTTGCTCTCTGGCGGAGCGATTCCACTAGGGATACTTCCCTTCGGGAGGGGGAAATCGAATCCGTCATCATCACCAATGTTCCTCTCATCATGGGAGGACACATCTCCATCAAAATCTTCACCATCTCATCACTAAACCCTAGTTCATATCTTGTATTTAATCTTTGCCCAAAACCTCAGATTGGTACCTGGGGGTTGCTAGTAGTGTTGATTACGTCTTGTAGTTGATGCTAGTTGGTGTATTTGGTGGAATATCATAAGTTCAGATTGTTAATCATGTATTATTCTCCTCTGATCATGAACACAAATATGATTTGTGATTAGTTACTTTTGTTCTTGAGGACGTGGGAGAAGTCTAGTTATAAGTAATCATGTGAAGTTGGTTTTTGTCCAATATTTTGATGATATGTTATGTTGTTCTTCCTCTAGTGGTGTCGTGTGTACGTCAACTACACGACACATTACTATGCTTGGGCCTAGGGGAAGACATTGTGGGATTAGTAAGTAGATGTTGGATTGTGAGAGTGATAGAAGCTTAAACCCTAGTTTATGTACTATTCCGCAAGGGGCTGATTTGGATCCATATGTTTCATGCTATGGTTTGATTTATCTTAATTCATATTTCGTTGTTGCGGATGCTTGCGAGAGGGGGTAATCATAAGTGAGGTGTTTGTTGAAGTAAGAAAAGCACCCTAGGACTGGTCCACCCACATAACAATTATTAAAGTAGTGAACACGAATTAACGAATCATGATAAAAAGTATATCCGGATTGTCCTTTTAAATAAAAGGATTGGACCACCTTGTTGCATCTTGTTACATTGGTTACTTGTTATCAATTATCTTGCTATCAAACTATCTGTTACTATTACTCTACAACACTTGCACAGAATACCTTGCTAAAAACCGCTTATCAATTCCTTCTGGTCCTCATTGGGTTCGACACTCTTACTTATCGAAAGGACTATGATTGATCCCCTATACTTGTGGGTCATCAGTTAGTGCTCATGACCTATCTCAATGATACCTTGTTTGATTACTTCTTAATTATGTTTTGGGGGGATTATTATAGTTTAGTATGTTAGCTGATGATCATTGGTATATTGCATACCAGGATTAGTCAACCCAGTGGGGTAGAGATAAGATGGCATTAGAGGAGGCCGTGGCTAATTTGGGTGTTGAATTAGCGAGTAAAAACAAATTGACTTCTGAGTTGAAGCATACCATTGAGGAAGAAAAGAGAATTTTAGAGCTTGTTCACAACGATAAGTTGAAACTAGAGATTGATTTGACCCTATTTGATCATGTGGTAGAGATCTGCAAATAGATTGAGAGGAGAAAGCAAGGGTGATATGATATGTCTCTAATGTATCTATAATTTTTGATTGCTCCATGCTATTATGTTATCAGTTTGGATGTTTTATATGCACTAATATGCTATTTTATATTATTTCTGGGACTAACCTATTAATGTAGAGCCCAGTGCCAGTTTCTTTTTTTCCTTGTTTTGAGTTTTACAAAAAAGGAATATCAAACGGAGTCCAAATGGAATAAAACTTTTGCGATGATTTTTCTTGGATCAGAAGACACTCGTAGGACTTGGAGATGAAGTTAGAGGAGTCCCGAGGCGGCCACAAGCCTCATGTGCGCGCCCTGAGGGCTTGTGGGCCCCTCGGAGCTCCTCTAACCCTAATTCTTGGCCTATAAATTCACAAATATTCCCAAAGGACCAGAACTGTCCACCAAAATACTTTTCCGCCGCCACAACCTTCTGTACCCGTGAGATCCAATCTAGGGTCATTTTCCGGCACCTGCGGAGGGGGATTCGATCACGGAGGGCTTCTACATCAAATCTATTGCCCTTCCGATGAAGCGTGAGCAGTTTACCTCAGACCTACGGGTCCATAGCTAGTAGCTAGATGGCTTTTTCTCTCTCTTTGATCTTCAATACAATGTTCTCCTCGATGTTCTTGGAGATCTATCCCATGTAATATTCTTTTGCGGTGTGTTTGTCGAGATCCGATGAATTGTGGATTTATGATCAGATTATCTATGAGTATTATTTGAGTCTTCTCTGAATTCTTATATGCATGATTTGATATCTTTGTATTTCTCTTCGAATTATCAGTCTGGTTTGGCCAACTAGATTGGTTCTTCTTGCAATGGGAGAGATGCTTAGTTTTGGGTTCAATCTCGTGGTGTCCTCACCCACTGACATAGTAGGGGTAGCAAGGCACGTATTGTATTGTTGCCATCAAGGGTAAAAAGATGGGGTTTTCATCATATTGCTTGAGTTTATCCCTCTACATCATGTCATCTTACTTAAGGTGTTACTCCGTTCTTTTGAACTTAATACACTAGATGCATGCTGGATAGCGGCCGATGTGTGGAGTAACAGTAGTAGATGCAGAATCATTTCGGTCTACTTGACACAGACGTGATGCCTACATTCATAACCATTGCCTTGGATATCGTCATAACTTTGCGCTTTTCTATAAATTGCTCGATAGTAATTTGTTCACGCACGGTATGTTTTCTTTCAAGAGAGAAGCCTCTAGTGAAACCTATGTCGCAGACCCTGAAACTGACGCCATAAAATCCTATTTTTCCAGAAAAAAATCAGGGAGAAAGAATTATCACGTTCCATGAGACGGAGCCGCCGCCGTCTCTTGTTCTTCATCGGGAGGCCAGATTCGGAGTCCGTTTGGGGCTCCAGAGAGGGGGATCTTCGACCTTCGTCATCACCAACCCTTCTCCATCGCCAATTCCATGATGCTCCCCACCGGGAGTGAGTAATTCCTTCGTAGGCTCGCTGGTCGGTGAGGAGTTGGATGAGATTCATCATGTAATCTAGTTAGTTTTGTTAGGGCTTGATCCCTAGTATCCACTATGTTATGAGATTGATGTTGCTATGGCTTTGCCATGCTTAATGCTTGTCACTTTGGGCCCGAGTGCCATGATTTCATATTTGAACCATTTATGTTATCACCATTATATCTATGTTCTAGATCCGATCTTGCAAGTTATAGTCACCTACTACGTGTTATGATCCGGCAACCCCGGAGTGACAATTGTCGGGACACTTCCCGGTGATGAGTGTAGTTTGAGGAGTTCATGTATTCACCGTGTGTTAATGCTTTGTTCTGGTTCTCTATTAAAAGGAGGCCTTAATATCCCTTAGTTTCCAATAGGTCCCCGCTGCCACGGGAGGGTAGGACAAAAGATGTCATGCAAGTTCTTTCCATAAGCACATATGACTATTTACGGAATACATGCCTACATTATATTTATGAACTGGAGCTAGTGTCGTATCGCCCTAGGTTATAACTGTCACATGATGAATATCATCCAACAAATCGCCGATCCAATGCCTATGAATTTCTCTTATATTGTTCTTGCTAAGTTACTACTGCTATCGTTACTGTTGCACTTGCTACAAAATCACTGCTATCATTGTTACTGTTACTATTGTTGTTGCTAGTATTATCAAAACTATCATACTACTTTGCTACTGATCACTTTGCTGTAGATAATGAATCTCCAGGTATGGTTGAATTGACAACTCAACTGCTAATACTTACAAATATTCTTTGGCTCCCCCTGTGTCGAATCTATAAATTTGGGTTGAATACTGATAATCCCCAAGTGCAGGGAATCATCGTAGCAATTCCCAAAGGTGGAACTGATAAGTATGGAGTGTCAAACCCACAAGGATCTAAAGGTAAGATCAATATTCTCTCAAGTCATATCTACCACTGATATGACTCTACATACACCGAACGTTTGCTTCCAACTAGAAACGAGAAATAAAACTACGTTGTGGGTATGAAGAGGATAACTTTGCATGGTATCGGAGAGATAAAATATAAAAGTAGGCATTGTTATCATAAAGTTAGAATATATTACTAAATATTATAAATAGCAAGTGTGGAAAATGATGGGTCGGTGTGCGGAATTATCCTAGGCAATCATTAACAAGACGGTAATCACTATTGCAATTTCATATGAGGAAGAGGCATAAGCTAACATACTTTCTCTTCTTGGATCATATGCACTTATGATTGGAACTCTAGAAAGCATCCACAACTACTAAAGATCATTAAGGTAAAACCCAACCATAGCATTAAAGCATCAAGTCCTCTTTATTCCCATACGCCATGTCCCGCTTACCCGTGTTTGTGTTTTAGTCACTCACGCAACACAGACAATAAGCAAACCATGGACGTATTGCAACACCCTACTGCGGTAATCCCTCACGCTTGCGCGACACGGAGGGCACCATAGGACATCACCAAAATAAAACATACAACTCATACCAATCTAGATCGTCAATCAACCCAAAGACAAAGGATATCCACTCAAAACATCATAGGATGGCAACACATCATTGGATCATAATATGTGGCATAAAGCACCATGTTCAAGTAGGGATTACAGCGGGGTGCGGGAGAGTGGACCGCGTAAAAGAGATGAGGATTGTGATGATGATGTTGATGTTGATGAAGACGATCACCACGGCGATGATTCCCCTCCCCATGGCACTCCGGCGCCACCGAGAGAGAGGAGGAGAGGTTCTCCCCCTTGTGCTTCCTCCTCCATGGCCTCCCCCTGGACGGGGAGAGGTTCTTCCTCTGGTCCTTGGCCTTCATGGCGATGATGGACCCTCCGAGATCCTCCTCCATGGCTTCCGGTGATGATGGCCCCCTCCGGCAGGGTGCCAGAGAGGGCATAGATTGTTTTCTCGTGGCTACAGAGGCTTGCGGCGGCGGAACTTCCGATCTAGGTAAATTTTTGGAGGTTGTTGTATTTATAGGAGAAGTTGGCGTTGATTTCACATTAGGGGGGCCCATGGGGAGTCCACGAGGCAGGGGGCGTGCCCCCACCCTCATGGGGCCCACGTGACTCCCCTCCGGTAGATTTTTGTTCCAGTATTTTTCATATTTTCCAGAAAAATTCTCCATTGATTTTCATCGCATTCCGAGAACTTCTATTTCTGCACAAAAACAACACCACGGTAGTTCTGCTGAAAACAGCGTCGGTCCGGGTTAGTTCTAATCAAATCATACCAAAATCATATAAAACTATTGTAAACATGGCATGAATATTTCATAAATTATAGATACGTTGGAGACGTATCAAATACTCTACCCTCGAAAACTGTTGTAATCCCCTATACTTGTGGGTTATCAACTCTCATCCCTTGCATTACATTATTCGTCATTTGCCTCTCGTTTTCCTCTCCCCCACTTCTAACACGATTTTCAGAAAAATACAAAAAAGATTTGCCTTTTTAGTTGCCCTTCTTCCGTTTGTCTTTTCGCTTGCTTTTTGGTTGCTCATTTGCTAGATCGGTTTGTTGCCACCATGTCTGAATCTGGGGAGGTTGTTGTTCAAAATTTTGAGAATATTACTAGCATAAATCTTGAGGAAAAACTTGGTTCTTGTTCTTTAGATTGTGAAACTGAAACTCCCCCTAACTATAAGGGAAAAACTTTTCATGTGGGAGACGGTAATATTATCGAGAAAAGTATTATTCAAGAATTCTTTGAGTGTACGATAACCTTGCCTATTAATAATAGATCTATCCTTCTCGATACAAATTGCTATGCGGATGAAATTTCCATCCTTATTGATAAATTAGAAAGAAAATTTGTGCACATCCACCCCGCCTTGCAAAAGATATTTTATGAACTTCCCAATATCCATCATCCTAAGGCTAAAAAGATTGCCACTATTATCCTTATGCGAGAATTTGATTTTATAATACAAGAAGCTAGAGAGATTTTTTGCTTTCTACAATAAAGATATTGAACATCCTTCGATTGAAGAAATACTCCATGCTAAAGAAACTTTGCATAGCTTGGAATCTAGAGATTATCAATCTTATAGCGACAATCTTTGGAGGAGAGCGCCTTATCTAGAAATTACTCAAACCCTTTACCTTGATACTTATGATAAATTTGATCGGATAACTCGGGGATTTATGTTGGATTTAATGATGATTGGTTGAAAGACATGACTAGGTAACCAATTAAAAACGAGATACACATTTTATATGATGATATATATGGTGATGATACTGACTATGGGCTTATGAATGTCAAAATCACTAATCCAAGTCCTTTTCATGAATTAAGTTCACCTACTAGAAGGGATAGGAAAGAAAAGAAGGATTTTCTAAGAAAAGTTTTGGAAGACTTGATTAAAAGGGAGTTGGATGACAATACCTATATCTATGTTTTATGCCTAGCTAGGGGCGTTAAACAATAGCGCTTGTTGGGAGGCAACCCAATTTTATTTTTTATGTTTTTTGTTTTTGGTTCTGTTTTTCAATAAATACACATTATTACCTCTATGGTAATTGTGTTTTGGTGTTTTAATTAGTGTTTGAGCCAAGTAAGACCTTTGGGATGGCTTACAGTGATAGTTGATTTGATCCTGCTAAAAAACAGAAATTTTGCGCCTAGTAAAACAATTTTACAAAATCACAGAAGCGTGATTTTGATCTGCATTTTTTACACAAGATTTATATAAAACTTGCCCAGGTTGTCCTAATTTGTCAGTATTTTTGGAGTTAGATAAGTATACGAAGTTTACAGATTGCTACAGATTGTTCTGTTTTTGACAGATTCTATTTTCTATGTGTTGTTTGGTTATTTTGATGAATCTATGGGTAGTATCAGGCGGGTATGAACCATGGAAAAGTTGGAATACAGTAGATATTACACCAATATAAATAAATAATGAGTTCACAACAGTACAAAAAATGTGCTGATTTATTTTCTTATACTAACGGATCTCATGAGTTTTCTGTTGAGTTTTGTGTTGTAAAGTTTTCAAGTTTTGACTAAAGATTTGATGGACTATGGAATAAGGAGTGGCAAGAGCCTAAGCTTGGGGATGCCCAAGGCACCCCAAGGTAATATTCAAGGACAACCAAGCATATAAATGTTGGGGAACATAGTAATTTCAAAATAATTCCTATGTGCACGCAAGATCATGGTGATGCATAGCAACGAGAGGGGAGTGTGTTGTCTACGTACCCTCGTAGACCGTAAGCGGAAGCGTTATGACAACGCGGTTGATGTAGTCATACGTCTTCACGATCGACCGATCCTAGAACCGAAGGTATGGCACCTCCGCGATCTGCACATGTCCGGCTCCGTGACGTCCCATGAACTCATGATCCAGCAGAGTGTCGGGGAAGAGCTTCGTCAGCATGATGGCCTGATGACTATGATGATGAAGCTACCGGCACAAGGCTTCGCCTAAGCACTATGACGATATGACCGAGGTGGATTATGGTGGAGGGGGGCACCGCACATGGCTAAGAGATCAATGATCAACTTGTGTGTCTATGGGGTGCCCCCTCCCCCGTATATAAAGGAGTGGAGGAGGGGGAGGAGGCCGGCCTCCTAGGCGCCCCCCAAGGGGAGTCCTACTCCCACCGGGAGTAGGATCCCCCCTTCCCTAGTTGGATTAGGAGAGAAGGAAGGGGAAGGAAGGAGGAAGGAAAGGGGGGCCGGCCCCCTTCCCAATTCGGATTGGGCTTGGGGGGGGGGGGCGCCCCCTCCTTTGCTCCCTTCTCCTCTCTCCCACTATGGCCCAATAAGGCCTATATACCTCCCAGGGGGTTCCGGTAACCTCTCGGTGCTCCGGTATATGCCCGATCTCACCCGGAACCATTCCGATGTCCAAATATAGTCGTCCAATATATCGATCTTTATGTCTCGACCATTTCGAGAGTTCTCGTCATGTCCGTGATCATATCCGAGACTCCAGACTACCTTCAGTACATCAAAACACATAAACTGATAATACCGATCGACACCGAACGTTAAGCGTGGGACCCTACGGGTTCGAGAACCATGTAGACATGACCGAGACTCATCTCCGGTGAATAAGCAATAGCGGAACCTGGATGCTCATATTGGTTCCTACATATTCTATGAAGATCTTTATCGGTCAAACCGTATAACAACATACGTTGTTCCCTTTGTCATCGGTATGTTACTTGCCCGAGATTCGATCGTCGGTATCTCAATACCTAGTTCAATCTCGTTACCGGCAAGTCTCTTTACTCATTCCGTAATGCATCATCCCTCAACTAACTCATTAGTTACATTGCTTGCAAGGCTTATAGTGATGTGCATTACCGAGAGGGCCCAGAGATACCTCTCTGACAATCGGAGTGACAAATCCTATTCTTGATCTATGCCAACACAACAAGTACCATCGGAGACACCTGTAGAGCACCTTTATAATCACCTAGTTACGTTGTGACGTTTGGTAGCGCACAAAGTGTTCCTCCAGTATTCGGTAGTTGCATAATCTCATAGTCATAGGAACATGTATAAGTCATGAAGAAAGCAATAGCAACATACTAAACGATCAAGTGCTAAGCTAACGGAATGGGTCAAGTCAATCACATCATTCTCTAATGATGTGATCCCATTAATCAAATGACAACTCATGTCTATGGCTAGGAAACTTAACCATCTTTGATTCAACGAGCTAGTCAAGTAGAGGCATACTAGTGACACTCTGTTTGTCTATGTATTCACACATGTACTAAGTTTCCGGATAATACAATTCTAGCATGAATAATAAATATTTATCATGATGTAAGGAAATATAAACAACAACTTTATTATTGACTCTAGGGCATATTTCCTTCACTAAGCTTGGGGATGCCCCAGATGGCATCCCTCTTCCATCTTCAATCCATCGGTAAATTACTTGAGACTATATTTTTATTCACCACATGATATGTGGTTTGCTTGGAGCGTCTTGTATCATATGAGTCTTTGCTTTTTAGTTTGCCAAAATCATCCTTGCTGTACACACCTTTTGAGAGGGACATGCATGAATCGTGAATTTATTAGAATACTCTATGTGCTTCGCATATATTTTTTGAGCTACGCAATTTGCTCTAGTGCTTCACTTATATCTTTTTAGAGCATGGTGATGGCTTTATTTTATAGAAATTGTTGAACTCTCATGCTTCACTTATATTATTTTGAGAGTCTCTAAACAGCATGGTAATTTGCTTCGGTTATGAATTTAGTCCTAATATGATGGGCATCCAAGAGGGATATAATAAAAACTTTCATACAAAGAGCGTTGAATACTATGAGAAGTTTGATTCCTTGCATTTGTTTTGAGATATAAAGATGGTGATATTAGAGTCATGCTAGTGAGTAATTGTGGATTGGTAGAAATACTTGTTTTAAATTTTGTGATTCCCCTAGCATGCACGTATGGTGAACCGTTTTGTGATGAAGTCGAAGCATGATTTATTTATTGATTGCCTTCCTTATGAGTGGCGGTCGGGGACGAGTGATGGTCTTTTACTACCAATCTATCCCCCTAGGAGCATGCATGTAGTACTTTGTTTCAATAGCTAATAGACTTTTGCAATAAGTATGTGAGTTCTTTATGACTAATGTCGAGTCCATGGATTATACACACTCTTACCCTTCCACCATTGCTAGCCTCTCTAGTACCGCACAATTCTCGCCGATGCATTAAACCCACCATATACCATCCCCAAAACGTCCACCATACCTACCTATTATGGAAATTCCATAGACATTCTGAGATATATTGCCATGCAACTTCCACCGCTATGTTTATTATGACACGCTTCATCAATGTCATATTGCTTCGCATGATCATGTAGTTGGCATAGTATTTGTGGCAAGGCCACCATTCATATTTTTTATACATGTCACTCTTGATCATTGCACATCCCGGTACACCACCGGAGGCATTCATATAGAGTCCTATTTTGTTCTAAGAATCGAGTTGTAATTCTTGAGTTGTAAGTAAATAAAAGTGTGGTGATCATCATTATTAGAGCATTGTCCCATGTGAGGAAAGGATGATGGAAGCTATGATTCCCTCACAAGTTGGGATGAGTCTCTGGACTTTACAAAAAATAAAAGAGGCCAAAAGAATCCCAAACAAAAAAATGAGAGAAAAGAGAGAGAAGGGGCAATGCTACTATCCTTTTACCACACTTGTGCTTCAAAGTAGGACCATGATCTTCATGATAGAGAGTCTCCTATGTTGTCACTTTCATATACTAGTGGGAATTTTTCATTATAGAACTTAGCTTGTGTTGGGGAACGTTGCAGAATTTAAAATTTTTCTATAGTTTCACCAAGATCCATCTATGAGTTCATCTAGCAACGAGTGAGGAGTGCATCTACATACCCTTGTAGATCACGAGCGGAAGCGTTCAAAGAACGGGGATGAGGGAGTCGTACTCGTCGTGATCCAAATCACCGGAGGTCCTAGTGCCGAACGGACGGCACCTCCGCGTTCAACAAACATACGGTCAGCATGACGTCTCCTTCTTGATCTAGCAAGGGGAAAGTAGAGGTTGACGGAGATCCAGCAGCACGACGGCATGGTGGTGGATGCAGCAGTACTCCGGCAGGGCTTCGCCAAGCTCTATGGAGGAGGAGGTGTTGGAGAGGGAGAGGGAGGCACCAAAGGCATGGGGTGTGAGGCCCTCGCTCCCCCCACTATATATAGGGGGCCTAGGAGGGGCGCCGGCCCTAGGTGATCCAATCTACTAGGGGGGCGGCGGCCAAGGGGGGTGGAGTGCCCCCCAAGGCAAGTGGGGAGCCCCCCCCCCCCACCCTAGGGTTTCAACCCTAGGCGCAAGGGGTGGGCCTTGGGGGCGCACCAGCCCACTATGGGCTGGTTCCCCTCCCCACTTCAGACCGTGGGGCCCTCCGGGATGGGTGGCCCCACCCGGTGGACCCCCGGGACCCATCCGGTGGTCCCGGTAGATACCGGTGACCCCCGAATCTTTCCCGATGGCCGAAACTGCACTTCCGATATATAATTATTTACCTCCGGACCATTCCGGAACTCCTCGTGACGTCCGGGATCTCATCTGTATCTCCGAACAACTTTCGGGTTACTGCATACTCATATCTCTACAACCCTAGCGTCACCGAACCTTAAGTGTGTAGACCATACGGGTTCGGGAGACACGTGGACATGACCGAGACGGCTCTCCGGCCAATAACCAACAGCGGGATCTGGATACACTACTAGGAAAAGGCCTACTAATGGCGCACCTAATTTGGCCATTAATGGCGCATTAGTGGTGCGCTATTAGTGCCACGCCATTAGTATATTTTACTAATGGCGCACCACTGGTGCGCCATTAGTATCTGGTATACTAGTGGCGCACCTCAGATGCGCCATTAGTATATACAATAGTGCGCCATTAGTATGCCTCCTAGGGGGCCATGTATACCCAGGTGCTTTGGCATACTAATGGCGCACAACAACAGGATGCGCCAATAGTAACTTCGGCATACTAATGACGCACTGTTTAATGATGCGCCATTAGTATCCTTTGGCATACTAATGGCGCACTATGATGTGATGCGCCATTAGTATGAATATTAGGTTTTTTTTATTTTTTTATTTTCTGTTTTTTGCATAGGTTACAAAATGTATAATTGGACAAAATATAGACAGCACACATCAACAACAGATTCATCGAATACAATAGAAGATTAGTCTCTGAATACAATTCATCATTTTAGTCTCCGTATACAATTCATCATATTAGTCTCCGAATTGAAAAGACCGAACAAAGATAGAACATTATATTACAAGTCTCGAGACCGCGAGTTTGTCTTCACATTACATGTCGATATCGATCATCTAAACTACCATCACATAGAAGAGAGCTGCGGTCATCACGATGAGCATCATCACGATGAAACTCGTCTTCATCCGGTTCCTCCAACGCTCCCTCCCCTCTCCCGCTAGATAGCGGGCGTATCTAGATTCGACCTCGGCCCTAGGGGTGTACCCTTTGTAACTGTTACCGCTGAATCGGTGAACCTGTCTCCAACACTCCTCCCAGTCGTTGTAGACTCCGGGAAACTTACCCTTGTACACGACATACCACGGCATCGCTATGCAGTAGCCAAACGAAACGTTAGTACCAATTCACAGACAATACATAAGCAATATATAAGTATGCAACAGAACGATTAGAAGAGAAAAGCAAGACATTAATAGCATCGATTACATCTAAGTTGAACGACTCTCGAAACCAAAGAGACATACTACAAGTTCATTAAAGTTTAATTACAACATGAGCCAATCGATGTTTCAGAACTAGACACGGCATCACTGCTTTCGACTCGACTCAAGGGACCGGAGCATGGATGAAGCTGCCGTCTATCGTGGGAGTCGTGAAACAACGGGCGTTGTCAGCCTGCATTTGTAGGATTGTGTCGATGTCACTGTTGGACGGTTGATTTCTGAGGGAGAACTGCCTCGAGGTACGAAGGACATCTTGATGGATGATTTCCGCAAACTTCGATTGGATGCGAAAGAATTCTTGTCTGATGTCCGCGTCCTGGATTGCCGACACGCTCGCGGCCCAATCTTTGAGTCTACTCGGTAGCAGAAGTTGATGATGGTCCCATACGATCGCCCGCATGTGATGGATGGCGTAGTAGGCATCCTTCTGACCTCCAGGCGGCTGCTTGATGCAGCAGAACGTCGTATTGTGGGAGAACACGTGCTTGCCGTACTTACGAATAGGCCTGGTGAAGGTGCCTCCAGATTTGACGTAGCCGGGGAGAACATCATCAAGAACCTTCTTGACATTTGTGTAGTCTACGTTCGACTGACTGTCCGGGTCGAAATACGTGGCCATGGAATATTTGGGGCTTAGGAGGATGAGCGTGCAACATGTGTCACTGCAGAAAACACGGAATGTTAAAAGAAAAACGATCGAAATCTAAGAATTCATATGTTACGGGGCGGTTGAGGGGAGGACTTACTCGGGAAAGTAAGGCACGAGGAAGTTATCCTTATCTTGGTTTGCCAGAATGACGCCTTCAAGGTAAGAACTCGCGACTTGCCGGTCCCCAGCGCTGCCCAAGATCTTGGCACGCATGTACAAGGGGTCGACTATCACGATGTCCGGGGTCTTGTCGCGAATGATCCGCATCTCCATACTCAGCGAAAATAGCCGAACGAAGGTGTAGTGCAGCGGATGAAGGTTCAACATAGCGTGGATGTCATCAAACCACAGGACGATCATACCCCCGATGGAGTTATCCACAAAGCCCTTGCCCTCTGGCACCTTGGCCGCGAAAACCGGGTATGCCACATCCTTCTCTCCGAGACGCCGCTTCTCCAAAGAAAGAACACTGTCATGCAGACTCCGCATAGCACCGGTTGCAGCATCGAGCATATTTCTCAGTAGCATCGGCCTACTCGCCACATGCACCCTCCTCGAGATATCCTCAG
Organism: Triticum monococcum; assembly: GCA_034509565.1. Lineage (NCBI taxonomy): Eukaryota > Viridiplantae > Streptophyta > Magnoliopsida > Poales > Poaceae > Triticum > Triticum monococcum. The sequence goes on from CM067842.1 coordinate 691,603,036, forward strand.
GTGAATGTGGCCCGTCCTGAGCACGGATCGTACTCGGTGCCGGCTGGCCCGCACCCTTGTTAGTCTTTATTTTGCGTGCCTTCTTCTTCTCCTGTAATGGGACCGAGTTCTGCTCACGGACCGCCTTCTTGAGTGTGTTGGGGCTGATAATATTTCGCACCTCGCCTATCTAAGGCTCGGTGAAGTCGGCAGCTGGAGGCGTCTCCTGAGAGCTGAACGGCAGACGACGCCTGTTGCAACTTGGCTTCTCCGTGGTACCAGCTAGATCGCGCACGTATTTTGTTGGGTTGGGTTCTTGAGAAGGAGGCCCCATGAAGTCGCCACCGTACCCATGATCGGCAAAGTACTGATCGACGTTGGCAAATGTATCGTCGTCGTCGTTGTTCAGATCCTGTGCCATATGCATGTTTGGATCCAGTGGCATAGGGATGTCCGGCACCGTTGCGGCGGTCTTGCCATGGGGCCGACTTGGCGCCGGCACGACTGGCGGTGTTGTCTTTGGGGTGGTGTCCCCTGCCCCCAAACGAATCTGGCTCTTCGGCCAAAGCAGGGGCCAGCTCAGGCAGGTGCTGAGGGTCATCACGTCATCATCGTCGGCCCCGACGGGTCGAATCGGAGGTAACAACTCGTCGCAGCCTGGCAGCACCCGAACCAGTTGAACCCTAAACAAGTTGGGTGGCATCTGGGTACCGTGGAACAAGGGGTTGCCCGGTTGAACGATTTTGCCCTTGGCGACATCGACCAACTCGTTGTTCACGAAGTGCAGGAGAGTGCACGGAACGTCGGCAGCGCCCTGCGAAAACATGTAGGGCGTCAGGGATGCCCAGTCAAAGGCAAGGAGATGAAGTCCTCGGCCGAGAGAGGCTTCATTAGTTACCGTGATGATGGCGTCGAGCTTGGCTAATGTCGAGGCACCGCCAACGGTGGGCGTGCAGTTGACGGAGGGGCCGCTTGCTGCAGAGGTGCCGGCCGGCGTACACCCGGGTGCATTAAGCTCCTGTGCCGGTGTCGGAGACACCAATGCCGCCTCCGCCGGAGACACCAATGGCCCCGCCATCGTGTTCTGTGAGTTACTGGCCGTGAAGCTAGGAATCAGGGGCGGCCCCTGTTGGCCGCCCGCAATCTACGCACTAATCCCCTGGATCAAGGTAGGCACAATGGCGGTGATCGTCACTCCGAGTTGTTGTTGCACTTGCTCTTGGACAATCTCCGGAATCCGCGCCACCTGTGCCCTGAGTGCCTGAACCTCGCCCGCCTGGCTTTCCGAGCCGGTCTTTTTCTCCTTTCACCCACCAGTGTTATAGTATGACGACCATTTTCTCGACAAGCATTTGCCGGCCACACGACCAGCTGACGTCGGCTTACTGAGCTTATCCTTGTTCTTCATTACATTCAACGCCCTATTTAGAGTGGTGTCCCAAGGGTTGCTCTTAGTCGACCCCGCGCTACTGCTTTCAGTCGCCTGCAGAAGGAATGTGAACCATTTAGAAATTTGGCTTCATTAATTAGAATGCAACCATATGGAGAAAATTACGCCGGGGTGTATTCCTTACCAGAACAAGCTCAAGCGCCCTGGTCTTCGGATCCGTGGTAAGCTCCTTTGTTTTTGGGTCCTTCTTGTACCAGGCCCTGACAAAGTTCCTGGTCTGCTTGTCACCATATTTATCAAAGAGGGGCGGTAGGCCTTGCTCGGCACGGTCCGCCTCCTCCTTGTCCCATATAGGCTCCGCCACTCTGTAACCGCCGTGACCGAGTGTGTGTTCTCCTAAGTTCAGCTCCCGCATTTCTTTCCCCCACTTACTTGATTCGGAGTTTGCGGTGCTCGAAGTCGTTGTAGTCATCTTCGGTGATCGAAGGATTTTTCTCCTTGATCTTCTCATAACTCTCACCTTTCTCGATCATTCTCTTCACATTGCTTTTCCAAGTAGACAGGGCCTTGCTCATCTTCGTGAGGGCAGCATTGTTCACTTTATTCCCTTTGAGGCTTGTGTTTTCAAATTCAGCGGGGAACTTGTATCATTTGTGCAGCTTTGTGAAGAGGAGGTTGCGCAAATTCCCTCGGTCAGGATACCTCAAGGTTCTCGGTGTTGATCGAGATGGTGCTCCGGAGAATGCACCCGAGCTGAAGCGAGTACCCCTTGACTATTCGTTCGGGCGCCGTTGGATTCCCGTCGGAGTCCACTTCAGTAACTTCCTCCTTGAGGGTGCGGAGCACGGTTGGGCGCCGGTCCTTCCGTTGCCTCTTCGGTTGGCTGCCATCTGTGCGTGCGCCGCCATCATCAGTGGTGGCATCCTCGGCGGCACCATCAATGGTGGCATCAGTGGGGTCATCCTTGGCGGTACCATCAGTGGTCTCAGGATCGGTGGGGAAGGCGGTGTCCTCATACAAGTGAGGTTGTTCCTCCATCTCCTGGGACAGCTCCCAGAATGCCTTGACGCCCGAACCCCCGACCTCATCGTTGTTGGCCATGTTTCTCTCTAAATAGGAACAAAGTTTGGTCAAAAAGTTGGTTATTGTCAAGGAACAAGATCATGGTCTCATCATTTAGGGTTTGTCAACACCGAGGCATCCTAAAAGCTAAGCTTTTATCATTGAGGGTTTTTCGATGCCGAGGCACCCTAAAAGCCTAAGCTTTCATCATTTCGGTTTTTATCAACACCGAGGCACCCTAAAAGCCATGCATTAGTCACAAGTACGCCGGGGCACTTGATCCTACTTAATTAACTACTAAGATACCCCGGCCCATGCATTAGTGACAAGTACCCCACATGTCCTATTTTTAGCAAAGTCATGCTAAAATTCACGGAAAATTTCAGCATGACCTTTGCTGCAAATAGGACATATGGAGTACCCGAATTTGCCGGAACAGAAGTTAATCGACATTCCGGCAAACTCAAGGGCCTCTCGGGGTACCTGCAAAATCATTATCCAATGAAGGAATTGTGCCGCACACTGCTGCCAAAATCATTATTGACATGCTGAACTTGTATTTCACTCTGAAAAGCTGAACAGTCCAACATAATTATGCAGCCTTGATCACACATGACATTACTGGATTTAGATCTATTGTAGTAAATATAAGTACTTGGATGCTCACATTTAAAGTAAAGTGCATGAGCAGGCAATGCAAACACACAATCAATTGGTGAAAACCATCGACAACCTTGGGACAAATACGGTGCATCAAACCTAGATAATCAGTGGACCAATTCTAAGTATGTATCAAGAACTATAACTAGGAAGTTAGCAACAGTTGAACTTGGGGATATACAAATCATGAACAATCTCTCCTGGTCGGTCCAACTCAGAAATCATACCATTGTCTAAAACTGCTAAATAGATTCAGATCATCTAATTGTGAATCATGTGATTTGGGGTTTCAATTTCAGATCATCTTTTACTTATCAACAATTAAACAGGGGGAGGAGGGTGGAGGATCATGAGGCTTCATGGTGAAAAGGACCAAAACTAAATGTACTAAGAGCAAAATGCCCAAATCACAATGGTCAGTGGTCTGGCCATTGTGAACACAAGTACCAACTGTCTACACCTTCAGTCAGATTGGGACCATCAAAATGGAAAAAAGAATCCAACATGTGCGAGAGTTTAGGGTAACATAAACCCAACGCATGGATAATGCAAATGTGTTACATTACATCACATGGCACACACATAAGAGTTAAACAATCTGTCAAAACAAACAGCACTACTTGGGGAAGGCAGCAGATTACCAGATTGGGCAGGCAAATAAAATTAACGGGGGACAGACTAGATAACTGAGTGCAAATTGTGGATAACATGTAAACGAACTACGCAGGCATCAAAGTTTAATTGTTCCTAAGCAGTATCTGGCAGATCAGGGCACACACGCTAAGCTAGAAAGTCAGGGTGTCCAGAGTAGATTTGCCGAATCAGGGAACAAAATTAAATTGACATCAACGACAGCTTTACAAGCTCCAACCTTAATTTACAGCAACAACGATTGGTTGAAGGGTGAAGTGGGATTCAGAGTGACATCTAAGTGAACTGCGTGACCGATTCTAATTGCACTTCCCCAAAGAATGTTTGGTACTAGAATCAAGCAATCAGGGTAGCTTCAATGCCAGTCTATTCCACCGTAGAAAAGATCCAAACTAGTCAAGAGGGGGAGAGGGGGAGAGGGGGAGAGGAGGAGGGGGAGCTCACGGGGGCCGTAGGGATAGGGCAGTGGGGCGCGGGGAGGATGTCGGGGACGAGGTCCGCATGGTGGTGGTGCTCCGGCGACGCTGGTGTGGACGGGGCGGCGTCCAGGCGGCGGGGTCACGTCGAGGCGGCGGGGCAGCGTCAAGGTGGCGGGGCAGCGGCGTCGGGGCGGGTCGAGGCGGCGTCGGGGCGGCGTCGGGGTGGCGGGGCAGCGTCGAGGCGGCGGGGCAGTGGCGTCGGGAGAGGAGAGGGGAAGGGGATCGAGGGCAAGGGCGAGGGAGAGAGCGGGGATAGGTTTGGGCCGGGGTGGAAATATGGATGGGGCGGCACAATACTAATGGCGCACCACCCCTCGGTGCGCCATAAGTACATCCATACTAGGGCGCACCTCACCGTGGTGCGCCATTAGTAGTTTTTTTTCTTATAGCAATGGCACAATACTAATGGCGCACCACCCCTCGGTGCACCATAAGTACATCCATACTAATGGCGCACCTCACCGTGGTGCGCCATTAGTATTTTTTTTATTTCTGCTCGAGCCAACAGGTTATCTTCCACCTGACCTGATCCACACCAAGTTCCCTCTACTAGCTCGACTAGTCAGCAGCCATTTCTCACACCAGGAGGTCCTGGGTTCGATTCCCAGGTCCACAATTTTTTTTATGCATTTAAAAGGCTGTTTGATACTTATTTGTGTTTAAATATGTGCAAACTTGTTTAAATCATAACAATAATATTTTTTTATAAGACAGTAATAATTTTTTTTAAAATATCATCAAACAGTAATGCCGGTGGAGCGGGGGAGGGTGCGCGGGGTGCGGGGGGTCGGGGGCGGCGGTTGAGTAGGGGAGGGGTGCGGGGGGTCGGCGGCGGCGGTTGAGTAGGGGAATCGAGGGTGCGGGGGGTCGGCAGCGGCGGCCGGTGGACTGGGGGGTGCTCGGCGGCGAGGGGGACCGGATCTGGCGAGGTGGGATAGTGATCGAGATGGAGGGGGATCGAGATCGAGTGTCCATGAAATTTAAAAATATTCATGATATTTCAAAAAGTGCCCATGAAATACAATCGAGAAATGAAGGCTACGATTTAAATACAATCGATCTTAGCTAGCTATCTGTTCACAATCTTCTTGCCCTTCTTTTTCGCAAATGGAGTTCTTCTGTGGAACGGACGTCCTTTAGGTAGGGTGGTCCCGCTTCTTCTTGTGGTGTATGCTGCTACTTCAGCATCGTCGTCATGTTCGATCCTCGGGTCGCCGTACTTGTCGAAGTCTTGCTCATTGGCTACTCCATCCATTCCGATGATCTTCCTTTTGCCTCTCCTCACGACAACACGACTGGGCTTTGACGGGTCAGTAATGAAGAAGCATTGGTCCACTTGGGAAGCCAGTACCCATGGCTCATTTTTCGCGGTGACGTTTGCGCCCGCGGTCTTGGATTTGGCTTCGGGTATAACCATGGTGGTGAAATACCGGTCTTCTTTTAGGACGCTCTTGGCCCATCTGACACGGAACATCGGGACCTTCTCTCCAGCGTAGCTCAGCTCCCAGATCTCCTTGATCCTTCCGTAGTATCTGTCCTTGTCGTTACCGGTGTAGGATTCCATCGTTACCCCGGAGTTCTGATAACCATCGCTCTTCATGTCCTTGGCCTCGGTGTAGAATGTGTAGCCGTTGATATCGTACGCCTCATAGGTCATCAAGTTGTGCTCGGCGCCCTGTGAAAAGGCGAATACGAGTTGTTCTTCCGCGGAAGAATCCTCATGTAAAGGGTACGACAGAAGCTTCTGCTTGAACCAACGCGTGAAACATGAGTTGTGCTCTTTGAGTATATCTCCGTCCGTCCTCTGTTGGCCTCGGTCATTGTACGTCTTCTTAATAAAGGTTTTGTGCTCTATCACCCAAGGATCGACCACGTCTATGTGTTGTAGCGCGACTAGGTTTGCTCTTTCAAAGTCGGCGAGTCGACCCTCGAAGTCGACATGCATTTCGCGACGACTCTCACGGTGACCCCATCCAGCGAGCCTGCCGAGGTGCCTGTTGACGGGCAGACCAACGGGGTTCTCGATACCTAGATAATTCATGCAGTAGGAGATGCACTCTTTGGTCAGAAAGCCCCTGGCTATGCTTCCCTCTGGACGTGACATATTGCGAACATATCCTTTGATGACACCATTCATCCTTTCGAACGGCATCATGCTGTGCAGGAACGTCGGCCCGAGTTGGATGATATTGTCCATGATATGGACCAGCAGATGCACCATAACATCGACGAATGTGGGCGGGAAGTACATCTCAATCTCGCATAGTATCACCACGATCTCTTCCTGTAGCCTTCTGAGTTGCCTCACGCCAACAGACTTCCGAGAGATGACGTCGAAAAAGTTGCATAGGCCAAATAGGGTTTCACGGACGTGCACGTCCATGATCCCACAGATTGCAACTGGAAGTATCTGCGTCATCAGCATGTGACAGTCGTGAGACTTCATCCCGCTGATCTTCAGCTTCGCTGGGTCTAGGTATCTGCTTATCTTCCCCGCGTAACCGTAAGGAAGTTTTACTCCTACGAGGCAGGTGAAAAACTTCTCGATCTCCTCCTGACTTAGAGTGAAGCACGCGGGAGGGTAGTCATTTCCGGTCTTCTTGGCCTTTTTGCCTTTGCGACGACTTTCCGTGTCCTGCTTCGCCTCATCATCATCATCATCATCATCATCATCATGATCATCATATATAGCGTGAAGCTCCTGCCTGATGCCCATTGATTTCAAGTCTGCCCTTGCTTTCGGCCCATCTTTGGTCCTCTCTGGCATGTTGAGCAGGGTACCAAGCAGACTCTCGCACACGTTCTTCGTGATATGCATGACATCAAGGCTGTGAGGCACACCGTGGATCTTCCAGTACGGCAAGTCCCAGAAAACAGACCTCGTTTTCCATACCTTCAGCAGCGGCTCTGGCGCCTTTCGCTTCTTTCCCGGCTCTGGCGCCTTTTGCTTCTTTCACGGCAGTGGGCAGTCTTTCCAATTTTTCAACAGCTCGTCTATTTCCTCGCCGCTCCTCGTACGCGGGCGTCCTCGGGGTTCGGTTTCACCATCGAACAGATCCTTGCATTTTCTCCACGGGTCATCGTCGCAAAGCCACCTTCGATGTCCCATGAACACGGTTTTCGAAGACCCGGGATCTCTATCTAGCTGGCGATACGTTGTGTCGTCCATGCACCTGACGCATCCAGAAAATCCGTGGACCACCTGCCCCGCGACATATCCGTAACCGAGATAGTCGTGCACCGTCGTGAGCAGCGCGGCTCTCATAGGGAAATATTCTTTCTCTGCGGCGTCCCACGTATTGGCTGGCGTTTTCCATAGCATGTCAAGCTCCTCTTTCAGCAGCCCCAGATACAGATTGATGTCGTTCCCTGGTTGTTTCGGTCCTCCAATTAGCATACTCATGTGAATGTACTTCGGCTTCATGCACAACCAGGGGGGAAGGTTGTACATCCACACAAACACAGGCCAGGTGCTATGTGTGCTTCTCTGGCTGCCAAACGGATTGACTCCATCCGTGCTCGCGCACAGCACGATGTTCCTTGGATCGTTCCCAAATTCTGGGTCTTCGAAGTTCAACGCTTGCCACTGGCTCGCATCCTTAGGGTGACTCAGCACCTTGTCTTTTTTATCTATCTCCGGATCATTTGCGTCATCTTCTCGCTTCTTCTCCTCCCTATCCGCGTGCCAATGCAGGAGCTTTGCTACCTTAAGGTTCGCGAAATACCACTGCATACGAGGAGTGATCGGAAAGTACCACACCACTTTTCGAGGAGCTTTCTTCCTCTTCTTGTATCGAGTGACGCCGCACACCGGGCATATGGTAGACTCCGCGTGCTCGTCTCGATAAATGATGCAATTGTTCATGCACACATGGTATTTCACGTGCGGTAAATCCAGAGGACACACGATTTTCTTCGCCTCCTCCAAACTGGTCGGGCACTTGTTCCCCTTGGGAAGACGTTCGTGCCAGAATGACATGTTCTCGTCGAAGCATGCGTCGGTCATTTTGTGTTTTACCTTCATCTCCAGAGCCATGAGCGTTACTTTCAGGCGGGTATCCTCGAGCCTGCATCCTTCATACAATGGAGTAACCGCGTCTAACTCAAGTTGATCCATCTTGGCTTTCTCTCGGGCGGCAGCTCTTGCGTTATCCGTCTGCTTGAGAAGCAGCTCTTGAATATGAGGGTCCTACACCCAGCCCATCGATGGTCCAGCGTCATCTGCTTCGCCGGCATCATCATCTTCATGATCATGCCCGTCGTCTGCTCCGGCATCTTCCTCATCATCATGTCCTGCATCCTCTACATGATGACTGTGTACAGCATCATCGTCGTGATCATCTCCTGGGGATTTTTCGTCTTCTCGCCCGCCCGAGCCGCGGTGGTTGTCTTGCTGCCCTTCCTCATTTCTTGCCCGGCCCCCATGGACGACTTCGTAGTCATCTTCATCACCTTGCCACCGATAGCCATCCATGAAACCACGCAAGAGCAGGTGGTCCCGCACCTCCCCGGATTCCGGGTCCGCAATAAGGCTCTTCAGCTTGCATCTTTGACACGGACATCTTATCTCCGTCTCGTTCTTTTGAAGCATCTCGGCCTTCGCGGACCTCAAAAACCTATTCACGATGCCTTCGGTCATCATGCGAACCATGGTCGCCTGCGGGGTAGAGCAAAACGCTATTTTAGAACCAAGAAAAAAAATTTGGCATGACTTTCCCTAAAAATAGGACCAAAAAGAATGCTTAATGCCAAAATTCTCGCCGAAACGGAAATGAATCAACATTCCGGCAAAATATTGGCAACGATCGCATTTCAAATACCGGTACACCTCCAAACACAAACACATATGCAACACCACAAACATATGCAACACCATGAACATACATAGATCTAGCTAGGCCATAAAAAGTGCATGTGCACATTGTTGTAGGGAGAACAACATAAATATAGCTTCCCCCCTTACTTACCTATCAAAACAAGGTAATTTAACCACTTAAATTGAATGAATCTACGGTGGAAATGAGGTGAAAAAGAGGAGGCACCTGAGACAAGGAGGAGGTGGAGAGAATGAAGTAGGGAGAAAGTGAGTGTGGGTAGGAGAGGCTGTCCAAAATATCTTGTTGCTGCCCACTTACTAATGGCGCACCAACTCTAAATGCGCCATTAGTAATCCAGGTTACTAATGGCGCACCTTCTGGTGGTGCGCCATTAGTAATCCAGGTTACTAATGGCGCACCTTCTGGTGGTGCGCCATTAGTAGTTTTGCAAAAGGAAAAAAAAGAAAACATACTAATGGCGCATTGTTCCACAGTGCGCCATTACTAGTTTAAACTAGTAATGGCGCACGGTGGAACAGAGCGCCATTAGTAGTTTTGCAAAAAAAGGAATAAAAAATATAATAAAAAAACTTACTGAACAGTGCGCCATTACTAGTTTAAACTAGTAATGGCGCATGGTGGGACAGTGCGCCATTAGTAGTTTTGCAAAAAAGGAATAAAAAATATAATAAAAAACAACATTAGTGGCGCACTTTCCGACCGGTGCGCCATTACTAGTTACAACTAGTAATGGCGCACTGCGTCTGGATGCGCCATTAGTATGTTTGGACAGGTGCACTAGTTCAAATTTTTTTTTGATACTAATGGCTTACCCTGGGCCAGGTGCGCCATTAGTAGTTTCAACTCTAATGGCGTATCAGAAGGTGGTGCGCCGCTTGTCTGTGCGCCATTAGTGTCAATCCCATCTATAGCCCTTTTTCTAGTAGTGTATACCCATGTTGGCTCCCACATGCTCCACAATGATCTCATCGGATGAACCACGATGTCGAGGATTCAATCAATCCCGTATACAATTCCCTTTGTCAATCGGTATTTTACTTGCCCGAGATTCGATCGTCGGTATCCCAATAGCTCGTTCAATCTCGCTACCGGCAAGTCACTTTACTCGTACCGTAATGCATGATCCCGTGACCAGACACTTGGTCACTATGAGCTCATTGTGATGATGCATTATCGAGTGGGCCCAGAGATACCTCTCCGTCATACGGAGTGACAAATCCCAGTCTCGATCCGTGTCAACCCAACAGACACTTTCAGAGATACCCGTAGTATACCTTTATAGTCACCCAATTACGTTGTGACGTTTGGTACACCCAAAGCACCCCTACGGTATCCGGGAGTTACACGATCTCATGGTCTAAGGAAAAGATACTTGACATTGGAAAAGCTCTAGCAAAACGAACTACACGATCTTGTGCTATGCTTAGGATTGGGTCTTGTCCATCACATCATTCTCCTAATGATGTGATCTCGTTATCAACGACATCTAATGCCCATAGTCAGGAAACCATGACAATCTGTTGATCAACGAGCTAGTCAATTAGAGGCTTACTAGGGACGTATTGGTGCCTATGTATTCACACGTGTATTACGATTTCCGGATAACACAATTATAGCATGAATAAAAGACAATTATCATGAACAAGGAAATATAATAATAATCCTTTTATTATTGCCTCTAGGGCATATTTCCAACAGTCTCCCACTTGCACTAGAGTCAATAATCTAGTTACATTATGATGAATCGAACACCCATAGAGTTCTGGTGTTGATCATGTTCTGCTCGTGGAAGAGGTTTAGTCAATGGATCTGGGACATTCAGATCCATATGCACTTTACAAATTTATATGTCCAAATCTTGAACATTTTCACGGATGGATTTGAAGCGGCGCTTGATGTGCCTGGTCTTCTTGTGAAACCTGGGCTCCTTGGCAAGTGCAATAGCTCCAGTGTTGTCACAGAAGAGTTTGATCGGCCCCGACGCATTGGGTATGACTCCTAGGTCGGTGATGAACTCCTTCACCCAAATTGCTTCATGCGCTGCCTCCGAGGCTGTCATGTACTCCACTTCACATGTAGATCCCGCCATGACGCTCTGCTTGCAGCTGCACCAGCTTACTGCTCCACCATACAACATATACACGTATCCGGTTTGTGACTTAGAGTCATCCAGATCTATGTCGAAGCTAGCGTCGACGTAACCCTTTACGATGAGCTCTTCGTCACCTCCATAAATGAGAAACATGTCCTTAGTCCTTTTCAGGTACTTCAGGATATTCTTGACTGATGTCCAGTGTTCCTTGCCGGGATTACTTTGGTACCTTCCTACCAAACTTACGGCAAGGTTTACATCAGGTCTGGTACACAGCATGGCATACATAATAGACCCTATGGCTGAGGCATAGGGGATGACGCTCATTCTTCTATATCTTCTGCCGTGGTCGGACATTGAGCTGAGCTCAGTTTCACACCTTGCAACACAGGCAAGAACCCCTTCTTAGACTGATCCATATTGAACTTCTTCAATATCTTATCAAGGTATGTGCTTTGTGAAAGCCTATGAGGCGTCTTGATCTATCTCTATAGATCTTGATGCCTAATATATAAGCAGCTTCTCCAAGGTCCTTCATTGAAAAACTCTTATTCAAGTAGGCCTTAATGCTGTCCAAAAGTTCTATATCATTTCCCATCAAAAGTATGTCATCGACATATAATATGAGAAATGCTACAGAGCTCCCACTCACTTTCTTGTAAACGCAGGCTTCTTCATAAGTCTGCACAAACCTAAACGCTTTGATCATCTCATCAAAGCGAATGTTCCAACTCCGAGATGCTTGCACCAGCCCATAAATGGACCGCTGGAGCTTGCATACCTTGTTAGAATTCTTAGGGTCGACAAAACCTTCTGGCTGCATCATATACAGTTCTTCCTTAAGATAACCGTTAAGGAATGCCGTTTTGACGTCCATTTGCCATATCTCATAATCATAGTATGCGGCAATTGCTAACATGATTCGGACGGACTTCAGCTTCGCTACGGGAGAGAAAGTCTCATCGTAGTCAACCCCTTGAACTTGTCGATAACCCTTAGAGACAAGTCGAGCTTTATAGATGGTAACATTACCATCCGCGTCCGTCTTCTTCTTAAAGATCCATTTGTTTTCTGTCGCTCGCCGATCATTGGGCAAGTCTGTCAAAGTCCACACTTTGTTTTCATACATGGATCCTATCTCGGATTGCATGGCTTCAAGCCATTTGTTGGAATCAGGGCCCGACATCGCTTCTTCATAGTTCGAAGGTTCACCGTTGTCCAACAACATGATTTCCAGGACAGGGTTGCCATACCACTCTGGTGTGGAACGTGTCCTTGTGGACCTACGAAGTTCTGTAGCAACTTGATCTGAAGTACCTTGATCATCACCATTAATTTACTCTCCAGTGGATGTAGGCACCACAGGAACATTTTCCTGAGCTGCACTACTTTCCTGTTCAAGAGGTAGTACTTCATCGAGTTCTACATTCCTCCCACTTACTCCTTTCAAGAGAAACTCTTTTTCCAGAAAGGATCCGTTCTTGGCAACAAAGATCTTGCCTTCGGATCTAAGGTAGAAGGTATACCCAATGGTTTCCTTAGGGTATCCTATGAAGACGCATTTTTCCGACTTGGGTTCGATCTTTTTAGGTTGAAGTTTCTTGACATAAGCATCGCATCCACAAACTTTTAGAAACGACAGCTTAGGTTTCTTCCCAAACCATAATTCATACGGTGTCGTCTCAACGGACTTAGACGGTGCCCTATTTAAAGTGAATGTAGCTGTCTCTAGAGCGTATCCCCAAAAAGATAGCGGTAAATCAGTAAGGGACATCATAGATCGCACCATATCCAATAGAGTGCGATTACAACGTTCGGACACACCATTACGATGAGGTGTTCCAGGCGGCGTCAGTTGTGAAACGATTCCACATTTCCTTAAGTGTGTGCCAAATTCGTGACTTAAATATTCTCCTCCACGATCCGATTGTAAGAACTTTATTTTTCGGTCACGTTGATTCTCTACCTCATTCTGAAATTCCTTGAACTTTTCAAAGGTCTCAGACTTGTGTTTCATCAAGTAGGCATACCCATATCTACTCAAGTCATCAATGAGAGTGAGAACATAACGATATCCTCCGCGAGCCTCAACGCTCATTGGACCGCAAGCATCAGTATGTATGATTCCCAATAAGTCGGTTGCCCGCTCCATTGTTCCGGAGAATGGAGTTTTGGTCATTTTGCCCATGAGGCATGGTTCGCATGTGTCAAATGATTCATAATCGAGAGACTCTAAAAGTCCATCAGCATGGAGCTTCTTCATGCGCTTGACACCAATGTGACCAAGGCGACAGTGCCACAAGTATGTGGGACTATCGTTATCAACTTTACATCTTTTGGTATCCACACTATGAATATGTGTAACATCACGTTTGAGATTCATTAAGAATAAACCATTGACCATCAGAGCATGACCATAAAACATATCTCTCATATAAATAGAACAACCATTATTCTTGGATTTAAATGAGTAGCCATCTCGTATTAAATGAGATCCTGATACAATGTTCATGCTCAAACTTGGCACTAAATAACAATTATTGAGGTTTAAAACTAATCCCGTAGGTAAATGTAGAGGTAACGTGCCGACGGTGATCAGATCGACCTTGGAACCATTCCCGACGCGCATCATCACCTCATCCTTCGCCAGTCTCCGCTTATTCCGCAGCTCCTGCTTTGAGTTACAAATATGAGCAACGACACCGGTATCAAATACCCAGGAGCTACTACGAGTACTGGTAAGGTACACATCAATTACATGTATATCACATATACCTTTAGTGTTGCCGGCCTTCTTGTCCGCTAAGTATTTGGGGCAGTTCTGCTTCCAGTGACCCTTCCCTTTGCAATAAAAGCATTCAGTCTCAGGCTTGGGTCCATTCTTTGACTTCTTCCCGGCAACTGGCTTACCGGGTGCGGCAACATCTTTGCCGTCCTTCTTGAAGTTCTTCTTACCCTTGCCTTTCTTGAACTTCGTGGTTTTATTGACCATCAACACTTGATGTTCCTTTTTGATTTCCATCTCTGCTGATTTCAGCATTGCATATACTTCAGGAATGGTCTTTTCCATCCCCTGCATATTGTAGTTCATCACAAAGCTCTTGTAGCTAGGTGGGAGCAACTGAAGGATTCTGTCAATGACCGCTTCCTCTGGGAGGTTAACTTCCAGCTGAGTTAAGCGGTTATGCAACCCAGACATTTTGAGTATGTGCTCACTGACAGAACTATTTTCCTCCATCTTACAGCTGAAGAACTTGTCGGAGACTTCATATGTCTCAACCTGGGCAAGTGCTTGGAAAACCATTTTCAGCTCTTCGAACATCTCATATGCTCCATGTTTCTCAAAACGCTTTTGGAGCCCCGGTTCTAAGCTGTAAAGCATGCCGCACTGAACGAGGGAGTAATCATCAGCACGTGACTGCCAAGCGTTCATAACGTCTTGGTTCTATGGGACGGGTGCGTCACCTAGCAGTGCTTCTAGGACATAATCTTTCTTGGCAGCTATGAGGATAATCCTCAGGTTCCGGACCCAGTCCGAATAGTTGCTGCCATCATCTTTCAGCTTGGTTTTCTCTAGGAACGCGTTGAAGTTCATGTTGACATGAGCGTTGGCCATTTGATCTACAAGACATTTATGCAAAGATTTTTAGACTAAGTTCATGATAATTAAGTTCATCTAATCAAATTATTTATGAATTCCCACTCAGATTAGACATCCCTCTAGTCATCTAAGTGAAACATGATCCGACTCGACTAGGCCGTGTCCGATCATCACGTGAGACGGACTAGTCATCACCGGTGAACATCTCCATGTTGATCGTATCTTTCACACGACTCATGTTCGACCTTTCGGTCTCTTGTGTTCCGAGGCCATGTCTGTACATGCTAGGCTCGTCAAGTTAAACTAAGTGTTTGTATGTGTAAATCTGTCTTACACCCGTTGTATGTGAACGTTGGAATCTATCACACCCGATCATCATGTGGTGCTTCGAAACAACGAACTATCGCAACGGTGCATAGTTAGGGGGAACACTTTCTTGAAATTATTATGAGGGATCATCTTATTTACTACCGTCGTTCTATGTAAACAAGATGCAAAAACATGATAAACATCACATGCAATCAAATAATAGTGACATGATATGGCCAATATCATATAGCTCCTTTGATCTCCATCTTGGGGCTCCATGATCATCTTATCACCGGCATGACACCATGATCTCCATCATCGTGTCTCCATGAAGTTGCTCGCCAACTATTACTTCTAACACTATGGCTAACACGTTTAGCAATAAATTGAAGTAATTTACATCGCGTTTCTCAATGACACGCAGGTCATACAAAAAATATAGACAACTCCTATGGCTCCTGCCGGCTGTCATACTCATAGACATGCAAGTCGTGATTCCTATTACAAGAACATGATCTCATACATCACATATATATCATTCATCATTCATCACAACTTTGGCCATATCACATCACAAAACACTTGCTGCAAAAACAAGTTAGACGTCCTCTAATTGTTGTTGCAAGTTTTAGGTGGCTGCAATAGGGTTCTAGCAAGAACGTTTTCTTACCTACGTTAAAGCCACAACATGATTTGTCAACTTCTATTTACCCTTCATAAGGACCCTTTTCGTCGAATCCGCTCCAACTAAAGTGGGAGAGCCAGACACCTGCTAGCCACCTTATGCAACTAGTGCATGTCAGTCGGTGGAACCTGTCTCACATAAGCGTACGTGTAAGGTTGGTCCGGGCCGCTTCATCCCACAATACCGCTGAAGAAAAATAAGACTAGTAGTGGCAAGAAGGTTGACAACATCTACGCCCACAACAAATTGTGTTCTATCGTGCAAAGAGAACTACGATAGACCTAGCTCATGATGCCACTGTTGGGGAACGTTGCAGAATTTAAAATTTTTCTACGGTTTCACCAAGATCCATCTATGAGTTCATCTAGCAACGAGTGAGGAGTGCATCTACATACCCTTGTAGATCGCGAGCGGAAGCGTTCAAAGAACGGGGATGAGGGAGTTGTACTCGTCGTGATCCAAATCACCGGAGATCCTAGCGCCGAACAGACGGCCCCTCCGCGTTCAACACACGTACGGTCAGCGTGACGTCTCCTTCTTCTTGGTGCAGCAAGGGGAAAGGAGAGGTTGACGGAGATCCAGCAGCACGATGGCGTGGTGGTGGATGCAGCAGTACTCCGGCAGGGCTTCGCCAAGCTCTATGGAGGAGGAGGAGGTGTTGGAGAGGGAGAGGGAGGCACCAAAGGCATGGGGTGTGAGGCCCTCCCTCCCCCCACTATATATAGGGGGCCTAGGGGGGGCGCCGGCCCTAGGAGATCCAATCTCCTAGGGGGGCGTCGGCCAAGGGGGGTGGAGTGCCCCCCAAGGCAAGTGGGGAGCCCCCCCACCCTAGGGTTTCAACCCTAGCCGCAAGGGGTGGGCCTTGGGGGGCGCACCAGCTCACTATGGGCTGGTTCCCCTCCCCACTTCAGCCCATGTGGCCCTCCGGGATGGGTGGCCCCACCCGGTGGACCCCCGGGACCCATCCGGTGGTCCCGGTACAATACCAGTGACCCCCGAATCTTTCCCGATGGCCAAAACTGCACTTCCTATATATAATTCTTTACCTCCGGACCATTCCGGAACTCCTCGTGACGTCCGGGATCTCATCCGGGACTCCAAACAACTTTCGGGTTACTGCATACTCATATCTCTACAACCCTAGCGTCACCGAACCTTAAGTGTGTAGACCCTACGGGTTCGGGAGACACGTAGACATGACCGAGATGGCTCTCCGGCCAATAACCAACAGCAGGATCTGGATACCCATGTTGGCTCCCACATGCTCCATGATGATCTCATCGGATGAACCACGATGTCGAGGATTCAATCAATCCCGTATACAATTCCCTTTGTCAATCGGTATTTTACTTGCCCGATATTCGACCGTCGGTATCCCAATACCTCGTTCAATCTCGCTACCGGCAAGTCACTTTACTCGTACCGTAATGCATGATCCCGTGACCAGACACTTGGTCACTATGAGCTCATTGTGATGATGCATTACCGAGTGGGCCCAGAGATACCTCTCCGTCATACGGAGTGACAAATCCCAGCCTCGATCCGTGTCAACCCAACAGACACTTTCGGAGATACCCGTAGTATACCTTTATAGTCACCCAATTACGTTGTGACGTTTGGTACACCCAAAGCACCCCTACGGTATCCGGGAGTTACACGATCTCATGGTCTAAGGAAAAGATACTTGACATTGGAAAAGCTCTAGCAAAACGAACTACACGATCTTGTACTATGCTTAGGATTGGGTCTTGTCCATCACATCATTCTCCTAATGATGTGATCTCGTTATCAACGACATCTAATGCCCATAGTCTGGAAACCATGACTATCTGTTGATCAACGAGCTAGTCAATTAGAGGCTTACTAGGGACGTATTGGTGTCTATGTATTCACACGTGTATTACGATTTCCGGATAACACAATTATAGCATGAATAAAAGACAATTATCATGAACAAGGAAATATAATAATAATCCTTTTATTATTGCCTCTAGGGCATATTTCCAACAGCTTGTATATTCTAGTGATGGGCTTCCTAAAAATACCCTAGGTATTCATGAGCAAGCAAGTTGGATGTACACCCACTTAGTTCCTTTTGAGCTTTCACACACTTGAAGCTCTAGTGCATCTGTTGCATTGCAATCCCTACTCACTCACATTGATATCTATTGATGGGCATCTTCATAGCCCATTGACATGCCTAGTTGATGTGAGACTATCTCCTTCTTTTTTCTTCTCCACAACTAGTGCTATATACTTGGCTCACACTCATGTATTGCGTGGAAGTTGAAAAAGTTTGAGAACATCAAAAGTATGAAAAAATTACTTGGCTTCTCATCGGGGTTGTGCATGATTTAATACTTTGTGTGCTGAAGATGGAGCGTAGCGAGACTATATGATTTTGTAGGGATAAATTTATTTGGCCATGTTATTTTGAGAAGACATGATTGCTTTATTAGTATGCTTGAAGTATTATTGTTTTTATGTCAATATTAAACTTTTGTTTTGAATCTTATGGATCTGAATATTCATGCCATAATAAAGAAAATTACATGGATATATATGTTAGGTAGCATTCCACATCAAAAAGTCTGTTTTTATCATTTACCTACTCGAGGACGAGTAGGAATTAAGCTTGGGGATGCATGATACGTCTCCAACGTACCTATAATTTTTGATTGTTCCATGCTATTGTATTATCTGTTTTGAATGTTTTATATGCATTAATATGCTAGTTTGTATTATTTTTGGGACTAACCTATTAACCTAAAACCCAGTGCCAGTTTCTGTTTTTTTCCTTGTTTTTGAGTTTTACAGAAAAGGAATATCAAACGGAGTCCAAACGGAATAAAACTTTCGTGATGATTTTTCTTGGACCAAAGACACCCACAGGACTTGGGAGATGAAGTCAGAGGAGTCCCAAGGCGGCCACAAGCCTCAGGGGCTTACCCTAAGGGCTTGTGGGCCCCTGAGAGCTCCTCTAACCCTAATTCTTGGCCTATAAATTCACAAATATTCCCAAACGACCAGAAGTTTCCACCAAAATACTTATCCGCCGCTGTAACGTTCTGTACCTGTGAGATCCCATCTAGGGGCCTTTTCCAGCATGCCGCCAGAGGGGGATTCGATCACGGAGGGTTTCTACATCAACTCTATTGCCCTTCCGATGAAGCGTGAGTAGTTTACCTCAGACCTACGGGTCCATAGCTAGTAGCTCGATGGCTTCTTCTCTCTCTTTGATCTTCAATACAATGTTCTCCTCGATGTTCTTGGAGGTCTACCTGATGTAATATTCTTTTGCGATGTGTTTGTCGAGATCCGATGAATTGTGGATTTATGAACAGATTATCTATGAATATTATTTGAATCTTCTCTAAATTCTTATATGCATGATTTTATATCTTTGTATTTCTCTTCGAATTATCAGTTTGGTTTGCCCAACCAGATTGGTTCTTCTTGCAGTGGGAGAGGTGCTTAGTTTTGGGTTCAATCTTATTGCGGTGTCCTCACCCAGTGAAATAGTAGGGGTAGCGAGGCACGTATTGTATTGTTGCCATCAAGGTTAAAAAGATGGAGTTTTCATCATATTGGTTGAGTTTATCCCTCTACATCATGTCATCTTACTTAAGGCGTTACTCCGTTCTTTTGAACTTAATACTCTAGATGCATGCTGGATAGCGATCGATGTGCGGAGTAATAGTAGTAGATGCATAATCATTTCGGTCTACTTGACACGGACGTGATGGCTATATTCGTAATCATTGCCTTGGATATTTTCATAACTTTGCACTTTTCTATCAATTGCTCGACAGTAATTTGTTCACCGATCGTATGTTTTCTTTCAAGAGAGAAGCCTCTAGTGAAACCTATGGCCCCCGGGTCTATTTTCCATCATATACTTTTAGATCTATAAACCAAAAAACCCAAAAATACCTTGCTGCAATTTATTTGTTTTTACTTTGTTTTATGTTTTAGAAATCTTTTATACCTATCCCTATCAGATATCATCCTTGCAATTCACCGTGAAGGGATTGACAACCCCTTTATTGTGTTGGGTGCAAGTGTTTGATTATTTGTGCATGTGCATAGATTGGAGACTTTCTTGTACCTCCTACTAGATTGATACCTTGGTTCTCAAACTAAGGGAAATACTTATCTCTACTTTGTTGCGTCACCCTTTACTCTTCAAGGGAAAAACCAATGCAATCTCAACACCTAGCATGATACAAGAACTTGAACTGAAGGGAGATGATAAAAATAGATACAAGGTGGCACTTATCATAGTCGTCATCTATGTACAAGCTATTTTTATTATGTAATTATGGTATATTGTGTGAAATATAAGAGATCTCCAAATGTAACGGGCTGTTGAGTAAGTTTGCACTCTTGGAATCTAGGCAAAGTATGACATCTTTTTAACCCCTTGTTATTTGGCTGTTTGGTGTGTAAAATTCATGGGATTTAGTCCACATGATATGCATCTTGTTGTGTAAAAGTTTCAAAAACTGACATCTTTCTACTTGGCTATTTGATGGAATTTTCACTACTGCAGGATGCTACTAATGCGACACTACAATCAGAGACCCTTCGACAAAACTGTGTGTGATGCATTAATCGCAAACGGCGGTGTAATAAAACCATAAAAAATGATAAGAAATGTTTGCGATGGCAGAGTCATCAAACACGATTCAGATTATAGTTACGTGTGCGATGTGCGGCATACAGTTCACTCAAATGAACTGTTTGCGATTAGGCAACACAATAGAAATGGTTAGCCAGATGATGGTGTGTGCAATAGAGGGCATACAGTTTACTTGGATGAACTGCTTGTGATTAGCCAACACAATAGAAACGGTCAGTCAAATCAAGGTGTTTGCGATATACGGCATACATTTCACTCGGATGAACTATTTCTGATGAGCGAAAACAATAGAAACTGTCAGCCAGATCAAGGAGTATGGGATAGACGACATACACTACACACGGATGGACAGTTTGTGATTAGCCACAACAAACAAAAATGGTAAAACAGATCCAGGTATGTGCCCTAGATGGGCACACATTCTAATTAAAAGAAACGTGCGGGGTGGTAATAACGAGCACGCACTGTTGATGGAACAAGTCGTGTGCTGACATCGCCGATTGTGGTGCATCCTATGGTGCAAACGCCACAAATGCATCCGAGAAGGTGTGCCCACGTTACGCCATCCGGGAATCATGCCACACTTCGAAACTATAACCATCAATAAATTTTGAGCTTGCTTCCCGTCACATTCCAAATTACCATGCTATATTTAATTGCAAACCTATTCACACCAATCAAAACCTAAATGGTTTCCCACTTTGCATCATATTACTAGGTTATAAATACTACCTACTCCAAGATGACTGCACATTCCTCCTCAATTCCACATCAATAAAAACAAACAAGTCTTCCATCGTCATTCCTTGCATCTGCCATGTGCCGCATGAGTTATGGGTCAAGAAATTACCACGGAGCGCCGAACATGGAAGCGGAAACACGAGAGATGTCCCACTTCATCGGGAAAGCATCCAACATGTCCCGTAGCAGCACATAGGTCCCGGCGCACCACCAAAGCAGCATAGAGGTCCCACCGCACCGTCGATGCAGCAGACTAGTCCGGCCACACCGCGGAAGCAGCACAGATGTGCCACCGCACTGCGGATGCAGTAGAGAGGTCCTCCCGCGCTGCGACGGCCTGGGAAGATGTCTTGCAGTCATGTGAGGACTCTCACAGGCGCATGTGCGCTATGATCAGTAACCTAATGGATCGGATCTCGGCTGGGCGAAGCTGCATGATGAGATCCGCAGACTAAGGGATGACAAGGCAAATCTCCGCACCAAGAGCGACCTACTAAGGGCGAAGATCGCCGGAAGGGCGAAGCAGCATGAGGAAACCACTGCCTTGTTGAATAAGAAGGGCGTCATCGTCAAGAAACTTATGGACGAGAATGCCCTGCTCCGCGTCGACCGTGAAAGCCTGGTGGGGGAATTCGTGGATACTGCCAAGAAACGTATTGAGGACATGAAAGAGATCATCGTCAGTCACTGTGAGAACTAGTCATGGAGGCGATGAAGAAAGGTGTTGGAGGAACTCCGTGCCCTACAGCAACACATCAAGAAAGCAGAGAGCAGCGACGCAAATCATTGTCTGCGTCTTCCTTCTTCTTTTGCCCTTGTGTCTTTTGTGCATTGCCACATGTGGCATTTTTAGTTATCTTCCTAAATATGAAAGACAATTATTATCCATTGCCATTGTCATTATATTTATATCAGTCTTCCTAAGTCTCAGTTAATGCTTGGTTAAAAAAAGTCTCAGGATGCTACATCTGTCCATCAGATCTTACATCAAGATCCGTGCAAAGTTTTATTTTTAGATTTTCTTTTTTCTCTATTGAATCTCAATCGAGTGAGACATAGCCACACCATTAAGCACCTATAAAACGGGTGCTCGGGCACTATTAATGGAGAAGTTGGGAGGGAGGTGGGCGGTAGATGGAGGTCAAAGGGCTCACGTCCTGATAAACATGCGCAGGGTCTGCTCGCACGGTGCCTCCTAACCAATAAAAAGGGGGTGCGTGGCGGCACATAAATGGTTAGTAGAATGCCCACGGTTTCAATAATACTTGTGTTTCTGATTATAACATGGCAGGTCTTGTTCCAAAATGACTTTGTTGGTTGTTAATGTGTGCGCATTCACAAATTGGGCAAAAAATTTACCACATCATGTTGGTGCCATGTGAAGGCAACATGTTGAGTTTCATGATTTTCAGGCGAGTTTTGTATATACAGGAATTTAAAAACCAAGTTTCTCAATGTTTCCGTCCGAGCCACAACGCTCAGATATTTGAAATCCATTCTCATTTTTTTGCATGGGACCTAAACATTGACCCAAGGACAAATATATGATTTTTCAACCCATTTTGGTGCACTGGAGCATGTGCATGTAGTTCAAATTTGAATTATGCACCTTAAATGGCTAGAAAACTCAAATAAGGTATAAAAAAGGAAAAATGAACCCTAAAAATTCCAAAATTTAGCACAGAACTCCCATTGATCTATGTTGCCTCTGTAAAAAAATCAAGGCAGGAAGAGGCAACGTATGTCGTTTCGCACACAGAGGTGAGAGGTTCCCTCTTAGAACCACGAGCCTTCCTGAGAGAAGCTCCGGCTTGCAAGAAGCTTATACCAAAACTTGTCCCAATTTGGACAATTTTTTTTACCACGACATGTTGGTGCGATTTTATGATACCATGCTAAGTTTCGTGATTTTTAGGCGATTTTTGGATTTATAGGAATTTAAAAATGAAGTATCTCAATGTTCCGGCCTAGCCACGATGCCGAAGTGTTTGAAATTCATTCCCAATTCTTGCATGGGACCTAAACATTCACTCAAGGACACACATATGTTTTTTCAACCAACTTTTGTGCACTGGAGGATGTGCCTGTAGTTCAAAATCGAATTATACACATTAAAAACTGAAAAACTCAATTAATGTATAAAAAGGAAATATGAACCCTGAAAAATTCCAAAATTTAGCACGATACTCCTACTGGTCTATGTTCCATCTATAAAAAAATCAAGGCGGGAAGAGCGGCGTATGTCATTTCGCACATAGAGGTGACACGTCCCCTCTTGGAACCACGAGGCTTCTTGAGAGAAGCTCCTGTTTGTAAGAAGCTTATACCATAACTTGTCCTAAATCAGACAAAATTTTTACGACAACATGTTGGTGCCATTTCATGATACCCGTGATTTTCAGGCGATTTTAGTATTTCCAGGAATTTAAAATTCAAGTATCTCAATGTTTCCGGCCTATCCACGATGTCGTAGTGTTACAAATTCATTCCCATTTGTTGCATGGGACCTAAACATTCACCCAGGGAAACATATATAATTTTTCAACTCATTTTGGCGTAGTGGAGCATGTGGATGTAGTTCAAATTTGAATTATGCACATTAAATGGCTAGAAAACTCGAATAATGTATAAAAAGGCAAAACAAACCCTGAAAATTTCCCAAATTTAGCACAGAACTCATATAGTTGCAAGTTCACTCCAGATAAGTTCTAACAATTCAAACACCGTCCTTTCCCTCCGTTACACCATTTTGTCTTTCAAATTAGAATGAAAAAAATCAGGTACACCACAAATAGTTTACTGGCAAGAATCATGTGCGATGTGATATAAAAGATCTTGGCGCACCCTCTGGTATGGCTTACACCGGAAGCTTCGTCATCCACAGTCCACCGCCCGCCCTCGAGCCACACTTGCGCGCCAGTTTCTCACAGCATCAAGCGAATATTTTTGGCAGCCACGGAAATATCTAGCTCCCTGCCTCCCCCCGACCAAAAGCCACATTTCCACTATTCCTACTTCCTTTCCAAGTTCAAACCTTCACTGCTTTACCTGCAGCCCCGCCTCCTTGTCGGCGACCCTTCTTCTTGTTGTGTGGCCTCATCAATATAGTCAGGTAATCCACCCCCATCCTCCTCCTCCTTCTTCATCCCACATGCCCCGACGACAGGGTGACACCTTTCGCCCAAATAACTGCCTTGTGGTACAAATAAGCGCCAACCACAGCCATTTTGCATGCAGTATAGCAAGGAGCTCATGAGTATCTGGCAGTGGAGAAGCAAATTGTGGCCGCACACGCGGATGAGATTGAGATGGCTGCCATGTGTGCCGACTGCCAGATCTTGGAGGAGCACCTCGCCTTCGAGGCCACCATCAACGCCGCCACGCGGTTGGCTACTTTCAAATATAGTTCATGGTGTTTTCTCGAGGCCACCCCTGGTGCCTTCTAGTGAATTGTCCTCTGTAATCTTAGCATGCAATCTAATTTTCTGAAATGTATTGTTCAGTTAACAGTTTGGTCAAACAATTGCTACAGTTCCTAGTAGTTATCAAGCATACTTGGTTTGGTTACATGTCTTATCTTCTAGTATATGTTCTATTCTACAATGTGGTGGTCAGTTAACTGTTTGGATCATTTGTTTTGATGTCCAGTTAACTGTTCGGTTCAATTCTTCAATATGATGTTCATTTGTTGTGGATACAATTTTGTATTGTTATGCATGTGAGAATTAAATCAAATTTGGCCGTATAAATACACGAGAAACATATACAATTGCTCTATTTCCAAGTTGTTTAGCAAGGTCTGTGTTATCCTTGGGTCTTGGTAGTGTTGTATAGGTCTTCGGCGTTGGTGTGTCACTACTGCAGGATGTTGCTAACGCGACACTATGATCAAAGACCCTTCGACGAAACTGTATGTGATGCAATAATCGCAGA
This sequence comes from Triticum monococcum, assembly GCA_034509565.1. Lineage (NCBI taxonomy): Eukaryota > Viridiplantae > Streptophyta > Magnoliopsida > Poales > Poaceae > Triticum > Triticum monococcum. The sequence goes on from CM067842.1 coordinate 691,628,098, forward strand.
TGGTGGTGTAAATAACCGTCAAAAAAGGTGCAAACCGTTTGTGATGGTGGGAACATCAAACACGGTTCGGATTTTAGTTGCGTGTGTGATGGTGAGTATACGGTTGATCCATACGAACTGTTTGCGATTAGACAGAACAACAGAAACGGGCAGCCATATCAATGTGTGTGTGACATACGACATACAGTTCGCTGTGATGAAATATTTGCGATGATCGAGGTGAACACAAACGATTTGGCGTAACAAGATGTGTGTGATACCTAGCAAACAGGTCGGTAATCAGAATTGTGTGCGATCATTATAGACAGCCCATACAGACTTTTGTTTGAATTGTGTGCTCGTCAGGGCACACAGTTCAACAAACCAACATGTGGGCAATAATGTAGAAGATCGATCTCTGTCGAATACTTATTACTAACCGTCTGCAATGAGATTGACAGGATAAACAGAGATAACAAAATTAATATGAGCGAATGAAAATAGAGATACGTACAGTCTGCTTAATTTAGTCCTTCTTGTTGTTGTTGTTGGATGGCCCCACAACAACGTCTTGGCAAGGACGCTTCTAGCCGCTGACGGTTGGCTTTTGATCGCCGCCGCCGTCGTCATCGTTGTTGCTGTCGTCGTCGTCCTCCTCCTTGTTTGACCATTCCTCCTCATCATGATTGTCGTCCTCTTCTCCGTCCTCTGATGGCTCCTTGTCCGCCGGGTTGTCGTCTGACGACAGTGGAGGCGGCGTCCCTTCCATGATCTGGATATAATCGAGGTATGGGCTCGATGCTGGACTCATGGAAGATGAGCGGGATGATTCCGATGTTGACCTATCATCGGGCGCTAGACTACTGGTCGAACTATCGTCCTAACTGTCGCTCGACATGGCTGCGGAGTGTGTGCCAGTGTGTAGCACGGCCTGCCGGGGACGATGAAGATGGTGGACACTTAAGCGGGGTATGTAGAGAATAGGAAATGCCAATTGAAGTAGGGGTTGGCGTATTATCTAACCGCTCATATAATCAACCGCAACTATTTGTGCCCAGTCGCTCCAAATTCCCGGGGTTGTGCAGGACTCCTATTGGCTGGTTTATTTTTTAAGGACAAAAAGAAGGAACAAGTTTTGGGATTATGCACTGGTACCGGTACGAACGGAGTAGGATAGTTGGCAAGCAATACATTGAGCTCTTCTTATTGATAAAGCTAGTAATAATCAAACTACAAGGAAAAGAAAAAAAAGACAAAGGAAAATATCTGCACGAATCTTCGCGTAACATAAATGGCATAGGACCTAGATGTGCATTACTTAGAGCACATCTAGATGTGCTTTCGCAATACTGTCAAAAAAACCTAATCATCATTGCAAACAACGCATCGAACATGGCTAATGCGACAACCACAACTACACATGATAGTTCCTTATTGTTTCTTGCTTTCATCTGTTGCCTGTGATTGATTCTTTCTTGCTTCATCATACTGATTGTACATTCCAGATCAGCCAGTTTCTTCTTCAGCTTTATGTTATCTTCTGCGAGCTTGGTGATAACACTCCGAGCCCTGCCATGCCATTCTTCATCTGGCCAGTTAACAAAGGCACAACCCTCATATCCCTGCCAATGTTAAATAGTATTCAGGATGAGCGGTGGCATTAACTGAAGTAAAATGATGAACTTAGCATTAACCTCTAAGGGGCAACTAAGAAACCGCCTGCCAATGTCGAATCCCTCCATGCATACACGTCGAGCAGGAGTGTGCCCGTGCACACAACTTAGCTTTTCGTACTTCTCGGTGGCACAAAACTCAGAGTTGAACTCGTGTTGCGTGAGTCTGGAGTCATGCTCCCGATCCGGCGGCAGATCAGTTTCTTGGGGGGAGGGGGTTTCATTTAGGACGGATTCAGCAAGGAGCTGTACTTTGGACATGGTAAAAATATCAGGATAGATTGGAACCTGACAGGACGATTCGGATCCGTAGTACACCTGCCTTCTGATGACCTTAGGCAAGTGCTTAGCGGCGACCGCCATCATGGCGGCGATACGAGCAGGTGCAGCCGCACCGAAACCATCAGACCACTCATCTGCATTCCCCCAATGTCAGCGCCACGCAAGGGAATTGTTGGGGAACGTAGTAATTTCAAAAAATTTCCTACGCACACTCAAGATCATGGTGATGCATAGCAACGAGAGGGGAGAGTGTGATCTATGTACCCTTGTAGATCGACAACGGAAGCATTTGGTTGATGTAGTCGTACGTCTCCACGGCCCGACCAATCAAGCATCAAAACTACGGCACCTCCAAGTTCTAGCACACGTTCAGCTCGATGACGATCCCCGGACTCCGATCCAGCAAAGTGTCGGGGAAGAGTTCCGTCAGCACGACGGCATGGTGACGATCTTGATGTACTACTGTCGCAGGGCTTCGCCTAAGCACCGCTACAATATTATCAAGGACTATGGTGGCAGGGGGCGCCGCACACGGCTAAGAATATGATCACGTGGATCAACTTGTCTTTCTCTAGGGTGCCCCTGCCTCCGTATATAAAGGCTCAAGGGGGGGGGGGGTGCGGCCGGCCTAGGAGAGGCGCGCAAGGAGGAGTCCTACTCCCTCCGGGAGTAGGACTCCCCCCCCCCAATCCTAGTTGGAATAGGATTCATGAGGTGGAAAAGAGAGAGCGAGAGGGAGGGGGGCGCCGGCCCCCTCTCTCCTTGTCCTATTCGGACTAGGGGGGAGGGGCGCGCGGCCCAGCCCTGGCCGCCTCTCCTCTTCTTCCACTAAGGCCCACTAAGGCCCATATAGCTCCCGGGGGGTTCCGGTAACCTCCCGGTACTCCGGTAAAATCCTGATTTTACCCGGAACACTTCTGTTATCCAAACATAGGCTTCCAATATATCAATCTTTATGTCTCGACCATTTCGAGACTCCTCGTCATGTCCGTGATCACATTCGGGACTCTGAACAACCTTCAGTACATCAAAACGTATAAACTCATAATATAACTGTCATCGAAACCTTAAGCGTGCGGACCCTACGGGTTCGAGAACAATGTAGACATGAGTGAGACACGTCTCCGGTCAATAACCAATAGCGGGACCTGGATGCCCATATTGGCTCCTACATATTCTACAAGGATCTTTATCGGTCAGACCGCATAACAACATACGTTGTTCCCTTTGTCATTGGTATGTTACTTGCCCGAGATTCGATCGTCGGTATCCAATACCTAGTTCAATCTTGTTACCGGCAAGTCTCTTTACTCGTTCTGTAATACATCATCCCACAACTAACTCATTAGTTGCAATGCTTGCAAGGCTTAAGTGATGTGCATTACCGAGAGGGCCCAGAGATACCTCTCCGAAGATTGGAGTGACAAATCCTAATCTCGAAATACGTCAACCCCACATGTACCTTTGGAGACACCTGCAGAGCACCTTTATAATCACCCAGTTACGTTGTGACGTTTGGTAGCACACAAAGTGTTCCTCTGGCACACGGGAGTTACATAATCTCATAGTCATAGGAACATGTATAAGTCATGAAGAAAGCAATAGCAACATACTAAACGATCGGGTGCTAAGCTAATGGAATGGGTCATGTCAATCAGATCATTCAACTAATGATGTGATCCTGTTAATCAAATGACAACTCTTTGTCCATGGTTAGGAAACATAACCATCTTTGATTAATGAGCTAGTCAAGTAGAGGCATACTAGTGACACTCTGTTTGTCTATGTATTCACACATGTATTATGTTTCCGGTTAATACAATTCTAGCATGAATAATAAACCTTTATCATGATATAAGGAAATAAATAATAACTTTATTATTGCCTCTAGGGCATATTTCCTTCAGGTATTTGGAAGCTATGTAGGGATTTGGGGGAAATGAGGAAACTGTGGGCATAAGCTAACGGCCGAGAACTACTTATGGCACTATACGTTGTATACGGCACACTATTTATACATGTCATTTGTGTTAGGTATTACAACGCCCACACACGATTTCCGCACCAAACCGTGTGAGAAGATAACGTAGGTTAGACACGGTGGCCGTTACATAACCGTATGTGATGTACTACCCTATCCACATAATTAAGTTACAGTGATACCGTGTAAATAGCCGCTCTGCGGATATCCGTAAAAGAACAACCACTCTGCATATAGAGACGGTGGCGGTGGCCTAGGCAGCGGCTACCGGAGAAGAGGTCAATCCTCGGTCGGTGGGCACTGGCGGCGTCATAGGAGGTCAATCCTCGGTCTACGGCGGGAGATAGGAGGAGCTCAATGATCAAGGTTGGCGGCGGCGTGATTCGAGCAAATCCATTGCGGTCGATGGCGGGATAGTGGAGGTCAAACATCAGGCAGCAGCCACACTAAGCTTTGCTCCTCGACCCTGTTGTGTCACCGTGCCGCCGCATCGCGCTTCTCTGTCTGCTGGGTGGAGGTCGCCGCGTGGCTAATTAATTAAGGTATTCTTTTCGTGAGTGGCTTAATCAAGGTATTCAATTTCTAAGGGTAGTGTTGTACTAGTACACTGCGTGTAAATTGACTGGCCATTAATTTTTGTCATTGCACGTCTGGATAACAACATGAAGCGCCCTCGGTCATTATGAAAATAAAACCTTGTGATTTATGCATGCATCTTTGGGCAGCAGTTAATCCGTATTAATGTTGTTGTTTTGTTTTTAGTTACCATTCGTGTGCTACAGATGGAACGGTCTCGATGGATGAAGAATCGGAAAACCGCAGATTTTATCGATGGTGTGACAGACTTCATGAATTTGGCTGAAAGTACAAAGAGGAGAATTGGTGATGCGGATTACATCCTGCGTCCATGTACTGATTGTGCCAATACAGAGTCACATGAAGTTGCAGATGTCCAGCTGCACTTAGTCTCTAGGGGATTCATGAATGGATATACACGTTGGACCAGACACGGTGAAGAGGAGGTCATGGATGAAGATACCCAGGGTAGCGATATGCCAAACCCCAATCAGTGTCACATGGATGTTGAATCTAACATCGGGGCAGAGGAGTCAAGCTACCAATGGAACACCGGAAAGCCGAAACACCCACTAGAAAACCAAGACGTCGACGCAGATGGTGATGATCTTGATATGCCAGATTTTGCTGCTAGGATTGCAGATTTCGAGGGCCCAAAAAAGGATATGATTGGGTACAAGGATCTGCCAAGCATTGATGTAGACTCCAAGAAAGAATTGTATCCAGGTTGCAAAAAGAAATATTCCAAGTTGAGTGCTACCCTAGCGCTTCTTATATTTAAAGCAGGAAACGGTCTATCAAACAAGGGCTTCACAGAGATGTTAGGTCTTTTGAATGAAATTCTTCCGGAAGATAATGTGCTCCCAGAAGCACGAATGAAGCAAAGAAAATTGTTTGCCCATTAGAACTTGAAGTATAGAAGATACATGCTTGTGTGAATGATTGTATATTGTACCATGGTGAGTACAAAGATTTGCGTGCATGTCCCACCTGCAGGCATGCACGATACAAGCATGGGAGAGCAAAGAACAACTACAAATTGGACGACGAGATCAAGACAGGAATCCCGTTCAAGGTTGTTTGGTACTTGCCTTTAATTCCAAGGTTGAGGCGTTTGTTTGCAAACCCTAGAGAGGCAAAGAGGTAGCGGTGGCATCATGATGAGCAAATTGAGGATAGGTTTATGAGGCACCAGAAAGATGGGGATCAGTGGGAATTAATCGACAACAAGTATGTAGACTTTGCCAAGGAACCTAGAAATATAAGGCTCGGGGAGTGTACTGATGGGATGAATCCTTTTGGCGATATGAGCACCAATCACAGCACATGGCCAGTGCTTCCACTACAAAAAAATACACTTCCGTTATGATACGTGTTTGTCACAATAGGTCACGTTTTCTGTCATGCATGTACATCCATGACGATTTTATGACAGAATCAAGATAGTCATACTTGTGCTGTCGTATAAGTGTTCCATGACATTACCAAAATTATCATCATGGAAGTGTCCACTTCCATGACGATAAATCGCGCGACATAGAAGTGCTTTCGTTAAGGGTGACTGACACGTGGCATCCACTGTAATGGGTCGTTGTTAAGCTATCTGGTTCGATTTTGGATCCGATAACCTGCTAACAACCCAGACCAATGATGATTTTCCACGTGTAAAATTCTCATTGGCCGGAGGAAACACGTGTTGGCTCACCGTTGGGACAGATGTCATTTATTCATTGGACATGAGGCGCCTGTGATACGTCGACACATGGCACGGCCCAATAGAGGCCCATTCCGGTGAAAAGGTCGGCCCATTTGACTTGGTCAAAAGGTAACGGGCCGGCCCACGGAAAGCCTGTTAACGGCATTACGACCCGCTAACTCATGGCCCGTTACGGCCTGTTAGGATTAAGCCCAGTAGCTTCATCTGGGCCGTCCACTATGATTCCAGCCCGTTATAACTTCTGGCCCATGTATGGCCCATGATGTCTTTCGGCCCATACGAGGCCATTTGTAACTCTTGGCCCATTAACGACCCATGGTGAATCTGGCCCGCAATGAACAATGTACCGCTTTATACCCATTAACGGCCCATTATTCCATTGGGCCGTTTCCAACCCGTGTTATCTTTTGGCCTTCTCAGGGCCCATTTATTCTTGGGATCATTTCCATCATTCGGTTACTTACGGCCTGTTACTGGTCTTTTCTGCTTGTGGGCCAAATTCAGCCTGTGGTTACAATCGGCCCGTTTGCGGCCCGTTAATCCGTTCGGCCATTTTCATAACATCATCAAATACAGCCGATTAACGATGACCCATTATTGTCGGTCCATGAATGAACGATTCCAACTCTAGCCCGTTTAAGGCCCATAATGCTATCTATTATTGGCCGATGTTTGGCCGATCGATCATACGGCCCGTAGAAGGCCCATTGATGCTATGGCCCGTAGAAGGCCCATTGTTTCTATGACCCTTAGAAGGCCCATTGTTTCTACGGCCCGTAGGAGGCCCATGGTAACTACAGTAAATATGTAGCCCATGGTTATTGTGGCATAGTTTTAAAAAATAGGTTATTGCGGCCACTAGCAAACCGCGGAAAGAGAACTGCACTGACTACAAGCAAACAAATAAATAAGACAACAAGGAAATAAATAGGCAAGCAACTTACACTAGGCTATCACGGCTATTACACATATTACATCCATTGGGCATCAAAGTTCGCCACCAGTGCAAATATAGGGAACAAAGGAGCATATCATATACATTGGTTGTCAAAGTTGGCGACCAGCGCAAATAAATGCCGCAACAAAACAAGTCCAGAACTGAAACCACTTCAGAAGAGCTCAAGAAACAATATCCTGGGTACCCATAATGCTGGCAAGATGCTTAGCAAGCTTATTAACTTTCTCTTGTTTGGCGCTTAAATCCTTCAGCACTTGCTGTTGCACAAGAAAGTATGCATCTGCATTCTGCAGGGACTTCCTTAGTCCTTCGGCTTCTTGCCGCAGCACAGCTCACTCATGCCTTTCAGCTTGTAGCTGAGACTGAAGAAGCCGAAGTGATTCAAGCAGCGAGTTCGAAGAGCTTGTGCCAGCGGTACTGGCCAGTAACTCGAACACTACATCAACGCAGTACTGTGGGGTTTTCTCACTGTCTACACGACATTTTTATCACCTTTCTTGGAGACCAATAGGGCTGTCTCACTATCTTGAACCTTATCTCCATTACTTTCTCTACCATTGCATAGTGGGGTGCTCTTCTCCAATATTCTCTTCGCATACTACAAGAGAAACAAGCAAACACATCACAGGTTTAGCATGTAGTATACGAAACTCATTTTGGTAAACCGGTTAAGTAGTAAGGTGGACAGGATAACAGCATGAAACAAACATATATCTATGTACTATGGTCACTGTATTGTCCATATCATTTTAGTTTATGTTGCCAAATCAAGATAGAGACACAGTTCAACTCATATATTTTTAAGACACGGCAGCATAGACAGAATATAAGTGTGAGAAACTACATAGCATTGGCAGCACTTGTAATGTGCATCACATGAGAATATAACTGTTTATACAACTGAAACTGAAATCAACATAGAGCAAGAAGTTAGAACAGCAATCTAGTTAAAGAAATTGGTTTAAAACATACATGTTGCACCATTGGAGTTTCAATTGGATCGTTCAAATTTGAAAGTAGTTGGTATGAGTAAATACGGTGATGCAACAGCAAAGGAGTATGGACCATAGCTACGGAATTTGACCTGAGAACAGTTGCTCTTCCGCTTTAAACGCGGAGTTTGGGTTGTGGTGGTCTTCGTGCTTTGGGCACTGCAGTTGCTTTACAAACTGCTCGTGTGGGGGCACTCTGCGGTGGACATGGTGCTTCGTTTGGCCTTTTTATACATTAATTGAGTTTCTGGTCATATAATGTGCATAATTCAAATTTTAACTACAAGCACATGCTCCCGTGCACCAAAGTTGGTTGAAAAATCACATGTGTGTCCTCGGGTGAATTTCTAGGTCCCATGCAAGAAATGGGAATGAAATTCAAACATCTGGGCAAGATGGCTCGGCTGAGAACATTGAGAAACTTGGTTTTAAAATTCTTGTAAATCAAAAACACGCCTGAAAATAATGAAACTTGGCACATGGTACTACCATGCTATGGTAAAAAAATAGGCCGAATAGGAACAAGTTTTGGTATAAGCTTCTTGCAAACCGGAGCTTCTCTCAAGAAGGCTCGTGGTTCTGAGAGGGAACGTGCCACCTTTGAGTACGAAACGATATACGCTGCCCCCCTTGAGTTTCTTTATAGAGGCAACATAGAACTACATGAGTGCCCTGTTAAATTTTGGAATTATTCCAGGTTCGTTTGGCCTTTTTTATACATTAATTGAGTTTTTGATCATTTAATGTGCATAATTCAAATTCGAACTACAAGCACATGCTCCCGTGCACCAAAGTTGGTTGAAAATCACATGTGTGTCCTCAGGTGAATTTCTAGGTCACATGCAAGAAATGGGAATGAAATTTAAACATCTAGGTATCGTGGCTTGGCCGAGAACATTGAGAAACATGGTTTAAAAATTCTTGTAAATACAAAACACGCCTGAAAATCATGAAACTTGGCATGGTGTCATATCATGGTACTACCATGCTGTGGTAAAAAATTGGATGAATAGGAACAAGTTTTGGTATAAGCTTCTTGCAAACCAGAGCTTCTCTCAAGAAGACTCGTGGTTCTGAGAGGGAACATGTCACCTTCGTGTGCATAATTCAAATTTGAAATACAAGCACGTGCTCTAGTGCACCAAAGTTGGTTGAAAAATCACATGTGTGTCCTCGGGTAAATTTCTAGGTCCCATGCAAGAAATGGGAATGAAATTCAAACATCTGGGCGTCGTGGCTCGGCTGGAAACATTGAGAAACTTGGTTTTTTAATTCCTGTAAATCTAAAACATGCATGAAAATCATGAAACTTGGCTTGGTGTCATGACATGGCACCAACATGTTGTGGTAATTTTGCTGTCTGATTTGCGAAGGCGCACACATTAACAATCAACAAAGTCATTTTGGAACAAGTGTTGTCACGTTACAATCGGAAACACAAGTATTATCGAAACCATGGGTGTTCTATTTTCCATTTACGTGCCGCCATGCGTCCCCTTTTTTATTAGCTAGGAGGTGCCGTGCAGGGTAGCTATTTGAGTACGAGAGGCGTGCGATCTGACCCCTGCGCATGCTTATCGGGAGGGGAGCCCTTTGACCTCCATCTGCCGTCTACCTCTCTCCCAAGGTGTCCATTAATGGCGCTCGAGCCTCTGTTTAATGGCGTGGCTATGTCTCACTCGACTGAGATTTAAGAGAGAAAAAAGAAAATCTATAAAGAAAATTTTGCACGGATCTTGATGTAAGATCCGACGGACCAATATAGCATCTACTGTGACTTATAGCAAGATTGATGAATATATAAGGACGACAACACTGGATAATAATTATCTTACATAATTAGGAAGATAATTAAAAAAGACACATGCGGCTACGCCTGAAATACAGAAGGGCAAAAGAAGAAAGAAGACAATGATCTGGCTCGCTGATCTCTACTTTCTTGATGCCTTGCTGCAGGCCACGAGAACTAGTCTCCGCGGCGAGCGGTGATGAGCTCTGTCATGTCCTCAAGACGCTGCTTGAGAGCATCCACAGATTCCTCCACTAGCCTTTGGCGTTCGATGCGGAGCATGTCATTCTCGTCCATAAGTTTCTTGACGATGACGCCGGTCCTCTTCAACAAGGCATTGGTCTCCTCCTGCTACTCTGCACTTCGGACGATCTTCGCCCTCAGCAGGTCGCGCTCGGCCCGGAGCCTCTCATTGCCCTCCCTTAGTTGTCGGATGACGCTGGTAGCCTGTTCAAATGAGGCTTTCATGCTGTCCTGCCACCTCGCCCGGCCGTAGATCAGATCCATCTGGCTATGGACGATCGCATGCATGCGCCTATAAGAGTCATCGCCTGCATGCGAGACATTTTTCTAGGCCACCATAGCGCGGCAGGACATCTCTGCCACATTCGTGGCGTGGCGGGACATCTCTGCTGCGTCCGCTGCGCGGCCGGACCAATCTGCTACATCGACGGCGCGGCGGGACCTCCGTACTGCTTCAGCAGCGCGGCAGGACCTCTGTGCTGCTACTTTCATGCGGCGGGACATGCCGGCTGCTTTTGCGGTGAGGCGGGACATCTCTCGTGCTTCTGCTTCCATGCCCGCCTCTCCTTGGTGGTAATCTCTTGAACCAGAACTCACGCTGGCCAAGGCAGACGTAAGGGAAGGATGCTGAATGACTTGTTTGTTTTTTGTGGATGAGGAGTTGAGGAGGAATGTGCAGTCATCTCGGCATAGTAGTATTTATAACTGAGTACTAATATGCTCCTACTACCTCTATCCTAGTTTATAGGTCACCTTTGTAGTTCATGCCAAATTTTGACCAAATATTTAGCTAACAAAATGTTAATGCATGTCAACAAAAATTATATCAGTGGATTCGTATTTCAACATAGTTTTCAATGACATAATTTTTGGTAACATGCATGAACGTTTTGTTAGTTAAATATATAGTCAAAATTTGACACAACATACAATGGGACCAATAAACCAGGACGAAGGTAGTAAGTGGGAAACCGTTTAGGTTGTGATCGGTGTGAGCAGGTTTGCAATTAAATATAGTGTGGTAGTAGTAATTTGGAATGTGACGAGACGCAAGCTCAAAATTTATTGACGGTTCTAGTTTCGAAGTGCGGGACTATTCCCGGATGGCGTAACATGGGCACGTGTTCTCAGCTGTGGTGTACCATATGCCATGGTAGTTCTTTTTCTACTGCTGTGTAGGTGCAATAATTAGCACTGTTGGATACATATCTTATGGTTATTGGGGCGTTCGACAGGAATAGCCTCATGGCGAGCTATAGACTAGTCTTTTTTAGACGCATTACACCTATCTCTCGGGACTTCTCGCACGCACGATCTCTAGCTCCCTAGGTCGATGCCACCGACATACACTTGTACTTTGGGTTTAGTACGTTATACAGGAAGAGAAGAGGTGCACGCACGCACTTGGCCTCTCTCACACACGCATCTGTAGCTACGAATTGTAGTGTTCTCAACCATCAGATTGGCTCTATCATAGGTTTCACGTTGCTCCTTGGCCTTGAGATTGAGAAGTTTAAAACGCGGAGGCTAAGCTGGAGGCGCGAGGTTTTGGTAATGTGCGGGCCGCACACGGCACCAACACAACACGAGCTTCGTCTGCCTGTTGCGCAGTTGGGTGAGTTGTCCAAGTATAGACACAGCCAGGACCTCCTTGGTATCTGTGCCTCGACTTATGCGTAGAGAAATTAGGATCGGAGGGAGTACTAGTAGTAGTAGTAGTACTACTACTTTGATCTGTCGTGTAAACTCGCACAAGTATGCAACACTTCCTAAACAAACAAGAATATAGCTGGTATACTTCTTATAAGCTGTTATACTTCTTACCCAAAGGATCTTTATATCCAACAGACACAAAATATCCGTTCAACTGTTGGAAATTACTTTAACTGGTAATCCGATGTCGAAGTAATTGCTGCATCGCCACCAAAACCCACCATCTCTTAAGCTAAAGTAGACCGAGCTAACCCCTATATTAGGATATTACTAAGATAAACAGAAGGCACTATAGTATCATTTAGGACGTGAGCTTGTCAATCTGAATGTGGAGGGACGCCAGCTTAGCCCCGGCCAGCAGCTTGGGCAGAACTGTGAAGAAGGTCAACTCTTGCACGGCGACGTCGCTGGGATCCTTGCTGCTAGTCACCTCCATTTCCACCTTGACGACGTCGGTCCTACCTTTGGGCTCCCCCGGTGGGTCATTCGCCCACAGCTTGGCCACGTAGTGCGGTAGTGGGGACAACCCCGCTCTAATGCAGAAGACCGACACGGCAATATGCGCTGATGTTGAGCACGCCGCCGACCAAGAAAAATGTGCGGCCGTCCTCCTCCATGAACAGCAAGAGCCATGGCTCTGAGAGTGGAACTTGCAGCTGGAGCACCTTGCCGTACTGGATCTTGTGCACATGCATGGGATGCACGATGCTGATGTGGTGGGAGAGCACCGGCGGTGGGCCTTCTTAGCCGCAGACGGGCACAGGGGCATTTGCAGGGCGCGAGTGGACACATGCTCTGGTGATCGGCGAGCTTGTGGTAAGTGACGTAGAGCCCACAACATTCGTGCGGCACTCCACCCTCACCGAGGAGAGGACGGAGTCCACCACCGTGTTCCCCATGTCGAAGCCAACACCATGCTCGCACTTCTGGCACTGCCACTAGTTCCCGGGGTGCTCAACACGGCAGTCCGTGCAGGCCAGGTGCCCTCCCTTGCACTACACAAATCAATCGAAAAACACATCAATCAAGAAACCTGCAGCTTGCTCGATCAGCCAAACGGACGAGGTGTATCCGAACCTCAAACACTGGAGGCTTCAAGGGGTGGAGGCACAAGGGGCAGTGGAGCAAGGTGAGGTCCATCGAGACCATAGAGAGCTCCATCGTCGCGTCTTGTTCCGTCTGCATGATCTCGCCCTCCTCATGCACAACCATCTCTCGCTTTAGGGCCGGGGCATTACAAAGCTTTATCATCACATATTCATACTACTTCAAGGTGCATTAAATCAACACATGCAAGTATCAAAAGGAGAGTCACGGCATGCATGCATTATAATTAATGCATCGGTAGACGCAAATTATTGAAATATATCGAGTGCAGTGCTTTGATGTGTCGCGTCAACTCGTACAACAACGAGAAGTTTGACTACTACAACGCCCTCTCCCTCGCGGACTGAGTTCTGGTGCCTTAACTACACCTGTGTTTGGCTGCATGACAGGTGGGCCACCCACCTATTGGGCCCACCTGTCATACACGCAATGGTAGGAGCAGTAAGTCAATGAAGCTGCGTCCCTCCCTCGCCCATGAGCGTGGTGGCTGGCAAGACTAGGAATAGCTTTCGCTACACGCTCTCCCTCCCACACGCGGTGGATATGCAGCAGTTCATTCGGTGTCAGATGGCCAGAAGCATACTATATTACTCCTGCACTACAGTAGTACTCCATCATTGTTCGACTTCCCGAAGAGGCAAAGAGCCAAGCGCAGCCTGGACGCTCGTGTGGCAGTTTCATGTGTAGAGTAGTCTAGGATAGCGTGTACCATGCCTGTAAGATTAAAATCGTTGGGGTCGGCTCCATGCTTTTTTTATTAAAATAATCTTCTCGCCCTACCTTTCATCCTTGTGATTATAGTTTGCATGCTCATATGGTCAAGACAGGAATGTATATTTTAATTTGTGGTGGGGTAAATGTTAGAGGTTGCAGCAAATATATTGTACATTGCGGGTCTTTCAGCCAAGTTTAGAGGCAACCATGTGGGGCTAGTGCTATGATGTGTCGCGTCAACTCATACAATGAGGAGAAGCTTGATTTTACTACTGCATGCCTTCTCCCTCGCCCATGCGCGCGGTGGCTCGCAGACGAGGACAGTCTTTTGCTTACTACAACAAGCTATCCCTCCCGCATGCGATGGACGGACATGCAGCAGTGGATTCGATACTGTAGAAGTAGTAGTAGTAACATCATTGTTTGTCTTCTTGAAGAGGCGAAGAGCCAAGCGCAACCCGAACGTGGCAGTTGCGAACCTTGGAGCACGTATATAGCTAGGCTCTTGCACGAGACAAAATTGTATATGAGCCCACTATTGTAGTACTTGCTAGTATAGCCTTGTAAACCAGAAAGGAGTATTTGCCTTTCTAGAGATTTTAACAAGTGACTAGACTACACCGAGACGGAATACATATGGAGCAAAATGAGTGAATCTACACCATAAATAAATACATAGTTCTCTCGTTTTCCTCTCCTCCTTGGTCGCGGTCACAATATTGAGTATACTAGTACTGACTAGTCTATTTTCTACACGCATTTACGTTTTTTAACACAGTACAGACGCAAGCGCTCATATACACGCGCATACACTCACCCCTATGAATGCACACACGCACACCCTACCCCTATGAGCACCTCCGAATGACTGAGCCGACATATCATCTTGAAATTTACGAAGTCAACATAGGCACCTCGTCGTCGATGGGAACGTCTGCTCAGGCTGGTCATAGTGGGGAGTATCATATATTAGTATCATGCATATGATACTAGTGTATGATACTACATCCATAGTGCATAGTAACATAGATTAGTATCATAGGTGGTCTCATTTATTGCCATGCATGACACATAGTAGCATAACATTTATTATGTTACGGTATCTACCTATGTTACTATAACCATCTCTCTCTTCTTTAATTGACTGCCACATAAGCATGTTTGTGAGTCCCAAGTGCATGATACTACTTATGTTACCCCCACTATGGCCAGCCTGACACGCGATAGACGCGAGCGGCAGTCGCCTCCATAGGTGCTTGAATGCCGAGGAGGGAGAGGGTAGAGGTTCCCGAGATGTTGAACGGTCAATGATGCATCCTCAATTAGCATGCAGATGGATTTAATTGGAGAAGCAGAATAGAGCCAGCACGATGTGAATGCAATAGAGTTTGGACTCTCATATAAAGGCGCCCCACCACTCCAATCCATCTACTCCTAGTCTCTGCGGAACACTACTGACTCCAATCCAAGACCAAGTGACCAGAAGCCACAAGAACCTATGGAGGCGATGGACGCGAGTGACAGTCGGCTATGCCAAATCATCCAAGATGCCGGCCTGCGGCCCCGCACCGTCCAATGTTTCCAGATAGTGCTGGCGACCGCCGGCGTCGTAGCCCTCGCTGACACCGGCTTCGCCTCTCGCATGGACAACATGATGGTCCACTCCATCCGCAAGTTCACCACCATCAAGAAGCGCGCGGACGACCTTGCCGTACTGCTCCAGCCTGCGCGCCCAGGCTCCTCATTGCCAGCCACCCTCATCGGCCTCCATGGTGACGAACTCTTTCATGCCCTGATGGCCCTGCAGGTGCCGGAGGTCCGATGAAGAATGTGCACCTCGAGGCCGCGCTCGCTGTGCAGCGCCTCACCATGCAAGAAACCATCGACTTGCATGTCCACGTTTATGACAAAATCGTCTACATAGGCCACTACAAGGCCAGCGAGGACAGAAAGATGTTGGCCTTCTTCCAGCAACTAGAATCTTTGGATGCCATTGTTCAAAAGCACGTCGACCTGGCCACGAAAGCCGCTGCTACTTAGCCGCCGTTCAATGGGCCGGCGCCCTGAGTCGAGGAGGTGGACGTCGTTGATGGATGCATCTCTTCTTCTTTCCTCCTGTAACCAGCACTGCATTGCCTCATGGCCTTAATGTTTTATTAGTATAGTACTCCCTCCGTTCCCAAATATAAGTCTTTCTACAGATTCCAGCAAGTGACTTCATATGGAGCAAAATGAGTGAATCTACACTCAAAAATATGTTTACATACATACTTATGTTGTATTCCATTTGAAATGTCTAAAAAGGCTTATATTTAGGAACAGAGGGAGTATATGGCATTTTTATTCCAGTTGTAACATTTTCACTGTGAGGTGGGGCCATGGTTGAGCAAACCGACCATCGGCAAATCCCCACCCCGCCCAACGGGTGTCGGCTGAGTTTACAATTAGAAGAGAGAACCGAGGGAGAAGAGCTAGCTGTAGCACGGACGCTGTTGTCAGATGGGACTCGTGTTGATAGAATAGGAGTACTGAGCACTCGTACCTCTTTTTTAGGGAAAAGTAGTTGTATGTCTAGTACCAGTAGTTGGGTGCGTGCGACCTATACCTGTCATCACTTTAGGTCTCCTTCTCGAACTGCAACTACGCTTCATAGTACACATTTTTTCATGCATTTATCTTCCTATATGTACTCCTAGGCTATTTCCACATGTTCCCTTTCGCTGACATGTGCAACATAGAGCATCTGGATCGTAGTGCATGCACGACTCGCAGCATATGCCGGGGTACTTTACATTTCAGACCTCACGAATTACATGCAACCCCCCCCCCCCCACAGAAGAATAAATAAATGAATGAATTACTACATGAAACCGGATTATTTTTGTAGAAACCGGAGCACATTCATTAAATTTTGGACATAACACGTTCATAAAAAACGACCGGACCTAAACCAGTCTAAGGGCCTCTTTGATTCGCAGGATACTGAAAACAAAGGAATGGGGAAAGTATGATGGCGATGAACCGAGACGAGGAGAACTCTAACTCAATTAGAGGTTAGAGTTAGATTCTAAACCTGAACTAACTCTAAATGAAAGAGGTGTATGGATGGCAGGGTTAGATTGACAATAAATGCTCTTTCTCAATCATTTGACTACTCTGGACCCTATTTCCTGCCAGATTTCGTGTGGCCGGCTCTTGTGTGGCCTCCTCCTGCTCACAATTGACATAAACGAACCATCTTTACAAATCAAGCATGCAAAACATGATAAATTTTACTTTGTACATACAAATGAGATATCCCACTTAAACATACAAGTCGTCAATCAAGCTTCACAAAAAAAATAAACTCCATGAAACAAAGCATGAGCTAACTCATCACGGAAGTCATTCACGATAGGGAGGGAGCCCGGAGTCCCTCACGCACCCAGGGAGGAGCTCATCATTGTCGCTCTGGAGGAAGGCTCTGTAGAGCCCAAGCCCCAGGAACCCCTCTGACGCCGGCGCTTGCGAGTTGAGGTCGACACCGGCATGGGTAGCAGGGCCGCTTGCCGACGATTGCGAACCGAATCTTTGGGCCTCTAGAAATACTGCAAGCCTGAAACTGAAATACCTAGAAAGGTGAACTGAATCTTTGGGCCTCTAGAAATATTTCTTACCTCCTCAAGCAGCATCAAACAATTCCATGCGTGCACCACAAATCTATACCAAGTTTAATTAGGATCTACTTTTCCAAATCAGAATTAGCGCTAGAGCGAGCAAGATTAATGATATGGCTATGAGACAGAGAAGGAACGAACAAACACACCCCTCTCACGACCTCCTTGGTAGATGTGCCGCCGCCGCGCACGACAGAGGGAGAAAAATGACTGGTGAAGGGGGAGCGGGGCGAGCTTTGAAGGCCAGAGGGAGAGGGCGGCCGGAGGAGAGCGGCGGAGGCCGGAGTGAGAGGGCGGGCGGAGGAGAGAGAGGGCGAGTGGCGGAGCGGCGTTTGGGCGGGCAGCCCGATGGGGAATAGAGAGGAGTCATGCGAGGGGGGCGGAGGGAGCGATCTGGTGCGGGCAGGGGAGATTTTTGTAGTTCTCTTTTAGTGGGCCCGAGGAGAACTAACCCAATTAGAACCTCCCATCGGGCTAGTTTTTTTAGCTGGGTTAGAGCAAACTAGCTCAAACTAACCCCTCCTGTTTGGATAATTTGAGGCTATTTCAACCCAAACTAGCTCTAACTCAGGTATCCAAACAAAGAGGAGTAGTACTGTACATGCTACAGCCTGGACCGTAGCACATTGTTTTTATGGCCATATCACCACATCGTTTTCTACTGCTGGTTCACTGGGCTGTCGTGGTTCACACTGCTGGTTCACTGGGCTGACATGGTTCACACTCCTCCGACGTGACTAGTAGTACTAGTATATACCGCATGATTCTTTGCTCCTTCTTACTACGTACTTCGCCGACATGTGGGAGAGCTAGCATCCGGGTCGACGTGTCATGCACCAGATTAGAGTGTGGAACGGAAGGGGGGGATCACCCCGGTCGTAGCGCTAGTAATTTTATGACTATAGTGAGTAGTCATATCACAAGTCTTTCCAGCAGTAACGCGCCGTCAAATCGCACAGCCCAACCTTTCCAGCAGTAAGTAAGTTGAATCCGCTACTCCCTCACCCTCCTCGCCTCTCTATCAAACCGCCTATGCGAAAACTATCGCGCGTACTGCCTGGGAAAAGCCCGCCCACAACTTTTAACTACGCGAAAATAGTTCGAGCTTGTTTGTTCTATATAAATACTAGTACTGTATGTTTATTCACCCGTGGGGTTGTTCAATGAATGGAGGGCCAGAGAGCACAACTCAACAATACTATTACTAGTAGTAAGTAGGAGTCATACAGTTAGTCACCTTAAATAGAGGGTTTCTTTTCTTTAATGCCACGTACACAAATTGAAACGCTTGTTGTGGAGAGAAAAAGATAATCACTCCACTATATATGTACGTAGGGGCCAGAGCACTCGCTTTACTAGGGTTGCTCTCTTCATTCTCTTATCCTCTCCAGATCTAAACAAGACAGCGGTAGCGACATTTTCTCTCTTCGGTCGGTGTGTGTAGAGGACTAAAAGGTGCATCGTTCACGCGGTCATCGCCGGCGAGGGAGGAAACCCACATCTACCGGCAGGGCCCGATCCTCTACCCGTGTCATTCTCTCCGACACAGCGCTGGCTCGGGAGGTCCTCCGATCCTTCCTCCTCCTTGCCGTATTGTGCGTAGATCGGACCTGCCACCGCCGACATCACGACGACCCTCAGGTACAAGATCTTCGAAAGCGGCCTTGCTCTGGTGCACCAGCTCCCCACGTGTCTGCATGTGTATCTTTTTCTACTTCCATCATCTCTTCCAAATCCACCTAAATTTTTAGTATTATTAGAGGCAAAGCTACTTCATGCATTCAAATCTAGGACTTGGTTCAAACAATGAAGAAGGGGGGAAGTCGTAGCATGAATCTAGGACGTGATTCAAAGAGGAAATAACAGGGGGAAAGTAGTGGAGACCGGATACCCAATCGGTCTCTTGGTTGAAAAGGTAAATAATGGGAAAACTCAGTACAAATTGGATAAGGAAAAGATCTATTATTTGTCGAAAAAGGATAGAAAGTTGCGGCTGGTGGACAAGTCAACAGAGTATGTCCAGGATTAGATTTGCTGCCCTCACATAGTAAAAGGTTCCAGGATTAGATTTGCTTTGCTCACATAGTAAAAGGTCTCCGGGATTAGATTTGCTGCCCTCACATAGTAAAAGGTCTCCAGGATTAGATTTGCTGCCCTCACATAGTAAAAGGTCTCCAGGATTAGATTTGCTGCCCTCACAGAGCATGAACAAACTCGGCATCACCACTTTATGCCTCCTTGTAGGTACATTGGGCTGATGCGTCCACTGTCACATGTCCTTATACCAACCTTTTGTTGTTGTTAATGTAAGGGTGCATGTAAAATGAAGCGATCACACTGTTACCTTAAGGACATGTCTAACCATTGTTATTGTTAATCTAATGCCTCCAGTGATTAGATGCAATTAAACTGTGTTACAAATGGTACTCCTGCTGTTTCCCTAGTATGATAAGTAAGTTGCTTCTTTACGCTACTGAGTGTCCTGGTGTCCCCATGGTCCCATGCCCTTAAACCAACTCTTTAGCTACTGTTGATTTACTGTATCTGGTAAACAAGCCATGCCACCATTAAAGTAATCCCATATTTGACGAATGTCATAGTTGATCGTAATGCTTCAGGTAACATGAAGCATTGCTGATGTTTTAAAATTTCTACTTTCCTTGCGTGATTGCCATGAACATAATGAAGATGCTTCTTTTCATTTCATGTATGTTTCGCATATTCTTATTGACCAACAACTGTTTACTTTCTACCTTTTTGTGCAGATAGGGATATCCATTTCACCTTGCTGCTATTGTGACCTTTTGGTGAACTGCACAAAACACTTTTTTTTGGAATGAGTGTCTTGTGTAGTTCAACTAAAATGTCACGTGGGCAACATCTCCCAATTTTGGTGGAACTGCACAAAATGGTGATTGGAGTTTCAAAAATCTCCATCAAATTATGCTGGTAATCTTGTGCAACATTTTATTAGCTTTTGCAAGATGAGCCGTCACTGTCACCACAATGGCACTTTCTTTTAGTGGGACTGCACAAAAGGATAAGCAAATTATAGTTGCACCTTACATGAGCAGGACAGCCAACCTTAATGTTGCTCAATTTTAGTGCAACTACTAAAGAAGAACCTGCCAGCTCAAGAGAGCAAGTACTTCTTGCTAGCTGAATGATGCAATCTTTGCTTCATTGTAGGTGAACTACAGAAAAGGCGCATGAATTGAATCATAGAGTGGAGCTGCAGGTTGAGTTCAAGGAGTGCCACAATTATAGTAATGATGCTCTTTCTTATTTGTGTTGTGCAAACAGGAATACTCAACTACATATGTTGTGATGGTCAAGAGCATTCGCCAAGTTCTTGGGTTGTATGACATGGCTAGCCAAGATGGATTTAATCCCAATATTCACTTTATCAAAAGGCTCTAATTGGTTGGTTCTGAATCTTGCAAGCAGGGAATCAATGAGATGTGTAGGCATCTTTTTTGTACTTATTATTTGAATCTTATTTGTTGGTTCTGAATCTTGCAAGGTGGGATTGAATGAGATGTGTAGGCATCTTTGTTGTACTTATTATTTGAATATTATTTGTTGGTCCTAAATCTTGCAAGCTCGGAAACATGGCATGATGATGTAGAGGACAACAACCATAGCAAATAGTTCAAACTTGGTAGTATTATCTATGTGAAAGTGCGAAAATGTGCTGATCGTGTGCATCCTAAGAATAATAATTCTAATTGTTGTGCATGTTGATCCTGTGGCACTAATAGAACGAGCCAATGCACTGAGCTAATTAAATTTAAGTAAAGTAACCACTAACACTTGTTATTATAGTACCAATACAGACCCGCTCGTGAACCGACATGTGGCCGGAATAGGTTTCTTAATGGAGGCATTTGAATGCGCCGAGGGTGCATGTTCTGCCGGGCGTGCAGCGGGCGAGGGAGGGGTAGTAACTATTGTCGCCTGTACACACTCAGTTTACTGTTGAATCCAGTTCCCCAAGAGCTGAAAAACGAACTGCTGCCGCCGCCTACCCACTCGTTCACTTGAAGAGACTCCAATGGCGATCAGAGGGGTGAGCCTGCTGGATATGGACTTCAGCAAGGAGTTCACCTTTGAGTTTGCCGCTCAGTCCCATGCCTGCACCAAGTTGAATGTGATGTACACCAACGATCCGGACTCAGTGAAGCTCTGCCTCGCTGAGTTCAAGCAGTACCTACAGGACGAGAAAGCAGAAGCACAAGGTTGCAGGACTAGTCCTCGTGCCCATCCATTCGTCTGCTGATAGGGACCAACGGATCGTTATCGCCCAGGTATGCGTGTGGGGCGAGGTTCTCGTCTACCACTGCTGTAGGGCCATCAGAGGTTTCGGGGCATTCGCCCGTTTCATCGGCAGCGCCGACTGCACCTTCGCTACGCTGGAGATAAGGAAGAACGCGATGATTCATCCATCTGGTGCAAAAAGATTGTCGACATCCAGAAGCAATACAAGATCATCTGCAACGGGCAGGAGAAGGACTCTATGGTTGACCTCGCCGAGACCATCATCGACCCCTACTATGATAACATGAAAGAAGACAACGATAGCAAGGACTTGAACACGTGGGAGGTACCTCTGGATCTAGCCTACATAACCTACACGGCCAAGGACACATACGCATGCTACAACATGTACAGGCAGATCTTGGACATTAGGGCATGTTTGCTTCCCGTAACCGACGAGTACACGGACAAACACATCATCATGATCAAGCGTGACAAGAAGGTCCAGATGATGTACTTTATCTGTTTAAGCACCTTTATCATCTGAGTGTTTCATGCATTAGCCTACGTGTCATAATTATCTGTTTTGTCCTAAATATTTCGTCTTAGAACCCATTAACCTATTTTTAGTGGCTATTTGCTTATGTATGTAACTAGTTCACTGGGCTGCCATGCTTTGAATCTCCTTCCTCCCAACATATTCAGCTTCTCAGGTGAACCCACCAGGTCTCGTAC
The DNA here is from genome assembly GCA_034509565.1 of Triticum monococcum. NCBI lineage: Eukaryota > Viridiplantae > Streptophyta > Magnoliopsida > Poales > Poaceae > Triticum > Triticum monococcum. The sequence goes on from CM067842.1 coordinate 691,650,470, forward strand.
ACAGACATCTGGGACCAACCACCTATCTATTTGTATTTCTTTATTTTGTTCAATCGTTCGTCCTCTTCCTATACAGCTGCTACCGGCGCTCCCGCGCACGCCTCGGTGACCCATCATAGCCTATGGCATTGGCCAGGCCATCCCTCTACTCCCACACATTGTCCGACGGCGGCAGCTCCACCGGCCCACCCTGCACCCGAACAAGTCAACCCTCATACTCCCCTTGGCCTGCGTCTTCCCCCGCACTGGTTCGTTCCGTCTGAGGTCTCAACATCGTCCTTCGCCTTGGTGCTCTCGTCGTGGCGCCGCCGTTTGTTGTTCCCAACATGGTCAGCAAAACAAGAGGAATCGGGAGACGACTGTTCGTCGAGGGGCTGACAGTCCCGGGCCAACCAGGTCCATGGCCTAGGTTTTGTTGTTTAGCATGCGTAGCCCACGACATGTTTCAACTTTTTTTTGGATCCAGCAGGTATCAAGCGGCCTCTGGGCCTCCCAGCCTAGCTTGTCTATAACATCAGCAACCCAAGTTATGTTTGTTTTTTCAAGACGACGCATAGCTCAGTTCTATTTTTCTGTGACAATGCAAAACTGAACCTATGTTTTCCCTTTTATAATAGCATATATATTTATATTTATATCTTATTTTATTACATATATATAATAAAAACAACATAAGGTTCCGTTAAACCTATTGTTCGTCCAACCATTTTATAGACCTTCCCACTTCCTTTATTTTTGTTTTCATTAATCTTATATCTGAATTTTCTCCCACTTTCTTTTTCGATGTAATCTGAGTTTTCTCCCAGTACTTTACCCTAGAACCAACTCAGCTATCCCACGTCTAGCCTAAAAAATAATAATACCCCACATCCTATTAACTCATCAAATTAAAATGATATTTTATTTCATAAATCAAAAGTTCTTACAAAATAATAATAATAATAATTGTTTATATATAACTTGGCAAGTTAACTCCTGCTGATTGCGTACATAAGCCTGCAAAGATTTTACTGACCAATGCAGTAATAGACGTGCGATCATGTGTTTATGTTTATAACATTTCTCCGTCCAGCCCAACATGATATTTTCAGCCAGCCCAGCAAGTCAGCGGATTTCGAGGAAAATGCAAATGGGCTTTAAATTCTACCATATATATAAAGGGGCTGCATAGATGCTACATCATTGTTTCACCCAGCCCACCACTAGTACAGAACCGGGTAATAGCACCGGTTCGTAAGGCCCTTTAGTGCCGGTTAGGTAACCGGCACTAAAATTTCGGCACTAAAGGCTCCCCCCTTTAGTACCGGTTCAGCATGAACCACTGCTAAAGGGCAACCACGTGGCACGAGCCAGCTCCGGGGGCCGGGAGCCCTTTAGTACCGGTCGGTAACACCAACCGGTACTAAAATGTTGGGGGTTTTTTGGTTTTATGATTTCTTTTTCATTTAATTTTTTGTTTTCCATTTTAATTCTTTTTCGTTTGCTGGTATTTTACGGTACTACACATTGTACACGTTATGCATATATACATATATATATATATAGAATTTCTAGTAGAACCAATCATATATATATCATCAGTCATGTCTCACAAACCACCATATTAATTCACACATACACACATGTACATAGCTATATACAATTTCTCCTACATATGCATGTTGCCTTCGGAGCTAGTGGCATTAGCCTGATTGGTGCCTTCGGAGCACGATGACAATTGGAAGTGGTTCATGTCTTTTTCGATGGGGGCGGTAGCGGGTAATAGTATTCTCCCGTCGGATTTATGACCTGGTCGAGCAAAAATCCCGCTATTTCCTCTTGAAGTGCTTCTATGTGCTCCGTTGGTAGGAGCTTGTCCCGCACCTCTTTGAACTGTTAAGAAGGAGATCAATATGCTTGTGTATTAGTTGTGTGACTAGATATGGATAATGGTGTAAAAATTGTGAATAGTGTTCTGACAAGCGTACCCATTCCTGTCTTTGAGATCTGCTCCTTTCGGACGCCATCATGCGAATGTTCTCGCAAACGCAGAATGCACACAGATTAGTCCCCTGCGCCTGCTTCAGGGCCTTTATTACGAGAATGGAATTTAATTTGATCAGATAATAATTAATCAAGCATGATAATTAAAGAGATGGCAGCTAGCTAGCTAGCTAGTACTACTTATTTACTTACCTTGGCTCGAAACCATTTCAGCTTTGGTTTCCATTCACATTCCGTGACGCTGATGAACCTTGACCAAGCCCTGCCCGCCGACAAAGAAAATGAATAAAGGGGTTATTAAATAGTTCATATCATAAAATGACGAACTAAATAGGCCGAGATATATAGTTAATAATTATTGAAATTACCTGTTGACTATCCCAAACAAGATGTTATAGTCACTATTTGCTTTGAGTAGTGAGTCCAGTATTTCAATTGTTCCGGCGTCAACTTTAATGATACACAAGATCCAGTGATATCTGCATGCACACACGTTTGCATGTCTTAATTAAGCGGGCATATGTAAGCAAAAACATGTAGCTAGCTAGTAGTCAAAAACAGAGAATTTGTAGTACAAGAAAGTGTGACTCGCTCGAAGTTGTAAGGAAGTAGTATATCTTCATTGTATTTGAGGCGCTTCAAGAACTCGAACATGCTGTCCTCTACCTCTTTTTCATAATATGCATCTAATTTCCATGTGTATTCATTAACGGTGTTTGGGTCAATGAACACAATGCCATAGCGTCCACCTTTTCTCATTTCATACATCTTCATCCTGCATAATACCACAGAAAAGAATATTGTGAGGATAATTACACGTAATGATTGATCAAAAGGATCACTACAGCTAGCTTGAGACTTAAATTACAGAAAGAAATCACTTACATACAATAGCAACTGACGATAGATTTGTCGAGTGCGTCTTGATTGTATAACTGAAATAGTTCAGAATACTCAACGGCCACAGCTTTCTCATGGTAGTAATCATCCTTCTTGACATACACCATGAGGGACTCTCGATCGGATCTCTTGATAATGTCCATGTACCATTGATGCAATTCATACATTCTCATTGGGAGCTTGTTGACATCTTCTGGCTTGACCAAAGGTTGGCCCCGGACAAATTTCTGTTTTATTTCCTCCTCTGTAATCAGAGGCATGTCCTCGATCTCGAGGAGTTGTCCAACAGTGATCTTGAGTTCTTCAGCCTGCATTATATGCTCCTGGGTTATTACCACATCGCCCACCTCGGGAACGTAAACCGTTTGGTCATAATAATATTGGGCGTGTGTACTGTCACGTGTTGTTGGCGGCACAACAAGCGGGGGGATCGATTGCGCTGCCTGTTTTCACAGCTGGGCAACGGTTTTCCCGCATTTTTTGACAGCTGCTTGTTGTTTGCTCGAGCTCGAGCTCGCCTCCTTTTGTAAACATGTCGATGTAACTTCCTGATGTGGCGCTCATAGTTTGAGTCAACAGGCTTAGGAGCTGGTGGTTGAGCCATACGAATGAAGTGGTCAACTACTTCCACATGCACTTTCTCCCTTGGCGGCGGTGGCGGTTTCGGTCCAAAATGGGCGTCGACTTCTGCCCGCACTATGGCATTGGTTGGCTCCTCGATCCTGTCATAAGCCCTTACAGGAAGAGGAGTACTGAGGTTTGGACCATATTTATATCGCTTGCCTCCGCCTGTACTTCCTGTACTATCACCTCGACTCGTACCGCTACGCACCATAACTGCGGGGTGTCTCTTCTGCAATTGCTGAGGCGGCGGAGACGGCTGACGGGGCTGAGTTGGACGAGGAGGAGTGGCCTGAAGCTGTGCCGGACTTGGAGGAGGAGTGGCCTAAGGTTGTGCCGGACTTGGAGGAGGAGTGGACGCCTAACGCTGTGTCGAACTTGGAGGAGGAGTGGCCTGACACTTTGCTGGACTTAGAGGAGGAGGAGTGGCCTCACGCGTTGGTGGACTTGGAGGAGCGGGAGTCTGCTGACTCGGTGGTGGACTTCGACGAGGAGTCGGGTGACGCGGTGTCGGTGGCCTTCGAAAGATGATGCAATCCTTTCTCCATAGGATGACACGATGCATGGCCTCTCCCAATGTGTGCTCGTCGTCACCTCCAGGAATGTCAAGCTGTAGCTCCGAATATGGGTCCACCACCTCATCAACCAAGACACGAGCATAGCCCGCTGGAATCGGGTTGCAATGGAAGGTTGCCTTGGGGGAATTTGAAAAGCAACGGCGTCCGCCACCTTCATGGATATGTTCTTCATTTTGAAGTGTAGCTCGCAGTTAGTGTTCTCCGTGATGTCATCCACGGGGTATCTATCCAGCACTACTGCGTTGCCCGGGGCGGAACCCACGCTGCTTCTCGGCATGGATGGGGCGGCGGTATCCAATGCTGGATCATCCGCTAGCTGCTGCAGCTGCTGAGACCCCCTTTGCTGGCTAAGTGAGTCGATCTGCTCCTGCTGCCGCTGGAATTTAGCTGCCAATTCCGCTTAACTTGCTTCTAGGCCTTGAAGGCGTTCATAGTCCCGCTTCCTCTGCTCCTCCTCCATCTTCCTCTTCTTCTCCTCCGCAATCTTCTTTCTCGCACGGGTTCTGTAGTCGGCATTCCAGTCCGAAAACCCCTCATACCACGGAATAGCGCCCTTGCCTTGTGTTCTTCCCGGGTGTTCAGGATTTCCCAGGGCACACGTAAGCTCGTCGTTCTCTCTGTTGGGCTGGAACACCCCCGATCGAGCCTCTTCTATTGCAACAAGTAGCGCATCGTCGGCTCCGTTCAGACATGCCTTCGTCGAAACATTGCCTGTCTTCGGGTCCAACTCCCCCCCATGCGCATAGAACCAAGTCCTGCACCTGGGGGGCCATCTCTTAGTAACCGGAGTGACACTTGCATCCTCCATCTCTTTTTCAGACTTATCCCACTTAGGCATTGCCACCGCGTAGCCACCTGGCCCCAGCTTATGGAACTTATCCTTTTTTCGGCATTCTTCTTGTTTATTCTCGACCGTTCCTTAGCTAATTTTGAATCCTTGAATTTCATGAAATCGTCCCAATGAGCACTTTGATTCTCTAGTATCCCCTCGAATACTGGAGTCTTCCTTCCTCCCTTGACGTACTTCTCCCACATCATTCTCTTGTGGTTCTTGAATGCAACCGCCATCTTCCTAAAAGCAGCGTTCTTGACTTTCCGCACATCTGCTTCTGTGAAATGATCTGGTAGGGTGAAACGTTCCATGAGAGTATCCCAAAGCAGATTTTTTTGATTCTCGTCGACAAAAGTAACATCTGGACGTGGATTTGCTGGCTTTCTCCATTCTTGAAGGGAGATCGGGAGTTGGTCCTTCAAAAGAACTCCGCACTGACGAACGAACTTGTCCACAATCTTCTTAGGCGCTAATGGTTCGCCATTAGGTTTGAATGCCTCGATATTGTACTTTACGTCCTCCTTCAACTATTTGTTCAGGCCTCGTTTCGTCCTTTTGCCTAAAGATTTGCTCGATCCGGATGGCTGAAAGAAGAAAGATCGATTCATTAATATATCTTCAACTCATTTAAAACATGCGATGATCACCAGAGTCTTGCTTATATAAATATATATACCTCGCCGGTGTTTGTTGTTTCAGGATCAACATGTTCTTCGTCGTAGTTCATGACTTCATCTTCTCGGTCGTCGCAATCGAATATCATATCACCCTCTCCAGTGTTGTTTAGAAATTCGGAGCTGTCAAAATCTTCTTCATTCTGATCATCATCTGGCCCGCGTATGATATCGAACATGGTCTGTTCTCTCTCTCTGTTGGTATTGTCCGCCATAGCTTTTATTTAACTATGCCAAAAGAAATATAAAACAATTTAGTATAATCTCGAATAATAGATATAATCTCAAATAATAGATATAATCTCGAATACATCGTCTCGAATAATAGATATAATCTCGAATACATCGTCTCGAATAATAGATTTTATCTCGAATACGTCGTCTCGAATAATAGATATAATCTCGAATACATCGTCTCAAATAATATATATAATCTCGAATAAATCATCTCAAATATTATATATCGAATACATCACTAGCTAGCTAGCTAGCTAATAAAGATCAAATACTAGAGAGTAATCTAGGCGGTGAACAACCAAAGTGAAGGAACCATCACTGGATCATAGCTCGGGTGATCTCCCCAAAGAACCTGCCAGGTATTGGAGAACCTGGCGTCCATAGCAGCCATGTAGCGATGGACGTGCTCGTCCTCCTCCCTGACACGGCGACGTACCACCTCCGGCGGGGCCGGCTCCCTCCGCACCGAAAGTGGCCCACGCGAATGCCACCAAAGGAGATGAGGGTCGACGACGGGACCCGGGGCCGGGTTCCTCACCAAGCGTTGCGCCCCTCAAGGTAGCACCTCCCAGTGCCAGCCCGGCGGAGCCCAGTCCCGAACATGGGTCCTCTGAAACAGGATGTCGTCGCGAACGGGTCGACGGCGAGGATGCGGGCCGGGCATCGTCAACAACAAATACTATATGCAAATGTAACACTAATTATGCTATCATCGCATATGTCAAAATTCTATATGCTATTTCATACTAATTAAGCATCTAACACTAAAAACAGAAAAAACAACTTCTATACATCCATTAAAAACAGAAAAACAACATTATATAAAAAAATTCCATACTAATTAAACACTAATTATATCCATCTAACATGCATTCATACATATATACTAGTGAAAAAATAATAATCTGAAAAATCTAAACTAATTAAGCATACAAAATACATATATACTAATTAACTTAATTAAGGAAATGTGCGTGTGTGTGTGTTCATGCTTGTGTGTGTGTATGGGCTCGGGGAGGGGCGGTGGCCACCGGGGGCGAGGGATCAGAGAGGGGTTAGAGGGGGAGAGCTCACAGCGGGGCGACGACGACGGCGAGGCGACGGCCCGGGGCGTGACGGGGGACGACGCGGGGACGGCCCGACGGGGACAGGGACGGGCCCGGGGCGGCGACGGAGACGAGGGCGGTGACGGGGACGAGGGCGGCGACGAGGATGGGGGCGGCGACGGGGGCGGCGTAGGACGGGGGCAGCGTCGATCGATCGGGAAGAAACAGAGGGGGAGAATGAAATTTTTCGAAGTGTTGTATATATAGAAGGCACCTTTAGTACCGGTTGGAGCCACCTACCGGTACTAAAGGTCTGTTTTGGCTAGCCCAAGCGGCGGGAAGCGACCCCCTTTAGTACCGGGTGGTGGGTCCAACCGGTACTAAAGCCCCCCCCCCCTTTAGTACCGGTTGGTTCCACGACCCATTACTAAAGGGTGTGCGCTGCCAGGCGAGGGGCGCAGAAGTTTAGTCCCACCTCGCTAGCCGAAGGGCGCTCACACCTGCTTATAAGCCCCGCCGCCGCTGTTGTCTCGAGCTCCTCTCTAAAGCAGGCCTTCTGGGCCTACCTCCGCTACTCTGCCCTGTGGGGCCTATTGGGCTTGCGGGCCTGCATCCTGGCCCAACAGCAGGTTGGGTTTCTAGTCATATGCAGGCCGCTGTGGCCCGGTAGGTGGGCTTTTTTCATTTAGTTTTTTCTTTTCTGCTTTATTTATTTTGTTTTATTTATTTTTAGTTGTTTTTTGCTGTATTTAGAGTTTCTTTGTGAATATTTTTGATAGTTTTTAGAAACTTTCAGTTAGTGCCGGTAGTTTTTAAATTTGAATAGTTTAAATTTTGAATTATTTGAAATTTGTGTGAATCACTAGTTTGTGAATAACATAACTTTAAAAATACATTTTCCAGTGATTCTTTTTTCTTATGTTTAATATTAGTGTGTTTTATCATTATATTCAATTTGGTAATGCTTAAGTTATTTAAAAAATGAAATGCCTTTGTAACGGATGAGTTTTCGTCCGAAACCCTGATACTTCGAAACAGATTGTCCATTTTGTACATGAAGTGCATCCAGTTTTTGCGGTAACCCTCTCTACTTTTTTGCACATGCTATGTGGGTGAAATTATGATACCATGCCAACTTTCATCCTTTTCTGAGTTTATTTGAAATGCTTTTCAATTTCAGGGTCATTTAGCTGAAAAAATCAGTAAATGCATGAAAGAATTTGCTTGCACATAAAATTTCTTCGCGTTTCAAATGCCAAAACACATAACTAGCTACCCTAACTATTACAGAGATTCCCTCCTGGGTGTGAAACATAGAAGAAAGTGATGATAGTTAAGCCGATCACATCCCAGATCTTTGGGTGTGAAACTTTTTCTTCGCGTGTGTCCCTTTGCGTCGTAGCCATGGAAAATCTTCATCATTTAATGGGATGCTCGGGTCAATATTCACTATGAATGGAGCAATTTCATCAAACTTTTCATAATCTTCTGACTTGTCTGTCTTGTCATCCACTCCCACGATGTTTCTCTTCCCAGAAAAAACTATGTGCCGCTTTGGCTCATCGTACGATGCACTCGCTTCCTTATCTTTTCTTTTTCTTGGCTTGGTAGACATGTCCTTCACATAGAAAACCTGTGCCACATCATTGGCTAGGACGAATGGTTCGTATGTATACGCAAGATTGTTGAGATCCACTGTTGTCATTCCGTACCGCGGGTCTTCCGTTACCCCGCCTCGTGTCATATTGACCCATTTGCACCGAAACAAAGGGACCTTCAAACCACGTCGATAGTCAAGTTCCCATATGTCCTGTATATAACCATAATATGTTTCCTTTCCCGTCTTGGTTTCTGCATCAAAGCGGACACCACTGTTTTGGTTGGTGCTCTTCTTATCTTGGGCGATCGTGTAAAATGTATTACCATTTATCTCGTACCCGTTGAAAGTCATTATATTCGAAGATGGTAACTGGGACAGCAAGTACAGGTCATCTTCAATAGAGGCGTCATGCATGGTACGTGCTCGCAACTAGCTGGCGAAACTCCTGGTTTGTTCACGTGTAATCCAGTCATCAGACCGCTCCGGGTGTTTGGAGCGTAGCAAATTCTTGTGTTCATCCATATACGGAGCCACCAAGGCGGAATTCTGTAGAACTGTGTAGTGTGCTTCAGTGAGAGAATGTACGTCCATACATATTATTTGTTCCCCTCCTAGCATGCCTTTTCCATCCAGTCTTCCCTTATGCCGCGATTCAGGAACACCAATCGGCTTAAGGTCAGGAATAAAGTCAATACAAAACTCAATGACCTCCTCATTTTGACGGCCCTTGGAGATGCTTCCTTCTGGCCTAGCATGGTTATGAACATATTTCTTTAAGACTCCCATGAACCTCTCAAAGGGGAACATATTGTGTAGAAATACAGGACCCAAAACGTTAATCTCTTCGCATAGATGAACTAGGACGTGCGTCATGATGTTGAAGAAGGATGGTGGGAACACCAACTCGAAACTGACAAGACATTGCACCAAATCATTCTGTAACCTTGGTATGATTTCTAGATCGATTACCTTCTGAGAGATTGCATTGAGAAATGCACATAGCTTCACAATGGCTAATCGAACATTTTCCGGTAGAAGCCCCCTCAATGCAACCGAAAGCAGTTGTGTCATAATCACGTGGAAGTCATGAGACTTTAGGTTCTGGAACTTTTTCTCTGCCATGTTTATTATTCCCTTTATATTCGATGAGAAGCCAGACGGTACCTTAATACTGAGCAGGCATTCAAAGAAGATTTCCTTCTCTTCTTTGGTAAGAGCGTAGCTTGCATGACCCTGAGTGTATGCCGTCTTTTCCGTGCATACGTTGCTGGTCCTCCTGGGCCTCAGGTGTATCTTTTGTCTTCCCATACACGCCCAAGAAGCCAAGCAGGGTCACACAAAGATTCTTCGTCACATGCATCACGTCGATTGCGGAGCGGACCTCGAGGTCTTTCCAATAGGGCAGGTCCCAAAATATAGATTTCTTCTTCCACATGGGTGCGTGTCCCTCAGCGTCATTCGGAACAGGTTGTCCACCAGGACCCTTTCCAAAGACCACCTTCAAATCCTTGACCATATCATGTACATCAGCACTAGTACGGTGGCGAGGCTTCGTCCAGTGATCCGCCTCACCTTTGAAATGCTTGCCTTTCTTTCTTACGGGATGCCTGCTCGGAAGAAATCGACGATGTCCCAGGTACACATTCTTATTAGCCAAATATATACTGTCGGTATCGTCCAAACAGTGTGTGCATGCGTGATATCCCTTGTTTGTCTGTCCTGAAAGGTTACTTAGAGCAGGCCAATCATTGATGGTCATGAACAGCAACGCCTTTAGGTCAAATTCTTCCCCCACGTGCTCATCCCACGCACGTACACCTGTTCCATTCCACAGTTGTAAGAGTTCTTCAACTAACGGCCTTAGGTACACATCAATGTCGTTGCCGGGTTGCTTAGGGCCTTGGATGAGCACTGGCATCATAATGAACTTCCGCTTCATGCATAACCAAGGAGGAAGGTTATACAAACATAGAGTCACAGGCTAGGTGCTATGGTTGCTGCTCTGCTCCCCAAAAGGATTAATGCCATCTGCGCTTAGACCAAACCATACGCTCCTGGTGTCATCTGCAAACTCCTTCCCGTACTTTCTTTCGATTTTTCTCCACTGTGACCCGTCAGCGGGTACTCTCAACTTTCCGTCTTTCTTACGGTCTTCTCTGTGCCATTGCATCGCCTTGGCATGCTCTTTGTTTTGGAACAAACGTTTCAACCGTGGTATTATAGGAGCATACCACATCCCCTTGGAAGGAATCTTCTTCCTGGGGCGCTGGCCCTCGACATCACCAGGGTCATCGCGGCTGATCTTATAGTGCAATGCACCACATACCGGGCAAGCGTTCAAATCCTCGTACTCACCGTGGTAGAGGATGCAATCATTAGGGAAAGCATGTATCTTCTGCACCTCTAACCCTAGAGGGCAGACAACCTTCTTTGCTTCGTACGTACTCTCGGGCAATTCGTTGTCCTTTGGAAGCATATCCTTTATCATTACCAGCAACTTTCCAAATCCCTTGTCAGATACACCATTCTCTGCCTTCCATTGCAGCAATTCCAGTGTGGTGCCCAGCTTTTTCTTGTCACCTACGCAATTCGGGTACAACAATTTTTTGTGATCCTCTAACATGCGCTACAACTTCTTTTTCTCCAAATCACTTGCGCAGTTTCTCTTTGCATCGGCAATGGCCCGACCTAGATCATCAACGGGCACATCTGATGCCTCTTCTTCAGCTTCTTCCCGCATTACCGGCTTAGCTTCTTCCCCCATTATTGTATCATCGTATTCAAGGAACCCATGGCCAGGATAGCTGTCGTCGTCCTCTTCTTCTTCATTGTCTTCCATCATAACCCCTCTTTCTCCGAGCTTGGTCCAAACATTATAATGGGGCATGAAACCGGACTTAAACAGGTGGACGTGAATGGTTCTCGACGTAGAGTAATTGTTACCATTCTTACAGCGAGCACATGGACAAGGCATAAAACCATCCGCCCGCTTGTTTGCCTCAGCCGCAAGCAGAAAAGTATGCACGCCCTCAATGAACTGGGGAGAGCATCGGTCATCGTACATCCATTGCCGGCTCATCTTCATTACACAACACCGAATAGACCAAATTAATACAAGTTCATACATAAAGTTCATACAACACTTAAATGCAACAAACAAATAAATCTCTAGCTAAAGCATTTAAATGCAACAACAAATACGATCAAGATCTCAACTAAGGTAACAATGGATCCAACAGCATAATGATACCAAGCCTCACTATCGATGGCATATTTTCTTATCTTTCTAATCTTCGAGCGCATTTTCTCCATCTTGATCTTGTGATCATCGACGACATCGGCACCATGCAACTCCAATTCCATCTTCTCACCCTCAATTCTTTTCAACTTTTCTTTCAAGTACTCGTTTTCTCTTTCAACTAAATTTAACCTCTCGGTAATAGGGTCGGTTGGAATTTTTGGTTCACATACCTCCTAGAAAAATTTTCTATGTCAACTTGATGGGCATAATTTGTCATAAACACAAAATGCAACTAGTTTTAAAAGAGAATATACATACCACATCCGAATCATAACAAGGACTAGGGCCGACGGGGACGGATATCAAAACCATGGCACTATATGTATAACAAACAACGTACGGGTAAGATAATTATACGAGTAACTATATATCCAAATCACACAAACATCAATTTTTATATAAAATTTCATGAACAAGAGGCTCACCACAAGGTGGTGCCGGCGACGGGACGGTGCGGGTGATCGACGGTGGCTACGATGGAGATTTAGAAGGCACTAAGTAAACCACACCTACATATGCAAACTAAGTGTTATTTTTGACCTCAAATTGCATATAAATCAAATACTAGCACATATATATATATATCCTCCCAAATTACTAAACCCACAAATTAATCACTATATAAAGCATTGCAAGAGCTAATCTAGCAATGAGAGATGAAAGGACAAAGTTGCTAACCTTTGTGATCATTTGAATGGATGGGGGCCTTCAAATCTTGACAAATTTTGGGCAAAATGTGTGATGAGCTCGAGAGGAAGAGGGGAAGAACAGAGAGGAGAGGGGAAAGGGGAAGAACAGAGCGAGCTCGGGTGGATGAAGGGTTTATGTAGGACGACCTTTAGTACCGGTTCGTGCCAAGAACCGGTACTAAAGGGGCTGGAGGGGCCCCATTCTGACAACATCCTGCCACCACTCTCATTAGTACCAGTTCGTGACACGAACCGGTGCTAAAGGTTCGCCATGAACCGGTACTAATGAAAGCGGCCCGGCTAGTCATTGGAACCGGCACTAATGTATACATTAGTGCCGGCTCAAATACAAACCGGCACTAATGTGCTTCACGTTTGACCATTTTTATACTAGTGCACCAAATGGACTAAAAAACAAATCTACTGGCTGACATGTGGGCCAGTAGGTCAAAGCCTAAGTAAGGCATTGGATTTACATCCAACGGCTGGCATTTTTCTTCAATCTCTCGTCTTCTTCCCCCAGCGCTGCCGGGACCACCTGCTCCAGCCTTCGGCGTCCAGCGGCATTGTTTTGCGTGCCTCGCAGCGAAACGCTACCCCGCCGACGGCCAGGCCATCCCTCTACTCCGAACCTCCTATTATTCTCTACCGAGTGTAGGACCACCCCGCACCCGAACCAGTCAAGTTTCCCACTCCTCTCCATCTGCGACTCCACTGCCGCATCTTCCCCATCTCCGGGTCATTCCATTCTAGGGCCTTGCCATTGTCCACCACCTTGCTGCGCTCGGCGCGGCGTGGTCAACAAACGAGAGTCATCGGAAGAGGACTGTACATAGAGAGTCTGACGGCTGGGACCCACGAGATCCATAGTCGCACGAAGGAAAGTTCCTCCTTATTAAGCCGTTTCCTCCCCTGACAGCTGGGACCCACCGGTTGTATCTTCGCATGGAAGGAAGTGCCTCCTTGTTATGCAAAAAAAAAACTATTCATCCCGATGACAGCTGGGACCCGGAAGATTTGGTGGCTGGCTTGTGGGCCTACTAAGCAGACGTGTACGCAGGGCTTTGTCAACTTAATCAACAAATGATTCTAGCAATTGGACCGTTGGATGTTAATCCAACAGCCGTGGTCCTTCTTGAACCTCTGTACTTGCTCCTGTCTCCCGTGGGCGGTAGTGCTGCCGTGCACCTGAACCAGTCAAGTTTCCCACTCCTCTCCATCTACGACTGCACTGCCGCATCTTCCCCATCTCCGCATCGTTCCAGTCTGGGGCCTCGCCGTTGTCCACAGGCCTTGGTGCACTCGGCATGGTGTGGTCAACATGGTCAACAAACGAGAGTCGTCGGAAGATGACTATACGTGACAGGCTGACAGTGGGGACGCACCACGCCCACGGACGCATGCATGCAACTGCATCCATTTTACCCTGAAAAATAATGTTTTCTCCCCCTGACTGCTGGGACCCACAAGCTACATCTTCGCACGCAAGGAAGTGCCTGACAGTCGGGACTCACCTAGTCGAAGCGTTCGTAGCATTGTCATTCTGGTCGCGAATGTGTATGCACATGCTGGTCGATCGGTCTGTCTGCAGGCTACGTCAATGAACCGTGGCCGTGTAAGGAATGGCACGTGTCGTAGTAGAGGCACGCATGTAGCATGTACACGTATGTACAGCCAGGTTGCAAGAAAGTAAATACGGGCACGTACGTACATACGGGCGGGGTCTTGAACGCCTACTCGCGCATACGTATGGCCAGGGCTCGTGTACATGGCTGGGTCAGTACGGAGAAATTGCGTCGTCGTCGTGTTGATCAGGAGGCAATGGAATGCGTCATGTTCATCGGGAGGCAACGGAATACGTTGTGTTCATCGGGAGGCAACGGAATACGTCGTGTTCATCGGGAGCCAGCCGGCTTGGACGGAACAACCGATCAAAATGAGGCCTGGCGTACCGTAGAACGGAGGAAACGGCCTTGTGTTCGACCAGCCACGGTCGAAACGGGATCCTGTTCATTGGGAGGGGTCTGGCGTACCGCAAAATAGAGGAAATGGACTTATCTTGGACCTCCTACGGTCGAAACGGGGTCCTGTTGATCGGGAGGGGTGTGGCATACCGTAAAACGGAGGAAACCAACTTCTGTTGGAGCGCTACGGTCGAAACGGGAGTCCTGTTCATCGGGAGGGGTGTGGCGTACCACAAAACGGGACTCCACGGGATACTGTTCATCTACACCGTTGACCTCCTCCAGCCTCCACGGGCTACTGTTCATCCACCGTCGACCTCCTCCAGCCTCCACCTATGACTATTCATCCACGGGCTCCTGTTCATCCGGCTTGCACCGCTCCTCCACCGGCTATTGTTCAACCAGCCCTCTCCACGGGGTCCTATTCAGCTACCCCTCCACGGGCTACTGTTCATCCAGCCCTCCACCGACTACTGTTCAACCAGCCCTCCACGGGGTCGTCCTGTTCATCCAGCCCTCCACGGGGTCCTATTCATCCTCCCCCAACCGGCTCGATCCGGGTCCTGTTTATCCAGCGGCAACACCACGGGGTCCTGTTCATCCAAACCCCCCAACAACACTCACTGTTCAGCAAGGGAAGGAGGCAGCAGGGTTTGATCGGCTTCAGTTAGCAGCAGTAGCGAAGGAATCACTCGGGTTCAGTTAACAACAAGGGATCGATCGCTTGGGTTCAGTAACGTAGCTAGTGCAGTCGCTCGGGTTCAGTTAGAGCCCAACGCCTCTCTCGGGTTCAGTTAGAGCGCAACGCCTCGCACACACGCGCGTACGTGTATGAGAGAAACGTGCATCACTCGGCCCCCGACCACCCACCGTAACCGGGAACCCCTGATATTTTCCTCGCCCTCGCTTCTACCACGGTTTTTTCCGTCATGGACGGCCCAAAGAATGTCATGCAGTCGTGTCTTCGGCCCGCCCAGGACAATAAACCAATTTTCTGTCATGATTTTTTGTCATAGAAGTAGGGGCCCACCACATCTATGATGATATCGGGTTTTGTCACAATTATCGTCATAGAAGTGACATAAGCATGACAGGAAAAAAATCCGTTCGGCCCAAAATGTCACGGATGTGTCTTTTTTGTAGTGTTCTGTGCATATATAACCTAGCTCCTTGGTTGTGTATGAAGAAAAAATACATTATGATGTCAATGATTATCCAAAGCCTGAAGCAACCTGGAAATTACATTGACATTTACTTTCAGCTACTGGTAGAAGAATTGCTGACAATGTGGATAGATGTGCCTGCTGTTAAATGTTATGATGCTTACAGAAAGGAGATTTTCGATCTACATGCGATGCTGGTGCACACCATTCAAGATATGCTGACATTAGGCAACACATCGGTGCAGAAATCAAAGGGAGATATAGGGTGCATCACATGCATGAATAGGACAGCTAGCAGAAGACTTCCCAAATCGCACAAAACCGTCTATTTGCGTCATCGTAGGTTCTTACGGAAAACTCACCCATACCGAAAGATGAAAGCTGAATTTGATGGTACCGCAGAGGCAGGTGTGGGCCCAAGACCCTATGAAGGGTAGGTCGTCCACAACATGGATAAAAAAATTAATGTTGTGCTTGGCAAGAACCACCCTTTGATAGTGAAACAAACACCCAAGGGTCAAGTGTTTAAGAAGAAATCAGTGTTCTGGAAATTACCTCACTGGGAGATTCTACGTGTATGTCACTGCATCGATGTCATGCACATAGAGAAGAATGTATGTGAAAGCATCCTTGGTACTCTGCTCAAGATTAAAGGTAAAAGAAAGGATGGTGACGGTTCACGGCTCGATATGCTTGTTGATCAATCAAAACGCAAGGGTGAAGCAGAAGATGATGACAAATTCATCAAAGCTCGCCAGAGTTACAATTTCAGTACAAAAGAAGCAACACAGTTCTTCACCTATTTGTTGTTAGTTAAGACACCCTCTTCGTACTGCGCAAACATCAGAAGTCTCGTGGATGTGAGCTCAGGTAAAATGAAGTTGGGACACATGAAGTCACATGATTGCCACGTAATGTTGTCATAAATCCTCTCGGTGGCCATCAAGAATCTGATGGACAAAGATATAAGAAATACACTCATTGACCTCTGTGATTTCTTCAACCAACTATGGCAGAAAGTTGTAGATCCTGAAGAGTTAGATCATATGCAAGAATATTGTCCAACATAGAGATGCTTTTCCCATCGTCATTCTTTGATGTCATGGTCCATCTCACTGTGCACCTTGTCGACGAGATAAAGTATTGTGGTCCTGTGTTTCTTTGCAACATGTATCCCTTCGAGCGGTTCATGGGAATACTAAAGCGCTTTTGTTGGAACCGGAACCATCCAGAGGCAAGCATCCTACAAGGTTATATTGCGGAGGAGGTGGTTAAGTTTTGCACCGAATACATGAAATAAAGACCTATAGGTTTTCCCCTCTCTTTCCACGAGGGAAGGCTGAAAGGTTAGTTGGTCCTTACTGGCACGCAAATGGCTGCACTCGGAGAATTGGCAGAGAAAGCCCATTTGACGGTACTGCTTAACAGCCCAGTTCTCAGCGCTTATGCCAAAGAACACTTGGCGGAGATACGCCAAAGCTTCTTACCAATGGTGCCTTCATCAGATGTGGAGATGAAGGAGCACACTAAGAACTACGCCGAATGGCTGAAGAATCATTTGGCACAAGGATCCATCAATGACATTGCTACATGGTTGGCACAAAAGCCATCACCTACGGTGTTGACGTACCAAGAATATGACATAAATGGATACACGTTCTACACTGAGGAACGTGATCAGAAGACCTCATACCAGAACAGCTCTGTTCGAATAGAATGCAAGATTATAAATGAAGCTGATAAAAGGGTATACTATGGAACCATCAAAGAAATTTGGGAGCTTGACTATGTGAAAGTTAAGGTGGCATTATTCAGGTGCGCATGGATCACTCTTGGTCAGGTAAGGATTGATGAGTACAGGAAGACCTGTGTTAACAGGACAACAAGGGCATATCACGCGGACCCATTCATTCTTGCCAGCGATGCTACCCAGATTTTCTTTGTGGAAGACCCCTTGCATAAGAACTTCCATGTAGTGATGCATGGGAAGAGAAGGGTACTGGGTGTCGATGATGTTGCCGATGAGGACGAGTACGATGAATTTGATGAGTTGCCAGCCAATGGATCATGCACCAGTGTAACAGAGAAGCGTTAAATCATGAGAAAACCCAAGTTCATTCGGGGTCAACGTAATGATCCCAGTTACCCCGTGTACATGGGAATTAAGCCGTAAGACTAGTCTTTATGCCTACCCTGCAACTTAATTCGTTCAATTTAGAACTGTCGCGTGTACTGAATTTGTGAGTTATGCCCGGTTTTCTGTTGATGTAAGAACCATTAATATGTTGACCTTGATATGCTTTCAGCTCAGGCAATGAATATGAACTATTTTTTGTTGTTATTATTATTATATCATAGAGGTACCACAATCAATTGATCTCACTACAGTATGTGTGAACAAAAATATGCAATCTGGTTTGCGAATAGCACATGGTTAGTTGATGAAAGTCGTGTGCCGACCAGACCCCGCCCACGACCTGAGTCGTGCTTTCTGATTGGCCAGAACCCAAACCCCACGGATTGTACGTCTGCACTGTTGGATGCTCCCAGATCGAAAGGCGATCCTCATCCCATTCGACAACACATGCAGTTCCGGTTGTAATTTTACTTTTATGCACAAAATGCACGTTAATCTCAAAAAATGTCTTAAATATAGCTAACGATACCTGAAATGCGCTAGAAAATCAAACCCGTGGTATAATGGTGATTGCGTACCGTCGAAATTTTTATGAGGCCAAACGATGAAGTCACCGGCCACAGGAGTTTGAATTGACACGTCTCCTTTTGGAAACCATGATCCTTCATGTAAGATGCTCCAATTTGTAACGAGCAGTCATCAAAACTTGTGCCAAACTTTACCATTTTTTTCCACAGGGTCGTGAGAGCACGCCACGGGCACATATCGATTTTGATGATGTCCGAACTCCATCTGAATTTTTTGTAATTGAAATACCAACTAGGCCTACGCTAGTGGCCGCACCTCGCGGCCGAAATGTTTGAAACTTCTCCCCGCTTCTTGAACAAATAGATGAAAACTCACAAAGCGACGCACAAATGATCTGTACACCTTCTTTGCGAGGCTGATAGTAAGGGGGTATCATAGCTGGTATCGTGCATGCCAACTAGGCAATTTTGATGAGCTCTCATTGAATTAAATGAAGAAAGAGAGGGTTAAGTATCATATCATGAAACCTTATCATAATAAATGCTATGCTACTATGTGTCATGCATGACAATAAATAAAGTACTACATATGATACTACTCTATGATATTATGCATTAGACTAGCCACAGTGGGAGTAACTTCAGTAGTAACATCGAGTCCAACTCAACAAATTTGCTTATGTGGCAATGAGTTAATGAGGAGATAGGTAGTTTGAGTAACATAGCTAGTTACTGTAACATCACATGTTCCAATGCAATATGAGTCTATAACCTAATAAATGAGGCTTTGCATGTTACCATACTTATATGTTACTACCCACTATGAAAGGTAGTAACATAGTCTAGGGATATGTGTATGTTACTAGTGTATGTTACTCTCCATTGTGGCTAGTCTTAGAGCAAGTATACAATAGAGTGACATAAACAGGCTATAAGGAATAGAATAATATATATGTGCTTATTAGTTGGAGGAAAGAGAAGAGGAGAGAGAAGAGAAGCGGGCTCCTGGTTAGTAGAGCCAGCTGCAACACGAGACCCAAGACACTTTGTGAGGATGTAAGGTGGGCCAACTATTGATAAACTAGTACGTATTTAAAACTTATTATTGTACATGCCGGCTAAGAGGTTGGCTATATATGACATGGCAACTTCTTATAGCCGACCGTTGGTTGTATTATTAACCATGCTCTTAGTGAGGTAGCTAGTATATCATAGACTAGCTACTATCATACTCCCTCCTTTCTAGTTTATAGGGCTCAGTTCAAAAATCTCACCAACCAAGGTAGATGGTGAGTGGTGGAATACTTTTTGTAGTTTGCAAAAACACCCAATTTTTCCACAAAAAATTATGTTTACCAATGTATTAATTGCAATACATGCATGCATAAAGTACATTCATTGGTCAATTTTCTCTTAATACTTGCATGCAATGATTTAATGCACCTTGGAATCTGAACATGTGATGGGGAACAACCAAAATGAGCCTTATAAAATGGAAAAACTAAAATTTTAAGATAAGATAAACCGGAAAGGAGGGAGTATATATGCATGATACTAGTATATGGTCGGTAATACCTCCGTAATGCGCGCATGCATAGTATCATAAGTTAGTATCTTAGGTTGCCTTATTAATTGCCATGCATGACACAAAGTAGTACAACATTTAATATGATACGGTATCATGATATGATACAACACCCTCTCTTTCCTCATTTAACTATGTGCCACATCATCCAAAAAGTCTAGTTGGCATGCATAATACCGCTTGATACTCCCATATTACGACCAGCCTTAGGGTGGCCATAGTGGGGGTATCATAGCCGGTATCATGCACTCGGGAATAGCAAATATGATGATGTGGCAAAGAAGCAATAACATAGGTGGATACCGTAACATATATAATAAATGCTATACTACTTTTGTCATGCATGGCCATAAATACGATCATCTATGATATATACTACTCTATGATACTATATATGCACTATGAAGGTATGTATGTAGTATCATACACTAGTATCATATGCATGATACTATATATATAGTATATGATACTCCCCACTATATAAGGCTGGCCATAGTGGTGGTATCATAGCCGATGATATCATGCACTCGAAAATGGCAAGTATGCTGATGTGGCAAAGAATTAAATATATATAGAGAGGGTTAGAGTAACATATAGGTAGATACTGTATCATGTTAAATACGATGCTAATTTGTGTCATGCATGGCAATAAATATGATCTATGATACTATACTCTATGTATTATACTACGCGCTATAATTAATTAAAGGTAGTATCATACAGTAGTATCATATATATGCATGATACTATTATATGACAGTCTCCACTATGAGTAGCCCAAGTATATATAGCCTAACTAAAACACCCACATGTAGTTGTAGTAGGGTTTTTGACTTTAACTAAATTATATGCACTAAAATGCAATGCAAGGTAAGTGCAAAGAATGACTTAAACATAGTAGATGACCTGAAATGGGCTGGAATAATGTAGCTAGTAACTAACGATTTGTAGTTCGAAGTGTCGCATCTCCTTTTGCAAACTATGATCCTTCTTATGAGATGCTCCGGTATGGAAGGTGCGAGCACCAAAACTTGTACCAAACGTTACCAAATTTTTTCCATGCGATCGTTAGAGCACGCGACAGTGACACAATGGTTTTTGTTATTTTTCGGACTCTATATGCATTTCCTAAAAATAAAATACCAACAAGGCCTATGCCTCTGGCCGCACCCTGTGGCCGAACTGTTTGAAGTTTTTTCCCGTTTCTCGCACAATGAATGAAAACTCGCAAAGCGACACACAAATGATCTTGCTAACACGCACGTGTAGTTGCGACTATATATATATATACAAACAAGATCTCTTTTTTTGCATATTGAAAGTTTGACATTGCTAGCGAGGCCTGCCGCCTGGTAAAATGTACCAAAAAATCAAACCATAGGGTACAATCGTGATTTCTTACCGTGGAAAAAAATTGGAGGCGAAACGATGAACTCATGTTTTCATTCAAAAAAAAATGATGTTAGGTAATGTAAATTTTTTCAAATAGCACACGGTTCACTCACGAAAGCCATGTGTCCACTAAACAGTGCGCGATGCCCCCCTCTGCCACGCGCGTCATCTGAGTCGTGCGTTCTGATTGGCTAGAACCCAAACCCCACGGATCGTACGTCTGCACCATTGGATTCTCCTTGATCGAACGGCAATCCTCATCCCTTTCGATGGCACATGTAAATGTTTTCAAATAGCCCCTCGCAAAAATATGTTTTCAAATAGCACACGGTTCACTCACGAAAGCCATGTGCCTACCAAACCGTGGCCGATGCCCCCCTTTGCTGCGCGCGTGATCTGAGTCGTGCGTTCTGATTGGCCAGAACCCAAACCCCATAGATCATACGTCTGCACCATTGGATGCTCCCAAATCGAACGACAATCCTCATCCCTTTCGACCGGAAATGCAATCCGGATAGGAATTGATTTATATGCCAAAATGCATGTTAAATGCCAAAATATGTCTTACATATAGCACACGAGAGCTGAAATGCGCCAGCAAATCAAACCCGTGGTATACTTGTGATTGCTTTACATGGGAAAAATTTAGAGGTGAAACGATGAACTCATGTCTTCATTTCAAAATTAGTACGTCTTCATTTCAAATGAAATTATTTTGTTTGTGCACACGAGCGCTTAGAGGCAACCGTTTGCATAGGCCTTTTCGCACGCGTGGCGACCGGGGATATTTTTCATCCTTTTCACCTAGGCCGCCAACACCACCCCACCGTCCGCCTGCGTTTCACTCAACTACTCCACCCAATCTCCATCTCCAGCTCCCCCTCCCCCAGATCCACAACAGAACCCTCTCCGGCGCCGCCGTGCTCACCTAGGCTATTCATTTAAGTCTTCGGGTAGCACCACCAGATCTTCAAGAAGGTGGAAATTCTGGTATTTCGTATGTACATGTTCCTGCGGCTCGGATGAGTATAGTTATTTATATCGCGACGGCAATAAAAAGTTCCTTGTTCCCATTAACAAAACATCCCCTTTTTCTTCGCTCTTCCGGAACCGGTACAGAAATATGTGCTTTTTCTACTTTGTTTGCGTGCCACTATAGAAGAAGTCGTTGATGGATCAATTTCTGTAGGTGGGTCTCAACTCGGATCGAGACATTCGGATTTGCCGATGGTTTAGATCCATCTTAACCTGATGATTTCTCATCATGAAGTCTTTCTATTTTCTATTAAATCGAGGAAAACACGAATTTAGCTGTGAAATAACTTTACAAGAAATCCGAACACTACCTTTTGTTACTCTTTTTTTAAGCAAAGGACACACGAATATACCATAAAATTATCAATAGATAAATATTTATTGGATACCTACCTTACCTAATGTTTATTTTTGACCTAAACCATGCAGCCTTGCTTTGTATCATTCTATGAAAGGCTCATTCCCCTGGAAAACAAATATTAAGAAGATAGATACCATTCCGTCGATACTCTTTGAACAAAGCCTCTATTGTGGGAAAACTCTTTGAAACCCGAAGTTCTAAAATAGAAAATGCACCCCTGCAATAATGGTGCAGCTTAGGTCAACTAATACGAATAAGATACAGTTCACGATTTATTGACAATTGCTAGAATTATCTATGATCTATTTTGGAAATCCTTTTTTTGTTTAGACTGCTTTTTGTTTATGAGCCTTATTTTACTCCTACAAATAGAACATAGCCATATAAAAAATAAAAAGATTTATTAGCCTCTAGAAAGATATCAGATACAAATAGGATTAAAAAAGAGGTAAATTGTGTCTAAATAATTAGACAACTAGGAATACTAATAGTCTTCTCCTATCCTACTTTTTGATTCATTTAGTTCTTCAATTAACTCAAAGTTCTTTCTTTTTCTTTAAAGAATTCCGCCTTCCTTAAAATATCATAAACAGTTCTTGTTGGTTGAGCGCCCTTTTCAAGGAAATAGAGAATAGCTGGCACAATCCATCTCGAGGTATTTGGATCAATACCTATTCGGTGGATCTTTTTTTTCTCTGCCAGGAACGAGATTTGATCTGGTGACGAACCTTGGTCCAATCAATTTGTTTGGAATTGGGGTTAGGACCGGTTAGAACTCCCATTTCCCGATTGAAGGTTTGAGCTGCTATGGCAAGCTTTTTTTACGAATAGTGGGTATGGGGAACCCACCAGGAATCTTTGCCATTTCTGATGTGAATGAGGGAGGTTGTCTGCCCGGGTAGGGGTGACCAGAACCCTCCCAAGTCGTCGCTCAAGAAATCCTTTCTATGTTTCTAAGACCCGGAAACCTGTCAAGTAAGTAGGGATTTCTTTCTCCCCATCCATGCTTTCTTTTACTTTTTTATAGGCGTTTCCATTTCCTCGCTGACCCATCATGCGAAAGGTACGCCGTTAGAGTGAGTGCGCCCGTGCTCCACTCCTTCGACTAATTGTTCGCATCGGATCTCAGGTTCTCTATTGCACTCCCCGATTGGGGTTCTTTTCAGGAAGCTGACAACCTCAGAACAAGAATGGAAAAAGGATTGATTGCTCGACAAAAAAAGTAAAAGGTCTCGTGAAGAAAATAATCCTATTTGACCACTATACATTGCGAGCACCAGGAAATAGAATAATCGCGAATTCCGTGTAATTGGCCAAGCTGCTAAAGTAGTGCGTTTTCACTTAGCTGGAAAAGTCCATAATCCTTTTTGACCTCGGGAGCCTGTCCACGGATCTGATCAAAGTATGATTCCCTTGTGCCAAAAGTCCTAAAGCCAAATTGATTTACAACTAATCAGTATCAATTAAAAAAGAGAATTATGATATTGATATAGTGTGACCTGACCCTGTTGCTCCAAGGGTCGTGTCCTCGCTCTTCGACGTCAAGCGTACCTCCACTGCCATTCCGAACACGTGGCGTCCCGCGCCTCGCCGTCATCGTTTGCTCGCCAGCCACCCTCGAGCATATCGATGCAGTAACCCTCACCTCTCCTGTGGTCCAGCCCGGTTTGC
This sequence comes from Triticum monococcum, assembly GCA_034509565.1. Taxonomy (NCBI): domain Eukaryota; kingdom Viridiplantae; phylum Streptophyta; class Magnoliopsida; order Poales; family Poaceae; genus Triticum; species Triticum monococcum. The sequence goes on from CM067842.1 coordinate 691,674,766, forward strand.
ATTAAGAAACATGCTAGTTACTGCTCTCCATCGCGGTGAGGCATATTTCCCCGCAATCCCTCTTCCTATTTCATTCCGTATGTTCCCAAATTGGCGATAAAATAACGGAGAGCGTATATATGTTCATTATCTACCTTCCTTACTACATATAAGTTGTATTTGTTCCAATAAGTTACTGCCTATTTACAGATCACAGGCGCCCGAGTCACACAAACTTAACAAGTTAGCCGTATATTTTCTAAATTATTGCATGGCATGTTTAAAAAGCTTGATACCAAATTGTTAGTTTTATGTTTATCCTCCTTTACTGAGTTTCGCATGTGTTCTCTATAGATGTCAAGTAGCAGCGACAACACTCATGCTTCAGGCGATGTATCTTCATCTGATTAGGACAACCCTAAGTCTTTAGCAGATTATGAGGGATGAAGTAATCTTGAATGGGATAGAGTTGCAGCAATTACCCTTCCGGTTAGGACACGGAGGAATGCTCCAAGGAAGCCCACACACCAGCCTAATGGTGTATATGAAGTAACCGAGATTGATTTAAAGTCTTGGGCTCCAACTAAACTAAATAAAGCACGCACAAGGTTTAGGAGTGTGTGTGGATTTGTTGGTAGGGCCAGGCTCAAAATTAATCTGCCGGAGTTTCGGAAGGCTGAGACAGAAACACGGCAAAGGATAGTGCAGGAGATCATGGATCACTACAATGTTCCAGAGCAGTGGAGAATGCAGGTGGAACACGCTGCATTGAAGAAGGCTAGGGATGCTTGGGAAACTGGAAGCACGTGTTGTACAAGAAGTACTTGAGTGAAGGCAAGGGCCCAATCCCCGCATACCCCCAAATTACAAAGGTAGAGTGGGCAGAATTCAAAAGGGTCAGGGCAACTAAAGAGTTTGCTCAGAAGAATTTCAAGCAATCGAAACTTCAGAAGAAGAACATAACCCCCACCATATGGGTGTGGCAGGATACTACGGCATGAAACTGATATGGGACCAGGAGGACAAAGAAGCAGTAGCGGCGGGTGGGAATCTGGCCTTTAGTGAAATCAGGGGCCAACGCACCAGAGACTACATGCGGGCACGTGCAAAGAGGCGTGATGACAGAACTTACTACTTTGAAAACTCACGTGATGCCGAACTGTATCAAGTGATGTTAGAGGCTTCCAAGATCACTGGAAGGTTCTACAGGAACTCAGGGCCATGTGACATTCTGTCCGTTGCTCTGGAAACAAAAGAGCCCCCTGGCCGCACAAGGGGTATAGGTGTTAATGTCCTGCACAAGAGGGCTTTCACACTCAGCAAAGAAGAGAGGCTCGGCATGAAAAAAGCGAGGAGTGAAATGAAGCATAATGCATTGTATGAAAGGTTGATGAAGGAGATTTATCTGGCTATTTGAAAGGATGTTGAGGAGTCAATGATGATGTAGAAGACTTTAACACTGACAGATAGCCAGCAAATGGGAGGGGAGGCAGGCATGGAGGATGCTGCTTATTGCGCGACAACACTACACAAGAGTAGCTGGGCATCAGTTGACCCCAGCGACACTAAGACTACAACTGCTCGTGATGATGCTATATCTAATCTATCTGGAATGAAAGACAGGCTGAAGGGCGTGCTTACACATTATGAAGGTACATTAAAATGTGCAGCGGCTTGGGTTTGCCCACCCTTCTTGAAAGATGGCCTCTTGTTGGACAATGTGCCATTGAAGCCGGGCTGTGTGAAGTGCTACGTGACTGAACTAAAGCCTGGATTCAATGAATTTGCCCTCAAGAATGTCCTAGGAGACTTTGATGAGCAAAGGACCTTGGGAGAAACACTATTACATCACATCTAGTGGCCACGAAAGGAAATAGAGTTCATCGATGAGATCCCTGAAGCCCCGCAAAGAGCAAGCATTGTCGCCCCTCAACCGGTGACGCTCTCCTTGCCACAGTAGCTCTCGCGGGCGGATGCATCAACCTATGATCAGCTAGCCTGACTTTGTGGCGTACAGGCCATGTCATCCTCTGCCCTAAAGCAGCCAGTGGCAAGGCCTACAACTGCTGAAGACGCACCACTGGTTGATATGTCGGCCGCTGAAGCAGCGGGGGGAGACCCAGCTGCCGCACATGCTCAACAGACCAACCTGGTGGAACAGACTGCTAAGCAGTCTGATGCTTCGAAACCGCCTGCTAAGCAGTCTGTAGGTCCAGAACCGACTGCTCATCAGTCCGTCGGTCCGTAGTCACATGAGCAGCATACCAGTGCGTCAGCACTTCCTTCTCAGCAAACCAACGCATTGGCACGGCCTCCTCAGCACACCGAATAGTTGGCACCACCTACGCAGAAACCCGACATAGCTTCAACACATGGTCAGCGGTCCGATGCCTCTACTCCTACAACCCAGTAGTCCGTCACAACAACATCACCAGCTCAGCGGTCCAGCATAGATAAACCGTCTGCTAAGCAGTCTGTCAAAGCATCACCGTCTGCTTGGCAGTCTACCTTGCAGCTAACTAGACGTTCTGCCAGAAATGCTTCAAGTACCAAGAAGGAAGTGGCCAAAAAGGCTACACCCATGACCATGTGGAAGCAGCGCGGGAAAGTGAAGAGGAAAGAGAATAGTTGCCTCTTACTTAAAGCAATCATCACCCAGAACCAAATTAACAGCAGGTTGTTCGAATCAGGGAGTAATATTATTTCTGACGGCATGGATGATGAAGAAGTAGTTTTGTTGCTCTAAAAGTAAAGCAGATGTACTTGAAGCACGCAATGACATCCATGGCCAGCCATTTCTTGTTGGCGAATACTTTGATGAGTGCAGCAACAGTTGCCGCGAGTTACATGAATATTGGATGGATCAATTGTCAGCGGGTCATCATGGTTTGCTAGTCCACTACAACAGAGATAATTTCCGACACGATGTTGTGGTTCCATTGATGTGAGTTTCGAGGACTTACATCTCTTCTTCAACTTCAATGAGTCGATGCCACTCTTGTTAGATGCCTGATTTGTAAGTACTTAACGGTCGTCCGTCTCTTCGAAAACACGTCCTATGCAGAATCGTTTCTCTGGCCATATCATGAAGGGTAAGTCAAGTAAGCAACCAGGCATACACTGATTGTCTTTCAGATTTCGACATAATTCGTAAGTTCATGGCTTTCTTAATATGTAGCAAACACGGGATATTGGTATTCATTGTTCCAAATAAGAACACAGTTTACTACATCGATTCTCTCAAAGAGTCAACAAATGCCCAGGATCTGACACATCTTCAGCAATTCATGGATAGGTATTGAATTCTATGATGTTGAAATTAATTTGCATTCATATCTTGTTCAATAATTGATTTTGTCAAAATTCATCATCATTTGTAGTGTGCTCGCATTGTGGAAAACTAAACCAGGGAACCTGTTCAAGAGGGAACTACCTCTGCAGCACGAGATCATTTGTCGGGTAACACACTGAAATCCGTTATTTTCGGAAAATTTATCCAACAGTCTGCAAATACCTTTTCTTACGCTAATCAAATGTACAAGATTCTAAACAAACCTCTTTCTATTTTGTCCAAAGAAAAAATAATACATCTAACACCGATTAGGTTGTTCCTAAGAGGACAAATACATGACTAATTCTGTCCAAAAAATTTAAGTGTCCTCAGCAAGAAGCAGGGACCAACCTTTGTGGATACTATGTTTGCGGTAACATGATCTCCATCTGCAAATCCGCTGATAGTTGTGATGTTCCTGGCGAATTAGTACCATTAAGTCTATCTTAATTAATATCTTCTACTCCACTCATATGGCACATTCTGATCTTAAAAATACTGCAGCTCATCTTAAAACCGAGGACCCCTGAACCGCTCCCGGCTGATGAATTGCTCATGGTTTGGAGATTTATCAGCAACTTCTTCCTGGATCACTACATCAATCCCACTGGTGATGATGAAGATTTCAGCATGCCTTCTCCTGAAATATTGAGTAAGAGTTAGCCGCTAAAGATATACGCATGGATCCATTGTTTTCCATCTGACGAGGTCTTTGTATTTCGTACACTATGATAAATTATCTAATGCATATATGTGTGGACAAATCATTGGAATTTAGCTACCATATGTTCAATTGCAATTTTTGCGAAATCTAATGAATGTTCTTCCCGTGGACACTATTTGTTCATTGAATATTGTGGCGAATTTTCTTTTTGCGTGCCAATTCAAAATGGGATATTTTTTTAGTTGTTCAATTGAATATTGTGGCGAATTTGCTTTTTGCGTGCCGATTCAAAATGTGATATTTTTGTTTATTTGTTCAATTGAATATTGTGGCTAATTTTTTTTTTGCATGCCGATTCGAAATGGAATATTTTTTTCACCTGGCAATTGCTCCGCACACGATTCAACTAAATGAGTGTGTGCAATCCACATCAGAAAGCATACGTCAATCATAGCGGAACCGTCGGTGATACACAGTAGATCACAAACGATTTGTAGTGCTACTACGTGTGCGTAGGGTCTCCGGAACCATTTGTGATATCGCGTTATCGCACACGAGAACTCGGAGTAAACCATGCCCAATGTAAAATACAATCACAGTCGTAATTTTTTCAGGAAATGCATGAGATCCCAAACGAAAAGCACACGTCACTCTTGCAGCAACCGTTGGTGATACCCAACAAATCACAAACAGTCTGTAGCACTTGTATGTGTGCGAAGGGGCTCCTGAACAGTTTGTGATAAAACATTATCGCAGACGGTAATTGTTGGGAAACGTGTGCGATGGAGTCTTGCATGGCAGACGGGTTACGCAGAAAACTCGTGTGCGATGGGGCACAAATCGCACATAGTTCATATGTTAGCCCGTGTGCCTTACATACCGTTTCCCAAACGGTTCATTATGACAGACCGTATGGTTTCACTGCGTCATAAGAAACGTTTAATCACTGATATCACACGTGCGAAATAATTTAGTGTGTGCTGCATCACACATGATTACATTTTGGAAGGCCTCTGGATCATTGCTCCATATCCCCGACGGTTTCTGGGTCATGTGGGAAGGACACCCTATCGCCCACACTCACTTGGTGATGGTCCCAAATGCCGTCACGGAAAGGGGTTAAAAACCGTATGTATACCACCGATGCGTACCAGTGTGTAGCCGCTTGGTTGCTCTGTGATTTGCCTCATCGCCATTGGCATGAGGTTGGTCTAGGTCTAGCATGTCTTGTAGTACACATGGTGGGTGTGTTTTGTGGATGTGGTTGGTAATCCTTGTGATAGGCGTTGTAATGGCCGAAAGGCTTGTATCTGGCTTCTTTGCCTCTTCTTCTATCAATATATGATACGCATGCTTGCACGTATTCTAGAAAAAAGTTGTTTAGCATGCTTGGTTTGGTTTACTGGATTTTCTTTGCGTCTTGTGTTAATATGTTGGATCTGCAATTTGTTTAATTTTCATTAACATATTCTACTTAATAGTATACCAACTCTCAGATAACCTGATCAAGATCTTCCTTATATGTGTTGTAGGGAAATAATGGGAGGCAATGAGGTTTACCATCGAGATTTGCACATGCATGGTCCTTTGGATAATAGCACATTATTGTGCAGTTGCCGGAATCATTCTAATATTAATGTTTTTAACAATTTGGTCTTGAACATGTAGGTCCAGCTATCAGAGGTTTATACCCACTGTTCGAACCATTTTGCATATGGGGAAATGAGATGTCCATGAATATCAGTCAAGTCAAGAAACTCATAAAGATTTGTTAGGATAAAGAAACTTGCGATGAATAACAGTGAGATATTTGTTTGCACAATGAAGAAGACATCAGTCAACTATAGGATGGTACTAAATCTGTTACCTTGTTTTTCTGTTGGAAAACATTGCATGAAAAACAAAAAAAATTCTACACACACGCAATGATCAATCCATGGAGATGCATAGCAACGAGGGGGAGAGTGTGCCTTCGTACCCTCATAGACCATAAGCGGAAGCATTTCTCAACGCAGTTGATGTAGTCGAACTACTTCGCGCTTCCACCGATCAAGTACCAAACGCACGGCACCTCCGTGTTCTGCACACGTTCAGCTCGGTGACGTCCCTCGCCTTCTTGATCTGGCAAGACGTCGAGGTAGTAGATGAGTTCCGTCAGCATGATGGCGTGGTGACAGTGATGGTGAAGTGATCCACGCACGACTTTGCCTAAGCACTACAAAAATAAGACTGGGGTTGTAAACGGTGGAGGGGGCGGCGCACACAGCTAAACAATTGTCTAGTGTGTGCTAGGTGCCCCCCTCCCACATATGTATAGGTGGGAGGGAGGGAGGAGCAGCCAAAGGAAGCGCCCAAGTAGGAGGAATCCTACATGGGGTCCCTCCCGACCCGCACCCCCATCTTTCCTTATTTGGAGTGCGGGGAAAGGCAAGGGAGGGGGCACCCCTCCCTTTCCTTTCTCCCATGAGAGGGAAAGGCAGAAGGGGCTAGCCCTCCTCCTTTTCCTTCCCTAGGGCTGTCCAAACAAGTGGAGGGTTGCACCAGACCTCTAGTGGGCTGGTTTGTCCCTCCCTTTGGCCCATTAAGCCCATAACTTTCCCGGGGGGGGGGGGGGTTGCCCAGAACCCCTTCTGGTGACCCGATTCTTTCCCGTATGTCCCGAAACACTTCTGGTGTCCAAATACCATCATTCTATATATCGATCTTTACCTCTCAACCATTTCGGGACTCCTCGCCATGTCCATGATCTCGCCTGGGACTCCGGACAACATTCGGTCACCAAATCATATAACTCATATGACACTATATCATCAACAAACGTTAAGCGTGCGGACCTTACGGGTTCAAGAACTATGTAGACATGACCGAGACACCTCTCCGGTCAATAACCAATAGCGGAAACTGGATGCCCATATTGGCTCCTACATATTCTACGAAGATCTTTACCGGTCGAACTGTTATGACAACATACGTAATTCCCTTTATCTATCGATATGTTACTTCCCGAGATTCGATCGTCGCTATCTTCGTACCTAGTTCAATCTTGTTACCGGCAAGTCTCTTTACTCATTCCGTAATACATCACCTCGCGACTAACTTCTTAGTCATTTGCTTGCAAGCTTATGATGTGTACTACCGAGAGGGCCCAGAGATACCTCTCCGATATCGGAGTGACAAATCCTAATCTCGATCTATGCCAACTCAATAAACACCTTCCGAGATACCTGAAGAGCATCTTTATGATCACCCAGTTACATTGTGACATTTTATAGCACACAAGGTATTCCTCCGATATCCAGGAGTTGCATAATCTCATAGTCGAAGGAATATGTATTTGAAATGAAGAAAGCAATAGCAACAAATTGAACGATCATTATGCTAAGCTAACGGATGGGTCTTGTCCAACACATCATTCTCCTAATGATGTGATCCCATTATCAAATGACAACTCATGTCTGTGGTTAGGAAACCTTAACCCACTGGTAGAAAAAGGGCCTGTTGTCCCGGTTCGTAAGGGCCTTTTGTCCCGGTTCTGGAACCGGGACTAAAGGGTCGGTACTAATGCCCTGTCCCTTTAGTCCCGGTTCAATCCAGAACCGGGACAGATGGGCCTCCACGTGGGCAGCGCGCGGAGCCCAGGCAGGAGACCCATTGGTCCCGGTTGGTGGCACCAACCGGGACCAATACGCATCCACGCGTCAGCATTTCTGTGGCTGGGGTTTTAGTTTTTTTAAGGGGGGGGGGGGGTTTGGGGGGTTAATTTAGGTGTTTCATATATTGTGTTAGCTAGCTATAATTAATAGAGAGAAGTGCCCTCTCTTATGTCCGTGCTTGGTCGACGCTACGTACTATACATACGTATAGAGAGGACTAGACACGCTAGCTAGCTAGTAAGAAAACGAAGGAAACAGAAGATCGTCATGAACATATATCCATACAGAGAGAAGTGATATCGACCACCTCTCCTTCTCCGAGAGATTGGTCGAACAACAAGTTCTCGTATATCTATCCGACACTACCGGCTACATATATACAATAATTATCTCTTACAAATATAATCATACAGACTCAGGGTCCACATAGTATTCTCCTTCTTCAGCGATCACGTGGTCAAGAAAGAATGCCGCCAATTCCTCTTGAATTGCTCGCATGCGAGCTAGTGCTAGGAGTTCATCCTGCTTCTGAAACATCTAATTTAAAGAAGGGGGTCAATACATATATATATGAATGAATGAAACTCAACACAAATGATGGTAATAAAATAAAATTGTGAATGTTGTTATTTACGTACTTCATATTGTTCGTCAGTGTACCCCCGCTCACAGGTCGTGTGGCGGATGGACTCGCAAACGTAGTATCCACAGAAATCATTCCCTTGTTCCTGCCACAACCACTTTACAAGAAATAGAGGTCAATCAAACTGATAAGCAAGAATGCCAAATGTTATTGATGAAACTAGCGCTTGAATCAATAGGAGATGCGCGGAACATGCTACTACAGTACTTACTTTCGGGTGTCTAAATTGCAGCTTCCTCGGGAGTCTTGAAGCTTTTTTGGAGATTTTTTTCCAAACCCTGCCAGACAAAGAAAACAATTACTTGATATATCAGGAAATGAACAAAGTTGCTGATATGGTGGATAATTGTCGATTTAACTTACTTCTCGAGCATTTGAGTCATGTCTGCATAGTCCTAGGGATCTTTTCGTCTTGAGTCTAAGACGATTACTAGTCCCTGCTCAAGCTTAATCTCTAGGAGAATATAGTGGTAACTGCACATGCATGCATAACTCATCAATTACATTACTATAACCTTGACTAATATATAAGGGAAACCGAATACGCACAAGACAGTAACACTCACTTGAAGTTGTAAGGAAAGAGTATTATATCTTTGTTTTCATTTATTACGAACGATCGTAGCAAGTTGGCCTCGGTATCTGCGGCATGACATTTAACCTGAGTTGCATCAGTGAGATATTTGTTAATGAACCCAATATCACCGACTTGTCTTTTCTTCAATTCGGCGATCTTCAATCTGCATAATATATTGTGGATGATTATAAATACATGCAATGAAAGAGCTGAGCTATACAGAGAGACTTAATGACAGAAGTAGTACTACTTACAGATAGTAGCAGGCGACCGTTGTTTTATCGAGGGCCAATTGATCGAAAAACTGAAAGAACTCCTCAAATGGAACATGCAACAGTTCAATTCCAACGAGGTCATGCTCCTTTTTAACTTTCACATACAAAGTACTCCTCCCCCAGAGTCTCTGCAGATTTTCAAGTACCAATCATGCAATCTTCGCATCATCGTTGATAGAGATCTTTCATCTTTGACGAGAGGCTTCCCGTACTCGTATCTTTGTATCTGCACCTCCATGAAATCATAATGTACATCGTCGGGCAGGTAATCGCCAATATTGCTATAACCGGGCACCATCCTCGGATCATTAGCGACATTGTCGCTAGGCACCTTGAGCGGGGGGCACGATTGCTTCGCTTGTTCGCCGAGCTGGGCAATTTGTTTCCTAGCTCGTCGTTCTTTCAGCCTTTGATCACTGACAGTACTTCCCGACCGCTCCGCTTCGGCAAATTCCTTTCCAATAATGCGGTCATAGTTTCCTTTCGGCGGAGACTTGGGTGGTTTTGTAAGGGCAGCCAGAGTGCGCTTCGCTTTCACCGGATCTACCTTCTCCTCCGGAGGTGGATGTCTCCTTGCTTTCAACCCTTGAAACCATTCATCCACTTTGGTTCGCGCGATCTCGGCGTTCTCCTCCGGGGTCCTCTCGTATGGTAACTTCTCTGGAGTCTTCAGAGAAGGACCGAATCTGTATGTCCTCCCGCCTCTGGCTCACTACTAGAAAACAGGCTATAGATAATATAGACACTAATGGCGCATTATACATGCGGTGCGCCACTACTATATAGTAATGGCGCACCTATACATAGTGCGCCATTAGTATCTAAAATAGTAATGGCGCACCTAGTAAAAAGTGCGCCATTACTATGTTTGACCAAGCTTTGACCCACTTCTGGACATAGTAATGGCGCACTTTTTCCTGATGCGCCATTGCTATTTTTGGTACTAATGGTGCACTTTTCCATGCGGTGCGCCATTGTGGTTTTGTAGGTAAGTGCCGCAGCCCGACCGCCCACCATCTCTCTCCTCTCTCTCTCGCACGGAACCCTATCCTCTTCTCCCTCACCCCCACACACACGTCTCTCGGCCTCGCCCCGACCCCGACCCATGCCGCCTCCCAGTGCTCCCTCCTATTCCTGCGCGGCGGCCCTTGCCCTCCTCTTTCTTCGGTCCCCTTCACGCCTCCTCGCGGCAGTCGCAGCCAAGGAGCCCGAGCTCGGCGACGACGGATCAGAAGGCAGCGTCGGCGCTGGATCTGGGAGTGGTGGAGCCGCCGCCGTCTCCACTCACTGGGAACTGGCCAGATCCGCCCCACGAGCTTCATAGGTGCCACCCCCTCCGCCACCAGCCACGGTGGCCTCCCCCACCCCGTATCGGCGCGGATCCAGCCGCCATCTCCCGCAGCAACGGTGGCCTGGCCCTACTCTGCCCCCGCTCCTCCTCCTCCTCCTCCTCCTCCTCCTCCGCGCCTTCGCCTCGCTCCCCATCCCGGCCGCCGCGAGAGGCGGCCTCGACCCATCTCCCTCAGGTTCTCTCCGCTCTCACACCCTCTGTGGCCGTCCTCTGGATTCCGTTTCCCAGGGCCTTGCACGTAGTGACGCACGCCGCGCGTGCTGGACCGGCGACTGATATCGTACATGTGGCTAGCTCGATAGGACGCGGATCTGTTAGTTGGCTTGAATTCGTGGATTATGTCGCTGTTATTAACGGACTAGGACTAGTGTTAAGATAGACTGTCAGTGCACTGACAGTGGCAGTGATGAAGAGCAAGAGCTCTCCGGATGCATGATTTGGAGTGACTCCTACACTAATTCGTAAACTTAGATTCCTGAAATGGCACATATCTTCTCTCTGTCTGTCACCAAACTTGCTCTATTAGTCAAGACTATGTATCCATTTGCCACTTGCTGGCCACATGTTAATTCAGCTCCCGCAATTAATGTTACCAAATGAATATCTTCTCTATTTCCCCAAACTCGTTTTATCAGTCACAGCCGCATATCGATCTGCCACTTTCCTGCCATAGATTAATTTAGCTCCCTTAAAAAATAAGAATAGAAAAAAAATCAGCATCGATTTGGTCGTCTATTCATTCTTCATAAACTTCGCATGCAATTTCAAGTATATGGTGTTCACCCAAGTAATAATCTGCTATTGTTAACCAGGTATCATCGATGAAAAACATGGGTCGTTTTCGCGTACTCTTCTTCAGGATAAGCCTGAGATCATGTATGCTTCGTAATCAGAGCTTTCACTTTCTATTCATGTTCTTCTTGCGTGGGAATATTTGTTGAAACATGCCCCGCATTTTTGTTGAAACATGCTCCCTGTCAATGAGTATGCTCAGAGTTTCTCGTGCATTTTTTGGGATCGTCAATCTATTTAGCCATGTCATATAGATATTGTTATGATTGGTTAATATCCAACTGTGGTAGGTACATGATAGAAATAAAATGCATTACTGATCTAAATGGGGTTCAGTAGTTCATAGTTACACTCATTGAGAGGTAATATAACTTAATATCAGTTTAATGTGTATGACTGTAACTTGCGGCGGAGGAGCAGAGGCGGCAGCCCGCGCGTAGGGCGGCTGCTCCGGCCAGCCCCTACGACTTCTCCACCATGATGAACTTGACGAATGTAACCAAGATCTTATACTGAATTCTCTGAATGAAGCGTTTACAGTTTCATACTCTGTTTTGTTCTGTTCATTTTCAAACGCGAGTTCTTGGAGGATTTTACATATACTACAGGTTTGAATCGGTTGTTAATTTGGTTGGGTTTCACTAAGGATATTCGCGTCCATTTTAGCATATCCGAACTTGCTCAATGTAACCAAGCTCTACTGAAGCATTTTACAGTTTCTGCAAAACTAGAAATACTCTGCTCTGTTCTCTCCATTGTCAAAGTTGAGTTATTGGGAAGATCTATTTATACAAGCTTGAATTTCCTGTAAATTTGTTTTGATTTCATGGGAATTTGTGTGACAATTAACTTGAATTGTGGATTTTGTTGTGGCGTGGGCGCAGGACCCGAGCATTAAGGAGATGGCGGAGCAGATCGCCAAGGACCCGTCCTTCAGCGAGATGCCCCGTAAATCTACTGTATGATCAATCAAAACACATTTTGTCCAAAGTCCAAACTTAATGGTAAACAAGAGGCTAATCTTGTTATTTTTGTTTGTTATGCGGTTTGCACTTTCTGTTTCCTTGAACAATTTACAGTGCATCTAATTTATGTTTTTTATGTTAACTTTAGCAATTAATTTACCTCAAACAAGGTAATTAATATGATAATTATCCCCTGTGTATACCTCAAGTAAGTAACTTACGTTAATTATGTTAAGAAATTAGAATGTTTGTGACCGACTGTTTAAGAAGATGCTCTTTTCACAATGTGTGATATTGTGGCATATTTACCCTGGAGCTAGCATATATATGGAGCTGACTTTGTTCCTGGAGGTGAGCATATATTGTTAATCTTCTCAGGTCAATTGCAGTAGTTCTTTGATTCACAATTTATATAGTGTGGTATAGTGGTTATATTTGGAGGTTTATCCCTATGAAATAATCACCGCAAGGTGAGTACTTTCTGCAGCTAATGTGTTATGCATAAGCCCAGTGTGTTTTCTCAATTAGCTACTGCTCAATTAAAATTTGTGACCTTCCATTGATGATAGGTTTAGAAATTATGCATTGAGTAACTGGACCTAACCTGGAGTACTTGGTTAATTCAGTGATCTTTTAACAAAATTTCAACTGAATTATTTTGGGCAATGGAGTACTGAATTTTAACTAAGTAACTTGCACTTGCATATGCACTAGACCACTTGTAAATTCTTTGGCTCCTCTTTAATCTGGTGCAGTTACTTAACTGACCGTAATAGCCCTGACACTTGTAAGTAACCATATCATTCAAACATCCAATTTAATCTATTCTACTCCATTTCCTGAGATGAATTTGTTATGATGGGAGTGATATTAAACAGCTTGAACATCTAATTGTGCATGTACTCCATTGTTATATACTGATCCATCTTGTCTTTGCCCCATGTTAACATTCAAATTGTTAATTGCATTCAAAGTGTTAATTGCGGGAGCAGACACAGAGGAGGAATCTGCTACCTCAAAGCAGTTGATCGACGCCGGGAGGGTGGGTACGTGATGTCGGAGGCTGCCGGGAGGGTGGTGACGAGCTACCGAAGAGATGAGTTCTGGCTCTCCTTGATGCCAGGACGAGGCGCTGCTGCCGATCGGACGTGGACTCGATTGATTTTGATTTGAAATATGACGGGTTGTAATGTAAAATGCACTTCAGTTCAAAATTTCCTCCCCTTGCGAGAGGTATTCTTGGACGGACGAAGTAGAAGATTAGTTATAGGATTTTGTTTTATTTCTGTGCAATTTTATTTTTATTGGATACTTGTAAAGACATGGTAATATTCTTGCTATAATAAAAATTATGGTTCTATTTCATTTTTTGTTTTTAAATTATTTTCCCTTATAGGTTGTTTTTTGTAAATTTGTATTTTTTGTTTACCAAATATACTATTAGTGGCGCATTTCAGCCTTTATTGGTGGCGCACCTAGCTTTTTAGCTAGTGGCGCACCTCTAAGGTTACTAGTGGCGCACTTGGCTTTATTACTAGTGGGGCACCTAAGGGTTACTAATAGCGCACTATTAGGTGCGCCATTACAGTCTGGGATAGTAATGGCGCACCAAATGTCCGCCATTACTAAAACTCGCTAATGGCATGCTAGTAATGGCGCACCTAATGTGCGCCATTAGTAGCCAAAATAGGTGCGCCATTAATAACCTGTTTTCCAGTAGTGGCTGTACTGCTAGACGCCGGCCGAGCAGACGGAGCGGTTGTCTTCTTTACTTGCTTACGAGGCGGAGAGAAGGACTACGACGCGCCGGAGCAGACGGAGCGGCGGCAGGTCTCTTCCGCCCTTGCTGACGAGGTGGAGAAGGAGGAGGCTGGCTGCTCGGGCGCGTCGGCGCAGGCGGAGAAGGAGGCGGAGTGCCGCCACGCGCAGGAGAAGGAGCTGGTTGAGTGCCCTGATCGTCACTCGCTGGAGGAGGAGGTGGTAGAGGAGGCAGACTGCCCTGACTCGCCGGAGGAGGAGGCCGTGGAGGAGGCGGAGTGCCCTGACTTGCCGGAGAAGGAGGAGGAGGAGGAGGCGGAGGCGTCTAGTTCGGAAGGTTGACGAGCTCCTTCCGCCATAGGCATGGACTCTTCAGAGCAGACCCCAGCCTAGTCTCCCCTTCACCGGTAGGGTGGTCAAGCTAGAGGTCCTCAAATCCCTCCGTTATTTCATCCACCATCACCCTAGCATATCCTTCTGGAATCGGCCGGCAGTGAAAAGTTGCGCCGGGTTCAGTAGGATAAACAGAGCCAACAGCCGCCTTGACCTTCAAATTCGTCCATTGCGTCATAAGGTGGCAATTTTGAGACTCCGTGATAGCATCCACGGGATAGCTAGCAGGAGCCGTCAAGGCATGCTCCGGCTGAAGCAGCTCGGTGGAAGCCACACTGCTTCTCCGCTGAGATGGCGGGGTAGCTTCGGGGGAAGCTTCGGCAGTACGTTTGCTGTGATTTTCTTCTCGTTCCTCTATTGCTTGTACCCTTGCTTGGAGTGCCTGCATTTGGGTCTGCTGCACTTTATTCCTCCTCTCATGAGATTTGTAACCGCCTGCGTCCGGAAACCCAACCTTCCACGGAATGGAGCTTGGCGTGCCTCGTGTCCGTCCAGGGTAGGGTTTCTAGTCGTATTCAGGCCGTGGGTGCCCAGTAGGTGGCACTTTTTTGTTTTTTTTGTTTCTACTTACAACAAAATACTTATTGTTGCTATATTTAATTTTTTTCCAGTTTTTTTGTTTTGTTTTCTGCATTATTTATTTTATTTTGTTTTTTGCTTTATTTTTTAATTCTTTTTGCTTTTAGTTTTAGAAAAATTATGAACTTTCTGTTAGTGCCATTAGTTTTCAAATTTGAAAACAATTTTTTTGTTTTCTTTGTTGCTTTATTTATTTTATTTTGTTTCTACTTACAACAAAATACTTATTGTTGCTATTTTTATTTTTTTTTCTAGTTTTTTGTTTTGTTTTTTGTATTATTTATTTTCTTTTCTTTTTTGCTTTATTTTTTAATTCTTTTTGCTTTTAGTTCAGCAAAATTATAAACTTTCTATTGCTTTATTTATTTTATTTTGTTTCTACTTACAACAAAATACTTATTGTTGCTATTTTTTCTAGTTTTTTGTTTTGTTTTCTGCATTATTTATTTTCTTTTGTTTTTTGCTTTACTTTTTTTGTTCTTTTGCTTTTAGTTTTAGAAAAATTATAAACTTTCTGTTAGTGCCATTAGTTTTAGAAAAATTATAAACTTTCTGTTAGTGCCATTAGTTTTCAAATTTGAATAGTTAAAATTTGAATTCTTTGAAAATTGTTTGAATCACAAGTTTGTGCTTAAGTTACTAAAAAATGAGAATAGATGCGCTTAAAGAGAAAATTCAACCTAAATTCCTAGTAAATTTCTATGAATTTCATAGAAATTCACTATGAATTTGGGTTAAACTTTTGTCTATTAGGGCATCTATTTTCACTTTGAGAGGAGCTCAACAAGGCAGAGAGGGAAGGGCTTATAAACCGATGTGAGCCCCCTTCGGTTGGCGAGGTGGGACTAAACTCTGCCCGCAACGAGGACCAACCCTTTAGTCCCGGTTTGTGGCACAAACCGGGACTAATGGTCATGGGCCAGGGGAGAGGAGCAAAATTATAAACTTTCTATTAGTGCCATTAGTTTTAGAAATTTGAAAGTTGAAAGTTGGCATGGGCCAGGGACTAATGGTCATGGTATTATGAGGGCCGAACCATAAGACATGAAAGCATTTCAAATGAACTCTGAAAAAGTTGAAAGTTGGCATGGTATCATAATTTCACCCACATAGCATGTGCATGCACAAAATGGACAATGGTAGCATGTTCGTGTGTTACAAAGTTGGCATGGTATCATCATAATAGTTGCGGGAGAAAGTCTTCACTTTTTCTTCACTTGTGTCATTTTCTTATTGCGCCGTAACCATGGATAATCTTCATTGTTTATCAGGATGCTTGGTTCAGCCTTGACATTGAAGGGAGGAATTTCATGAAACTTTTCATAATCTTCAGACATGTCTGTCTTGCCGTCCACTCCCAGGATGTCCCTTTTTCCTGAAAGAACTATGTGGCACTTTGGCTCATCGTATGATGTATTCCCTTCCTTATCTTTTCTTTTTCTCGGTTTGGTAGACATGTCCTTCACATAGATAACCTATGCCACATCATTGGCTAGGACGAACGGTTCATCAGTGTACCCAAGATTTTTCAGATCCACTGTTGACATTCCGTACTGTGGATCTACCTATACCCTGCCGCCTAACAGATTGACCCATTTGCACTTAAACAAAGGGACCTTAAAATCAGGTCCGTATTCAAGTTCAATATGTCCACTATGTAACCATAATATGTGTCCTTTCCTCTCTCGGTTGCTGCATCAAAGCGGACACCGCTGTTTTGGTTGGTGCTCTTTTGATCTTGGGCGATCGTGTAAAATGTATTCCCATTTATCTGGTATCCTTTGTAACTCATCACAAATAGTGTTGTCACCTCTGAGACGTATTTCCAACCAACTGATGAATGTCCTGATGTGTTCACATGTAATCCAGTCATCGCACTGCTCCGGGTGTTTGGAGCGCAGACTGTTCTTGTGTTCATCGACATAAGGGGTCACCAAGGTAGAGTTATGTAGAACTGTGTAGTGTGCTTGAGACCAAGAATATCCGTCCCTGCATATTATTGAGTCTCTTCCAAGAGTGCCTTTTCCAGTCAGTCTCCCCTCATACCGCGATTTAGGGAGACCTATCTTCTTAAGGCTAGGAATGAAGTCAACAGAAAACCCGATTACATCCTCTGTTTGATGGCCCATCGAGATGCTTCCTTCTGGCCTAGCGCGGTTACGGACATATTTCTTTAGGACTCCCATGAACCTCTCAAAGGGGAACATATTGGGTAGAAATACGGGCCCCAGGATGACAATCTCGTCGACTAGATGAACTAGGACGTGCGTCATGATATTGAAGAAGGATGGTGGGAACACCAGCTCAAAACTGACAAGACATTGCCCCACATCACTCCTTAGCCTTGGTACGATTTCTGGATCGATCACCTTCTGAGATATTGCATTGAGGAATGCACATAGCTTCACAATGGCTAATCGGACGTTTTCCGGTAGAAGCCCCCTCAATGCAACCGGAAGCAGTTGCTTCACAATCACGTGGCAGTCATGAGACTTTAGGTTCTAAAACTTTTTTTCTGGCACATTTATTATTCCCTTTATATTCGACGAGAAGCCAGTCGTGACCTTCATACTGAGCAGGCATTCAAAGAAGATTTATTTCTCTTCTTTCGTAAGAGCGTAGCTGGCAAGACCTTTATACTGCTTCGGAGGCTTGCCGTCTTTTTCGTGCAAACATTGCAGGTCCTCCCGTGCCTCAGGTGTATCTTTTGTCTTCCCATACACGCCCAAGAAGCCTAGCAGGTTCACGCAAAGGTTCTTCGTCACGTGCATCACGTCAATTGAGGAGCGGACCTCTAGGTCTTTCCAGTAGGGTAGGTCCCAAAATGTAGATTTCTTCTTCCACATGGGTGCGTGTCCCTCAGCGTCATTCGGAACAGCTAGTCCACCGAGACCCTTTCCAAAGATTACGTAGTGTAAATCATTGACCATAGCAAGTATGTGATCACCGGTACGCATGGCGGGCTTCTTCCGGTGATCTGCCTCGCCTTTGAAATGCTTGCCTTTCTTTAGACATTGATGGTTGGTCGGAAGAAATCGACGATGGCCCAGGTACACATTCTTCGTGCATTTGTACAGGTATATACTTTCAGTGTCATCTAAACAGTGCGTGCATGTGTGGTATCCTTTGTTTGTTTGTCCTGAAAGGTTACTGAGAGCGAGCCAATCGTTGATGGTCATGAACAGCAACGCCTTAAGGTTAAATTCCTCCTGTCTGTGCTCATCCCACGTACGTACACCGTTTCCATTCCACAGCTGTAAAAGTTCTTCAACTAATGGCCTTAGGTACACATCAATTTCGTTGCCGGGTTGCTTAGGGGCTTGGATGAGAACTGGCATCATAATGAACTTCCGCTTCATGCACATCCAAGGAGGAAGGTTATACATACATAGAGTCACGGGCCAGGTGCTGTGATTGCTGCTCTGCTCCTCGAAAGGATTAATGCCATCTGCGCTTAAAGCAAACCATACATTCCTTGGGTCCTTTGCAAAATCATCCCAGTAGTTTCTCTCGATTTTTCTCCACTGCGACCCGTCAGCGGGTGCTGCCAACTTCCCATCTTTCTTTTGGTTCTCATTGTGCCATCGCATCAACTTGGCATGCTCTTCGTTTCTGAACAGACGTTTCAACCGTGGTATTATAGGAGCATACCACATCACCTTCGCAGGAACCCTCTTCCTGGGGGGCTCGCTGTCAACATCACCACGGTCATCTCGTCTGATCTTATACCGCAATGCACCGCATACTGGGCATGCGTTCAGATCCTTGTATGCACCACGGTAGAGGATGCAGTCATTAGGGCATGCATGTATCTTCTCCACCTCCAATCCTATAGGGCATACGACCTTCTTTGCTGCGTATGTACTGTCGGGCAATTCGTTATCCTTTGGAAGCTTCTTCTTCAATATTTTCAGCAGCTTCTCAAATCCTTTGTCAGCCACAACATTCTCTGCCTTCCACTGCAGCAATTCCAGTACGGTACCGAGCTTTGTGTTGCCATCTTCGCAATTGGGGTATAACCCTTTTTGTGATCCTCTAACATGCGATCGAACTTCAGCTTCTCCTTTTGACTTTCGCATTGCGTCTTTGCATCGACAATGACCCGGCGGAGATCATCATCATCAGGCACATCACCTGGTTCCTCTTAATCTTCAGCAGCTTCACCCGTTGCAGCATCATTGGGCACATCGTCTGGTTCCTCTTGATCTTCACCAGCTCTCCCCATTGCAGCATCACCGTATTCAGGGGGCACATAGTTGTCATCGTACTCTTCTTCTTCGCCGTCTTCCATCATAACCCCTATTTCTCCATGCCTCGTCCAAACATTATAGTGTGGCATGAAACCCTTGTAAAGCAGGTGGGAGTGAAGGATTTTCTGGTTAGAGTAAGACCTCGTATTCCCACATTCAGTGCATGGACAACACATAAAACCATTCTGCTTGTTTGCCTTAGCCGCATCGAGAAACTCATGCACGCCCTTAATGTACTCGCAGGTGTGTCTGTCACCGTACATCCATTGCCGGTTCATCTGCGTGCATTATATATAATTAAGTGTCCAAATTAATAGAAGTTCATCATCACATTAAAACCAAAGTGCATACATAGTTCTCATCTAACAACATATAGCTCTGCAGAGCATCTAATTAATTAAACCATACATTGAAACTATGTAAAACATTTCAATGCGAAAACAAAAGAGATCATAATCGCAACCAAGGAAACAATTGATCCAACAGCATAATGATACCAAGCCTCGGTATGAATGGCATATTTTCTAATCTTTCTAATCTTCCAAGTGCATTGCATCCATCTTGATCTTGTGATCATCGACGACATCCGCAACATGAAACTCCAATATCATCTACTCCTCCTCAATTTTTGTTATTTTTTTCTTCAACAAATTGTTTTCTTCTTCAACTAAATTTAACCTCTCGACAATAGGGTGGGTTGGAATTTCCGATTCACATACATCCTACATAAATAAAATCTATGTCACGTTGGTCGACATCATTTTCATAAACAATAAATGAACCAATAGTTATAATGATAATATATATACCACATCCGAATCATAGACAGGACGAGGGCCAACGGGGGCGGATACCAAAACCATCGCACTATATAAGATGCAATAATTAAAGTAAGAAAATAATACAAGTATCTATGTAAACATACAAGTAAGAATATTTTTCCTTTCAGAAAGAAGATAAGAACAAGAGGCTCACCACGGTGGTGCCAGCGATGAGCTCGGCGCGGGTGATCGACGGCGGTGAAGACGGGAACGGGGCGTGACGGACCGCTAAACCTAGACAAATATTATGGAAAATTGAGCTTGGAGGTCGAGCTTGGAGAGGAGAAAGCTTCAGTAGTGTGGCTCGGGCATTCCATCGAACACCTTGTGTGCATAGGAGGTGAGCTAGAGCACCACCAAGCCCTCTTCCCCTCGGCCAGAGAAAAACAGAGCACTGGGGTGCTCTGCTCGCGAGCGAGGGGTATATATAGGCACCTCATTGGTCCCGGTTGGTGGCCTGAACCGGGACTAAAGGGGAGCCATTGGTCCCGGTTCAAGCCACCAACCGGGACCAATGGTGGTGGGCCAGGAGCGAGGCCCATTGGTCCCGGTTCATCCCACCAACCGGGACCAAAAGGTCCAGATGGACGGGGACCAATGGCCCACGTGGCCCGGCCGGTCCCCTGGGCTCACGAACCGGGACCAATGCCCACATTGGTCCCGGTTCTGGACTGAACCGGGACTAATGGGCTGACCCGGCCTGGACCGAAGCCCTGTTTTCTACTAGTGACCATCTTTGATCAATGAGCTAGTCTAGTAGAGGCTCACTAGGGACACGGTGTTTGTTTATGTATTCACACATGTATTTAAGTTTCCGATAAATATAACTCTAGCATGAATAATAAACCTTTATCATGATTTAGGAAATATAATAATAATATTTTATTATTGCCTCTAGGGCATATTTCCATCAGTCTCTTACTTACACTAGAGTCAATAATCTAGTTCACATCACCATGTGATTTAACACCCATAGTTCACATCGCCATGTGACCAACACCCAAAGAGTTTACTAGAGTCAATAATCTAGTTCACATCGCCATGTGATTAACACCCAAAGAGTACTAAGGTGTGATCATGTTTTGCTTGTGAGAGAGGTTTAGTCAACGGGTCTGTCACATTCAGATCTGTATGTATTTTGCAAATTTCTATGTCTATAATGCTCTGCATGGAACTACTCTAGCTAATTGCTCCCACTTTCAATATGTATCCAGATCAAGACTTAGAGTCATCTGGATTAGTGTCAAAGATTACATCACCTCCATAACCGAGAAACATTTCCTTAGTACTCTTTTGGTACCTAAGGATAATTTTGACCGATGTCTAGTGATCTACTCCTAGATCACTATTGAACCCCCTTGCCAAACTCATGTCAAGGCACACAACAGGACTGGTACATAGCATGGCATACTTTATAGAACCTATGACTGAGGCATATGGAATGACTTTCATTCTCTCTATATATTCAGTCGTGGTCGGGTTTTGAGTCTTACTTAACTTCACACCTTATAACACAGGCAAGAACCCTTTCTTTGACTGATCCATTTTGAACTTCTTCAAAACTTTATCAAGGTATGTGTTTTGTGAAAGTCCTATCAAGCATCTTGATCTATCTCTATAGATCTTGATGCCCAATATATAAGTAGCTTCACCTAGGTCTTTCATTGAAAAATTCTTATTCAAGTATCTTTTTATGCTATCCAGAAATTCTATATCATTCCCGATCAACAATATGTCATCCACATATGATATCAGAAATGCTATAGAGCTCCCACTCACTTTCTTGTAAATATAGGCTTGACCATAAGTCTGTATAAAACCATATGCTTTGATCACCTTATCAAAGTGTTTATTCCAACTCCGAGATGCTTGCACCAGTCCATAGATGGATCGCTGGCGCTTTGCACACTTTGTTAGCACCTTTAGGATTGACAAAACCTTCTGGTTGCATCATATACAACTCTTCTTTAAAATATCCATTAAGGAATGTAGTTTTGACGTCCATTTGCCAGATTTCATAATCATAAAATGCGGCAATTGCTAACATGATTCGGACAGACTTAAGCATCGCTACGGGTGAGAAAGTCTCATCGTAGTCAACCCCTTGAACTTGTCGAAAACATTTTGTGACAAGTCGACATTTGTAGATAGTGACATTACTATCAGCATCAGTCTTCTTATTGAAGATCCATTTATTCTCAATGGCTTGCCGATTATCGGGCAAGTCCACCAAAGTCCACACTTTGTTCTCATACATGGATCCTATCTCAAATTTCATGGCCTCAAGCCATCTATCGGACTCTGGGCTCATCATAGCTTCATCATAGTTCCTAGGTTCGCCTTGGTCTAGTAACATGACTTCCAGTACAGGATTCTCGTATCACTCTGGTGCGGATCCTGTTCTGGTTGACCTACGAAGTTCTGTAGTAACTTGATCCGAAGTTTTATTATCATCATCATTAGCTTCCTCTCTAGTAGGTCTAGGCATCATGGGAACGGATTTCTCTGATGTGCTACTTTCCAATTCGAGAGAAGGTACAATTACCTCACCAAGTTATACTTTCCTCCCACTCACTTCTTTTGAGAGAAACTACTTCTCTAGAAAGGTTCCATTCTTGGCTACAAAAATCTTGCGTTCAGATCTGTGGTAGAAGGTGTACCCAATTGTTTACTTAGGGTATCCGATGAAGACACACTTCTTCAATTTGGGTTCGAGCTTACCAGGCTAAAGCCTTTTGACATAAGTGTCGCAACCCCAAATTTTAAGAAATTACAGCTTAGGTTTCTTGCCAAACCATTGTTCATATGGTGTCTTCTCAACGGACTTAGACGGTGCCCAATTTAATGTGAATGCGACTGTCTCTAATGAATAACCCAAAAACGATACTGGTAAATCGGTAAGAGACATCATAGATCCCACCATATCTAGCAAAGTACGGTTACGACATTCGGACACACCATTACGCTGTGGTGTTCCAGGTGGCATGAGTTGTGAAACAATTCCACATTGTTGTAAATGAAGGGCAAACTCGTAACTCAAATATTCGCCTCCGTGATCAGATCGTAGAAACTTTATTTTCTTGTTATGATCCTTCTCCACTTCGCTCTGAAATTCTTCGAACTTTTCAAATGTTTCAGACTTGTGTTTCATTAAGTAGATATACCCATATCTGCTCAAATCATCTATGAAGGTCAGAAAATAACGATACCCGCCGCGTGCCTCAATACTCATCAAACCGCATACATCGGTATGTATTGTTTCCAATAAGTCATTAACTCGCTCCATTGTTCCGGAGAATGGAGTTTTAGTCATCTTGCTCATGGGGCATGGTTTGCAAGTATCAAATGATTCATAATCAAGTGATTCCAAAAGCCCATCTGCATAGAGTTTCTTCATGCGCTTTACTTCATAATCAAGTATGTTGCACTATCATTATCAATTTTGCATCTTTTGGCATCAATATTATGAATATGTGTATCACTATGATCAGGATTCAATAAACCATTTATATTGAGTGTATGACCATAGAAGGTTTTATTCATGTAAACAGAACAACAATTATTATTTGACTTAAATGAATAACCGTATTGCAATAAACATGATCCAATCATATTCATGCTCAACGCAAACACCAAATAACATTTATTTAGGTTCAACACTAATCGCGAAGGTAAAGGGAGTGTGCAATGGTGATCTTATCAACCTTGGAATCACTTCCAACACACATCGTCACCTCGCCCTTAACTAGTCTCTGTTCACTTTGCAACTCCTGTTTCGAGTTACAAATCTTAGCAACTGAACCGGTATCAAATACCCAGGGGATACTATGAACACTTTGTTCACTTTGCCATCCTTCTTATCCGCCAAGTTTTGAAGGCAGTTCCGCTTCCAGTGACCATTTCCTTTGCAGTAGAAGCACTCAATTTTAGGTTTGGGTCCAGTTTTGGGCTTCTTCTGGGGAGTGGCAACTTGCTTGCCATTATTCTTGAAGTTCCCCTTCTTTCCCTTGACCTTCTTCTTAAAACTAGTGGTCTTGTTAACCATCAACACTTGACGCTCCTTCTTGATTTCTACCTCTGCAGCTTTGAGCATTACGAAGAGCCCGGGAATCTTCTTGTCCATCCCATGCATATTATAGTTCATCACAAAGCCTTTGTAGCTTGGTGGGAGTGATTGAAGAACTCTATCAATAACACTATCATCTGGAAGATTAACTCCCAGCTGAGTCAAGTGATTATGATACCCAGACATTTTGAGTATGTGTTTGATACATCTCCAACATATCTATAATTTTTTATTGTTCCATGCTATTATATTATCTGTTTTGGATGTTTAATGGGCTTTATTATGCACTTTTATATTATTTTGGGACAAACCTACTAACCAAAGGCCCAGTGCAAATCGCTGTTTTTTTGCCTATTTCAGTGTTTCGCAGAAAAGGAATATCAAACGGAATGAAGCCTTCGGGAGAGTTATTTTGGAACAAACGCAATCCAGGAGACTTGGAGTGGACGTCAAGGAAGCAACGAGGCGGCCACGAGATAGGGAGACGCGCCCCACTCTCATCGGCCCCTCGTTGCTCCACCGACCTACTTCTTTCGCCTATCTATACTCATATACCCTGAAAACACCCGAGAGCACCACGAAACCCTATTTTTACCACCGCAACCTTCTGTACCCGTGAGATCCCATCTTGGGGCCTTTTTCGATGCTCCGCCGGAGGGAGAATCGAGCACGAAGGGCTTCTACATCAATACCATAGCCTCTCCGATGATGTGTGAGTAGTTTACCGCAGACCTTCGGGTCCATAGTTATTAGCTAGATGGCTTCTTCTCTTTCTTTGGATCTCAATACAAAGTTCTCCTTGATTCTCTTGGAGATCTATTCGATGTAATTCTTTTCCGGTGTGTTTGTCGAGATCCGATGAATTGTGGGTTTATGATCAAGATTATCTATGAACAATATTTGATTCTTCTCTAAATTCTTTTATGTATGATTTGTTATCTTTGCAAGTCTCTTCAAATTATCAGTTTGGTTTGGTCAACTAGATTTATCTTTCTTGCAACGGGAGAAGTGCTTACCTTTGTGTTCAATCTTGCGGTGTCCTTTCCAAGTGACAGCAGGGGCACCAAGGCACGTATTGTATTGTTGCCATCGAGGATAAAAAGATGGGGTTTATATCATATTGCTTGAGTTTATCCCTCTACATCATGTCATCTTGCCTAATGTGTTACTCTGTTCTTATGAACTTAATACGCTAGATGCATGCTGGATAGCGGTCGATGTGTGGAATAATAGTAGTAGATGCAGAATCATTTTGGTCTACTTGTCGCGGACGTGATGCCTATACACATGATCATGCCTAGATATTCTCATAACTATGCGCTTTTCTATCAATTGCTCGACAGTAATTTGTTCACCCACCATAGATTATGCTATCTTGAGAGAAGCCACTAGTGAAACATATGCCCCCCGGGTCTATTTTCCATCATATAAGTTTCCGATCTATTTTATTTTGCAATCTTTACTTTCCAATCTATATCATAAAAATACCAAAAATATTTATCTTATTATCTCTATCAGATCTCACTTTTGCAAGTGGCCGTGAAGGGATTGACAACCCCTTTATCGTGTTGGTTGCAAGGTTCTTATTTGTTTGTGCAGGTATAAGGCGACTTGCGTGTAACCTCCTACTGGATTGATACCTTGGTTCTCAAAAACTGAGGGAAATACTTACGCTACTTTGTTGCATCACCCTTTCCTCTTCAAGGGAAACCAACGCATGCTCAAGAGGTAGCAAGAAGGATTTCTGGCGCCGTTGCCGGGGAGGTTTACGCCAAGTCAAGTCAATATTTGATCTCCCATCAACTAGCCATTTCCGGCACCGTTGCCGGGGAGATCTACGCACAAATCAAGACATACCAGGTACCCATCACAAACTCTTATCCCTCGCATTACATTATTTGCCATTTGCCTCTCATTTTCCTCTCCCCCACTTCACCTTTGCCATTTTATTCACCCTCTTTTTCCGTCCATCTCTTTTCGCTTGCTTCTTGTGTGCCTGTTTGCCCTAATGGCCTTGCCTAAAAACGTTGATCCTCACCTTAGAAGGTTGGAAGAAATTGAAAACAACGTTAGAAGCTTTATGACTTCGCAATTTGAGCATAATAATTTCTTTACAAATGAGCTTAAAGAACAAAAAAGAATTGGAGTACATGAATAAAGAGCTCGATGATATGTCTAAGGAATTTTATGGTTTGAAATCTCAGTTTGCTCATCTTGAAAACTTAATAGCCCAAATTTCGGATAAGGAGGCACCTTAGTTAATAAGATGGCCGCCAAATTGGAAGAGCTAGAAAGTAATCAGGATGAAGATCTAAAAGTGATTGATGTGTCTCCTATTAAATCTTTGTTTTGCAATATGAATCTTGATAATGATGGGACTGGAGATGAGTTAACTTTAGTTAAAAGACGTCCCAATGATTCGGAATTTTTAGATCTTGATGCAAAAATTGGTAAAAGTGGGATTGAAGAGGTCAAAACTTTACATAGCAATGAACCCACTATTTTGGATTTTAAGGAATTTAATTATGATCATTGTTCTTTAATAGATTGTATTTCCTTGTTGCAATCTGTGTTAAATTCTCCTCATGCTTATAGTCAAAATAAAGCTTTTACCAAACATATCGTTGATGCTTTAACGCAATCTTATGAAGAAAAACTTGAATTAGAAGTTTCTATCCCTAGAAAACTTCATGATGAGTGGGAACCTACTATTAAAATTAATATTAAAGATCACTAATGCTATGCTTTGTGTAATTTGGGTGTTAGTGTTTCCACAATTCCAAAAACTTTGTGTGATGTGTTAGGTTTCCGTGAATTTGATGATTGTTCTTTAAACTTGCATCTTGCGGATTCCACCATTAAGAAACCTATGGGAAGGATTAATGATGTTCTTATTATTGCAAATAGGAATTATGTGCCCGTAGATTTTATTGTTCTTGATATAGATTGCAATCCTACATGTCCTATTATTCTTGGTAGACCTTTCCTTAGAACGATTGGTGCAATTATTGATATGAAAGAAGAAAATATTAGATTCCAATATCCGTTAAGGAAAGGCATGGAACACTTTCCTAGAAATAAAATTAAATTACCTTATGAATCTATTATGAGAGCCACTTATGGATTGCATACCAAAGATGACAATACCTAGATCTATTCTTGCCTTTATGCCTAGCTAGGGGCGTTAAACGATAGCGCTTGTTGGGAGGCAACCCAATTTTATTTTTGTTTCTTGCTTTTTGTTTCTGTTTAGTAATAAATAATTCATCTATCCTCTCATTAGATGTGGTTTTATGTTTTAATTAGTGTTTGTGCCAAGTAAAACCTATAGCATCTTCTTGGGTGATAATTATTTGATTTTACTGAAAAGAGAGAAACTTTTTGCTCACGAAAACAATTGTAACAAATCACCAGAAAGTGATAAAATACTGATTCCAATTGCAGTAGATCAATAATCAAATTATTTAGGTCGTCCTATTTTGGCAGAATTTTTGAGTTACAGAAAGTTTATGTTTGATACAGATTACTACAGACTGTTCTGTTTTTGACAGATTCTGTTTTTCGTGTGTTGTTTGCTTATTTTGATGAATCTATGGCTAGTATCGGGGGGGGGGGGTATGAACCAATATAAATAAAGAATGAGTTCATTATAGTACCGTAAAGTGGTGATTTGTTTTTCTTATACTAACGGAGCTCATGAGATTTTCTGTTGAGTTTTGTGTTGTGAAGTTTTCAAGTTTTGGGCTAAAGATTTGATGGATTATGGAACAAGGAGTGGCAAGAGCCTAAGCTTGGGGATTCCCAAGGCACCCCAAGGTAAAATTTAAGGACAACCAAAAGCCTAGCTTGGCGATGCCCTGTAGCGACCCGACCCGAATGGATCAAGTCCTACTGTGCTCCGGTATTATCCCTGGATCAGTAATGCTGACACCACAGAGTACTTCGAAGGATTTATAGCAGAGTGGCAATCACACACTTATTACATCGATGTCTCAAAAGAGAACCTATTACAATAATATGGCTTAAGGCCATCTAGTATCGATAACAGTGGAAGACTTGGAAGGTAAATGGGTCCATCAACTCCAACGGCATCACTGAGTATAGAACCACGACCTAAAAGCACCTTAATCGTCGTCTGAAAAGTCTGCAACATTAACGTTGCAGCCCGAAACGGGTCAGCACATGGAATATGCTGGCAAAGTAACGCATAGAGAGTAATGGAATGAAACAGCTATACTATATGCATATTTGGCTGGTGGAAAGCTCTATGGTTACTGTTTTGCGTAAAGCCAATTTTTCCCTACTGCAAAAGAATAAATTTATTTAACTATCATGGTGGTTGTTAAACATTGAGAATGGTTGACAGCATTCTCAATCCCAATTAAAAGTAATCATTAATAACCCAACAATATTAATTAGAAGTAACATGTTGAGATTCACATGATATTCAAGTACTAGATACTCAAGATGTCCATAACCGGGGACACGGCTAATCATGATTAGTTTATTACACTCTGCAGAGGTTTGCGCACTTTTCCCCACAAGACTCGATCGCCTCCGTTGGATTTCTCACACTACTGGTGTTTGAGAAACAGATGACCGAGACACAGTCTTTCAGAAGTGCTAGCACCTTACGATGGATAGACCGGTACACCTACTTTCCCCTACATCTGCTAGTCTACCCTGTAAGAGTTCGCACGACTTAGTCAACTATGCGAGAGCCCATAATGGCTTGTGGCTGCACATGTTAGTATTTAGCATGAAAGATCTTATGATCCCTTTGAGCCTGGGTGGCGGTCCAAAATAAAACAGGCAAGTCCTGATAGACATCAGGTGCCTCAATCCACCCAGATGTGTGTTTAAGTTGCCACCTTAGATAAACCATTAAAATTATCAATCTCACATCTGTCATGGATATCACTCACCCAATCCACGTCTACTAGCATAGCATGGCATAATAAGCAAACGTAGAAGTAACTCCCAAAGGTTTCATAATAAACAGGTAATAGGTACTACCTCATCTACTTCCCATCCCACAATTTAATTAGATCCTAATCATGCAATGTGTGAGGATTGATCTAATGCAATAAAACTGGGTTGTAGAAAAGGTATGATCAAAGTGTTACTTGCCTTGCTGATGATCCGCGAGTCCTACAGATTCGAAGTAACAGGCGGCGCAATCCGGGTAATCTATCGCAGACAAACAATAAGCATACAATAAGTACTCATCTAATGCACAGGTAAACTCGAACAAGAGATCAAACCAGATAGTTCAACTTAAGAACTCCGGTTGCAAAGAAAGAAAGAACCGAACAAAGAAACCGAAACCAAACGGCGGAAGAAAACAACTCGGTTCTAGCAAGTTGAAACTAGGTCAAATTTTACCGTAGCAAAAACTTGTTTAAGTTGATTAGTCGGAACGGCGGTTTCGAAACGGAACTCCAGGCGCTTGAATCACCTGATTCCGATAAACGAGCGAGAAGATAAACTAGAAAGAAGATCGGATCTGACATCGCGATCGCGGAATAAATCCAACGAAAAGAAAAAGAAGAACGGTTGAACGAACGGATGTTCGTTAACCGGGGAATAATCTGGCGATCACGTTCGTTAGGACGAACGGTCCGGCGAATGGTCTCTAGGCAACTAATCCGGAAAAGAAAACGAATCCGATCTAGGGTTTCGGAAAAGAAAACCGAAACAACGAACCAAAAAGAAAACGAATCGGAAGAGAAGAAAAGAAGCGGAATAGTTTAGAAGAAAAACCGAACCGAGGGGATAGGAGAGACGCGGCGCGGCCACCTCGGTGAGGTTCCGGCGAACGGCGGTGTTGGGCGGCAGCGGCGATGCACAAGGGCGGCGGCGGCGGCACAAGGGCGGCGACGCGGGCAATGTGCGGCGGCGGCGCAGGGTAAGGCGCGGCCTGGGGCTTGGGGTTTGATGTGATGTTTATGAAGGAAATATGCCCTAGAGGCAATAATAAAGTTATTATTTATTTCCTTATATCATGATAAATGTTTATTATTCATGCCAGAATTGTATTAACCGGAAACATAATACATGTGTGAATACATAGACAAACAGAGTGTCACTAGTATGCCTCTAATTGTATTAACGAGGTCACATCATTAGTTGAATGATCTGATTGACATGACCCATTCCATTAGCTTAGCACACGATCGTTTAGTATGTTGCTATTGCTTTCTTCATGACTTATACATGTTCCTATGACTATGAGATTATGCAACTCCCGTTTGCCGGAGGAACACTTTGGATGCTACCAAATGTCACAACGTAACTGGGTGATTATAAAGGAGCATTACAGGTGTCTCCAAAGGTAGATGTTGGGTTGGCGTATTTCGAGATTAGGATTTGTCACTCCGATTGTCGGAGAGGTATCTCTGGGCCCTCTCGGTAATGCACATCACTTAAGCCTTGCAAGCATTGCAACTAATGAGTTAGTTGTGGGATGATGTATTACAGAACGAGTAAAGAGACTTGCCGGTAACGAGATTGAACTAGGTATTGGATACCGACGATCGAATCTCGGGCAAGTAACATACCGATGACAAAGGGAACAACGTATGTTGTTATGCGGTCTGACCGATAAAGATCTTCGTAGAATATGTTGGAGCCAATATGGGCATCCAGGTCCCGCTATTGGTTATTGACCGGAGACGTGTCTCGGTCATGTCTACATTGTTCTCGAACCGTAGGGTCCGCACGCTTAAGGTTTCGATGACAGTTATATTATGAGTTTATGAGTTTTCATGTACCGAAGAAGTTCGGAGTCCCGGATGAGATTGGGGACATGACGAGGAGTCTCGAAATGGTCGAGACGTAAAGATCGATATATTGGACGACTATATTCGGACATCGGAAAGGTTCCGAGTGATTCGGGTATTTTTCGGAGTACCGGGTAGTTACGGGAGAGGTAATGGGCCTTGATGGGCTTTAGTGGGAAGAGGAAAAGGCTGCTGCGCCCCCCCTCCCCTTTGGTCCGAATTGGACTAGGGAAAAGGGGGCCGGCCACCTCTCCTTCTCCTCCTAGTCCTTCTCCCTTCCTCCCCTTTTGGTGGAGTCCTACTAGGACTTGGAGTCCTAGTAGGACTCCCTATCCTGGCCGCACCTTTGCCTTGGCCGGCCTCCTCCTTCTCCATCCTTTATATACAGGGGCAGGGGACACCCCATAGACACACAAGTTGATCATTGTTGATCGTTCCTTAGCCGTGTGCGATGCCCCCTGCCACCAAATTCCACCTCGGTCATATCGTTGTAGAGCTTAGGCGAAGCCCTGCATCGGTAGAACATCAAGATTGTCACCACGCCGTCGTGCTGACAAAACTCTTCCTCGACGCTTTGCTGGATCGAAGCCCGAGGATCGTCATCGAGCTGAACGTGTGCTAAGAACTCGGAGGTGCCGGAGTAACGGTGCTTGGATCAGTCGGATCGGGAAGAAGACGTACGACTACTTCCTCTACGTTGTGTGATCGCTTCCGCAGTCGGTCTGCGTTGGTACGTAGACAACACTCTCCCCTCTCGTTGCTATGCATCACCATGATCTTGCGTGTGCATAGGAAATTTTTTGAAATTACTACGTTCCCCAACAGTGGCATCCGAGCCTAGGTTTTATGGTTTGATGTTATTTGCACGAGTAGAACACAAGTGAGTTGTGGGTGATACAAGTCATACTGCCTACCAGCATGTCATACTTTGGTTCAACGGTATTGTTGGACGAGACGACCCGGAGCAACCTTACGCGTACGCTTACGCGAGACCGGTTCCCTCGACGTGCTTTGCACATAGATGGCTTGCGGGAGACTGTCTCACCAACTTTAGTTGAACCGAGTATGGCTACGCCCGGTCCTTGAGAAGGTTAAAACGGAGTCTATTTGACAAACTATCGTTGTGGTTTTGATGCCTAGGTAAGATGAGTTCTTGCTTAAGCCCGTAGCAGCCACATAAGACTTGCAACAACAAAGTAGAGGACGTCTAACTTGTTTTTGCAGGGCATGTTGTGATGTGATTGTTGGAAATATGCCCTAGAGGCAATAATAAATTGATTATTATTATATTTCCTTGTTCATGATAATCGTTTATTATCCATGCTAGAATTGTATTGATAGGAAACTCAGATACATGTGTGGATACATAGACAACACCATGTCCCTAGTAAGCCTCTAGTTGACTAGCTCGTTGATCAATAGATGGTTACGGTTTCCTGACCATGGACATTGGATGTCGTTGATAATGGGATCACATCATTAGGAGAATGATGTGATGGACAAGACCCAATCCTAAGCATAGCACTAGATCGTGTAGTTCGTATGCGAAAGCTTTGCTAATGTCAAGTATCATTTCCTTAGACCATGAGATTGTGCAACTCCCGGATACCGTAGGAGTGCTTTGGGTGTGCCAAACGTCACAACGTAACTGGGTGACTATAAAGGTGCACTACAGGTATCTCCGAAAGTGTCTGTTGGGTTGGCACGATTCGAGACTAGGATTTGTCACTCCGTGTAAGCGGAGAGGTATCTCTGGGCCCACTCGGTAGGACATCATCATAATGTGCACAATGTGATCAAGGAGTTG
Organism: Triticum monococcum; assembly: GCA_034509565.1. NCBI lineage: Eukaryota > Viridiplantae > Streptophyta > Magnoliopsida > Poales > Poaceae > Triticum > Triticum monococcum. Next base: position 691,707,452 of record CM067842.1, read on the forward strand.
ATCATGGGATGATGTGTTAAAGAACGAGTAAAGAGACTTGCCGGTAACGAGATTGAACAAGGTATCGGGATACCGATGATCGAATCTCGGGCAAGTATCGTACCGATAGACAAAGGGAATTGTATACGGGATTGATTAAGTCCTTGACATCGTGGTTCATTCGATGAGATCATCGTGGAACATGTGGGAGCCAACATGGGTATCCAGATCCCGCTGTTGGTTATTGACCGGAGAACGTCTCGGTCATGTCTGCATGTCTCCCGAACCCGTAGGGTCTATACACTTAAGGTTCGATGACGCTAGGGTTATAAAGGAAGTTAGTATGTGGTTACCGAATGTTGTTCGGAGTCCCGGATGAGATCCCGGACGTCACGAGGAGTTCCGGAATGGTCCGTAGGTAAAGATTTATATATGGGAAGTCCTGTTTTGGTCACCGGAAAGGTTTCGGGGTTTATCGGTAATGTACCGGGACCACCGGGAGGGTCCCGGGGGTCCACCAAGTGGGGCCACCTGCCCCAGAAGGCTGCGTGGGCCAAGTGTGGGAGCGGACCAGCCCCTAGGAGGGCTGGTGCGCCCCCCACAAGGGGCCCAAGGCGCAAGGATGAGTGGGAGGGGGCAAACCCTAGTCCAGTTGGGCCTTAAGGCCCACCTAGTGGGTTCCTTCCCCTCTTCCCCCTCTGGGCCGCCCCTTTTGTTTCCCATCTAGGGCTGGCCGCCACCCCTAGGGGTGGGAACCCTAGAGGGGGCGCAGCCCTCCCCTTCCCCTATATATATGAGGCCTAGGGCTGCCCCAAAACACACAAGATTCGATCTCCCTCTTGGTGCAGCCCTGCGTCTCTTCTTCCTCCTCTTCTGCGGTGCTTGGCGAAGCCCTGCAGGATTGCCACGCTCCTCCATCACCACCACGCCATTGTGCTGCTGCTGGATGGAGTCTTCCTCAACCTCTCCCTCTCTCCTTGCTGGATCAAGGCGTGGGAGACGTCACCGGGCTGTACGTGTGTTGAACGCGGAGGTGCCGTCCGTTCGGCACTTGGTCATCGGTGATTTGGATCACGACGAGTACGACTCCATCAACCCCGTTCACTTGAGCGCTTCCGCTTAGCGATCTACAAGGGTATGTAGATGCACTCTCCTCCCCCTCGTTGCTAGTCTCCCCATAGATAGATCTTGGTGACACGTAGGAAAGCTTTGAATTTCTGCTACGTTCCCCAACAGTGATATGGTCAAGACATGATGCTAATTTTATTGTATGAGATGATCATGTTCTGTAACCGAGTTATCGGCAACTGGCAGGAGCCATATGGTTGTCGCTTTATTGTATGCAATGCAATCGCGATGTAATGCTTTACTTTATTACTAAGCGGTAGTGATAGTCGTGGAAGCATAAGATTGGCGAGACGACAACGATGCTACGATGGAGATCAAGGTGTCGCGCTGGTGATGATGGTGATCATGACGGTGCTTTGGAGATGGAGATCACAAGCGCAAGATGATGATGGCCATATCATATCACTTATATTGATTGCATATGATGTTTATCTTTTATGCATCTTATCTTGCTTTGATTGACGGTAGCATTATAAGATGATCTCTCACTAAATTATCAAGAAGTGTTTTCCCTGAGTATGCACCGTTGCGAAAGTTCTTCGTGCTGAGACACCACGTGATGATCGGGTGTGATAGGTTCTACGTTCAAATACAACGGGTGCAAAACAGTTGCACACGCGGAATACTCAGGTTATACTTGACGAGCCAAGCATATACAGATATGGCCTCGGAACATGGAGACCGAAAGGTCGAGCGTGAATCATATAGTAGATATGATCAACATAACGATGTTCACCATTGAAAACTACTCCATCTCACGTGATGATCGGTTATGGTTTAGTTGATTTGGATCACGTGATCACTTAGAGGATTAGAGGGATATCTATCTAAGTGGGAGTTCTTAAGTAATATGATTAATTGAACTTAAATTTATCATGAACTTAGTCCTGGTAGTATTTTGCAAATTATGTTGTAGATCAATAGCTCGCGTTGTTGCTTCCCTGTGTTTATTTTGATATGTTCCTAGAGAAAATTGTGTTGAAAGATGTTAGTAGCAATGATGCGGATTGGATCCGTGATCTGAGGTTTATCCTCATTGCTGCACACAAGAATTATGTCCTTGATGCACCGCTAGGTGACAGACCTATTGCAGGAGCAGATGTAGACGTTATGAACATTTGGCTAGCTCAATATGATGACTACTTGATAGTTTAGTGCACCGTGCTTAATAGCTTAGAATCAGGACTTCAAAGACGTTTTGAACGTCATGGAACATATGAGATGTTCCAGGAGTTGAAGTTAATATTTCAAGCAAATACCCGAGTTGAGAGATATGAAGTCTCCAACAAGTTCTATAGCTAAAAGATGGAGGAGAATCTCTCAACTAGTGAGCATGTGCCCAGATTGTCTGAGTACTACAATCGCTTGAATCAAGTGGGAGTTAATCTTCCAGATAAGATAGTGATTGACAGAATTCTCTAGTCACCATCACCAAGTTAGTAGAACTTTGTGATGAACTATAATATGCAAGGGATGACAAAAGTAATTCCTAAGCTCTTCGTGATGCTGAAATCAAGGAAGGTAGAAATCAAGAAAAACATCAAGTGTTGATGGTTGACAAGACCACTAGTTTCAAGAAAAGGGCAAAGGGAAGAAGGGGAACTTCAAGAAGAACGGCAAGCAAGTTGCTGCTCAAGTGAAGAAGCCCAAGTCTGATCCTAAGCCTGAGACTAAGTGCTTATACTGCAAAGGGACTGATCACTGGAAGCGGAACTACCCCAAATGATTGGCGGATAAGAAGGATGGCAAAGTAAACATAAGTATATTTGATATACATGTTATTGATGTGTACTTTACTAGTGTTTATAGCAACCCCTTAGTATTTGATGCTAGTTCAGTTGCTAAGAGTAGTAACTCGAAACGGGAGTTGCAGAATAAACAGAGACTAGTTAAGGGTGAAGTGACGATGTGTGTTGGAAGTAGTTCCAAGATTGATATGATCATCATCGCACACTCCCCTATACTTTCGGGATTAGTGTTGAACCTAAATAAGTGTTAATTGGTGTTTATGTTGAGCATGAATATGATTTGATCATGTTTATTGTAATACGGTTATTCATTTAAGTAAAAGAATAAATTGTTGTTCTGTTTACATGAATAAAACCTTATATGGTCACACACCCAATGAAAATAGTTCATTGGATCTCGATCTTAATAATACACATATTCATAATATTGAAACCAAAAGATGCAAAGTTAATAATGATAGTGCAACTTATTTGTGGCACTGCTGTTTAGGTCATATTGGTATAAAGCGCATGAAGAAACTCCATGCTGATGGGCCTTCGAAATCACTTGATTATGAATCACTTGATGCTTGCGAACCATGCCTTTTGGGCAAGATGACTAAAACGCCGTTCTCCGGAACAATGGAGCGAGAAAAGATTTGTTGGAAATCATACATACTGATGCATGTGGTCCAATGAATATTGAGGCTCGCGACAGGTATCATTATTTTCTGATCTTCACAAATGATTTGAGCAGATATGAGTATATCTACTTGATGAAACATAAGTCTGAAACATTTGAAAAGTTCAAAGAATTTCAGAGTGAATTGAAAAACATCGTGACAAGAAAATAAAGTTTCTACGATCTGATCACGGAGACAAATATTTGAGTTACGAGTTTGGTCTTCAGTTAAAACAATGTGAAATAGTTTCACTACTCACGCCACCTGGAACACCACATCATAATGGTGTGTCCGAACATCATAACCGTACTTTATTGGATATAGTGCAATCTATGATGTCTCTTACCGATTTACCACTATTGTTTTTGGGGTCATGCATTACAGACAGCTGCATTCACGTTAAAAAAGGGGCACCATCTATATCCGTCGAGACGACGCCTTATGAACTATGGTTTGGCAAGCAACCAAAGTTGTCGTTGCTTAAAGTTTGGGGTTGCGATGCTTATATTAAAAAGTTTCATCCTGATAAGCTCAAAACTCAAATCGGAGAAGTGCATCTTCATAGGATATCCAAAGGAAACTATTGGATACACCTTCTATCACAGATCCGAAGGCAAGACTTTTGTTGCTAAATTTGGAAACTTTCTGGAGAAGGAGTTTCTCTCGAAAGAAGTGAGTGGGAGGAAAGTAGAACTTGACGAGGTAACTGTACCTGCTCCCTTATTGGAAAGTAGTACATCACAGAAAAATGTTTCTGTGACACCTACACCAGTTAGTGAGGAAGCTAATGATGATGATCATGAAACTTCAGAACAAGACACTACTGAACCTCGTAGATCAACCATAGTAAGATCCGCGCCAGAGTGGTACGGTAATCCTGTTCTGGAAGTCATGCTACTAGATCATGATGATCCTACGAACTATGAAGAAGCGATGGTGAGCCCAGATTCCGCAAAGTGGCTTGAAGCCATGAAATCTGAGATATGATCCATGTATGAGAACAAAGTATGGAC